>CM057339.1:689344922-690797215 GCA_030015575.1 Agapanthus africanus | reverse complement strand
ATCTCTAGTTTAAAGATCCGGCTTCGGGTTGTTCGGCACGGCTAATTTTTAAATCGGGCATGGTTGATGCCTCGTAGAACCTTGTGCGCATGCCTAGCAACCCTACAGTGGTATCAGAGCCAAGATAGAGCTTTAAGCGAAGTCTAGATGAAGTTTAAAGTCCGATCGAACGCCGAAACCCCGATAAAACCCTTTCTCTGTACATTTTTCAAAAATGTGGTTTTTTCTTAATTAAAAATGCTCAGAAACATAAGCAGGAAAAACTAAGAATTACTGTGAAATAAGGTCCCCTAAGTCGACTATTTGACCGCGTAACCGCGGCGAAACCATGGGTTTTGCAGCGTTTCCGCGGCCAAAATTTGACTTAGTCCCTGAAATTTCATGTAATTATATTTAGGCCCTTTCTTGTTATGTTTTTCTGGGAATATTTTAATTCCACTCAAGTGTTGAGTTTTCAAGGGTTGTATAGGTGAATCGTTGATTCGATCGGATAATTTAACTTTGTTTAGTTTGTCCGGATAATTTAAGAAACTGTTAAAAAGTTCGGGCGGATATCAATAACTCACTTTTTCCCCTGTCGGAAATTTTTTCAAAAGTTGGATTTTTTCTCGTGTTTAAGAACGTTCTAAGTCGTGCAAGTAACGCGGTGGACCCTCTAGAAGACAACAAACCTTAACTCGATTATGTGACCGTCTTGAACTGCCTCTAAACCTTAGGGTTTGTGGCAGTACGGTGTGCCACATGTGAGGCGTTGGCTTGACCCTTCTACGGCTGGACCATTGGTACTGTGGCATGTGATGGATGTTTTTTAAACTGATTTCAAGTGTTGAGATATATTGGGGAAATCTTGGGTGTTTGATCATTCGATCGGAAAGTTTAACATTGTCTATTTATCTGGAATGTGATACAATATTTGGAATCAACAAAAAGTTATGAGATAACTGATTTGAATATTATAAACATAGCAGTTTAGTCTCAGAAGATCGGTTGCCACGGAATTTTGATGCGATCAAAAGTCCGTCGCAATTGCGTAGCGTACGCGGATACTCGCCGGGTAAACTTAATAGACAGCTAAGCCCCATAGCCCCGACCAAGTGACTGTAGGAGAACCCCATCGCCAAAAGCATCTGTTCGGGTGCTTGCGGCAGCGGTGTTCCGTCTTAGTGCACTTTGTCGACGGCATCCAGGGGTGCGGCCGTCTACTAAAGTTTGCGACGAGCATTCGATCAGGATGTCGGGAATCTTGTTGAATTGCCCGACTTGATATTGAAAAGAGTTTTCGATAATGAGACTAAAATGCGGGTTTATAATTGTTAGGCATGCGATGTCTAAGGAATTCATTTGGTTAGGCATGCGATGTCTAAAGAGATTGCGGATTCCAACTATTGTAGTTTTACACTTTCTTTTCTGTGACCGTAAGCGTAGTATGTGGTGTATCGCCGGCTTCGTTGCTATACATCAACGACAATCGGGATACGCATACTTGCTTACGTTGATGATATGAGATATTATGTGTTGCTGTGATATGTTATATTGGATCGTCGCGTTTGAATAGCCGGGGGTTTTATGTGAGATGAGTGTTTTTCATTTTCATTCATGTAAAATTCATTTGTATGTAATATTCTTTTATTGGGGCACTTCCAGGTTGCGGAAGATGTCACCGTTGTATATTATTTACTTTTCCGCATTAGGTAGACCCAAGGAGGGGAGCACAAGTAACCGGGTTCTAGGGTCCAGTGGGAGACCATCTCGAGGAGTCGGGACCGGGTCTCCTAACCCTAGAATTGGCTGTGTTTCTTGCCGCTCTCATAGGGGTCTAGGGATGTGGGTTTGGCTATTCATCGCGACCGTGGAATCCGTGTTTTATACAGGCTCGTATTGAAAACACGGACGTCCTAGTATATCCAATATTTCATATATGTTCTTCTGCTGCAATGTTCTGTGATGAGATCATATTACTGCCTGAGATGAATGTTTATATTATATATATGAGATATATGTTATATTGCAGATTTCGTTTCAAATGTGATGCTTGTGAAGCATATTAAAATGGGACTTCATTAATGCGATTAATGAAATAAAAGAAACCTAAGATGTTGTAGAAACTTGTTTAAAAACTGGTAGCTTCAGTTCTTGCTTTGCATCGCGGTGTTCCTTGTAGAACATCCTGCACCTCATTCGATAAGGAAAGGACCGAGATCCCTTCACCGGGAGTGACTCCTTTAGCAATAACTGGCAGATGCTACAACTCTCGGTTTGTCTTTTGATTGCTTCTATAGTTTCTGCTTTGCACAGTGATATATATGATATATCCCGCACCTCATTCGACGAGGAAAAGGCCGACGATCTCTTCACCGGGAGTGGCCCCTTTAGCAAAACTAGAAAAGCCTAAAAAACACTCCATTTAAAAATCACTCGATTCTACAACGATATCAAGTTCATTACGCAAAAGGTTTTCTTAAAAACCTGTCGTAGCCCTCCATCATTTCAGATAAGTACTGGTTAGTATTCGTGCTTCATTTGTTGACCTCTGTCAAGGCGTAGTGTGCGGTAGCTGATTAGTGCTTATCTATATAAGCATATGATGTGATTGATTTAGGGTAGTCGTGCGACCTTGTTGACCTCTGTCAAGGGTCGTGCGGGTGGGTTTACTTCAATCAGGAAATGACGGGTTGAACTTGACTAGCAGCCTATGGTTTGTTGACCTCTGTCAAGGTCATAGGACGCTTGGGGCAAAATATTATTGGGAATTTCAAGTGTTGAAATTTGCAATGAGATTGCATACCTTCTATGAGATAGTTGGATCCCGATACCCGCTGCGAGTAAGAGTTACTCCTAGGAGAGTTTTACACATTACAATTAGCCGATCAAGTAGGTGTCTAGAAAGGTGTTAACGGGGTTACGCCTCTGGGAAAACGAGGTTTACTTTAATTAGGTTCGTGCAAAAGCACGGGGGGCCTCCCTCAAAGTACCGACATTGGCCTGGCTGAAAGATTGGCGAACTTGTAGCATGTAATTAATCCCGGCTAGTCTTTCCTTTTAGGGTTTGAAGGAAGATTTGATTAAAACAGTGGGAGACATCCTGATTAGATATATTAGATAACCAATCTAATCTTGCAAGAGCATACGCTGAGTGTTTTCTTCTCTCTCTCTCTCCAGGTAGCGACTATATCACGCCTTAATCAAGATAATAATACGGATATATTGACCGAACCCTCTTGTTATACTGAGCTGGGGAACGTTGGTCCCGCTCTAACTTATAATAGTTATAAGACAGAGTAGGAAATTGGGGAATACCAGATTTCCCGTGCCGCCCAAACGAAGAAAGTGCATGCTGATGCATCATCTTCGGGCGTGTTCATTACAGAGAACTGTTTCTCAGTATCCTTTACGTCCTGGGTATGTGATACCGGATCAGGATCCCGCATATGTAATCTGTTACATGGGCTACATAAAGGTAGAGAACTGAGAACGGGTGATAAGTTTCATGAGACAGAGAACGGTGCAAGTGTTGCAGCCAAGTCTGTTGGTCACTATCACCCTGTATTACCAGAATACATTGATTCTGAACAAATGTTATTAGATACCGAACCTGATGTACAAAATCATATCAGTCTCTTTATTAGTAAAGAAAGGATATAATTTTGTATTGTTGGATAATGTTTTGAACATTTCCTATATCAAGAGTTGATCGGTTCAGGCACGTTATCTAAAAGCATTGACGTTCTAAATCAAACTACAGTTCTTAGTATATGGAACATAGACAAGAGGAAGAGTTCAGAAATGAACGAATCCTTCTTGAGGCATTGTAGACTAGGTCATATCAATGTGACCCGACTAGCTGAAGTTAGACAAAGATGCATATTTAAATTAGTTTAAATTTACATCTTGTGAAACTTGCCAGTCATGTCACAAAGATAAGATGACCACAGCTCCGTTTATTGGAAACGGAGAAAGAGTTAGTGAACTCTTGGGATTGATACATGCTGATGTATGAAAGTCTCCTGTCTAGACATGCCAAGACCGGTTCTTTGTACTTCATTCACATTCTCTGATGATCTCTCAAGATTCAGACATATGTTCCTGTTGAAACACAAGTCCGAACCTTTTGAGATATTCACAGAATGTAAGTTAGAAGTAGAGAACCAAAATACGGGTATAAGTATTATGTCCTTTGATGTGATCAAGAAGGAGAATACTTGAGCACGGAATTCCTGGACTATTCTAAAGGAGAATGAGATTCTATCTCAGCATTACTCCTCCGTATACACCACAGCACGTCGGTGTATCGGGGCGGAGCAATAGCACCCTATGTGATATGGTGTGCTCTATGATGAGTACTACTGAGTTTCCTATTTCCTTTGGGGAGTTATGCACTTGTGAAGTTGCATACCAATTGAATAGGGTTCAAATCAAATCAGTTGCCTACCACTCCATATATGATATGGAAAGGGAAGAGCCCATATCTTAAGTAAGTTAAGATTTGGGGTTGTCCGGCCTATGTCTAAAAGCAAAATCCGAACAAGCTCGAGGCAAGGTCTGTTATGTAGAACTGGAATGGTTCCAGCTATATAAACTGCAGCAGATGATTTGGTAGAACCAAAGGATTCAATAGATTCCAACGAACCTCAGCCTCTCCGCCAATCTAGCAGGGTTCCTCACCCACCTGAGAGATACTTCGGTTTCTTTATGACAGTGGGAGCGAGGATTGCATCATGAGATGATGACCCAACTAGTTTCGAGCAGGCCATCAGGAGTAGGACTCTGTAAGAATGGCTGGATGCTTAGCGATCTGAGATGGAATCCTTATACACCGACAAAGTATGGACTTTGGTTGCTTTATCTGAAGGGTTAAATCCCCATCAGGAGCAAGTATATCTTGAGAAGATTACTTGGTGTACATGGAAAAGTTGAGACTTTCAAAGCTATGCTTAAGTCCATCCAGATCCTACTTGCCACTGCTACATACCATGACTACGATATCTGGTAGTTGGGTGTCATGACTGCTTTTCTGAAATGATGTTTTAGAAGAGAGCGTCTATAAGTACACAGCCAGAGGGCTTCGTAGAAAGTGGGAGCAGCGGAAACGTGTGCAAGATGTTTTATGTGATAAAGCAGGCATCGTGGAGTTGGAACGTCTGTTTTGATGTGGTAGTCAAAGAGTTTGACTTCATCAAAATGGTAGATGAACCTTGTATATACAAAAAGGTAGTAGAGAGTATGGTGGTGATCCTCGTAGAGTACGTGGATGACATACTCTTGATAGGGAAGGAGTTTCCTATGCTACGCTCGGTTAATCTCCGCTTATCACAAGGATTCTCCGTATAGGATCAAAATGATACCTCCTAAATCCTGGGTTTTGGATCTATGAGATAGTTCTAATTGGATGTTAGGATACTCACTAGTTGTAGTGAGATGGTATCAATCGATCCTGGGGTGAATCACTGGAAAGGTTCCAGGGTGATAAGGACGACTGAATGTCAGTCGCAGGCATTGTCTTTACCCTCAGTGGAGGGACGGTATGTTGGAAGAGTTCCAAGCTAGATACCGTGACTTATTAGAAGATTAAAGGAAAGATACATCGTTACCAAAGATGCTACCAAAGAGGCAGTCTGGATAGATATAAGTTCATAAGATGAACTTCGTTCCTACCATTGTGTGACAATGGAGTTGTGGCTTTAGCCAAAGAACTACCGTCCCATCAGAAATCCAGATATAATTCTTAGGCAGTATCACCTGATCATGGAGATGGTTGATCTCCAGGGAGATCGAGGTTAGGAGAGTAGACTCAGAGGACAACAGCGCGGATCCACTCACAAAGGCCTTTTTCCCAGTAGAGACTTTTATGGGATGGTTGAGTATGAGATACTTCAACCGCAGCTAATTGTTGGGTATGCGATACCATAACAGATGGCCCTAGTGCAAGTGGGAGATTGTTAGTTATATGTATGCCCTAGAGGCCATTACTGTACATATGATGTATATTTTAATGGATGCTTGGATATATATAGGGAGGACTTTCTTGCTCGACATGATAGTATGCTATCTGGTTGTACTTTATCTTAACATGTACTCTGATTGTCTCTATATTACATGTTGATAAAGCCCTTAGGATATGTACGCGACTACTGGGACTATGATGAGATCATACTAGTGGGGCCACGGTAGTCGACGAGTACATCCTATAACTGTTCCTAGTCGAGGGTGTATCGAGACAGGGCATCGATACACCAGAGTAGACTAGCGTATACGCATCTTGACCCATATGATGGGCGATGGATGATCCTATATCCATCGGTGTTTGACATCAAGGATGGTGTACGGGTGCTCAGTAGAGACTGGGTACACTGGACGGACTCGCCGAGAACTCCCAGATGGTATTATACCTCACGTCAGATGGCAGTTCTCCGGTGACACTGGTACAGAGTAGTCTGTTGACCCGAGATCGTCATAGAGTCTTGTGTGATTCCCACTGTGCTTTGATTTCCATCATACCACGTCCAAGAGGGCGTGCAAAAAGGTGGCTTTTGGGTACAGTCCCGAATCATATGGAGGCAATGAGCGATAGGAGGGGATTCGTCTCTCCCGGTATAGGGAGTTGATGTTGTGCTGTGTTCGATTGGCTATAACTGGAAATCCCTGGCCAGGGTTGCTGAGATTTACGGGTAAGTGTTATCAGTAGTTTCTCGAACTGTTATAGACCTCATATCGACACGACTTATCGAGCTACTGGGGTCTGACGTTTACCACCCCTAGGCGAGATATGCAACATATCAGACGACGAGACCGGACTGTACGGGAGTGTTACTGTTTGGATTCACAGGAGAATGTACAGGCTTGCTTGTTGATCTTCTGAGCGCTCAATACCTGGGTAGCTGTTACGTTTAGCTGACCGCTTGCAGCTTGTGGGTGTTTGATATGATCATCACCTACTGCCGGCGTATTGATGATTCTTTAGAGTTCTACACAGAGGTTTCTTGACTCAGGCAAAATGGAGTAGGGGCACATATGTGACATGTGCGGGACCGAGGATAATGGGATATGAGATACCGTATTCTATTCTCGCGATATTTGATATCAGCCGGGTCATCGGATCAAGTGTTGATTCGATGAATCGGTACGGATTAATATTAGTCGGTTATATGCGATATAGCCGGATTGTCGGATCAAGTGTTGATTCGATAATTTAATGTATAATAATATATATGATATATTAAATTACATTAACTAATATTAGCTCACTAAAAGATTCTTTTTCTCACTCGGGTAATACATTGATATATATGTGATATATGTTAAATGTATTATTTTATTTTGTTACAATAAATATTGTATATGTGATATATAATATTGTAACATGTTATAATTATTAATGCAACATGTTTAGTAGAGTTTAAACAAGATTAGGGTTTGATTTGGGTTAATACTTTCAAGAAGATTCTAGAAGGTTTTCTTTTGTTTTGCTAAGATATTATGATAGATATTTCTTTGTGACTCACCCTTTAACCCAACCCAAACCCTAACCCTAGTAAACTCTCTACATTGGTTACTACAACCATGGTTGCATAAATGATTATGATAACTTTTTATTATTCATCACAAATGAGTTTGTTCGTCTTCTTCCTTCTTCTTTTTTCATGGAAAAAGCTTACTAGCTTTTTTCCAAGTGGTGAATAAATGTGAGAAAAAGATAAATAAAGAGAGCAAAAATCCTACTTCATCATCCTCATCTTCCCTTGCCCTTTAGATGAGAGTGTTCACTCAATTTTATGAGTGTTAGCTTGTGTTAATGAAACTTCAAGGTAGATCATCTTTGTATCGAAGATCGGAAGCAAGACTGCATCTTTATCTTCGTGGAACCTCTCGAGAGTCCGGAACCCGATGATCGCAGCGAAGGGACCACAACACGGAGCTTATGAAGTGAAGGACCGGATCTACAAAGGTTGTAATCCCTCTCACTTAGTGTTAAAGTGTTTAGCTTGTTAGTTTTCGCCTAATCTCTAGTTTAAAGATCCGGCTTCGGGTTGTTCGGCACGGCTAATTTTTAAATCGGGCATGGTTGATGCCTCATAGAACCTTGTGCGCGTGCCTAGCAACCCTACAGTCGGAGCATTGCTCAACGACAAGGGGAGCTATGAGTTATCATGTATCCAAATTGAGGCTTTGCCTGACGACAAGGAAACGTCGGAGCATTGCTCGACGACAGGGGGTGATAAGGCCCAAGTCAAAGCTTTGCTTAACGGCGAGGAAGTGTCGAAGTATTGCTCTACGACAAAGATTGACATAAGGTCCAACTTGAATCTTTGCTTAACGACGAGAAAGTGTCGGAGTATTGCTCTACGACAAAGGTTGACATAAGCCATATGGGGTCAAGATTGACATTGGCCATATGGTGTCAAGGCTTGACTTTATCCACATTTCACGGAGTCAAGGGTTGCTCTGGATGCTTCCCACGGGGTCGGTTTAACATAGCCGTGTTCTGCGAGGACCAGGCTCCGCTCTGGACGTTTCCCATAGGGTTAGAATTGACATAGGCCGTGTTCCACGTGACCAGGAATTTGCTCTGGATGCTTCCCACGGGGTCATAGCCGTGTTCTGCGAGGACCGGGATCCGCTCTGGACGTTTCCCACGGGGTCAGGATTGACATAGGCCATGTTCCATGTGACCAGGAATTTGCTCTGGATGCTTTCTACGGGGTCTGATTGACATAGCCGTGTTCTGCGAGGACCAGGCTCCGCTCTGGACGTTTCCCACGGGGACATAGGTCATGTTCCACGTGACCTGGAATTTGCTCTGGATGCTTCCCACGGGGTCATAGACGTGTTCTGCGAGGACCAGGATCCGCTCTGGATGTTTCCTAAGGGGTTGGGATTGACATAGGCCGCGTTCCACTAAACCAGGAATTTGCTCTGGATGCTTCCCACAGGGTCTGATTGACATAGCCGTGTTCTACGAGGACCAGGCTCCGCTCTGGACGTTTCCCACGGGGTCAGGATTGACATAGGCCGTGTTCTACGTGATCAGGAATTTGCTCTGGATGCTTCCCACGGGGTCATAGCCGTGTTCTGCGAGGACCAGGATCCGCTCTGGACGTTTCCCACGAGGTCAGGATTGACATAGGCCGCGTTCCACGAAACCAGGAATTTGCTCTGGATGCTTCCCATGGGGTCTGATTGACATAGCCGTGTTTTGCGAGGACCAGGCTCCGCCCTGGACGTTTCCCACGGGGTCAGGATTGACATAGGCCGTGTTCCACGTGACCAGGAAAGGTTGACTCTCGGTTGTTTGTGCATCGTCGAGTCATGGAATTGGGAATTTTGCCACAGCTCTAATTTGTTAATGTCGTGTCTGTTGAAATGAGACGGATATTGAGATGATCTCCAGGCTGTCTGTAAACCATTGAGATTTGGCTTCTTCTTCTGATAGAGCCTGGGGAGGGAAGGTTTGATTCCTTCTTTGTTTGCGCCCCTGGATTGTATACAGGGATTGATGTGATATCACCTGTAGGGAAAAAATTTCATTCTTTCAAAAAAAAATTATTTCTTTCCGCGATACTCTATCATTTCAGCTTTTATACCGCGAAAGTAGAGATTGCCCAATCATTTCGGCTATTTTTCGCAGTGCCCAATCATTTCGGCTATTTGTTTTATTTACTCGCTGCTTTTTATTGCGAGCTGCCCAATCATTTCGGTAATTTCGCATGCACACATTTTTACTTGTTGATTTGCAAGTTTCCCCATCATTTCGGCTATTTCGTATGCATGTATGGCTCGCTGGCTTTTCGCTGGAAGCTTGGAATTAGACACCGATTTCAGCATTAGCACCGCTACAACTGGGATATTGTCAGGAGTGAATCATCATTTGCCTTCATCGATGTCGAACAAAGGTGGCTTAGTAGACAGGGTTAGGATCCTGTCGACTAAGGCTTTTGACTTCATGAGCCGTAAGGGTCTTATAAAGGTATTTCACCCTACGAGTCGTGAGGATCTTTTAGGTGCACTTTCTCCTTAGGGATCATGAGGATTCCTAAGTATATGGCTTCTCATAAGTAGTAAGGATCTTACAAGAGGGCTTTCTCCTTATAAGTCGAGAGGACTTACAAGGGCTGTTCACTGTGCAAACATATCCCTAGTCACGGATGGGACTTTGTTAGGGAAATGTTTATTTGCGCCCGTGGATTGTATACAAGGGTCGAGCCGCTTGTAGGGCAGCATTGGAGGTTGTGATGGCTGCTTAAGAACAGGTTCAGATCCCTGTAGCTTAAGACTTTTGAATCTTATGAGCCGTGAGTGTCTCATAGGAAGGTTCTCCTTACGAGTCGTGAGGATCTCGCAAGTGTAACTTCTCCTTAGGAATCGTAGGGATCCCTAAGTGTGTTGCTCCCTTATGAGTCATAAGGATCTCACGTAGGTGGTTTCTCCCTACAGGATCGAGAGGACCTTGCAAGTGTCTTTCAACGAGATTGTGCCCTTTCGGGGTTTTCACAAAACTCGCCGTAGCCCTACTGTTTTTACTCACGGAGCCCTTTCGGGTTTTCTTCCGTGCCCATTTTGCTTATGGACATACCATTTTTTGTTTGTTTGTTTTTTTTAGCCTTAGGATGCTGCGGTCCGTAGTAGTTTATCGACGTTTCGGTCAACGGCTAGTTTTAGGATATAGTGGTCTATTGTTAGTTTAAGGATGTTTCGGGCCAACGCCAGTTTTAGGACATAGTGGTCCATTGTTAGTTTAAGGACGATTCGGTCCATTGTTAGTTTAAGCACGTTTCGGTCCGTTAGCCGGCTACTATTTATAGAGTTTAGGTTTAGGAAGATAGCGAGCGGACATAGGCGTCGTCATCTATCGTTGACCTAGGCCGTAACTCGTCAAGCGTAGTATTTCTTTAGGAAGCGACCGTTTATTGGCCTGAAAGGTCTTACCATGCATGTCCATGAGTAGATAGGCTCCACCCTGGTAAACTTTGTCTATGATATACAGACCTTCATAGTTCGGCTCGAATTTCCCCCGCTTGGCACGATTAGAGATCATAGGTATTTTGACCACTAGCACGAGTTCACCTTGGCGGAATGTTCTCGGCCTAGTCAATTTCTCATATGAGCGCGTCATCTTTGCTTTATAAGCCTCCAGATTTTGTTGCGCTATGAGCCGGGTTTCATCAAGGGCATCGAGCTCCTCAAGCCGAAAGTGAGCATTTTCTTCGTCTGTTAGCTTGTAGTGAACTGCCACTCGTAGAGAGGGTAGCTCTATCTTGAGGGGGAGTACCGCTTCTGTGCCGAATACCAACGCATACGGCGTTGTGTTCGTGGCTGTTTTGAACGTAGTCGATACGCCCAGAGAGCTTCATGCAGTCTCTCGTGTCAGTCCCTCTTATTTCGAGACACCGTCTTTTTCACGATCTTCGTCAATGTCTTGTTGAAAGACTCGGCTAGACCGTTAGCTCGGGGATTATAGACTGAAGAGTATCTCCAGTCTATGTTATGCTGTTGTGCAAAGCGACTAATCTTATGACTTCTGTAGGCTGGCCCGTTATCGGAGATGATCCGTCGCAGAGTTCCAAACCGATAAATGACGTGCGTCTTGAAGAAATGGAGGATATTCTCCGTCTTCACCTCCCTCAGCGGTACTGCCTCTGCCCATTTGGAGAAGTAATCAGTTGTCGCTAAAATGAATCGATTTTCTCTGGACGATGCTGGTTCGATGGGGCCGATTATGTCAGTTCCCCACATTTCAAACGGCCAGCTAGCCACCGTTGGATGCAGTGGATTTGGATGCCGATGGATAAAGTCTCCGTGAATCTGGCACGAGTGGCACTGCTTTGCGTATTTTAAGCAATCTTGGATCATCGTGTGCCAATAATAACCCATCTGTTTGATCTTCAACTTCATCATCGGCCCGGCTTGGTGAGAACCACAGAGTCCGTCGTGAGCTTCTTGGACGACTCTCTTTGCCTCTTCAGGTCCTAGGCATCTTAACCACAGAGAATCAAATGACCTTTTATACAGAGTATCATTGACAAAGGAAAAAGACAGAGCTCGTTTCATAAGCTGATGTCTTGACGACGCATCTTTAGGCGTTCGACGGGATTTGAAGTAGTCTATAAAGACTTTTCTCCAATCCTTAGCATTTTCCTGATCTTTTATTTGCAGGGTCGTTTGCTCGATCGCTTCCTTTTCTTCGGGCAACCCCGGAGATATTTCTGCCGGTGCAAGAACCCGACGGCTTTGCACAACGATCCTCACGTCATCGAGGTTCTCGTCGGCCAATTCAATAGCAAGCTTGGCTAATGCATCCGCTTTGCTATTTTCCGCACGCGGTATGTTTTCTAGGGCATAGGCAGGGATTTGAGTCAGCAGTTGCTGCACCCTTTAGCCGTATTTCACCAACTCTGGTTTGCACGTTTGATAGTCGCCATTTACTTGACTAACGACCAGCTGGGAGTCTCCGTATATGAGGAGGTTTTCATTTCCCATATCGATAGCGATCTCAAGACCTACTATCAAAGCTTCCTATTCGGCGTCATTATTCGTCCTCGGCTCTGTTAAGGAGAAGGCAAAGCGCATTATCCCTCCTTGGGGAGTTATGAAGATGAGGCCTACCCCGGATTTGATTATGGGGGTGCTTTGTTTACGCTTCTTCATGGAAGATGCCCCATCGAAGTAGAGTTCCCATCGGGTATCACTCTCTCTTCTCTCTCCGTCGATCTTGTCAAACGCGTGCTCGTCGAGCAATTCGCAGCTCAAAGGAGAATCGGCAGGTATCGGATGTTCAGCGAGGAAGTCGGCGATAGCCTGGCCTTTTACCGCCTTGAGGGGACAATAAGTTATCGAGAACTCCATCAAGAGCAGGGCCCATTTAGCGAGTCGTCCCATTAATATAACCTTTGACATCAAACACTTGAGAGGATCCACCTTTGATATGAGATGGACCTCATGTGCCAACGCATAGTGTCTGAGCTTTGTTATCGCGAAGATCAACGCCAGGAAGTGTTTTTCAATGGGAGAGTAATTGTTTTCTGCCCCCAGGAGAACTCGACTCAAATAGTAGAGGGCTCTCTCCTTCCCTTGGTCGTTCTCTTGTGCCCATAGCGCGCTTAAAGAACCTTCGAGAGCAGTTGTATACAGAAAAAAGGGTTTTCCCTTGACTGGAGCGGTTAGCACCGGAGGATTCTGTAGGTATTGCTTGATTTCGTCCAGTGCGCCTTGGCATTTGCGATCCCAGACGAACGGGGTTCCCTTCTTCATCAAGTGACTGTAGGGGCGGCACTTTCTGGAGAGGTTGGCTATAAATCGCCGGATATACGCGAGCTTCCCTTGGAGAGACCGCAGTTGCTTGAGAGTCTTTGGCGGAGGCATTTCCATTATCGCCTTGATCTTCGATGGGTCTATTTCGATGCCTCGGTGTCGGACGACGAATCCCAGGAACTTGCCTGAGGACACCCCGAATGCGCATTTGAGAGGGTTCATCTTCAAGTTGTACTTCCAAAGGCGTTGAAACACGATCTTCAGATGCTCTAGATGTTCCTCATATGATTTTCTTTTCACCACAAGATCGTCAATATAGCATTCGACGATTTCATGTATAAGGTCGTCAAAAATCTTCGTAATGGCCCTCTGATAGGTGGCACCGGCGTTCTTTAGACCAAAAGGCATCACCTTGTAGCAGAATATGCCCAAAGGGGTCCGGAAAGTGGTATGCTTCTGGTCCTTGGGAAGCATCTTTATCTGCTTGTATCCTGACGAGCCGTCCATGAAGGAGAAAACTTCGTGAGTGGGCGTGTTATCTATCATTAGCTCAGTGACCAGTACAGGAAAGTCGTCCTTTGGACAAGCTTTGTTGAGATCCCGAAAGTCCATACATATGCACACCGTCCCATTTTTCTTCATCACCGGGACAATGTTGGCGATCCAGTCAGGATAAGGAACTTCCTGGATGAAGCCGGAGTCGATTAGCTTCTTGACCTCGGCATTGATGCCCATCTCAAGTTCGAGCTTCATTCTTCTCGGTGCTTGTTTGATCGGCTTGATGTCCGGGGAAATCGCCAATTTGTGGACAGCAATCTCCAGATCGAGTCCCGGCATCTCTGAATAGTTCCATGCAAAACAATCTTTATACTGCATGAGCACATCTTTAAGCGTAACCACCTTTTCTTCAGACAATATCTCACTGACGAATGTCGGCCGCGGGTCGCTTGTCGTCCCCAAGTCGATCTTCTTAAGGTTATTTGCAGTAGTATGTATCCCATCTTCCAGTTCTTTTGGCGCCGGTGGAAACTCTGAGATCACCTTGTCATCATCGTTTTTGAAGCACCAGGGGAGGTCATCCATATTCTCGGGTCCTTCTTCTGACAGCGTTATCATATGACAAGTACGAGATCGCTTCCAAGACCGATGTTGATCTGGTTCTGCTCTCGTGGTTTTCGGTTCATGCTTCTGCGGCGGGGTTATTCTCTCGCTGCTGGATAGAGCGAACCTACCGAGTTGATATTGGTCTTCGACCCAGTTCTTGAAAGTGAAGCAGTCTTCGAGAGGATACCCTATTTCTTGGTGATAGGAATAATAACCTGGGTAAAAGACCCCGTCTGCTTGCTCGGGGTGCTTGGACTCCGGGAGTGTCATCATCTGGTGCTTCATGAAAAGATCGAATATCTTCTTTGTCTTGTCTTGAGGAAAAGAATATTCTCGACCCATCTTCTTTATAAGAGACAAATCTTGGTTGCTCGATTCTCGATCGCGTGGCTTCTTTGCCCCGCTTTGTCGTTGTCGAATGCTTTTCCCGTTCTTTGGTTTATTTTTGCCTCTACGTCGGGTCTTCTGTATGACGGGCTGGCGACGAAGGGCATCGTCACTTTCTACAGCCCGCTGAAGGAGGCGCTGCGTCTTGGCTTTCTCGTAGATGGCCATTTCGCGATTATGATCGCCTTGAACTTTTGACCCGCTTCCCTTATAAACTTATCAATCTGCTCTTCGAACGACGGACTTGGTATTTTCACGACGGGACCTCGTTTTGGTTCAGGGTTAGCAACGTCCCATAGAGCATCTCCTTCTTCATCTAAGTCATGTATGATGTAGTAGTCACGGAATGGCTCCCATTTCTTGGATTGAACATATCCAAGCCCGATCGTTTCCATTCTCCCGTTGGGCAACTTTCGTTGAGTTCCGAGGACGTTCCAGATCCTGTTATAGAACCTGCTTGTCGAGCAGTTTTCTTAAGGGGTACACCTTGGCGCCTCAACAGTCTTTTTAATCCGTCTGTGTAATATCTGGGCAGACGGATGGGCTGGAGCCTGTCAAGTGTAGAATCCGCACCAGGCCAAATTTCCTTCTCCACTTTGGTTTCCGTGGATCGATAAAAGAGGATCGCCTTTTCATCATTTCTCCTGGGGGGAACGTAGAATGTCTGCAGTTCCTGCACACTATAAATTTCAAGTATGTCGAGATCTTTGTAATGCTCCCGCAGAACCATGGCGACTTGCAAATTTTGATCTTCATCAGCGAAGTCTTTTATCGATGGCCGAGCAGAGAATACGGCATTGACCTCATCTTTCGAGTCGCTGCCAAAGATCAACATAGGGATGGATGGTTCTGGCTTGTTGCATTGGGGCGGCCCTGAATAAACTATATCTTCTTCTTCCTTGGTATCACTCGCGAAGACCGGAATAGTAGTAATGGCTTTGTTCTTCGGTTTGTGACATCTTTCCGTGTCCTCAAAATCTGGTAAGAAGTATTTTGCATCTTTTTACTTTCGGACTTCATTCATGGAGAATGGGTTCAGCTCTCCGGTTACGGTATACTCGAGACCATCCTTGAAATACTTCAAACACTGATGTTGTGTAGAAGGGATAATGTTGTACTCGTGTAACCAAAGCCTGCCGAGCAAAGCATTGTAGCACGTCTTGGCGTCAATGACATGAGACTTAATGTCCGTGACAAGCAGCCCAAAGCGTAATGTCAATATTACAGACCCAAGCATCCGTGATGACTGGGAGTCAAATTCGGAGATGATGATTTTATCACGAGCGAGGTGCTGAATGCTCATGCAGATTTCCTTCAACACTCTCTTGTTGAGGAGATTGACGGAAGACCCATTTTCAACCAGGATTTTGCCTATCTTGATATCATGACAGTATCCAGAGACATAAAGGGGACGGTTATGCTCGCATGTCCAAATGAGGAGATCTTCATCGCCAAAGGTGATATCGGCTGTGTGCACTTCTTCCAGCTCGTCCTTCATCTTTTCTTCGACAAGGAAAGCTTGGAATTGTTCAGGCTCCTGCAACGCCTTGATCAGTGAATCTCTTTCCTCTTTGAATAGCAGAAGGGCATCGAAAATGCTGAGCTGCGAGGGGATCTTCCTCAGGTGTGCAAGAACATTGTAATCCACCTTATTTTTCTTGGGTGGGTCCTTGGCTACCAGCTCTTCGACGACTCGATCATCAAGGGCGATATCCTCAGGGACTTTTTCTTTCCCCTTATCTCTTCTATTTGACCAACTGTTCGAGGGCCCAAGATTCTTTTCGGGCAGCGTACGATTGCGCAGCTGAATGTTCTCGCAGTTCTTCGGTTCTTCCTCTTTTCCCGACGTGGATTCTATGAAGAGAGGGCCAAGAGTCATTTCTTCGTCAGAGTCGCTCCCGAAGGAAAGAACTTCTGATCCCTCGCAGTCAACCATATGACAGTTGCCGGTAGTTCCTTTACGCTCCTCGGTCTTATTTCTTTGCTCCCGATGAGTTTTGTGTTTCATCCGCTTGAAATGTTGTCAGTGAGCAACATATCCCTGCCACCAGTTTTTAAAGGCTATGCACTCTTCAGTAGGGTGCGCAATCTTTCTATGATATAAGCAATAGCTAAGATGTATATCCGCTTCATCAGGAGTGTTTCCTTCGGAGGGTGGCAGCTTCATTCCCATCGATATGGCTTTGGCGAACCTCTTCCTCGTCTTGAACCTGCTTTTATTTGCGGCGGATGTATTTTGATCTGCTGGGAGTGCTTTGACCCTTTCGTCCAGTCGCCGGCGTTTGGCCTTTTCAATTATGGCCATTTCGCGCTCCCGGTTAGCATTACTTTTTAGAAGAGCTTCGTTTAGGAACGCATCAATCATTTCGTCTGATGGTCCTAGAAGTTCCGGCTCAGGATCTTCCCCCAGTTTCTCTGCATAAGGAGCTTCTTCATCATTTATCGATGAGTGAGAGATCACATGGCAACTTGCCACGTAATCCTCAGATTCATCCGACGAGTCTTCTCCATTGTCATCATCTCCGTCCTCAAGGACGTGGCTGAGAAACTCTTGAAGTGTGACTGGAGTCCGCACCTTCTGATTATATTCTTCTAGCGCGTCAATCTGCTTTTGCAGGTCTGTGCGCTTGTCATCGGGCTTCACGGGCTTTTTGGTCTTCTTCTTCTTTTTCGAAGAGTTTGACGGCTGGGTGTGAGCACTTTGACCATCACCACCAATTTTTGGATTGGGCTCGGCTTCAGCATTACCTCGATGATCTCGGGTTCCAGCGGACTTTTCCATCTAATCGCCGGGCATGTTTGGAGATCAATCAGCATTCTTTTAGTTTTGGCTGAAAAACCGACCTCCCATGGAGCTTCTTCTATGAAAGAGCATGATTCCCCCGGTGTGTCCATCTTCTTGGGAGCGTGTGGCTGTGGTGGGTTCACCTTTCAATTCTCAGACAGCGCAAACTTGCCCTGTTGGTATTGGTCTTCGATCCAGTCTTTAAAGACGAATCAATCTTCAATTGGATGGCTTGCCGTTTGATGGTAGGGGCAATAATTGGGGCTATTAGCCTCGCCGGGTTGCAACAGTCGTTTTGGATTCGGCAGATTGATGAGCCTGTTGCGCACCGCTAGCTCGAACAATCTCTTCGTTTTGTCCCGGGGAAACGAATTAGGGCGCTTCATCTTCTTATTATAGAATTTCCGCCTCTCGTCTAGTCGATCCGCTAATTTTGGACCACTGGGCTGCTGTTGAGTATTCGCAACGAATGTCGCCTTCCCTTTACCTTTTTCGTTCCGCGGCTCCGGCTTTGAAGGGGACGGTCTATGACCCATCTGGTCCATTTGGGCCAGTTTATCGATAAAGACCTGGAAGGTGGTGGGCTTGAAAAACATCATAAATTGCAAGATGGTCGCTTGAGGGTCGAGAGAACCTACGAACATGCCCACTGCCGGCGCTGCTCGCATTTCGACCATAAGTTTTGCCATCGTATTGCGTATTGCACCCACGTTTCACCTGGCTTCACCCTGGCATTGATCAATGTCGTTATTGGGGTGCGTTCACTAGCACTCGTGAAACGCTGGGTGAATAATAGCTCCATCTCTGCAAAAGTCTTGACGGAGTCGTTTGGAAGTTCAGAATACCACTCGAATGCCGTCTCTGAAAAGCTACCAACAAACTGGCGGAGCAGAAGTTTATTATCACCCCCGGTGTTGCCGCACAAGGCTCTGAATTGAGCAACATGCTGATGTGGATTTCCCGTCGCTTTATATACATGAAATTTAGGGATCGTATATCCCGGCGGGTATCTTATTTGGTCATACCAGCCTGGAGAAGGTCGTCCAGTCTTAACGATTTTTCCAGCCGCTATGTTCGCCTGGTGAGCTTGTGCTTGCTGAGCGATGTAGTCGTCCAAGGCGGCCTTAGAGATTGTCTCTTCTTTGGCTGCTGAAAGAGCCGGAGGAGGGTTCGATGTTTCCCCTCTGTCATCTTCAATGATGATCGGGGGGTCTTCAGCTGGAGGTTCCGGCAGTAACATCATCCCGGCCATGTCTTAGAACAAAAGAGCCATTCGTTTGATGTTGGCTGCCTGTTCCACGGCCTCTTTTTCTTTCCTCTCGAGCATTCTTCGGAGGAATTAAGCATCAGTTTCTTGTTCCCGACGCTGCTCTAAGGTCTATGGATTTTCTTTTGGCCAAGTGAGTGCGGCCATTGCAGTCAGCATCTCCTGAAGTTTCTGCTGCTGTTGCTCCTGAGCCTTTGTTATCGATCGGGTGAGCGGTCGATGACCCGTAGAAGCACGGCTTTCCTCTTTTCCAGAAGCCATATAAACAGTATGCACCATCATACCCCCAGACTTGGGGCGTTTAGGCTTGGTATCTTTGCGGTTCGTCGTGGACACAGGGGCTTTCTCAGGCCTCCTTCTCTTGTGAGCAGTTGAAGTCGAAGGGGCCGTTGCAGCGGGCGCCTAGATGGATGACGTCTTTTGTGGTACCACGAGATGGCTCTTTTCTTGCTAAGCTTTGCGCTTCTTTGGCCGGCAAGAGTAGTCCTGGTTAATCACCGATTCTTGGACCTAACGCCAGACTTTATAAATTTTGGAGGACAGACGCTGAGGGGGCTGCGCCGTCTTCTTTTCTGTAGTAATCTCCATAGGTGGAGGAGATCTCTTCAGCATGGCAGTCGGAGAGTTCTTGCGAACCCTCCTAAGCGGTTCAAAGTTGTTCCCAGTTAGAACAGCAGCATTGATTTCCACCATAGGAGCTGGCGGAGTTAGCCCAGAAGGGGAGCTGCCCCCAGCCTTCCTTACTCGGCGCCAGTGACGACGGCGAGCATGTCGTGCGGATGGAGTTGGTTCAACTATGGAGATGGCTTCGTCATGCCCCCTGTCTTGACGGAGGGTTGTCGCCGTTGCCAGCCCTTTGAAGACTGACGTTCGCCAAGAAGTAATGTCCAACCTATCGAATACAGACCTCTGGGTAGAGGTGACTTCGCATGGAGCGGGAGCCGAAGTGGCCAGCCTTGTGAAGACTGACTTCTTATCAGGAGAAGCCTTTCCAATGATTTCGTCCACTTGAGCCGGGATGGCTGCTTCAGGTATTGCGGGCTTGTTGGCGTTCTGGCCCAGTCTGTTGAAAACTGAGGCGTTAGACTTGGGCGACCCGTTAAGAGGGGCCGCGGCAGTGGTAAGTCGATCAAAGACAGACTTCTTTGGGGTTTCTTGCGGCAGCATCAGGGCATTGAAGCTCATTGGTAGGATCATAGTCCCAAAGAACAGCCCATTGGTGGCCTGAGTTACTTGGTCCACCGGCATTGTGAACAGGGAGGACGTCTGGGGCCCGTAAGTTACACCTCTAGAAGAGGCAGAACGGGAGTTGCAGTTGCAGCTGGAACATTTTTTGCAGGT
The DNA here is from genome assembly GCA_030015575.1 of Agapanthus africanus. Classification (NCBI taxonomy): domain Eukaryota; kingdom Viridiplantae; phylum Streptophyta; class Magnoliopsida; order Asparagales; family Amaryllidaceae; genus Agapanthus; species Agapanthus africanus. Next base: position 690,777,089 of record CM057339.1, on the reverse strand, counting down.
AGACGCCATTGATCTTTCGTTTTCTACATAGAGCAAGACACCAAATCTTAGTACCTTGAATCCAAGGGCAACCATATCAAACCGCGATTTGTTCGCAAACACGACATACGAAGTGTAGGGTTCCTTGGCACACCAATAAGGTCTCACAAGGCATCAACCATGCCAATTTCAAATTTTACGGTGCCGAGAAACCCTAGACTAGATCGTTAACTAGAATTTTAGGCGAAACAACGAGCTAGTTAACAACTTAACTAAAATGTAAACGGAAATACAACCTTTGTAGATCCGGTGCTCCACCTCCATAGCTCCGTGACGGTGTACCCTCGCTGCGATTATCGGATCCCGGGCTCTAGCGTCGGCTTCATCGGAGAAATGGACGGGCTAGGTCGTCGACTACGATTCCGAAGATGATCTACGTCGAGGCATCACAAGTTCAAGCTCCAACATCACCAAGTCAAGAAACTTATGAAGAAAACACCCTATACTACTTTGCAAGTGGTAGAGGATGAAGAAATAGGAAGTGGGTTCACTTTGGAATTGGATTTTTCACTCATTTGCTCAAGTTGCCATTGATGAAGGCAAGGTTTCTTCTTGAAGAAGAAGAAGAAGAAGATGAAGAAAGAATATGATAAGTCTTCTTTCAAAAGAATAATAAAAAATAAAAAAGAATACTTATCATATCCTAACCTTGGTTAAGTGTATAGAATGAACTAGGGTTAGTTGGAATGGTTAGGGTTAAGCAGGAGTACAAAAGTGGTCACTTAGTCAAAACTTCAACTAACAAACAAAGAAAGCCACCATTCATTTATTTATCTTTTCCAAAATGAAAAAATAAATAAATAAGCAAATAAACAAAACCCTAATCATTAAATTAACCATGGTTTAATCTTTACACAAACCCAAGTGAGCATGTATCATCAAACATGATACAAACAAGTGCACAAAAATATATCACATATACAATGTGCATTTCAAGTGAGAAAATCCATCTTAAGTGAACCAATACTAGTTAATGCAAAGTAATATATCAAATATATCATTTTACATTAAATCATTAAATCAACACTTGATTTAACGATCCGGTCATATCGCATATAACCGACTAATATCCAATGTATCGGCTTATCGAATCAATCCTCGATTCGATAACTAGGTTATATCGCATACAACCAGTCGATACATTCATCGCGAGAATAGAATACGGTATCACATACACGCATTATTCTCGGTCCCGCACATATCTCATATGCGCTCCTATTTCGTTTCGCTTGAGCCAGGAAACCTCTGTGTAGGACTCTAAAGACTCGTTAATACGCCGGCAGCAGATGATGATCATATCAAACACCCACAAGCCGCAAGTGGTCTTCTAAACGTAACGGCCACCCGGGTATTGAGCGATCAGAAGATCGACGAGCAAGCCCGCTCACACTCCTGTGAATCCAACCAGTAACACTTATCGTACAGTCCGGTCTCGTCGTCTGATATGTCGCATATCTCGCCTAGGGGTGGTAAACGTCAGACCCCATTAGCTCGATAAGTCGTGTCGATATGAGGTCTATAACAGTTCGAGAAACTACTGGTAACACTTACCAGTAAATCTCAGCAACCCTGGCCAGGGATTTCCGGTTATAGCCAATCGAACACAGTGCAACATCAACTCCCTATACCGGGAGAGACGAATCCCCTCCTATCGCTCATTGCCTCCATGTGATTCGGGACTGTACCCAAAAGCCACCGTTTTGCACGCCCTCTTGGACGTGGTAAGGTGGAAATCAAAGCACAGTGGGAACCACACAAGACTCTATGACGATCTCGGGTCAACAGACTACTATGTACCAGTGTCACCAGAGAACTGCCATCTGACGTGAGGTATAATACCATCTGGGAGTTCTCGGCGAGTCCGTCCAGTGTACCCAGTCTTCACTGAGCACCCGTATATCATCTCTGATGTCAAACACCAATGGATATGGGATCATCCATCGCCCATCTGTATGGGTCGAGAAGGTATACGCTGGTCTACTCTGGTATATCGATGCCCCGTCTCGATACACCCACGACTAGGGACCATGAAGGATGTACTTATGGACTACCATGTCCCCACTAGTATGATCCGCATCATAGTCCAGGTAGTCAAGTACACATCCTAAGGGCTTTACCAACATGTAACAGAGAGACAATCAGTGTACACGTTGAGGTAAAGAGTAACCAGATAGCATACTATCATGTCGAGCAAGAAAGTCCTCCCTATATATGTCCCAGCATCCACTACAATATACATCCTATGTACAGTAATGGCCTCTAGGGCATACATATAACTAACAATCTCCCACTTGCACTAGGGCCATCTGTAGCAGTGGTTGTAGTATCTCATACTCAACCATCCTATAAAAGTCTCTCTCTCTGGGAATAGGCCTTCGTGAGTGGATCCGCCGTGTTATCCTCTGAGTCCGTTCTCCTAACCTCGATCACCCTGGAGATCAACCATCTCCATGATCAGGTGATACTGCCTTAGAATATGTCCGGATCACTGATAGGATGGACGTTCCTTGACATAAGCCACAGCTCCATTGTCACACAATGGGAGGAACTTAGTTCATCTCATGAACAAGTATATATCCAGACTTCCTCTTTGGTAGCATCATTAAGTAGCGATGTATCCAGCCTTTATCGTCTAGTATGTCACTTTATTTAGCTTAGAACTCTTCCAACATACCGTCCCTGCATTGAGGGTAAAGACAATGCCTGTGACTGACATTTAGTCGTCTTTATCACCCTAGAACCCTTCCAGTGATTCTCCCCAGGACCAATTGATACCAACTCACTACAACTAGTGAGTATCCTAATATCCAATTAGATCTATCTCATAGATCCAAAACCTAGGATTTAGTAGGTATCACTTTGATCCTTTATGGAGAATCATTGTGATAAGCGGAGATTGACCGAGCGTAGCATAGGAAACTCCTTTCTTATCAAGAGTATGTTATCCACGTACTCTACGAGGATCGTCACCATACTCCCTACTACCCTTTTTGTTTATACAAGGTTCATCTACCATTTTGATGATGTCAAACTCTTTGACTAAGACATCAAAACAGACGTTCCAACTCCGCGATGCCTGCTTTATCACATAAAACATCTTGCACGCGTTTCCGCTGTTCCCACTGTCTACGAGGCCCTCTGGCTGTGTACTTATAGACGCACTCTTCTAAAACATCATTTTAGAAAAGCAGTCATGGCACCCAACCGCCAGATATCGTAGTCATGGTATGTAGCCGTGGCAAGTAGGATCTGGATGGACTTAAGCATAGCTACTTGAAAAAGGTTTCATCATAATCCACGCCTGGTAAATGATGCAAACTTTTAACAAGTCTAGCTTTGAAAGTCTCAACTTTTCCATCTACACCAAGTAATCTTCTCAAGATATACTTGCTCCTGATGGGGATTTAACCCTTCAGATATAGCAGCCAAAGTCCATACTTTGTTGGTGTATAAGGATTCCATCTCAGATCGATAAACATCCAGCCATTCTTATAGAGTCTCACTCCTGATGGCCAGCTCAAAACTAGTTGGGTCATCATCTCATGATGCAATCGTCGCTCCCACTGTCATAGAGAAACAGAAGTATCTCTCAGGTGGGTGAGGAACCCTACTAGATCGGCGGAGAGGCTGAGGTTCATTGGTTACTATTGAATCCTTCGGTTCTACCAAATCATCAGCTGCAGTTTGTATAGCTGGAACATTTCCAGTTCTACATAACAGACCTTGCCTCGAGCTTGTCCGGATTTTGCTTTTAGACATTGGCCGGACAACCCCAAATCTTAACTAACTTAAGATATGGGCTCTTCCCATTCCATATCACATATGAAGTGGTAGGCAACTGATTTGATTTGAACCCTATTCAATAGGTATGCAACTTCATAAGTGCATAACTCCCTAAAGGAAATAGGTAACTCAGTAATACTCATCATAGAGCACACCATATCAAATAGGGTGTTATTGCTCCGCCCTGATACACCGTTGTGCTGTGGTGTATTCAGAGGAGTAATACTGAGAGAGAATCTCATTCTTCTTAAAATAGTCCAGAAGTTCCGTGCTCAAGTATTCTCCTCCTTGATCACATCAAAGGACATAATACTTTTACCCGGATTTTGGTTCTCTACTTCAAAATCATATTCTGTGAATATCTCAAAAGGCTCGGACTTGTGTTTCAACAGGAACAGAGGTCTGAATCTCGAAAGATCATCAGAGAATTTAATGAAGTACAAAGAACCGGTCTTGGCATTTGTAGACAGGGGATCTATATACATCAACATGTATCAATCCCAAAAGTTCACTAACTCTTTCTCTGTTTCCAATAAACAGAGCTATGGTTATCTTATCTTTGTGGCAAGACTGGCGAGTTTCACAAGATGTAAATTCAAACTAATTTAAATATGCATCTTTATGTAACTCCAGCTAGTCAGGTCGCATTGATATGACCTAGTCTACAATACCTTAAGAAGGATCCGTTCATTTCTGAACTCTTCCTCTTGTGTGTGTTCCGTATACAAAAGAACTGTAGTTTGATTTAGAACATCAATGCTTTTAGATAACGTGCCTGAACCGATCAACTTTTGATATAGGAAATGTTCAAAACATTATCCAACAATACAAAATTTTATCATTTCTTTACTAATAAAGAGACTGATATGATTTTGTATATCAGGTTCGGTATCTAATAACATTCGTTCAGAATCAATGTATTTGTAATACAGGGTGACAGTGACCAACAGACTTGGCTGCAACACTTGCCCCGTTTTCTGCCTCATGAAACTTATCACCCGTTCTCAGTTCTCTACCTATCTGTAGCCCATGTAACATATTACATATGCGGGATCCTGATGCGGTATCATATACGCAGGACGTAAAGGACACTGAGAAACAGTTCTATATAATGAACAAACCCGAAGATGATGCATCATATTCACTTTCTTCGTTTGGGTGGCATGGGAATCTGGTATTCCCCAATTTCCTTCTCTGTCTTATAACAATTATAAGTTGGAGCGGGACCAACGTTCCCCAGCTCAGTATAACAAGCGGGTTCGGTCAATAATCCATATTATTATCTTGATTAAGGCATGATATGGTCGCTACCTGGAGAGAGAGAGAAGAAAACACTCAGCGTATGCTCTTGCAAGATCAGATTGGTTATTATTTTATCTAATCAAGATGGCTCCCACTGTTTTTTATCAAATCTTCCTTCAAACCCTAAAAGGAAAGACTAGCCGGGATTAATTACACGCTACAAGTTCGCCAATCTTTCAGCCAGGCCAGTGTCGGTACTTTGAGGGAGGTGCCCCGTGCTTTCGCACGAACCTAATTAATGTATACCTCGTTTTCCCAGAGGCGTAAGCCCGTTAACACCTTTCTAGACACCTACTTGATCGGCTAATTGTAATGTGTAAAACTCTCCCAGGAGTAACAATTACTCGCAGTGGGTATCGGGATCCAACTATCTCATAGAAGGTATGCAATCTCATTGCAAATTTCAACACTTGAAATTCCCAATAATCTTGCCCCTAACGTGCTATGACCTTGACGAAAGCCAACAAACCATAGCCCGCTAGTCAAGTTCAACCCGTCATTTCCTGATTGAATTAAACCCACCTGCACGACCCTTGACGAAAGCCAACAAAGCCGCACGACTACCCTAATCCAATCGCATCGTATGCTGCAGATAAGCAGTATATAGCTACCGCACACTGCACCTTGACGAAAGCCAACAAATGCAGCACGAATACTATATACAACTTATCTGAAATGACGGAGGGCTACGACAGGTTTTTCTGAAAACCTATTGCGTAATGAACTCGATATCGTTGTAAGATCGAATGAATTTTGAAATGGAGTGTTTTTTAGGCTTTTCTAGTTTTGCTAAAGGAGTCACTCCCGGTGAAGGGATCGTCGGTCCTTTCCTCGTCGAATGAGGTGCGGGATATATCAAATATATCACTGTGCAAAGCAGAAACTATAGAAGCAATCAAAAGACATACCGAGGGTTGTAGCATCTGCCAGTTATTGCTAAAGGGGTCACTCCCGGTGAAGGGATCTCGGTCCTTTCCCTATCGAATAAGGTGCAGGATATATCATATATACCGCTGTGCAAAGCAAGAACTGTAGCTACCTGTTTTATTTTGAAATTCGATTCTACAACACCTTTAGGTTTCTTTTACTTTCATTAATCACATTAATGAAGTCCCATCATTTAAGTTACCTAAACATCACAGATAAATACGACGTACACTTATGCCATCCGCATTCGCCTCGATGTCCCCTCGTGCACCGTTAGGTTAGGTAACTAACGGCAGAGCGGGGCAGGGCTAGCGCGGGTGTAAAACATAAGTAACATCTATATAATATATCATATATACTATATACAGTATCTATCACAGAACATCACATGATCACATCACAGATATCGCAGCAGAAGAATCATATGAAACATTAGATATACTAGGACGTCCGTGTTTTCAATACGAGCCAGTATAAAACACGGATTCCACGGTCGAGATGAATAGCCAAACCCACACCCCTAGACCCCTACGAGAGCGGCAAGCAACCCTACCAATTCTAGAGTTAGGAGACCCGGACTCGACTCCTTGAGTTGGTCTCCCACTGGACTCCAGAACCCGGTTACTTGTGCCCTCCTCCTTGGATCTATCCTAGTGCGGAAAAGTAAATAATATACATCAACGGTGACAACTTCCGCAACCTGGAAGTGCCCCAATAAAAGAATATTACATACAAGTTTTTACATGAATGAAAATGAAAAACACTAGTCTCACATAAAAAACCCCGGCTATTCAAACACGACGATCCAATATAACATATCCAGCAACACATAACATCACATGTCATCAACGTAAGTAAACATGCGTATCCCAATTGTCGTTGACATATAGCAACGAAACCAGCGATATCACATATTACACTTACGGTCACAGAAAAAAAGTGTAAAACTACAACAGTTGGAATCCGCAACCTCCTTAGACATCGCATGCCTAATCAAATGAATTCCTTAGACATCGCATGCCTAACAATTATAAACCCCGTATTTTAGTCTCATCATCGAAAACTCTTTTCAATGTCTAATCAGGCAATTCAACAATATTCCCGAAAAACTGATCGAATGCTCGTCGCAAACTTTAGTAGGCGGCTGCACCCCCGATACCGTCGACGAAGTGCACCAAGGCGGAACACCGCTTCCGCGAGCACCCGAACGGATGCTTTCGGCGACGGGGTTCTCCTACAGTCACTTGGTCGGGGCTATGGGGTGTAGCTGTCTATTAAGTTTACCGGCGAATATCCGCGTACGCTACGTGATTGCGACGGACTTTTGATCGCATCAAAATTCCGTGGCAACCAATCATGTGAGACTAAAGTGCTGTGTTTATAACATTCATCCAGTTATCTCATAACTACTTATGAATTCCAATTATTGTATCACATTCCAGATAAATAGAAAATGTTAAACTTTCCGATCGAACAATCGAACACCCAAGTTTTCCCGATATAGCTCAACACATGAAATAAGTCTAAAAACATTCAGTTCGTGCCTCAGTACCAACGGTCCAGCCGTAGAAGGGTCAAGCCAACGCCTCACATGTGGCATGCCGTACTGCCCCAAACCCTAAGGTTCAAAGGGCAGTTCAAGACGGTCACATAATCGAGTTAAGGTTTGTTGTCTTCTAGAGGGACCATCGCGTTACTTGCACTACTCAGAACGTCTTTAAACCACGGAAAAATCCAACACTTGGATATTTTTCGGCAGGGGAAAAAGTGGGTATTTACATCCGGTCGAACTTTTTAACATATTCAAAAATTATCCGGAAAAACACTTAGATGAAATTAGATAAACCGATCGAATAATCGAATCCCCAAAACAACCCAGAAAATTCAACTGTTGAAAAAAATATTAAAAATTCCCAGAAAATACAGCACTGAAACATAGGAATTACTGTGCAAACTTTAACTGAAGAAGAGACAAAATGGCCGCGGAAGCGCCGCAGGAGCCATGCTCGTGCCGCGTTTCCGCGGCTCCTTGGAGGAATCATGCTCACGTGCTTCACAGTAATCCATTAAAGAGCCTGCTGATATTTCTGCATATTTTTAATTGACAAAAATCCAAATTTGCAGAAAATTTCCAGAGAACATTTTGGATTAGGGTTTCGATGTTCGTTCGGATTTCAAACGTCGTCTACACTTCGCCTAAGGCTCTAGCTAGGCTCTGATACCACTGTAGGGTTCCTTGGCACACCAATGAGGTCTCACAAGGCATCAACCATGCCAATTTCAAATTTTACGGTGCCGAGAAACCCTAGACTAGATCGTTAACTAGAATTTTAGGCAAAACAACGAGCTAGTTAACAACTTAACTAAAATGTAAACGGAAATACAACCTTTGTAGATCCGGTGCTCCACCTCCATAGCTCCATGACGGTGTACCCTCGCTGCGATCATCGGATCCCGGGCTCTAGCATCGGCTTCATCGGAGAAATGGGCGGGCTAGGTCGTCGACTATGACGCCAAAGATGATCTACGTCGAGGCATCACAAGTTCAAGCTCCAACTTCACCAAGTCAAGAAACTTGTGAAGAAAACACCCTATACTACTTGGCAAGTGGTAGAGGATGAAGAAATAGAAAGTGGGTTCACTTTGGAATTGGATTTTTCACTCATTTGCTCAAGTTGCCATTGATGAAGGCAAGGTTTCTTCTTGAAGAAGAAGAAGAAGAAGATGAAGAAAGAATATGATAATTCTTCTTTCAAAAGAATAATAAAAAATAAAAAAGAATACTTATCATATCCTAACCTTGGTTAAGTGTAGAGAATGAACTAGAGTTAGTTGGAATGGTTAGGGTTAAGCATGAGTACAAAAGTGGTCATTTAGTCAAAGCTTCATGAAGCTTCAACTAACAAATAAAGAAAGCCACCATTCATTTATTTATCTTTTCCAAAATGAAAAAATAAATAAATAAATAAGCAAATAAACAAAACCCTAATCATTAACTTAACCATGGTTTAATCTTTACACAAACCCAAGTGAGCATGTATCATCAAACATGATACAAACAAGTGCACAAAAATATATCACATATACAATGTGCATTTCAAGTGAGAAAATCCATCTTAAGTGAACCAATACTAGTTAATGCAAAGTAATATATCAAATATATCATTTTACATTAAATCATTAAATCAACACTTGATTTAACGATCCGGTCATATCGCATATAACCGACTAATATCCAATGTATCGGCATATCGAATCAATCCTCGATTCGATAACTAGGTTATATCGCATACAACCAGTCGATACATTCATCGCGAGAATAGAATACGGTATCACATACACGCATTATTCTCGGTCCCGCACATATCTCATATGCGCTCCTATTTCGTTTCGCTTGAGCCAGGAAACCTCTGTGTAGGACTCTAAAGACTCGTCAATACGCCGGCAGCAGATGATGATCATATCAAACACCCACAAGCCGCAAGCGGTCTTCTAAACGTAACGGCCACCCGGGTATTGAGCGATCAGAAGATCGACGAGCAAGCCCGCTCACACTCCTGTGAATCCAACCAGTAACATTTACCGTACAGTCCGGTCTCGTCGTCTGATATGTCGCATATCTCGCCTAGGGGTGGTAAACGTCAGACCCCATTAGCTCGATAAGTCGTGTCGATATGAGGTCTATAGCAGTTCGAGAAACTACTGGTAACACTTACCAGTAAATCTCAGCAACCCTGGCCAGGGATTTCCGGTTATAGCCAATCGAACACAGTGCAACATCAACTCCCTATACCGGGAGAGACGAATCCCCTCCTATCGCTCATTGCCTCCATGTGATTCGGGACTGTACCCAAAAGCCACCGTTTTGCACGCCCTCTTGGATGTGGTAAGGTGGAAATCAAAGCATAGTGGGAACCACACAAGACTCTATGACGATCTCGGGTCAACAGACTACTATGTACCAGTGTCACCAGAGAACTTCCATCTGACGTGAGGTATAATACCATCTGGGAGTTCTCGGCGAGTCCGTCCAGTGTACCCAGTCTTCACTGAGCACCCGTATATCATCTCTGATGTCAAACACCAATGGATATGGGATCATCCATCGCCCATCTGTATGGGTCGAGAAGGTATACGCTGGTCTACTCTGGTATATCGATGTCCCGTCTCGATACACCCACGACTAGGGACCATGAAGGATGTACTTATGGACTACCATGTCCCCACTAGTATGATCCGCATCATAGTCCAGGAAGTCAAGTACACATCCTAAGGGCTTTACCAACATGTAACAGAGAGACAATCAGTGTACACGTTGAGGTAAAAAGTAACCAGATAGCATACTATCATGTCGAGCAAGAAAGTCCTCCCTATATATGTCCCAGCATCCACTACAATATACATCCTATGTACAGTAATGGCCTCTAGGGCATACATATAACTAACACGAAGTGTGGAGTGGAAAGAGGAAAAGGTCCCACCGGGCGTGCCAGAATCTGTTCCCCGTCGAAACACGGAGACGCGAACGCGCAGGTCTGTCTTGCCTGAATTTCGGGACAGATGCTAATTGGTGCTTTCCGTCCACCTCTCCGGAGATGACAAGTTGATTTATGACACCGTATATCGGAGGTTTAAATGGATGCGGTCGATGTAGCAGACTCCGTCAGATTCCCCCTCATTTGAGGGGGTTTTGATTGTGGGGACGCTCTTCCCTGCAGGCGCAAGCCCCTGCAGTTAATTACGCTACCGCATCGCGGTAACAACTTTCTCCTTCTCCAGATGGTCACTTCGTGTCTGGTGTGTTTGTTTTTTTTTTGGTTGCCCATGGATTGTATACGGAGACTAATTTAAGTTGTCGCTCGTAGGGCGTGGATTAGTCCAAATCCGTATTTTCATAGATTTGGGTTTGGGGGTTGGGTTTAAGGATGCGTTAGTCTCATTTGAGACTAAGATCAACTTAAACGTATGTTAAGGATACGTTAGTCTAATTTTAGACTAAGATCAACTTAACAGGATCGTTTAGATCCAACAAAAGAGCATTTGGACTCTATTGTTTAGTTTAGTGACATTGCGGTCGATTAGTTTAGGGAAATTACGGTCCAAAGTTAGTTTAAGGACATCTCAGTCCGAAGTTAAGGACATCATAGTCCGTGAGTTTAAAGACATCACAGTCAAGGTTAAGCACATTATAGTCCGTGAGTTTAAAGACTTCACAGTCAAGGTTAAGGACATCATAGTCCGTGAGTTTAAAGACCTTACAATCAAGGTTAAGGACATCATAGTCCGTGAGTTTAAAGACCTCACTGTCAAGGTTAAGGACATCATAGTCCGTGGGCTTAAGGATCCCACAGTTGTCACGACCCAAAGTTTGGCCCGTGACCGGCACTTAACCACGTAACGTCTACAGGCATAACGCGACTAAGTGAACCAAAAACCCAGAAATCAAACCAGTAAAGTATAGAGTGTTTTAAGTTTTAAATGAACACATTTATTACATGTTAAAAGATCCAAGTAGACAATATACGACGCCGTAGCGAAGATCAAGAGCAGCAAGTGAGAACATCACAGATAGAATAAAACTGCATAAGAAAAGTCGGCTCACAACGAGCTCGACACAAGAATACCAATAATATACATCATCGTCCTCACACTGTCTCTAAGTCAAATACATACATGGTAGATGGAGAATACAAGATACAACAATATACATAACTAAAAGATAAACAGATACCGCACAAAACCCACCTATCAGCAAAAGAGCTAGTACACCAACTATGGGGGTATCTGTGTCAAAAGATGCAAAACACAGCCTGTCGCGACTACTCCGAAGGGAAACCTGCAAATACTGTGGCACAACGGGGGTGAGTTGCCAACTCGTGAATAGAAATAACATATAAAGGTAATCGCGAGCATGCACGTACTGCGCTACTCTAACATATGCCAGCAGATGATATCAATGCGAGGTAAGCAGTATGTACCATAATCATGCAAGTGCTCTATCAGGTGATATAACTACAGGATGAGATGCAATAATGAATGCTGAGCATGGGAATATAACATCTACACGGAATGTCAAGGTGGAATAAATATATATATGCACCGCAAATCCCAACAACCCAGACACCGGCACTCCCATCGGCCCTCGAATCCTGTACATCCCTGAGAATCACGAGTGCCCAACATCGGCACCCAAATAACATAAATACTCATGTCTAGCATCGACACGCAAATCCTCCTCTATCGGGCATCCGTCAGTCCGGGTCAGCCCTCTCTCAATATATCGGGCATCCGTCGGTCCGGGTCAGCCCTCTCTCAATATATCGGGCATCCGTCAGTCCGGGTCAGCCCTCTCTCAATATATCGGGCATCCGTCAGTCCGGGTCAGCCCTCTCTCAATATATACCACTCTAGCACCGAGGAAACACAGGGTGGGCGCACCGAAATATCATATCAAGGGAACCGGGTTTTTAAATGATTACATATTTGAAATGGCCACGGTTCCCAAATCCAGAAATCACATGTAATCCCAACCAATATGCAAGTAAATGTGATGTGATATGTGCATCAAGTATGAATATCATGGCAATTTTAACGTTGTGTGTGTGTAACATGCAGGGTAGTGCTCGTGCAACATGAACTGTCAGTAAGGGTGCGGTGTTCTATCAATTCTAGTTTATATACATATAGCAGGGAATGCAGTATGCACTAATTAGTAGCCATGAATAGTCAATGTATGTAAATGTAGCTATAAGGTCCTATCAGCCCTGACGTAGAACGCCATGCGGGCGATATCCCCGTAGATGTTAAATCTACTCACCATAGTCTCTCGCTAGGTATAGCCGATGACTTGTTTCCCCTTCTTCGCGGCGTCCATCGCACTCGCCTGCGAACCTAGAATTCCACAGAATATCACGCATAAGCTCAAACCATACAAACACGACATTTAAGGTCAACTAGAAACCCGTGTAGCAAACCAAGCGCGTGTGTGCGCGATACGCTAAAACGTAGGATTACGTGCCTGAAGCCACTCTGACGCGTCGCGATACGCAGAAACCCCAAACCCACACACACGTATCACGCGTGTCACGAAAGATTAAAAAATACGGGAAATAGGGTATTCTACTCCAGATTTTGATACAGAACATATATTAAAAATATATATACACCAAAATACTACAAATAGCAGCAGACTCCAGTGACCCAAACCCCAACTCCCAACTCACCCATCTGGCCGCAATTTGCGGCCAGAATGCATTTTCCGGCGGCCAAACTGGGGAATTGGGCCCCCAGGTTTGGTTGGTGCACTCAATACCCTCTGTGTATGCTACAGTAATTCTAATTTCACTCTGAAATATCTCGGGTAGTAGCAGATCCATAGAGCCTTAATTCTAGATAAAATCCACACTTTTGCACAAAAATGGAACTTTATGGTATTTCTGTGCAAACTGAAACCAACCTTGCCTAAAATAGCTCTAATAACACATAATAGAGCTAACCAAGCTAACAAAACCCTAATCTAACATATGAATCACAAATACCCCTTAATATCACTAAAAATGCACAAAAATGAGATTTTTGCTAAAGAATACTACAAGTTTAAGGAAAAGGAATGCTAACATGAGTTAATACCTTTAAAACACCCTATGGAACACCAAAATTCCCAGCTTTTTCCTCAAGTGGGCAGATCTACCACCAAACACCTCAAAAAGCCCTTTTTTCCCATGGTTTTGTGAAGGAAAGTGTTGTTTTTGTGTAGGGTATTTGAATAGAGATCAAAGGGACATGAAAAGGAGAAGAAAAGATGAAGAAAATATAGGGTTTTCTGCTGGAATTCCTGCAGAAAATTCTGAGATGGGGAAAGAGAGAGAGAAGAGAAGAAAATGGGGGTCAAAGTCAATTCTCTTCACCTAACACCATGCCCTCAATTGTTTATTCTCATTTCTTTTCTTTTCTTTTTTTTTTTTGATTAAAAAGGTGGGGAATTAAAATGAACCATGCAACAAAAGAATGGTTAACATGCTATACCAAAAACCCTAAGTCACAAAATTGGCTAAGTGTGCAACACTGCAAAAGAAAATTTCAATTAGGTAAACCCGACTAAAAATAACTAGCAATCCTATGTACACATATAAAATAACACGCTCAATTGCTAATTATCATGAAACACATTCTAACTAAATTTCAAAGTGTTACAATCTACCCCCCTTAAAGAAATTCGGTCCCCGAATTTAAAAATCTAACTACACGTACCTTCAAAAAGGTGGGGATACCTCCTCCTCATCTCGCTCTCGGTCTCCCAAGTGACCTCCTCGCCGCTCTGGCCACGCCAAAGTACCTTGACGGACGGTATCTCTTTCGACCTCAATTTCTTCACTTGTCGATCCAAGATCATCACCGGCTGCTCTGCATAGGAATGGTCGCGCTCAAGCTGGATCGTCGGGTGCTGAATCGCTTGCGAAGGATCATGAAGATATCTGCGGAGCATCGAAACGTGAAATACGGGGTGCACGTCTGGAAAACTGGGCGGAAGGGCTAATCGATACGCAACCGCACCAACACGCTCGAGGATCTCGAAGGGGCCCACATATCTGGGACTAAGCTTCCCCTTCTTCCCAAATCTCATCACGCCTTTCATTGGGGAGACCCTTAAGAAAACATGATCACGAACAGAAAACTCAAGTCTGCGCCGACGACGGTCCGCATAAGATCTCTGCCTACTCTGGGCTGCTCTCATCCTATCGTGAATCAACTGGATCTTCGTTGTCGTCTCCTCCACAATCTGCGGCCCTAAGATACTGCTCTCACTGAGCTCCGTCCAACAGGTGGGCGATCTGCATCTCCTTCCATAAAGAGCTTCAAACGGTGCCATCTGAATGGTCTCCTGGTAGCTATGGTTGTAGGAGAACTCTACTAAGGGCAAATGATGATCCCAGCTACCTCCGAAGTCTAATATGCATGCTCTGAGCATGTCCTCGAGAGTCTGGATAGTCCGCTCTGACTGTCCGTCGGTCTGCGGATGGAATGCTGTGCTGAAACTCAAGCGAGTGCCCAAAGCCTCCTGAAGCCTCTGCCATAGCCGGCTGGTAAACTGGGTGCCTCTATCGGACACGATACATGTCGGAACTCCGTGTAGTCGTATAATCTCGTCAATGTAAATCTGGGCATACTGAGCAAATCTGAAAGTCGTCTTCACCGGTAGGAAGTGAGCCGCTTTCGTCAAACGATCCACGATCACCCAGATGGAGTCATACCCTCGACTAGTCCTGGGTAGACCCACAATGAAGTCCATAGATATCTGTTCCCATTTCCAGTCCGGAATGGGTAACGGCTGCAGCTCTCCCGCGGACCTCTGGTGCTCAGCCTTGACTTGCTGACAAGTCAAGCATCTCGACACCAAATCTACGATGTCTCTCTTCATTCCGTCCCACCAGTAAACACCTCTCATGTCATGGTACATCTTGGTGGAACCGGGATGAACACTATATACCGATCGATGTGCCTCCCCAAGAATATCGCGCCGCAATCCCTCAGCATCTGGTACGCACAGTCTAGTCCCAAATCGTAATATCCCCTGATCATCGATCACGAACTCGGAAAATCTGACATGTCCCATCTGTGTCTTGATCTCTGAACAGCGGTCATCACTGTGCTGTGCCACATGTATACGGTCAAGCAACTGTGGGCGTGCACGAACATGCGCAATCTGTCCTCCGATCGGCGTAAACTCGAACTGTACCCGGCTGTCGCATAAGATCTGCCAATCTGCCGACGACTGCCTCTGCACTGCGCCCAAACAAGATAAACTACCCCCGGGCCTCCTGCTCAAAGCATCCGCCACTACATTCGCCCTGCCCGGGTGATACAAGATCTCACAATCGTAGTCCTTTACTAACTCCATCCATCGGCGCTGTCTAAGGTTCAGGTCTCGCTGCTGGAATATATACTTTAAGCTCTTGTGATCAGTGAATATCTGGCACGACTCTCCATACAGATAATGTCGCCAGATCTTAAGTGCAAAGACCACTGCAGCCATCTCCAGATCATGAGTGGGGTAATTATGTTCATGTTTCTTTAATTGCCGCGAAGCATACGCGATCACCCTGTCATGCTGCATCAAAACGCACCCTAGCCCCACTCGTGAAGCGTCACAGTAGACTACAAATCCGCCTGATCCTGAAGGCAATGATAGCACTGGTGTCGTAGTCAGTAGAGCCCGTAGCTGCTGGAAACTGTGCTCACACTCCTCCGTCCAATCAAAACGAACTCCCTTCCGGGTCAACCCGGTCAAAGGTGTAGCAATGCGAGAGAAGTCCTGCACGAATCGCCTGTAATAGCCTGCCAGCCCTAGAAAGCTGCGAACCTCCGTCACTGACGTGGGTCTAGGCCAACTCCGAACGGCCTCAATCTTCCTCGGGTCTACACATATACCATCTCGTGTAATCACGTGCCCCAAGAAGTTTACGCTGTCCAGCCAGAAAGCACATTTGGAGAATTTGGCGAAAAGCTGATGCTCCCTCAAGGTCTGCAGTGTAATCCGCAGGTGCTGCTCGTGCACCTCTCTACTCCGAGAATACACCAAGATATCGTCAATAAACACTATGATGAACAGATCAAGATACGGCCGGAAAATACGGTTCATCAAGTCCATGAATGCTGCTGGCGCGTTGGTGAGTCCGAACGACATCACCAAAAACTCATAATGGCCGTAACGCGTGCGGAAGGCTGTCCTAGGAATGTCCTCCTGTCGAACCCGCAGCTGATGGTAGCCTGATCGCAAATCGATCCTCGAAAAGTATCCTTCCCCCTGAAGCTGGTCGAACAAATCGTCGATGCGTGGCAAAGGATATCTGTTCCGCACTGTCACCCTGTTCAGCTGGCAGTAGTCGATACACAAACGCATACTGCCGTCCTTCTTCTTGACAAACAGGACTGGAGCACCCCAAAGAGAAACACTGGGTCGAATAAGTCCCTTATCCAGCAAATCTTGCAACTGACCCTTCAATTCTCTAAGTTCTGCCGGGGCCATCCGATAAGGCGGTACAGAAATAGGCCCCGTGCCAGGAACCAAATCGATACAGAAAGAAATATCACGCTCGGGCGGTAGCCCAGGAAGCTCGTCAGGGAACACATCAGGGAACTCGCTAACAACCAGAACCTGATCCAACGGAACCTCTGTAGCTCTAGTATCACAAACATAGGCGAGAAATCCCTGACACCCCTTCCGCAAAAGCTGTCCAGCGCGAAAAGAAGAAATCACACAGTGAGGGGTGGCACCATGGTCCCCCAACACAACAAAAACCGACTCGCCGGGAAAACAAAATCTAACTGTCTTCTCGCGGAAGTCAACAGAAGCATAGCACGTGGCTAACCAATCCATGCCCAAAAGAACGTCGAAGTCCAACATCTCAAGAAGGATCAAATCGACCGGCAACTCTCTCTCGCCAATACGGACGGTACAGGATCGGAACACGTGCCTAGCAACAAACGACTCACCCACAGGAGTAGTCATAACAAGCGGCTGACCAAGCAAACCGGACTCTCTACCCAAACTCGGCACAAAGTGTGTGGATACGTACGAGTGCGTGGATCCGGGATCGAATAATACGTGTGCATCAACCGAACATACTGGAAGGATACCTGAGACAACCGCATTGGACGCCTGCGCATCCTGATGCGTCAAGGCAAAAACTCGTGCATGTCCTCCACCTGTGACTGGCTGTCCCCTGCCGGTAGCTGGCTGTCCTCTGCCTCGGTCACCTCGTCCTCTATGAACAAATCCTCCGCGACCACGACCTCCCTGTGCATGCGTCTGACGCGGAGTAACAGTAGGTACAATAGGCAACGCCGTCTGGGGTGGTGAAGGTAGTAGTGTGACGTGTGGTGCTGCTACCTCCCTCCGGGGTAACTCAGGAAATCTCGTACACGATGATAAGAACTCCCGCAGCGAAAACATCCCGACGATGACCGCTGACCCTCCTAGGGATAAGAACTGAATAACCAGCCCCGCCCTGAATCTTTGCTGCCTGCAATACGTCTATCACGGCGCCGAAAAGGCTGTCTCTGCGCTGATGTATCCGCACGAACTCTCTTCGGCTCTGGAACTGCCGAAGTCTCAGCAAGGCGCTCCTCGACTAATAGGGCTGCGTCTACAGCTGCTGCATATGTTTCGTAATGCTGTGCGCTGATCGCCAGAAACAGTGGTGTAAGCAAGCCTCGGACAAATCTCTTGACTCGTAACTCCTCAGTAGCCACTAGGTACGGAGCATAAACTGATAGCTCGGTAAACAGCACATCGTACTCTGCCACTGACATCTCTGGCGTCTGGCGCAAGGACTCAAATCTGCGTGCTCGGGCATCCCTAACACTCTGGGGAAGAAAACGGGCAAGGAATAGCGCTACAAACTCGGTCCAGGTCATAGGAGGAAGACCTACTGCTCTACCCTTCTCAACTGATTCGCACCATTTCTGCGCGAGACCTTCCAGGCGAAAGATCGTGAACTCAACCCATCTCACATCTGCGCATCTGAGGGAACGGCATATCCGAGCCATCCTATCAATGAAAGACTGTGGGTCCTCGGCTGTATCGGTGCCTGTGAAAACTGGAGGCTTCAGCCTCATAAACTCTGACAGCGATACTGTAAAAACCTCTGTAGCTGCAGGGACAACTGTCTGTAGTGTGGGTACCACTGCGGTCTCTGCAACGGGTGGAACTACCTCTGGTCGCTGCGCTCGAAGTGTCTCAACTAGAAATCCCATCATCTGGCGCATCTCCTGCATACTGGATCCCATCGTCTGGCGCATCTCCTGCACACCAGCCCCTAACATGGCAATCTGATCTGTCACAGCAGGAACAGCCTGCTCGGGCACAACCGGTGTACTACTCGGATCAGTCCTCGTCTCGGACGAGTCAACTCGAATCTCGGCCCTCGCGGCCGCTCTCTGCGCCCTCGTAGTCTTTGGCGGCATAATGGCTGAAAGGAACAATAGGATTCGATAAGGATACGGAAATCGAATCGCAAGAATGTATAGAATCAAGAAGGAATTTAAATCAATACGTCCTAAGGTCGCGTAGGCGGAGTACCGTGTCGTGAGTATGCCGCGGAACATACACACGCTACGCTACCCTGCTGCAGCTACCCACTCCATCATACCAGGGTCATCCTACACTCCGAAAGGTAAAACCTACGCTCTGATACCTGTAAGTCCATCTACCTCTCTCGGTACTTTCGAGCATGCGGAATTTGATAAAAAACGATTTTCTTAGTGGTGGTAACATGGACTTAAAACCCGGATCTTTGTTAAATATCTAACTAACAACCTAACTACGAGTTGCTAACTACTCGGTTAGGGGGTTATACCTTTCTTTTTCTCGAACTCCTTCGTCTTCAAGCCTCGATGGATGTCCGGATCGCCTTCACTCCGTCGTCTCCTTGCGCCGAAGATAGATCCACCTCGAAAGATTCTACCTTTGGCTTCTTCTTCGGTCTTTGAAGAAACTAGTTCACTTGGTTTGCTAAACCTTGTGAACTAGAGTGAGTAGAGAAGAGTTTGTATGGGATTTTATCTATGGTTCTTGGTTCTCAACTCATGAGACAAGTGAACCATAGAGTCAAGAGAGGGAGAGCAAGAGGAGGAAGATGAGAGCTCAAGAACAAGAGAGAGAATGAGCATGAAAGAATGAGAGAAGACTTTTCTCATTTGGCTCTCATAATCCAAAACAATCATAACACCTCATATCAATCAAGTATTATGTGATGGTTTAAGCAACCATAGCCATATCATTTCATGCACTCATTTTGCACAAAAGAGCAAGCAAGCAAAAGTCTTTGCCATGAAATGATAGCTATGGTTATCATGATGGTCAACTAGTCAAGCCTAGTCAACCGGTCAACAAAGTCAACAAGTCAACAAAGTCAACAACTCAACAACCATGTCACCATAATACCTAATTAATATAATTGTTAATCACATATCATATTCTCATTAGGGTTGAGCAAAAAGTCAATAGTCAACTGTCAACGGTCAACAACCCTAATGAGAATCCTCCGCCTCTGTCTCTTCGTCAACTGTGCATACACACCCGCATCCGCGTTCCGAGGAACACGAATACAAACTGGATAAATCCAATCCCAACACATACAGTAGGATCTGGCTTAAACCAAAGCCCGCTAGTGTCTACTGTCCGGACACTGTACGTGCACAAGTGCACGGATGTGACCGAACTCTATCGCAAAACCATGCGACCTGCCGCAAAACCATGCGACCTCTACTCTTTTGCCTAAAGGCGAATAGCTTTCTGTGTGGGACTCTAAAGACTCGACACTACGCTGGCAGTGGGTTTAACCACAGACCGCAAGAGGCACTAGCTGTGCGTAACGGTCCCCAGGTAGATGTCGACAAGAAGACAGACGAGGTGAAACCCATCTGAACTCCTACTGAGTCTGAATGTGACATTCTCCGTACAGTCCGGTCTGTTCGTCTGATACATCGCATGGCGGGCCTAGGGGGCGGTAAACGTCAGTCTCCTAATAGCGGTACAAGTCGTGTCGGAGTGAAGCCCAAAACACCCTGAGATAACACTGGAAGCCTACCAGTATATCTCGATTGCCCTGGCCAGGGACTACTCGTGTAATGGCTCTCCTAGACACAGCGCGATGTCAACCCCCAATACCGGGAGAGACGAATCCTGTCAAACCGTCACTGCCTCCAAGTGCTTCGGGACTGCACCCAACTACCACCTGTTTGCACGACTCCTTTGAGCCGTGGTAGGGTAGTAATCAAAGTACAGTGGGAACACACTCGAGACGAAGTGACACTGTCAAGTCAGCGGACTAAGCTGTACTCATGTCACCTGGGAACTGATAACTGACGATAGGTATAATACCAACCGGTCAGTTCCCGACGAGTCCTGTCCAGTGTACTCGTAACCTAACGAGCACCCGTATACTATCTCCAGTACGACGTACTGATGGCTGTGGGACAGACCATCTCCCACACTGGGATGAGAAGCGCATACGCTAGTCTACTCCGGAGTATCGATGTCATGTCTCGATAGTCCTGCGACTAGGGACCTGCATTAGGATGTGCTTATAGATTACCCAGCCCCCACTAGTGTGACTGCCATCACAACGCTGGTAATCAAGCAAAGATCCTAAGGGCTCCACTAATGTGTATAGGTGATATACTAAAATAAACACAAGTACACATTGAAGTAGAAACAAACCAAGTAGCATACTACTATATTGAGCAAGATTGTTTATACAAGGTGAATATCCCAAGCTTCCATTAAGTAATATACAAACTAGTATGATACAGTAATGGCCTCTAGGGCATATACACTAACAATCTCCCACTTGCACTAAGGCCATGTACTGGCGTATCGAAGACCTATCATCTCGATCAGCCGCTCGAACTGAGTCTGGGGCAAGGCCTTGGTGAATGGATCTGCAGTGTTATCTTCTGAAGCGACCCTCCGAACCTCGATCTCCTGGCGATCCACGATCTCCCTCATCAGGTGATACCGCCTCAAGATGTGTCTGGATCTCTGATGGGACCTGGGTTCCTTCGCTAAAGCTATAGCCCCGTTGTTGTCGCAATACAGAGGTATTGGATCAACAATGGACGGAACCACCTGAAGTTCTTTCAAGAACTTCCTTATCCAGACAGCTTCTTTTGCGGCATCAGATGCAGCGATGTATTCCGCTTCCATCGTCGAGTCTGCAACGGTTTCCTGTTTGGAACTCTTCCAACACACCGCCCCTCCATTGAGGGTAAAGACAAAACCCGACATGGACTTGGAATCATCCTTGTCACTCTGGAAGCTGGAGTCAGCAAAGGCCTCGATCTGGAGGTCTTTTCCGCCACACACCAAGAACATCTCCTTAGTCCTTCTCAGGTACTTGAGAATGTTCTTTACCGCTATCCAGTGTTTCTCCCCAGGGTTTGACTGATACCGGCTTACCACACTCAGTGCGTAAGCTACATCCGGTCTGGTACACAACATCGCATACATTATAGAGCCTACCGCAGAAGCGTAGGGTATAATAGACATGCGATCCCTCTTCAAATCAGTCTTGGGAGACATCTCTTTAGAGAGGGTGATTCCGTGACAAGCCGGTAGGTTACCGCGCTTGGAATCTTCCATACTGAATCTTTTCAGTATGGTGTCGATGTACATGGACTGCGAAAGTCCTAATATCCTCTTGGATCTATCACGATGGATCCGGATCCCCAGGATGTATGAGGCATCACCCAGGTCTTTCATGGAGAACATGTGTGACAAGAACCCCTTGACAGATTGTAGCATAGGAATGTCATTTCCTATTAAGAGAATGTCATCCACGTATAAAACGAGGAATACTACAGTTCTCGCTACAAATCTACTATAGATGCATGGTTCATCTGGATTTTTGATAAAGACAAATTCCTTGACCGTCTCATCAAAACAGATGTTCTAACTCCGCGATGCCTGCTTCAGTCCGTATATGGACTTAAGCAACTTGCACACCTTTCCGCTGCTCCCACTCTGAATGAAACCCTCTGGCTGATCCATATAGACACACTCCTCTAAATTTCCATTTAGAAAAGCTGTCTTTACGTCCATCTGCCAAATCTCATAATCGTGGAAGGCAGCAATGGAAAGAAGGATCCGAATGGATTTCAGCATAGCTACTGGAGAAAAGGTCTCGTCATAGTCCAAACCAGGTCTTTGACGAAAACCCTTTGCTACCAGTCTAGCTTTATAGGTCTCAACCTGTCCATCTACACCAATCTTCCTTTTGAAGATCCACTTGCATCCTACGGGTTTTACCCCGTCTGGAGCAATGTCCAACGTCCATACTTTGTTGGTGTACATGGACTCCATTTCGGTCCGCATTGCATTCAGCCATTTTACTGAGTCAACGCTCTGAACGGCCTGCTGGAAGCTAGTAGGCTCATCATAATCTATGATGCAATCCTCTCTATCCCTGTCTATGAGAAAACTGTAGTATCTCTCGGGCGGATGAGACTGCCTACTACTCCTACGGAGCGACGTAGGAATGTCCTGTTCTTTTGAACCCTCTGGTTCCACTAAGCTTTCAGTAATAGTCTGTGGTTCTGAAATTTCTTCCAGTTCTACTGCGCTCCCACTAATTTCCTTTTCCAAGAACCGGTGTTCTAGAAAGTGGGCATTACGAGAAACAAAGACTTTTTGTTCCTCTGCGTGGTAGAAAAGATACCCCCTGGTGTTCTTTGGGTATCCCACAAACTTGCACAGTACTGAGCGTGCCTCGAGCTTGTCCGCATGCTGCTTTTTGACAAAAGCCGGACATCCCCAGATCTTCAGATATTGAAGATAGGGTTTCTCTCCACATTTCATATGGTGTGGTAGGCACAGTCTTAGTCGGAACTCGGTTCAAAAGGTATGCAGCTGATTCTACCGCATACCCCCAGAATGATCGCGGTAACTCAGTGTTACTCATCATGGACCGAACCATATCCAATAGGGTTCGGTTCCGTCTCTCCGATACACCGTTATGTTGCGGAGTGTATGGAGGAGTAAGCTGAGAGAGAATTCCGTTCTCTTTTAAATAGTCCAGGAACTCGGCACTCAAGTATTCTCCACCTCGATCCGATCTTAGAATCTTAATACTTTTGCCGGTTTGTTTTTCTACTTCATTCTTAAATTCCTGGAACTTTCCAAAGGCTTCGGACTTATGTTTCATTAAGAAGACATAATCGTACCTTGAGAAGTCATCCGTAAAAGTAATGAAGTAAGAATAACTGCTTCGCGCATGTGTAGACATTAGACCGCACGCGTCGCTGTGTACGAGTCCCAAGAGCTCGCTCGCCCTTACTCCGTGTCTAGTAAACGGAGTCTTTGTCATCTTTCCTTTGAGACAGGATTGACAAGTGGCATACGATTGATATTCGAACGGATTCAAATATCCTTCTGTATGTAACTTCGTCAACCTTCTCTCATTGATGTGACCCAGTCTACAATGCCATAAGAAAGTCTGATTTATTTCCGGAGACTTTCTTTTGTGTGTATTCTGGACATTGAAAATCTGTGGTTGGTTTAATACGTATATACCATTGCTCAATGTACCTGACCCAATCAGAACTTGATTAAGGTGAATGTTTACAACATTACTTACAAACGCAAATTCATAACCTTCTTTAGAAACTAAAGATACAGAAATGATATTACAAGTTGCGTTGGGTACAAAAAAACAATTACGCAAAACCAAAACATGTCCATCTGACATTCCCAGGTGATAGTCCCCCACGGCTTTAGCATCCATGCTAGCTCCGTTCGCAACTCTGAGGGTCATGTCACCTGCTTTCAAAACACTACGGTTTCTCAACGCCTGCAAAGAATTACAGATATGAGATCCTGATCCGGTATCCAATACCCAGGAAGTAGAGTTTATTGAAAGACAGTTTTCAATAACATACACACCTGAAGCTGAAGCTGCAACCTGCTTCAATTCCTGTGTCCTGGCTTTCCAAGCCCTGCAATCATTCTTCCAGTGACCTTTCTTATGACAATAGAAGCATTCTTCCTTATCCACAAGCTTCCCCGCTATCTTTGTTGCTTTAGCTTTTCCCTTCGTATCCACTTTACTAACATCGCCTCTTGGTTTGGCGGGGGCTTTCTTCTTCTTTCCCTTGGCTTTCGCCTTGGACCTAGAAGAAGATGATCCTCCTACAAACAAAGTGGATGTTTCCCTACCTTTCTGTAGGGTGCCCTCTGCGCTCCTCAACATGTTGAGGAGCTCTGAAAGTTCAACTTCTTTTTCTTGTAAGTTGAAGTTCAGTATGAACTGGGCGTAAGTGGAAGGAAGGGACTGGAGAATCAAGTCCGTATAGAGCTCGTTCTCTTACGTGGTTCCAAGTTCCGCGAGCTCCTTAATAAAGCCAATCATCTTAAGCACGTGTTCCGCTACCGATGATCCGATGGCCAACCTTGCCGAAAATAACTTTTTCGACACTTCGTATCTTGCGATACGAGATTGCTCTCCATACAGTTCTTTTGTATGGAGAAATATGGATTCAAGGTCCATATTCTCGTGCCTCCTCTGATGTTCCTTGTCCATCGAGGCAAGTACGAGGCACTTGGCCTTCGCGCTATCAATCTCCCAAGTCTTACGGATTTCCTTATCCGCGACGCTGGAGGTGGGACTTGGGACAGGGGGAGCTTTGGTGGTAAGAAGATACCCCAGCTTGTCGTAAGTGATTGCCATTTTGACATTCCTGAGCCAATCTTTGTAGTTTGGCCCTGTCAGTATATTTTTATCTAGAAGTAACTTAAGTCCAGTCATTTCGATTGGTCGCTGCAATTAGGAGAGAGAAGAAGAAACACTTAGCATGATGCTCTTGCAAGTTTAGAGTGGTTTTTAGTTTGTCTAAACAGGATGGCTCCCACTGTTTCTCGAATCCCTCCTCAAACCAAAAAGGAAGAATTAGTCAGGATCAATCTCACCGTACAATACTTGCTTAAACGTTCGGCCAGGCTGGTGTCGGTACTTCGAGGGAGGTTTTCCAACGCTTTCGCGAAGTTCCTTAATTTAAGAACCTCTTTTCCCTGGGAGCGTAGCCCCGCTAACACCTTTCTAGACACCTACTTGGTTTATAGCATTGATCGTTAAGTGAGAAATTTCCCGAGGAGTAGCATATACTCACAGTAGGATCGGGATCCAAATATCATCGCCTGATGAAACTGAAGGAATCCTACCAGAATCATCACGCTCCAAATGGTATGCAATACTAGCAAGTTTCAGTTCTTTTGAAACTCCCGATGTGGATTTTTGCCCCAAGCTCTTATGACCTTGGCGTGAGGTCAAAATGTCATAAGTCACATGTCAAGTTCTTCCCATCATTATCCAGGTTAATTTGAATCCACCCGTACCTACCCTTGACGTAGGCCAAAATGGTAGTACGGCTGTCCCAAACCAACGCATTCTATCTATGCAACAGATAAATATCCGGCAGCTACCAATCACTATGCCTTGGCGTGAGGTCAAAATACATAGCTTGAATACTACCGAATATTTAACTGAAATGATGGAGGGCTACGGATGGTTTTGGCGAAACCGTGAACATAGTGAACTTGATATGGTCGATGGAACGAGATAGCTTTTAAAAGGAGTGGCTCAAACTCCGCATTTAAAAGTTTGTTTTGAAAAGAACCGAGTGGTTTTTCGAAAGTGTTCCAACGACTTTTACTTGGTTTATTTTCTTGCATTAGTTCTTTTAATGCGTGATATTCTTGCATTAGTTCTTTTAATGCGTCCCATCATTTAATCCTACCATTGCAGAAAACAACCAAAATATGACGTACGCTTATGCCATTCGCATTCGCCACGGGGCCCCGTCATTACCCGTTAGGTTACTTAACTAACGACAGAGCGGGGGCTGGGCTAGCGCGGCTGTAAAACATAAGCAACGCCTAAATAATATCATATATAGATATATTGCAATGATAGACATTTCAGATCACAGATGAACACATTGGATATACTAGGAACCTGCAATTCGTACGAGCCTGTAACGAAAAGCAGATTACACGGTCGCGGTGAATAGCCAATACCCCACCCAAGACCCCTACGGGTGCGGCAAACTACCCGCCAAGTACCCGAAGCGAAGCAACCTCCCTCATCCCCGTGAGTAGGCCACTCGGCACTTCGGCATACCCGGTAGTTTGTGCACCCCCTCCATGGGTCTATCCTAGGAGCAAAAACAGTAAAAAGAAATTATACAATGACGGCTACAACCCCGACCCGGTTGTGCGGCCATACAAATAATTATTACATCAATTTACAAAATTACATGAATTGAAAGAAAAGAAAACTCTCGTCTCACAACCCCCGGCTATTCACCCGCGACAATCCAACATATTCATATACACATTCCAGCAACATTACAGATCACAGATTTGTATAACCCCCACTAATCGACATATAGCGATTAGTAGACGTTCAATAAAAATATAACATCACAGAAAAATCCGTCAGCTAAAGTCTTTTAGAAGTTCGATCAAAAATACGGATTTATAGGCCCCAAATACAAAATTTTCGTTCTGGAAAATCTGGGCAGAAAATACATATTCCAAAAATCCCAAAACAACCCCAGAAATACACTGCACCAACTTTGGACCCCGACCGAGTCAACTCGGCCGTGGAACCGTGGCGGGAGCGTGCTCCCGCCGCGTTTCCGCGGCGCTTTGAATCGTTCGTTGGACCAAATTTGGTGGTTATTCAAACAAAAGCCTGAGCCGATTTTTGAGATGAAAATTATCAACTTTTGAACAGAATAAAAATCGGCAGAAACTAGACATTCTCGGGTTCGTTTTGCGACTTTTCTTTGATCGATCTTCTAGCTACTTTGCTAACATGTTAGATAGAGTTAACTAGGCTCTGATACCACTGTAAGTCCATGCT
The DNA here is from genome assembly GCA_030015575.1 of Agapanthus africanus. Taxonomy (NCBI): domain Eukaryota; kingdom Viridiplantae; phylum Streptophyta; class Magnoliopsida; order Asparagales; family Amaryllidaceae; genus Agapanthus; species Agapanthus africanus. The sequence continues at coordinate 690,749,616 of CM057339.1, read as the reverse complement.
ACCTCTCCCGGTACTTTCGGGCATGCGGAATTTGATAAAAAACGATTTTCTTAGATGTGGTAACATGGACTTAAAACCCGGATCTTTGTTAAACATCTAACTAACAACCTAACTACGAGTTGCTAACTACTCGGTTAGGGGGTTATACCTTTCTTTTTCTCGAACTCCTTCGTCTTCAAGCCTCGATGGATGTCCGGATCGCCTTCACTCCGTCGTCTCCTTGCGCCGAAGATAGATCCACCTCGAAAGCTTCTACCTTTGGCTTCTTCTTCGGTCTTTGAAGAAACTAGTTCACTTGGTTTGCTAAACCTTGTGAACTAGAGTGAGTAGAGAAGAGTTTGTATGGGATTTTATCTATGGTTCTTGGTTCTCAACTCATGAGACAAGTGAACCATAGAGTCAAGAGAGGGAGAGCAAGAGGAGGAAGATGAGAGCTCAAGAACAAGAGAGAGAATGAGCATGAAAGAATGAGAGAAGACTTTTCTCATTTGGCTCTCATAATCCAAAACAATCATAACACCTCATATCAATCAAATATTATGTAATGGTTTAAGCAACCATAGCCATATCATTTCATGCACTCATTTTGCACAAAAGAGCAAGCAAGCAAAAGTCTTTGCCATGAAATGATAGCTATGGTTATCATGATGGTCAACTAGTCAAGCCTAGTCAACCGGTCAACAAAGTCAACAAGTCAACAAAAGTCAACAACTCAACAACCATGTCACCATAATACCTAATTAATATAATTGTTAATCACATATCATATTCTCATTAGGGTTGAGCAAAAAGTCAATAGTCAACTGTCAACGGTCAACAACCCTAATGAGAATCCTCCGCCTCTGTCTCTCCGTCAACTGTGCATACACACCCGCATCCGCGTTCCGAGGAACACGAATACAAACTGGATAAATCCAATCCCAATACATACACTAGGATCTGGCTTAAACCAAAGCCCGCTAGTGTCTACTGTCCGGACACTATACGTGCATAAGTGCACGGATGTGACCGAACTCTGTCGCAAAACCATGCGACCTGCCGCAAAACCATGCGACCTCTACTCTTTTGCCTAAAGGCGAATAGCTTTCTGTGTGGGACTCTAAAGACTCGACACTACACTGGCAGTGGGTTTAACCACAGACCGCAAGCGGCACTAGCTGTGCGTAACGGTCCCCAGGTAGATGTCGACAAGAAGACTGACGAGGTGAAACCCATCTGAACTCCTACTGAGCCTGAATGTGACATTCTCCGTACAGTCCGGTCTGTTCGTCTGGTACATCGCATGGCGGGCCTAGGGAGGCGGTAAACATCAGTCCCCTAATAGCGGTACAAGTCGTGTCGGAGTGAAGCACAAAACACCCTGAGATAACACTGGAAGCCTACCAGTATATCTCGATTGCCCTGACCAGGGACTACTCGTGTAATGGCTCTCCTAGACACAGCGCGATGTCAACCCCCAATACCGGGAGAGACGAATCCTGTCTAACCGTCACTGCCTCCAAGTGCTTCGGGACTGCACTCAACTACCACCTGTTTGCACGACTCCTTTGAGCCGTGGTAGGGTAGTAATCAAAGTACAGAGGGAACACACTCGAGACGAAGTGACACTGTCAAGTCAGCGGACTAAGCTGTACTCATGTCACCTGGGAACAGATAACTGACGATAGGTATAATACCAACCGGTCAGTTCCCGACGAGTCCTGTCCAGTGTACTCGTAACCTAACGAGCACCCGTATACTATCTCCAGTATGACGTACTGATGGCTGTGGGACAGACCATCTCCCACACTGGGATGAGAAGCGCATACGCTAGTCTACTCCGGAATATCGATGCCCTGCCTCGATAGTCCTGCGACTAGGGACCTGCATAAGGATGTGCTTATAGATTACCCAGCCCCCACTAGTGTGACTGCCATCACAACGCTGGTAATCAAGCAAAGATCCTAAGGGCTCCACTAATGTGTATAGGTGATATAGTAAAATAAACACAAGTACACATTGAAGTAGAAACAAACCAAGTAGCATACTACTATATTGAGCAAGATTGTTTATACAAGGTGAATATCCCAAGCTTCCATTAAGTAATATACAAACTAGTATGATACAGTAATAGCCTCTAGGGCATATACACTAACAATACCAACTTTGTCACGACCCAAAGTTTGGCCCGTGACCGGCACTTAACCACGTAACGTCTATAGGCGTAACGCGACTAAGTGAACCGAAAACCCAGAAATCAAACCAGTAAAGTATAGAGTGTTTTAAGTTTTAAATGAACACATTTATTACATGTTAAAAGATCCAAGTAGACAATATACGACGCCGTAGCGAAGATCAAGAGCAGCAAGTGAGAACATCACAGATAGAATAAAACTGCATAAGAAAAGTCGGCTCACAACGAGCTCGACACCAGAATACCAATAATATACATCATCGTCCTCACACTGTCTCTAAGTCAAATACATACATGGTAGATGGAGAATACTAGATACAACAATATACATAACTGAAAGATAAACAGATACCGCACAAAACCCTCCTATCAGCAAAAGAGCTAGTACACCAACTATGGGGGTATCTGTGTCAAAAGATGCAAAACACAGCCTGCCGCGACTACTCCGAAGGGAAACCTGCAAATACTGTGGCACAACGGGGGTGAGTTGCCAACTCGTGAATAGAAATAACATATAAAGGTAATCGCGAGCATGCACGTACTGCGCTACTCTAACATATGCCAGCAGATGATATCAATGCGAGGTAAGCAGTATGTACCATAATCATGCAAGTGCTCTATCAGGTGATATAACTACAGGATGAGATACAATAATGAATGCTGAGCACGGGAATATAACATCTACACGGAATGTCAAGGTGGAATATATATATATATATATATGCACCGCAAATCCCAACAACCCAGACACCGGCACTCCCATCGGCCCTCAAATCCTGTACATCCCTGAGAATCACGAGTGCCCAACATCGGCACTGAAATAACATAAATACTCGTGTCTAGCATCGACACACAAATCCTCCTCTATCGGGCATCCGTCAGTCCGGGTCAGCCCTCTCTCAATATATCGGGCATCCGTCAGTCCGGGTCAGCCCTCTCTAATATATCGGGCATCCGTCAGTCCGGCGTCAGTCCGGGTCAGCCCTCTCTCAATATATCGGGCATCCGTCAGTCCGGGTCAGCCCTCTCTCAATATATCGGGCATCCGTCAGTCCGGGTCAGCCTTCTCTCAATATATACCACTCTAGCACCGAGGAAACACAGGGTGGGCGCACCGAAATATCATATCAAGGGAACCGGGTTTTTAAATGATTACATATTTGAAATGGCCACGGTTCCCAAATCCAGAAATTACATGTAATCCCAACCAATATGCAAGTAAATGTGATGTGATATGTGCATCAAGTATGAATATCATGGCAATTTTAACGTTGTGTGTGTGTAACATGCAGGGTAGTGCTCGTGCAACATGAACTGTCAGTAAGGGTGCGGTGTTCTATCAATTCTAGTTTATATACATATAGCAAGGAATGCAGTATGCACTAATTAGTAGCCATGAATAGTCAATGTATGTAAATGTAGCTATAAGGTCCTATCAGCCCTGACGTAGAACGCCATGCGGGCGATATCCCCGTAGATGTTAAATCTACTCACCATAGTCTCTCGCTAGGTATAGCCGATGACTTGTTTCCCCTTCTTCGCGGCGTCCATCGCACTCGCCTGCGAACCTAGAATTCCACAGAATATCACGCATAAGCTCAAACCATACAAACACGACATTTAAGGTCAACTAGAAACCCGTGTTGCAAACCAAGCGCGTGTGTGCGCGATACGCTAAAACGTGTGATTACGCGCCTGAAGCCACTCCGACGCGTCGCGATACGCAGAAACCCCAAACCCACACACACGTATCACGCGTGTCGCGAAAGGTTAAAAAATACGGGAAATAGGGTATTCTACTCCAGATTTTGAAACAGAACATATATTAAAAATATATATACACCAAAATACTACAAATAGCAGCAGACTCCAGTGACCCAAACCCCAACTCCCAACTCACCCATCTGGCCGCAATTTGCGGCCAGAATGCATTTTCCGGCTGCCAAACTGGGGAATTAGGCCCCCAGGTTTGGTTGGTGCACTCAATACCCCCTGTGTATGCTACAGTAATTCTAATTTCACTCTGAAATATCTCGGGTAGTAGCAGATCCTACAGAGCCTTAATTCTAGTTAAAATCCACACTTTTGCACAAAAATGGAACTTTATGATATTTCTGTGCAAACTGAAACCAACCTGGCCTAAAATAGCTCTAATAACACATAATAGAGCTAACCAAGCTAACAAAACCCTAATCTAACATATGAATCACAAATACCCCTTAATATCACTAAAAATGCACAAAAATGAGATTTTTGCTAAAGAATACTACAAGTTTAAGGAAAAGGAATGCTAACATGAGTTAATACCTTCAAAACACCCTATGGAACACCAAAATTCCCAGCTTTTTCCTCAAGTGGGCAGATCTACCACCAAACACCTCAAAAAGCCCCTTTTTCCCATGGTTTTGTGAAGGAAAGTGTTGTTTTTGTGTAGGGTATTTGAATAGAGATCAAAGGGACATGAAAAGGAGAAGTAAAGATGAAGAAAAGATGGGGTTTTCTGCTGGAATTCCTGCAGAAAATTTTGAGATGGGGAAAGAGAGAGAGAAGAGAAGAAAATGGGGGTCAAAGTCAATTCTCTTCACCTAACACCATGCCCTCAATTGTTTATTCTCTTTTCTTGTCTTTTTTTCTTTTTTTTTGATTAAAAAGGTGGGGAATTAAAATGAACCATGCAACAAAAGAATGGTTAACATGCTATACCAAAAACCCTAAGTCATAAAATTGGCTAAGTGTGCAACACTACAAAAGAAAATTTCAATTAGGTAAACCCGACTAAAAATAACTAGCAATCCTATGTACACATATAAAATAACACGCTCAATTGGTAATTATCACGAAAAACATTCTAACTAAATTTCAAAGTGTTACAACAGTCCATGAAATGTGTGGTTGTCGGGACCCGCCACCTCTCTGAAGACGTTGAAAGATTACAACGACAAATATCAGAGGAGTTCAGAGATGTACCCTTAAACCGATGTGGGTTGATAGATCTGTGGTCCAATTTGGACTAAGATCTGTGATTTATGAACATATGAACTCAATTAATCTGAATTGAGGACTTATGGCCAATTTGGGCTAAGTACATTCAATTACAATGTTCAACATTTGTTTTTGGAGTTGTTAAATGTTTGTTTGAGCCCAATCCCTTTAAAAATGCGAAGCATTGGTTTAGTTTCTGATAATGTTTTGACTTTAATTGAATGTTGTACATTTATCATAGCCACAGGCTTACTCAAAGAACATTTTATATTCTGTCCAAGCGCACATAAAAGTATGTGGTGCACTTGGCACTAGCGCCAGTTATGAAGCGCTAATGCGCTTAGCACTTTGTGCTAAATGAAGAGCGCTGATGCGCTTAGCGCTTTGCGCTGGATGTGGAGCGCTGATGCGCTTTTAATTGAAGCGTTGAGGCGTTTGGCGCTGATGCAATATAATGAGCGTAGAGCGCTTTTAGTAATGCAGCGCACACGTGAGGAGCACGTGGCGCGTTTAGCGCTGAGCGCTAGCCAATGAGCGCAGTGCGCTGTGTTTGAAGCGCTATGGCACTGCAGCGCTTTGCGCTAGATGAAGAGCATTAAGGCACTTTTGAATTAGGAGCGCTAAGGCTCTTCTTAGGTTAACTTTACGTTCTGCATATTATCTGTTCTTTGATAAGAGATTTTGTCTCAAGATTCTAAGAACAAAGTTCTTAGTTCATAGGAGATATTTCAATCTCTGTGATCCTAAGAGAATTGAATAATTCTCGCCCCTTTATAATGAGATGTTCATAATCTCTTTTGTGAAAGACAACTTTGTCTTATAGATCTATGATCTGTGAAAGAAGTAAATACTTCTGTTTATATTAAGACGATTTCGTCTTTCTATTCTTTTTACCTTGAAAAAGAATTGTCTTCTTTTCCCGAGAGCTTCTTCTTCTTCTTGAGATTTTCTCAAAGTTTATGGGGGGGGTCCTCTTTTTTAGACTTAAAGTCTGCGGGCCTTTATATAGGGTAAGATGGTTTGTTCAATCAGTTAAGGAGATCTTTTCTCCAATTGATTTGGGGAATTTCCCATCGTTGGATATTTGATCCAAGGGCTTCTGGTTTACAGAAGATAATCTTCTTGTTTTTTTACCAAGATTGGGAAATCTTTCCATGCAGAATTTATTATATCTTTGGTAATTTTTATTTACCATTGGATCATTGATCCAACGGTGCTCTGATTTATAGAGCACAATTTTGTTGTTTGGAAACAAAATTTAATTCTGGTTAATTAATGATTTATCATTATTATTAGATCTTTGATCTAACGGTGGGGAGTTTTTAGTTCCAGCGCTAGCGCTTATGCGCTCTGCCCATGGTGCGCCACTTGGAGCGCAGCGCTCTTAGCGCTAGCGCACACGTGCTTTGCACGTGATGTGCTACTTGGAGCACAGCGCATCTAGCGCTAGCGCCTATGCGCTTTTCACGGGGTGCGCCAGTTGTAGCGCAGCGCATTTATAAAAGCGCAGCTTTAATTCAAATTCTGAATTCTGAACAGAGCTTTGCTCTAATTGGGGAAACTGTTCTTCTAGAGGGTCCACAGAATCGCTTGCATGATTTTCTGAAGATTTTAAACACGGAAAAATCCAACTCTTGGAAAATTTCCAGCGAGAGGAAAAATGGGTTATTGATATCCATTCGAACTTATTAACGTCGTCTAAAGTACCCGAAACAATGTTAGAATTACGACTATGAAACACTCCGAATTTTCTTTGTACAAAGATAACATCACATGCAGATTTAGCAAAAACAAGCAACACCTGAAATACCAAAACCCAGAAAATGGAACACAGCAGAAAATTGAAGCCAAAAATCCACAGGAAATCCGGTGAGATCGGATTTTTATCAAAGGTGGCCGGCCAAAATTCGGCGAGAGGGGTTCAATTTTCTTTTGTGTTCATGTCACATCACATGTAACATTCTGCAGTTGCTTAAAAATTTTTTGACACTTTCAAAAATTCGACAGAAACTAGATTTTTATATCGAGTGTTTCGGAGTTGTTTCGGTTTCGTAATTCTACAAACATCATCTAATTCTCAAGCTTGGCTCTGATACCACTGTAGGGTTGCCTAGCATGACAGCAAGATTTCGGGAGGTATCGTCTATGACAATTTCAAAAAATTTCCATACTAAAGAACCCTAACCCTAGAATCTTAACTAGAGATTTAGACGAAACAACAATGTAAACAACTTTACATCTAAGTGAATGAGGAATACAATCTTTGTAGACCAGTCCTTCACTTCTAAAGCTCCGTGTAGTAGTCCATTTGCTCCAAGTAGTGAACATCCGAACTCTAATAAGGGTTCACATGAAGAAATGAACAAGCTTGCTCGAAGTCTTTGAGGCCGAAGATGATCTTCGTCAAGGAGACTCAAGCTCATGCTACCTCTTCACTAATGGTAGATTAGTGAAGAAAACACCCTAAACTAAATGGCTAATATAGTAGAGGATGATGAAGTAGGAATTTTGCTCACTTTAGATTTATTTTTCTCACAATATTTCTTGACCATTTGAAAAGCTAGAAAGCTTTCTCATGAGGAAGAAGAAGATAAAGTGGAGATGAGAATGAAACTCATGAGGTGAGAATCGCAACCATGGGTGAGTTTATGTCATACACTAACTCATGTAGAGACTAAACTATGGCTAAGGATAATGATTAGGTTAATAAATATCTTAAGCAAAACAAAACTAGTGGACTAAGTCAATGGGCTTAACATGCTTCTACAAGCTTCTAGCCATGACAAATTTCCAACCAATTTTGATTTACTTTGATAAATAAAAACCCTAGGATTATCACAAGCATGGTGTGAGTCTCATACACCCATGTAACATGTGGCATCTAGTATGACACAAAAAATGTACATTAATATATATCACATATATACTATATGCACACAAGTGAGAAAAAGAAATGTTTAAGTGAGCTAATATTAGTTAATGTGATTCAATATATCAAATATATAATTATACATTAAATTATTAAATCAACACTTGATTTAATAATCCGGCTATATCACATACAACCGGCTAATATCAAATGTAACAACTTATCGAATCAACACTTGATCTGAAAATCCAGCTATATCACATATAACCAACCGATATCACATATCGTGAGAATAGAATGCGGTATCACATACGCGCATTAATCTCGGTCCCGCACATATCGCATATGTGCTCCTACTTCGTTCAGCATGAACCAGGAAACATCTGTGTAGGACTCTAAAGACTCGTCAATACGCCGGCAGTAGGTGATGATCATATCAAACACCCACAAGCCGCAAGCGATCTTCTAAACGTAACGGCCACCCGGGTATGGAGCGATCAGAAGATCAACAAGCAAGGCTGCTCATACTCCTACGAATCCAATCAGTAACACTACCGTATAGTCCGGTCTCTTCTTCTGATATGTCGCATATCACAGCCTGCAGGTGGTAATTGTCATACCCCAATATCCTGATAAGTCATGCCAACGTAAGGCTCATAACAGTTCGAGAAACTACTGATAACACTTACCAGTAGATCTCAGCAACCCTGGCCAGGGATTTCCTGTTATGGCCAATCCAGCATAGCGCAACATCAACCCCCAATACTGGGAAAGACGAATCCCCTCCTATCGCTCATTGCTTCCATGTGACTCGGGACTGTACCCAAAAACCACCGTTTTGCACGATCTCTTGAACGTGGTATGGTGGAAATCAAAGCACGGTGGGAATCACACAAGACTCTATGACGATCTTGGGTCGACAGACTAACCTATACCAGTGTCACCAGAGGACTTCTATCTGACGATAGGTATAATACCATCTAGGAGTTCTCGGTGACTCCGTCCAGTGTACCCAGTCTCCACTGAGCTCCCATATACCTTCTCTGATGTCAAACACCAATGGATGTTGGATCATCCATCGCCCATCATATGGGTCGAGAAGCGTATACGCTAGTCTACTCTGAAATATTGATGCCCCGTCTCGATACTCCCACGACTAGGAAAATTTGATGGATGTACTTACCGACTACCTCTGCCCTACCAGTATGATCTGCATCATAATCCTGGTAGTCAAGTACTCATCCTAAGGGCTTTATTAACATGTAATAGAGAGACAATAAGTGTACATGTTAAGATAAAGTGCAACCAGATAGCATACTATCATGTCGAGCAAGAAAGTCCTTCCTATATATGTCCAAGTATCCACTACAATATACATCTCATGTACAGTAATGGCCTTTAGGGCATACATATAACTAACAGATATTTGTCGCGGCGGATATCCAGTAGGTACCGATCGTAGTCTTGAGATTGATGATATAGGCCGATCTGGAATGACGGAGCCCGAGATATTGAGGATATTGTGTCGATGCTTGACACGGTTTCTGCCGATTTCACTGATGATACTCCTGTTTTTCTATACCAAAGTTTTACTAAGATAAGAACACAGATTTTCTCATACCAGATATATCCAGATTTCGTGTTTGATTATTCATTCATGTCGCAATCATACCAGTGCATCGCATCATAATTGTATATATAGTTTGTGACGCACTTGCGTGCATTCTTATGATAGCCTTATTAGATATTACTTACTACTCACGAGTTGGCAACTCACCCCCGTTGTGCCACAGTATCTTGCAGGTCTGACCCGTCAGCATAGTAACGGCGGGCGTATTTACACTTCTGCTTCCTTTGCATCGACTTGCGGCTTGCTTGTAGGTGGGTTGCGAGGATATTCTTTGTTCCCACCATATATATTTATTTTGTATCTAGTACACTCCATCTAACCTATCTACCATTTCTACCCTTGTATATTGGACTAGACTGTGAGACTTGTATTTTTGGTATCTGGTGTCGAGCCCGTGTGAGCCGACTTATTATTTGGTTTCCGTTTTCTTGCTTTTAAATGTTGGTTTCATTCTTTGATGATATATCTTGCATGTGGTTGTGATTCCGCCATTCGGCGAAGAGCTAGTTCCCGCTTGGGGATGCCTTTATTCATTACTTATGTATATTTCATGTGTTGTACCCATTTGGGGCCAGTTTTTACAAAGGAAACTCTGCCGAAATTTTTATAAAAACTTGAGTTTATTATAAAGACTGTCAAAGTGATTTTCTATGTTAACTTAACTTTTAAACAAGTTTTCCTTCACTCTATTTTCCTTAAATGGTTTAGATTTTTGGGTTTTGGGTTACTTAGATTATGTTACGCCTCTAGACATTGCGTAATTTAAGTGCCAGTCACGTTCCACATTTTAGGGTCGTAACAAAGTTGGTATCAGAGCGATAGGTTTTACCCTTTTGAGTGTAGGATGACCCTTGGTAGATGGAGTATGTGACTTAAGCAGAGTGACGTAGCATGTGTATGTTCCGCAGCATACTTACGATGCGGTACTCCGCCTAAGTGACCTTAGGATATATAATTGCTTGTACTTCCTTCCTTGATTCCATATATCCTGTGATTCGATTGCAATATTCTCATCAAATCCCGTTTCTTGTTCCAGCCACTATGCCGCTAAAGACTACGATGGCCCAGAGGGCTTCCGCCAGAGATGAGATTAGGGCGGGCTCGTCTGAGATGAGGACCGATCAGGGCGGTACGCCTACCCCTCAGGGACAGACTGATCCTCCTCCTTCTCCGGGCAGGATAGCTAGGCTGGAGTCGAGTATTCATGACTTACGACAGATGGTTAGATCGTTAGTCGAGGCTAGCCATGCTCCGAGTTCCGATGATGTTTATCCTACTACACAGACTGTGATTGTACATGCTGCCCAGACAGCTGTTCCTACTGTTACCGAGACTATCCCTGTATCCTTGCAGGAGTTTATGAGGATGAAGCCTCCAGTTTTTACCGGCACAGATGCATCATAAGATCCACAGACATTCCTTGATAGGATGGCTAGGATTTGCCATTCGCTGAGATGTTCTGACGAGAGATCGGTAGAGTTTGCAAGTTTTCGTCTAAAGGGTCTTGCTCAGACGTGGTACGAGTCAATCGAGAGAGGCCGAGCTGCAGGTCTACCTCCTATGACTTGGGATAAGTTCACCGCGGTATTTCTTGCTCGTTTCCTTCTGGAGAGCGTCCGAGATGCTAGAGCTCGTAGTTTCGAGTCTTTGCACAAGACTCCTGGGATGACAGTATCCAAGTACGACATCCAGTTTACTTAGTTGTCCCGATATGCTCCTTACCTGGTGGACACTGAAGAAAAACGCATAAAGAGGTTCCTACGAGGACATAACATGCAGTTATTTCTTTCTATCGGCACCCAGTATTTTGACACTTATGCAGCTGCTATGGACGCGGCCTTACTGTTGGAGGAGCGCATTTATGAGACCTCGGTCGATTCTGGACCGAAGCAAATTCGTACTGGTGTGCCGACTCAGAGACGGTTAGGTAGACGCTGTGACAGGTTCTTTCTGGGAGACGGTGGTGGCAGAGGTTTGAGACGGGGTCAGCTATTTGGCTCTTATCCACATGGCCAGCAGTCGTCGCCGGGTTGTTTTCGGTGCGGGAGTCAGTACCACCATATCAGAGACTGTACTGTGAGGCGCCAGGGCATGGCAACAGTTCCACATGTGACTTTATCACCTTCATCCCCCTCAGAAAGCTTTACTTCCTACCCCTGATGATACTCTACACCGGGCAGATGCTCCTAGAGACCGTGGGCATGGCGGCCCTATTCAGAGAGGACGAGGTGGCAGAGGCAGAGGACAGCCAGCTACTGGTAGGGGACAGGCCCGAGTGTTCGCTTTGATTCCTCAGGATGCGCAGGCATCCAATGCCGTTGTGACAGGTACTCTACCAGTATGTTCTTTCGACGCGCGAGTATTATTCGATCCAGGTTCCACACATTCTTATGTATCTACACACTTTGCACCGAGGTTGAGCCAAGATTCGTCTTCACTAGATCTACCACTTATTGTTATTACTCCGGTAGGCGAGTCTTTTGTTGCTCGATTTGTGTTTCGATCGTGTCCCATTTGTATCGGGGAGAGGAATTCTTCGGTTGTTTTGATTCTCCTCGATATGTTGGACTTCCTCGTTCTTTTGGGACCTCCTCCGTGGACTGCCGTAAGAAGGCAATCAGATTTAGTTTTCCGGGTGAGCCAGTTCTTGTTATTCAGGGAGACCGTAGTGCCTCCCTTCCCGGTTTGATTTCTTCTCTTCGCGCTAGTCAGCTCTTAAAGAAAGGATGCCGGGATTTTTTGCGTATGTTCATGATGTTGGAGCTGCAGAGGTCCCGTTGGACAATGTCCCGATTGTGAGAGAGTTTCCAGATGTCTTTCCTGACGAGCTGTCTGGTTTGCCGCCAGAGCGTGATATTGAGTTCAGCATTGACTTGATCCCCGGCACGGCACCTATTTCTATACCGCCTTATCGGATGGCCCCGACGGAACTTAAAGAGCTGAAGGATCAGTTGCAAGATTTGCTGGATAAATGGCTTATTCGTCCGAGTGTGTCGCCTTGGGGTGCTCTTGTCCTGTTCGTCAAGAAGAAATACGGCAGTATGCGATTATGCATTGATTATCGTCAGTTGAATCGAGTGACTGTGCGGAACAGATATCCCCTACCTTGCATTGACGATTTGTTTGATTAGCTCCAGGGTGCGGGGCATTTCTCGAAAATTGACTTGCGATCAGGTTACATCAGTTGCGGGTTCGGAAGGATGATATTCCGAAGACTGCTTTTTGCACGCGCTACGGGCATTATGAGTTTTTGGTGATGTCGTTCGGGCTCACAAATGCCCCAGCAGCGTTGATGGACTTGATGAACCGCATATTCAAGCCGTTTCTTGATCATTTTATTATCGTGTTCATTGATGACATCTTAGTATATTCCCGGAGTCGAGAGGAGCATGAGCAGCATTTGAGGATCACATTGCAGACTCTGAGAGAGCATCAGTTGTTCGCTAAATTTTCCAAGTGTACTTTCTGGCTTAACAGTGTCGATTTCTTGGGTCACGTGGTTACGAGAGATAGCATACGTATGGACCCGACGAAGATCGAGGCCATTCAGCACTGGCCCAGACCTGTATCAGTGACGGAGGTTCGCAGTTTTTTGGGTTTGGCTGGATACTATCGACGTTTCATACAGGATTTTTCTCGTATAGCTGCACCGTTGACCGTGTTGACCTGGAAGGGAGTTACATTTCTTTAGACCGAGGCATGCGAGTAGAGCTTTCAGCAGTTGAAGTCTCGTTTGACTACTGCGCCAGTATTATCATTGCCTTCAGATTCAGGTGGTTTTCCTGTTTATTGCGATACTTTTCGAGTGGGGCTAGGCTGTGTGTTGATGCAGTACGGCAGGGTAGTCGCTTATACTTCTCGGCAGTTGAAGAAGCATGAGCAGAACTATCCCACTCATGACTTTGAGATGGCTGTAGTGGTTTTTGCACTCAAGATCTGGAGACACTACTTATACGGTGAGTCGTGCCAGATATTCACGGACCACAAGAGCTTAAAGTACATTTTTCAGCAGCGAGATCTGAATTTGAGACAGTGCCGTTGGATGGAGCTAGTAAAGGACTATGACTGCGAGATTTTTTATCATCCAGGCAAGGCGAATGTTGTGGCAGATGTTTTGAGTCGGAGGCCCGGAGGTAGCTTGTCTTGTTTTAGCGCGGTTCAGAGACAGTCGAACGAAGATTGGCAGATTCTATATGACAGCCGAGTGCAGTTCAAGTTTACTTCGACCGGGGGACAGCTTGCCCATATCCATGCACGTACACAGTTACTTGACCGTATCCGTGAGGCACAGTACGGCGATGCCCGCTTGTTAGAGATCATGGAGCAGGTTCGACAGGGCAGAGATTCAAAGTTCATGATCGATGATCAGGGAGTACTACGATTTAGGACTCGACTGTGTGTGCCAGATTCTAAGGGACTGAGACATGAGATTTTAGAGGAGGCACATCGGTCAGTATATAATGTTCATCCGGGATCCACCAAGATGTACTATGACTTAAGAGATGTCTACTGGTGGGAAGGGATGAAGAGAGATGTCACAGATTTTGTTTTGAGATTCCTGACTTGTCAGCAAGTCAAGGCCGAGCATCAAAAGCCAGCAGGATAATTACAGCCTTTGCCCATTCCGGAGCAGAAATGGGAGCAGATCTCTATGGATTTTATCATGGGTATACCTAGGACCAGTCGAGGGTATGACTCTATTTGGGTGATCGTAGACCGGCTGACGAAAGCGGCTCACTTTCTGTAAGTGAAGACCACTTTCGGATTTGCTCAGTACGCTCAGATATATATCGACGAGATTGTGCGACTACATGGAGTTCCGACTTGCATCGTGTCCGACAGAGGATCTCAGTTCACCAGTCTCTTTTGGCAGAGACTTCAGGAGGCTTTGGGCACCCGATTGAGTTTCAATACAGCTTTCCATCCGCAGACCGACGGTCAGTCAGAGCGGACCATACAGACTCTTAAGGACATGCTCCTAGCTTGCTTTCTAGATGGGATCGTCAATTACTCTTGATAGAGTTCTCTTATAATAACAGCTTCTAGGAGACGATTCAGATGGCACCCTTCGAGGCTCTATTTGGGAGGAAATGTCGATCACCAGTTTGTTGGACAGAGCTCAGTGAGAGCAATGTTTTTGGACCGCAGATTATGCAGGAGACAACCGAGAAGATCCAGTTGATTCGGGATAGGATGAGAGCGGCCTAGAGCAGACAGAAATCTTATGCGGATATACGTCGTCGCAGACTGGAATTTTCTGTAGATGATCATATTTTCTTGCGAGTTTCTCCAATGAAGGGCGTGATGAGATTCGGAAAGAAAAGGAAGCTTAGTCCTAGATATGTGGGTCCCTTCGAGATTCTCGAGCAAGTCGGCATAGTTGCTTATCGTTTGGCTCTTCCACCCAGCTTCCCAGATGTTCACCCAGTGTTTCACGTATCGATACTCCACAAGTACCTTCATGACCCCTCTCACGCGATTCAGTATCAGACGATCCAGCTAGAGCGCGATCTTTCTTTCACTGAGCAGCCGATAGTCATTCTGGATCGGCAGGTGAAGAAACTGAGGTCTAAGGTCATACCGTCCGTAAAGGTTCTTTGGCGTGGTCCGAATAGCAAAGAGGTCACGTGGGAAACCGAGGACGAGATGAAGAAAAAATATTCTCATCTCTTCGAAGGTACGCGTAGTTAGATTTTTTAATTCGGGGACCGAATTTCATTAAGGGGGGAAAATTGTAACGCTTTAGAAAATCTTTTAGGTTAATTATATGTTAATTAAAGTTTTAACATGCGTTTTGCTACTAAACCTAATTAATAACTATTTTCCACATAGACATGAATAAATCTATTTTAATTATGAAGTTATGTAATTATGTGTCTATATATATATATATATATATATATATATATATATATATATATATATATATATATATATATATATATATAATTTTGTTTTATTAGTTAATATTTAAATTATTGTTCACTTAATTATCTATTTTACTTATTTATTATTTACTAAACTAAAATTTTAAAACATGCACACACATCTAGTGTTACCCTAGGTTAATAATGTGTTGATACAAGTTTAGGCACAAGAAAAATTAATCCTTTTTTTAAAATGTAACATGCTCTTTTCTTCTCTCCTCTCTAAGTTTCTAGACTTTTCCTTATATGAAAATGGAAAAATAAAAAATTAAAATGAGAAGACATGGTGCATTTAATGCATCACATGGTTCTCTTCTCGCTCTCTCTCTCTCACACACACACTCTCTCTAGAACTCTCTCTCTCCCTCTCTCAACTCAGCAGCACCCTCTCCTTCTCCTCCATTTTTCAGTAACGCTTCGAAAATCGTTTAGGCAGTTTTTCGATACTCGGCAAAATAATCAGTTTTTTTCGTAAAAAGTCAAAATAAGTATTTTTCAATATAGGCCTAATTATACAAAATTCAGATAAGATAATGCTTGAAATTAGTCACTAAATTGTCACTTAAAAATTTCTAGTTATTTAAAAAAAATCCTTAATTAATTATTTTTAGTATTATTTTAAGCTTTTAAAAATACATTAAATTAGTCATAAATACGAATTTAAATGGATAAATTACACACTTTGGAACCATTATAAACTAAAATTTAGTGTAACAAAAATTGTATCAAGACTTTTCAAGATTTTAGTTCTATGGTTTAAAAATTAAAGCAAAATTGAATTAAAAAGTGGCTTTTTGTAAAAATTGATGTGTTAAGCATTAAATGCATTTGAGAGTGACTTTTTCGTAGAACTTTCCACACTTTTCTCTCACTTTCTCCCCCTCCCACCCCCAGGCCGAGCTTAGCCTGCTGCAGCCCCCCTTTTTCCCCATTTTCTTGCTTCAGAATTCATGTTAAAATCCACAAAAATCCACAAAAATACACAATTTTCTTCACTAATTCAAACCTAAACCCTATTCTACCTCTTCCCAAACCCTAAATGGTTTAAAACAAGGAGAAAAGAGGCATCTTTGGAGGCTAAGTGCAAGGGGATTAACACTTGGGAGGTATAATTTTAATCTAGTTGTTAAATTGGTAGTTTAAATATGCTAATTTAGATTTTTAAAGTGTTAATTTGGTTATAATTTCTTGTTTAGGAAATTCTAGTAAAGGTTTGGAATTTTATTTAGGGTTTGAAGCTTTATAAGTGGGTTATAATTTGTGTTGTGACCATCTAGTAGTTTAAATTGGATGTTTGTGCGATGTTGCGATCGCTATATCATTAAATCGCGATATTTGCATCGAAATTTCTATTTCAATGCTTACTAAATTTTCTAAATTCTTAGGAGGTGAAGTAATTGCGATATATTGACGATACTTTTAGCATCTACTACAACTTGTAGGGTGTGCGAATGCGGAGTTTGGCTTAGTCGGGTTTTAGTTTTGACGGTTACCCCGAAACGACGATTTTAATTAAGCTTTTAGCGATTATCGTGTGTTTTCCGCGCACCGAGTGCACGTTGTGGTTAACTTTTGAGCGTCGATCTTTTCATATTGTGGCTTGTATCGTTTCATGATGTTTAAGCTTATGTTGTTTGTTATGCAATTTTAGGATCGGTTGCGGAAACATCGGTCGCGGCGCGCAAAGGCAAAGCGGTGGTTGGATCAGATTAGCGAGGCGTCTGGGTGAGTAGATGTATACATCTATGGGGAAATCATCTGGATGGAGCGAGGCGCCCCATAGTTATGATCACTTTATTACTTGCAAATTATATGCATAGTTAGTTAGTTAACCATCTCATTCATATACATACCCGTCTAGTTATTCGTCTGCTGGCATTGCATGGACATCTATATACCTATATGTGATATCACCCTTTAGGACACTTACACCATTACCATTGGCTCATGTCGTACGCGCACTATTCATGTGAACACACACGCCTGTTCCTGCCAAAAATTTCTGCGCAGAAGAGTCCAAGGTATCAAATGGCAGCGATACGCTTAAGGAAATGCGAACCAATATTTTCCGGCCTGTATTTTGATAAGTTCCTGAAGGATGAACTATTAAATTCTGATGGTATTGGAAGCATCTCGAAAAACCCTTCGATTTGATATATTATGGGCCTCATAATTCATCCGGGATCAAAAGTTATGAGGCATCACGTGTCCACAGGTGATGGACCTTTAAGAACCCGCTGGAGGAGTTAAAAGATATAATAAAAACTCAGAAAAGACCCCAATGGGGCATCACGTGCTCACACGTGACCACGGGTCACGTGCAGACACGTGATGGGCTTTTAAGGCCTCTAAAATAATGAATAGAATTAAATTCTAAAATCTGTTCCCTGATTAAAAATCAGGAAGTACCTTAACGAGGTATCACGTGCCCACACGTGACCAATGGTCACATGTTGACACGTGATGGTTAAAACAACAACATAAACAAGCGGCTGTTAAAGGAACCAATTTGGGGGTCACGTGCTCACACGTGACCATGGGTCACGTGCTCACACGTGACCATGGGTCACGTGCCAGCACGTGACAGGCTTTGAAAGCCTTACAGTTTAATAGAATTAAAATTCTAAATTTCTCTAAAATCTTTCGAAATAGAATTAAAATTCTAAATTTCTCTAATTTTTTCCAAATGGAAAAGGTTTATGGGGACCGTTGGATTAAAGATCCAAGGGTGATTAAATATCACCAATTTATGGAAAGATCTTAGACAAGGAAAGATTTCCCCTAAAATCTCACCGGAAATAACAAACAGAATATCTTTGGATTTAAAATCCAACGGTGAATAAAATTCACTGAATGATCTAAAGGATCATATTAATAATGAAAACAAATCAAATCTTTGTAAGTGCACGGCGGCGCCCCGGCCGTCAATCCGACGGCGGAATGCGGAAACGAAAAACTTTTCAAACTAGAAAACCGGCACCACCGCGCACTAAAATCCCGGATCGGGCCATTAACCTAACTCTAGCAAACTAGAAAATAAGAAGAGAAGCTATACCAAGCCATCCGTGTCCTTCGGTCTTCGCCTCTACTCCGATCTCCTAGCGGAACCTCCGGTCTTCATCTTCTCGTCGGAGCGGGCACCACATCGCCGGGTTCTTTTATGGGCTCCCAACTCTGGACCGAGGCAACTCGGGCACGAAGTTGGCAAGCCGACGTGCCCAAGAAATGTTGTAGATGAAGTGTGGATCACTTTGTCTCATGGGGTTATGAAGTTGCCATTTGATGGAGGAGAGAAGAAAAATGATCTTTGAAAAAGAATGGATCTCTCATTTTTTCAAGCATGGAATGAGATGATAAATTTTCCCTCATACAAAAAAATCTCTCACTCTCTCCCACACAAATGTGGCCGGCCAAATATGAATGGGGGGATCAACACAAGGGAGGTGAGTGTAGGAATCAAAAGAGGTGACCACATCCAAAAGTGATGATAACAAAGTCATATCAATTTCTAATCCATTCTTAACTCATTAATGCAAGAAATGATCACAAGAAAAAGCAAAGATGCTTAAACCATCATAATCCCTCAAATGCAAGAAACCTCTCCACAAATGCTAATTTGCAAACTTGCAAATTAGCCCCTCCATCAGAAAAATCCGGCCGTGAAGGAACAAAGGAAAACTGGCCGGAACGAAATGCAAACTGGCAACTTCAGAAAACTGATCCCGTAATAAATTATAAGAAAACCCCGCGACAGTATATACATACCCGCATTTGTATTCCCACTGAATACAAATGCAAAGAGACAAAATCTACACTGTCTAATACTAGGATCCGGCTTAAACCAATGCCCACTAGTAAAATCCGTCCGATCACGATCCGTGCAATACCGCACGTATCTGATCGAGCCCTGCCATATCTCCATACGGCCTCTACAGCGTTTCGCCCGAAACTTGAGAAAACGGTCTGTGGGGGACTCTAAAGACTCGTCAACACCTTGGTTGTGGATTTAACCACTAGCACGTCAGAGGTATTAGCCATACGTGACGGGCAACCAGGTATCGACCAAAAGGGACATCGATGAGCGAACTCATCCTGACACCCTACTGAGACTGTCAGTGACAATATCCGTACAGTCCGGTCCGTTCGTCTATGAGCATCGCATGGCAGGCCTAGGGGGTTGGTAAAAGTCAGACCTCCAAAAGCGGTACAAGTCGTGTCGGAGAGTAGCCCAGAACACCCTGAGATACTACTGGAATACCTACCAGTAAATCTCCTGCCTTGGCCAAGGACTTCGCGTAATGGCTCTCCTAGACACAGCGCAACCTCACCCCCAATACCGGGAGAGACGAACCCCTGCAGATCCGCTCACTGCCTCCATGTGGCTCGAGACTGTACCCAACTAAAACCTGTTTGCACGTCTCCTTTGAGCGTGGTAGGGTAGTAATCAAAGCACAGTGGGAACTCACACGAGACAAATGACGATCTCAGGTCGATGAACTAACATGTACACATGTCACCAGGGAACTGCTATCTGACGTCGGGTATAAGACCAACTAGCATATTCCCGGCGAGTCCTGTCCGGTGTACTCATAACCCAATGAGCACCTGTATACATCTTAGGTGAACCAACTGACACCAGTGGCTTATGAGACCGGCCACCGCCCCTCGTCGGGGTCTCGACTGTATACACTAGTCTACTCTGGAGTATCGATGCCCTGTCTCGAAACTCCCACGACTAGGGACCTTTTAAGGATGTGCTTATAGACCCCAGCTCCCACGTATATGATGTAGGGATCCTAGGCACCCTAGTGAGGTCTCACAAGGCATCGAACATGCCAATTTCTAAAATTAACGGTGCCTACAAACCCTAACAAGATCGTTGGCTAGATATTTAAGCGAAAATGCAAACTAGTTAACACTTAACTATGAGAATACGAAAATACAACCTTTGTAGATCCGTTTTTCCACCTCCATAGCTCCATAATGAGGTCCTCTCCGCTGTCCAAATCGAAAACCCGGGCTCAAGCGTCGGCTTCATCGGAGAAGAAGCGGGCTAGGTCATCGACGACGTGCCGAAGATGATCTACGTCGAAGCATCGCAAGATCAAGCTCTCACTTCACCAAGTCATGAAACTTGTGAAGAAAAACACACTCTACTACTTGGCAAGAGGTAGAGGATGAAGAAATAGGAAGTGGGTAGACTTTAGATTTGGATTTCTCACTTGTTTGCTCAATTCACCATTGATGAAGAAAGCTTTTTCTTCTTGAGTTCAAGGAAGAAGAAGAAGAAGAAATGTTATGATAAGAATAATTAGAAAAGAAAAGAATAATCATTCTTATCATAAAGGTAACCATGGTAAAGTGTAGAGATTAAACCAAGGTTAGTTGGAATGGTTAGGGTTAAGGATGAGATAAGAATGGTTGACTTGATCAAAGCTTCAAGAAGCATCAACATAAAACAAAACAAGCCACCATCCTTAAATAATTTCCAAAATGAATATGTAAATAAATGAATGAATAAATAATCATAACCCTAGCCATTCTTATAACCATGGTTCAATCTTCACACAATCACAAGTAAACATGTATCATCAAACATGATACAATCTAGTGTACAAAAAGTATATCACATATACAATGTGCACATCCGAGTGAGAAAATCCATCTTAAGTAAACCGATACTAGTTGATGCAAAGTAATATATCAAATATATAAATATGCATTAAATCATTAAATCAACACTTGATTCAATGATCCGGTCATGTCGCATACAACCGACTAGTATACAATGTATCGGCTTATCGAATCAATGCTTGAATCGATAACTAGGTTATATCGCATACAACCATTCGACACATTGATCGCGAGAATGAAATACGGCATCACATACACGTATTATTCTCGGTCCCGCACATATCTCATATGCGCTCCTATTTCGTTTCGCTTGAACCAGGAAACCTCTGTGTAGGACTCTAAAGACTCGTCAATATGCCGGCAGCAGGTGATGATCATATCAAGCACCCACAAG
Organism: Agapanthus africanus; assembly: GCA_030015575.1. Classification (NCBI taxonomy): domain Eukaryota; kingdom Viridiplantae; phylum Streptophyta; class Magnoliopsida; order Asparagales; family Amaryllidaceae; genus Agapanthus; species Agapanthus africanus. The sequence continues at coordinate 690,728,007 of CM057339.1, read as the reverse complement.
CCGCAAGCGGTCTGCTAAACGTAACGGCCACCCGGGTATTGAGCGATCAGAAGATCGACGAGCAAGCCCGCTCACACTCCAGTGAATCCAACCAGTAACACTACCGTACAGTCCGGTCTGATCGTCTGATATGTCGCATATCTCGCCTAGGGGTGGTAAACGTCAGACCCCAATAGCTCGATAAGTCGTGTCGATCTGAGGTCTATAACAATTCGAGAAACTACTGGTAACACTTACCAGCAAATCTCAGCAACCCTGGCCAGGGATTTCCTGTTATAGCCAATCAAACACAGCGCAACATCAACTCCCTATACCGGGAGAGACGAATCCCCTCCTATCGCTCATTGCCTCCATGTGACTCGGGACTGTACCCAAAAACCACCGTTTTGCACGCCCTCTTGGACGTGGTAAGATGGAAATCAAAGCACAGTGGGAACCACACAAGACTCTATGATGATCTCGGGTCAACAGACTACTCTGTACCAGTGTCACCAGAGAACTGCCATCTGACGTAAGGTATAATACCATCTGGGAGTTCTCGGCGAGTCCGTCCAGTGTACCCAGTCTCTACTGAGCACCCGTATATCATCTCTGATGTCAAACACCGATGGATATGGGATCATCCATCGCCCATCTGTATGGGTCGAGAAGGTACACGCTAGTCTACTCTGGTATATCGATACACCCACGACTAGGGACTTTGAAGGATGTACTTATGGACTACCATGTCCCCACTAGTATGATCCGCATCATAGTCCAGGTAGTCAAGTACACATCCTAAGGGCTTTACCAACATGTAACAGAGAGACAATCAGTGTACACGTTAAGGTAAAGAGTAACCAGATAGCATACTATCATGTCGAGCAAGAAAGTCCTCCCTATATATGTCCCAGCATCCACTACAATATACATCAAATGTACAGTAATGGCCTCTAGGGCATACATATAACTAACAATCTCCCACTTGCACTAGGGCCATCTGTAGCAGTGGCTGCAGTATCTCATACTCAACCATCCCATAAAAGTCTCTCTCTGGGAATAGGCCTTCGTGAGTGGATCCGCTGCGTTATCCTCTAAGTCTGCTCTCCTTGCCTCGATCACCCTGGAGATCAACCATCTCCATGATCTGGTGATACTGCCTTAGAATAAGTCTGGATCACTGATGGGACCGGCGTTCCTTGGCATAAGCCACAACTCCATTGTCTCACAATGGTAGGAATGTAGTTCATCTCATGAACTAATATACATCCAAACAGCCTCTTTGGTAGCATCTCAAGTAGTGATGTATCCTGCCTTTATCGTCTAGTATGTCACGGTATCTAGCTTGGAACTCTTCCAACATACAGTCCCTTTACTGAGGGTAAAGACAATGCCTGTGATTGACTTTCAGTCGTCTTTATCACCCTGGAACCCTTCCAGTGATTCTCCCCAGGATCGATTGATACCATCTCACTACAACTAGTGAGTATACTAACACCTAAATAACATATATCTCATAGATGAAAACTCAGGATGGATGAGGTATCAGATTGATCCTATCTGGAGAATCCTTGTGATAAGCGGAGATTGACCGAGCGCAGTATAAGAAACTCCTTTCTTATCAAGAGTATGTCATCCACGTAATCTACGAGGATCGTCACCATACTCCCTACTACCTTTTTGTTTATACAAGGTTCATCTACCATTTTGATGATGTCAACTTCCTTGACTAATCCATCAAAACAGATGTTCCAACTCCGCGATGCCTGTTTTATCATATAAAACATCTTGCACGCGTTTCCGCTGCTCCCACTATGTACGAAGCCCTCTGGCTGTGTACTTATAGACGTTCTCTTCTAAAACATCATTTAGAAAAGATGTCATGGCACCCAACCGCCAGATATCGTAGTCATGGTATGTAGCCGTGGCAAGTAGGATCTGGATGGACTTAAGCATAGATACTGGAAAAAGGTTTCATCATTATCCACGCCTGGTCAATGACGAAAACCTTTAACAAGTCTAGCTTTGAAAGTCTCAACTTTTCCATTTACACCAAGTAATCTTCTTAAGATATACTTGCTCCTGATGGGGATTTAACCCTTCAGATATAGCAACCAGAGTCCATACTTTGTTGGTGTATAAGGATTCCATCTCAGATCACTAAGCATCCAGCCATTCTTACAGAGTCTTACTCCTGATGGCCAGCTCGAAACTAGTTGGGTCATCATCTCATGATGCAATCCTCGCTCCCACTGTCATAGAGAAACAGAAGTATCTCTCAGGTGGGTGAGGAACCCTACTAGATCGGCGGAGTGGCTGAGGTTCGTTGGAATCTACTGAATCCTTTGGTTCTATCAAATCATCAGCTGCAATTTGTATGGCTGGAACATTTCCAGTTGTACATAACTGACATTGCCTCTAGCTTTTCCGGATTTTGCTTTTAGACATAGGCCGGACAACCCCAAATCTTAACTAACTTAAGACATGGGCTCTTCCCATTCCATATCACATATGAAGCCGTAGGCAATTGATTTGATTGAAACCCTATTCAATAGGTATGCAACATCATAAGTGCATAACTCCCAAAAGGAAATAGGTAACTCAGTAGTACTCATCATAGAGCACGCCTTATCATATAGGGTGTGTTTGCTCCGCCCCGATATACCATTGTGCAATGGTGTATGCGGAGGAGTAATGCTGAGAGAGAATCTCATTCTCCTTTAGAATAGTCCAGGATTTCCGTGCTCAAGTATTCTCCTCCTTGATCTCATCAAAGGACATAATACTTATACCCATATTTTGGTTCTCTACTTCTAACTTATATTCTGTGAATATCTTAAAAGGTTCAGACTTGTGTTTCAACAGGAACATAGGTCTGAAACTCGAAAGATCATCAGAGAATGTAATGAAGTATAAAGAATCAGTCCTGGCATTTGTAGACTGGAGACCTTACATACATCAACATGTATCATCCCAAGAGTTCACTAACTCTTTCTCTGTTTCCAATAAACAGAGCTATGGTCATCTTATCTTCGTGACATGACTGGCGAGTTTCATAAGATGTAAATTCAAACTAATTTAAATATGCATCTTTATGTAACTCTAGCTAGTCGGGTCACATTGATCTGACCTAGTCTACAATACCTCAAGAAGGATTCGTTCATTTCTGAACTCTTCCTCTTGTGTGTGTTCTGTATACAAAGAACTGTAGTTTGATTTAGAACATTAATACTTTTAGATAACGTGCCTGAACCGATCAACTTTTGATATAGGAAATGTTCAAAACATTATCCAACAATACAAAATTTTATCATTTCTTTACTAATAAAGAGACAGATATGATTTTGTATATCAGGTTCGGTATCTAATAACATTCGTTCAGAATCAATGTATCGGTAATACAGGGTGACAGTGACCGACAGACTTGGCTGCAACACTTGCCCCGTTTTCTGCCTCATGAAACTTATCACCCGTTCTCAGTTTTTCTACCCTTTTGTAGCCCTATGTAACAGATTACATATGTGGGATCCTGATCCGGTATCATATACCAGGATGTGGAGGATACTGAGAAACAGTTCTGTATAATGAACACACCCGAAGATGATGCATCAACATGCACTCTCTTCGTTTGGGCGGCACGGGAAATCTGGTATTCCCCAATTTCCTGCTCTGTCTTATAACAATTATAAGTAGGAGCGGGACCAACGTTCCCCAGCTCAGTATAACAAGCGGGTTCGGTCAAATATCCGTTTTATTATCTTGATTAAGGCGTGATATGGTCGCTACCAGGAGAGAGAGAAGAAAACACTCAGCGTGCGCTCTTGCAAGAATAGATTGGTTATTATTTTATCTAATCAGGATGGCTCCCACTGCTTTTTATCAAATCTTCCTTCAAACTCTAAAAGGAAAGACTAGCCGGGATTAATTACACACTACAAGTTCGCCAATCTTTCAGCCAGGCCAGTTTCGGTACTTTGAGGGAGGCCCCCCGTGCTTTCGCACGAACCTAATTAATGTAAACCTCGTTTTCCCAGAGGCGTAACCTCGTTGACACCTTTCTAGACACCTACTTGATCGGCTAATTATAATGTATAAAACTCTCCCAGGAGTAACTCTTACTCGCAGCGGGTATCGGGATCCAACTATCTCATAGAAGGTATGCAATCTCATTGCAAATTTCAACACTTGAAATTCCCGATAATATTTTGCCCCTAACGTGCTATGACCTTGACGAAAGCCAACAAACCATAGCCCGCTAGTCAAGTTCAACCCGTACATTTCTTGATCGAATTAAACCCACCCGCACGACCCTTGACGAAAGCCAACAAAGCCGCACGACTACCCTAATCCAATCGCATCGTATGCAAGCAGATAAGCGGCATATAGCTACCGCACACTGCACCTTGACGAAAGCCAACAAATGCAGCACGAATACTATATACAACTTATCTGAAATGACGGAGGGCTACGACAGGTTTTTCTGAAAACTTATTGCGTAATGAACTTGATATCGTTGTAGGATCGAATGAATTTTAAAATGGAGTGCTTCTAGTTTTGCTAAAGGAATCACTCCCGGTGAAGGGATCGTCGGTCCTTTCCTCGTCGAATGAGGTGCGGGATATATCATATATATCACTGTGCAAAGCAGAACTCTTAAAAGCAATCAAAAGACAAACCGAGTGTGTAGCATCTGCCAGTTATTGCTAAAGGAGTCACTCCCGGTGAAGGAATCTCGGTCCTTTCCTTATCGAATAAGGTGCTGGATATATCGCATATACCGCTGTGCAAAGCAAGAACTGTAGCTACCTGTTTTATTTTGAAATTCGATTCTACAACATCTTAGGTTTCTTTTATTTCATTAATCATATTAATGAAGTCCCATCATTTAAGTACCTAAACATCACAGATAAATACGACGTACACTTATGCCATCCGCATTCGCCTCGATGTCCCCTCGTGCACCGTTAGGTTAGGTAACTAACGGCAGAGCGGGGCAGAGCTAGCGCGGGTGTAAAACATAAGTAACATCTATATAATATATCATATATACTATATACTGTATCTATCACAGAACATCACATGATCACATCACAGATATCGCAGCAGAAGAATCATATGAAATATTGGATATACTAGGACGTCCGTGTTTTCAATACGAGCCAGTATAAAACACGGATTCCACGGTCGTGATGAATAGCCAAACCCACACCCCTAGACCCCTACGAGAGCGGCAAGCAACCCTACCAATTCTAGAGTTAGGAGACCCGGACTCGACTTCTCGAGTTGGTCTCCCACTGGACTCCAGAACCCGGTTACTTGTGCTCCCCTCCTTGGGTCTATCCTAGTGCGGAAAAGTAAATAATATACAAACGGTGACTACTTCCGCTACCTGGAAGTGCCCCAATAAAAGAATATTACATACAAGTTTTTACATGAATGAAAATGAAAAACACTCATCTCACATAAAAACCCCCGGCTATTCAAACACGACGATCCAATATAACATATCCAGTAACACATAACATCACATGTCATCAACGTAAGTAAATATGCGCATCCCAATTGTCGTTGACATATAGCAACGAAACCGGCGATATCACATATTACACTTACGGTCACAGAAAAGAAAGTGTAAAACTACAACAGTTGGAATCCGCAACCTCCTCAGACATCGCATGCCTGACCAAATGAATTTCTTAGACATCGCATGCCTAACAATTATAAACCCCGCATTTTAGTCTCAAAATCGAAAACTCTTTTCAATATGAAGTCGGGCAATTCAACAGGATTCCCGACATCCTGATCGAATGCTCGTCGCAAACTTTAGTAGGCGGCCGCACCCCCGACGCCGTCGACGAAGTGCACCAAGGCGGAACACCGCTGCCGCGAGCACCCGGACGGGTGCTTTCGGCGACGGGGTTCTCCTACAGTCACTTGGTCGGGGCTATGGGGTGTAGCTGTCTATTAAGTTTACCGGCGAATATCCGCGTACGCTACGTGATTGCGACGGACTTTTGATCACATCAAAATTCCGTGGCAACCGATCAAGTGAGACTAAACTGCTATGTTTATAACATTCATTCAGTTATCACATAACTACTTGTGAATTCCAATTATTGTATCCCATTCCAGATAAACAGAAAATGTTAAACTTTTCGATCGAACAATCGAACACCCAAGTTTTCCCGATACAGATCAACACATGAAATAAGTCTAACAACATTCAGTTCGTGCCTCAGTACCAACGGTCCAGCCGTAAAAGGGTCAAGCCAACGCCTCACATGTGGCACGCCGTACTGCCCCAAACCCGAAGGTTCAAAGTGCAGTTCAAGACGGTCACATAATCGAGTTAAGGTTTGTTGTCTTCTAGAGGGTCCATCGCGTTACTTGCACTACTTAGAACGTCGTTAAACTACGGAAAAATCCAACACTTGGAAATTTCCCGACAGGGGAAAAATTGGGTATTTATATCCGGTCGAACTTTTTAACATATTCTAAAATTTACCCGGAAAGCCACACAGACAAAATTTGATAATCCGATCGAATATACCAAGTCCCCAAAACAACCCAGAAAATTCAACTCTTGAAAAATTATTAAAAATTCCCAGAAGACTCGGCACTACATGACATGAGTTACTGTGGAAGACACGTGCTGTAATTCAATACAGTGGACGCGGAACCGCCGCTCATCCCATGATGGGGGCCGCGGTTCCGCGCCTCTGTTGACGAATTACCATCACGTGCTTCACAGTAAATCATGTAATTCCCTGCTTAATTTTTTGGAAATTTTTAATCTGGAAAAATCCACGTTTTTAGAAAAAGGACAGAGAGCTATTTTGGGTTCTCAATTTCGGTTCGATCGGACTTCAAATTGCGTCTAGACTTCGCCTAAGGCTCTAGCTAGGCTCTGATACCACTGTAGGGATCCTAGGCACCCTAGTGAGGTCTCACAAGGCATCGAACATGCCAATTTCTAAAATTAACGGTGCCTACAAACCCTAACAAGATCGTTGGCTAGATATTTAAGCGAAAATGCAAACTAGTTAACACTTAACTATGAGAATACGAAAATACAACCTTTGTAGATCCATTTGTCCACCTCCATAGCTCCATAATGAGGTCCTCTCCGCTGTCCAAATCGAAAACCCGGGCTCAAGCGTCGGCTTCATCGGAGAAGAAGCGGGCTAGGTCATCGACGACGTGCCGAAGATGATCTACGTCGAAGCATCGCAAGATCAAGCTCTCACTTCACCAAGTCATGAAACTTGTGAAGAAAAACACACTCTACTACTTGGCAAGAGGTAGAGGATGAAGAAATAGGAAGTGGGTAGACTTTAGATTTGGATTTCTCACTTGTTTGCTCAATTCACCATTGATGAAGAAAGCTTTTTCTTCTTGAGTTCAAGGAAGAAGAAGAAGAAGAAATGTTATGATAAGAATAATTAGAAAAGAAAAGAATAATCATTCTTATCATAAAGGTAACCATGGTAAAGTGTAGAGATTAAACCAAGGTTAGTTGGAATGGTTAGGGTTAAGGATGAGATAAGAATGGTTGACTTGATCAAAGCTTCAAGAAGCATCAACATAAAACAAAACAAGCCACCATCCTTAAATAATTTCCGAAATGAATATGTAAATAAATGAATGAATAAATAATCATAACCCTAGCCATTCTTATAACCATGGTTCAATCTTCACACAATCACAAGTAAACATGTATCATCAAACATGATACAATCTAGTGTACAAAAAGTATATCACATATACAATGTGCACATCCGAGTGAGAAAATCCATCTTAAGTAAACCGATACTAGTTGATGCAAAGTAATATATCAAATATATAAATATGCATTAAATCATTAAATCAACACTTGATTCAATGATCCGGTCATGTCGCATACAACCGACTAGTATACAATGTATCGGCTTATCGAATCAACGCTTGAATCGATAACTAGGTTATATCGCATACAACCATTCGACACATTGATCGCGAGAATGAAATACGGTATCACATACACGTATTATTCTCGGTCCCGCACATATCTCATATGCGCTCCTATTTCGTTTCGCTTGAACCAGGAAACCTCTGTGTAGGACTCTAAAGACTCGTCAATACGCCGGCAGCAGGTGATGATCATATCAAGCACCCACAAGCCGCAAGCGGTCTGCTAAACGTAACGGCCACCTGGGTATTGAGCGATCAGAAGATCGACGAGCAAGCCCGCTCATACTCCAGTGAATCCAACCAGTAACACTACCGTACAGTCCGGTTTGATCGTCTGATATGTCGCATATCTCGCCTAGGGGTGGTAAACGTCAGACCCCAATAGCTTGATAAGTCGTGTCGATCTGAGGTCTATAACAATTCGAGAAACTACTGGTAACACTTACCAGTAAATCTTAGCAACCCTGGCCAGGGATTTCCTGTTATAGCCAATCAAACACAGCGCAACATCAACTCCCTATACCGGGAGAGACGAATCCCCTCCTATCGCTCATTGCCTCCATGTGACTCGGGACTGTACCCAAAAACCTCCCTGTCACCGTCCTTGAGGCTACCGGAGTACCTCTCGGGTGCCTAAGATTACCCACCACATCTGCAGAGTGGCCAATGGAATGTCAAACCAGATTGAATCTTTAGGTTCTTTATCAAATCTTCAGTAATCGTTTGCGGTTCTGGAATCACTTCCAGTTCTACCATACTCCCACTACTGTTTTCTGAAAAAATCCATTTTTATTAAAACTGTGGCGAGTTAAGAACAATATAACTATTCATCTTCCAGATGGTAGAAAGTCAACCCTCGTCATAGCCTGGGTCAACCCACAAACAGCCATTACAGAAACGTGCCTTGAGTTATCCAGAGTCTGGTTTTAAGCATAAGCCGGACAACTCCCCATACCTTAACATCGTTAAGATATGAACTGTTCTATATCCAATATAGAAACAGAGGCACTGATTTAATTGAACCAGATTCAAATCATGCAGCTGTCTCCAGTGCATGTCTACTAAATGGAGAGAGGCCGATCAGCATTACTCAACTTAGGAGTGCTTCCAATTATGAGTAACCTGAAAGAGAAGTAAGTTCTCTTAATCATTACTATTAACTGAATACCACCCACAAGTATCTACATCTTCGATCACCTTGAAGAATCCCGATACTTACAATACCCGGTTCTCTACTCTATTCATATACCTATAACTTCTCAAAACTTGGACCTTGTGTTTCTACGAAACACTTGTCTAAGAACCAGAGAAGTCATAAGTAAACCGAATATAGTACGAGGACCAACCCCTCTGTCGTAATGGACACTGGACAACATACAATACTCTGTATAAGTCCCTTGAGTTTAATAACTCATTCCCTGTATGTCGTAGGTTGAAAACTGTACTTATGGTTAAGAAGAATTACACCGTTGTTCAATGCTCCTTACCTAACCATCCACTGATATAGGTAAATGTCATAGACATAATTTCAAAAAGGTATATCTCACTCTATAAAAATAGACGTACAGATATATCAATTTGAAATTGGTGCATAACAACGGATATTCAAAACCAAATATTTGACGTCCGGCAAACAACCCAGGTGACTTCCTCAAATATCACCAATTATAACGAATCCCGATATAATAAGGATGATCACCTAATTCCCAATAACTTACTCCCACTCATCTTCTGTAAAACCATACAGATGTGAGAATCATACCGGTAAATACATACCCTGGAGCAAGTGTCTAATTGGGAAATCAGTTTTCTCTTAACAGTACACAGTGAAACTGAAACATTGAAATGTTTTGATGGGGTATCCGGGTATTCCTAGTAATGCCACTTCCATTATCCAGATTCACAACTGTAACCGTATATTACTTCGCCATCTCTCCAAATCCCTTCATATGTCTTTAGTCATTACCTTCTGTACACCCTCTTAGGCTAGATGGTTTTTTTCCTTCCCTACCGTTCGGCACCAGCCTATGGTTTGGAAGAAGACTATCCAATAAGCATAATGGGTGTACTGTCCTAATCCTAGGAGCACTCTCAATGCGAGAGAATGTGAAGATAAAATACAACCGAATAAACCTTATTCCTATTTCTCCTAAACCAGAATCCATCCCCGAACTGGAACAAGTTCTTTTCGAGTTCGTATATAACCATACGATGGAGTATCCAAATAACCGTGGATCTTCGTAGTGATACGGAGTGTCCTGGAGAAATACAAAGGTGATGTAGGATTGGCGAAGAAATACTTGGTTTGGTCGTGAATAGCAGTCGCAATTTACTTTGCCCTCCTTCTAATCCCTTGATATGTCTTTACTTAATACCTTCTATACATCGTTTAGGCTAATTGGTTTTCTTCATTCCCTACCATTCGGCACCAGCCTAAGGTTTGGAAGAAGACTATCCAATAGGCGTAACGGGTGTACTATCTCCTAAACCAAGGAGTACTCTCAACCTGAGAGAAGGTAAAAGGAAAAGACAACCGAATAGTCCTATTCGTTTTCTCCAGAACCGGAAACCATCCTCGAATAAATTCCTTCGAGTTCGTATATAACCATACGATGGTTTTGTCCAATAGAAGTGGACGTTCGTAGTAATACGGGGTGTCCTGGAGAAAAGGATAAAAGTAGGAGTGGCAATGAGGTATGCAACTCTGACAATCCAAAAGCCAGTGTTTAAGAAGGTTCGGTCAACTTGGTTACTGAGTCATAATCAAGGGTCGGGTCATGGTCGCTGCCAAAGAGAGAGAGAAAAGAAACACTCAGCGTGCACTCTAACCTAGATCAGAATGGTTATCACTTTATCTAATCAGGAAACCTCCCACTGTACCGTCAAATTCTCCTCCAAACCTGAAAGAAGAATTAGTCGGGATCATCCGAGGAGTAAACCAACTCATCAGTGGGAATCGGGATCCAACTATCATCGCATGATAACGTGACGGAATCCGCTCACGTTATCACACTCCAGAAGGTATGCGCATATCTGACAAGTTTCAGTTTCTTTAGAAACTCCCGATGTGATTTTTACCCCATGCTCTTATGACCTTAACGAAGGCCAACATATCATAAGTCACATGTCAAGTTCTACCCGTCATTGTCCAGGTTAATTTGAACCCACCCGTACATACCCTTGACGAAGGCCAAAATAGTAGTACGACTGTCCCAAACCAACGCATCTATCTATGCTGCAGAAAAGTAACAAATAGCTACCATACACTATGCCTTGACGAAGGCCAACATACATAGCATGAATACTAAGTGCTACCTTTCTGAAATGACGTAGGGCTACGAATGGTTTTTGGCGAAAAACCTTTAACGTAATGAACTTGATATCGTTGAAGGGACCGGATAGCTTTTTAAAAAATATAGTGACGAAAACCTTTGCTAAAGAGGTCACTCCCGGTGAAGGGATCTCAGCTCTTTCCCCGTAGAATGAGGTGCAGGATATTCCAACTGAATACCGCGATGCAAAGCAAAAGTAATCGGCTATAGTGAAGTTATTGCCCTGACGCAAACTTCTGTCCAAGGGGTCACTCCCGGTGAAGGGATCTCGGCCCTTGCCTCGTCGACTGAGGAGCTGGATATTCATAACCGAATACCACTGTGCAAAACAAAAGAGAACGTCCTTGCAATAACAGCTTTTTGAAAAAATGTTCCAGCAACATCAGAATAGGTTTGTTAAGCTTGCATTGATCCGAATCAACGCAGTCCCATCAATTGATCACACCAATAAAGAACGAAAATAATGATGTACGTATATGCCATCCGCATTCGCCACTGGGTCCCGTCATCACCCGTTAGGTTACTTAACTAACGACAGAGCGGGGACTGGACTAGCGCGGATGCAAAACATATACAACATCTACTGGTATATATATATCAATATACAACATCGCTCAAGACGTGATAAAATGCAACATCACAGAAATGTAATAAGCATCACAGAACAATACAGATATCTAGGATCCCCGGGTTTCCTAGAGACGCTACTGAAAACCGAAGTTCCCCTGGTCGTGTGGATAGCCTGCGCAATGAAATCCTAGACCCCTACGGGCGCGGCAAGTTACCCGACAAAACCTGAAGAGAGGCAGCCCCCTTCAGCAACGTGAATGGACCACCTAGCACTTCACGGAATCCGGTAACTTGGGCACCCCTCCTGGGTCAACCTGTACCCCCTACGAGTGCGGCGAATAGCCCGCTAATTCTAGAGTGAAGCCCCCTCCATCTCAAAGCCATAAGATGCGGGCCCGTTTCCCTCTAGAACCCGGCTATCCGTGCACCCCACCGCGGGGTAATCCTAGTACAGAAAGTAAAATATACAACGGGTACATCGACCTCAACCCGGTCGTGCCCCAAAAGAATAATATACAAACAGGCGGTGACGGCAGTCCACATGTCGGACGCTCGCCCGGCAATATCAAATGTACATAAATAACCAATATGTACTACCATTGCATCCAGGCTATCCCCCACGACCAATCCGCAACATCACAGCACAACACAGAATATCAACGTGAATGTCGCGTTCGCAAATCCGTCTAAAAGGGCTATAGCAGATAGACTGGATTTACCGATCGAGTGACATTCACGGTCGCAGATATAATGTAAATACTGTGAACTAACATGTTTAAAATATTCGATCGATCAAATTTACCGAAGTGGGCCCCAAGCACTACTGTAGCACTCAGAGAAAATCTAGGCCCAAACAGAATATTCCAAAAACCCTATTTCCATGTAAAAAGCCCTCTGTAAAATTTTGGCACAGCGTTGACTTTTTCCCACCGCGGAACTGCGGCCAAACCAGGGGTTTGGCTGCGATTCCGCGGTCGTACTGAAGCGTCACCTCACCAAATTTTTGCAGAACGCTTAAAATTCCCTGCGCATGTTTCTACAATGTACTGAAAAAAAATTTCGAGCCGAAACAAAATCGACAGAAACCTGATGCACTAGAAAATACGGCTTTGGGATTTTTGTTCGATCAAGTTCTAAACATACTAGAGCAAGCTAGACGAGGTTAATGGCGTGGCTCTGATACCAATGTAAGTGCACGGCGGCGCCCCGTCCGTCAATCCGACGCCGAAATGCGGAAACGAAAAACTTTTCAAACTAGAAAACCGGCACCACCGCGCACTAAAATCCCGGATCGGACCATTAACCTAACTCTAGCAAACTAGAAAAGGAGTAGAGAAGCTGTACCAAGCGATCTGTGTCCTTCGGTCTTCGCCTCTACTCCGATCTCCACGCGGATCCTCCGGTCTTCATCTTCTCGTCGGAGCGGGCACTACATTGCCGGGTTCTTTTACGGGCTCCCACCTCTGGACCGAGGCAACTCGGGCACGAAGTTGGCAAGCCGACGTGCCCAAGAAATGCTGTAGATGAAGTGTGGATCACTTTGTCTCATGGGGTTATGAAGTTGCCATTTGATGGAGGAGAGAAGAAAAATGATCTTTGAAAAAGAATGGAGCTCTCATTTTTCAAGCATGGAATGAGATGATAAATTTTCCCTCATACAAAAAAATCTCTCACTCTCTCCCACACAAATGTGGCCGGCCAAATATGAATGGGGGGATCAACACAAGGGAGGTGAGTGTAAGAATCAAAAGAGGTGACCACATCCAAAAGTGATGATAACAAAGTCATATCAATTTCTAATCCATTCTTATCTCATTAATGGAAGAAATGATCACAAGAAAAAGCAAAGATGCTTAAACCATCATAATCCCTCAAATGCAAGAAACCCCTCCACAAATGCTAATTTGCAAACTTGCAAATTAGCCCCTCCATCAGAAAAATCCGGCCGTGAAGGAACAAAGGAAAACTGGCCGGAACGGAATGCAAATTGGCAACTTCAGAAAACTGATCCCGTAATAAATTACAGGAAAACCCCGCGAAAGTATATACATACCCGCATTTGTATTCCCACTGAATGCAAATGCAAAGAGACAAAATCTACACTTTCTAATACTAGGATCCGGCTTAAACCAAAGCCCACTAGTAAAATCCGTCCGATCACGATCCGTGCAATACCGCACGTATCTGATCGAGCCCTGCCATATCTCCATACGGCCTCTACAGCGTTTCGCCCGAAACTTGAGAAAACGGTCTGTGGGGGACTCTAAAGACTCGTCAACACCTTGGTTGTGGATTTAACCACTAGCACGTCAGAGGTATTAGCCATACGTGACGGGCTACCAGGTATCGACCAAAAGGGACGTCGATGAGCGAACTCATCCTGACACCCTACTGAGCCTGTCAGTGACAATATCCGTACAGTCCGGTCCGTTCGTCTATGAGCATCGCATGGCAGGCCTAGGGGGTTGGTAAAAGTCAGACCCCCAAAAGCGGTACAAGTCGTGTCGGAGAGTAGCCCAGAACACCCTGAGATACTACTGGAATACCTACCAGTAAATCTCCTGCCTTGGCCAAGGACTTCGTGTAATGGCTCTCCTAGACACAGCGCGACCTCACCCCCAATACCGGGAGAGACGAACCCCTGCAGATCCGCTCACTGCCTCCATGTGGCTCAGGACAGTACCCAACTAAAACCTGTTTGCACGTCTCATTTGAGCGTGGTAGGGTAGTAATTAAAGCACAGTGGGAACTCACACGAGACAAATGACGATCTCAGGTCGATGAACTAACCTGTACACATGTCACCAGGGAACTGCTATCTGACGTCAGGTATAAGACCAACTAGCATGTTCCCGACGAGTCCTGTCCGGTGTACTCATAACCCAATGAGCACATGTATACATCTTAGGTGAACCAACTGACACCAGTGGCTTGTGAGACCGGCCACCGCCCCTCATCGGGGTCTCGACTGTATACACTAGTCTACTCTGGAGTATCGATGCCCTGTCTCGAAACTCCCACGACTAGGGACCTTTTAAGGATGTGCTTATAGACCCCAGCTCCCACGTATATGATCGCCGTCATACTGCTGGCAGTCAAGCAAGAATCCTAGTGGCTCTATCAACGTGTAATAGCGACCTGTAAGGTCACCTAAAGCAGTACACGATGATAAAGATAAACCAGAGAGCATACTATCATCTTGAGTAAGACTGTCCTATCAGGATAGGTCCTCCATCAATCATTGCAATCACGTGCCTGTGATCCAATAATTGACTCTGAGGGCACTATCTCCAACAATCTTTCAATGAGAGATTTGCTAAACAAATTGATTCTCTTTCTTTCTCCTATAAATAGGAGCCAAGAAAAGAAGAGAAGGGATCTTTTTGGGAGAGAAAAACAGAGAGAGCAGAATTTAATTCTCAAGAGGGAAGAAAAGAAAGGAGAATTTAATTCTCAACAAAGAAAACCCTAGGTAAGAAAAGAAAGGGAATCAAAACTTCAAACAGAGAATTTAATTTTCAAAATCCAAGAGTTTAATTCTTATACAAAAAAGAACTTAGTTCTTCTTCTGGTTGAAGATCTGCACAGAGCACATCTCCCCATAAGTTGAGAATTTAATTCTCATCGGGTCGAGATCCTGCCATGCAGATCCTAAACTTAGAAGGGGAATTGAGTTTTGAGAATTTAATTCTCCTAAAACAAAACTAGGGTTTAACCCTAATCAAGAATTTAATTCTTTTACATATCTGGGAATTTAATTCCTTTAAAAAGAAATTAGGGTTTTACCCTAAATAAGAATTTAATTCTTTCACAATAGGAATTTAATTCCTCCAAAACAAAATTAGGGTTTAACCCTACAGAGAATTTAATTCTTAAAATAAAGAGACTTGAAAGATCTCCATGCACATAAAGAATATTGGTCACGTGATGACACGTGACCCCAATTCGCAGTGATCAGAAAAGAAGGAATAAAACCTAGGTCACGTGACCCCTGAAAAGATCCCCAAAAAATGAGAAGGAAAGAGCTCAGAGGCAACGCCTCACGTGCTCCCACGTGACCCCTCAGCAAGTGCTGTAATTATCGATGCATAAATCCCCATCACGTGCCAACACGTGATGCTCTAAAATAAAGATGAAAAGTGTTTAACACATATTCGCAGATTTGAGGATAAAACAAAGGAGATCTGGCTCCACATTTAGGGCGCCCTCACATGTCCCCACATGCCCCCAACAAATCTCTTTAATATCCAATGGATGGATGCCTATCACGTGCCCGCACGTGATGGCCAGAGAGTCAAAAAGTGTTTAACACTTATTTAAAGAACAAAGTAAAAGGAAATCTGGCCCCATCTTCAGATGCCTCACGTGCTCACACGTGATGGCCTGAAAGCTAAGTGTTTAACACTCATTTGCAGCCATAAGGGTAAAATAAAGGAGTTTCAGCCCAATCTCAGGCGCCTCACGTGACCCCACGTGACCACCCCATTTTTAGTGTTTAACACTATTTTTAAATCGCATCACGTGGGAACACGTGATCGTCAAATACCTTCTACTGTTAACACAATTTCAAAACCAACTTATCCCAAAATGGCTAAGTTTTTCCAGAGGCAGGATTCCCCTTTGACTGAACTTCAAATATACCCTTGTTTTCCAAACTTGATCATTTCACATGACATTCAAAGTAAACTCCAGAGCCATGATGAATGGTCGGTGCCTAATAAAAGCCAAAATGTTGTCAGAGCCCCCAAACCTCTGTTCAGCACTGCTGCATGATGAGGGGTTGAACCCAGACAAATTTCAAACATAATTGGACTTAGCCCAAACTGGCCATAAGTCCTCAAATCATCTTGAACTGAGCACATCTGCTCTCCCAACCAACTTTGGTTCAAGGGTACATCTCTGAACTCCTCTGATATCTGTCGTTGTAATCCTTCAACGTCGTCAAAGAGGTGATGGGTCCCGACGGCCATACATTCAATGGACCACTACGTCCTTAAACTGGTATTGGACCACTACGTCCCTAAACTGGAACAATAGAGCCCAAACGCTCTTTTGTCGGATCTAAACGATCCTGTTAAGTTGATCTTAGTCTCAAATTGGACTAACGTATCCTTAACAAACGTTTAAGTTGATCTTAGTCTCAAATAAGACTAACGTATCCTTAAACCAAAACCCCAAACCCAAATCTAAGAAAATACGGATTTGGACTAATCCACGTCCTACGGACGACGACATAAATTAGTCTCCGTATACAATCCACGGGAAACCACAAACAAAATAAACATCCACGATGCGAAGTGAAATTTTGGAGAAGGAGAAAGTTGTTACTGCGATGCGGTAGCGTAATTAACTGCAGGGGCTTGCGCTGCAGGGAAGAGCGTCCCCACAATCAAAAACCCCTCAAGCGATGGGGAATCTGATGAAGTCTGCTACATCGGCCGCATCCGTCTAAACCTTCGATACACGGTGTCATAAATCAACTTGACATCTTCGGAGAGGTGGACGGATAGCACCAATTAGCATCTGCCCCGAATCTCAGGAAAGACGTCCATGTCTTGGCCGCCATTCGGAGGGGAACAGATTCTGGCACGCCCGGTGGGACCTTTTCCTCTTTCCACTCCACACTTCGTGTGTCGTGTTCGCGAACGAATCGCGGTTTACTGTGGTTGCTTATGGATTCAAGGTACTAAGATTTGGTGTCTTTCTCCATGCAGAAAACAGAAGATCAATGGCTTCAAACTGCACTGCCTGCAACTGCAACTCTCGCTCGGTCCTTGCTGGAGGAGTGACTCATGGGTCCCAAGCGGCCTCCCTTTTCAAGATGCCAGTGGAGCAAGTAACTCAGGCCATCACTGGATTATTCTTCTGGGCCATGCTCCCACCGTTGAGCTTCAATGCCACAATGACGTTGCAAGAATCCCCAAAGAAGTCGGTCTTTGATCGGCTTACCACTGCCACGACCCCTCTCAACGGGTCGCCCAACTTCAATACCTCAGTTTTCAACAGATTGGGCCAGAGCGTCTACAAGCCCGCGATACCCGAAGTTGCCATCCCAAAACGGATAGCCATCCCAGCTCAAGCGGACGAAATCATTGGAAAGGCTTCTCCTTCCAAAAAGTCAGTTTTTACAAAGATGGACATTCCGGCTTCTGCTCCAGGCGAGGTCCTCAAAGCTGCTTCCTCTGCCCAAAGGTCTTTCTTTGACAGATTAGACATTGCTTCTCAATGGGTGTCAATCTTCGACAGGCCAGCACAAATAATGGTCTCTCCTCAAAGCAGGGGGCATGAGGAGGTCACCCATACGGCTGAGACAACTCCATCCACACGACACGCTCGACGTCACCACTGGCGCCGAGTGAGGAAGGCTGGGGGAAACTCCCCATCTGGGATAACTCCGCCAACTCCAACGGTGGGGATCGATGCTGCTGTTCCAACCGGGAACAGCTTTGAATTGATGAACATGGTGCGCAGAAACTCTCCTACTGCGATGCTGAAGAGAACTCCTTCACCTGTGGAGGATACTCCAGAGAAGAAGCTGGAGCAGCCCCCTCAACGGCCCACCTCTAAAATTTACAAGGTCTGGCGACAGATCCAGGGGTCGGTGATTGATCAAGACTATCTCCGCCGACAGAAAACGATGAAGGCTCGGCAGGGGAAGTATTACTCCGTCAAGCCACAAAAAGAAACGGCTACTTGGCCGCCCACTACAACGGCCCCCTCAACTTCAACCACTCAAAAGAAAAGGAGGCCGCAAAAAGCCCCTGTGAACATGGCGAACCGTAAACGCGCTGAGCACAAACACCCCAAGTCTGGGGGCATGGTGGTGCACACTGTTTATATGGCTTCTGGAAAGGAGGAAAGCCGTGATTCGACGGGTCACCGACCTCTCACCCGATCCGTAACGAAAGCCCAGGAGCAGCAACAGAAGCTTCAGGAGATGATGACTGCAATGGCCGCACTTACCGGGCCAAAAGAAAGCTCGGAAGTATCATCAGAGCAGCGTCATGAATGGGAAACTGACGCTGACTATCTACGCAAAGTCCTCGAAAAGAAGGACAAAGAAGCCGCAGAGCAAGGGGCTAACATAAAACAAATGGCGCTTCTATTCCAAGATATGGTAGGGATGATGATCCAGCAAGATCCTCCTGCTGAAGATCCTCCGATTGTCCTTGAAGATGACAAAGGAGAGACATCGAATCCTCCTCCGGCTCTTTCAGCAGCCAAGGAAGAAACCATTTCCAAGGCCGCACTGGATGACCATATAGTTCAGCAAATACGAGCTCACCAGGCAAATGAAGCGGCTGGGCAAATTGCTAGAACCGGACGACCCTACCCGGGCTGGTATGACCAAATTAGTTACCCGCCGGGATATACGATCCCTAAGTTCCACGTATATAAGGGGACGGGAAATCCGCATCAGCACGTCGCTTAATTTAGAGCCATGTGCGGCAACTGGAGGTGATGATAAATTGCTGCTCCGCCAGTTTGTTGGCAGCCTGTCGGAAACGGCATTTGAGTGGTACTCTGAACTCCCAAGTGACTCTATCAAGACATTTACGGAGATGGAGCTGCTGTTTACATAGAGATTCGTGAGTGCTGGTGGACGCACCCCGATAACAGCACTGATTAATGCCAGGATGAAGCCTGGAGAAACTTGGGTCCAGTATGCGATACGGTGGCGTAATCTATGGTCAAAGTGCGAGCAGCACATCGAAGAAGCTCCTGCTGTGGGCATGTTCGTGGGTACTCTCGACCCTCAAGCGACCATCTCCCAATTCATGATATTCTTCAAGCCGAACACCTTCCAGGCCTTGATTGACAAGCTGGCCCAAATAGACCAGATGGGCCATAGGCCTTCCTCTTCAAAGACAGAGCCTTGGAATGAAAAGGGCAAAGGGAAAGCAACTTTCGTTGCCAATACTCAACAACGGCCGAGCAACTTAAAGCCGATTGTTAGCCAAAACAACGTGCGTCCACGCCCATCCCTCGAGGAGAGACCGGGATGTCCTTACTTGTTTCCCCAGGATAAAACGAGGAAACTGTTCGAACTGGCAGTGCGCAACAGACTCATCAATCTGCCGGATCCAAAACGTCCGTTGCAGCAAGGCGATGTCAACAATCCCAATTATTGCCCTTACCACCAAACGGTAAGCCACCCGATCAAGGATTGCTTCGTTTTTAAGGGATGGATCGAGGATCAGTACCTACAAGGCAAGTTTGTGCTGTCTGAGAAGTGGAAAGTAAACCCACCACAACCGCACACTCCTAAGACGACAGACACACCGGGGGCAACTTGTTCTTTTGCTGAAGAAGCCCCATGGGAGGTCGTGCTTTCATCCAAAACCAAAAGGATGTTGAGTGATTTTCATACGCGCCCGGCGGTCAAATGGAAGAAGCTGCTCGAACCTCAAATCATCGAGGGGATGCTGAAACCGCGCCCAATTCCAAAGATCGGTGATGATAGCCAAAGCGCTCACACTCAGCCGTCAAAGTCGTCGAAGAAGAAGACCAAAAAGCCCGTGAAGCCTAGTGACAAGTGCACGGACATGAAAAAGCAGATTGACGCGTTGGAAGAATACAATCAAAAAGCGTGAACTCCAATCACACGCTAAGAATTTCTCAGCCACGTCATTAAGGACGGAGATGACGACAATGGAGAAGACTCGTCGGATGAATCTGAAGATTATGTGGCGAGCTGCCATATGATCTCTCACTCGTTGATAAACGACGAAGGAGCTCCTTACACAGAGAAGCTGGGGGCAGATCCTGAGCCAGAACTTCTAGGACCATCAGACGAAATGATTGATGCATTCCTGAACGAAGCCCGTCTTAAAAGCAAAGCTGATCGAGAGCGCGAGATGGACATATTCGAGAAAGCCAAACGCCGGCGACTAGATGAAAGAGTCGAAACACTCCCACCGGATCAAAGTACATCCGACGCAAATGAAAGCAGGATCAAGACAAGGAAACGATTCGCCAAAGCCATATCGATGGGGATGAAGCTGCCCTCTTTCAGAGAAAATTCTCCTGGCGGTATACATCTTGATGAAGCGGACGTACATCCTAACTTCTGCTTATATCATCAGAAGATCACACATCCTACTGAAGACTGCAACTGCTTTAACTGTTGGTGGCAAGGGTATGTCGCTCACAGGCAACACTTCAACAGGACAAAGCGTGAAGCTCGTAGACAGCGGAAAAATCGACAGATGAGCGTAAAAGAATTGCCGGCAATTGTCATAGGGTTGATCCCGGGGGATCGCGAGTTCTCACCTTCGGGAACGACTCCGACGAAAAAGTAGCCCTCGGTCCTCTCTTCAAGGAATCCATCTCTGAAACGAAAGAATTGAGGAGCTGCGAGAACATTCAGCCATGCAATTGTACGCTACCCGGAAAGAATCTCAGACCCGCGAACAAGGAATCGAACAAAAGGGATAAGGGGAATGGAAAAGTGGCCTTCGTCGCCAACGCTCAACAACAGCCGAGTAACCCGAGACCGTTTTGTCGTCAAAACAACAAGTCGCGATACCTCAATGAGAAGTTGAAACGTCCTTACACATTTCCCAATGATAAAATAAAGAGATTGTTCGAGCTAGCAGTGCGCAGCGGGCTCATTACTCTGCCAGATCCAAAACGTCCGTTGCAGCCAGGCGACGTTAACAATCCTAACTATTGTCCCTACCACAGAGTAATGGGTCACCCACTCGAAAATTGCTACATCTTCAAAAACTGGGTTGAAGACCAATACCAACAGGGCAAGTTCGCGCTACCCGAAAAATGGAAGGTGGACCCACCACAACCACATGCTCCGAAAAAGATGGACATCCCAGGGGCATCGTGCTCTTTCATAGAGAAAGCCTCATGGACCAAAAAGTCTGTAAACTAGAAACTCGCCTCAAAAATGGCAACGATAGACCGAAACGTCGTTAAACTAACGAAGGACCATTATGTCCTAAAACTGGCGTTGGACCGAAACGTCCTTAAACTAACAACGGACCACTATGTCCTAACACTAGTCGTGGACCGAAACGTCCTTAAACTAACAATGGACCACTATGTCCTAAAACTGGCTGTTGACCGAAACGTCGTTAAACTAATACCAACCCGTGGCACCTTCAGGCTGACGTGGTGTAAAAAAAGAAGGAAAAAACGGTATGTCCATAAGCAAAATGGGCACGGATGAAAACCCGAAAGGGCTCCGTGAGTAAAAACAGCAGGGCTACCGACGAGTGTTTGTGAAAACCAGAAAGGGCGCAACCTCGTTAAGAGACACTTGCAAGGTCCTCTCGACTTTGTAAGGAGAAACCACCCGTGTGAGATCCTTACGACTCACAAAGGAAGCAACACACTTAGGGATCATCACGATTCCTAAGGAGAAATCACACTTGCGAGATCCTCACGACTCGTAAGGAGAACTCTCTTATGGGACCCTCACGGCTCCTAAGATTTGAAAGTCTTAAGTTACAGAAACCTTAACCTGTTCTTAAGCAACCCCCACAACCTTCGATATTGCCCTACAAGCGGTTCAGTATTGACCCTTGTATACAATCCATGGGCGCGAATGAACATTTTCCTAACAGAGTCCCACCAGCGACTAGGGATATGCTCACACAGTGAACAAACACTTGTAGGTCCTCTCGACTTATAAGGAGAAAACCCTGTTGTAAGATCCTTACGACTTACAGGGGAACATACACTTAGGAATCCTCACAGTTCCTAAGGAGAAAACACACCTACAAGATCCTCACGACTTGTAGGGAGAAATACCTTTGTGAGACCCTTACGGCTCATGAAGTCAAAAGCCTTAGTCGACAGAATCCTAACCCTGTTTACTAAGCCACCTTTGTTCGACATCGACAGAAGCAAATGATGATTCGCTCCTGGCAATATCCTAGTTGTAGCGATGCTGATGCCTAAAACAGATATCAAATTCCAAGCCCTTTCACGGCAAATGATGATTCGCTCCTGACAATATTCCAGTTGTAGCAATGCTGATGCTGAGATTGGTATCAGATCCCAAATCCCCTACTCGCGAGAAAAAATCAGCGAGCCAAAAAAATGCAAACGAAATAGCCGAAACGATGGGGCAACTTGCAAACAAAATCAGCAAGTAAAAATGTATGCATACAAAATAGCCGAAATGATTGGGCAACACGCAATAAAAAACAGCGAGTAAAAATAAAATAAATAGCCGAAATAATTGGGCACCGCGAAAAATAGCCGAAATGATGGGGCAATCTCGACCTTCGCGATATAAAAGCTGAAATGATAGAGCATCGCGGAAAGAACAAAAAAATTGATGAAAGAATGAAACTTTTTGCCCTACAGGTGAGATCACATCGATCCCTGTATATAATCCAGGGGCACAAACAAAGAGGGAACCATACCTTCCCAACAGGCTCCACCAGAAAGTGAAGCCAAATCTCGACGGTTCATAGACAACCCAGAGACAACCTCGACATTTGTCGCAATATCGCAGACATAATGTCAACAAACGAAGCAAAAGGAAGATCCCGAGCTTCAGGGTCTCGACGTCAACATCGACAACCTAGAGATCACCAACGGCGTTTCTCCTCACTCCAACCAGATGCAGACGTGACGTCAACAATCGACCTCAGAGTCGCAATGAAACGGAACCATGGCAAAGTCCCTAATTCCAAATCTCAATGGCCACATCTACAGCCTGGAGACCAACAACGGTATGCTTCCTCATTCCAGCAGGACACAGATGTTACACCATCAAGCGGAGCGATGGCAAAATCCCAGCTTCACCTCAGCGTTCGTCTCGTTACAGCAGACGCAATGTCAACAACGGCGTTCCTTCGCAGTCCAGCAGGATGTAGATGCAACGTCAACCAAAGACCCCATGGTCAGTAAAGCGGAGTGACGGAAAAATCCCAGCTCCACCTCGACGTTCGTCTCGATACAGCAGACGAGATGTCACTACAGCGTCCTTCCTCCAAAAGGATCCGGACACACCAAAGCAGATGAAGCAAAGGCCAAATTCCTAGCTTCAGGGTCTTGACGGCAAGTCATATAAAGCCTGAAAGACAATCGGAGATCATCTCGCACCAGTGCGGAGTGGTCATCACCTCGACGATCGTCTCGATACAGCAGATGAAATGTCACCCCAGCGTTCTTCCCCCAGCAGGATTCGGACGCGCCAAAGCAAATGAAGCAAAGGCCAAATTCCTAGCTTCAGGGTCTTGACGACAAGTCATATAAAGCCTGAAAGACAATCGGAGATCATTTCACACCAGCATAGAGTGATCACCACCTTGACGTTCGTCTCTATACAGCAGACGAGATGTCCTTCCTCCAACATGATCTGGACACACCAAAGCAGATGAAGCAAAGGACAAATTCCTAGCTTCAGGGTCTTGACGGCAAGTCATATAAAGCCTGAAAGACAATCGGTGATCATCTCGCACCAGCGCGGAGTGGTCACCACCTCGACGATCGTCTCGATACAGCAGATGAAATGTCACCCCAGCGTTCTTCCCCCAGCAGGATTCGGACGCGCCAAAGCAAATGAAGCAAAGGCCAAATTCCTAGCTTCAGGGTCTTGACGGCAAGTCATATAAAGCCTGGAAGACAATCGGAGATTATCTCGCACCAGTGCAGAGTGGTCACCACCTCGACGTTCGTCTCGACACAGCAGATGCAACATCACCAAAAGGAGTCACGGAAAAATCCCTGGTTCCAAACCTCGACGGTTCACCAGCAACCTAGAGACAACCGCGACATTCGTCTCGATACAGCAGATGCGATGCCAACAAACGAAGCAAAGGCCAAATTCCTAGCTTCAGGGTCTTGAAAGCAACTCATATAAAACCTGAAAGACTATCGGAGATCATCCCACACCAGCGCGGAGTGGTCACCACCTCGACATTCGTCTCAATACAGCAGATGCAATGCAAGCAAACGAAGCGAAGGCCAAATTCCTAGCTTCAGGGTCTTAACGGCAAGTCATATAAAGCCTGGAAGACAATCGGAGATTATCTCGCACCAGTGCAGAGTGGTCACCACCTCGACGTTCGTCTCGACACAGCAGACGCGACATCACCAAAAGTAGCCACGGCAAAATCCCTAGTTCCAGACCTCGATGGTTCACCAGCAACCTAGAGACAACCATGACATTCGTCTCGATACAGCAGACGCAATGCCAGCAAATGAAGCAAAGGCCAAATTCCTAGCTTCAGGGTCTTAACGGCAAGTCATATAAAGCCTGAAAGACAATTGGAGATCATCCCGCACCAGTGCGGAGTGGTCACCACCTTAACGTTCGTCTCGACACAGCAGACACAACATCATCAAAAGGAGCCACGGCAAAATCCTTAGTTCCAAACCTCGACGGTTCACCAGCAACCTAGAGACAACCACGACATTCGTCTCGATACAGAGGACGCAATGCCAGCAAACGAAGCAAATGCCAAATTCCTAGCTTCAGGGTCTTAACGGCAAGTCATATAAAGCCTGAAAGACTATCGGAGATCATCCCACACCAGCGCGGAGTGGTTATGACTCATCGGGGCTCTCCAAAATGAGCCGAACCTCAAGTAAAAAGCGTCATGGCAAAATTCCTAACGCTTGCTCTTCCGACGGTCAAACTGCAAAGGAGGATTGCTTGAAGACGTCTTGTCCAGCCCCCGAAGGGATCAGAGACACGGCAGTCGCAGGGCTACTCGAACAGCACGATTGCCTATCGAGGAATATATCAGCTGATGTGACGGTACGACGGCCAAAACCCTAAGTACCACAGACCCTAATGGACTTCTGTCATAAAGAGCAGGGGTTAACTGTGACGTTAGGATATTCTTGCGAGATCTGCTCGATCCGTTTCGACTCGTGAGGAAATTGATGTCTTTGCGAGAACTTCTCGATTCGTCTCGACTCGTGAGATAAAGCCTTAGGCGGTAGGGATTAAAAAACCTGTTTCCTAAGCACCGGAACCCTGCAAGTCGGCCCAAAACGGTCTCTTGCATACTATCCACGGGTCACACTCTCCAAATTCGAATCTCGACAAGGAGGGAAACAACCACTTACGAGTCCTCTTGACTTATAAGCGGGAAAATTCTCTTGTGAGATCCTTACGACTTTCAAGAGAAAACACACTTAGGAGTCCTCACGACCCTAAGGAGAAAATACACCTACGGGATCCTCTCGACTCGCAGGGAGAAAAGTCTTTATGAGACCCTTACGGCTCATAAAGTTGAAAAGTCTTAAGTGGCAGATCCTAACCCTGTCTCCTAAGCCATCACCGCCCTGCAAAGAGGTCAAGATGGACCATCTATTAGCCACACTCGCCAAAGCTACGTGCCACTGAAATGGAAAAGCTACTCATGAGCATATAAACTACTTCACGCCAGAGTAAGATATAAAGAGATAGAAGGGTACGGCTCATGGAGTTAAGGGTTTGGAACTATATCTCTTAAGAGTCGAGATTTGAGTCAATGATAAATGACGACGCTTGTGTCCGCTCGTTATCTTCTCAGATCAAGATTCTGAAAGTAATATACCAACCCGAAACTGGTCATACGCTATGCATTACTTTGCACTACTTCACCCACGTATATACTTACGTGGGCAAAAAAATCTCCCACTCTCTCCCACACAAATGTGGCCGGCCAAATATGAATGGGGGGATCAACACAAGGGAGGTGAGTGTAAGAATCAAAAAAGGTGACCACATCCAAAAGTGATGATAACAAAGTCATATCAATTTCTAATCCATTCTTATCTCATTAATGCAAGAAATGATCACAAGAAAAAGAAAAGATGCTTAAACCATCATAATCCCTCAAATGCAAGAAACCCCTCCACAAATGCTAATTTGCAAACTTGCAAATTAGCCCCTCCATCAGAAAAATCCGGCCGCGAAGGAACAAAGGAAAACTGGCCGGAACGGAATGCAAACTGGCAACTTCAGAAAACTGATCCCGTAATAAATTACAGGAAAACCCCGCGACAGTATATACATACCCACATTTGTATTCCCACTGAATAAAATGCAAAGAGACAAAATCTACACTGTCTAATACTAGGATCCGGCTTAAACCAAAGCCCACTAGTAAAATCCGTCCGATCACGATCCGTGCAATACCGCACGTATCTGATCGAGCCCTGCCATATCTCCATACGGCCTCTACAGCGTTTCGCCCGAAACTTGAGAAAACGGTCCGTGGGGGACTCTAAAGACTCGTCAACACCTTGGTTGTGGATTTAACCACTAGCACGTCGGAGGTATTAGCCATACGTGACGGGCTACCAGGTATTGACCAAAAGGGACGTCGATGAGCGAACTCATCTTGACACCCTACTGAGCCTGTCAGTGACAATATCCGTACAGTCCGGTCCGTTCGTCTATGAGCATCGCATGGCAGGCCTAGGGGGTTGGTAAAAGTCAAGACCCCCAAAAGCGGTACAAGTCGTGTCGGAGAGTAGCCCAGAACACCCTGAGATACTACTGGAATACCTACCAGTAAATCTCCTGCCTTGGCCAAGGACTTCGTGTAATGGCTCTCCTAGACACAGCGCGACCTCACCCCCAATACCGGGAGAGACGAACCCCTGCAGATCCGCTCACTGCCTCCATGTGGCTCGGGACTGTACCCAACTAAAACCTGTTTGCACGTCTCCTTTGAGCGTGGTAGGGTAGTAATCAAAGCACAGTGGGAACTCACACGAGACAAATGACGATCTCAGGTCGATGAACTAATCTGTACACATGTCACCAGGGAACTGCTATCTGACGTCAGGTATAAGACCAACTAGCATGTTCCCGGCGAGTCCTGTCCGGTGTACTCATAACCCAATGAGCACCTGTATACATCTTAGGTGAACCAACTGACACCAGTGGCTTGTGAGACCAGCCACCGCCCCTCGTCGGGGTCTCGACTGTATACACTATTCAACTCTGGAGTATCGATGCCCTGTCTCGAAACTCCCACGACTAGGGACCTTTTAAGGATGTGCTTATAGACCCCAGCTCCCACGTATATGATCGATGTCATACTGCTGGCAGTCAAGCAAGAATCCTAGGGGCTCTATCAACGTGTAATAGCGACCTGTAAGGTCACCTAAAGCAGTACACGATGATAAAGATAAACCAGAAAGCATACTATCATCTTGAGTAAGACTGTCCTATCGGGATAGGTCCCCCATCAATCATTGCAATCACGTGCCTGTGATTCAATAATTGACTCTGAGGGCACTATCTCCAACAATCTTTCAATGAGAGATTTGCTAAACAAATTGATTCTCTTTCTTTCTCCTATAAATAGGAGCCTAGAAAAGAAGAGAAGGGATCATTTTGGGAGAGAAAAACAGAGAGAGGAGAATTTAATTCTCAAGAGGGAAGAAAAGAAAAGAGAATTTCATTCTCAACAAAGAAAACCCTAGGTGAGAAAAGAAAGGGAATCAAAACTTCAAACAGAGAATTTAATTCTCAAAATCCAAGAGTTTAACTCTTATAAAAAAAAGAACTTAGTTCTTCTTCTGGTTGAAGATCTGCACAGAGCACATCTCCCCATAAGTTGAGAATTTAATTCTCATCGGGTCGAGATCCTGCCATGCAGACCTAAACTTAGAAGGGAAATTGAATTTTGAGAATTTAATTCTCCTAAAACAAAACTAGGGTTTAACCCTAATCAAGAATTTAATTCTTTTACATATCTGGGAATTTAATTCCTTTAAAAATAAATTAGGGTTTTACCCTAAATAAGAATTTAATTCTTTCATAATAGGAATTTAATTCCTCCAAACCAAAATTAGGGTTTAACCCTACAGAGAATTTAATTCTTAAAATAAAGAGACTTGAAAGATCTCCATGCACATAAAGAATATTGGTCACGTGATGACACGTGACCCCAATCCGCAGTGATCAGAAAAGAAGGAATAAAACCAAGGTCACGTGACCCCTGAAAAGATCCCCAAAAAATGAGAAGGAAAGAGCTCAGAGGCAACGCCTCACGTGCTCCCACGTGACCTCTCAGCAAGTGCTGTAATTATCGATGCATAAATCCCCATCACGTGCCAACACGTGATGCTCTAAAATAAAGATGAAAAGTGTTTAACACTTATTCGCAGATTTGAGGATAAAACAAAGGAGATCTGGCTCCATATTTAGGGCGCCCTCACGTGTCCCCACGTGACCCCTAACAAATCTCTTTAATATCCAATGGATGGATGCCTATCACGTGCCCGCACGTGATGGCCAGAGAGTCAAAAAGTGTTTAACACTTATTTGCAGAACAAAGTAAAAGGAAATCTGGCCCCATCTTCAGATGCCTCACGTGCTCACACGTGATGGCCTGAAAGCTAAGTGTTTAACACTCATTTGCAGCCTTAAGGGTAAAATAAAGGAGTTTCGGCCCAATCTCAGGCGCCTCACGTGACCCCACGTGACCACCCCATTTTTAGTGTTTAACACTATTTTTAAAGCGCATCACGTGGGAACACGTGATCGTCAAATACCTTCTACTGTTAACACTATTTCAAAACCAACCTATCCCAAAATGGCTAAGTTTTTCCAGAGGCAGGATTCCCCTTTGACTAAACTTCAAATATACCCTTGTTTTCCAAACTTGATCATTTCACATGACATTCAAAGTAAACTCCAGAGCCATGATGAATGGTCGGTGCCTAATAAAAGCCAAAATGTTGTCAGAGCCCCCAAACCTCTGTTTAGCACTGCTGCATGATGAGGGGTTGAACCCAGACAAATTTCAAACATAATTGGACTTAGCCCAAACAGGCCATAAGTCCTCAAATCATCTTGAATTGAGCACATCTGCTCTCCCAACCAACTTTGGTTCAAGGGTACATCTCTGAACTCCTCTGATATCTGTCTTTGTAATCCTTCAACGTCGTCAGAGAGGTGACGGGTCCCAACGGCCATACATTCAATGGACCACTACGTCCTTAAACTGGTATTGGACCACTACGTCCCTAAACTGGAACAATAGAGCCCAAACGCTCTTTTGTCGGATCTAAACGATCCTGTTAAGTTGATCTTAGTCTCAAATTGGACTAACGTATCCTTAACAAACGTTTAAGTTGATCTTAGTCTCAAATAAGACTAACGTATCCTTAAACCAAAACCCCAAACCCAAATCTAAGAAAATACGGATTTGGACTAATCCACGTCCTACGGGCGACGACATAAATTAGTCTCCGTATACAATCCACGGGAAACCACAAACAAAACAAACACCCACGATGCGAAGTGAAGTTCTGGAGAAGGAGAAAGCTGTTACCGCGATGCGGTAGCATAATTAACTGCAGGGGCTTGCGCCTGCAGGGAAGAGCGTTCCCACAATCAAAAACCCCTCAAGCGATGGGGAATCTGACGAAGTCTGCTACATCGGCCGCATCCGTATAAACCTTCGATACACGGTGTCATAAATCAACTTGACATCTTTAGAGAGCTGGACGGATAGCACCAATTAGCATCTGCCCCGAATCTCAGGCAAGACGTCCATGTCTTGGCCGCCATTCGGAGGGGAACAACGCCTTGGTAATTGACATGTCACGAGCACTTTAGAACCTGCTTAGTTTTGTATCACCACTTGCATCATACATGATACATCGAATTGCATAGCATGTATATATCTTACATCATCATCATGCTTATATAGATTCGTGGTCACAAATCAATTGCATACCTTTGATATCATAAACATTTATCATATACAACATGTTGGGTATTATGATTTTCTTGAGGATTTCAGTATTGATGAGATTTCTGGATTTTGGGAAATACCGCAAGAATTTAACAAAAGCTTATTATTATCATTTTTAAAATAAAGTTGCAGTTTTCTCGTGATGTATGTATCGTATACCATGAGTTTTCATGTTTTCTGTTGGATTTCGAGACCCGATTCGAGGAGTGGATGAACCGTCTCGGGTACATGGTGGGCCCGGTATGGTACCCCGGGGCAAGAAGATCGAGTTGTAGACGATGAGCCTGGCAGGGGAAGACTACCTACCGGTGATGTCTGAAGTGGCGGATATCCGGAGGATACCGACCGTTGTCGTGAGATTTGATGATATGGGTCGATCCGGACTGACGGAGCCCGATGTATTGAGACATTGATATAGTGAGACATTGAGACAGATATATTTCCATATTTGGTGTCGATGCTTGACACGGTTTTCAGATGATTTCATTGATGGTACTTTAGCTATTGCACAGATATTCTTTTTCTAAGTTAAGAATGCAGAGCTTATAGTATTTTAAACACTTAAAGATTTCGTAATGATGTTGCATACATGTGCATACATACTGGTGGCATTACATCACATCTAGACATACATGTTGTGACGCATTTGCGTGCATTCTTACGATAGCCTTACTAGATATTATATTCTACTCTCGAGCTGGCAACTCACCCCCGTTGTGCCACAGTGTCTTGCAGGTCGGACTCGTCAGCCTTGTAGCGGCGGGCTTATCTTATCATTAGCTCCTTTTGCTCAAATTCGCGACATTGCTCGTAGGTGGGTTGCGAGGACACCTTATCACTTTTTTTTGGTACTATCATTGTATCTAGTATTCTCCATCTAACACTTCTTATTTGTATATGTGACCTAGTGATGAGACTGAGAGATTTGTGTATATGTGGTTTCTTTGGGGTCGAGCTCACTTGAGACGACGTTGTGGTTTTCTTATATTTTGCATTTCTTTATGTTATTTGCTTGATATTGCATATATATTGCGTGTGGTTGTGATCCGCCTTGAGCGAAGAGCTAGCTCCGCTTGGGGATGTCGTTTTATCGTTACAGGTTATATATCTTGTTGTACCCATTTTTGGGGGCTAGTATTTACAAAGGAGACTCTGCCGAGATTTTCGGAAAATTTTGATGTTTTTAAAACGGGGTTAATACAACTTAATTGATTTTAAATTCGTTTTCATGTTAGGTTTTCCTTCACTCTAGTTGATTTTGGTTTAGATTTTCTGGGCTTTGGCTGACTTAGTTTACGTTACGCCTTTAGACGTCTCGTAATCTAAGTGCTAGTCGCGTTCTGTACCTTCGGGTCGTGACAAAGTTGGTATCAGAGCGTAGGTTTTACCTTTCTGAGTGTAGGACGACCCTTGGTAGATGGAGTAGGTGACTTAAGCAGAGTGGCGTAGCGTGGGTATTTCCGCGGTATACTTACGATACGGTACTCCGCCTAAGTGACCTTAGGACATAATTGCTTATGTTTCCTCCTTGATTCCATGCATACCTTGATTCAATTTCAATGTTCTTATCGCTCATGTTTCTTATTCTAGCTTCGATGCTGCCAAAGACTACGAGAGCCCTACGGGCTGCCGCTAGGGATGAGCTTCGAGCGGGCTCGTCTGCGGCAAGGATTGAGCGGGATGATATGCCTACCCCTCATATTCAGATTGATCCGCCCTCTCCATACCGTATTGCCAGATTAGAGGCCGGTATGCAGGAGTTGCGACAGATCATGGGATCTTTAGTTGAGTCCAGTCGGGCACAGAGATCCGAGGACGTTCCTTCCACCGCACAGACCACGATTGTACCTGCTGCTCAGACGCTTACTCCTGCTACTGCTGCGACTATCCCCGTTTCACTACAGGAGTTTATGAGGCTGAGACCTCCAGATTTTACCGGCACGGATGCGACAGAAGACCCACAAGCATTTCTTGATAGGATGGCTAGGATTTGTCGTTCGTTGAGGTGTTCAGATAATAGATGGGTGGAGTTCGTGAGTTTTCGTCTGGAGGGCCTTGCCCAGACATGGTACGTTTCAGTAGAGAGAGGCCGAGCTACAGGTCTACCTCTTATGACCTGGGACGAATTTACAGCTGCATTTCTTGCCCGTTTCCTTCCGGAGAGTGTCCGAGATGCTTGAGCCCGTAGTTTTGAGTCTTTGCGCAAGACTCCTGGGATGACATTGTTTGAGTATGATATACAGTTTACCCAGTTGTCTCGATATGCTCCGTACCTAGTAGACATTGAAGAGAAGAGGATAAAGAGGTTTGTGTGAGGGCTTGACACACAGCTATTCCTTGCCATCGGCACCCAGCGCTTTGACACATACACAGCCGCGATGGATGCAGCCTTACTTTTGGAGGAGCGCATTTCTGAGACTCCGATCGTTTCTGGGCCGAAGAGGATCCGTACTGATACGCCAGCCCAGCGGCAGATGGGTAGACACCATGATAGATTCTTTCCGGAAGATGGTGGCGGCAGAGGATTGAGACGAGGTCAGTTATTTGGTTCATATCCGCAGACCCAGCAGTCGTCGCCAGGATGTTTTCGGTGCGGAAGTCAGTACCATCGTATCAGAGACTGTACCATGGGGCGCCAGGGTGCGGCGACAATGCCACATGTGACCTTACCGCCCTCACCACCTCCTCAGAGAGCTTTACTTCCTACCCCTGATGATGCTCCACGCCAGGCAGATGCTCCTAGAGGTCGTGGGAATAGCGGTCCTGTTCAGAGAGGACGAGGCGACAGAGGCAGAGGTAGAGGCAGAGGACAGCCGGCTATTAGTGGTGGACAGGCCCGAGTGTTCGCGTTGACTCCTCAGGATGCACAGGCATCCAATGCCGTTGTGACAGGTACTCTGCCAGTATGTTCTTTTGATGCACGGGTATTATTTGATCCAGGCTCCACACATTCTTATGTATCCACATACTTTGCACCGAGGTTGGGCCGAGAGTCTTCTTCGTTAGATTAGCCGCTTGCCGTTATTACTCCAGTAGGCGAGTCATTTGTTTCCCGTTTTGTGTACCGATCGTGTCCCGTTCGTATCGGGGAGAGAGATTCTTCAGTTGATTTGATTCTCTTCGATATGCTAGACTTCGACATTCTTCTTGGTATGGACTAGCTAGCCACCTGTTATGCATCTGTAGACTGCCGTGAGAAGGAAGTCGGATTCGGTTTTCCTGGTGAGCCGGTTCTTGTTATTCAAGGAGATCGTAGCGCTGCCCTTCCCAGCTTGATTTCTTCTCTTCGCGCTGGTCAGCTCTTGCGGAAAGGGTGTCAAGGATTCTTAGCCTATGTTTGTGATACTAGCGCCACAGAGGTTCCGTTAGACCACGTCCCTGTTGTGAGAGAGTTTCCTGATGTATTCCCTGACGAGCTGCCTGGTCTGCCACCAGAGCGCGAGATTGAGTTCTGCATCGACTTGATCCCCGGCACGGGGCCTATTTCTATACCGCCTTATCGGATGGCCCCGGCGGAGCTTAGAAAGCTGAAGGATCAGTTACAGGACTTGCTGGATAAAGAGCTTATCCGACCGAGTGTGTCACCTTGGGGTGCACCCGTCCTGTTTGTTAAGAAGAAGGACGGTAGTATGCGCTTATGCATTGATTATCGTCGGTTGAACAGGGTTACTGTGCGGAACAGATATCCCCTACCCCGCATTGACGACTTATTCGATCAGCTCCAGGGTGCAGGGTATTTCTCGAAGGTTGATTTATGGTCAGGTTATCACCAGTTGCGGGTTCGGAAGGAGGATATTCCGAAGACCGCTTTCCGTACACGATATGGTTATAACGAGTTCTTGGTGATGTCGTTCGGGCTCACCAATGCCCCAACAGCATTTATGGACTTGATGAACCGTGTATTTAGGCTGTATCTTGATCAGTTCATCATTGTGTTCATTGACGAAATCTTGGTTTATTCTCGGAGCCGGGAGGAGCACGAGCAGCACTTGCATATCACATTGCAGACTTTGAGGGAGTATCAGCTGTTCGCCAAATTTTCCAAGTGTGCATTCTGGCTAGACAGTGTTGACTTCTTGGGTCACGTGGTGACGAGAGATGGTATTTGTGTGGACCCGAAGAAGATCGAGGCAGTGCAGCGTTGGCCCAGACCGGTATCAGTTACAAAGGTTCGCAGCTTTCTAGATCTAGCCGGCTATTATCGACATTTTGTCCAGGATTTCTCCCGTATTGCTGCACCGTTGACCGGGTTGACTTGGAAGGGGGTTCCTTTCGATTGGGCCCAGGCATGTGAGGATAGTTTCCAGCAGTTGAAGACTCGTCTGACTACTGCACCAGTGTTATCATTGCCTTCGGGATCGGGCGGTTTTGTGGTATATTGTGATGCTTCTCGAGTGGGGCTGGGCTGTGTATTGATGCAGCATGACAGAGTTATCACGTATGCTTCTCGGCAGTTGAGAAATCACGAACAGGACTACCGCACTCATGATTTAGAGATGGCTGCAGTGGTATTTGCACTTAAGATCTGAAGACATTACCTATACGGCAAGTCATGCCAGATATTCACTGACCACAAGAGCTTGAAGTATATTTTTCAGCAGCGAGATCTGAATCTGAGACAGCGCCGTTGGATGGAGTTGGTGAAAGATTATGACTGCGAGATTCTATACCACCCGGGCAAGGCGAATGTGGTGGCAGATGCTTTGAGTAGGAGGCCCGGAGGTAGCTTATCTTGTTTGAGCGCAGTACAGATGCAGTCGACGGCAGATTGGCAGGTGTTATGCGACAGCAGAGTGCAATTCGAGTTTAGTCCTATAGGGGGACAGCTGGCCTATTTCAGAGCACGCCCACAGTTACTTGACCGTATTCGCGAGGCACAGTCCGGGGATGCCCGTATTTTAGAGATTATCGAGCAGATTCGGCAGGGCAGAGTTTCCGAGTTCGTTATTGATGATTAGGGGATGCTTCGATTTGGGACTCGACTGTGCATACCAGATTCTGAGGGACTGAGGCGTGATATTCTTGAGGAGGCACATACATCAGTGTACAGTGTGCATCCAGGTTCCACCAAGATATACCGTGATTTGAGAGAGGTTTACTGGTGGGACGGGATGAAGAAGGATGTTACAGACTTTGAACCGAGATGCCTGACTTGTCAGCAAGTCAAGGCCGAGCACTAGAGGCCAGCCGGCGAGTTACAGCCTTTGCCCAACCCTGAGTGGAAGTGGCAACAGGTCTCCATGGACTTCATTGTGGGTCTACCCAGGACCAGTCGAGAGTATAACTCTATTTGGGTGATTGTGGATCGACTGACGAAAGCGGCTCACTTTCTGCCAGTGAAGACCACTTTTAGATTTGCTCAGTACGCCCAGGTTTATATTGATGAGATCGTGCGACTACATGGCGTCCCGACTTGCATCGTGTCCGACCGGGGCACCCAGTTTACCAGCCGATTACGGCAAAAACTTCAGGAGGCTTTGGGCACCCGATTGAGTTTTAGCATAGCTTTTCATCCGCAGACTGACGGTTAGTCAGAGCGTACTATTTAGACTCTTCAAAACATGCTCAGAGCTTGTGTTTTAGACTTCGGTGGTAGCTGGGATCGTTATTTGCCCTTGATCAAGTTCTCCTACAATAATAGCTTCCAGGAAACGATTCAGATGGCACCTTTCGAGGCTTTATATGGGAGGAGATGTCGATCGCCTGTATGTTGGACAGAGCTTGGGGAGAGCAGTATTTTGGGGCCGCAGATCGTACAGGAGACGACCGAAAAGATACATCTGATTCGGGACAGGATGAGAGCGGCCCAGAGTAGGCAGAAATCATATGCTGACAGGCGTCGTCGCCGACTCGAGTTCGCTGTTGGCGATCATGTTTTCCTGAGGGTATCTCTAATGAAGGGCGTGATGAGATTTGGACGGAAAGGGATGTTTAGTCCTAGATATGATGGACTCTTCGAGATCCTAGAGCGTGTCGGTTCAGTGGCTTATCGGTTAGCTCTTCCGCCCAGCTTCCTCGATGTTCATCCCGTGTTCCATATTTCGATGCTCCGCAAGTACCTTCATGACCCTTCCCATGTGATTCAGCACTAGACGATCCAGCTAGAGCGCGATCTTTCATTCACCGAGCAGCCGGTGGTCATTTTGGATCGGCAGGTGAAGAAATTGAGGTCGAAGGTTATACCGTCCGTCAAGGTTCTTTGGCGTGGCCCGAACAGCGAGGAGGTCACCTGGGAGACTGAGGACGAGATGAGGAAGAAATATCCCCATCTTTTTGAAGGTACGCGTAGTTAAATTCTAAATCCGGGGACCGAATTTCTTTAAGCGGGGAAGATTGTAACGCATCGAAAATCGTTTAAGCAGTTTTTCGATAATCGGCAAAATAATCGGACTTTTCCGTAAAAAGTCAAAATAAGTATTTTTCAATATATTCCTAATTATACAAAATTTAGATAAGATAATGCTTGAAATTAGTCACTAAATTGTCACTTAAAAATTTCTAGTTATTTAAAAAAAATCCTTAATTAATTATTTTTAGTATTATTTTAAGCTTTTAAAAATACATTAATTAGTGATAAATACAAATTTAAATGGGTAAATTACACACTTAGGAACCATTATAAACTAAAATTTAGTGTAACGAAAATTGTATCAAGAGTTTTCAAGATTTTATTTCTATGGTTTAAAAATTAAAGCAAAAATGAATTAAAAAGGGGCTTTTTTGTAAAAATTGATGTGTTAAGCATTAAATGCATTTGAGAGTGACTTTTTCTTAGAACTTTCCACACTTTTCTCTCACTTTCTCCCCCTCCCACCCCCAGGTCGAGCTTAGCCTGCTGCAGCCCCCCCCCCCCCCCGTTTCCCCATTTTCTTGTTTCAAAATTCATGTTAAAATCCACAAAAATACACAATTTTCTTCACTAATTCAAACCTAAACCCAATTCTACCTCTTCCCAAACCCTAATTGGTTTAAAACAAGGAGAAAAGAGGCATCTTTGGAGGCTAAGTGCAAGGGGATCAACACTTGGGAGGTATAATTTTAATCTAGTTGTTAAATTGGTAGTTTAAATATGCTAATTTAGATTTTTAAAGTGTTAATTTGGTTATAATTTCTTGTTTAGGAAATTCTAGTAAAGGTTTGGAATTTTATTTAGGGTTTTAAGCTTTGTAAGTGGGTTATAATTTGTGTTGTGACCATCTAGTAGTTTAAATTGGATGTTTGTGCGATATTGCGATCGCTATATCGTTAAATCGCGATATTTGCATCGAAATTTCTATGTCAATGCTTACTAGATTTTCTAAATTCTTAGGAGGTGAAGTAATTGCGATATATTGACGATACTTTTAGCATATACTACGACTTGTAGGGTGTGCGAATGTGGAGTTTGGCTTAGTTGGGTTTTAGTTTTGACGGTTGCCCCGAAACGACGATTTTAGTTAAGCTTTTAGCGATTTTCGTGTGTTTTCCACGCACCGAGTGCACGTTGTGCCTAACTTGTGAGCGTCGATCTTTTCATATTGTGACTTGCATCGTTTCATGATATTTAATCTTATGTTGTGTGTTATGCAATTTTAGGATCGGTTGCGGAAACATCGGTCGCGGCGCGCAAAGGCAAAGCGGTGGTTGGATCAGATTAGCGAGGCGTCCGGATGAGTAGATGTATACATCTATGGGGAAATCGTCTGGATGGCGTGAGGCACCCCATAGTTTGGATCACTTTATTCCTTGCAAATTTTATGCATAGTTAGTTAGTTAACCATCTCATTCATATACATACCCGTCTAGTTATTCGTCTGCTGGCATTGCATGGACATCTATATACCTATATGTGATATCACCCTTTAGGACACTTACACCATTACCATTGGCTCATGTCGCACGTGCACTATTCATGTGAACACACACGTCTTGGTAATTGACATGTCACGAGCACTTTAGAACCTGCTTAGTTTAGTATCACCACTTGCATCATACATGATACATCGAATTGCATAGCATGTATATACCTTACATCATCAACATGCTTATATAGATTACTAGTCACAAATCAATTGCGTACCTTTGATATCATAAACATTTATCATATACAATATGTTGGGTATTATGATTTTCTTAAGGACTTCAGTATTGATGAGATTTCTGGATTTTGGGGAAAACCGCAAGAATTTAACAGAAGCTTATTATTATCATTTTTAAAATAAAGTTGCGCTTTTCTCATGATGTATGTGTCGTACACCATGAGTTTTCATGTTTTCTGTT
This sequence comes from Agapanthus africanus, assembly GCA_030015575.1. NCBI lineage: Eukaryota > Viridiplantae > Streptophyta > Magnoliopsida > Asparagales > Amaryllidaceae > Agapanthus > Agapanthus africanus. The sequence continues at coordinate 690,689,234 of CM057339.1, read as the reverse complement.
GGATTTCGAGACCCGATTCGAGGAGTGGATGAACCGTCTCGGGTACATGGTAGGCCCCGTATGGTACCCCGGGGCAAGAAGATCGAGTTGTAGACGATGAGCCTGGCAGGGGAAGACTACCTACCGGTGATGTCTGGCGCGGCGGATATCCGGAGGATACCGACCGTTGTCGTGAGATTTGATGATATGGGCCGATTCGGACTGACGGAGCCCGATGTATTGAGACATTGATATAGTGAGACATTGAGACAGATATATTTCCATATTTGGTGTCGATGCTTGACACGGTTTTCAGATGATTTCATTGATGGTACTTTAGCTATTGCACAGATATTCTTTTTCTAAGTTAAGAATGCAGAGCTTATAGTATTTTAAACACTTAAAGATTTCGTAATGATGTTGCATACATGTGCATACATACTGGTGGCATTACATCACATCTAGACATACATGTTGTGACGCATTTGCGTGCATTCTTACGATAGACATACTAGATGTTATATTCTACTCACGAGCTGGCAACTCACCCCCGTTGTGCCACAGTGTCTTGCAGGTCGGACTCGTCAGCCTTGTAGCGGCGGGCTTATCTTATCATTGGCTCCTTCGGCTCAAACACGCGACATTGCTCGTAGGTGGGTTGCGAGGACACCTTATTTCTTTTTTTTTGTACTATCATTGTATCTAGTATTCTCCATCTACCACTTCTTATTTGTATATGCGACCTAGTGATGAGACTGAGAGATTTGTGTATATGTGGTTTCTTTGGGGTCGAGCTCACTTGAGCCGACGTTATGTTTTTCTTATATTTTGCATTTCTTTATGTTATTTGCTTGATATTGCATATATATTGCGTGTGGTTATGATCCGCCTTGAGCGAAGAGCTAGCTCCCGCTTGGGGATGCCATTTTATCGTTACAGGTTACATATTTTGTTGTATCCATTTTTGGGGGCTACTATTTACAAAGGAGACTCTGCCGAAATTTTCGGAAAATTTTGATGTTTTTAAAACGGGGTTAATACAACTTAATTGATTTTAAATTCATTTTCATGTTAGGTTTTCCTTCACTCTTGTTGATTTTGGTTTAGATTTTCTGGGCTTTGGCTGACTTAGTTTACGTTACGCCTTTAGACGTCTCGTAATCTAAGTGCTAGTCGCGTTCTGTACCTTCGGGTCATGACAAAGTTGGTATCAGAGCGTAGGTTTTACCTTTCTGAGTGTAGGACGACCCTTGGTAGATGGAGTAGGTGACTTAAGCAGAGTGGCGTAGCGTGGGTATTTCCGCGGCATACTTACGATACGGTACTCCGCCTAAGTGACCTTAGGACATAATTACTTGTGTTTCCTCCTTGATTCCATGCATCCCTTGATTCAATTGCAATGTTCTTATCGCTCATGTTTCTTATTCCATCTTCGATGTCGCCAAAGACTACGAGAGCTCAGCGGGCTGTCGCTAGGGATGAGCTTCGAGCGGGCTCGTCTGAGGCAAAGGATCGAGCGGGATGATATGCCTACCCCTCAGATTCAGATTGATCCGCACTCTCCAGACTGTATTGCCAGATTATAGGCCGGTATGCAGGAGTTGCGACAGATGATAGGATGTTTAGTTGAGTCCAGTCTGGCACAGAGATCCGAGGACGTTCCTTCCACCTCACAGACCACGATTGTACCTGCTGCTCAGACGGTTACTCCTGCTACTGCTGCGACTATCCCCGTGTCACTACAGGAGTTTATGAGGCTGAGACCTCCAGCTTTTACCGGCACGGATGCGACAGAAGACCCACAGGCATTTCTTGATAGGATGGCTAGGATTTGCCGTTCGTTGAGGTGTTCAGATGATAGATGGGTGGAGTTCGTGAGTTTTCGTCTGGAGGGCATTGCCCAGACATGGTACGATTCAGTAGAGAGAAGCCGAGTTACAGGTCTACTTTGTATGACCTGGGACAAATTTACAGCTGCATTTCTTGCCCGTTTCCTTCAGGAGAGTGTCCGAGATGCTTGAGCCCGTAGTTTTGAGTCTTTGCGCAAGACTCCTGGGATGACAGTGTCTGAGTATGATATACAGTTTACCCAGTTGTCTCGATATGCTCCGTACCTAGTAGACATTGAAGAGAAGAGGATAAAGAGGTTTATGCGATGGCTTGACACACAGCTATTCCTTGCCATCGGCACCCAGCGCTTTGACACATACACAGCCGCGATGGATGCAGCCTTACTTTTGGAGGAGCGCATTTCTGAGACTCCGGTCGTTTCTGGGCCGAAGAGGATCCGTACTGATACGCCAGCCCAGCGGCAGATGGGTAGACACCATGATAGATTCTTTCCAGAAGATGGTGGCGGCAGAGGATTGAGACGAGGTCAGTTATTTGGTTCATATCCGCAGACCCAGCATTCATCGCCAGGATGTTTTCGATGCGGGAGTCAGTACCATCGTATCAGAGACTGTACCATGGGGCGCCAGGGTGCGGCGACAATGCCACATGTGACCTTACCGCCCTCACCACCTCCTCAGAGAGCTTTACTTCCTACCCCTGATGATGCTCCATGCTAGGCAGATGCTTGATTGAAAAGAATTCTTGACGTTTAGTATGAAATTGTAAAGAAATCACAACCAAAAATTATTTGACCGCAATCAACTACGGTGTCGGATGTAGATTGTTAGTGAGTGCGGATCGTCCACAGGGAAAGTGTAATCGTTCGTCTTTTGAATTAGATGAGTCGAAACTTTAAAGAAAACAAACAAAACAATTCATGATTTATATTTGAAGTTCAAGAATTAGAAAATATAGATCTAATAACGAGAAAAAGATAGAATCAAGAATTGATAGTTTGATGATTTTTCCAATCCAAATATCAAGAATCGAAATGAGGCTCGTAGGAATCGATAGGATCTATAGACGTGATGCAATCTCAAGATGACGTATTCTTATCCTTCGATGAATTGATACTAGATCGATGATGATCGACAAGAATTAGGGATTTCTAGTGAAACTAGGGTTTCATCATTTATCCCTTGTTCATTCGTCGATATCATTCATATGCTAGCCTCTAGTAATTTCAAGAAACGATCGTAGATCCCTAATTTCGAGCGATAATCAAGAAAGTATCGCGACGAAACTAGGTCATCGATTCTTGAACTTGCTAGGGTTTACAAAACTCGTAGGACTTAAAAATCGTTTTAAGATTTGTTACATCATCATTCTATTTATCGTCTCGACTCCTTAACGAGCGGAGTTTTACTCAAACATCACAACAAGAACAACAATTACAAATTGAGATCTAATCATGATGCAAGAATTAAAAGAAAGCAAGATAAAAGAATTTCACCTTTTATTTATATCAACAATTTCGTTACATTCGCTCAAGAACTACAAGATGAAGAACTCGATCGTCGATTTGGCTTCGCTCGTCTCCGTGAGTCACGGATCGGCTTGGATCACTTGCCCGATTGAAGATCGGCTCGGCTCCTAAAAGGTTGAAGGCTTCTCGCTTGATTTGTACTCAAGATCTTGAATTTGGAGTGGAATTAGGGTTAGAGTTTCGCACAAGTCTTGTCACTAGACTTGTGGAAGAAGATGATGTAAGAGGGAATGAACTAATGAAAAGATTAACAACTAATGAAGAACTAATGATGAACTAATGATGAACAACCACAACCCTTAGATCTAGGTTCCTATTTATAGCCATCTAAACCCTAGATCTAGGATTTCAAATTCTAAGTTTCCCTCCAAAAGTTTGTTGAGGAAATTTGAATTTCCCTCCAAAAGTTAGTTAGAGGAGAAGCTTCTAGATGTGATTAGTTAGGAGGGAGCTTCTAGAAGAGGTTAGTTAGGAGCTTAACTATGTTTAGCCTTGCTTAATGATCTTTGCTGATATGGTAGAACCTTCGAGATAATTCTGGAATTTGACGTGTCTTTCTGAGCTTCTGGGACTGAGAGAGGAATTATGCTCTAAAAGTCAACTGCTGACGTGGCAAGGATGCGGCGGATCCGCGGCGAAAGCAGGCTTCTGCCGCGGATCCGCGGCGCTTTATGAGCCTTGGGGATTGGGCTTTATGGTACAGGCTTGGGCTGATTCTTGGGCCTTTATTGTATATGTTGAATTTAATATCTCCTTCTGAAATGCTACCAGATCTGAATTCATTGAGTTGGCGTAATTTTGATCAGCTCTTGGTTTTTCTTCCGTATTTTCCTGCACAGACTCAAGACAAGTGTTGCGCAAATACAAATATGATGCGATGCCATGAAATGCGGTTAATTTCCCTTAAAGTGTCGGTTTAAAAGTCTAACACATGAAATCTGATATTTAACGACTGATTTGCTAATATGTGAAATATGAATACCGAACACTTCTAAATGAGTGCAAAAGATGGGGAAATTGTTGTGTTAAAAATACATTATTTTCGACTGATCAATGCTCCTAGAGGTCATGGGAGTGGCGGTCCTGTTCAGAGAGGACGAGGCGACAGAGGCAGAGGCTGAGGTAGAGGCAGAGGACAGCCGGCTATTAGTGGTGGACAGGCCCGAGTGTTCGCATTGACTCCTCAGGATGCACAGGCATCCAATGCCGTTGTGACAGGTACTCTGCCAGTATGTTCTTTTGATGCACGGGTATTATTTGATCCAGGCTCCACACATTCTTATGTATCCATATACTTTGCACCGAGGTTGGGCCGAGAGTCCTCTTCGTTAGATTAGCCGCTTGTCGTTATTACTCCGGTAGGCGAGTCGTTTGTTGCCCATTTTGTGTACCGATCGTGTCCCGTTCGTATCGGGGAGAGAGATTCTTCAGTTGATTTGATTCTCCTCGATATGCTAGACTTCGACATTCTTCTTGGTATGGACTAGCTAGCCACCTTTTATGCATCTGTGGACTGCCGTGAGAAGGAAGTCAGATTCAGTTTTCCTAGTGAGCCGGTTCTTGTTATTCAGGAAGATCATAGCGCTGCCCTTCCCAGCTTGATTTCTTCTCTTCGCGCTGGTCAGCTCTTGCGGAAAGGGTGTCAGGGATTCTTAGCCTATGTTTTTGATACTAGCGCCACAAAGGTTCCGTTGGACCAGGTCTCTGTTGTGAGAGAGTTTCCTGATGTATTCCCTGACGAGCTGCCCGGTCTGCCACCAGAGCGCGAGATTGAGTTCTGCATCGACTTGATCCCCGGCACGGGGCCTATTTCTATACCGCCTTATCGGATGGCCCCGGCGGAGCTTCGAGAGCTGAAGGATCAGTTACAGGACTTGCTGGATAAAGGGCTTATCCGACCGAGTGTGTCACCTTGGGATGCCCCCGTCCTGTTTGTTAAGAAAAAGGACGGCAGTATGCGCTTATGCATTGATTATCGTCGGCTGAACAGGGTTACTGTACGGAACAGATATCCCCTACCTCGCATTGACGACTTATTCGATCAGCTCCAGGGTGCAGGGTATTTCTCGAAGGTTGATTTACGGTCAGGTTATCACCAGTTGCGGGTTCGGAAAGAGGATATTCCGAAGACCGCTTTCCGTACACGATATGGTCATTACGAGTTCTTAGTGATGTCGTTCGGGCTCACCAATGCCCCAGCAGCATTTATGGACTTGATGAACCGTGTATTCAGGCTGTATCTTGATCAGTTCATCATTGTGTTCATTGACGACATCTTGGTTTATTCTCGGAGCCGGGAGGAGCACGAGCAGCACTTGCGTATCACATTGCAGACTTTGAGGGAGCATCATCTATTCGCCAAATTTTCCAAGTGCGCATTCTGGCTAGACAGTGTTGACTTCTTGGGTCACGTGGTGACGAGAGATGGTATTTGTATGGACCCGAAGAAGATCGAGGCAGTGCAGCGTTGGCCCAGACCGGTATCAGTTACAGAGGTTCGCAGCTTTCTATGTCTGGCCGGCTATTATCGACGTTTTATCCAGGATTTCTCCAGTATTGCTGCACCGTTGACCGGGTTGACTTGGAAGGGGGTTCCTTTTGATTGGACCCAGGCATGTGAGGATAGTTTCCAGCAGTTGAAGACTCGTCTGACTACTGCACCAGTGTTATCATTGCCTTCGGGATCGGGCGATTTTGTGGTATATTGTGATGCTTCTCGAGTGGGGCTGGGATGTGTATTGATGCAGCACGACAGAGTTATCGCGTATGCTTCTCGGCAGTTGAGGAAACACGAACAGAACTACCCCACTCATGATTTAGAGATGGCTGCAGTGGTATTTGCACTTAAGATCTGGAGGCATTACCTATACGGCAAGTCGTGCCAGATATTCACTGACCATAAGAGCTTGAAGTATATTTTTCAGCAGCGAGATCTGAATCTGAGACAGCGCCGTTGGATGGAGTTGGTGAAAGATTATGACTGCGAGATTCTATAACATCCGGGCAAGGCGAATGTGGTGGCAGATGCTTTGAGTAGGAGGTCCGGAGGTAGCTTATCTTGTTTGAGCGCAGTACAGATGCAGTCGACGGCAGATTGGCAGGTGTTATGTGACGGCAGGTGTTATTCGAGTTTACTCCTACAGGGGGACAGCTGGCCCATTTCAGAGCACGCCCACAGTTACTTGACCATATTCGCGAGGCACAGTCCGGGGATGCCCGTATTTTAGAGATTATCGAGCAGATTCGGCAGGGCAGAGTTTCCGAGTTCGTTTCTGATGATCAAGGGATGCTTCGATTTGGGACTCGACTGTGCGTACCAGATTCTGAGGGACTGAGGCATGATATTCTTGAGGAGGCACATACATCAGTGTACAGTGTGCATCCATATTCCACCAAGATGTACCATGATTTGAGAGAGGTTTACTGGTGGAACGGGATGAAGAAGGATGTTACAGACTTTGTATCGAGATGCCTGACTTGTCAGCAAGTCAAGGCCGATCACCAGAGGCCAGCCGGCGAGTTACAGCCTTTGCCCATCCCTGAGTGGATGTGAGAACAGGTCTCCATGGACTTCATTGTGGGTCTACCCAGGACCAGTCGAGGGTATGACTCTATTTGGATGATTGTGGATCGACTGACGAAAGCGGCTCACTTTCTGCCAATGAAGACCACTTTTAGATTTGCTCAGTACGCCCAGGTTTATATTGATGAGATCGTGCGACTGCATGGTGTCCCGACTTGTATCGTGTCCGACCGGGGCACCCAGTTTACCAGCCGATTATGGCGGAAACTTCAGGAGGCTTTGGGCACTCGATTGAGTTTTAGCATAGCTTTTCATCCACAGACTGACGGTCAGTCAGAGCGTACTATTCAGACTCTTGAAGACTTGCTCAGAGCTTGTGTTTTAGACTTCGGTAGTAGCTGGGATCGTTATTTGCCCTTGATCGAGTTCTCCTACAATAATAGCATCCAGGAGACGATTCAGATGGCACCTTTCAAGGCTTTATATGGGAGGAGATGTCGATTGCCTTTATGTTAGACAGAGCTCAGGGAGAGCAGTATTTTGGGGCCGAAGATCATACAGGAGATGACCGAAAAGATACAACTGATTCGGGACAGGATGAGAGCGGCCCAGAATAGGCAGAAATCATATGTTGACAGGCGCCGTCGCCGACTCGAGTTCGCTGTTGGCGATCATGTTTTCCTGAGGGTATCTCTAATGAAGGGCGTGATGAGATTTGGACGGAAAGGGAAGTTTAGTCCTAGATATGATGGACTCTTCGAGATCCTAGAGCGTGTCGGTTCAGTGGCTTATCGGTTAGCTCTTCCGCCCAGCTTCCTCGATGTTCATCCCGTGTTCCATATTTCGATGCTCCGCAAGTACCTTCATGACCCTTCCCATGTGATTCAGTACTAGACGATCCAGCTAGAGCGCGATCTTTCATTCACCGAGCAGCCGGTGGTCATTTTGGATCGGCAGGTGAAGAAATTGAGGTCGAAGGTTATACCGTCCGTCAAGGTTCTTTGGCGTGGCCCGAACAGCGAGGAGGTCACCTGGGAGACTGAGGACGAGATGAGGAAGAAATATCCCCATCTTTTTGAAGGTACGCGTAGTTAAATTCTAAATCCGGGGATCGAATTTCTTTAAGCGGGGAAGATTGTAACGCATCGAAAATCGTTTAAGCAGTTTTTCGATAATCGGCAAAATAATCGGACTTTTCCGTAAAAAGTCAAAATAAGTATTTTTCAATATATTCCTAATTATACAAAATTTAGATAAGATAATGCTTGAAATTAGTCACTAAATTGTCACTTAAAAATTTCTAGTTATTTAAAAAAAATCCTTAATTAATTATTTTTAGTATTATTTTAAGTTTTCAAAAATACATTAAATTAGTGATAAATACAAATTTAAATGGGTAAATTACACACTTAGAAACCATTATAAACTAAAATTTAGTGTAACGAAAATTGTAGCAAGACTTTCAAGATTTTAGTTCTATGGTTTAAGAATTAAAGCAAAAATGAATTAAAAAGGGGCTTTTTTGTAAAAATTGATGTGTTAAGCATTAAATGCATTTGAGAGTGACTTTTTCTTAGAACTTTCCACACTTTTCTCTCACTTTCTCCCCCTCCCACCCCCAGGCCAAGCTTAGCCTGCTGCAGCGCCCCCCCCCCCCCCTTTTCCCCATTTTCTTGCTTCAAAATTCATGTTAAAATCCACAAAAATACACAATTTTCTTCACTAATTCAAACCTAAACCCTATTCTACCTCTTCCCAAACCCTAATTGGTTTAAAACAAGAAGAAAAGAGGCATCTTTGGAGGCTAAGTGCAAGGGGATCAACACTTGGGAGGTATAATTCTAATCTAGTTGTTAAAGTGGTAGTTTAAATATGCTAATTTAGATATTTAAAGTGTTAATTTGGTTATAATTTCTTGTTTTGGAAATTCTAGTAAAGGTTTGGAATTTTATTTAGGGTTTGAAGCTTTGTAAGTGGGTTATAATTTGTGTTGTGACCATCTAGTAGTTTAAATTGGATGTTTGTGCGATGTTGCGATCGCTATATCGTTAAATCGCGATGTTTGCATCGAAATTTCTTTGTCAATGCTTACTAGATTTTCTAAATTCTTAGGAGGTGAAGTAATTGCGATATATTGATGATACTTTTAGAATCTACTACGACTTGTAGGGTGTGCGAATGCGGAGTTTGGTTTAGTCGGGTTTTAGTTTTGACGGTTGCCCCGAAACGACGATTTTAGTTAAGCTTTTAGCGATTTTCGTGTGTTTTCCGCGCACCGAGTGCACATTATGAATAACTTGTGAGCGTCGATCTTTTCATATTGTGACTTGCATCGTTTCATGATGTTTAATCTTATATTGTGTGTTATGCAATTTTAGGATCGGTTGCGGAAATATCGGACGCGGCGTGCAAAGGCAAAGCGGTGGTTGGATCAGATTAGCGAGGCGTCCGGGTGAGTAGATGTATACATCTATGGGGAAATCGTATGGATGGCGCGAGGCACCCCATAGTTAGGATCACTTTATTACTTGCAAATTATATGCATAGTTAGTTAGTTAACCATCTCATTCATATACATACCCGTCTAGTTATTCGTCTGCTGGCATTGCATCGACATCTATATACCTATGTGTGATATCACCCTATAGGACACTTACACCATTACCATTGGCTCATGTCGCACGCGCACTATTCATGTGAACACACACGCCTTGGTAATTGACATGTCACGAGCACTTTAGAACCTTCTTAGTTTAGTATCACCTCTTGCATCATACATGATACATCGAATTGCATAGCATGTATATACCTTAAATCATCATCATGCTTATATAGATTTCTAGTCACAAATCAATTGCATACCTTTGATATCATAAACATTTATCATATACAACATGTTGGGTATTATGATTTTCTTGAGGATTTCAGTATTGATGAGATTTCTGGATTTTGCGGAAAACCGCAAGAATTTAACAAAAGCTTACTATTATCATTTTTAAAATAAAGTTGTGGTTTTCTCATGATGTATGTGTCGTCCACTATGAATTTTCATGTTTTCTGTTGGATTTCAAGACCCGATTCGAGGAGTGGATGAACCGTCTCGGGTACATGGTAGGCCCGGTATGGTACCCCGGGGCAAGAAGATCGAGTTGTAGACGATGAGCCTGGTAGGGGAAGACTACCTACCGGTGATGTCTGGCGCGACGGATATCCGGAGGATACCGACCATTGTCGTGAGATTTAATGATATGGGCCGATCCGGACTGACGAAGCTCGATGTATTGAGACATTGATATAGTGAGACATTGAGACAGATATATTTCCATATTTGGTGTCGATGCTTGACACAGTTTTCAGATGATTTCATTGATGGTACTTTAGCTATTGCACAGATATTCTTTTTCTAAGTTAAGAATGCAGAGCTTATAGTATTTTAAACACTTAAAGATTTCGTAATGATGTTGCATACATGTGCATACATACTAGTGGCATTACATCACATCTAGACATACATGTTGTGACGCATTTGCGTGCATTCTTACGATAGCCTTACTAGATATTATATTCTACTCACGAGCTGGCAACTCACCCCCGTTGTGCCACAGTGTCTTGCAGGTCGGACCCGTCAGCCTTATAGCGGCAGGCTTATCTTATCATTGGCTCCTTTTGCTCAAACTCGCGACATTGCTCGTAGGTGGGTTGCGAGGACACCTTATCTCTTTTTTTGTACTATCATTGTATCTAGTATTCTCCATCTACCACTTCTACCCTTTTATATTGGACTAGACAGTGAGACTGTGAGACTTGTATTTTTGGTATCTGGTGTCGAGCTCGTGTGAGCCGACTTATTATTTAGTTTCCGTTTTCTTGCTTTTAAATATTAGTTTCATTCTTTGATGATATATCTCGCATGTGGTTGTAATTCCGCCGTTCGGAGAAGATCTAGCTCCCGCTTGGGGATGCCTTATTCATTACTTATGTATATTTCATGTGTTATACCCATTTGGGGCCAGTTTTTACAAAGGAAACTCTTCCAAAATTTTTATAAAAACTTGAGCTTATTATAAAGACTGTCAAAGTAATTTTCTATGTTAACTTAACTTTTAAACAATTTTTCCTTCACTTTATTTTCCTTAAATGGTTTAGATTTCTGGACTTTGGCATAGTTAGATTAGGTTATGCCTCTAGACGTTGCGTAATTTAAGTGCCAGTCACGTTCAACATTTTCGGGTCGTGACAATGGTGATATGTGTGGGAGCTTGATTAAATACGAGTATGTGATACTGTATTCTAATCGAGCGATATTTGATATCAGTCAGGTCATATGTGATATGACCGGATTATTGAATAAAGTATTGATTCAATTATTTGTTATATGTATATATATTTGATATTGGCTGGTTATATATGATATGACCGGATTATTGAATCAAGTGTTGATTTGATATTGAGTATTGAATATTAGTCGGTTATATATGATATAACCGTGTTATTGAATCAAGTGTTGATTTGATGATATGATATACATATATAAATGATATTGGTCGGATATATATGATAGAACCGGATTATTGAATCAAATGTTGATTTAATAATTTGATATATATTCATATATTTGATATATATACATACATACATACATATATATATATATATATATATATATATATATTAACTAATATAGCTCACTAAAGTTTTTCTTCTCTACAAATACATTTATATTTATATGAGATATATATTAATATATGTATTTACATAATATATCATGGTTGATGATGCATAGAACTAGGATGTATGAGAATCACACATGAGATATGAGATGAGTGGAAAATGTATTTATTTATGAATTAAAGAAAATGGGAAATGAGTCATGATGTTAAGATGCTTGTGGAAGCCTTGAGAAGCCATGACTCACCATCATTTCCTTGTTTTATTCATAGATATTCCCCCACTATCTCATCACTTCACTTCATGGTTCACTCTCTCTCTCTCTCATCCAAGTTCATTTCATCTTCTTCCTCACTTCCTCTCTAGGATATTCTTGGGGTAAGAAAAAGAAAAGAGAAAAATAATTAGATTGAGCTAATCTCCTACTTCATCAACCTACACAATCCTAGCCCTTTAGTATAGGTTATTTGCTTCACTAATACTTTGATTAGTGAAGAGTGAGTTTGAGTTAAAGAGATTTCAAGGTGGATCATCTTCGGCATCGAAGACTAGAAAGCAAGCTCATTCCTTTTTCAAGTGGAGTCTAAGAAGAGTTCTAGAGACTACTACTTGGAGGTTTAGAAGTGAAGGACCGGTCTACAATGGTTGTATTCTCTTTTCACTTAGTGTAGAACTTGTTTGCTTACACTAAAATCCTAATTCTCTAATTCGATTATAGGTTAGTATTGCTTAGATCTCTAGATTTTTTTAAATTGCATATTTGATGCTTGTATAAACCTAGTAAAGATGCTAAGACATACTTTCATGGTATCAGAGCCAAGCTAGAGACTTAGGCATAGTTTAGACGACGTTAAAGTGTTCGATCGAAACTTCGAAACCCGAAAATCATAGTTTCTGTCCATTTTTCAAAAGTTGATATTTTACAAATTAAAAATTCTCAGAAAATCATGCAGGTAATTGTATGGAGCCCTAAGAAAAACGAGTGCCTAACTCCATGAAATGACCACGGAACCGCCGCCTAAACCTTGGTTTAGCCGCGGTTCCACCGCGCATTTGAGGAGTTGCTGTCTCGTCTTTCTTCTGCTGCTCCATTGTGTCATTTTGGACTTTCTAGGTATTTTTAGTGATGCTCAAGTTGCTGAGATCTCTGTGATTTACCGGTGTTTGAAATATCGATCGAAATGTTTAACATCGTCTGGATAGTTTGGATATGTGATACAATTTTTGGAATCCACATAGACTAGTTTTGTGAAAACTAGTTAGCGTCTTATAAATCTAGCATTTTAGTCTCATTTGATGAATTGCCATGGAGTTTCAATTCGGATCAAAACTCCGTCGCAATCTTGTATTGTACGCGAAGACTCGCCGGGAAACACTACTAGATAGCCACGCCCTATAGCCCCGACCAAGTGACTATAGGAAAACCCCATGGCCAAAAGCATCCACTCGGGTGCTCGTGGCCGTAGTGTTCTATCCAAGTGCACTTCGTTGAATGCATCGGGGGTGCGGCCATCTACTAAAATTCCCAACGAGCATTCGATCAATTAATAGGGAATCTTGTTGAATTACCCTACCTGTGTTTGAAAAGTGTTTTCAATTCGAGACTTAAATGCAAGATTTATAGGGTTAGGCATGAAATTCGGAATATGATATTCTGAGTTTATGATGTCTAAGGATGATGCGGATTCTAATTATTGTAGTTTTCATTTCTTTTCTGCGGCCGTTAGTGTAATGTGTGGTGTATCCCCGATCTCGTTGCTATACGTCAACGACATCAGGGATACGCATATTTACTTACGTTGATGACATGTGATATTATTATGATGCTGGTTAATATGTTATATTGGATCGTTGTGATTGAATAGCCGGGGGTTTTTGCGTGAGATGAGAGTTTTTCGATTCTCATTCATGTAATGTTGTATGTAATATTCTTTTATTGGGACACTTTGGGGTTGAGGTTGTTGTCTCCATTGATGTATATTATTTACTTTTCTGCATTAGGATAGACCCAAGGCGGGGAGCACAAGTAACCGAGTTCTATAATCCAGTGGGAGGCCATCTCGAGGAGTCTAGACCGGTCACCTAACTCTAGAATTAGAAGGGTTGTGTGCTGCACTCGTAAGGGTCTAGGGATGTGGGTTTGGCTATTCATCACGACCGTGAAATCCGTGTTCTTCATTACTGGCATAATCTAAAATACAGACCTCCTAGTATATTCTATATTTCATATGTTTTCTTCTGCTAGATTCTGTGATATGATGTGATCATATAACTACGTGAGACAAATGCTACTTATATATATGATATACTAGTAGACATTATATATGTTTTGCATCCGCGCTAGTCCTGACCCTGCCCTGCCGTAAGTTAAGTAACATTACGGTGAAGACCCGGGTCCCTGTGGCGAATGCGGGTGGCATATATGTGTGTTTTATTTTCATTTCTTCTGTGATGTTTAGGAAACAAAAATGATGGGAAGTCATTAATGAGATTAATGAAAATAAAAGAAACCTAAAAATGTTGTAGAATCAAATTTTTCAAAAAAAAGGTAGCTCTAATTCTTGCTTTGCATAGTGGTATTCCTTTATGAATATCCAGCACCTCATTCGATGAGAAAAGAGCCTAGATCCCTTCACCGGGAATGATCTTTTAGCAAAACTAGCATATGCTACAATCCACTCGGTTTGTTTTGAAAATTACTCGATTTTAAAAGCGGATCTTAAACCACTCCTTTTCAAATCACTAGATTCTACAACGATATCAAGTTCATTACGTTAAAGGTTTTCTTCAAAACCAGTTATAGCCCTCCAACATTTTAGATAGGTGCTATTTAGTATTCGTGCTGCGTTTGTTGACCTTCGTCAAGGCATAGTGTGCGGTAGCTGATTAGTGTTTATCTGCTGCATATGATGCGATTGGATTAGGTTAGTCGTACGGCCTTGTTGACCTCCGTCAAGGGTCGTGCGGGTGGGTTTAATTTAATCACGAAATGACGGATTGAACTTGACTAGCGGCTTATGGTTTGTTGACCTCCGTCAAGGTCATAGTTGTTAGGGGTAAAAACAGATATTAGGAATTTCAAGTGTTGAAATTTGCAATGAGATTGCATACCTTCTATATGATAGTCGGATCCCGATACCCACTGCGAGTAAATGTTTCTCCTGAGAGAGTTTTCCGCTTTACAATTAGCTAATCCAGTAGGTGTCTAAGAAAGGTGTTAACGGGGTTATACCCCTGCGGAAATGAAGCTGTTTAATTAGTTCCATGCGAAAGTATACGGAGCCTCCCTCGGATTACCAATACCTACCTGGCTGATCGATTGGCGAACTTGTAGGGTGTAATTAATCCTGATTAATCTTATCTTTTAGGGTTTGAAGAAAAATTTGATAAAAACAGTGGGAGACATCTTGATTAGATAAGATAATAATCAGTCTAATCTTGTAAGAGCGCACGCTAAAATGTTTTTTCTCTCTCTCTCTCTAGGTAGCGACTATGACATGCCTTAATCAAGATAATAATTTGGATGTATTGACCAAACCTGCTTATTATACTGAGCTGGGGAATGTTGGTTCCGCTCTATCTTATGATTGTCATAAGTCTGAGCAAGGGATAAGGGAATGCACGGATTCCCATGCAATTCGAATGGAGAAAGTACATGCTGATGCATCTTCTTCGGGTGTGTTAGTTACCGAGAACTGTTTCTCAGTCTGCACTACATCCTGGGTATTAGATACCGGATCAGGATCCCACATTTTTAATCTGTTACATGGGTTAAAGAGAAGCAGAGAACTGGGAAAGGGTGATATGTTTCTCATAGTAGAGAACGGAGCAACTGTTGCAGCCAAAGCAGTTGGCGAATATCACCTAGTATTACCAAATGGTAATACATTGATTATGATCGACTGTTATTTCATACTAAAGATGATGTACAATTTAATATCCGTTTCTTTATTACATAAAGAAGTATATAATTTTGCAGTAGAGGATAATGTTATGAACATTTTCCTAAATCAAGTGTTGATTGGGTTTGGTACATTGTGTAACGGTATATGCGTTCTAAATCAAAATACAGTTCTAAATATACAGAACACACACAAGACGAAAAGTTCAGAAATGAACGAAGCCTTCTTGTGGCATTATAGACTTGGTCATATCAATGCGACCAGACTAGCTAAGTTGCATAAAGATGGATATTTGAATCCGTTTGAATTTATATCTTATGAAACTTGCTAGTCATGTCTCAAAGGCAAGATGACCAAAACTCCATTTACGGGACACGGAGAAAGTGCTACTGAACTCTTGGGACTGATACATAGTGATGTATGCGGTCCTATGTCTGCACATACCAGGAATGGTTACTCATACTTCATTACATTCACCGATGATCTCTCAAGATTCGGACATGTGTTCCTATTGAAACACAAATCTGAAGCTTTTGAGAAATTCAAGGAATATAAGAACGAAATAGAGAACCAGATGGGTAAAAGTATTAAAATCCTTCGATCTGATCGAGGAGGAGAATACTTAAGTACGGAATTCCGAGACTATCTAAAAGAGAATGGGATTCTCTCTCAGCTTACTCCTCCGTATACACCACAGCACAATGGAGTATTGGAGCGGAGGAATTGCATCCTATTAGATATGGTGCGCTCTATGATGAGTGTTGTTGAGTTACCTATTTCCTTTTGGGGTTATGCACTTGAGACAGCTGCATATCTATTGAATAGGGTTCCGTCCAAATCCGTGTTTACCACTCCATATGAGATATGGGAGAGGAAAAGACCATGTCTTAATTTTGTTAAGATATGGGGTTGTCCGGCTTATGTTAAAAAACAAAATCCGGACAAGCTCGAGGCAAGGTTTATTCTGTGTAAGTTTGTTGGATATCCCAAATATTCGCGAGGGCATATCTTCTACCACACTGAGTTGTTAGGAAAATGTATGCCCTAGAGGCCATTATTGTATGATATAGTGGATGCTTAGACATATATATAGAGGACTTTCTTGCTCGACATGATAGTATGCTATATGGTTGCTCTTTATCTTACTATCTCTTTAATACATGTTGATAAACCCCTTAGGATGTTTACTTGACTATCAGGACTATGATGCAGATCATACTACTGGGACTTGTGTAGTCTACAAGCACATCCTTTAACGGTTCCTAGTCGAGGGAGTATCGAGACAGGGCATCCATATTCCAGAGTAGACTAATGTGTACGTTTCTTGACCCTATAGGGGGCGGTGGTTGATCCCATATCCATTGGTGTTTGACATTAAAGATTGTACACAGGTACTCATTAGAGAATGGGTACACCGAACATGACTCCCCGAGAACTCCTAGATAGTACTATAACTATCGTCAGATAGCAGTTCTCTGGTGACACCGGTACAGGTTAGTCTGTAGACCCGAGATCATCATAGAGACTTTTGTGGTTCCCACTGTGCTTTGATTTCCTCCCTACCACGGCTCAAAAGAGGCGTGCAAACAGGTAGATTTTGGGTACAATCCCGAGTCGCATGGAAGCAAAGAGCGATAGGAGGGGTTTCGTCTCTCCCGGTATAGGGAATTGATGTTGCGCTATGCTCGATTGGCTATAACAGGAAGTCCCTGGTCAGAACTGTTGATGAGATTTACTGGTAAGAGTTATCAGTAGTTTCTCGTACCGTTATAGGCCAGACATCGGCATGACTTATCAAGTTATTGGGGTCTGACGATTCCACCCCCAGACTCGATATGCGATATATCAGACGAAGAGACCGGACTATACAGCAAGTGTTATTTATAAGATTCATGGGAGTTTGGACATGCTTGCTTGTTGATCTTCTAATCGCTCAATACCTGGGTAGCCGTTACGTCCAGTTAGACCGCTGACGGCTTGTGGGTAACTGATGTGATCATTACCTACTACTGGCGTATTGACGAGTCTTTAGAGTCCCACACAGAAGTTTCCTAATTCAGGCGAAACGAAGTCGGGCACATATGCTGATATGTGTGGGGGGCTGATTAAATACGAGATGTGATATCGTATTCTAATTCGGCGGTTATTTGATATCGGTTAGGTTATATGTGATATAACCGCATTATTGAATCAAGTGTCGATTTGATAATGTGATATACAGATAAATGATATTAGTCGGTTATATATGATATAACCGGATTATAAAATCAAGTGTTGATTTAATAATATGATATATTATATATAAACTAATATTATTGCTCACTAATTATTTGCTTATCTTTATATATGTGTGTGTGTGTGTGATATATATATATATATATATATATATATATATATGAAGCATGGTTGAATTTCTTATTTTGTGAAAATAGAAAATAGAGAGACTTTTGAGGGATGGGTAAGGCATGGCTTTTATTATTTATATATTGGTCTTGCAACACTATTGATGCATGGTTGAATAAATTTATTAGAAATTTATCCATGCTTCAATAAGTGAGCAAGGGTATAGCTATTTTTTGTGTTGGTTCATTTTTGCCTTAGCCAGTTTTTTTCTTGAGCTCATATGATGAGTTCTTCTCTCTATCTCTCTCCATCTTCTTCCTCACCTCTTCCAAGCTTAATCCCTTACATAAGTTGTGAAACCTTGAGCTTATGAGAACCCGAGTGTGCAAACAAAACCCCTACTTCACCATCCTACACTTGATTAGAAATTAAGTGTAGTGTGTTTCCTTCACTAAAGAGTTTAGTGAAGAGATAGCTTGGATTAGCGGAGCTTCGGATGGATCATCTTCGGCACAAAGGAAGCTCGATCCAACTTCAAGTGGAGCCTAGTGGAGTCGCATGGACTAATACACGGAGCATGAGAAGAGAAGGACACGGTCTACAAACGTTGTAGCATCCTTCTCTTAGCTAGTTTTTGTGATATCATCATAATTAACCCTAATATTCTAATTTGATCCTTAGTTAGTCTATCTTAGCACCTAGAAATTTTGAAAATTGCATGCTTGATGCCCGTTTAAACCTCATGGTGGTGCTAGGGTATACTTTCATGGTATCAGAGCCAAGTTAGAACATTAGGGAAGGTCTTTACGATATTAAAGTGTTCGATCGAATTTTTGAAGCCGGATTTTCTCAAGTTTCTGTCCGTTTTTCAAAATTTGAAATTTTAGTGATTAAAAATATGCAAAAAATTGTGTAGGCTTTTTAATAGAGCCCCAAGAAATTTGAACTCCTAACTCCTACAAAGCGCCGCGGGACTGGGGCCCAAACCCTTGGTTGGCTGCGGTTCCGCCGTACTTTTAGGGTGTTTTGGGATTTTGTTTTCTTGTGCTGCTCGACTTTAATATTTGGCACTTTCTGGATGTTTTTAATAAGACTCAAGTTGTTGAGGTCTTTGGAATTTGTGGGTGTTTGAAAAATCGATCGAAATGTTTACCGTCGTATAGATTATGATGATATATGATACAATATTTGGAATCCACAATAATTAGTTTTGTGAAAACTAGTTAGTGTTTTATAAATCTAGCATTTTAGTCTCAGTTGATCGATTGACATAAAGTTTCGATTCGGATCAAAACTCCGTCGCAATCGCGTATAGTATGTGATTACTTAGTCAGGAATCTTGTTGAATTATCCGACTGCTTATTGAAAAAAGTTTTCAGTTTGAAACTAAAATGCAGGGTTTATAAGTTAGGCATGAAATTCAGAATATAAGATATTCCGGGTTTATGATATCTAAGGGATTTGCGGATTCTAAATATTGTAGTTTTTCATTTCTTTTCTGCGACCGTGAGTGTAATATGTAGTGTATCCCTGATCTCGTTGCTATATGTCAACGGAATTTGGGATACGCATATTTACTTACGTTGATGACATGTGATGTTATGTGTTGCTGTGATATGTTATATTGGATCATCGTGAATGAATAGCCGGGGTTTTTGCGTGAGATGAGAGTTTTTCAATTTTCATTCATGTAAAAATTGTATGTAATATTCTTTTACTGGGGGGCTTCCGGGTTGAGGATGATGTCACCATTGATGTATATTATTTACTTTTCCATATTAGGATAGACCCAAGGCGGGGATCACAAGTAACCGGGTTCTAGAGTCAAGTGGAAGACCATCTCGAGGAGTCGAGACCGGGTCTCCTAACTCTAGAATTGACAGGGTTGCTTGCCGCTTCCGTAGGGGTCTAGGAATGTGGGTTTGGCTATTCATCACGACCGTGGAATCCGTGTTTTCATTATTGGCTTAATTTAAAACACGGACCTGCTAGTATATCCAATATTTCATATGTTGACTTCTGCTGCTTGGTTCTGTGATGTGATCATATAACTATGTGAGATGAATGCTATATTATATATATGATATATAATAAACGTTACTTATGTTTTGCACCCACGCTAGTCCAGCCCCCGCTCTGCCGTTAGTTAAGTAACCTAACGGTGCATGACGGGGCCCAATGGCGAATGCGGATAACATAAGCGTACGTTCTATTTTCGGTTCTTTTCTGTGATGTTTAAGGAAACATAAATGATGGGACTTCATTAATGAGATTAATGAAAAGAAAAGAAACCTAAAGATGTTGTAGAATCAAAATTTTAAAAAGGTAGCTCTATTTCTTGCTTTGCATAGTGGTATTCCTTGATGAATATCCAGCACCTCATTCGATGAAGAAAAAGCCGAGATCCCTTCACTGGGAGTGAGCTCTTTAGCAAAACTAGCAAATGCTACAACCCACTCGGTTTTGTTTTAATAACTTCTCTAGTTCTTGTTTTGCATAGTGGTATTCCTTGATGAATATCCAGCACCTCATTCGATGAGAAAAGAGCCGAAATCCCTTCACCGAGAGTGACCTCTTTAGCAAAACTAGAAAAAGCTACAAAAAACACTCCTTTTCAAATCACTAGATTCTACAACGATATCAAGTTTATTACGTTAAAGATTTTCATCAAAACCAGCCGTAGCCCTCCGTCATTTTAGATAAGTACTATTTAGTATTCGTGCTGCGTTTGGTGGCCTCTGTCAAGACGTAGTGTGCAGTAGCTGATTAGTGTTTATCTGCTGTATATGATGCGATTGGATTAGGGTAGTCATACGACCTTGTTGGCCTGCGTCAAGGGTCATGCGGGTGGGTTTAATTCAATCATGAAATGAATGGGTTGAACTTGACTAGCGGCCTATGGTTTGTTGGACTGCATCAAGGTTATAGGACGCTAGGGGTCAAAGCAGATATCGAGAATTTAAAGTGTTGGAATTTGCAATGAGATTGCATACCATCTATATGATAGTTGGATCCCGATACCCACTGCGAGTAAGAGTTACTCCTGGGAGAGTTTTTCACTTTACAATATACTGATCAAGTAGGTGTCTACGAAAGGTGTTAACGGGGTTATGCCCCTGCGGAAAAAAAATTATTTAATTAGTTCCATGTGAAAGCATGGGGAGACTCCCTCAGAGTACCAATACCTGCCTGGCCGAACGATTGGAGAACTTGTATGGTGTAATTAATCCTGACTAATCTTACCTTTTAGGGTTTAAAGGATGATTTGATAAAAAAGAATGGGAGACAACCTGATTAGATAAGATAATAACCAATCTAATCTTATAAAGAGCGCACGCAAAAGTGATTATCCTTCTCTTTCTTCTGGTAGCGACCAATGACATGCCTTAATCAAGATAATAATATGAATGTATTGACCGAACCCACTTGTTATACTGGGCTAGGTTCCGCTCTATCTTATGACTGTCATAAGTCTGAGCAAAGAATAGTAGAATACCCAGATTCCCACGCTACCCAAAACGAAGAAAGAGCATGCTGATACATTTTTTTCGGGTGTGTTCGTTACCGAGAACTGTTTCTCAATATTCTCTACGTCTTGGGTAGTGGATACCGGATCAGAATCTCACGTATGTAATTTGTTACATGGGTTAAGTAGAGGTAGAGAACTGGGAAAAGGTGATATGCCCCTCAGAGAAGGGAATGGTGCAATTGTTGCAGCCAAAGCAGTTGGCGAATATCACCTTGTCTTACCAAGTGGTAACACAATGATTCTGAGCAACTGTTATTTTATACCAAAAATATTATGAATGTTTTCCTAAATCAAGTGTTGATTGGGTATGGTATATTGTATAACGGTATATACGTTCTAAATCACAAAACAGTTTTAAGTATACAGAACACACACAAGAGAAACAGTTCAGAAATGAATAAAACCTTCTTGTGGCATTGTAGACTAGGTCATATCAATGCGATAAGACTGGCTAAGTTGCATAAGGATGGATATTTGAATCCGTTCGAATTTTCATCTTATAAAACTTGCCAGTCATATCTCAAAAGCAAGATGAACAAAACTCCATTTACTGGACACGGAGAAAGAGCTACTGAACTCTTGGGACTGATACATAGTGATGTATGCGATCCTATGTCTACATATTCCAGGAATGGTTTCTCGTACTTTATTACATTCACCGATGATCTCTCAAGATTTGGATATGTGTTCCTGTTGAAACATAAGTCTGAATCTTTTCGTGCTGATAACACGAAGGTCGCAGGTTCGAAACCTGTATGGGCCACCAACAAAACCTGTCACGCCCTGCTTCCCGGTGTATGGCGAAGGGGATGCGACGAAGCCGCTACGTATTTTCTCTGAAGTAAATACGCTAAGCGTATCCAAGCAATATAAGAGAAATATACACAAGCGACAAAAGTAATGAAACAGCAACTTTATTTATTCACATTCTTTTGTACAATGCATGGAAAAGTAAATACATCTGAATGAAAGCAATGCCTAAACAGTGGCATAACAGAAATGGAAAAGTACTGAAATAAAAAATGTACAATGAAGCTAGAGCTCTGGGTCGTAGGCAAGCTGATCCAAGTCCTCACTAATAGGCTCGATCTCCTGAGTGTCCAGATCATCTGACAACATTCCAAAGAAGAAAAAGAAGGAATGTCGTCAGTGAACAATCACTCGGTAAGTCTCACCTCCCTCTTCTCTTTTCTTTTCTAAGAATACGAAATTCCAAAACCCGACGGAATCGGAGTTAATACGATTTTCGATTCGGTTCTTTCTAAAATTCAACCTTTTCTTAAATACTGTTAGTGTTTATGCCCTAGAAGGCCATTACTGTATCATACTAGTTTGTATATTACTTAATGGAAGCTTGGGATATTCACATGTATATAACAGTCTTGCTAAATATGGTAGTATGCTACTTGGATTTTCTATCTTAATATGTGAGTATACGTATTGATAGAGCTCTTAGGATCTTGCTTGACTACCAGCGTTGTGATGGCAGTCACACTAGTGGGGGCTGGGTAGTCTACAAGCATATCCTTATTCAGGTCCCTAGTCGTTGGATTATCGAGACAGGGCATCGATACTCCGGAGTAGACTAGTGTGTACGCTTCTCATCCCAGTTGGGGAGATGGTATGTCCCACAGCCGTCAGTACGTCGTACTGGAGATAGTATGCAGGTGCTCGTTAGGTTACGGGTACACCGGACAGGACTCACAGGGAACTGTTGGTTGGTTTTATACCAGTCGTCAGTGAACAGTTCCCAGGTGACATGAGTACAGCATAGTACGCAGACTTGACACTGCTACTTCGCCTCGAGTGTGTCCCGCTGTTCTTAGATTGCTACCCTACCACGGCTCAAAGGAGTCGTGCAAACAGGTAGCAGTTGGGTGCAGTCCCGAGCACTTGGAGGCAGTGGTGGTTAGACAGGATTCGTCTCTCCCGGTATTGGGGGTTGATATCGCGCTGTGTCAGTGAGCCATTACGCAAAGTCCCTGGCCAGGGCAAGCGAGATTTACTGGTAGGTTCCAGTAGTTTCTCAGGGTGTAATGGGCTTCGCTCCGACACGACTTATACCGCTATTAGGGGACTGATGCTTGCCGCCCCCTATACCCGATATGCGATAGTCTTAGACGAACAGACCGGACTGTACGGAGATTGTCACATCAGACTCAGTAGGAGTTCGGATGGGTTTCCTCATCGGACTTCTTATCGACATCTACCTGGGGACCATTACGTACAGCTAGTGCCGCTTGCGGTCTGTGGTTAAACCCACTGCCAGCATAGTAGTCGAGTCTCTAGAGTCCCACACAGAGAGTTTCCCTACTCCAGGAGAAACGATATAGAGGTCGTATGGTTTTACGACAAGGGTTCGGACGCATACGTGTGTTTACGCACGTACAACATCCGGACAGTTTTTACTAGCCAGTTTTGGTTTAAGCCAGTTTCTAGTATCCGGTTATTGGATTTATACAGTCTAAAGTTTTTCCGTGTTTTCACGGAAAGGAGGGGCGTTCTCGTAATTGCGCGAGAAGCTTCTAGAAGATGGTGACTAAGGAGGTTAAGGTGGCATATACATTGAATGAGATTAGTGAGTCATATGAGTGATTCATCCATATCATTAATGCATCATAAATGCTTAATGACTCATGGAGATGAATCACCATTATATATTTATGAAGCATGATTATTCATCATTTTCTTTTCTTTTATTGATAAATCTTAATGCTTCATATATATTATGATAACTTATTTTCTCATCTGAATTATCATTCTCACCTTCTCTCTCCTCAAGCTTCCTCTCTTCAAACCCTAATCCTCCCCTCTCATGTATTGAGTACAAGGATTAGTTAGACTACTTAATCCATAACCCTCACTCTATATCATCTAGGTACTTTGATTAGCACTTAAAGAAACCTAGTTGCCTCAAGTTTAGAGGCAAAGCTTGGAGTAAAGCTCTCGTGGTGGATCGTCTACTACTTGGAGAAGGCCGAGGAGGAGGTGGACTTCGTAAAGATGAAGGACACGGTTCTTTAGGTATAATCACTTCACATAGTAGTTTAGAACTTCTATGATAGTTTTTAGTTATCGTTTAGCTTCGATTCATGCGGTTAGTCGATGTTTAAGCAAAGAACAAGATCATTTTTCATATTTCCGCCTCCCCGCAAGTCGTGGGGTGTTGTACATCGACTTACAGTGGTATCAGAGCCTCGCTAAACAATAATTAACTCATTAGCAAAGTCGCAAGAATTTCGAACGCAAAAAGAACCGGAAACATCGTCGCATTAACACGGTTTCTGTCGAATTTTAAACATGCCCTAAAAATTTTTCAGGGACCTGCAGAATAACAAGCAGGAAATTATAGGGGTACTCAAGAAATTTGGTCGCGTAACTCGGCTAACTTTCCGCGGAACCACGGCGGATCCATGCGATCCGGCGCGGATCCGCGGCCGAGTTAGGGCCGAGTCGGCCCAAATTTCTTCAGTGACCTTCTGGTTTTAACAGTGATATTTCTGGATATTTTATTTTCTGCTAAGATCTCAGGTGCACAGAGAAGTTTTGCAGTAGAATCTAAAGTGTTTTGCTCGATCGAAATTTTACGATGTTTGCTAATTTGATTATATCTGTGTTTGTATAATGTGTTCGTAAACCTCCCCTAACTACTAGTATGTCGGTTGGCAGGGGGTTGCATATTTCTGTAATGGTTTTTACTGTTTGTGGATGTGAACTGTATTGGACTGTTGTGATGATTAGCCGGGGTTTGTGATGGGTTATTATTTTAATTCATTCGATATAATTGTAATATGTTGTGATATTATTTTACGGGGCACATCCAGGTTGCGGTTGTAGCCACCGTTGTATTATTTCATTTTACTGTTTTTTGCTCTTAGGATAGACCCAAGGTGGGGTGCACAAACTACCGGGTACTTTGAAGTGTTTAGTGGCCTACTCACTTTGTTGAGGGAGACCGCTTTACTTCGGGTATTTGAAGGGTAGTTTGCCGTACCCGTAGGGTCTAGGGTGGGGTAATGGCTATTCATCACAACTGTGTAATCCGTCTTTTGTTGCAGGCTCTAAACAAACACGGATTGCTTGCAAATCCAATAAAGTTCATATGAGATATGGAATGCCTATTATTGCGTCTGACGAATGTACAATATTTATATATGATAGCTATTTAGACGTCACTTATATTTTACACCCGCACTAGCCCAGCCCCCGCTCTGCCGTTAGTTAAGTAACCTAACGGGTGATGACGGGACCCCGTGGCGAATGCGGATGGCATAAGAGGACATTGTATTTTCGTTGTTTTCTGCAATGATAGGTTAATGATGGGACGCATTGTTTATAATGCAAAGAAAATAAACCAAAGTTGAATCGTTGGAACAAATTTAAAAGAAACCACTCGGTTATTTTAAAAGAGCAGAATTTTTAATTACGGAGCTTTAACCACTCCTTTTAAAAAGCTATCAGGTTCCTTCGATTATATCAAGTTCACTACGTTCACGGTTTCGCCAAAACCAGTCGTAGCCCTCCGTCATTTCTTATGGATGGTCAGTAGTATTCAAGCTATGTTTGTTGGCTTTCGTTAAGGCATAATGTTTGGTAGCTGCTGGGGTATTCATTTGTTGCATAGATAGATGAGTTGGTTTGGGACAGTCGTATAACCTTGTTGGCTTTCGTCAAGGGTATATACGGGTGGGTTCAAATTAACAAGATAATGATGGGCAGAACTTGACATGTGTTTTATGATTTGTTGGCTTTCGTCAAGGTCATAAGAACATGGGGCAAAAATCTATATCGGGAATTTCTAAAGAAACTGAAATTTGCAAAGAGATGCATACCATTTGGAGTTTGATGAATGTTGGTAGGATTCCTTCAACATTATCATACGATGATATTTGGATCCCGATCCTACTGTGAGTATATGCTACTTATCAGGAGATTCGTCACTTAACGATCAATGCTATAAACCAAGAAGGTGCCGAGAAAGGTGTCAGCGGGGCTACGCCCCCAGAGAAAAGAGGTTATTTAATTAAGGAACTTCACGAAAGCGTTGGAAAACCTCCCTCGAAGTACGGACACTAGCCTGGCTGAACGGTTAAGCAAGTATTGTACAGTAAGAATAGTCCTGGCTAATTCTTCTTTTATGGTTTGAGGAAGGATTCGAGAAACAATGGGAGCCATCCAGTTTAGATAAATTAAAAACCAATCTAAACTTGCAAGAGCATCATGCTAAAGTGTTTTCTTCTCTATCTCTCATTGCAGCAACCTTGTGACCATGACTAGGTTACATCTAGATAACAAGTTGACTGAATCTAACTTTTATGACTGGCAAAGGTCTGTCCAGATGACCATTGCCTATGACAAGCTAGACCACCCTATTACTACTCAAGATCCCGCCGTCCCAGGTCCAGTTTCCACCGTCGCGGATATGGATATCTGTCAGACAAAGGAAAAGTATAAAGCGAAAGCCAAGTGCCTCGTGTTGGCTTCAGTTGATGGTATATACCAGAAGTAGCACGAGAAGATGGACTATGTTTCCATCTTTCTCCATAACAAAGATTTATATGGAGAGCATTCTCATATCGCAAGATATGAGGTCTCGAACGAATTAATTCAAGCGAGGTCAGCTAACGGGTCATCTGTAAGGGACGACGTCCTTACGATGACTAGCTATATTGATGAGCTCAAGGACCTGGAGACCACGTTGGGAAACAGGTCATATGCTGACTTATTTCCACAGTCCCTACCCTCTACTTATACCCTGAAAGAAACCAGGGAGACACAAGATCTGCTTAATGGGGGACCTTCTTCTTCTACATCCAGGGCGAAAGCAAAGGATGAAAAGAAGAAGACCTCTACAAAGCCGATATACAGTGTCAGTAAAGTAGGAGGAAAGGGAAGAGCAAAAGTTTCGGGACTTGGTGTAGGCAAAGAGGGATGTTCCTATTGTTATGGGAACGAACATTGGCAGAAGGATTGTAGTGCTTTGGAAGACAGTAGCCAGGATACGAAGCATGTTGTGGCTTCAGCCTCAAGTGTGTTTGTAATTGAGAACTGTTTGTCAATTAACTCTACTTCCTGGGTACTAGATACCGGAGCAGGATCCCATATCTGTAATTCGTTACATTCTTTGAGAAACTATAAAGTTATAAGGATAGGTGATTTGTCTCTCAGAGTTGCAAACGGAATGAGCGTGGACGCTGAATCCGTGGGAGAATATCGCCTAGGTTTTACAAGTGGGCAGATATTGATTCTACGTAACTGTCTGTATGTACCTAGTTTGACTTGTAATATCATATCAGTGTCCTCACTTTCAAGAGAGGGATATGACTTTACATTTGTAAGCGATGTAGTTCACATCCACCTAAATCAAGTTCTGATTGGGTCCGGTACATTAGATGACGGTATATACGTATTGAATCAAGCTCAGGTTTTCAATGTCCAGAACACACTTAAAAAGAAAGTCTCCAGAAATGAATCAGGCTTTCTTATGGCATTGTAGACTAGGTCACATCAATGAAACACGATTAACGAAGTTACATAGAGAAGGATATTTGAATTCGTTCGAATATCAATCTTATGCCACTTGTGAATCTTGTCTCATGGGAAAGATGACAAAGACTCCGTTTACTGGACATGGAGTAAGAGCGAGCGAGCTCTTAGGACTCGTACACAGTGACGTGTGCGGTCCAATGTCTACACATGAACGAGGTGGTTATTCCTACTTCATTACTTTTACGGATGATTTCTCTAGGTATGGACATATCTTCTTGATGAAGCATAAATCCGAAGCCTTTGAGAAATTCCAGGAATACAAGAATGAAGTGGAAAACTAAACAGGCAAAAGTATTAAGACACTGAGATCTGATCGGGGTGGTGAATACTTAAGTGCCGAGTTCCTGGGTTACTTAAAAGAGAAAGGAATTCTCTCTCAGCTTACTCCTCCATACACACCACAACACAACGGTGTATCAGAAAGGAGGAATCGAACCCTATTGGATATGGTTCGTTCCATGATGAGTAAGGCTGAGTTACCGCGATCATTCTGGGGTTATGCGCTAGAATCAGCGGCATATCTTTTGAACAAGGTTCCAACCAAGACTGTGCCTACCACACCATATCAGATGTGGAGTGGGAAGAAACCCTATCTTCAGTACCTGAAGACATGGGGATGTCGAGCTTTTGTAAAAAAGCAGCATCCGGACAAGCTCGAGGCACGTTCAGAAGAGTGTAAGTTTGTGGGATATCCAAAGAACTCCATGGGATATTGCTTCTACTACGCAGAGGAACAAAAGGTTTTTGTTTCTCGTCATGCCCGCTTCTTAGAAACTGAATTTTTAGAAAATCAGAAGAGTGGGAGCGCAGTAGAACTGGAAGAAATTCCAGAACCACAAGCTGATACTGAAAGTTTGGTAGAACAAGAAGTTTCAGAAGAAAGGGACATACCAGCGCCTATCCGCAGAAGTAGTAGGCAGTCTCATCCGCCCGAGAGATACTACGGTTTTCTCATAGACGGGGATCGAGAAGATTGCGTCATTGATAATGACGACCCTACTAGCTTCCAGCAAGCCATTCGGAGCGGCGACTCGGTAAAATGGCTGGATGCAATGCGGACCGAAATGGAGTCCATGTACACTAACAAAGTATGGACTTTGGACACTGCTCCAGATGGGGTAAAACCCGTAGGATGCAAGTGGATCTTCAGAAAGAAGATTGGTGTAGATGGACAGGTTGAAAACTATAAGGCTAGACTTGTTGCAAAGGGTTTCCGTCAAAGACCTGGTTTGGACTATGACGAAACCTTTTCTCCAGTGGCTATGCTGAAATCCATTCGGGTCCTTCTTGCTATTGCTGCCTTCTGAGATCTGGCAGATGGACGTAAAGACGGCCTTTCTAAATAGAAATTTAGAAGAGAGCATCTATACGGATCAGCCAGAGGGATTCATTCAGAGTGGGAGCAGCGGTAAAGTATGCAAGTTGCTTAAGTCCATTTATGGACTAAAGCAGGCATCGCGGAGTTGGAACATCTGTTTTGATGATACTGTCAAAGAATTCGACTTTATCAAAAATCCAGATGAACCATGCATATATAGTAAGATTGTAGGGAGAGTTATTGTATTCCTCGTCTTGTACGTGGATGACATTCTCCTAATAGGAAATGATATTCCTATGCTACAGTCAGTCAAAAGATTCTTATCACAGAAATTCTCCATGAAGGACCTGGGTGATGCCACCTACATTCTGGGGATCCAGATCTATCGTGATAGATCAAAGAGGATGTTGGGACTTTCACAGTCCAGGTACATAGACACCATATTGAAAAGATTCAGTATGGAAGATTCTAAGCGCGGTAACCTACCGGCTTGTCACGGAATCACCCTCTCCAAAGAGATGTCTCCCAAGATCGATTTGGAAAGGGAACGCATGTCGATTATACCCTACGCTTCTGCGGTAGGCTCTATAATGTATGCGATGTTATGTACCAGACCAGATGTAGCATACGCATTGAGCGTTGTAAGCCGGTATCAGGCAAACCCAGGGGAGAATCACTGGATAGCAGTAAAGAACATTCTCAAGTACCTGAGGAGGACTAAGGAGATGTTCTTGGTTTACGGCGGAAAAGACCTCAGGATGGAGGCCTATGCTGATTCCGGCTTCCAGAGTGACAAGGATGACTCCAAGTCCATGTCGGGTTATGTCTTTACCCTCAATGGAGGGGCGGTCTGTTGGAAGAGTTCCAAGCAGGACACCGTTGCTGACTCAACTATGGAAGCGGAGTACATAGCTGCTTGCGATGCCGCAAAAGAAGCTGTCTGAATGAAGAAGGTCCTCACAGAACTTCAGGTGGTTCCTACCAGTGTTGGTCCAATACCTCTGTATTGCGACAACAACGGCGCTATAGCTTTAGCGAAGGAACCCAGGTCCTATCAGAAGTCCAGACACATCTTAAGGCGGTATCACCTGATCAGGGAGATCGTAGATCGCCGGGAGATCGAGGTAAAGAGAGTAAATACAGAGGATAACATTGCTGATCCATTCACTAAGGCCCTACCTCAGATTCAGTTCGAGAGGCTACTCGAGATCATCGGTCTTCGATACTCCAGTACATGGCCCTAGTGCAAGTGGGAGATTGTTAGTGTTTATGCCCTAGAAGGCCATTACTGTATCATACTAGTTTGTATATTACTTAATGGAAGCTTGGGATATTCACATGTATATAACAGTCTTGCTAAACATGGTAGTATGCTACTTGGTTTTTCTATCTTAATATGTGAGTATACATATTGATAGAGCTCTTAGGATATTGCTTGACTACCAGCGTTGTGATGGCAGTCACACTAGTGGGGGCTGGGTAGTCTACAAGCACATCCTTATTCAGGTCCCTAGTCGTTAGATTATCGAGACAGGACATCGATACTCCGGAGTAGACTAGTGTGTACGCTTCTCATCCCAGTTGGGGAGATGGTCTGTCCCACAGCCGTCAGTACGTCGTACTGGAGATAGTATGCAGGTGCTCGTTAGGTTACGGGTACACCAGACAGGACTCACAGGGAACTGTTGGTTGGTTTTATACCAGTCGTCAGTGAACAGTTCCCAGGTGACATGAGTACAGCATAGTACGCAGACTTGACACTGCTACTTCGCCTCGAGTGTGTCCCGCTGTTCTTAGATTGCTACCCTACCACGGCTCAAAGGAGTCGTGCAAACAAGTAGCATTTGGGTGCAGTCCCGAGCACTTGGAGGCAGTGGCGGTTAGACAGGATTCGTCTCTCCCGGTATTGGGGGTTGATATCGCGATGTGTCAGAGAGCCATTACGCAAAGTCCCTGGCCAGTGCAAGCAAGATTTACTGGTAGGTTCCAGTAGTTTCTCAGGGTGTAATGGGCTTCGCTCCGACACGACTTATACCGCTATTAGGGGACTGACGCTTGCCGCCCCCCTAGGCCCGATATGCGATAGTCTTAGACGAACAGACCGGACTGTATGGAGATTGTCACATCAGACTCAGTAGGAGTTCGGATGGGTTTCCTCATCGGCCTTCTTATCGACATCTACCTGGGGACCATTACGTACAGCTAGTGCCGCTTGCGGTCTGTGGTTAAACCCACTGTCGGCATAGTAGTCGAGTCTCTAGAGTCCCACACAGAGAGTTTCCCTACTCCAGGCGAAACGATATAGAGGTCGTATGGTTTTACGACAAGGGTTCGGACGCATACGTGTGTTTACGCACGTACGACATCCGGACAGTTTTTACTAGCCAGCTTTGGTTTAAGCCAGTTTCTAGTATCCGGTTATTGGATTTATACAGTCTAAAGTTTTTCCGTGTTTTCACGGAAAGGAGGGGCGTTCTCGTAATTGCACGAGAAGCTTCTAGAAGATGGTGACTAAGGAGGTTAAGGTGGCATATACATTGAATGAGATTAGTGAGTCATATGAGTGATTCATCCATATCATTAATGCATCATAAATGCTTAATGACTCATGGAGATGAATCACCATTAGATATTTATGAAGCATGATTATTCATCATTTTCTTTTCTTTTATTGATAAATCTTAATGCTTCATATATATTATAATAACTTATTTTCTCATCTGAATTATCATTCTCACCTTCTCTCTCCTCAAGCTTCCTCTCTTCAAACCCTAATCCTCCCCTCTCATGTGTTGAGTACAAGGATTAGTTAGACTACTTAATCCACAACCCTCACTCTATATCATCTAGGTACTTTGATTAGCACTTAAAGAAACCTAGTTGCCTCAAGTTTAGAGGCAAAGCTTGGAGTAAAGCTCTCGTGGTGGATCGTCTACTACTTGGAGAAGGCCGAGGAGGAGGTGGAGTTCGTAAAGACGAAGGACACGGTTCTTTAGGTATAATCACTTCACATAGTAGTTTAGAACTTCTATGATAGTTGTTAGTTATCGTTTAGCTTCGATTCATGCGGTTAGTCGATGTTTAAGCAAAAGAATAAGATCGTTTTTCATATTTCCGCCTCCCCGCAAGTCATGGGGTGTTGTACATCGACTTACAAATACAATCATACCAAACCATTACATGTTGACTATTAAACATTAATAAATATGTTGAACAAGTCTCATGACAATCTATTTCATTTTTTAACTTTTACCGCTCTTTTTCAGTACAATACCATGTAGTTTCATTTCGGTATTAAAACATCACAATCTTGCTATACCTTTAATTAGATCACGAGGTAATGACCTACCTCCTCACAACACTCATATGCAACATAGCACAATACTATCGGGAACTTAGTATACGGGAAAACGAAACCTTTCAAATAAATACCATTTACTAATAAAACCGCTTTCTAAAAAGATTAAGTATTTTACAAATCTTTGCAAAGCGCCGCTACAACCCATTTTGGGGAATACGACTGGGATAGTGCGGATTATTGCACATCCCTGGGCTTAGTAGTGCGAGATGCAGACCTCCGCAAGGAGCATTCGGTCTCGAGAGATTTAAAATACAAATATCTTAAGAAAATGATATTTCTAGAAATATAATATATATTAAAATTATTTTTATATAAATATATATATATATATCATTAAAATATCTATTTTTGTTATAATATCACTATTCCAACCTTTCCAAGTCAAAAGAAACATTTTACATGAAAATACCATAAATTCCATACAAGTTCAATATTACAATTAAATACCATGTATTATGAAAAATAGGTTTATTCACTAGAAATATCACAAATATAAAATCTACATCTATGACAACTCTAAAGACGATAATTAAATACTTAGGGTGTATTTTGAAAATTATACAAAAGTATTTTTACATAAAACCCCCTCAAGTTCTATAAATTATCCTAAGGACCCTAGTAAATATAGGTTTAAGCGGGACCAATCTCTTGAGCCTCAGGGAGCCGGAGAAGTGGGTGCTTGCCTATTTAAGGTAGACAACTTAACAACGGTGTTATCAACACGGTAATCATCTTTGAAAAAGACACAAATTCTGCCGCCCATGTGCAGCGGTTACCGATAATATCAAATCAATCAGGACTTCAATTTCTTTTCTAATTGTTCTGACTCGGACTGAGTCTTATTATAATAATCTAACTTGAATATGATTCAAGTACAATCTACAAACCAACATGAATCCATGAATCCATATATTTAATCTATTCAACCTATATTGACTGAACCGAACCATGGATATACTTCCATTTAATGATTCTCCAGTTACATCCATGATTCTCCAGTTACATCCATTTACTGATATCATGGTTTCGGCAAGTCATCCAATTATACAATCTATGTTACAAGACAATACAAGTTACAATACAACACAAACATTACAATACAATACTTCGCGGGGTTTAAGGGGTAGATTGGTACGGAAGGTGTTAGAAGTGGCACGAGACTGCAACCATAAGACACCTAACTTATATTCCGTTGCTGTTGTACCGTGGCATAACGGTTCCTTGAGTTCATGATACCTTAGTCTCCGGGGCAAGTGAGACTCCTCTCGTATACACTGGCATCCTTCTGTACTAAGCTACAAACAACAGCGTTAACACTAAATACAACATTATAACAATACAATACAACTTTAAAAGTTTAAAAGTTACACACTCTCTCTCTTTCCGTCTTTTCTACTTCTTCCTTATCTTTGGGACTTACCGAGCGATTGTTCGCTGACGACATTCATTCTCTTTCTTCTTAGGAATGTTGTCAGGTGATCTGGACACTCAGGAGATCGAGCCTACTAATGAGGACTTGGATCAGCTTGCCTACGACCCAGAGCTTTAGCTTCATTGTACATTTTTTATTTGAGTACTTTTCCATTTCTGTTATGCCACTGTTTAGGCATTGCTTTCATTCAGATTTATTTACTTTTCCATGCATTGTACAAAAGAATGTGAATAAATAAAGTTGTTTCATTACTTTTGTCTCTTGTGTATATTTCTCTTATATTGCTTGGATACGCTTAGCGTATTTACTTCAGAGTAAATACGTAGCGGCCTCATCGCGTCCCCTTCGCCATACACCGGGAAGCAGGGCGTGACAGTTTCTCGTACTTTATTATATTCACCGATGATCTCTCAAGATTTGGTATGTGTTCTTGTTGAAACACAAGTCTGAATCTTTTAAGAAATTCAAGAAATATAAGTATGAAGTAGAGAACCGGACGGGTAAAAGTATTAATCCTTCGATCTGATCGGGAAGGAGAATACATAAGTACAGAGTTCCGAGACTATTTAAAAGAGAATGGGATTCTCTCTCAGCTTACTCCTCCGTATACACCACAGAACAATGGAGTTTCGGAGTGGAGGAATCGCATCCTATTAGATATGGAGCGCTCTATGATGAGTAATGCTAAGTTGCCTATTTCCTTTTGGGGTTATAAACTTGAGACAGCTGCATATCTATTGAATAGGGTTTCGACCAGATCCATGCCTACTACTCCATATGAGATATGGAATGGGAAGAGACCATCTCTTAAATGAGTTAAGATATGGGGTTGTCCGTCTTATATTAAAAATCAAAATCCGGATAAACTCGAGACAAGGTCTATTTTGTGCAAGTTTGTAGGATATCCAAAAGATTCATATGGATATATTTTCTACCATACCGAGGAACAAAAAGTTTTTGTTTCTCAAATTCTACCTTTTTAGAAAAGGAATTTCTTGTGAAAGAAATTAGTGGTAATGAGAAAGAACTGGAAGAAATTCCAGCAACACAAACTATAACTGACGATCTGATAGAACCGGAGGATTCAATAGTCCCCGACGAACCTCAGCCACTCCGCAGATCTAGTAGGGTTTCTCATCCACCTAAAAGATACTACGGTTTTCTCATAGACGGTGTGTCACACCCCATTTCCAGTGTATGGTAAAGAAGACACGACGAGACCCGCTACGTATTTACTCAGAAGTAAACACGCTAAGCGTAACTAAGCAATATAATGAATGTACACAAGAAAAATAACAATAGATATAACTGAACAACAACTTTATTGATTAAACATTTCTTTACAAGTACAACTGAAAATGTAAATACAGAATTGGAAAGCAATGCCTAAACAATAGCATGAACATGAAAGTAAAGTACAAGTGAAGACTAATGGTCAGGCTGCTTGGTGGTATCCTCCAAGTGCTCCTGGCTGGTCTCGAACTCCTTAGAGTCGGGTCCTCCTAACAACATTCCAAAGAAAGAAGAAAGAAGGAATGTCGTCAGCGAACAATCACTCGGTAAGTCCCAAAGAGAGATAGAAATAGAGTAGACAGATAAGAGAGTATAACCAGTAATGTTTGATTATAATGTTAACGCAGTTGTTTGTAGCTTGGTACAGAATATGCCAGTGTATACGAGAGGAGTCCAACTTACACCATGGAATTTGGTAACCCGTAGTATAAGGCTCCGTCAATAAAACCATGGAACAACGGCATGGATGTATAGTTACGTCTTTTAGTGGCCACCCCGTGCAACCTTTAACACATTCCGTACCAGTCTACCCCATTGAAACCCTGTAATGTCTTATTGTATTGATGTGATGTAATGAATGGTTGTATACAAATTGCCTAAACCATGAGATCATGTAAACGGAATGGATATAAATGGATAGTCATGTAATCGGAGTATATCCATGGTTCGGTTCGGTCGAGTCATGTTGGTATAGATTGAATTCTGGTATAAATGGATTCATGTTATATTGTAGTTATACTTGAATTGAATTCAAATCAGATTGATTTCATATTAGACCGAGACTCTTTCTGAGTCAGACACTTTACAACAAATTGAAGTCCTGAGTTAGTTTTGATGTTATCGGCAACTGTTGCACATGGACGGCAGGATTTGTGTCTTTTTCCAAGACAATTACCGTATTGATAACACCGTTTTTAGGTTGTCTACCTTAGATAGGTAAGCACCCATATTCTCCGGCTCCCTGAGCCTCAAGAGAACTGGTCCCGCTTTAACCTATATTTACTAGGGTCCTTATTGTAAATTAATATAACTTGAGGGGTTTTTATGAAAAATAGTTTTGATATATTTTCAAAATACACCTCAAGTATTTAATTATCATCTTTAGGGTTTTCATCATTGTAATTTTTATAAAGTGAAATATTCTAGTGGATATAACCTAGATTTTATTGTATATGGTATTTTAGTGTAATATTGGAATTGTATTGAATTGTAATGGTAATTTCATGGAATTTGTGATTCCTTTGATTTAGAAAACATGGAACATATATATTGCATACTTAAAGTAGATATTTTGATAATATATATATATATATATAATTTATTAAATAGAAATCATATTTTTCTTAAAAACTGCATTAAAAATTCCATCGAGATCGGATACTCCGTGAGGAGGTCTGCATCTCGCTCTACTAGGCCCGAGGATGTGCGATAACCCACACCATCTCGATCGGGGTTCCCCAAAATGGGTTGTACAGGCGCATTTGTAAGGAATTAAATAATACACTTTTAAAGAAAACGGTTTTTGAATATTTATGGTATTTAAATGAAAACTCGTATTTCCCCACAAACTAATGTTCCAAAAGTCATCGTGCTATGTCAATAATGTGTGTTGTGATAAGATAGGTCATTACATCGTGAGTTTTCTAAAGGTAATATGGGTAAAATGAATAATCAATGTCGTATGTAAACATGATAGTATTTTACCGTAAAATTGAAATAGAAGTTGCAATACATATTATTTTGAGATGAAGCTTGTTCTAATGTGTTGGTTTATAATTGTTAAATGATATACAAAAAGATGGTGAATTTGTTCTAAAGAAAAATTGTGTTTTTAGTTAAAATAGAATCGGAAGTCGGATTAACTCCGCTTCCGACTAGTTTTGAAGAGTGAATTTGTTTTAATAGAAAAGAAGGGGGAAGAGGGAACTTACTAATTGAAAATAAAGAGGGGAGATGGAGAAAGATTTTGGAATCGTCGGGGAGTTGATTCGTCGGATCTGTCGACAAAGTATGGACTTTAGAAATTGCTCCTGAAAGGGTAAAACCCATCGGGAGCAAGTGAATCTTTAAGAAGAAACTTGGTGTAGATGGAAAATTTGAGACTTTCAAAACTAGACTTGTAGCAAAAGGTTTTCGTCAATGAGCAGGTGTCGACTATAATGAAACATTTTCTCCTGTCGCTATGCTTAAGTCCATCAGGATCCTACTTGCCATTGTTGCATACCATGACTACGAAATCTGGCAGATGGACGTCAAGACCGTTTTTCTAAATGGTGATTTAGAAGAGAGCGTGTACATGACACAGCCAGAGGGCTTTGTAGATAGTGGGAGCTTCTTAAATCAATCTACGGATTAAAACAGGCATCGCGGAGCTGGAACATCTATTTTGATGAAGCTATCAAAGAGTTTGACTTCATCAAAAAATGTAGATGAACCATATATATATAAGAAGGTTGTCTTCCTCGTATTGTACGTGGATGACATACTATTGATAAGAAACGATGTTCCTATGCTCCATTCAGTCAAGCTCTTCTTATCACATAAGTTCTCCATGAAAGATATAGGTGATGCCTCATATATCTTGGGGATAAAGATCTATAGAGATAGATCTAAACGGATGTTAGGATTTTCCCAATCCGGGTATATAGACACCATACTAAAGAGGTTTAGTATGGAAGGTTCTAAGTATGGTAATTTACCCGCTTGTTCATGAATCACTCTCTCCAAAGAGATGTCTTCCAAGACTGATTTGAAGAGAGCACGCATGCAAGGGATACCCTATGCTTCGGCAGTCGGGTCTATCATGTATGCGATGTTATGTACCAGACCAGATGTATCTTACTCACTAGGTGTAGTGAGTAGGTATCAATCAGATCCAAGGGAGAAACACTGGACAGTTGTGAAGAACATTCTTAAGTACTTGAGAAGGACTAAAGAGATGTTCTTGGTGTATAGTAACGGTGAACTTCAGGTGGAGTTCTTTACCGATTCGAGCTCCTAGAGTGATAAGGATGACAGTAAATCGGTCTCAAGTTTTGTCTTCACTCTCAATGGAGGGCGGTATATTGGAAGAGTTCCAAGCAAAATACCGTAGCAGACTCGACGATGGAGGCTAAATACATCGCTGCCAACGATGCTGCCAAAGAGGCTGTTTGGATGAAGAAGTTCATAGATGAACTTGGTGTAGTTCCATCCATTGAGCATCCAATACCTCTGTATTGTGATAACAATAGAGCTATGGGTTTGGCCAAGGAATCCCGGTCCCATCATAGATCCATACATATTCTTAGGTGGTATCACCTGATCAGGAAGATCGAGGTCAGGAGAGTTGACACGAAGGATAACACAGCGGATCCACTCACAAAGACCCTCCCCCAGACACAATTTGAAAGAAATTTTAGGATGTTGGGTATGAGATACTACAACAACTGGACTTAGTACAAGTGGGAGATTGTTAGGAATATGTATGCCCTAGAGGCCATTATTTTATGATATAGTGGATGCTTGGACATATATAGAGAGGACTTTCTTCCTCAACATGATAGTATGCTATCTGGTTGCTCTTTATCTTAACATGTACACTAGTATTATTATAATGTCTCTCTTATACATGTTGATAAAGCCCTTAGGATGTTTGCTTGACTACCAGGACTATGATGCAGATCATGTTAGTAATATGTATGCCCTAGAGGCCATTACTGTACACATAATGTATATTGTAGTGGATGCTTGGACATATATAGGGAGGACTTTCTTGCTCGACATGATAGTATGCTATCTGGTTGCTCTTTATCTTAACAAGTGATCTGATTGTCTCTATGTTACATGTTGATAAAGCCCTTAGGATGAGTACTTGACTACCAGGACTATGATGCAGATCATACTAGTGGGGACAGAGTAGTCGCTAAGTACATCCTTCAAATGTTCCTAGTCGTGGGAGTACCGAGACAGGGCATCGATACTCCAGAGTAGACTAGCGTATGCGCTTCTTGACCCATATGATGGGCGATGGATGATCCCATATCCATTGGTGTTTGACATCAGAGAAGGTATACGGGTGCTTAGTGGAGACTGGGTACACTGGACGGACTCGCCGAGAACTCCTAGATGGTATTATACCTTACGTCAGATGGCAGTTCTCTGGTGACACTGGTACAGGTTAGTCTGTAGACCCGAGATCGTCATAGAGTCTTGTGTGATTCCCACTGTGCTTTGATTTCCATCATACCACGTCCAAAAGGGCGTGCAAAACGGTGGCTTTTGGGTACAGTCCCGAATCATATGGAGGAAATGAGCGATAGGAGGGGTTTCGTCTCTCCCGGTATAGGGAGTTGATGTTGCGCTGTGTTCGATTGGCTATAACTGGAAATCCCTGGCCAGGATTGCTGAGATTTAAGGTTAAGTGTTATCAATAGTTTCTCGAACTGTTATGGACCTCATATAGACACGACTTATCAAGCTACCGGGGTCTGACGTTTACCACCCCTACACGAGATATGCGACATATTATACGAAGAGACCGGACTGTACGGGAGTGTTACTGGTTGGATTCACAGGAGAATGTAGAGGCTTGCTTGTTGATCTTCTAATTGCTCAATACCTTGGTGGCTGTTACGTTTAGCTGACCGCTTGCAGCTTGTGGGTATTTGATATGATCATCATGTTGGGTTAGCCTAGCACCTCATGAAGGGATTGGAAGCATCACATGTACCAAAGATGGAATTTTTAGGGTGCTAAGTTAACGATCATTGAATCGTTCCTAGAAAATTAGGGTTTCAAAATTTTGCACATCAACATAAGCAAGAAAAGCTAGGGTTTTGAAAGTACAACCTTTGTAGCTCCCTACGCTAGACTCCTTGGCTACTTGGGGTTTGGAAACGGGTCCGCTTGAACTCCTCTAGGTCAACGATGATCCACCCGGAGTCCGTTTTGTCCAAGCTTGCAACTTCACCCGATCAAGAAAATGAAATGAAGCTAACACTCCAAACAAGTGGGCTAGACTTGTGTAGAATGGTGTTGTGGTTCTCTTTCTCACTTCAAAATCCTAACTTGATGAGTATATTGCTCACTACAAAAATCTAGAGAGCAAATGAGAGAGGAAGAAGAAGATTATGGCTATATCTTTAACAAGAGTGAAAAGAATAACCCTTGTTGAGAAAAATGAAAATATATGTATATATATTTCCTTGTTCTCATCTCAAACCATGGTTAAACAATGAATATCTTATTGAACTTGAGTTAAAGCACAAAAGGAAAGTTTACCCAAGGTTAAAAGGTGGGTGAGGATGGTTAGGTCAAAAGAAGAGTGTAGAAACAAATCAATGATAACCATTTTCCTTTTTCCTTTTTGTTTTAAATCAAATGCAATAAAATCCATATATAAACCATGGTGTGAGTCTTATATTGCCACCATTTTCATGTATGTACAACCATGAAGGATGTATGTATGTATGTATGTATGTATGTATGTACATCCAAATGTGCATGAATCTATAAAGAAGGCATACATGCATGCATACATCCATCAAACTCAAGAAAGGATTTCAAGTGAAAAACTAATGGTTAAATGATAAATCAACACTTGATTTATCAATCCGGCCATATCACATATGACCCAACCAAAAGCAAGCCGCCCGATCAATATACGGTATCCTATACGCGCATTTTAATCGGGTCCATGCGCATATCGCATACGCGCACCACAACGTTTCGCCTGGACTAGGAAACTCCATTGTGGGACTCTAAGACTCGTCAATACGCCGGCAGTGGATGATGATCATATCAAGCACCCCCAAGCCGCAAGCGGTCAGCTAAACGTAACGGCCACCCGGGTATTGAGCGATCAG
Organism: Agapanthus africanus; assembly: GCA_030015575.1. Lineage (NCBI taxonomy): Eukaryota > Viridiplantae > Streptophyta > Magnoliopsida > Asparagales > Amaryllidaceae > Agapanthus > Agapanthus africanus. Next base: position 690,648,112 of record CM057339.1, on the reverse strand, counting down.
AAGAAAACAAGCGAACCTGCTACAACTCCCGTTGATCCAATCGGCAACACTTCCCGTACAGCCCGGTCTCCTCGTCTGATATGTCGCATATCAAGTCTAGGGGTGTTAAACGTCAGACCCCAATAACTGATAAGTCGTGCCGATATGAGGATCATAACGGGTCGAGAAACTACTGGTAACACTTACCAGCAAATCTCGGAATCAGCCCTGGCCAGGGACTTCCCTGTTACGGCCAATCGAGCACAGCGCAACATCAACCCCCAATACCGGGAGAGACGAAACCCCTCCTATCGCTCATTGCCTCCATGTGACCCGGGACTGTACCCAAAAACCACCGTTTTGCATGCCCTCATGGACGTGGTAAGGTGGAAATCAAAGCACAGTGGGAATCACACAAGACTCTATGACGATCTCGGGTCTACAGACTAACCTGCACAAGTGTCACCTGAGAACTACCATCTGACGTGAGGTATAATACCATCTGGGAGTTCTCGGCGAGTCCGTCCAGTGTACCCAGTCTCCACTGAGCACCCGTATACCATCTCTGATGTCAAACATCAATGGATATGGGATCATCCATCGCCCATCTCATGGGTCGAGAAGCGTATACGCTAGTCTACACTGGTATATCGATGCCCCGTCTCGATACACCCACGACTAGGGACCTTGAAGGATGTACTTATGGACTACCATGTCCCCACTAGTATGATCCTCATCATAGTCCAGGTAGTCAAGTACACATCCTAAGGGCTTTACCAACATGTAACTATAAGACAGTATAAAGAGACTAGTATACATGTTAAGATAAAGAGCAACCAGATAGCATACTATCATATCGAGCAAGAAAGTCATCTCTATATATGTCCAAGCATCCAATATAATATACATCATCTGTACAATACTGGCCTCTAGGGCATACATACAACTAACAATCTCCCACTTGCACTAGGGCCAACTGCTGTAGTATCGCATACCGAGCATCCCGAAGAGTCTCTCAAACTGTATCTGGGGAATGGCCTTCGTGAGTGGATCCGCTGTGTTATTCTTCGTGTCAACCCTCCTGATCTCGATCTCCCGGCGATCAACTATCTCTCGGATCAGGTGATACCGCCTCAGAATATGCCTGGATCGCTGATGGGACCTGGGTTCCTTGGCCAAAGCCACCGCTCCATTGTTATCGCAATACAAAGGTATTGGATGCTCAATGGATGGAACCACTCCAAGTTCAGTAATGAACTTCTTGATCCAGACAGCCTCTTTGGCAGCATCGTTGGCAGCGATGTATTCAGCCTCCATCGTCGAGTCTGCCACGGTTTCCTGCTTGGAACTCTTCCAGCTAACCGCCCCTCCGTAAAGGGTAAAGACAAATCCCGACTGCGACTTAGAGTCGTCCTTATCACTCTGGAAGCTCGAATCGGTAAAGGACTCCACTTGGAGTTCTCCGTTACCATACACCAAGAGCATCTCTTTAGTCCTACGCAAGTACTTGAAAATGCTCTTCATAGCTGTCCAGTGACTCTCTCCAGGATCAGCTTGATACCTGCTCACTACACTTAGTAAGTATGCTACATCGGGTCTGATACATAGCATCGCGTACATGATAGAGCCTACAGCCGAAGTATAGGGTATCCCTTGCATGCGAGCTCTCTCCAAATCAGTCTTGGGATACATCTCTTTGGAGAGAGTGACTCCAGAGATCGTGGGTAAGTTCCCACGCTTGGATTCTTCCATACTAAACCTCTTTAGTATGGTGTCAATGTACCTGGATTGGGACAATCCCAATATCCGTTTGGATCTATCTCTATAGATCCTAATTCCCAATATGCATGAGGCATCACCAAGATCTTTCATTGAGAATCTTTGTGATAAGAAGAGCTTGACCGATTGGAGCATAGGAATGTCATTTCCTATCAAGAGTATGTCATCCACGTACAATACGAGGAAGACAACCTTACTCTCTGCCACCTTCTTGTAGATACAAGGTTCTTCTATACATCCAACTCCGCGACGCTTGCTTTAATCCATAAATGGATTTAAGCAGCTTGCATACCTTCCCGCTGCTCCCACTATCTACGAAGCCCTCTGGCTGAGTTATGTACACGCACTCTTCTAAATCACCGTTTAGAAAGGCGGTCTTAACATCCATTTGCCAGATTTCGTAGTCATGATATGCAGTGATGGCAAGCATGATCCGGATGGATTTAAGCATAGCCACTGGAGAAAAGGTTTCGTTATAGTCCACACCTGGTCTTCGACAAAAACCCTTTGCAACAAGTCTAGCTTTGAAAGTCTCCACTTTCCCATCTACACCAAGTTTTTTCTTGAAGATCCACTTGCTCCCAATGGGTTTTACCCCTTCAGGAGCAACTTCCAAAGACCATACTTTGTTGGTGTACATGGATTCCATCTCGGACCGCATAGCATCCAGCCATTTCACTGAGTCCCCACTCGTGATGGCCTGCTCGAAGCTAGTTGGGTCATCATCCTCCATGATGCAATCCTCGCTCCCACCATCCATGAGAAAACCGTAGTATCTCTCAAGTTGGCGAGGAACCCTACTAGATCGGTGGAGTGGCTGGGGTTCATTGGGAACTGTTGAATCCTCTGGTTCCACTAAATCTTCTGTTGTGGTTTGTTCAGCTGGAACCTCTTCCAGTTTTACCTCAGGGACACTAATCTCTTTTGCAAGAAATTCCTTTTCTAAAAAGGTGGCATGTTGAGCAACAAATACTCTTTGTTCCTCACTGTGGTAGAAGATATACCCTCGCGAATGCTTGGGATATCCAACAAATTTACACAAAACATACCTTGCCTCGAGTTTGTCCGGTTTTTGTCTTTTGACATAGGCCGGGCAACCCCATATCTTTATAAAATTAAGATATGGTCTCTTCCCCTCCCATATCTCATATAGGGTGGTAGGCACAGATTTGGTAGGAACCCTATTCAGTAGATATGCTGCTGTTTCCAGTGCATATCCCCAGAAGGAAATAGGTAACTCAGCTACACTCATCATAGAGCGCACCATATCTAATAGGGTACGGTTCCTCCGTTCTGATACACCGTTGTGTTCTGGTGTATATGGAGGAGTCAGCTGAGAGAGAATCCCATTCTCTTTTAGGAAGTCCAGGAATTCAATGCTCAAGTATTCACCTCCTCGATCAGATCGTAGGATTTTAATACTTTTTCCGGTTTGGTTCTCGACTTCTTGTTTATATTCTCTAAATTTCTCAAAAGCTTCTGATTTGTGTTTCATCAGGAACACATACCCGAACCTAGAGAGATCGTCAGTGAATGTACGAAGAACCATCCCTGGCATGTGTAGACATGGGACCACATACATCACTATGTATCAGTCCCAAGAGTTCAGTAACTCTTTCTCCGTGTCCCGTAAACGGAGTTTTGGTCATCTTGCCTTTGAGACCTGACTGGCAAGTGTCATAAGATGAAAATTCAAATGGATTCAAATATCCATCCATATGCACCTTAGCTAGTCGTGTCACATTGATGTGACCCAGTCTACAATGCCACAAGAAGGATTCGTTCAGTTCTGAACTCTTCCTCTTGTGTGTGTTTGTTATACTCAGAACTGTTGATTGATTTAGAACATAAATGCCATTGCACAACGTGCCTGATCCAACCAACTTTTGGTTACGGAAAATGTTCATAACATTATCCTGTAATACAAAATTATATCCCTCTTTACTCAACAAAGAAACCGATATAATGTTGCATATCAGGTTCGGCATGTAATAGCATTCGTTCAGAATCAATGTATTACCAGTTGGTAATGCAAGGTGATATTCCCCGACAGTCTTAACTGCAACAATTGCACCATTTCCAACTCTTATGTCTTTATCACCTTCTCCAAGTTCTCTACCTTTCCTAAGCCCATGTAACTGATTACATATATGGGATCCTGACCCGGTATCTAATACCCAGGACGTAAGGCAAATGGAGAAACAGTTCTCTGTAACGAACACACCCGAAGAAAATGCATCAACATGTACTTTCTTCATTCGGGTGGCATGGGAATCCTGGTATTCCCCTATGTCATGTTCAGTCCTATAACTATTATAAGAAAGAACGGAACCAACGTTCCCCAGCACAGTATAACTTGCGGGTTCGGTCAATACATCCATATTATTATCTTTATTAAGGCATGACATGGTCGCTACCTGGAGAGAGAGAGAAGAAAACACTTTAGCGTATGCTCTTGTAAGATCAGATTGGTTATTATCTTATCTAATCAGGATGGCTCCCACTGTTTTTATCAAATCTTCCTTCAAACCCTAAAAGGAAAGACTAGCCGGGATTAATTACACCCTACAACTTCGCCGATCTTTCAGCCATGCCAGTGTCGGTACTTTGAGGGAGGTTCCCCGTGCTTTCGCACGGACCTAATTAAAGCAAACCTCGTTTTCCCAGAGGCGTAACCCCGTTGACACCTTTCTAAACACCTACTTGATCGGCTAATTGTCCTGTGTAAAACTCTCCCAGGAGTAACAATTACTCGCAGTGGGTATCGGGATCCAACTATCTCATAGAAGGTATGCAATCTCATTGCAAATTTCAACACTTGAAAATCTCGATAATATTTTGCCCCAAGCATCCTATGACCTTGACGGAAGACAACAAACCACAGGGTGCAAGTCAAGTTCAACCCGTCATTTCTTGATTGAATCAAACCCACCCGCACGACCCTTGATGGAGGTCAAAAAGGTCGTACGACTACCCTAATCCAATCTGCATCACATGCATAAGCAGATAAATACTAGTTAGCTACCGCACACTACGCCTTGACGGAGGTCAACAAACGTAGCACAAATACTAAGTAGGATTTATCTGAAATGACGGAGGGCTACGACAGGTTTTTCTGAAAACCTATTGCGTAATGAACTTGATATCGTTGTAGAATCAAGTGAAGTTTTGAAATGGAGTGATTTTGAGGCTTTTATTAGTTTTGCTAAAGAGGTCACTCCCGGTGAAGGGATCTCGGCTCTTTCCTCATCGAATAAGGTGCAGGACATATCATATATATCACTATGCAAAGCAAAACTCCAAAAGCAGTCAAAAGTCAAACCGAGTGTTGTAGCATCTGCCAGTTTTGCTAAAGAGGTCACTCCCGGTGAAGGGATCTCGGCTCTTTCCCCATCGAATAAGGTGCAGGGTATATCATATATACCGCTATGCAAAGCAAAACTGTAGCTACCCTTTGAAAATTTGATTCTACAACATCTTTTAGGTTTCTTTTCTTTCATTAATCACATAAATGAAGTCCCATCATTTAAGTCACCTAAACATCACAGATAAATACGACGTACACTTATGCCATCCGCATTCTCCTAGATGTCCCCTCGTGCACCGTTAGGTTAGGTAACTAACGACAGAGCAGGGGAGGGCTAGTGCGGGTGCAAAACATAAGTAACGTCTATATAATATATCATATATACTATATAAAGTATCTATCACAGCACCGCACATGATCACATCACAGATATCGCAGCAGAAACATAGATATAATGTGGGATATACTAGGACGTCCGTATTTAATATTTAGCCAACAATAGAAAATATGGATTCCACAGTCGCAATGAATAGCCACGCCCACACCCTGGACCCCTACGAGTGCTGCAAGCGACCCTACCAATTCTGGAGTTTAGGAGACCCGGTTTCGACTCCTCGAGATGTCCTCCCACTGAACCCCAGAACCCGGTCACCCGTGCTCCCCTCCTTGGGTCCATCCTAATGCGGAAATGTAAATAATATACAACACTGGTGGTATCGACCTCAACCCGGAAGTGCCCCAAATAAAAGAATATTACATTATATTTGAATATACATGAATGAAAATATAAAACTTTGATCTCACATAAAAAAAACCCGGCTATTCAATCGCGACAATCCTTCACATCATATCTCAGCAACACATAATATCACATATTATCAACGTAAGTAAGTATGCGTACCCCAATTATCGTTGATGTATAGCAACGTAACCGGCGATATCGACATACTACACTTACGGTCACAGAAAAGAAAGTGTAAAACTGCAATATTTGGAATCCACATTCTCTTTAGACATCATAAATGCGAAATATCACATACTTCGTATTTCATGTCCAACTATATGAATTCCACATATTGCATCACATTCCAGATAAATAGACGGTATTAAAGTTTTCGAACGAACGATCAAATACCCAAGATTCGCTGAAGCTCAACACTTGAGCGGAGTTCAAAAACCCGGAGTGTGACACAGTAGTAGCGGTCCAGCCGTAGAAGGGTCAAGCCAACACCTCACATGTGGCACGCCGTACTACCCCAAACCCTAAGGTTCAAAGGGAAGTTCAAGACGGTCACATAATCGAGTTAAGGTTTGTTGTCTTCTAGAGGGTCCACCACAAAACTTGCACGTATCTCCAAAATATTTAAACCCCATGAAAAGTGAGCAAATGATACTCGTTCAAACACTTCAATACTTTCTAATTTATCCGGAAAATCAAAACAAAATTAAATTCTCCGATCGAATCGACGATTACAAAATGAACCCCTGAATACTCAACACTTGAGTCAAATTAAAAATACCCAGAAAATATGAATAACAGAACCAAGAATTACTATGCAAACTAACTTCCAAAGTCTCATTGTACGGCTGCGGTTCCGCGGCACAAGCAGGGTATTGCCGCGGAACCGCGGCGGTCCGTACAGATCACGTGATCATTTTTGCGCCGTAATTCTTACAAATCCCTGCTGTATTTTTTAAGTATTTTTAATTCACAAAAATCCCAGATTTTAAAAATTGTCCAGAGAGGGGTTGATTTTGTCGATATCGGGTTCGATCGGGGTTTTAACTTCGTTAAAGTGTCACCTAATGTTGTAGGTCGGCTCTGATACCAATATTGGGTTAGCCTAGCACCTCATGAAGGGATTGGAAGCATCACATGTACCAAAGATGGAATTTTTAGGGTGCTAAGTTAACGATCATTGAATCGTTCCTAGAAAATTAGGGTTTCAAAATTTTGCACATCAACATAAGCAAGAAAAGCTAGGGTTTTGAAAGTACAACCTTTGTATCTCCCTACGCTAGACTCCTCGGCTACTTGGGGTTTGGAAACGGGTCCGCTTGAACTCCTCTAGGTCAACGATGATCCACCCGTAGTCCGCTTTGTCCAAGCTTGCAACTTCACCCGATTAAGAGAATGAAATGAAGCTAACACTCCAAACAAGTGGGCTAGACTTGTGTAGAATGGTGTTGTGGTTCTCTTTCTCACTTCAAAATCCTAACTTGATGAGTATATTGCTCACTACAAAAATCTAGAGAGCAAATGAGAGAGGAAGAAGAAGATGATGGCTATATCTTTAACAAGAGTGAAAAGAATAACCCTTGTTGAGAAAAATGAAAATATATGTATATATATTTTCTTGTTCTCATCTCAAACCATGGTTAAACAATGAATATCTTATTGAACTTGAGTTAAAGCACAAAAGGAAAGTTTACCCAAGGTTAAAAGGTGGGTGAGGATGGTTAGGTCAAAAGAAGAGTGTAGAAACAAATCAATGATAACCATTTTCCTTTTTCCTTTTTGTTTTAAATCAAATGCAATAAAATCGATATATATAACCATGGTGTGAGTCTTATATTGCCACCATTTTCATGTATGTACAACCATGAAGGATGTATGTATGTATGTATGTATGTATGTGTATGTACATCCAAATGTGCATGAATCTATAAAGAAGGCATACATGCATGCATTCATCCATCAAACTCAAGAAAGGATTTCAAGTGAGAAACTAATGGTTAAATGATAAATCAACACTTGATTTATCAATCCGGCCATATCACATATGACCCAACCAAAAGCAAGCCGCCCGATCAATATACGGTATCCTATACGGGCATTTTAATCGGGTCCATACGCATATCGCATACGCGCACCACAACGTTTCGCCTGGACTAGGAAACTCCATTGTGGGACTCTAAGACTCGTCAATACGCCGGCAGTAGGTGATAATCATATCAAGCACCCCCAAGCCGCAAGCGGTCAGCTAAACGTAACGGACACCCGGGTATTGAGCGATCAGAAGAAAACAAGCGAACCTGCTACAACTCCCGTTGAGCCAATCGGCAACACTTCCCGTACAGTCCGGTCTCCTCGTATGATATGTCGCATATCAAGTCTAGGGGTGGTAAACGTCAGACCCCAATAACTGATAAGTTGTGCCGATGTGAGGCTCATAACGGGTCGAGAAACTACTGGTAACACTTACCAGCAAATCTCGGAATCAGCCCTGGCCAGGGACTTCCCTGTTACGGCCAATCGAGCACAACGCAACATCAACCCCCAATACCGGGAGAGACGAAACCCCTCCTATCGCTCATTGCCTCCATGTGACCCGGGACTGTACCCAAAAACCACCGTTTTGCACGCCCTCATGGACGTGGTAAGGTGGAAATCAAAGCACAGTGGGAATCACACAAGACTCTATGACGATCTCGGGTCTACAGACTAACCTGCACAAGTGTCACCTGAGAACTGCCATCTGACGTGAGGTATAATACCATCTGGGAGTTCTCGGCGAGTCCGTCCAGTGTACCCAGTCTCCACTGAGCACCCGTATACCATCTCTGATGTCAAACACCAATGGATATGGGATCATCCATCGCCCATCTCATGGGTCGAGAAGCGTATACGCTAGTCTACACTGGTATATCGATGCCCCGTCTCGATACACCCACGACTAGGGACCTTGAAGGATGTACTTATGGACTACCATGTCCCCACTAGTATGATCCTCACCATAGTCCAGGTAGTCAAGTACACATCCTAAGGGCTTTACCAACATGTAACTATAAGACAGTATAAAGAGACTAGTAACATGTTAAGATAAAGAGCAACCAGATAGCATACTATCATATCGAGCAAGAAAGTCATCTCTATATATGTCCAAGCATCCAATATAATATACATCATCTGTACAATACTGGCCTCTAGGGCATGCATACAACTAACACATCACCTACTGCCGTTGTATTGACGATTCTTCAGAGCCCTACACGGAGGTTTCCTGGCTCAGGCAAAACGGAGTAGGTGCACATATGTGATATGTGCGGGACCGAGAATAATACGAGTATGTGATACCATATTAGATTCTCGCGATATGAGATATCGGCCGGGTATATGTGATATAGCCGGGTCATCGGATCAAGTGTTGATTCGATGAACTGATATAGATTATATTAGTCGGTTATATGCGATATAGCCGGATTATCGGATCAAGTGTTGATTCGATAATTTAATGTATAATTATATATGTGACATATTAAGTTACATTAACTAATATAAGCTCACTTAAAGATTTTTTTTCTCACTTAGATAATACATTGATATATATATGTGATATATGTTAATTGTATTATTTTATTTTGTTACAAAATATATTATATATGTGATATATAATATTGTAACAAGTTAGGGTTATAAATGCAACATGATTTGTGGAGTTTAAACAAGTTAGGGTTTGATTTGGGTTAGCATTTGGATTAGCTTTTGCATGAAGCTTCCTTTTGTTTTTTGCTTAGATATTTTGTGTTGATATTTATTAACCCAACCCAAACCCTTTACCCTAATTAACTCTCTACAAGGGTTAAGCCTTCATGATTGACCCATGATTGATTTGTAACAATAACAATAATTCATTATTCATCACAAATAGTTTTCTTCTTCTTCTTCCTGTGAAAAAGCTTTCTAGCTTTTGGGTTTGTGATGATTTTGAGTGAGATAAAGAAAACAAAAGAGAGCTAAATTCCTACTTCATCATCCTCATCTTTTCTAGCCACTTAGATTAGGGTGTTTGCTTTGCTAATACTTGATTAGTGAAGCAAGAGCTTGGGTTTGAGTTTCTTCAATGTAGATCATCTTAGTTGTTGAAGATTGGAAGCAAGCTTGCATCTTTCTCTTCATGGAGCCTCTCTAGAGTCCGGGTACTTGATGATCGTAGCAAAGGGACCTCAACACGGAGCTTATGAAGTGAAGGAACGGACTACAAAGGTTTTAATCCCTAACTCTTAGATGTAAAGTTGTTTACATGCATGTTTAACCCTAAGTCTCTAATTAAGATCTTGGTTAGGGTTTGTTTAGCACCCCAAAAAATTTAAAGTAGCATGATTGATGCTTGCCAAAACCTTCACAAGGTGCTATAATAACCCTACAGATCATACAACTAGAACTTATGTAGTCTACAAGCATATCCTTTAACAGTTCCTAATCGAGAGAGTATCGAGACAGGGCATCGATATTCCAGAGTAGACTAATGTGTACGTTTCTTGACCCTGTAGGGAGCGATGTTTGATCCCATATCCATTGGTGTTTGACATCAAAGATTGTACACAGGTGCTCATTAAAGAATGGGTACACCGAACAGGACTCGCCGAGAACTCCTAAATGGTACTATACCTATCGTCAGATAGCAGTTCTTTGGTAACACTGGTACAGGTTAGTCTGTAAACCCGATATCGTCATAAAGTCTTGTGTGGCTCCCACTGTGCTTTGATTTCCTCCCTACCACGACTCAAAGGAGTCGTGCAAACAGGTGGATTTTGGGTACAGTCCCGAGTCACATGAAGGCAATGAGCGATAGAAGGGGGTTCGTCTCTCCCAGTATAGGGAGTTGATGTTGCGTTGTGCTCAATTGCCTATAACAAGAAGTCCATGGCCATGGCTATTGATGAGATTTACTGGTAAGAGTTATCAGTAGTTTCTCGTACCGATATAGGCCACACATCGGCATGACTTATTAAGTTATTGGGGTGTGACGATTCCACCCCAGACTCGATATGTGACATATCAGACGAAGAGACCGGACTGTACGGTAAGTGTTACTTATAGGCTTCATGGGAGTTTGGACAAGCTTGCTTGTTGATCTTCTATTCGCTCAATACTTGCGTAGCCGTTACGTCCGGCTAGTACCGCTGACGTCTTGTGGGTAACTGATGTGATCATTACCTACTACTGGCATATTGACGAGTCTTTAGAGTCCCACACAGAAGTTTCCTAGTTCAGGCAAAACGAAGTAGGGCACATATGCTGATATGTGTGGAGGCCTGATTAAATACGAGTATGTGATACCGTATTCTAATCTGGCAGTTATTTGATATCGGTTAGGTTATATGTGATATAACCGCATTATTGAATCAAGTGTTGATTTAATAATCTGATATACAGATAAATGATATTAGTCGGTTATATGTGATATAACCGGATTATTAAATCAAGTGTTGATTTAATAATATGATATATATTTATATTTGATATAATTATATATTAACTAATATTATTTCTCACTAATTATTTGCTTATCTTTATATATATATATATTAATATATATGTGATATATATATATATATATATATTATGAAACATGATTGATTTTCTGTTTTGTGAAAATAGAAAATGAAGTGAAAAATGGGGAGACTTTTGAAGGATGGGCAAGTCATGGCTTTTATTATTTATATATTGGTCTTGTAACACTATTGAAGCATGGTTGAATAAATTTATTGGAAATTTTTCCATGCTTCAATAAGTGAGCAAGGGTAGAGACATTTTTGGTGTTGGTTCATTTTTGCCTTAGCCATTTTTTTCTTGAGCTCATATGATGTGTTCTCCTCTCTACCTCTCTCCATCTTCTTTCTCACCTCCTCCAAGCCAATCCCTCACATGAGTTGTGAAACCTTGAGCTTGTGAGAACCCTAGTGTGCAAAAAAACCCTACTTCACCATCCTACACTTGATTAGCATTAAGTATAGTGTGTTTCCTTCACTAAAAAGTTTAGTGAAGAGGTAGTTGGGATCAGCGGAGCTTCGGGTGGATCATCTTCGGTATGAAGATCGCAAAGGAAGCTCGATCCAATTTCAAGTGGAGCCTAGTGGAGTCGCGTGGACTACTACACGGAGCTTGAGAAGAGAAGGAAACGGTCTACAAACATTGTAGCATCCTTCTCTTAGCAAGTTTTTGTGATATCATCATAGTTAACCCTAATATTCTAGTTTGATCCTTAATTAGTCTAGCTTATCACCTAGCAATTTTTTAAATTGCATGCTTGATAACCGTTTAAACCTCATGGTGGTGCTAGGGTAGACTTTCATGAGGAACAAAAGGTGTTTGTTGCTCAACATGCCACCTTTTTAGAAAAGGAATTTCTTGTGAAAGAAATTAGTGGTAATGAGGTAGAACAGGAAGAAGCTCCAGACAACTGATGATTTGGTAGAACCGGAGGATTCAATAGTCCCCGACGAACCTCAGCCACTCCGCAGATCTAATAGGGTTCCTCATCCACCTGAGAGATACTACGGCTTTCTCATAGACGGTGGGAGAGGGGATTGCATCATGGAAGATGATGACCCAACTAGTTTTGAGCAGGCCATCATGAGTGGGGACTTTGTGAAATGGCTGGATGCTATGCGATCTGAGATGGAATCCATGTACACCAACAAAGTATGGACTTTGGAAGTTGCTCCTGAAGGGGTAAAACCCATTGGGAGCAAGTGAATCTTTAAGAAAAAACTTGGTGTGGATGGAAAGGTCGAGACCTTCAAAGCAAGACTTGTAGCAAAAGATTTCCGTCAACGACCAGGTGTCGACTATGACGAGACCTTTTCTCCAATGACTATACTTAAGTCTATCAGGATCCTACTTGCCATTACGGCATACCATTACTATGAAATCTAGCAGATGGATGTCAAGACCGCTTTTCTAAATGGCAATTTAGAAGAGAGTGTGTATATGACACGGCTAGAGGGTTTCGTAGACAGTAGGAACAGCGGAAAAGTGTGCAAGTTGTTTAAATCAATCTACGGATTAAAGCAGGTATCGCGGAGCTAGAACATCTGTTTTGGTGCGGCAATCAAAGAGTTTGACTTCATCAAAAACGTAGATGAAGCTTGCATATACAAAAAGGTTATAGTGAGTAAGGTTGTCTTCCTCGTATTGTATGTAGATGACATACTCTTGATAAGAAATGATGTTCCTATGCTGCACTCGGTCAAACTCTTGCTATCATAAAAGTTCTCCATAAAAGATCTGTGTGATGCCTCGTACATTCTAGATATAAAGATCTATAGAGATAGATCTAAAAAGATGTTGGGATTGTCCCAATTCAGGTACATTGACACCATACTAAAGAGGTTTAGTATGGAAGATTCTAAGCGTGGTAATTTACCCGCTTGTTCAGAAATCACTCTCTCCAAAGAGATGTCTCCCAAGACTGATTTGGAGAGGACTCGCATGCAAGTGATACCCTATACTTCTGCATCTGGGTCTATCATGAACGCGATATTATGCACCAGACCAGATGTAGCTTATGCACCTAGTGTTGTAAGTAGGTATCAATCAGACCCAGGGAAGAAACACTGGACAGCTGTGAAGAACATTCTTAAGTACTTGAGAAGGACTAAAGAGATGTTTTTGGTGTATGGTAAAGGTGAACTCCAAGTGGGGTCCTTTACCGATTTGAGCTTCCAGAGTGATAAGGACGAAAGCAAGTCGGTCTCGGGTTTTGTCTTCACTCTCAATGGAGGCATGGTATGTTGGAAGAGTTCCAACCAAGATACTGTGACAGACTCGACGATGGAGGTTGAATACATTGCTGCCAACGATGTTGCCAAAGAAGCAGTCTGGATGAAGAAGTTCATTGCTGAACTTGGTGTGGTTTCATCCATTGAGGATCCAATACCCTTGTATTGTGATAACAATGGAACTGTGGCTTTAGCCAAGTAACCCCGGTCCCATCAGTGATCCAGACATATTCTGAGGCTGTATCACCTGATCCGGGAGATAGTTGATCGCCGGGAGATCGAGGTCAGGAGAGTTGACACGAAGGACAACACAGCGGATCCACTAACAAAGGCACTCCCCTAGACGCAATTTGAGAGACTTTTTGGGATGTTGGATATGCGATAGTACAACAACTGACCTTAGTGCAAGTGGAAGATGGTTAGGAATATGTATGCCCTAGAGGCCACTATTGTATATTATAATGGATGCTTGGACATATATAGAGAGGACTTTCTTGCTCGACATGATAGTATGCTATCTGGTTGCTCTTTATCTTAATATGTACACTTGTATTGCTATACTGTCTCTCTGTTACATGTTGATAAAGCTCTTAGGATGTAGGCTTGACTACCGGGACTATGATGAAGATCATACTAGTGGGGCTTGAGTAGTCCACAAGCACACCCTTTAACAGTTCCTAGTCGAGAGAGTATCGAGACAGGGCATCGATATTCCAGAGTAGACTAGTGTGTACGTTTCTTGACCCTGTGTGGGGCGATGGTTGATCCCATAACCATTGGCGTTTGACATCAAAGATTGTACACAGGTACTCATTAGAGAATGGGTACACCGAACAGGACTCGCCAAGAACTCCTAGATAGTACCATACCTATTGTCAGATAGCAGTTCTCTGGTGATACTTGTACAGGTTAGTCTATAGACGTGAAATCGTCATAGTGTCTTATGTGGTTCCCACTATTCTTTGATTTCCTCCCTTCCACGGCTCAAATGAATCGTGCAAACAGTCCCGAGTCACATGGAGGCAGTGACCGATAGGAGGGGTTTCGTCTCTCTCGGTATTGGGAGTTGATGTTGCGCTATACTCGATTGGCTATAACAGCAAGTTGCTGATGAGATTTACTGGTAAGTGTTATCACTAGTTTCTCGAAAGGTTATAGACCACACATCGGCATGACTTATCAAGTTACTGGGGTCTGACGATTCCACCCCCTAGACTCGATATGCGACATATTAGACGAAGAGACCGGAATGTACGGTAAGTGTTACTTATAGACTTTACGGGAGTTTGGACAAACTTGCTTGTTGATCTTCTATTCATTCAATACCTGGGTATCCGTTACATCCAGCTAGTACCGCTGACGGCTTATGGGTATCTGATGTGATCATTACCTACCTTTGGCGTATTGACAAGTCTTTAGAGTCTCACAAAGAGGTTTCCTAGCTCAAGCAAAACAAAGTAGGGCACATATGGTGATATGTGCGGGAGCTTGATTAAATACGAATATGTGATACCGTATTCTAATCGAGCGATATTTGATATCAGTCAGGTCATATGTGATATGACCGGATTATTGAATCAAATGTTGATTTAATGATTTGTTATATGTATATATATTTGATATTGGCTGGTTATATATGATATGACCGGATTATTGAATCAAGTGTTGATTTGATATTGAGTATTGAATATTAGTCGGTTATATGCGATATAACCGGGTTATTGAATCAAGTGTTGATTTGATAATATGATATACATATATAAATGATATTAGTCGGTTATATATGATATAACCGGATTATTGAATCAAATGTTGATTTAATAATTTGATATATATTCATATATTTGATATATATATTAACTAATATAGCTCACTAAAGTTTTTCTTCTCTACAAATACATTTATATATATATATGAGATATATATTAATATATGTATTTACATAATGTATCATGGTTGATGATATATAGAACTAGGATGTATGAGAATCACACATGAGATATGAGATGAGTGGAAAATATATTTATTTATGAATTAAAGAAAATGGGAAATGAGTCATGATCTTAAGATGCTTGTGGAAGCCTTGAGAAGCCATGACTCACCATCATTTCCTTATTTTATTCATAGATATTTTCCCACTGTCTCATCACTTCACTTCATGGTTCACTCTCTCTCTCTCCCCCCTCTCTCTCTCTCATCCAAGTTCATTTCATCTTCTTCCCCACTTCCTCTCTAGGATATTCTTGAGGTGAGAAAAAGAAAAGAGATAAATAATTAGAATGAGCTAATCTCCTACTTCATTAACCTACACAATCCTAGCCCTTTAGTATAGGTTGTTTGCTTCACTAATACTTTGATTAGTGAAGAGTGAGTTTGAGTTAGAGAGACTTCAAGATGGATCATCTTCGGCATCGAAGACTACAAAGCAAGCCCGTTCCTTTCTCAAGTGGAGTCTAAGAAGAGTTCTAAGAACTACTACTTGGAGTTTTAGAAGTGAAGGACCGGTCTATAAAGGTTGTATTCTCTTTTCACTTAGTGTAGAACTTGTTTGCTTACACTAAAACCCAAATTCTCTAGTTCGATTCTAGATTAGTATAGCATAGACCTCTAGATTTTTTTAAATTGCATACTTGATTCTTGTATAAACCTAGTAGAGGTACTAAGACATACTTTCAGATACTATATACCGTTACTGACATGACCTTGTTATCATTACACATATGTATACACGATCACCCTAAATACCACAATATTGCTTTTATGTTATAGTATGACTTAGGAGATCATTATACATTCGATTTCTATCTGCTGATATTTTCTACTCACGAGTTGGCAACTCACCCCCGTTGTGCCGCAGTTTTCTTGCAGGACCGACCGCTTGGATCAGTAGCGGCTCACTAGCACACAGCTTCCTTCTGGGTGATTTGCATTGGCAGGTGTGGTACACTTTGAATCGTGACCACCTTTGTGTATATATTTATTTAGTTGTATCTAGTTAAAATCTCCATCAACCGAACTATGCATATTTGGTAGACCGAGACACCAGACTTATATATTCTTTGAGACTTAGAGCGAGATAGGTGTTTTATTCGTGATTTGAGCTTGATGATGTCTTGGTCTTCTTTATTTTCTTTCTGTGATTGACCTTCGCCTTGGGGTATCGTATATATATTTATTACGTGGTTATGATTCCGCCAATTGGCGAAGAGCTAGCTCCCACTTAGGGATGCCTATATTATTGCTGTGATGTATTGGTTTTGGATCAAAATTTACAAGGGAGGTGCTGCCCAATTTCAAATGACGAAAATGTTTTCGAAGATAGTATACAACCCACTTGCATTTTCATATAATATTACTTATACTTTTTAAAGAAGAATTTGAATTCATGATGCCGTTATTTCAAACTACACCTCCATTATTTTCCGAAAAAAGTTTAGATTTCTGGGCTTTCGGCTTACTTTGATTACGGTGGGGTCCTATAGACTTCACGTGATTTAAGTACCGGTCACGTGCCAATTCCAGGTCATGACAGATCGTGACCCGCATTTGTATATATTTATATAGTTGTATCTAGTTAAAAGATCCATCAACCAGACTATATATATTTGGTAAACTTAGAAACCACAGACTTGTATATTCTTTCAGATTTAGAGCAAGATGTGTGTATTTGTCTTTATTCTGGATTGATGATGTATTTGGATTTTCTTTTTCTTATCTCGTGTTGATTTTCGTCTTAGGCGTCGTATAAATCTTATTTGCCTTGTTGTTTCCGTCGATTGGCGAAGAGCTGGCTTCCGCTTGGGGATGCCATATTACTATTGATTATGTACTTGTTTTTATCAAAATTTACAAAAGAGATGCTGCCCAAATTTCAAACGACAAAAATGTTTTCAACTATAGTATACGACCCACATGTATTTCATATAACATTACTTATAATTTTAAAAGAAAAAGCTTGATTTCATTATACTTTTATTTCAAAACTTCACCTCCATTATTTTACGGAAAGGTTTAGATTTCTGGGCTTTCGGGTTACTTGGGTTACGGTGGGGTCCTATAGGCTTCACGTGATTCAAGTACTGGTCACGTGCCAATTCCGGATCGTGACAATAAATGAGAGAACATCAATAAATTTTGGAGTTATTTATTAAAATAATTTCTTTTTCAAAAATATTGTAAATAAATCTTGGTTTGATATTTATATATACATAAGAAAAGTAAAAGATAAAAATATTAACTCATAACTCAATTTATATATTTAAATAAAATACTTTATAAAAAATAGAGCCTAAGTTTGAACTTTAAATTGAAACTATTGATATGTATCTTATACATTGGAACGATTGATATGATATCTTATACATGATTATTTTCAAACAGCTGCAAAGTATCTTTTAAGAAACTAATTTTAGTTAGGATATGACAGACGAAAAATTAGACTAATTTGTTTATAAAAGGAGTATAAGTATAATATTGTGCAAATAGATAAATATTTTCAAATGCTACATAGTTATTGATAAAGTATTTATTATTTGAAAACATATTAGATAATTGCATATGCGTCATGGTTAAAATTTAAGAAGTTCTATATCTTTAAAATTCACACATATTTATTCCCACATGATTTGGTTGTTTTAAAAAGATACCCTTTCAATGTAAAAAAGAAATTACAACTTATAAAAAAATTCTAAATTTATATTCCTTATTTTAATAAATCTTATATGTAAATTTGTTATGGTAATGATATTTTAGTTTATACCAAATCTTAAATAAACATACGGACCAAAAAAGTGTCAATTTGTTTATAGGAGTTGTGTGTCTATTGTTGTTGCAGTAGGAAATTTTTATTAAAAAACATTCCTGATATCTAATCCAACTAATATTATTAGTCAGATTAGATAAATTCCGACTGAAAGTATCTGTTGGAATTGGTCTCGGAAATAATTTTAAAAAATTCATGATACCTAATCCAGCATAAATTATTAGTTGGAATTGATCTAATCTGACTAAAAATATTAGTTGGATTAGGTCCCAAAAGTATTTAAAACCGTGCCCACCAATAACTTAACCCAACTTAAAAGTGCAATCGGATTAGAATCAGATCAAATCCAACTGAAGACCTTAATGTTGGACTCATCCCAGTATAGTTTTGATTATTACCAAACAAATCGTTCCAATCCAAAAGGAGAATGGAGGCAAATGTTGGGACTTCACAACATCAATATTTTCAACATCATATTCGAAGCTAACAAGTAGCTCGAGTCAGTGATTGACTCATCGGTTTTTTTTTATTTCATTAAGGACTTAATTATAAAAGGGGTAGGATATAATGAGCTTGAAAATACATGCATTCACATTTTCATATTGCATCATATTTTGGCAAAATATTTGTTCATAAAGTTTTCTAAGTGTTTAATGAAAATATTTATTTTAATCTCCTAAAGATATATGCAAATATCTATTAAGTTATTTCCATAGCCTAAGCACATTTTTTATTATTAGTTGGTGACATCATCAAGATGTTCACACCAATTCAAATGATCAGCTATGGGCTTTCTTACACAGGTTTAATGAATTTTACTTAATTTTTCTATGTGAGGTTTTTATTATTATAATCGATTAGCTCTAAACATGGTAGCTTTTCAAATTGACCTTTGCATATATAATTTGGCAATATATTTTCATACTTCGGCATAAAACAATAAATCTGTTGCATAATTTTTTGGCTTATTCTTTATAGCCGTTGGCTATTTGCATATTCATGTTTCTTGGCAATTATTAAAAAGAGCCATTGGATGAATTTGGTGCATGTGAGAAAACTTTCTATAGAATCACCATTTTGAAATCATTTATAAATACAGCTATTTTATTTCTCAAAAATAAGAATGTCACCTGCTTATCAAATCACAGTTGGATTTTCTCAAATCTGACTGAGGCCATACAAATCCAACTTTGTCTTTAGTTGGATTTGATCAATTTTTCCAGTAGAGTCACGTCATGAATTCGGCTTTGAGCTGCAACTATTAACGGACAGGTCATCAACCGAGGTTTGTTATAAAGTCCTTTTGCAAGGATTCACAATGTACAAGGGGTCCGCTTGCACGGATCCGCACTGTACAAGCCACGTATGAACACACGGTTCTTTAACACCTTCATTCACATCTCAACCGAATCATGAAGGTAGGGTTTCACATTATACACCAAAGCCAGGACTTAGGAAAGGGCTTGAATGTCACTACTGGATGAAGATAAAGCCCTACCGGCAAGAGATTTGCGCTCAACTCCGGTAGAACTCCACCCACAGTCAACACCGATTATTGTACATAAATAATCATGTAATCCTTGATGATTGCAGGAGTTACCTGACGGTGAGAGGTTCACGTTCTATTCTGACAGGGCTTCCGACAGCACGGTCTTCTATGTCACTTCTAAGATAAGTTGAGGAATAAACTTGATTAAAGATTGGCTGATCGGAGAATCATGATCCTCATCGGTTCGAACTCTCTTATATATAATATATGTTTGATTTTTGCAATAACTTCCCCTTCACTTCTTTAAAAGTGACCCGTCACTCCAACTGCACGTACATAACGACCCATATTCTTGTGTATGCTTGCCTCTCGCCACCGATTGGTTCCAACATAAATAATCTCTTCCTAAGCCGAAGAATGATTTTGGTGTGTATATACTTCGGCTATCAACAAGCCGAGGCGCTACTGATCTCTCCATAACCGGATTTTTGTGCAAAGGAGCTAATGAACGAGAATCATGCTCATTGCAGTCACCTCTAGAATACTAGGCCTTTTTCTTCATTTTGGCATCGTATCGATAATTTAAAGTGTGCCAAAATGACAAAAAGGACGATACCAGGCGACGCACTCGGCCAACTCCATGAGGTTAACACCCACGGACACCGAAGGCTCGGACCATCACCGTAACCTTGATTGCTTCAGTTCCATTGTGAACTAGTGCAAGTGTAACCCGAAATTTTTATCAAACAAATTTTGATGGAGTTTTAAAAGCCCAAGTGTAGCCTATTTATTTAAAACCTACATTAAGTTGAGATCCAAAGCAAGAATTGATTTTACAATTTAATGGGCTGTCTATTCTTTCTTCTCCAAAACAAAAAGAAGTTTGGAGCACACATATTGGACCTGTTCGGATTGAATTATTTTTTGTCAACAAATGATTAAAAATCACATTAAGGTGGGCATCAAGTAGATAGGGTGTTTGGATCTCGATTTTATTATTCAATAAGTGATTATTTTACCTTACATCTCACACCAACTTAAAAATGACAAATTTTTCCACATAAAAATAAGCTAGAAATTCCTAGCTTATTCCTTAAGTGGTTATGGAATGGTAGAGTTGACTAGGTAATATACCATAACACTCCTTGTCTTTTCATCCAAATTTTAAGATGGCATTAATGATACGTTCTTTTGGTCATTTTACACTCAATAATCACTTATGTATCTTTTCATCCAAACACACTATCTGCTTATAATCATTTTTTCATACGAAATCAACCAAACACTGAATAACTTATTTGTCATAACCATTTATAAGTGATTTTTTTTCACTTTTTCCAGAAATAATCACTTATAAATGATTACGCCAAATAATCACTTAAAAATAAGCTCACATCACACAAAGAATGGACCTTTTCTTTTCTTCTCTTCTCTTCTCTGCTGGCTTATCCTTTAAGTAAAGCTAAAGCTAATGGGACTTTTTATCAATGATTATCATCTGTAACTTTTTGGACACTAGATAATATAATATGTTTACTCCAATAATAAGATATGTCACATCAACTCTACCTGTAGTGTTTCATTACAGGGGTTTTTCACATCTGGTTCTCCAAAACTTGCATATTTCTAAACTTCAATCCTGAAAATTCATATTTCTAAATTTCCCCATAAATCTTTTAACTTGCTAAAAAATTTCTCCTAATTATATTTATGAGAATTTAACTTCTCTTGCTTTAATTAACCAAGAACTTGAGTTAAAGACGTGATCCCTCCATTTTTCTCCTCAAAGGACCGAGATTGCGTCTTCTTCTCTTTCCATTTTTAGCGATTTCATGGGTTTCATTATTTCCATAAATCCTAAATCGTTTTTCATTGGAGTCGTCAAAATTGGTACAATAAGAAGCTCAAACTCCTTTACATCAATCCGTAAGCAATGGGTGAGAAGAAAAACCTCTAATTTTTTATCTAAAGAAAATGTCTAATTTCGAAATATTCAAGAAGAAATCCTAACCCTAGTCCTGATTTGAAAGAGGATGAAAATTCCAAAATAATGGAAAATTCTTATAACATGCCGAGTAAATCTAATTAGGAAAGATTTTTAAACAAGTGAAGGTTTTAGAGGGCAATTTAGAAATATGAATGTTTAGGGGTGGAATTTATAAATATGCAAGTTTTGGAGGTGAGATATAAAAAAAATACCCTTCCTTATGATGTTATTATGTTATTGCAGATATTTTTAATTATCTAATGAAAATGGAATTGATGTGGCATTAACTTAATTAGTGGCTCTTACATATCATTGGACTAGCACGTATGTTAAAATGACCTTATTGTGCACTAAACATATAAAAATTAAGAGACTTATACCATGATCAACTCATATCAGCTTCACTATAAAGATTACTTCATTAAGACGTTTTTTAAAATATGGTTACTCAATGATCCTCGTAATTGTCCTTGTAATTCTTTGGATCCTGAAAAATTTCAGCATCAAAGCCACATGCATATATGGTTCATGGGAAAGAAAAAATCAAAAAAGATATATTATATATATATAGCGTCCCTTTCTCTTCCATCAAATCATCACTCTGTTTATTACACAAATTTAATTTCGACTATGACTCTATGAGGTTCAATCAATGTATATGCCACCATCTCGAGACACATCAATACTCCCCTCCTTGTATGTCATAAGGACGTCGAAGGTTAAATCATATTAAATCATGACAAGATGCATCTCTTCTAGTATCTCCAATTCTAACATTTACCTTTTTATGACAATGTTTTATTTATATTACCGTTTATCTAATACGATATCTTTTTTGATATATACTGATCTTGATTTTCCTATATTAATCTCACTTTCTTCTCTTATTTAACCTATTGATTTGTTCTTGCTGAATATTTACTAAGCTTTTCAGATTTTACTGTTCTTTGAGAAAAAATAGTTTGTGTAAACATCAAATATCATTATTTGAATAGTGAAATTGTTTCTCTCATTAAACCTGAACTTTACGAAAAAACTTAACCAAAGAATAGTGATAACAACAAAATTACCGGGATGGAACTCTAGAGGTGTGGTTAGTGTGTTGAGGGAGCAAAGAATCGCTGTATGTTCTCTCTTTTTTTCCTTTTCTTTTGTTTTTCTTTCGTATATATGCATACATGGCTTGCTTTCCTTTATTAGAATAATACTAGCAATGGCCCCGCGTGATGCACAGGCACAAAATCCAAAGTAAAAAATAATCATATTAATTTTAAAGTTTATTGTTATATTATTTGTAAGGTGTAATATCTTATATCTATGAACCACATACGAAAAATATAGGAATGATCAACTTTCAATTACTTAGGCATTTTCTTCATATTTTCAATATTTTTCTTCATATAATATACAAAATTCGTGAAATTTGTTAAAATCTTAAAAACAATGCTGGTTTTTCAATGTTTTGATTGTTACCACACATGAAAATCACGTAATGTCCAAAAATCCCTTTTCTTATTTTTTTTCAAATTTTCAACATTTTGCATGTATAGTACACGAATATTATGAAATTTAATAATCTCAAAATTTCTATTTTGCAATATTGTATTTGCAATAATAGAAAAAAATCATGAAATATTCAAGAATAAATTAATTTCATCGGTTATTCAATATTTTCTATGATATATCATATGAAAATTTTGAAATTTTCTGTTTTCTTTCTTTTTTCAGTATTATGCATGTTATATTAATATCTTAAAAATCTTAAATTTTTCTATCCTGTTCGATTTTTTTAAATATTTTGCATTTTATAATACATGATAACCTCAAAATATACAAAAATCCGAAAATTATTTATTTTCTTCAAATTTACAATATTTCACACCCAAAATTGTGTGATTTTGAAAAATCTCAATATTTTTTTTGTTTTTATTCGGGTTTTCAATATTTTGCTTGCTATATTAATGTATATGAAAATCGTGATCTTTTCACGAATAACAAAATTTTCAACTACCATCATATTATTAATATTTTTCATGCTATAGCATAAGAAAACAGCGAATTTTTAAAATTCAAAAAAAATCTTCAAATTTCCAATATTTTGCTATACGAAAATTTAAAAAAATATTAATATTTTTTGTTTTATCCGGTTTTTCTATATTTTGCTTGATATAGCACATAAAGATCGCGAACTTTTCAAATTTTTTTTTGTTTTTCCCTGTTTCTCTATGTCTGGATTTTTATAGCACGCGGAAAATGCAAATATTAAAAAGTCTTGAATTTCCTTTTGTTTTATTTCTTTGGTTTTATAATTTTAAATAATGTAATTTTCAAAAGTTTAAATTTTTTCTTTTTTCCTTCGATTTTATAATTCTTTTACTTGGTACATAGAGCATGAAAACTGCAAAAGGTTTTATTTTTTCAGTTTTCCCAATATTTTGCTTGCTATAACAAATAAAAATCGCAAAATTTATAGAATTCTTAAAATATTTTTTTCGCTTTTTAAATATTTTGAATGATAGAGCATATGAAAATTATAAAAGTTTCAAAAATCTTTAAAAACCGCTTTCTTTCTTTCTTTTATTATTTTACCTTTACAATTATTATTCGTACTTATTGAAATATATAAATTCGAAGTTGTGATATTTCTTTTTTTATTGGATATGTTCTGTGGTAGACATAATTGAATTTTTTTTTGCGTTTCAAATATATTTTTGTCCGTTCGCAAGAAATTTATAATTATCTGTGCAATACTTTTATTTGAAACAAAATCTTTATCGAGCTCAATCATTACCATCATCTACATACATTATACTGTTGTTCAAACAAATTCTTATTGAAAAATTGTACAACATGCATAATATTGAAGAAAAAAAGAAAACAAAAACTTTGGAGATTTTCTTGTGTTATATCAAAGAAAATATTGAATCACCGATTAAAAATAATTTATTCTTGAATATTTTATGATTTCTTATATTATAGAAAATAAAATATTGGAAAATAAAAATTTTGAGATTATTAAAATTACACCATATTTGTATACTATATAGCATGTAATATGCTGAAAAATTTGAAGAAATCGAATTCTTTTTGGATTTTTATATATTACGTGATTCTCGTGTGTTATAACAAACAAAATATCGAAAAACCAAAGAATTTTTTTAAAATTTTTTATAAATTTCACAATTTATTTATGTTATAGTAAGATAAATATTGAAAATTTGGAAAAACATTTCCTCAGGGTTTCAAAGTTAATTTTTCATATATTTTTCGTATGAAATTTATAAATATGAGATATTACAACTTATAAATAATATAACAATAAACTTTGAAATTAATATGATTATTCTTGACTTTGGATTTTGTGCCCACGCATTGCGCTGTGAAACAGATTAAATAATTTTCAATTTTGTTGCCATGCTAAAACCTACAAATGAAAAAACCGAAACAAGAAAAAACAGAACAAAATGAAAATATACAACTAAGTTCTCAACATGCCAAGAGTATTGCTAAATTATCAAAAGACCGACATTTATTTTCTATCTCATTAATATTATTTATATACTGCGATGGGTCTAAAATGAGGTAAATTTAAATTTTGGAAAAAAATGCAGACTAACCTGATTTTTGGTGAATATTATTTCTATGCTAAAATTTAGAATGGGAATAGTTTACATTTTATATAGAAAATTAGGGACCTAAAAATGAGCTTAGAACGGGATTAGTTTACATTTTATAGAAAGTTAGGGACCTAAACTGATTTTTGCACGTAGATATGAGCTTAGAATGTGATTAATTTACATTTTATAGAAAGTTAAGGGTTTAAACTAATTTTTGTACAAACAAACAAAATAGAAATGGTAATATTCTTTAGAATATGCTTTGATATATGTTTTATATGTATATTATGTTGATGTTTCACTTGAATAAACTCATAAAAATTAATTTTATTGTAGGTGACTTTGGGTGATCCAAAAATAAAAAATGATTGTAGATTGGAGCTAAAGGGACCGGAGCAAAGAATTATGGTGCATATCTCAGTTGTTAGTTTTTTGTTTTCTTATTTATTAAAGTGCCAAAAATCTGTATACTTTTATTTTTTATCAGCTTGTATAAGTGTTGTATAGTTTTGATTAATGAAACTCTGGTGATGGGGTGCTTAAGGAGCAATATACTAATTGAAAAGCTGCTTGCGTGTCTTTTCTGTACATCTTTTTTATTTCGATGAGATAGGCCTTTTGATTCCTGCATTTTGTCCCGGCAAAAAAAAAAGATCGATTGCAACATTGGCATAAATAATTCGATTAAACGGAAAGAGCTTCACTGCACCATGAAGCAAGAGTGCCCAAGAAAATGAATCGGTGTGTTTATATTAAAAGAAAAACATTTCATACATGTAGACAAATCAATTTTTGTAAATTTAAATACTTACACAATAAACATCAATCGATTTCAAGTGTTTTATTTTTAGTGTTAAAAAAAACATCATTTTTGGCCATCCAGTTGTGTATTTTTGGACAACATGATTTGCATCAATAACAAATTGCATTAATTATTTTTGTCATGCACCAGATGTGCTAGGTTTCTCCTGCTCCCAACTACCAAGGACACGACCTACCGACAAAACCACCACACGTGTCAATCAACAAGCCTCGCGACGTGTTGGAAACTCAGCGTCCTATGCGCGCATCCCTTTTCTGCAATAAATAAACTAGCGATTTCGGCATGCGCACTCTAATTGTAGTAATTTAGCTTATAAATTTCTATATTAATTTTACTGCGTGCTTCTCGCTTATAAAATAATAACGACGTAGAATTTTAATTACGTATATCGCACTTGTAAAATAATCAAGACATGGCATTATATTATATGCATTGCACATGAATCAATGGTGTTTTTATGTTTCATTTATCTAAAACTAGCATTTTGCACGTGTGATGCACGTTTGTTACTTTATCTTATTTAGAGTACAAAAAAATTTCTTGAGCCTATGGATAAATATAAAATGGGGGGAGGTTTGGTGTAAGATTATTTTGAATGTTAATAAGTGAATAAAATAGTTATTTTAGTAATTTGGTTCAAGAATATTCTAGAAAATATTATAATTTGTTATTTACCATATTTAAGTAAAAGTAGGTAGTTATAAATAAATGAAAGTATAATTTGAAAAATGATAAAATTAAAATAAGTTCTAGAAAGTACATTTTTCTCCTGAGTTTGAGTATAAATTGAATTTGAAATTCAAAATAAATTTTTACAGAGTTCTTTTTTTTGTCTGAAGTTCAAAAATGTTCCTTTTTTCTTTGTTTTTCAAAAAATGGGGAAGTTTAATTGTTTTTGTCTTTTTCTTTGATACGTGGAGGCTCTAAGATTTGGTTTTTTTTAAACATAACAATTAATTATTTTTGTCTCTTTGTATAATAATGTAGAGGCTCTAAAATTTGTTTTTTTTAAACATAACAATTAATTATTTGGTTCTTTGTATGATGATGTGAACGCCATAAGAATGAAGGTTTTTTCTCCATTTTTTTTCTTTGTTTGTATAAAAAAGGAGATGGTGACTTCTAACCAAGTCCTTTTGCATTATATAATAGTATAGATAATAAGAAACCACGTTATCAATTAATTTCAAAATCAAATGCCCCACTTCCTTTTGTCCTATAATAGTAGAGAAGTAGAGATATTTTAAAAATGTTTTTTAAATAGCTTGCATGTTTTTGGGTGTTTTTTAGATAGCTCGTATATTTATTTTGAGGGTGATATTTAGAAATAGGTTTATTTTACCAAAAAACCCTTATGGTTTTGTCTAATATCCAGAACCCCCCTCCCGTAGTTTAGCCGTTTGTCCAAAACCCCATATATTTTGAAAACGTTATCCCGCAGCCCCCAGGCCATTAAATCTTAAATTTAAGTTGTCACATGATCCATCACGTGGCTGTTTTTTTTTTTTTCATTTCCCCCCCCATATATTCACTACTACATACAGTTAATATTAGAGACCGTATGAAACGATCTCTAAAAATTAATAAACGGTCGCTAATGTATATTAGCGACCGTTCAAATTGTAAACGGTCTCTAATACACGGTCGCTGATTTGGTGGTCGCTGATATGTGTATGAGCGACCGTTTATGCACAGGCGCTAATATGAACGGACGCTCGTATACGTGTCAGCGAACGTTCATGCCGGTTGCCAATAAGACGACATGTGGACTTCCCAACGATATTAACGGTTTCCTCATATCAGCGAACAGTCACTGATAATGGTATTAGCGACCGTTTCTGTAGATAGAACGGTCGCTAATACCTTTTTTTGGGGGGGGGGGATTACAGAAAAATACCATATTTCATACAATAATACACAAAATCATAATGTTGGATATAGTGCCCTCAAAGTCAATTATTGGATCGCAGGCACGTGATTGCAATGATTGAGGGAGGACCTATACCGATATGACTGTCTTACTCGAGATGATAGTATACTATCTGGTTTGTCTTTATCATCGTATACATGCTTTAGTTCACTATTGCATGATGATAGAGCCCATAGGATTCTTGCTTGACTGCCAGCAGTATGATGGCGATCATATACGTGGGAGCTGGGGTCTATAAGCACATCCTTAAAGTGTCCCTAGTCGTGGGAGTTTCGAGACAGGGCATCGATACTCCAGAGTAGACTAGTGTATACAGTCAAGACCCCGACGAGGGGCGGTGGCTGGTCTCACAAGCCATTGGTGTCAGTTAGTTCACCTAAGATGTATACAGGTGCTCAATGGGTAATGAGTACACCGGACAGGACTCGCCGGGAACATGCTAGTTGGTATTATACATATCGTCAGATAGAAGTTCCCAGGTGACATGTGTACAGGTTAGTTTGTCGACCTGAGATCGTCATTTGTCTCGTGTGAGTTCCCACTGTGCTTAGATTACTACCCTACCACGCTCAAAGGAGACGTGCAAACAGGTTTTAGTTGGGTACAGTCCCGAGCCACATGGAGGCAGTGAGCGGATCGTCAGGGATTCGTCTCTCCCGGTATTCGGGGTTGATGTCGCACAGTGCACGGGTGGCCATCACTAGAAATCCTCGGTCGAGGTAGTGGAGAATTACTGATTTGGATCAGTAGTTTCTCAGGAGGTGATGGGCTTCTTACCGACACGAATTATCGCGTTATTAGGGGTCTGACTTTATCCACCCCCTTGACTCGATATGCGATACTCTTTAGACGAACTGATCGGACTGTACGGATATTGTCACTGTCAGGCTCAGTAGGGTTTATGGATGAGTTCGCTCGTCAGCTTCCCTTCCAATCAATACATAGGCAACTGTTACGTACAGCTTGTACCTCTGACGTGCTAGTGGTTATACTCAGTGCCAGTGTGTTGATGAGTCATTAGAGTCCCCCACAGACAGTTTCCCAAGTTCGGGCGAAACGTTGTAGAGGCCGTATGGTTTTATGGCAAGGTTCGGAAAATGCACGTGCGTTTACGCACGTGTCATATTTCGGGCAGATAATACCGGTGGGCTTTGGTTTAAGCCGGATCCGAGTATTATACTGTGTAGATATAATATCTTTGTCTCAGTTGCATTTTATTCGGTCGTAATATAAATGCGGGTATGTTTATACTGTAAGTGCACGGCGGCGCCCCGGCCGTCAATCCGACGGCCAAATGCGGAAGCGGTGATAAACTTTAATTTTGCGAACTTAGAAAACAGGCACCACCGCGCACTAAACACCCAGATCGGACCATTAAACTGGTTCTAGCTAACTACAAGATGGGGAAGAGATATACCGAGTGATCCGAGTCCTCCGGTCTTCTCGTCGTCGTCCCGATCTACTGCGGAAACTCCGGTCGTCGCCTCCTTGCCGGAAGGGCACCACATCGTCTGCATCTTTTACGGGCTCCCGCCTCTATACCGAGGCAACTCGGGCATGAAGCTGGCAAGTCGACATGCCCAAGATTTGCTGTAGAATGTGTAGAGTTGTGTTTCATTTGGGGGTTTTGTTGCCTTTGTAGATGGAGGAATGAGGTTAAGAAAAATGGTGCTTTCATTTTTCATGCAAGGAAATTGAGATGAAGAAAATTGCCACAAGCTCAAAAATGAAACTCTCTCCTCCTCTTCTCTCAAGTGTAACTTCTCTCATCAAGTGAGAATGGTGGAGGAATAAAAACCAACACTAGAAGGAAGGTGAGTGTAGGAAAAGGTGGAGGGTGACCACAACCAAAACATCATGATAACAAAACTCAAATCAACCTCAAATCCTTTCTAATCTCACAAAAGCAAGAAATGATGATAGAAAAGAATAGTATCAAAAGATGCTTTCATAATTAATCCATATGCAAGAAACCCCCTCCACAAATGTTATTTGCAAACTTGCAAATAACCCCCTCCATCGGAAAAGTCCGGCCGGGAAAGAACAAAGGAAAACCGGCCCGAACGGAATGCAAACTGGCAACATCAGAAAACCGGTCCCGTAATAAATTACAGGAAAACCCCACCACTGCAAATACATGCCCGCATTTGTATTCCGACTGAACACAAATGCAAAGAGACAAAACTACACTGTACTATACTAAGATCCGGCTTAAACCAAAGCCGGCTAGTAATATCTGTCCGATCCTGATCCGTGTAATACCGCACGTATCTGATCGAACCCTGCCATATAACCATACGGCCTCTAGTACTAACCGTCCGATCCTGATCCGTGCAATACCGCACGTATCTGATCGGACCCTGCCATATCTCCATACGGTCTCTACAGCGTTTCGCCCGAAAGCTTGAGTAACTGAAAGTGTGGTGGACTCTAAAGACTCGTCAATACTATGGTTGTGGATTTAACCACTAGCACGTCAGAGGTATAAGCCAATACGTGACGGGCCACCAGCTATTGACCAAAAGGGACGTCGATGAGCGAACTCATCCTGACACCCTACTGAGCCTGTCAGTGACAATATCCGTACAGTCCGGTCCGTTCGTCTATGAGTATCGCATGGCGGGCCTAGGGGGTTGGTAAAAGTCAGACCCCCAAAAGCGGTACAAGTCGTGTCGGAGTGTAGCCCAGACACCCTGAGATACTACTGGAATACCTACCAGTAAATCTCCTGCCTTGGCCAAGGACTTCGTGTAATGGCTCTCTTAGACACAGCGCGACTTCACCCCTAATACTGGGAGAGACGAACCCCTGAAGATACGCTCACTGCCTCCATGTGGCTCGGGACTGTACCCAACTAAAACATGTTTGCACGACTCCTTTGAGCCGTGGTAGGGTAGTAATCAAAGCACAGTGGGAACTCACACGAGACAAATGACGATCCCCAGGTCGATGAACTAACCTGTACACATGTCACCTGGGAACTGCTATCTGACGTCAGGTATAAGACCAACTAGCATGTTCCCGGCGAGTCCTGTCCGGTGTACTCATAACCCAATGAGCACCTGTATACATCTTAGGTGAACCAACTGACACCAGTAGCTTGTGAGACCGGACACCGCCCTTCGTCGGGGTCTCGACTGTATACACTAGTCTACTCTGGAGAATCGATGCCCTGTCTCGAAACTCCCACGACTAGGGACCTTTTAAGGATGTGCTTATAGACTCCAGCTCTCACTTATATGATCGCCCTCATACTACTGGCAGTCAAGCAAGAATCCTAGGGGCTCTATCAACGTGCAATAGCGACCTGTCTGGTCACCTAAAGCAGTACACGATGATAAAGGTAAACCAGATAGCATACTATCATCTTGAGTAAGACTGTCCTACCGGGATAGGTCCTCCCTCAATCATTGCAATCACGTGCCTGTGATCTAATAATTGACTCTGAGGGCACTATCTCCAACAATCTCCCACTTGCACTCAAGGCTAATTATTGCGATGTCGCATACTCACAGCCCGTGTGATATCGAACACCCAACTCCTCTACTAGTCAGTCTCACAAAGCTCGTTTGCGAAACTATTGCGTTCGAGGAATAGCCTCAGTGAGTGGATCCGCTCTGATGTTTCTTCCTATGTCTCTCTATATCTCAAGTTCGCGGAGAAAGCCATCTCCCGAAATGAGCAATACCTGTCTTAGAATGTCTGGATGTCTGATGGGACCTAGCTCATAAATGAACTCCAAATCCAAACTTCTTAGACTGTATCGTCAACTGAACTTAATCAGTATCCTGCGCCATGCCTTCCCTCGGTATCCACCTGGACCACCTGTCCAAAATACTGCCCCTCGTCAGAAGGAAAACTATAACTCTGACAGCCACTCTGCCATCCAGGTCACCTTGGAAGCCTGGAATGATAACTGTCTCCCAAAGGAGAATGCTGCTATCATATCCCTAGAACATCCACTTATGTTCTAAAACTGCCTCCGACTGTTTCTCCAGGATTGGATGAATATCAACTTATTGCATCTACTGCAAGAACAACATCTGGTGTGGTACTTGACATCTCATGATTGACTCAATTGCCTAAGCAAGTGATCTGCCAATCATGCGTATCCCTCTCCCCTTTAGTCTGTAAGACACCTTTAGAGAGGGTGACTCCATTACCTGCAGGTACACCACCATGCCAGGAGTCGTCCATTCTAAATACTCATAGAATGCTGTCAAGGTACCCAGATTAGGAAACCACCCAAATCTAGATCTAAAACCATAGATCTAGTTACCAGAATGTCTGATGTAAGATCCAAGTCCTATGAGGAGAAACTACCGTGTGACGACCAAAGTATAACCGATCGTAGTATAGGAATACCACTTCCTACTTTGTGTATGTCATCCAAAACCCGGATATCGCACCCTACTACCTTCTCAACAGATCCATCCCCTATTCTGATGACGTCAAACCTATGACTGTCTCATCAGAAATAGATGATCTATCTCCGCTATATCTGCTTTAGTCTATAAATAAACATAAGCCTGATCCCTACCAATGCTTCCGCTGCTCCCACTGACTACGACAACCCTCTGCCAGAGTCATATAGACGTGCACTTCTAAAGCTAGTTCATAACGACGCTATACTCATCCTCCTGCCGGGTCTTGCAACCTGGAACAACAGCAATGACAAGTGTGGGTAGACAAGAACTTCCCTGTCACCGTCCTTGAGGCTACCGGAGCACCTCTCGGGTGCCTGAAGTTACCCACCAAATCTGTGGAGTGGCCAATGGAATGTCAAATCAGATTGAATCTTTAGGTTCTTATCAAATCTTCAGTAATCGTTTGCGGTTCTGGAATCACTTCCAGTTCTACCATACTCCCACAACTGTTTTCTGAAAAAATCCATTTTATTAAAACTGTGGCGAGTCAAGAACAATATCACTATTGATCTTCCAGATGGTAGAATATCAACCCTCTGCATAGCCCGGGTCAACCCACAAACAGCCATTACAGAAACGTGCATTGAGTTATCCAGAGTCTGGTTTTAAGCATAAGCTGGACAACTCCCCGCACCTTAACAATGTTAAGATATGAACTGTACTATATCCAATATAGAACCAGAGGCACTGATTTAATTGAACCAGATTCAAATCATGCAGTTATCTCCAGTGCATGTCAACTAAATGGAGAGAGGCCGATCATCGTTACTCAACTTAGGAATGCTTCCAATTATGAGTAACCTGAAAGAGAAGCAATTTCTCTTTATCATTACTATCAACTAAATACCATACACAAGTATCTACATCTTCGATCACTTTGAAGAATCCCGATACTTGCTACACCTGGTTCTCTACTCTATTCAAATACCTATAACTCCTCAAAACTTAGACCATGTGTTTCTACGAAACACATGTCTAAGAACTAGAGAAGTTAAAAGTAAACAGAATATAGTATGAGGACCAACCCCTCTGTCCTAATGGACACTGGACAACATACAATACTCTATATAAGTCCGCTGAGTCTAACAACTCTTTCACTGTGTGTCGTAGGTTGAAAACTGTACTTATGGTTAAGAAGAATTACACCGCTGTTTAATGCTCCTTACCTAACCATCCACTGATATAGGTAAATGTCATCGACATAATATCAAAAGGTATATCTCACTCTATGAAAATAGACGTACAGATATATCAATTTGAAATTGGTGCACAACAGCGGATATTCAAAACCAAATATTTGCCGACCGGCAAATAGCCCAGGTGATCTCCTCAAATATCACCGATTACAACGAATCTCGATATAATGAGGATGATCACCCAATTCCCAATGACTTACTCCCACTCATCATCTG
This sequence comes from Agapanthus africanus, assembly GCA_030015575.1. Lineage (NCBI taxonomy): Eukaryota > Viridiplantae > Streptophyta > Magnoliopsida > Asparagales > Amaryllidaceae > Agapanthus > Agapanthus africanus. The sequence continues at coordinate 690,614,092 of CM057339.1, read as the reverse complement.
TAAAACCATACAGATGTGAGAATCATACCTGGTAAATACATACCCTGGAGTAAGTATCTAATCGGGAAATCAGTTTTCTTTTAACATTACACAGTGAAACTGAAACATTGAAATGTTTCGGTGGGGTATCCCGGTATTCTTAGTAATGCCTCTTCCATTATCTAGATTCACAACTATAACCGTATAATTCTTTGCCAACTCTCCAAATCCCTTTATATGTCTTTAGTCATTACCTTCTGCGCACCCCTTAGGCCAAATGGTTTTCTTCCTTCCCTACCATTCGGCACCAGCCTATGGTTTGGAAGAAGACTATCCAATAAGCATAAAGGGTGTACTGTCCTAATCCTAGGAGCACTCGCAACGCGAGAGAAGGTGAAGATAAAAGACACCTGGATGTACTTTATTCCTATTTCTCCTGAACCAGGATCCATCCCCGAACTGGAACAAGTTCCTTTCGAGTTCGTATATAACCATACGATGGATTATCCAATAAACTGGGATCTTCGTAGTGATACGGAGTGTCCTGGAGAAATACAAAGGTGATTTAGGATTGGCGAAGAAATACTTGGTTTGTTCGTGAATAGTAGTCGCATTTTACTTTGCCCTCTTACTAATCCCTTGCTTTGTCTGAACTTAATACCTTCTGTACACCGTTTAGGCTAACTGGTTTTCTTCATTCCCTACCGGTCGGCACCAGCCTAAGGTTTGGAAGAAGACTTTCCAATAAGCATAATAGGTGTACTACTCCTAAACCAAGGAGTACTCGCAACCTGAGAGAAGGTGAAAAGAAAAGACAACTGAATAGTCCTATTCATTTTCTCCAGAACCGGAAACCATCCTCGAATTCCTTCGAGTTCGTATATAACCATACGATAGTTTTGTCCAATGGAAGTGGACGTTCGTAGTAATACGGGGTGTCCTGGAGAAAAAGGGTAAAAGTAGGAGTGGCAATGAGGTTTGCAACTCTGACAATCCAAAAGCCAGTGTTAAGAAGGTTCGGTCAACTTGGTCACTGAGTCATAGTCTTAGGGTCGGGTCAATGGTCGCTGCCAGAGAGAGAGAGAAAAGAAACACTCAGCGTGCACTCTATCCTAGATCAGAATGGTTGTTACTTTATCTAATCAGGAAACCTCCCACTGTAACTCAAATTCTTCTCCAAATCTGAAAGAAGAATTAGCCGGGATCACCCGAGGAGTAAACCAACTCATCAGTGGGAATCGGGATCCAACTATCATCGCATGATAACGTGACGGAATCCGCTCACGCTATCACACTCCAGAAGGTATGCGCATATCTGGCAAGTTTCAGTACTTTTGAAACTCCCGATGTGGATTTTTACCCCATGCTCTTTGTAGGGTTCCTGGGCACTCTCAAGGGGTCTCACAAGGCATCAACCATGCCCGTTTCAAAAATTACGGTGCCGAGAAACCCTAGACTACGGATCGTTAGCTAGATGTCTAGGCGAAATAGAAACTAGTTAAAAAATAAACTACAAGGAACGGAAATACAACCTTTGTAGATCCGTTTCTCCACCTCCATAGCTCCGCAATGAAGTCACCTCACTGTCCAAGTCGAACCCCGGGCTCTAGCGTCGGCTTCATCGGAGAATGGACGGGCTAGGTCATCGACGACGTGCCGAAGATGATCTACGTCGAAGCATCACTAGATCAAGCTCCACCTTCACCAAGCCATGAAAACTTGTGAAGGAAACACACTCTACTACTTGGCAAGAGGTAGATGATGAAGAAATAGGAAGTGGGTTCACTTTAGAATTGGATTTCTCACACTTATGCTCAAATCACCATTGATGAAGTATGCTTTCTTCTTGAAGAAGAAGAAGAAGAAGAAGATGATAATCCTTATGATAAGTTAAAAGAAAATAATACTTATCATATAATAAACCATGGTCAAGTGTAGAGAACTAACTAAGGTTATAAGAATGGTTAGGGTTAAAAGAACAAGACAAAATGGTCACTTGGTCAAAGCTTCATGAAGCTTCAAAAAGCTTCATGAAAGAAAATAAAATAAAGAAACCATTTTCCTTTTCTTTTATGCTTTTATGAATATCCAAAAGGAATAAACAAATAATTAAATGAAAAAGCAAAACCCTAATCATTAAGTTAACCATGGTTTAATTCTATACACTTAACCAAATAAGCATGTATCATCAAACATGATACAAACATTTGTACAAAAAGTATATCACATATACAACTTGTACAACGAAGTGAGAAAATCCATTTAAAGTGAACCAATACTAGTTAATGCAAAGTAATATATCAAATATATAATTATACAATAAATCATTAAATCAACACTTGATTTAACGATCCGGTCATATCGCATATAACCGACTAGTATTCAATGTATCGGCTTATCGAATCAACCATCGATTCGATAACTAGGTTATATCGCATATAACCATTCGATACATTCATCGCGAGAATGGAATACGGTATCACATACACGCATTATTCTCGGTCCCGCACATATCTCATATGCGCTCCTATTTCGTTTCGCTTGAGCCAGGAAACCTCTGTGTAGGACTCTAAAGACTCGTCAATACGCCGGCAGCAGGTGATGATCATATCAAACACCTACAAGCCGCAAGCGGTCTGCCAAACGTAACGGCCACCCGGGTATTGAGCGATCAGAAGATCGACGAGCAAGCCCGCTCACACTCCAGTGAATCCAACCAGTAACACTACCGTACAGTCCGGTCTGATCGTCTGATATGTCGCATATCTCGCCTAGGGGTGGTAAACGTCAGACCCCAATAGCTCGATAAGTCGTGTCGATATGAGGTCTATAACATTTCGAGAAACTACTGGTAACACTTACCAGTATATCTCAGCAACCCTGGCTAGGGATTTCCTGTTATAGCTAATCGAACACAGCGCAACATCAACTCCCTATACCGGGAGAGACGAATCCCCTCCTATCGCTCATTGCCTCCATGTGACTCGGGACTGTACCCAAAAACCACCGTTTTGCATGCCCTCTTGGACGTGGTAAGATGGAAATCAAAGCACAGTGGGAACCACACAAGACTCTATGACGATCTCGGGTCAACAGACTACTCTGTACCAGTGTCACCAGAGAACTGCCATCTGACGTGAGGTATAATACCATCTGGGAGTTCTCGGCGAGTCCGTCCAGTGTACCCAGTCTCTACTGAGCACCCGTATATCATCTCTGATGTCAAACACCGATGGATATGGGATCATCCATCGCCCATCTGTATGGGTCGAGAAGGTACACGCTAGTCTACTCTGGTATATCGATGCCCCATCTCGATACACCCACGACTAGGGACTTTGAAGGATGTACTTATGGACTACCATGTCCCCACTAGTATGATCCGCATCATAGTCCAGGTAGTCAAGTACACATCCTAAGGGCTTTACCAACATGTAATAGAGAGACAATCTGAGTACACGTTAAGGTAAAGAGTAACCAGATAGCATACTATCATGTCGAGCAAGAAAGTCTTCCCTATATATGTCCCAGCATCCACTACAATATACATCCTATGTACAGTAATGACCTCTAGGGCATACATATAACTAACAATCTCCCACTTGCACTAGGGCCATCTGTAGCAGTGGTCGAAGTATCTCATACTCAACCATCCCATAAAAGTCTCTCTCTGGGAATAGGCCTTCGTGAGTGGATCCGCCGTGTTATCCTCTGAGTCTGCTCTCCTAACCTCGATCCCTTAGAGATCAACCATCTCCATGATCAAGTGATACTGCCTTAGAATATGTCTGGATCACTGATGGGACCAACGTTCCTTGGCATAAGCCATAACTCCATTGTCATACAATGGAAGGAACATAGTTCATCTCATGAACCATTATACACCCAAACAGCCTCTTTGGTAGCATCTTAAGCAGCGATGTATCCAGCTTTTATCGTCTAGTATGCCACGGTATCTAGCTTGGAACTCTTCCAACATACCGTCCCTCTACTGAGGATTAAGACAATGCCTGTGACTGACACTCAGTCGACTTTATCACCCTGGAACCCTTCCAGTGATTCTCCCCAGGATCGATTGATACCATCTCACTACAACTAGTGAGAATCCTAACATCCATTTGGATCTATCTCATAGATCCAAAATCCAGGATTTAGTAGGTATCATTTCGATCCTACGTGGAGATTCTTTGTGATAAGCGGAGATTGATCGAGCATAGCATAGGAAACTCCTTCCCTATCAAGAGTATGTCATCCACGTACCCTACGAGGATCGCCACCATACTCCCTACTACCTTTTTGTATATACAAGGTTCATCTACCATTTTGATGATGTCAACTTCCTTGACTAATCCATCAAAACAGATGTTCCAACTCCGCGATGCCTGCTTTATCGTATAAAGCATCTTACACACGTTTCCGCTGCTCCCACTGTCTACGAGGCCCTCTGGCTGTGTACTTATAGACGCTCTCTTCCAAAACATCATTTTAGAAGAGCTGTCATGACACCCAACCACCAGATATCGTAGTCATGGTATGTAGCCGTGGCAAGTAGGATCTGGATGGACTTAAGCATAGGTACTGAAAAAGGTTTCATCATTATCCACACCTGGTCAATGACGAAAACCTTTAACAAGTCTATCTTTGAAAGTCTCAACTTTTCCATGTACACCAAGTAATCTTCTCAAGATATACTTGCTCCTGATGGGGATTTAACCCTTCAGATATAGCAACCAAAGTCCATACTTTGTTGGTGTATAAGGATTCCATCTCAGATTGCTAAACATCCAGCCATTCTTACAGAGTCTCACTCCTGATGGCCAGCTCGAAACTAGTTGGGTCATCATCTCATGATGTAATCCTCGCTCCCACTTGTTGGAGATAGTGCCCTCATAGTCAATTATTGGATCGCAGGTACGTGATTGCAATGATTGCGGATGACCTATCCCGGCAGGACAGTCTTACTCGAAATGATAGTATGCTATCTGGTTTGCCTTTATCAGTCGTGTACATGTTCAGGTGACTGATTGCATGTTACACTTTGATAGAGCCCTTAGGATCTTGCTTTACTACCAACTGTATGAGGGCGATCATATACGTGAGAGTTGGGTAGTTTAGATGCATATCCTTAATTGTGGTCCCTAGTCGTGGGAGTTTCGAGACAGGGCATCGATACTCCGGAGTAGACTAGTGTATACAGTCGAGACCCCGTCAAGGGGCGGTGGCCGGTCTCACAAGCCACTGGTATCAGTTGGATCACCTAAGATGTATACAGGTGCTCATTGGGTTATGAGTACACCGGACAGGACTCGCCGGGAATCTGCTAGTTAGTATTATATCTACCGTCAGATAGCAGTTCCCTGGTGACATGTGTACAGGTTAGTTCATCGACCTGAGGTCGTCATTTGTCTCGTGTGAGTTCCCACTGTGCTTTGATTTCTACCCTACCACGGCTCAAAGGAGTCGTGCAAACAGGTAGCTTTTGGGTACAGTCCCGAGCCATATGGAGGCACGTGAGCGGATCGGCAGGGGATTCGTCTCTCCCGGTATTGGGGGCGAGATCGTGCTGTGTCTAGGAGAGCCATTACACAAAGCCCACGGCCGTGGCAGGAGATTTACTGGTAGGTACTCCAGTAGTATCTCAGGGTGTTATTGGGCTTCACTCCGACACGACTTATACTGCTTTTGGGGGTCTGACGTTGCTAGCCCCCTAGGCAGATATGCGATACTCATTGACGAACGGACCGGACTGTATATACATTGTCACTGTTAGGCTCAGTAGGGTTTTCCGGATGAGTGCGCTCATCGGCATCCCTTGAGGTCAGTCCGTGGGCAGCCGTTACGCATTGCTAGTGCCGCTGACGGTTTGTGGTTAAACCCACTGCCAGGGTGCTGACGAGTCATTAGAGTCCCCCACAGACAGTTTCCCAAGTTCGGGCGAAACGTTGTAGAGGCCGTATGGTTTTATGGCAGGGTTCGGAAAATGCACGTGCGTTTACGCACGTGTTATTTTTCGGGCAGATAATACCGGTCGGCTTTGGTTTAAGCCGGATCCAAGTATTATATTGAGTAGGTATAATATCTTTGTCTCAGTTGCATTTGTATTCGGTCGTAATACAAATGCGGGTATATTTATACAGTTTCGGGGTTGTCCTGAAATTCGTTTCAGGATCACTTTTGGAAGTTGCCAGTTTCCAGTTTTCTATCAGCCGTCTTTTAACATTCGGTTAAAGACGGATTTATCTTTTTATCTGATATGAGTGAGTCATCATTCTAGAAGCTTCTAGAAGTGATGAAGTGGCTTCATGACTCATTAGGCATTAATGGTGTCATTAAAGCTTTTGGTGACTAGCCTAATGACTCATGCTTTGTAATCAACCATTTCTTGTTATGCTTAAGATCTTTTTGTAAGATATTTAGTTTGTGTTCATATTGTGATAAGGATGGTGGTATATGGTCACCTCCTTATCTTCTCCTACACTCACCCTCCTCCTTTATATAAGAATTGGATGGCCTCCTCTCTCATACACTCTCTCTCACTTGATGTTTCATTTGCTAGAAAAAGATATGATAGTATTTGGGGTGCATGGAATTTTACAGTTCATTTCATTCCATCACCCAATTCTCTCGGCAACTTCATTAACCGATCGTCCACGGATTTGGACGAAGTGAGACAAAGTCATCTACTCATTCTCTACATCAATCTTGGTCGTCTCTTTTAGCAAACTTGACGATCGAGTTGCCTCGAGTCAGAGGCGGGAGCCCGTTTAAAGAACCGATCATGTGGTGCCACCTCGACGAGGATATCGGAGATCGATGAGATCGGAGCAGCCGCAACGGAGCGTGGGATGATGGTTGAAGAACGAAGGACTCGGATCGTTCGGTATAACATTCCTACACTCTTTACAGTTTGTTAGTTTAGCAATAATGGCAGATCCGGGTTAAAGTATACGATAGCGCCAAGTTTAAAAGTTTTTGTTCCGCAATTGGCGTCTGTAGACTGCCGGGGCGCTAGCGTAGACTTACAGTGGTATCAGAGCCTAACCATTTTGCTATACTAACTTGTGCTAACGCGTTTAAAACATCGATCCGACCGGAAATCGAAAACTACAAAATCCTATGCCGACAGTTTCTGTTAAATTTAAACGGTCTCAAAATTTATTTCTGGATGTCTTAAAAATCCGTGCAGGGAATTCTTAGAACCACGACCAAATTTGGGATCGTGATCCCTCCAGACCGCCGCGGAAGGGCGGCCAAACCCATGGTTTGGCCGCGCAACCGCGGCCACGTGGGGAGCACGTGCTCCTAAATTTGGACAGTGGGTTCTTTGATTGATTTTGGGGTTTTTGGTATATAAAATTTTGGCCCAGGTTTTGTTACTGTTCACCAGTAAGCAGTGGGGCCCACTTTTTGATAATTGGTCTTTGGTCGATCGTAATTTAAACACGTTAGTTTACAGTGCTTACATTATATCTCCGACCGGGAATGTCATTTGATCGGTAAACCGCGTTTGATTGCTATAGTTCTTTTAGACGGGTTTGCGAACGTGACATTCGCGTTGATGTTCTGTGTTGTGCTGTAATGTTGCGGATTTGTCGTGGTGGATAGCAGTGTGCAATGATAGTACAGTTTGAGTTTATTTGTACATTTGATATTGCGGGGCGAGCGTCCAACTTGTGGACTGCCGTCACTGCCTGTTGTATAATATTCTTTTGGGGCACGACCAGGTTGCGGTCGATGTACCTATTATACTATTTTTCATTACTGTACTAGGTTTTGCCCCGCGACGGAGTGTACGGATAGCCGGGTTCGGGAAAGCAACGGGTCCGCATCTCATGGCTTTGAGAGGCAGAGGGGCCCCACTTCAGAATTGGCAGACTATTCGCCGCACTCGTAGGGGGGTACAGGTTGACCCAAGGAGGGGTGCTCAATTTACCGGATTCCGTGAAGTGCCGGGTGTTCCATTCACTATGCTGTGGGGGACTGCCTCGCTTCAGGTTTTGGCGGGTAACTTGCCGCACCCGTAGGGGTCTAGGTTTCATTGCACAGGCTATCCACACGACAGGGGAACGTCGAGTTTCAGCAGCGGCTCTGTGAAACTCGGGGATCCCAGCTTATCTGTATTGTTCTGTGATGCTTATTACTTTTCTGTAATGTTGCATATTATCACGCCTGGAGCGATTATGTATATTGGTTTATATACTATTAGATGTTGTATATGTTTTACACCCGCGCTAGTCCAGTCCCCGCTCTGTCGTTAGTTAAGTAACCTAACGGGTGATGACGGGACCCAGTGACGAATGCGGATGGCATATACGTACATTTTATTTTCGTTCTTTTCTGGTGTGATTGATTGATGGGACTGCGTTGATTCTGATCAACGCAAAGTAAAAACAAACCTGTATACAGTTGTTGGAACAATTTTAAAAAGTGTTATTGCAAAGACGTTTTCTTTTGTTATGCATAGCGGTATTCAGTGGAATATCCTGCACCTCATTCGACGAGGCAAGGGCTGATATCCCTTCACCGGGAAAGACCCCTTGGACAGAAGTTTGCGTCAGAGTAATAACTTCACTATAGTCGATTACATGTTGCTATGCATAGCGGTATTCAGTGGAATATCCTGCACCTCATTCCACGAGGAAAGAGCCGAGATCCCTTTACCGGGAGTGACCTCTTTAGCAAAAGGTTTTCGCCACTATATTTTAAAAAGCTATCAGGTTCCTTCAGCGATATCAAGTTCACTACGTTAAAGGTTTTTTCGCCAAAAACCAACCGTAGCCCTCCGTCGTTTCTTATGGATGGTCAGTAGTATTCAAGCTATGTTTGTTGGCATACGTCAAGGCATAGTGTTTGGTAGCTGCTGGGTATTCATTTGTTGCATAGATAGATGAGTTGGTTTGGGACAGTCGTATTACCTTGTTGGCATACGTCAAGGGTATGTACGGGTGGGTTCAAATTAACAAGATAATGACGGGCAGAACTTGACATGTGACTTATGATTTGTTGGCATACGTCAAGGTCATAAGAGCATGGGGCAAGAAAATGATATCGGGAGTTTCTAAAGAAACTGAAACTTGCCAAGTATGCGCATACCTTCTGGAGTATGAGTAACGTGGATGCATTCCATCACGTTATCATGCGATGAGAGTTGGATCCCGATTCCCACTGATGAGTTGGTTTACTCTTCGGGTGATCCCGATTGATTCTTCTTTAGGTTTGAAGGAGAATTTGACAGGACAGTGGGAGGTTTCCGGATTAGATAAAGTGATGACCATTCTGATCTAGGTTAGAGTGCACGCAGAGTGTTTCTTTTCTCTCTCTCTCTTTGGCAGCGACCTTTGACCGACCCTAGACTATGACTCAATGACCAAGTTGACCGAACTTTCTTAAAATACTGGCTTTTGGATTGTCTGAGTTGCATAAGTCATTGTCACTCCTTCTTTTACCCTTTGAATTTCTCAGAACACCCGTATTACTACGGATATCCACTTCCATTGGATAGATCCATCGTATGGTTATATACGAACTCGAAGGAACTTCTTCGGGGATGGATCAAGGTTCAGGAGAAATAGAATTGGTTTATTCAGTTGTCTTTTATTATCACCTTCTCTCAGGTCGCGAGAGCTCCTTGATTTAGGAGAGTACACCTATTACGCTTATTGGATAGTCTTATTCCAAACCATAGGCTGGTGCCGAAAGGTAGGGAATGAAGAAAACCAATTAGCCTAAGTAGGGTGTGCAGAAGGTAATATGTAAAGACAAAATAAAGGGATTAGAAAGAGGGCAAAGTAAATTGCGACTGATATCATTCACGACCAAAACCGCGTACTTCATCGCCGCTCCTATTTCACCTTTGAAAGAATGAGGTATTATTCAGTTGTCTTTTATCGTCACCTTCTCTCGAGATGCGAGTACTCCTTAGTTTAGGAGGGTACACCTATTATGCTTACTGGATAGTCTTCTTCCAAACCATAGGCTGGTGCCGAACGGTAGGGAAGGAAGAAAACCATTTAGCCTAACGATGGTGTACAGAAGGTAACGACTAAAGACAAATAAAGGGATTTGGAGAGATGGCAATAAAATATACGGTTGAAGTCATGAATTAGATTATGGAAGAGGCATTACTATGAATACCAGGATACCCCTACGAAACATTTTCATGTTTCAGTGCATTGTCAAAAGGAAAAACTGTTTTCCCGATTAGACACTTACTCCAAGGGTATGTATTTACCAGGTTTCATTCTCATATCTGTATGGTTTTACAGATGATGAGTGGGAGTAAGATATTGGGAATTAGGTGATCATCCTCATTATATCGGAATTCGTTGTAATTGGTGATATTTGAGAAAATCGCCAGGGTACAGTTTTCTACCTACGACGCACAGGTTTTGAGTTGTTTAACTCAGCGGACTTATACGGAGTATTGTATGTTGTCCAAGTGTCCATCAGGACAAAGGGGTAGGTCCTCGTACTTTGTTCTGTTTACTTATAACTTCTCTAGTATTTAGATGAGTGTTTCATAGAAATACAAGGTCTAAGTTTTGAGAAGTTGTGGGTATAAGAATAAAGTAGAGAACCAGGTATCACAAGTATCGGGATTCTTCAAAGAGATCGAAGATGTAGATTCTTGTGATTGGTATTCAGATGATAGTGATGGTTTTGAGAAACGTGTTTCTCTTTCAGGTTACTCATAATTGGATGGATTCCTAAGTTGAGTAATGCTGATTAGCCTCTTTCCATTAAAGTTGATATGCACTGGAGACAGCTGCATGATTCGAATAAGGTTCCAATTAAATAAAGTGCCAAAGTTTCTGTATTGGATATAGAATGGATCGTACCTTAAAAGAAACTAAGGTATGGGGAGTTGTCCAGCTTATGCTTAAAACCAGACACTGGATAACTCAGGGCACGGTTCTGTAATGGCTGTTTGTGGGTTGACCCTGGCTATGACGAGGGTTGATATTCTACCATTTGGAAGATCAATAGTGATATTGTTCTTGACTCGCCACAGTTTTAGTAAAAATGGATCTTTTTCAGTAAACAGTAGTGGGAGTATGGTAGAACTGGAAGTGATTCCAGAACCGCGAACGATTACGGAAAATTTAATAGGACCTATACATTCAATCAGGTAGACATTCCAATAGCCACTCCGCAGATTTGGTGGGTAACCTCAGACACCCGAGAGGTACTTCGGTAGCCTCAAGGACGGTGACAGGGAGGTTCTTATCTACCAAGACTTGACACTACTGTTGTTCCAGGATATGAGACCCGGTAGGAGGGCTGTCATAGTCAGTGGGAGCATCGGAAGCATAGTGGGCAAGATGCTTATATCTATTTATAGACTTGAGCAGTTATAGCGGAGACAGATCATCTGATTTTGATGTGACAGTCATGGGTTTGACTTCAATCAGAATAGGGGATGGATCAGTTAAGAAAGTAGTAGGGTGTGATGTCATGGTATCTGGATGACATACACAGAGTGGGAAGTAAAATTCCTTTACTACGATCGGTTGTACTGTGGTCGTCACACAGTTGTTTCTCCAGACAGGATATGGATATAATATTTAACATTCTGGTTTCTAGATCTATGGTTTTAGATCTGGATTTGCGTAGTTTCCCAATGTGGGTACTTTGACAGATATTCTAATGGTTTTTAGAATAGTTGACTCCTAGCATGGTAGTGTACCTGCAGGTGATGGAGTCACCCTCTCTAAAGGTGTCGTACAGACTAAAGTGGAGAGGGATGTGCATGATTGGCATATCACTTGCTTAGGCAATTGAGTCAATCATGTGATGTCAAGTACCGCACCAAATGTTGTTTTTGCACTAGATGCAATGAGTTTGTATTAATCCAATCCTGGAGAAACATAAGGAAGCAGTTTTAGAACATTAGTACATGTTCTACGGATTTGATGACGGCAGCCTCTTTCGGGAGACGGTTATCATTCCAGGCTTCAAAGGTGACATGGTTGACAGAGTGATTGTCAGAGTTATAGTTTTCCCTCTGACGAGGGACAGTATTATGGACAGGTGGTCCAAGAGGATACTGTGGGTGGCATGGTGCTGGATACTGATTAGGTTCAGTGATCCATACAGTCTAAGAAGTTTGGATATGGAGTTCATTTATGAACTAAGGTCCCATCAGATATTCAAACATATTCTAAAGACAGGTACTACTCAATTCGGGAGATGGATTTCTCCGCGAACTTGAGATTAAGAGAGATATTGAAAGATACTTCTAGGCGGATCCACTCACTGAGGCTATTTCTCGAACACAATAGTTTTACAAACGGGCTTTGTGAAACTGATTAGTAGAGGAGTTGGATGTTCGGTTTCACACGGGCTGTGAGTAGTCGACATCGCAATATTAGCCTTGAGTGCAAGTGGGAGATTGTTGGAGATAGTGCCCTCATAGTCAATTATTGGATCGCAGGTACGTGATTGCAATGATTGCGGATGACCTATCCCGGCAGGACAGTCTTACTCGAAATGATAGTATGCTATCTGGTTTGCCTTTATCAGTCGTGTACATGTTCAGGTGACTGATTGCATGTTACACTTTGATAGAGCCCTTAGGATCTTGCTTTACTACCAACTGTATGAGGGCGATCATATACGTGAGAGTTGGGTAGTTTAGATGCATATCCTTAATTGTGGTCCCTAGTCGTGGGAGTTTCGAGACAGGGCATCGATACTCCGGAGTAGACTAGTGTATACAGTCGAGACCCCGTCAAGGGGCGGTGGCCGGTCTCACAAGCCACTGGTATCAGTTGGATCACCTAAGATGTATACAGGTGCTCATTGGGTTATGAGTACACCGGACAGGACTCGCCGGGAATCTGCTAGTTAGTATTATATCTACCGTCAGATAGCAGTTCCCTGGTGACATGTGTACAGGTTAGTTCATCGACCTGAGGTCGTCATTTGTCTCGTGTGAGTTCCCACTGTGCTTTGATTTCTACCCTACCACGGCTCAAAGGAGTCGTGCAAACAGGTAGCTTTTGGGTACAGTCCCGAGCCATATGGAGGCACGTGAGCGGATCGGCAGGGGATTCGTCTCTCCCGGTATTGGGGGCGAGATCGTGCTGTGTCTAGGAGAGCCATTACACAAAGCCCACGGCCGTGGCAGGAGATTTACTGGTAGGTACTCCAGTAGTATCTCAGGGTGTTATTGGGCTTCACTCCGACACGACTTATACTGCTTTTGGGGGTCTGACGTTGCTAGCCCCCTAGGCAGATATGCGATACTCATTGACGAACGGACCGGACTGTATATACATTGTCACTGTTAGGCTCAGTAGGGTTTTCCGGATGAGTGCGCTCATCGGCATCCCTTGAGGTCAGTCCGTGGGCAGCCGTTACGCATTGCTAGTGCCGCTGACGGTTTGTGGTTAAACCCACTGCCAGGGTGCTGACGAGTCATTAGAGTCCCCCACAGACAGTTTCCCAAGTTCGGGCGAAACGTTGTAGAGGCCGTATGGTTTTATGGCAGGGTTCGGAAAATGCACGTGCGTTTACGCACGTGTTATTTTTCGGGCAGATAATACCGGTCGGCTTTGGTTTAAGCCGGATCCAAGTATTATATTGAGTAGGTATAATATCTTTGTCTCAGTTGCATTTGTATTCGGTCGTAATACAAATGCGGGTATATTTATACAGTTTCGGGGTTGTCCTGAAATTCGTTTCAGGATCACTTTTGGAAGTTGCCAGTTTCCAGTTTTCTATCAGCCGTCTTTTAACATTCGGTTAAAGACGGATTTATCTTTTTATCTGATATGAGTGAGTCATCATTCTAGAAGCTTCTAGAAGTGATGAAGTGGCTTCATGACTCATTAGGCATTAATGGTGTCATTAAAGCTTTTGGTGACTAGCCTAATGACTCATGCTTTGTAATCAACCATTTCTTGTTATGCTTAAGATCTTTTTGTAAGATATTTAGTTTGTGTTCATATTGTGATAAGGATGGTGGTATATGGTCACCTCCTTATCTTCTCCTACACTCACCCTCCTCCTTTATATAAGAATTGGATGGCCTCCTCTCTCATACACTCTCTCTCACTTGATGTTTCATTTGCTAGAAAAAGATATGATAGTATTTGGGGTGCATGGAATTTTACAGTTCATTTCATTCCATCACCCAATTCTCTCGGCAACTTCATTAACCGATCGTCCACGGATTTGGACGAAGTGAGACAAAGTCATCTACTCATTCTCTACATCAATCTTGGTCGTCTCTTTTAGCAAACTTGACGATCGAGTTGCCTCGAGTCAGAGGCGGGAGCCCGTTTAAAGAACCGATCATGTGGTGCCACCTCGACGAGGATATCGGAGATCGATGAGATCGGAGCAGCCGCAACGGAGCGTGGGATGATGGTTGAAGAACGAAGGACTCGGATCGTTCGGTATAACATTCCTACACTCTTTACAGTTTGTTAGTTTAGCAATAATGGCAGATCCGGGTTAAAGTATACGATAGCGCCAAGTTTAAAAGTTTTTGTTCCGCAATTGGCGTCTGTAGACTGCCGGGGCGCTAGCGTAGACTTACACCACTGTCATAGAGAAACCGAAGTATCTCTCAGGTGGGTGAGGAACCCTACTAGATCGGCGGAGAGGCTGAGGTTCGTTGGAATCTACTGAATCCTTTGGTTGTACCAAATCATCTGCTATATTTTGTATAGCTGGAACCTTTCCAGTTCTACATTACAGACCTTGCCTCGAGCTTGTCCGGATTTTGCTTTTAGACATAGGCCGGACAACCCCAAATCTTAAGGAACTTAAGATATGGGCTCTTCCCTTTCCATATCACATATGAAGTGGTAGACAACTGATTTGATCGAAACCCTATTCAATAGGTATGCGACTTCTCAAGTGCATAACCCCCTAAGGAAAAAGGTAACTCAGTAGTACTCATCATAGAGCACACCATATCAAATAGGGTGTATCTGCTCCGCCCCGACATACCATCGTGCAATGGTGTATACGGAGGAGTAATGCTGAGAGAGAATCTCATTCTCCTTTAGAATAGTTTAGGAATTCCATGCACAAGTATTCTCCTCCCTGATCTCATCATAGGACATAATACTTATACCCGTATTTTGGTTCTCTACTTCTAACTTATATTCTGTGAATATCTCAAAAGGTTCGGACTTGTGTTTCAACAGGAACATATGTCTGAATCTAAAGAGATCATCAGAGAACGTAATGAAGTATAAAGAACCAATCCTGGCATGTGTAGACAGGGGACCTACATACATCAACATGTATCATCCCAAGAGTTCATTAACTCTTTCTCTGTTTCCAATAAACAGAGCTGGTGTCATTATATCTTTGTGACATGACTGGCAAGTTTCACAAGATGTAAATTCAAACTGATTTAAATATGCATCTATATGTAACTTCAGCTAGTCGGGTCGCATTGATATGACCTAGTCTACAATACCTCAAGAAGGATTCGTTCATCTCTGAACTCTTCCTCTTGTGTGTGTTCTGTATACGAAGAACTGTAGTTTGATTTAGAACATTAATGCTTTTAGATAACGTGCCTGAACCGATCAACTTTTGATATAGGAAATGTTCAAAACATTATCCAACAATAGAAAATTTTATCGTTTCTTTACTAATAAAGAGACAGATATGATTTTGTATATCAGGTTCGGTATTTAATAACATTCGTTCAGAATCAATGTATTACAATACAGGGTGACAGTGACCAACAGACTTGGCTGCAACACTTGCCCGTTTTCTGCCTCATGAAACTTATCACCCGTTCTCAGTTTTTCTACCCTTTTGTAGCCCTATGTAACAGATTACATATCTGGGATCCTGATCCGGTATCATATACCAAGGATGCGGAGGATACTGAGAAACAGTTCTGTATAATGAACACACCCGAAGATGATACATCAACATGCACTCTCTTCGTTTGGGCGGCACGGGAAATCTGGTATTCCCCAATTTCCTGCTCTGTCTTATAACATTTATAAGTGGGAGCAGGACCAACGTTCCCCAGCTCAGTATAACAAGCGGGTTCGGTCAATAATCCGTATTATTATCTTGATTAAGGCGTGATATGGTCGCTACCAGGAGAGTGAGAGAAGAAAACACTCAGCGTACGCTCTTGCAAGAATAGATTGGTTTTTATTTTATCTAATCAAGATGGCTCCCACTGCTTTTTATCAAATCTTCCTTCAAACCCTAAAAGGAAAGACTAGCCGGGATTAATTACACACTACAAGTTCGCCAATCTTTCAGCCAGGCCAGTGTCGGTACTTTGAGGGAGGTCCCCCGTGCTTTCGCACGAACCTAATTAATGTAAACCTCGTTTTCCCAGAGGCGTAACCCCGTTGACACCTTTCTAGACACCTACTTGATTGTCTAATTGTAATGTGTAAAACTCTCTCAGGAGTAACTCTTACTCGCAGCGGGTATCGGGATCCAACTATCTCATAGAAGGTATGCAATCTCATTGCAAATTTCAACACTTGAAATTCCCGATAATATTTTGCCCCTAACGTGCTATGACCTTGACGAAAACCAACAAACCATAGCCCGCTAGTCAAGTTCAACCCGTACATTTCTTGATTGAATTAAACCCACCCGTACGACCCTTGACGAAAGCCAACAAAGCCGCACGACTACCCTAATCCAATCGCATCGTATGCTAGCAGATAAGTAGCATATAGCTACCGCACACTGCACCTTGAAGAAAGCCAACAAATGCAGTACGAATACTATATACAACTTATCTGAAATGACGGAGGGCTACGACAGGTTTTTCTGAAAACCTATTGCGTAATGAACTTGATATCGTTGTAGGATCGAATGAATTTTGAAATGGAGTGTTTTTTAGGCTTTTCTAGTTTTGCTAAAGGAGTCACTCCCGGTGAAGGGATCGTCGGTCCTTTCCTCGTCGAATGAGGTGCGGGATATATCATATATATCACTGTGCAAAGCAAAAACACTTAAAAGCAATCAAAAGACAAACCGAGGGGTGTAGCATCTGCCAGTTATTGCTAAAGGAGTCACTCCCGGTGAAGGGATCTCGGTCCTTTCCTTATCGAATAAGGTGCAGGATATATCGTATATACCGCTGTGCAAAGCAAGAACTGTAGCTACCTGTTTTATTTTGAAATTCGATTCTACAACATCTTAGGTTTCTTTTCTTTCATTAATCACATTAATGAAGTCCCATCATTTAAGTACCTAAACATCACAGATAAATACGACGTACACTTATGCCATCCACATTCGCCTCGATGTCCCCTCGTGCACCGTTAGGTTAGGTAACTAACGGCAGAGCGGGGCAGGGCTAGCACGGGTGTAAAACATAAGTAACGTCTATATAATATATCATATATACTATATACAGTATCTATCACAGAACATCACATGATCACATCACAGATATCGCAGCAGAAGAATCATATGAAATATTGGATATACTAGGACGTCCGTGTTTTCAATACGAGCCAGTATAAAACACGGATTCCACGGTCGCGATGAATAGCCAAACCCACACCCCTAGACCCCTACGAGAGCGGCAAGCAACCCTGCCAATTCTGGAGTTAGAAGACCCGGACTCGACTCCTCGAGTTGGTCTCCCACTGGACTCCAGAACCCGGTTACTTGTGCCCTCCTCCTTGGGTCTATCCTGATGCGGAAAAGTAAATAATATACAAAATGTGACAACTTCCGCAACCTGGAAGTGCCCCAAATAAAAGAATATTACATACAAGTTTTTACATGAATGAAAATGAAAAACACTCATCTCACATAAAAACCCCCGGCTATTCAAATGCGACGATCCAATATAACATATCCAGCAACACATAACATCACATGTCATCAACGTAAGTAAATACGCGCATCCCAATTGTCGTTGACATATAGCAACGAAACCGGCGATATCACATATTACACTTACGTTCATAGAAAAGAAAGTGTAAAACTACAACAGTTGGAATCCGCAACCACCTCAGACATCGCATGCCTGACCAAATGAATTACTTAGACATCGCATGCCTAACAATTATAAACCCCGCATTTTAGTCTCATTATCGAAAACACTTTTCAATATCAAGTCGGGCAATTCAACAAGATTCCCGAAAAACTGATCGAATGCTCGTCGCAAACTTTAGTAGGCGGCCGCACCCCTGATACCGTCGACGAAGTGCACCAAGGCGGAACACCGCTACCGCGAGCACCTGAACGGATGCTTTCGGCGACGGGGTTCTCCTACAGTCACTTGGTCGGGGCTATGGAGTGAGGCTGTCTATTAAGTTTACCCGGCGAGTATCCGCGTACACTACGTGATTGCGACGGACTTTTGATCACATCAAAATTCCGTGGCAACCGATCAAGTGAGACTAAACTGCTATGTTTATAACATTCATTCAGTTATATCATAACTCTTTGTGAATTCCAATTATTGTATCCTATTCCGGATAAATAGAAAATGTTAAACTTTCCAATCGAACAGTCGAATACCCAAGTTTTCCCGATACAGCTCAACACATGAAATAAGTCTAACAACATTCAGTTCGTGCCTCAGTACCAACGGTCCAGCCGTAGAAGGGTCAAGCCAACGCCTCACATGTGGCACGCCGTACTGCCCCAAACCCGAAGGTTCAAAGGGCAGTTCAAGACGGTCACATAATCGAGTTAAGGTTTGTTGTCTTCTAGAGGGTCCATCGAGTTACTTGCACTACTTAGAACGTCGTTAAACTACGGAAAAATCCAACACTTGGAAATTTCACGACAGGGGAAAAATTGGGTATTTATATCCGGTCGAACTTTTTAACATATTCTAAAATTTATCCGGAAAGTCACACTGACAAAATTTGATAATCCGATTGAATCTTTGATTCCCTATACAACCCCAGAATACTCTTCTGTAGAGTCACAATAAAAATACCCCAGAAAATATAGCATTGAATTATATGAGTTACTGTGCAGAAATCATTGGTCAAAGGGACAGTACGGCCGCGGAACCGCCGCACCATGCATAGCTGGGGCCGCGGTTCCGCGGTGGAAAAGTCGATTTAGCCCATCGTATTTCACAGTAATTCAAATAACACCCTGCTTATTTTTCTGCATATTTTTTATTGACAAAAATCTAAAATTTTAGAAAATTTCCACAGAGCATTTTGGGTTGGGGTTTCGGGTTCGTTCGGAATTCAAACGTCGTCTAGACTTCGCCTAAGGCTCTAGCTAGTCTCTGATACCACTGTAGGGTTCCTAGGCACTCTCAAGGGGTCTCACAAGACATCAACCATGCCCGTTTCAAAAATTACGGTGCCGAGAAACCCTAAACTACGGATCGTTAGCTAGATGTCTAGGCAAAATAGAAACTAGTTAACAAATAAACTACAAGGAACGGAAATACAACCTTTGTAGATCCGTTTCTCCACCTCCATAGCTCCGCAATGAAGTCACCTCGCTGTCCAAGTCGAACCCCGGGCTCTAGCGTCGGCTTCATCGGAGAATGGACGGGCTAGGTCATCGACGACGTGCCGAAGATGATCTACGTCGAAGCATCACTAGATCAAGCTCCACCTTCACCAAGCCATGAAAACTTGTGAAGGAAACACACTCTACTACTTGGCAAGAGATAAAAGATGAAGAAATAGAAAGTGGGTTCACTTTAGAATTGGATTTCTCACACTTATGCTCAAATCACCATTGATGAAGTATGCTTTCTTCTTGAAGAAGAAGAAGAAGATGATAATCCTTATGATAAGTTAAAAGAAAATAATACTTATCATATAATAAACCATGGTCAAGTGTAGAGAACTAACTAAGGTTATAAGAATAGTTAGGGTTAAAAGAACAAGACAAAATGGTCACTTGGTCAAAGCTTCATGAAGCTTCAAAAAGCTTCATGAAGCTTCAAAAAGCTTCATGAAAGAAAATAAAATAAAGAAACCATTTTCCTTTTCTTTTATGATTTTATGAATATCCAAAAGGAATAAACAAATAATTAAATGAAAAAGCAAAACCCTAATCATTAAGTTAACCATGGTTTAATTCTATACACTTAACCAAATAAGCATGTATCATCAAACATGATACAAACATTTGTACAAAAAGTATATCACATATACAACTTGTACAACGAAGTGAGAAAATCCATTTAAAGTGAACCAATACTAGTTAATGCAAAGTAATATATCAAATATATAATTATACAATAAATCATTAAATCAACACTTGATTTAACGATCCGGTCATATCGCATATAACCGACTAGTATTCAATGTATCGGCTTATCGAATCAACCATCGATTCGATAACTAGGTTATATCGCATATAACCATTCGATACATTCATCGCGAGAATGGAATACGGTATCACATACACGCATTATTCTCGGTCCCGCACATATCTCATATGCGCTCCTATTTCGTTTCGCTTGAGCCAGGAAACCTCTGTGTAGGACTCTAAAGACTCGTCAATACGCCGGCAGCAGGTGATGATCATATCAAACACCCACAAGCCGCAAGCGGTCTGCCAAACGTAACGGCCACCCAGGTATTGAGCGATCAGAAGATCGACGAGCAAGCCCGCTCACACTCCAGTGAATCCAACCAGTAACACTACCGTACAGTCCGGTCTGATCGTCTGATATGTCGCATATCTCGCCTAGGGGTGGTAAACGTCAGACCCCAATAGCTCGATAAGTCGTGTCGATATGAGGTCTATAACATTTCGAGAAACTACTGGTAACACTTACCAGTATATCTCAGCAACCCTGGCCAGGGATTTCCTGTTATAGCCAATCGAATACAGCGCAACATCAACTCCCTATACCGGGAGAGACGAATCCCCTCCTATCGCTCATTGCCTCCATGTGACTCGGGACTGTACCTAAAAACCACCGTTTTGCACGCCCTCTTGGACATGGTAAGATGGAAATCAAAGCACAGTGGGAACCACACAAGACTCTATGACGATCTCGGGTCAACAGACTACTCTGTACCAGTGTCACCAGAGAACTGCCATCTGACGTGAGGTATAATACCATCTGGGAGTTCTCGGCGAGTCCGTCCAGTGTACCCAGTCTCTACTGAGCACCCGTATATCATCTCTGATGTCAAACACCGATGGATATGGGATCATCCATCGCCCATCTGTATGGGTCGAGAAGGTACATGCTAGTCTACTCTGGTATATCGATGCCCCATCTCGATACACCCACGACTAGGGACTTTGAAGGATGTACTTATGGACTACCATGTCCCCACTAGTATGATCCGCATCATAGTCCAGGTAGTCAAGTACACATCCTAAGGGCTTTACCAACATATAATAGAGAGACAATCTGAGTACACGTTAAGGTAAAGAGTAATCAGATAGCATACTATCATGTCGAGCAAGAAAGTCCTCCCTATATATGTCCCAGCATCCACTACAATATACATCATATGTACAGTAATGGCCTCTAGGGCATACATATAACTAACACTCTTATGACCTTGACTTTGGCCAACAAATCATAAGTCACATGTCAAGTTATGCCAATCATTCTCCAGGTTAATTTGAGCCCACCCGTACAAGCCCTTGACTTTGGCCAACAAGGCTATACGACTGCCCCAAACCAACGCATCTATCTATGCTGCATATGAATAACCAACAGCTACCAAACACTGTGCTTTGACTTTGGCCAACAAACACAGCTTGAATACTATTGACTACCCATATGAAACGACGGAGAGCTACGAATGGTTTCTGGCGAAAACCTTTAACGTAATGAACTTGATATCGTTGAAGGAACTGATAGCTTTTTAGAAAATATAGTGACGAAAACCTTTACTAAAGAGGTCACTCCCGGTGAAGGGATCTCGGCTCTTTCCCCGTAGAATGGGGTGCAGGATATTCCAAATGAATACCACGATGCAAAGCAAAAGTAATCGGCTATAGTGAAATTAATGCCCTGACGCAAACTTCTGTCCAAGGGGTCACTCCCGGTGAAGGGATCTCGGCCCTTGCCTCGTCGACTGAGGAGCAGGATATTCCAAATGAATACTACGATGCAAAACAAAAGTGAACGTCCTTGCAATAACAGCTTTTTTGAAAAGTGTTCCAACAACATCTGAATAGGTTTGTTTTAACTTGCATTGATCCGAATCAACACAGTCCCATCAATTGATCACACCACAAAGAACGAAAATATACTGATGTACGTATATGCCATCCGCATTCGCCACTGGGTCCCGTCATTACCCGTTAGGTTAGCTAACTAACGACAGAGCGGGGACTGGACTAGCGCGGATGTAAAACATATACAACATCTACTAATATATATACCAATATATTATATTCGCTCAAGGCGTGATAAAATGCAACATCACAGAAATGTACAGCATCACAGAACAATACAGATATCTGGGATCCCCGGGTTTCACAGAGCCACTGCTGAAACCCGACGTTCCCCTGGTCGTGTGGATAGCCTGTGCAATGAAATCCTAGACCCCTACGGGCGCGGCAAGTTACCCGCTAAAACCTGAAGCGAGGCAGCCCCTTTCAGCACCGTGAATGGACCACACAGCACTTCACGGAATCCGGTAACTTGGGCACCCCTCCTGGGTCAACCTGTACCCCCTACGAGTGCGGCGAATAGCCCGCCAATTCTAGAGTGAAGCCCCCTCCGTCCCAATGCCATGAGATGCGGGCTTGTTGCCCTCCAGAACCCGGCTATCCGTGCACCCCTCCGCGGGGTAATCCTAGTACAGAAAGTAAAATATACATACAACGGGTACATCGACCGCAACCTGGTCGTGCCCCAAAATAATAATACAAACAGGCAGTGACGGCAGTCCACATGTCGGACGCTCGCCCCGCAATATCAAATGTACATAATACAACAGAACTGTACTAGCATTGCATCCAGGCTATCCCCACGACCGATCCGCAACATCACAGCAAAATCACAAAACATCAACGTGAAAGTCACGTTCGCAAATCCGTCTAACCGGGCTATAGCAGTTAGACTAGATTTACCGATCAAGTGATATTCACGGTCGCAGATATAATGTAAATACTGTGAAATAATGTGTTTAAAATATCCGATCGATCAAATTTTAACAAGTGGGCCCCCAAGTACTACTGTAGCACATCAAGAAATTCTGGGCCCAATATTAATATTCCAAAACCCCCAAAATCAGCCCAGAAGCCCACAGGAGAAATTAGACACACTGATCAACCAATAATGCGGCGGAACCGCGGCAACAAGGGGGGTTTTGCCGCGGTTCCGTGCTCCCCTTGAGAGATCAGTGTTTCGAATTTCTCCATAATTTTTAGAACTTCCAGTACATTAGTTTTTTACAACCTGAAAAATTTTTGGACTTCAAAAAATTTCGACAGAAAACTGATGTGAGGGAAATATGGTTTTTTGGAATTTTAGTCGATCGGAAATGCAAACACATTAAACAAAGCTAGACTAAGTTAATGGCGAGGCTCTGATACCACTGTAAGTGCACGGCGGCGCCCCGGCCGTCAATCCGACGGCCAAATGCGGAAGCGGTGATAAACTTTAATTTTGCGAACTTAGCAAACCGGCACCACCGCGCACTAAACACCCGGATCGGATCATTAAACTGGTTCTAGCTAACTACAAGATGGGGAAGAGATATACCGAGTGATCCGAGTCCTCCGGTCTTCTCGTCGTCGTCCCAATCTACTGCGGAAACTCCGGTCGTCGCCTCCTTGCCGGAAGGGCACCACATCGTCTGCATCTTTTACGGGCTCCCGCCTCTATACCGAGGCAACTCGGGCATGAAGCTGGCAAGTCGACATGCCCAAGATTTGCTGTAGAATGTGTAGAGTTGTGTTTCATTTGGGGTTTTTGTTGCCTTTGTAGATGGAGGAATGAGATTAAGAAAAATGGTGCTTTCATTTTTCATGCAAGGAAATTGAGATGAAGAAAATTGCCACAAGCTCAAAAATGAAACTCTCTCCTCCTCTTCTCTCAAGTGTAACTTCTCTCATCAAGTGAGAATGGTGGAGGAATAAAAACCAACACTAGAAGGAAGGTGAGTGTAGGAAAAGGTGGAGGGTGACCACAACCAAAACATCATGATAACAAAACTCAAATCAACCTCAAATCCTTTCTAATCTCACAAAAGCAAGAAATGATGATAGAAAAGAATGGTATCAAAAGATGCTTTCATAATTAATCCATATGCAAGAAACCCCCTCCACAAATGTTATTTGCAAACTTGCAAATAACCCCCTCCATCGGAAAAGTCCGGCCGGGAAAGAACAAAGGAAAACCGGCCGGAACGGAATGCAAACTGGCAACATCAGAAAACTGGTCCCGTAATAAATTACAGGAAAACCCCACCACTGCAAATACATGCCCGCATTTGTATTCCGACTGAACACAAATGCAAAGAGACAAAACTACACTGTACTATACTAGGATCCGGCTTAAACCAAAGCCGGCTAGTAATATCCGTCCGATCCTGATCCGTGCAATACCGCACGTATCTGATCGAACCCTGCCATATAACCATACGGCCTCTAGTACTAACCGTCCGATCCTGATCCGTGCAATACCGCACGTATCTGATCGGACCCTGCCATATCTCCATACGGTCTCTACAGCGTTTCGCCCGAAAGCTTGAGTAACTGAAAGTGTGGTGGACTCTAAAGACTCGTCAATACTATGGTTGTGGATTTAACCACTAGCACGTCAGAGGTATAAGCCAATACGTGACGGGCCACCAGCTATTGACCAAAAGGGACGTCGATGAGCGAACTCATCCTGACACCCTACTGAGCCTGTCAGTGACAATATCCGTACAGTCCGGTCCGTTCGTCTATGAGTATCACATGGCGGGCTTAGAGGGTTGGTAAAAGTCAGACCCCCAAAAGCGGTACAAGTCGTGTCGGAGTGTAGCCCAGAAC
Source organism: Agapanthus africanus (assembly GCA_030015575.1). Taxonomy (NCBI): domain Eukaryota; kingdom Viridiplantae; phylum Streptophyta; class Magnoliopsida; order Asparagales; family Amaryllidaceae; genus Agapanthus; species Agapanthus africanus. The sequence goes on along the minus strand of CM057339.1, from coordinate 690,589,207 downwards.
ACCATGAGATACTACCGAAATACCTACCAGTAAATCTCTTGCCTTGGCCAAGGACTTCGTGTAATGGCTCTCCTAGACACAGCGCGACCTCACCCCCAATACCGGGAGAGACGAACCCCTGAAGATACGCTCACTGCCTCCTTGTGGCTCGGGACTGTACCCAACTAAAACCTGTTTGCACGACTCCTTTGAGCCGTGGTAGGGTAGTAATCAAAGCACAGTGGGAACTTACACGAGATAAATGACGATCCCCAGGTCGATGAACTAACCTGTACACATGTCACCTGGGAACTGCTATCTGACGTCAGGTATAAGACCAAATAGCATGTTCCCGGCGAGTCCTGTCCGGTGTACTCATAACCCAATGAGCACCTGTATACATCTTAGGTGAACCAACTGACACCAGTAGCTTGTGAGACCGGCCACCGCCCCTCGTCGGGGTCTCGACTGTATACACTAGTCTACTCTGGAGAATCGATGCCCTGTCTCGAAACTCCCACGACTATGGACCTTTTAAGGATGTGCTTATAGACTCCAGCTCTCACTTATATGATCGCCCTCATACTACTGGCAGTCAAGCAAGAATCCTAGGGGCTCTATCAACGTGCAATAGCGACCTGTCAGGTCACCTAAAGCAGTACACGATGATAAAGGTAAACCAGATAGCATACTATCATCTTGAGTAAGACTGTCCTACCGGGATAGGTCCTCCCTCAATCATTGCAATCACGTGCCTGTGATCTAATAATTGACTCTGAGGGCACTATCTCCAACATATACTGTTACGGGGTTATCTTGAAATTCGTTTCGGGATTGCTTTTGGAAGTTGCCAGTTTCCGGTTTTCTATCACCCGTATTAAACATTCGGTTTAATACGGATTTATCTTTTCTTCTTTTGGGTGAGTCATGAGGGTGAGTCATGAGTGTGGAAGCTTCTAGAAGGTGACTAGGATTAGTGACTCATTATTGCATTAATGGTTTTGATGACTAGTTTAGATGACTCTTCATATGCATTAATGTTTATGCAAGGTGTAATATGACTCATTCCTTCTCATTTATTGCTAATGGTCACCACTTCTACTCCTACACTCACCTCCCCCCTCATAAGAAGTGGCTGGCCCCTCATTGCAAGGTGATGGTTGTTGATTTGGAAAAAAAAGTATATGTTTTGGATTCATGGAAATTAGATAGTTAGATTTCTCATTTCACCCGATTCCAAAAGGCAACTTCATTAACCGTTCATCCATTGCTTTGGATGTAACGAGACAAAGTGTTCTACTCATTCTCTATATCAATCTTGGTCATCTCTTTTAGCAAACTTGATGATCGAGTTGCCTCGGTTCAGAGGCGGGAGCCCGTTTAAACATCCGTCGACGTGGTGCCACCTGGACGAGAAGATTAGAGATTTAGGAGATCGGAGCAGCCGCAACAAAGCGTGGGATGATGGTTGAAGACCGAAGGACTCGGATCGTTCGGTATAACATTTCTACCCACTTTGTAGTTTGTTAGTTTAGCTTTAATGGCAGATCCTGGTTATAGTATGCGATAGCGCCAGTCAAAAAGTTTTTGTTCCGCATTTGGCGTCTGTTAGACGGCCGGGGCGCTACCGTGTACTTACAGTGGTATCAGAGCCTCGCCATTAAGCTTTACTAACTTGTGCTAACGCGTTTAAAATATCGATCGAACCGAATTACAAAAACTGCAATTTTTCTGTTCAATGTTTCTGTAGATTTTAAATCTGGTTTAAAAATTATTTTGCATATCATAAAAAATTGTATAGGGTTTTTTAAGCATTCTGGGAAAATTTGAGCACGTGATCCCACAGTACCACCGCGGATCCGCGGTCAAAGCTAGGGTTTGACCGCGGAACCGCGGCCATTATGTGGGAACAGTGCGCCAAAATTTTCCAGTGAGTTCAACTTAGGAAATTGTGGTTTTTGGTATTTTTTTTTGGGCCCAGATTTTATTACTGTACACCAGATGTACGTGGGGCCCACTTCGGGAAGTTTTGTCGATCGAAATTTTAAACTTGTTAGTATGCAGTAATTACATTATATCTCCGACCAGGAATGTCATTTGAGCGGTAAATTGCGTCTAATTGCTATAGTCGTTTTAGACGGGTTTGCGAACGTGACATTCGCGTTGCTGTTCTGTGTTGTGCTGTGATGTTGCGGATATATCGTGGTGGATAGCAGTGTGCAATGGTAGTGCTGTTTGGATTTATTTGTACATTTATTAATTTTTTTTAATTACCCATTTATTTTAATTCTAATTGTTGAAAATAACATTATTTAATTTTGCAGGATGGAGATAACCTCACCATCGTCACCCATAGTTCTGACAAGTGGATAGTTACCGACCAGCGAATAACCGAGCGGATTCGAAGGGCCGGATTTTATGAAGCTTCATTGCTTCGTTATATCCAAATCGATCACGCCCTCGTTACCTCTCTAGTTGAGCGCTGGAGAAAAAAGACCCACACTTTTCATTTAAGATGGGGTGAGGCCACTATCACACTCCAGGATATTGGCCTCTTACTCGGTTTACGGGTCAATAGGCTTGGATTGGTCGGAGGAAAAATTATTGGTCCAGATACCGACCACTCATACTGGGATACATTTGCCGAGTCTGCTCTCGGACAGGTAAAAAAATTCATTTTGTTTTCCCTCTATAGTGTACCTATTGCATGTTGTACATTATTTCTAGCTTTAATATTTTACAAAAAATGCTAATATCAGGCACCAGGAGGCTACAGTAAGAGGTATAAGATCAGTTTAAACTGGTTAAAAGATACATTTAATAATATCCCTGATGAAGCCACCGATGAAGTCTTGGATAGACATGCACGTGCCTACATTCTGTACATGATCGGTTCTTGGTTGATACCGGACCAATCGGCAACGCATGTCCATCCGTTATATCTTGGCTTCCTTATGGACTTTGATGTGTGTGGCCAATATGCTTGGGGAGCAGGGGTCCTGGTATTTCTTTATAAGGAACTCGATAAGGCATGTGCTCCAACAAAGAATAAAATCTGTGGCTGCATTACATTACTTCAGGTAAATTCCTTGTTTTTCACAGCTAGAAATTTGCAAAATTGTAATATTGGTTCTCTCTCTTATCATCTGATACTTTATTTATAGATTTGGTCATGAGAGCGTATGTGTATGGGAAGACCGGATCGAGTTAAAATAACTGTCTTGAATACCCCTAGAAAGCCGCTCGGCTGTTGGTAGAATGGAAAGAAAGCGTATAAGGCTCCCCGTCGAGTAATTAGGTACTATAGAGATGAGTTGGATCGCATGGAGGCGACTCAGGTAATTAAGTTTGTTTTAAAATTTTGAAATACCTTCATCACAATTTTTGTACTATGTTATTTGCACAGTTCACGTGGACTCCTTATACAGCAGATCGTCTGCAAAGGTTACCCGGCATCTGTATCGAAGGAGAGCCGGTTTGGCGGGCTCGATGCCCACTCATCTGCATTAATGTCGTTGTCATGCACCTCTCGGACCGGGTGTTGCGACAGTTTAATAGATCGCAACATATTCCTGTCCCGCCGCCTTCGCCTATGACAATAGAGGGAGACATGCGAGGAGGAAAGGCGGAGCGTGATTAGAGGGAGCATCATTATCAATATTTGCTGAGATGGGAGGATAGGCAGCGTAATATTGCCTTACAGCAAATAGGTGACCAAACAGCCACCAACGCTACCGAAGCATATCTACAGTGGTATAAGCGTGTCACCATAAGATATCTTTCTGCTCCCCCTAACAACTTCCCAAACATCGTGCGGTACGAGCTTAGAGGCCACGTGAAACGAGATTTGGTAAGTTGAATTCTTTATATTATATTACTTTTTAATATCCGGCGGTATGAGTCAATACTTATTTCTTATTTCTAATGTAACGACTGGCTCGTGGGTTGCATCTTATACAAACAATGGTGCGGGATCCATACCCGACTGATGCTGGTCCGGAAACTCAGGCTCTATTTTCAAGTGCAGACCAATTAATTGGTGGTGTATTCAGTTCATATAACATTCTTTCATATTTATCGCCAGCACCAGAGCAGCAGCATGAGCCGACACCGGAGCCGCAGCATGAGCCGGCACCGGAGCCGCAGCATGAGCCGGCACCGGAGCCGCAGCATGAACCGGCAATGAACCGGCACCGGAGCCGCAGCATGAGCCGGCACCGGAGCCGCAGCATCACGGAGATCCAGCGCAGCAGGATCAGTGGTTTGGATCACCATACCGTCAGCAGCAACCCTGACATACCGGACAAGCGCAACAACACCAGTCTTGGGGGTCAGGTTTTGCAGAACAGCCGTCTTGGGGGTCAGGTTTTGCGCAACAACAACAACCTTGGGGGTCAGGATTTGCGTAACAACAGCAACCTTGGGGGTCAGGATTTGCGCAGCCATGGGGCCCAGGTTTTGTGCAACAACAACCGCATGAAATCAGGACAGATTCTTCGCTACAACTGCCCAGTTGGGACACGGATTTATCGTCCTACGTACAGTTGTTGGGAGGCAGCACATATCCAACACCTGTCCCATATTCAGGATTTGCGGAACAACAGCATGCCCAAGACGCTGCTGAAGACGAAGCCGAAGCTGAAGCCGAAGCCGAAGCCGGAGCCGAAGCAGAAGAGCAGCCGCCGCCGCCGCCATCTACCCAAGAAACGGGTGGGTGCTCTAGTCATCCCAGGAGGCATAGGCTTATGTCAAGCCTCCTCGGATTTCATAAGGGCAAGGGAAAATGAAAACGATAGTTATTTACATTTTACAATCATATAGGATTTTTTGGTATTATAAATTTGACGGATTTATTTTGTTATTATAAATTTGACCGTCGAGATAGAATTTACATTTTACAAACAGATATGATTTTTTTGTATTGTAAATTTGACGGATTCATTTTGTACACCACATTGATATAATAAAATTTTATTATTTTATCCAATTTTTTTACGTTTATTTATTTTTAGAATTTTTAAAAATAATTTTAATTTAAAATTCTATTATTATATAGGGGACGGGTTCTAGGAACCCGTCCCCTATACCGGGGTGGGGGTAGGATGCGGGGCGGGGGCGCAAACCGTCCTATTTCTATAATTTTAATTCCAATCACCCTATTTTAATAATTTATAATTTAAAACGTCCTATTTCAAAAAAAATCCTAAAATCAACTTAGTTTACCCAATAAAAAAATCAGAGAATTAAGTGGGGCCCACGTGATCTTCATCGAGTGAGTGTAATTGAATGGGTTAAAACGTCGGTCTCTGAGCAATTAATTATTGCGTGCATGACAGTTGTGACAGTAAAAAACCGGACGTGTCGGCAGGGCAAGGGCCTCTGCCACGTTTCATCGTGGAGACGGACGCGGGAGCAGACGCGGGCCCACCTAAAGCGGCTCTGTGTATTCGGGTCCCAAGAAAAAGCTTTACAGATAGAAATTGCTCATATTGTTGTTCTTTATTGACAAAACTACCCCCTTCAATAATTGAGTGAGAGAATAATTTGAGGATCAATTTCTTTGATTATGCAAAATGAGGATAACCCATGCTTTGATTATTTTGTAAAGGAGTTGAGTAGCTTCCCGAAACTTTTAATTTCAGGTTTGAAGGATAAATAAAGTTTCATCAAGAAAAAAGAAAAGAACTAATGTCCACCGTATTTTCATTCAACTTAATAGACGATGATTATGACTGTACAATATTAATCACTATAATGTCTTTTTTAATAATAAATGTTAAACATATCAATTGTGTTAATTGGTTACACATGAGAAATAAAAGTAGTACTGTAGTGCATTTGTATACGATTAGTTCTAGCTGAGCTTGAGATATGGATTTGTTGAACAACCATATGCACTTTTTGCATAATTTGAATTTGAGCCGTTCTTGTCTTCATTTTAAATTATTTGCCGCTTAAAAAATAATATTCCACAGTTAAAGTTAGAATGAAAATAGAAATCCATTTACATTCTAAACAACAAATAACCGAATTTTCATGCAACACCACAGAAGAAGAAGAGAGTATTAGTCAGACTTTTTACCAGACAAGCATACTTACAAAGATTAATGTATAGCCAAAAAGTGCATCAAATAATACTATTTTTAAAACGATTCTACAATATACTTAATTACAACGCTTGCTGTCTATCAAGCTCTACTAAATACACTCATCTTAACAATTGGAGCTAATGCACAATAAAATTGGATTGTGAATTCAATATTTTGATGCATGTCTAACTGTATGTCTATTTTCAAACCGTTGTCTCCTACTTTTCACCAACGATATGCATTTGGACCCATCTATTTACTCTCTAAAACTTTAGCGAGGGAAGAAGAATCCAAAGCAAAGAAGAAGCTTCGAGCAGATCTCTGCCAAAAAAAAATAAAGCTACATGATATGTCCAAGCTGGCCCTTTACAAAGTTATTGTTGCATTCCTCATCGAAGGACATAATTGGTACTTTCCCTTTAAAAAATTAAAGCAAAGAGACAAAAAAAGAAGGAGAAGATGCTCGATAGTTATCAACAAGGGGCAACATTGTAATTGTCACCCTAACACACTCCCCCGCTCTCTCCATCGAACCCAATCCCTATATCAACTCAACAACCTGAAAACTCGAAGATAACGCTTCCTCTCTCTCTCTCTCATCCCGTAACGGCTGATATTCATTTTAATCTTTTTTAGGGCAAGTTATCAACAAATCGAAGGGAAAAAAAGAGGTCCTTTTTCGTAATTAGCGATGGATTTCAGCTCGTTTGTGACGTCGTTGGCGACGTCGTTCGTGATCTTCATCGTGCTCATCCTCGTGTTCTCATGGCTCTCGAAGAAGCCAGGGAATGCGGTGATTTACTACCCGAATCCGATACTGAGGGGCTCGGATCCGGTGCAGGGAAGGAGGCGGACCCGAAACCCGTTTTCGTGGATCAAGGAGGCGATGGGGGCCTCCGAGGCCGACGTCATCGCCGCCGCCGGCGTCGACACCGCCGTCTACTTGCTTTTCCTCAGCACAGGTAAATTTTCTAGCTATCGACTATCACTTATTAACCAAAATTCTGGATCTCCTTTTGAAAATTCTATTTTAAAAAAAACTGTTTCCATAATTAAAGCGAATTTCTATAATTTCCTTAAGTAGCTGTATAAAATGATTAGTTGGATCTATGGTAGTTTGAATACTAATTAAGAAAAAAAGAAATCAGGAGAACGTTAGCATATCTATTTTTTTTATAGTTATATGCATTTTCCATTTTTGGTACGTAGGGTTTGAATGTTTGATAGAGATTGAGCTTCTACAGATTTTGGAATTTAGCTTCAATCCAAAATACTGAATTCCAATTGAACGTCCTTGAAATTTAGGGGAGTTTCTACTGTATTTCAATTTGCAAGAACCCATTATTTAACAAAAGAGACACGCTTGAGCATCCACTGACAGCTGAAATCTGGTGATTTGTTAGTCTGACTGGAAAAAGTAACCAAAATTAAATTGAAAAAGATCCTTTCGCTCATAGTTGTTTGCTTACATTGTGGATGGTTAAATTTTGAGTTAATTAAAGGGAAAAACATAATTTTAGAAATATGCGGATAATATTGACAGGGAAAGTATACTTGAACTTAACATGGATAACTAAAAGTTTTGAGGATTTTTAAGTCTTCTTAAAGAAAACGATGGAATTATATTAAGTTCATTGACATTTTTAAGGCTTAATTAGGAGTCATGTCCATTATCATTGACATTTTTAAGTTTCATTGCATCATCGGAGACTACTGAACGCAACCTGCTGCAGATTTTTGGGTATAATTCTACTGCACTTTTTATCCTATTCCTGTTTTTGGCTCTATTGTCCAAGGAATGGTACTATGGTAGGGGTATTTTTCCCATTATCATTACATCTTAGTTTTAGATTTGTTACTATATGAGTGGTATTTTATTCTACGATATAATACAGCAACAACGAAAGCATATAACCTTTATATAAGACAGACACGACGATCACAATTCAATGGTGTAGAATATCCTTTTCTACAGTTGACTGCAGCTTTTCAATGAATCAACTACTGGTTGCTGAATAATGTCGATTATTTGCTGATACAGTTTTGGGGATATTGGTTCTGTCTGGCCTCATTCTGATTCCTGTTCTTATTCCACTTGCTGCAACTGATGATGCACTGAAGATAGCTGCTCAATCTGGCCCCAAAAATATTACTGGGAACTTTACCGTCCTTGACAATCTAGCAATGGGAAATATCCAAGTAAGAACCTGTTTGGTAAACATCAATAGTTTATGTATTTGCTAAGAATTTTCATGACTTGCAAATGGAAGTGCTGAAAGCTGTTTTATCCCTTGTCAAACTGTTTGTCCATTAACAAATATATGTGCATGAGAGTAGAACCAAAATTGTTGAAATATTGATCAATATTCAATAAACCAGCTAAATGAGTGCTTTGGATGTGAAAGAATCAACAATAAAATTGTGGATCTTTCCATTCCCACGGAACTCTTAAATGACTTCAACATTTGTATGAAGGTCACAAGTTATAACGAGAATAGCCAAAAATGAGAACCTCTCACCAACTTTAATATTGAGAACAAGCAAATCCTAATCTGTACATCCCCTCTATGGTCTTCATTTCGGGTGTTTTCAGATATGTAATAAATAGCTTTATATGACTGAAGTTCCTGACTTGTCAAGGACCACTCTATCCAAACGCTTATGGTGATGGATTGTGGGCTAACAATACACATCAAGTTAAAACATACTACTAAACTCTCCCTCACATGCGTCTTTGTGCCTTTTGGAAGGCCATCAACGGAAATGCTTTCTCATATAGATAGAATTAACAATTGTAACTAAATTAAAATTTTAATTGATGACTTCTAATCTAGGACCCTGTAAGAAACCCGTGCTTTCATACCATGTCAAAAATTACTTTACCCAAAAGATTGTATTGCTGGGTTGTTGTGGGCTAATTGCATGTTATGCTATCATAGCTCTTAACATCACTAAAGCAAGGCCCTGTTATTGCTTAGAGCAATCGAAAACTTACTCTCATCTTGAGATAAGTTATCTCATTACTCTTATGTGTAATTTTTCGTTTGCGTGTGCTTTATAGGAGGAGAGTTCAAGGCTGTGGGCGTTCTTTCTAGGGACCTACTGGGTATCTTTCGTCACATTTTATACTTTATGGAAAGCTTACAAGCATGCCTCAGACTTGAGAGCAGCAGCCAAAGCAAACCCAGAAGTAAAACCAGAGGATTATACCATATTAGTCAGAGACATCCCAACTCCGAAAGATCAAAGCAGGAAAGAACAGGTGGACTCATATTTCAAAGCACTCCATCCCGACACATTTTACAAATCAATGGTTGTGACAGATAACAAAGAGGTAAATGATCGGCTTGCGGTTTCCTTCCATTAGATGCTTCATCCCATAGTATTTCATGATTAATAGAGTTGTTTATTGCCTTTTCCTTTGTCTTTAGGTCGATAAGATCTGGGCAGAGCTGGTAGGCTACAAAAAGAAACTTGCTCGAGCAGAAACGGTATTCGCAGAGTCTAAAACCGCAAGTAAACCAGAGGGAACAAGACCCACTAACAGAACCGGGCTCTTGGGTCTTATTGGTAACAAAGTGGACACTATCGAGTACTGTAAAGAGAAAATCAATGAATTGCTTCCTAAGTTAGAGGCTGAACAGAAGAAAACCCTTAGAGAGAAGCAGCAAAATTCTGCTTTTGTGTTTTTCAGCAGCAGACGAGCCACAGTTTCTGCTGCACAAACCCTCCATGCTCAGGTGGTTGATACTTGGACTATAACAGAAGCTCCTGAGCCTCGCCAATTGGTATGGTCGAATTTATCAAAGAAATGTTACGAGAGGCAGATAAGGCAATATCTTGTATATGCAATAGTTTCTCTGATTGTTGTCTTCTACATGATTCCAATTGGTTTCATCTCTGCAATTACAACTCTCGACAACTTAAGGAAGACACTACCCTTTCTTAAGGTGATAGTAGACAAGAAGGCAATTAAGACAGTTTTGCAAGCTTATCTTCCTCAACTTGCGCTCATTTTGTTCTTGGCACTCCTTCCAAAATTCCTTATGATGTTGTCGAAGGCGGAAGGGATTCCTTCGCAGAGCCATGTGATACGAGCATCCTCGGGAAAGTACTTTTACTTCATCGTGTTTAACGTCTTTCTCGGAGTTACAATTACCGGGACATTGTTTACTTCCTTGAAAACTATTATTAATCATCCAAGTGACATTGTGAAAATGCTTGCGAGAAGCTTACCTGTGAACGCAACATTCTTCCTCACATATGCTGCACTGAAGTAAGATTATCATCTTTCTCCTGCTTCACGTCGTCAATCTTATCTAGCTTTATTTGCTTTGACTGTCATTATGCCCATTTCATCCATATCTGTTTATTCGATGTTTTAGTGCATATTCTTATTCTTACAGGTATCTTTGTTATTTACGGTGTTCTTCTTCTTAAACACGCTTTAAACCCCAAAAAAGGGAAGAAGAATTTATTACTGGGTCATGTTTATATATATATATATATATATATATATATATATATATATTCTCGCTAGAATAAAGAATATACAAAGTGTTGGTGGATGTACAAACCTGTGAATTTATTGAAGGATTCCTAGAACTAATAGAGGAAAAATGATGAAGGAAAACCTTATATGTATGTATATATATATATATATATATATATATATATATATATTCTCGCTAGAATAAAGAATATACAAAGTGTTGGTGGATGTACAAACCTGTGAATTTATTGAAGGATTCCTAGAACTAATAGAGGAAAAATGATGAAGGAAAACCTTAGATGACTGTTTAACATGGATAAGAGTAGATTCTAGCAAAGATAGTAGTTCTATATAGGATTTGTGTCGATCATGAAGAGAAAGAAAGATAAGGCAGTCTTTTGTCCTAATTTTGAGGATTACTTTATAAACTAGCAGTGATGTTGGAAGTCGGTTGCTTAGATACATATATGATATATGTTCTGATATAAGATCCAAATGTTATATGGTGGAAACATAGCCGATACACCGAATTGTAGAACCAAATTGAAAAAGCAAAACCACAGAAGATATAGGGATTTATGTCATTTGGAGCTATTTAATAATGTACATCAATGGGGCATGATTAATATAGTTCCACTCTTCAACTTAAAGCTTGACCTTTCGATCCACTCATGTTTACCTAACCAGGTCATTCCAACCATATAGCACAAGCTGCGAGTCAATGAGCGCTATCCAGTGTGTGTGTGGGTGGGTGGGCCAGGTTCTGGAATGTTATGCTCCATGGTGGGTCGGCATGTGCGTCCCCGCACGCATGTGTAGGCTTATGTGCTTGCAGTGACTTAACTAACTTCGTTGAAACATTACAATAACTCAAGAGATAGGATGATACATTCATTTGTCTCATATTTGTGAAGAAATATGGGATTTTTAACAACCTGAAAGGATGCAAGTTACCAAATGTTAGCTGGTTTGATGGAAAATATCCTATTCTTTTTTAACTCCAAGGATCATGAAGTCTTTGTTGGTGCACTTTTATTTGATATGATGAAATTTGAATCATTGACATCTTTCGCCCTAGACAACTTTCAAGCATACATGTAATAGTAGAGCATACTTTTTCCTTTTTCTTCTTGAGATTGTATGGGTTATTGTACTACGGTTTTAAGTTCTATATGGTTTGATTAATAAGGGAAAAATATAATAGGAGAGCTTACTTAATGCTAATGTTTTGGTAAATATTCTAAATTAGTTTTGGCTTGGCAAAGCATACATTTTATCACTAGGAACGTGCTGTGTTTGCACCTTCAACAACATGCTTTTCGGCTGTATCTTTGTACGGTGGGTGGTCTTTTTAGTGTACTTAGCTCGACCTCCTCTCCATAGATCCTTCTTTTAATGTGCTTTTGAATGTAGAGTGTATATTTACTTCATAGGTCGTTTAAAATTAGATTTATTGTTAAGAAAGTTCCTGAAAAATTTCTTGCTTGATTCTAATGGTGATTACTAACGAACTTGAGATTATTCTTTTTGATCGGATCACAGATTTTTTGTTGGCTATGGACTTGAGCTCTCTCGCTTGGTTCCTCTGATCATCTTTCATCTGAAAAGGAAGTATCTTTGCAAAACAGAAGCTGAAGTGAAAGAGGCTTGGGCCCCTGGCGACCTGGGTTTTGCTACTAGAGTTCCTAATGACATGCTAATTGTAACCATTACCCTCTGCTACTCGGTGATAGCTCCTTTGATCATCCCCTTTGGAGCCATCTACTTTGCCCTCGGATGGCTTATTGTTCGAAATCAGGTATGCCAAAAATTGTATTCTGCTTCTGAAACAATACCACAATGGTATAACGTTGAAAGGATTCTTTAATACAGTCAAGCAGTTAATGCCAGAACATCTTATATGAATTATCTATGACAGTAGCGGAAATGAGATGGGCAATTAAAACAAAATTTGAGTCAAAATTACGACCACAACCATACTTTAGACGGTAGATATGCAACTCATATATCATTCATAGCTTTTCCAAAATTTTGTCGTATGCATAAAAGCCTCTGAAGTTAAATACTATTCCTTTTAACATCTCTAGAATGAAACAAAATTCTGTTGCTAGTGCCATTAACAAAATGGCAACTTTCACAATTAACGCTCATCTCTACGTGGAAACATGTCATGATGCAGGGCCAACTTTGAAAGATATATATATATATATATATATATATATATATATAGGGGAGTGCTCCATTGCAATCCGGTTCGCATTTTTTAAAAACAGGAACTCTCGGTTTATGACATATTTGAACGATCCGATCCGTTCAACTTGATCATCCTACCCTCAAATATACATGTATGAAAAATCAAATGATTTATAGATCTCAAACATATGCATCGATGGGTGCTAAACTGAACGTCTTTCGATAATACAATATAAACTTCATCGGATGAAATTTATGTTGTATTATCGAAAAACATTCATTTTAGCACCCATCGATGCATATATTAGAGATCTTTAAATCTTTTGATTTTTCATACATTTATATTTGAGAGTAAGGTGATCAACTTGAACGGATCGGATAGTTCAAATATGATGTAGACCGAGAGTTCCCGTTTTTAAAAAACGCGAGAAAACGGATGTGCTACCGCACCATTTAAACCAATATCGCGCTAGCGCTCACTCCGTTGTTTGGTCGTAGGGCTAATTCACGTGCTAGTGAGTGAACGGGGTCAAGTCTTATGAGTTCCCAATAGGTCGAGTCCACCTCGTTGAGTATGGCTGGTCGGCGCATTCGATTGAGAAAGAGTTGCTGGAAGGGCACGAGCGGCGCATTCGAGAGCGAGGGTCGTTAGTGAACGGCATCGACCCCGGCGTTTGAGGTTGCCCAGTTTGACCGGTTTGCAATGGATTACTCATACACACATATAATGAAGTAAAGATGGCAGAGGAAGGAATTTTCTTTTATGGATTCGAAAAAGTGGATGGACACGCATATATATAGAGGAAAGATGCCCTAGAAAGGAATTTCTTTCTATGGCGTCGAAAAAGTACACCCTCCACGATTTGTTCCGATGATTGGCATCCATCATCATCTTTATCTTCTAAGATATGAATACATTGAATTTTATATGATTCTACTACATTTTCATCGTTGATTTAGTTGGTGCAAAATTAACGGCTTAGAAAATAGAACTTTTTACATTGCAAATTCAACGGTCAAAAGTGGTAAAATCATATGAAATTTGGTGTCCATATCTTAGAATATAAAGATGATGATAGGTGCCGATCGTCGGAAAAAATCATGGAGGATGTATTTTTTCGATGCCACAGGAGGAAGTTCCCTCCTGTGGCATCTTTTCTTCATTATTCTCCCTCTCGCTATATATATATATATATATATATATATATATATATATATATATGATGTAGACCGAGAGTTTCCAGTTTTAAAAAACGCAGACCGGTTTGCAATGGATCACTCACATACATAATGGAGGGAAATGTGCCATAGAAAGGAATTTTCTTATATGACGTCGAAAAAGTGGAACACACTCATATATACATATATATGGAGGAAAGTTACCATAGAAAGGAATTTCTTCCTATGACGTCGAAAAGTACACCCTATACGTATCGGCATCCATCATCACCGTCTTTATCATCTAAGACGTTGATACACCGAATTTCATATGATTCTGCTATCTTTTCATCGTTGATTTAGTGGGTGCAAAATTAACGGTTTAGACAATAGAATTTTTTACATTGCAAATTCAACGGTTAAAAAGTGGTAAAATCATATGAAATTTGGTGTATCCATATCGTAGAAAATAACAATGATGATGATGGGTGCCGATTGTTGAATAAAAACGTGGATGGTGTATTTTTTCGACGCCATAGGACAGAATTCCCTTCTATGACACCTTTCCTTCATTATTCTCCATCTTGCTATATATATATATATATATATATATATATATAGACGATCAGCACCATCATCTTCATCTTTATCATCTAAAATATTAATATACCAAATTTTATTTGATTCCAATAGTTTTTCATCATTGATTTAGTTGGTGCAAAATTAACTGTTTACAGACAATAGAATTTTTTACATTACTAGTTCAACGGTGAAGTTTTGTTATCACAAATTTGATGTATCCACATCATATATGATAAAGATGATGATGATAGGTGCCGGTCGTCGAAAAAAGCCGTGGAGGATATAGATTTTAGACGCTACCTGACAAAAATCCTCCAAGGACCCCCTCCCTCTCTCTTTCTCTCTCTCTCTCTCTATATATATATATATATATATATAGGGTTGGGAGGGGGAGGCCCATAGGAACTTTCTTAACATAATTGGTTGAAAATTCTTCTTACCATTACAAATTGAGAGTTTCAAATTCAAGACCTCCCATCAAGTGGGAGAGAGTCATTGTCGCTCGAGCAAATGCTCTTTGGCTATTTAGTGCTATTATATAAATGAGTGATGGGTTCTAAACTCTAACCATCCCATTTTCATTTCCCACTCTCTCTCTCTCTCTCCCCTCTCTTCTAAACCCTAACCCAAATAACAAAACAGATACGCAGTCTTAATAATACAGATCAATAACGGAGTAGTAGTTAACAAAAGGAAACAGTATACTATGGATGAAGATAAAAGAATAGTATCATTCTAATACATTATCAAAATGTTAGTTCTCTACCATTATAATTAATGCAATCCCGCAAACGGTATTGCAGTTTGAAATTGGCTAAGCCTAACAGCAGGCCTCTTTAAATACCATGTAGCCTGTTTCTTTTCTTGACACATGACACCCTTGTGAAAAAGGCAAAACATTTCGAATCTATTTCTCTTTGCATATCATCTCTTCAAACTGTGTAGTTTTACAATCATATTTAGTTATGCAATCATATTTTTTTAAGCAGTTCGTTTAGGATCATAAGCTCTTAAAAATAACACAATGTCTTGAAATTATTTCGATGTTATCTTCCTGAACATAGGAAATCACACTATTTTTTGCTGCATATGTATAGCCTGTACCAATATACTAGTTTTCTTATGATTTGATGATGTGCAGGCACTAAAAGTTTATGTTCCTTCTTATGAGAGCTATGGGCGAATGTGGCCTCACATGCATGCAAGGATTGTCACAGCTCTCATCATTTATCAAGTCACCATGTTTGGCTATATGGGATTGAAGGAATTTGCCTATGCCCCCTTGATACTTCCACTCATTGCAATGTCCTTCGTCTTTTCTTTTGTGTGCAAGAACCGTTTTTATCGTTCATTCGCTTACACTCCTTTGGAAGTGGTGTCTCATGATACAAAAGAGATTCCTAATCTAGATTCTGTTTATGCTGCATTTATTCCGGATAGCTTGAAGCCTGAGAAGCTCGAAGATATTGAATTTTTTGAAGATGCCCAATCGCAAACATCGAAATCCACGTCCATTTGATGGAATTAGGTACTTCAAACTCAAAACTATATTTGTAAATTAATAGTCTGTTTGATCACGTCTACTGACAAAAATGTGTTGATTGATGTTTCCTTGCTATCTCAATATTCATCGTGCTTGTGAGTAAAAACTTATAGGACTATGATTAGTGCTGATTGTTTGTAGTTATCAAGTCTGAATGGGTGCTTTGTTTTTCTCTTTGTGTATCATAGATGAAAGAAACAATCTTGATTGATTTCCTTATATATATATATATATATATATATATATATATATTGTAATGTTCACTTTATACATATTTTCAACCTTGTGTCTATTTAATTGGCAACCGAGACTGGCTTTGCTAACCACTCCTCTTTAGAGTTTTATGATGCATGTTCAGAAGAATTTTATCTGTATTGATTCTTTTGTTTCATACAGAATAATTGTCATCGTCATTTTAAACAATGTAAAGAGAACCTATTTAAAGGGGACAGTATATCCTCCTCCCATTGAGGCAACCACCTCCTGTTCCAACACGATAGAATTCCCAAGTCTGCCCTCAACATCTCGCCAAGAGAAGTAGCTAGGGGTTTCTCTATTGTTCGTAGTTGTTTGAAAAGGGAGTTGAGATTGGTGTTGGGCATGTTGTTTCTGTTGGTTGAGAGGTGGCGGAGTAGATGGTGATGTTTGAGTTTCCATGGCCGTTGTTGATCACTGGAGAGTAATTGGTGGTGGCAGTGCATGGAGAGCGCACGCTCACACAGAGTCGAATATCATGGTTTCTTCATTATAGAAGAAAGGAGGTCTATTGGCGGTCTTAGTGAATCTATGGTCCGAAGATACATGAACCTGTTAAAAATATTATGTTGGGTTTGCTAAAAGTATACATTATTATCCCAGAACCTAGCAGCTAAAGCTTTTGGGCAAAAGTGGTTTTTGACATGGTGTGAGAAAGCTCCGGGTTTAAGAGTTACTAGCTCATCATTCTTGTTAGAGAGGATGATTGTCATGGTTGGTAAACCCTAACCCATCGTCACTACATTTTATATTGACATCATAACTTATTATAAATATTCTTCGAATACATCATAGCCGTCCACTGCCTCATATATTATCATAACACTCTCACTCAAGTTGGAGTATATACATCACATATACCCAATTTGTTAAAAATAAAATGTACATGAATTTTCCTAAGAGAGTTCGTGAACAAATCAACAAGTTGATTCTCCGATTTCACATGGAGCGGTATCAAGGACTTCTTTCTCGGCCTTTTCACGAAGAAGTGACAATCAATCTCAATGTGCTTCGTCCGTTCATGGAAAACAGGGTTGTTTGCAATATAGATCGCAACCTTGTTGTCATAATAGAACTTCAAAGGTGCAACAGAATCATATCCAGGCTCTGTAAGTAGAAAACGAATCCACACCAATGTTGGGATCTACGGGGAGAAATCAAAACACGGAATGCTCGCGATTATATCCAAATCACACAAACACAATTACACAATTAAACGACGAAAGAACATTACAAATATACGAGAATAAAATAGGAAATCAAACACAGAGAGGCAAAAGATTTGTTAACGGGGTTCACCTACCGCATGGTTAGTCTCGGCGGAGTGGAATTGCAAAGTCTCCACTATAATTTTCAAATTAATTATACAAGCAAAACCTTAGAATTTTTCTCTCAAAATTCTCCGGCCTTAACTGTCACCTTCTCATATAATCATCTCTCTCATTTTATAGTAAACAAGAGATAAAACTAAATTTGGTAAATTCTGTTCGCATCAGAAAATCCCGTCGGCAGACGTCTGACCCGCACTTGGGTAGCCGTCTGCCTACGCTATGTTAAATTTTTATCTCCCAAGGATAGACATCTGAATCACACCTGGACAGACGTCCGCCCAGTCTCTGGATTGGGCTTCGTGGCTTTTGCAGACGTCTGCCCCGATGAGAACTACAGATGTCTGCCTCCGCAGTGGCATTTCTCGTGTAGTTTTCAGACATCTGAACCTGAGTTTCCAAGATGTCCGAAGTGTATATGATTACACCTTCAGACGTCTGTCGTTTTTTGCTTCAGACGTCTGACCTGAAAGATGTTCCACCGTTTGTAACATTCTCTTACTTGAAACTTCTTCAGCCTTGATTCTAGATGCTAGTGGACTTCACACGACTCCGCTCTACGCTTTCTTCATCGAATTTTCATGGAGATGTGCACCAACCTGTAACAGAGATTCAGCTTATCTGTCTAGGACTTTGGTGAACATATCCGCCAAATTCTTTTCTCCAGCGATTTTCTGCAATGCCAATTCCTTTTCAATCACAGTGCGAATGAAATGGTACTGCACTTTGATGTGCTTCGTTCAAGAGTGATATCTCGTCCGAGAGTGACATGCCGCATTTTTCGCCAAATTCTTTTCTTCGGTGATTTTCTGCAATGTAAACTCCTCTTCAATCGCTATGCAAATGAAATGGTACTGTACTTTGATGTGCTTTGTCCGAGAGTGATATGCCATATTCTTCGCCAAATGTATCGCACTTTGGCTGTCACTCCACAAGGTGTTGAAGTCTTGCTTTTTGCCTAATTCTTCAAGCAACCCTTGTAACCATATCATCTCCTTTCTGGCTTCCGTGATCGCTACGTACTCTGCCTCTGTAGTTGACAATGCAACCACCTTTTGTAATTGAAAGACCTAAATCACCGATGCTCCTCCAACCGTGAATAAATACCCCGTTGTTCTCTTCCCACTATCTCGATCTCCCGAATTGTCCACATCAAAGTACCCTTACACCTTTAGAGAATCACTCCCGAAACATAAACAGTGACTAGATGCACCCCTAAGATATCTTAGAATCCATTTCACCGCATTCCAATGCTCGTTCCCCGAATTTTGTATCTACCGGCTAACAACTCCCACTGCATTGCAATATCAGGTCTTGTACTCACCGGCGCATACATCCAACTCCCCACTGCAGAAACATATGGTTCTCTCGCCATCTTGTCTTTCTTCTCTTGAGTTGTCGGGCACAACTTCTTCATGAGTTTGAAATGCCTCGCTATGGGTGGCGTACCCACCGACTTTGATTTGTCCATATGGAACTACTTCAAAACCTTATCAATGTAGCCCCCTTGCGATAACCACAGATTTCGCTGCTTCCTATCTCGAATGATCTTCATGCTCAAGATTTGCTTTGTCTCTCCTAAATCCTTCATAATGAATTTCTCGACCATCATCTTCTTCAAACCTTGAATTTTCTTGAAACTTGGACCCACCACCAACATGTCATCCATATACAATGACAAACTAATGTAGTCTCCGTTCTTGAAAGTTTGAATGTAAACGCTGTGATCTGATTCACTCCGCACAAATTCTGTCTCTAGCATGAGCTGATCAAACTTGAGATACCATTGCCTAGGAGTTTGCTTGAGGGCATACAAACTCTTTCGCAGTTTACACACCGTATTCTCCTTCCCTTTCACTTTGTATCCCAGTGGTTGCATCATATAAATCTGCTTCTCTAAATCTCCATGAAAGAACGCAGTCTTGACATCTAGCCGTTATAAGTGCAAATCATCTACCGCTACAATACTAAGAATCACCCGAATATATGTCATCTTTACCACAGGGGAATTTTTTTTCTTGATAGTCAATATCTTGTTTTTATGCATATCCCTTGACTACCAAATGAGCCTTGTACCGTTTCACACCATTGGACTCATTTTTAATTCTGTACACCCACTTATTAAGCAACGCTTTCCGATCATTGGGTATTTTCACTATGTCCTATGTATGGTTCTTTCTCAAAGATTCTATCTTCTCGTTCATAGCTTGCTCTCGCTGCTTTCTAGCACCATCGTTTGTTGCTCCTTCAAAGGATTCAGGCTCTCCCGTATCTGTATACAAAATGAAGTCGGTCACAAGTCTTTCAGGTATCCTTCTTTCTCTCTTAGATCTTCTTAGAACTGGCACATCTCGTTGCTGAATATGGTCACCATCCTGTTTTTGAACCTGATCCTGCACTGCGGCTTCATCCACATTCTGGTCATCACCTGTAAGAACCTGAATACTCTTTTAAGTTCCATTTAGCTCCAAGAACTCACGTACTTCACCTTCATTGGCTTGCTTTTCATCTTTGTATAAATGCTGCTTATCAAAGACGACGTTCCGGCTTCGTATTACTCTATTATTTGTGTAATCCCATAACCTATATCCAAACCCATCCCCACCATACCTGATGAAAGCGCACATCCTAGATTTGGAGTCAAGCTTACTTCTTTCTGCCTTATCAACCAAACAATACGCAACGCAACCAACTACTTTTAGGTGCGAGTAATCAACCGGTTTACCTAACCAATTTTCTTCCGGAATGCCTCTATCAAGCACACTTGCCGTTCTTCTGTTGATCAAGTACACAACAGTATCAACTGTAAGTCGATATCGCGCACCCCACGGGTTCGCGGGGAGGTGGAATGTTTAAAAAACGATTTTCAAAGCTCGCAACACCGACTTGAACTCCAGGATCGTGGCTAAACCCTAACTAGCTAAGCATGTAAAGAGGTTTACTACTCGGAAATGAGTTTATACCTCACGAAACAAGTCCTTTAGGTCTTCTTTGCTGTCCTCCTCGTCATCATAGGCTCCGAGGATCGTAACGGATCGATGCTTCTTCGTCGGCTTTCTCGAGTCAAAGACGATCCACCCGAGAGTCTATAGTCCGAGCTCCAATCTCAAATCCGAGGTAACTAGAGCACCTAATTCGCTAAACTAGATGGCCTAGGTGATGTAGAGAAAGAAAATGGGTTAGTTTGTCTCTTGGAACCCTAGGTTTCTCAACTCATGAGACTTTAAGGGTTGAGAGGAAGAAGAAGAGAGAGCTTGAGAAAAGAGAAAGTGTTTTTCATAATGATAATAGAAATGGCTCTTGATATGACTATAAGCATGCCAAGAAAATATCTCATATAAAATATCTAGTGCCACAAAAATATCTCACAAAATATCTAAGTCAAACCAAGCCTCAATAGTCAAACCAAGAAGTCATGCTTGAATTATCATATATAAAAATAACAATACATTTCCTCCGCCTCATAATTGTTTTAACCGAATAAATAATTAAAACCCTAATGAGGTGTCTCCTTCTAAAAGCAATCTTGAGCAATTAGAAGAATGCCCTTCTCATCCGTATATACATATCCGTATCCGTATTCCGGGAAACACGAATACAACGGGACGAAACTAATCCATCAATATAATACTAGGATCCGGCTTAAACCAAAGCCCACTAGTATTATCCGCCTGATCATCATACGTGCACAAGTATACGTAAGTGATCGAAGCCCTATGGTAAAACCATACAACCTCTACATCTTTTGCCCAATGTAGGGAAACCCTCTGTGTGAGACTCTAAAGAATCGACAGTACGCTGGCAGTAGGTTTAACCACAAGCCGCAAGCGGTACTAGCTGCACATAACGGCTACCCAGGTATCTGTCGATAAGAAGGCCGATGAGCAAATTCATCCGAACTCCTACTGAGCCTGTATGTGACAATCTCCGTATAGTTCGGTCTGTTCGTCTAAGAGTATCGCATATCGGGCCTAGGGGGCGGTAATCGTCAGACCCCTAATAGCGCAATAAGTCGTGTCGGAGTGTAGCCCAAAACACCCTGAGAAACTACTGGAATACCTACCAGTAAATCTCGCTTGCCCTGGCCAGTGACTTTGTGTAATGGCTTTCCGAACACAACGCGATATCAACCCTAAATACCAGGAGAGACGAATCCTATCTAATCGCCACTGCCTCCAAGTGCTTCGAGACTGCACCTAACTACTACCTGTTTGCACGAATCTTTTGAGCCGTGGTAGGGTAGTAATCAAAATACAGTGGGAACACACTCGAGGCGAAGTGGCAGTGTCAAGTCGACGGACTAAGCTGTACTCATGTCACCTACGAACTGCTACCCGACGATAGGGATAATGCCCATAAGCAGTTCCCGACGAGTCCTGTCCAGTGTACTCATAACCCAATGAGCACATGCATATTATCTCTAGTACGACGTACTAATGGCTGTGGGACAGACCATCTCCCTTGCTGGGATGAGAAGCTTATACACCAGTCTACTCTAGAGTATCGATGCCCCGTCTCGATAATCCTACGACTAGGAACCTGTATAAGGATGTGCTTATAGACTACCCAGCCCCCACTAGTGTGACTGCCATCACAACGCTGGTAATCAAGCAAAAATCCTAAGGGCTCTACCAATATGTATAAGCGATATGCTAAAAGAAGCATATGCACATATTAAGGTAGAAACAAACCAAGTAGCATACTACTATTTTGAGCAAGACTGTTAATACAACTGTGACTATCCCAAACTTTCATTAAGTAATATACAAACCAGTATGATACAATAATGGTTTCTAAGGCATATATCACTGACAATCTACCACTTGCACTAAGGCCATGTATTGGCATATCGCAGACCTATCATCTCGATTAGCCTCTCGAACTGTGTCTGAGGGATGGCCTTTGTGAGTGGATCTGCAGTGTTATTCTCTGTATCTACTCTCCTCACCTCGATCTCCCTGCGATCAACGATCTCCCTGATCTGGTGGTACTGCCTCAAGATGTGTCTGGACTTCTAATGGGACTTGGGTTCCTTCGCTAAGGCTATAGCGCTATTGTTGTCGCAATATAGAGGTATTGGATCTACAATGGACGGAACCACTTGAAGTTCTGTTAAGAACTTCCTCATCCAGACAGCTTCCTTCGCGGCGTCACAAGCAGCTATGTACTCCGCTTCCATCGTCGAGTCAGCAACGGTGTCCTGTTTGGAGCTCTTCCAACATGACAGCTCCTCCATTGACGGTAAAGACATAACCCGACATGGATTTGGAGTCATTCTTGTCACTCTTGAAGCTGGAGTCAGCAAAGGCTTCGATCTGGAGGTCTTTTCCGCCATACACCAAGAACATCTCCTTAGCCCTTCTCAGGTACTTGAGAATGTTCTTTACTGCTATTCAGTACTTCTCCCTGGGTTTGACTGATGCCGGCTTACCACGCTTAGTGCGTAAGCAACATCTAGACTGGTACACAACATCGCATACATTATAGAGCCTACCGCAGAAGCGTAGGGTATAGATGTCATGCGAGCCCTTTCCAAATCAGTCTTGGGAGACATCTCTTTGGAGAGAGTGATTCTGTGACAAGCCGGTAGATTACCGCTCTTTGAATCTTCCATACTAAATCTTTTCAGTATGGTGTCGATGTACCTGGACTGCGAAAGTCCGAACATCCTCTTAGATCTATCACGATAGATATAGATTCCCAGAATGTAGGAGGCATCACCCAGGTCTTTCATGGAGAACCTCTGTGATAAGAATCCTTTGACTGATTGTAGCATAGGAATGTCATTTCCTATTAAGAGAATGCCATCACGTACAAGACAAGAAATACTACAGTTCTCCCTACAATCTTACTATATATGCATAGTTCATCTGCATTTTTGATAAAGTTGAATTCTTTAACCGTCTTATCAAAACAGATGTTCCAACCCCGATATGCCTGCTTTAGTCCATAAATGGACTTAAGTAACTTGAACACTTTCCAGCTGCTCCCATTATGATTGAAACCCTCTGGCTGATCCATATAGATGCACTCTTCTAAATTTCCATTTAGAAAAGCCGTCTTTACATCTATCTGCCAGATCTCATAATCGTGGAAGGAAGCAATAACAAAAAGGATCCGAATGGATTTGAGCATAGCCACTAGAGAAAAGGTTTCATCATAGTCCAAACCAGGTCTTTGACAAAAACCTTTTGCAACAAGTCTAGCCTTATAGGTTTCAACCTGTCCATCTACACCAATATTCTTTCTGAAGATCTATTTGCAGCCTACGGGTTTTACCCCTTCTGGAGCAATGTCCAAAATCCATACTTTGTTGGTGTACATGGACTCCATCTCGGCCTGCATTGCATCCAGCCATTTTACCGAGTCGCCGCTCTGAATGGCTTGCTGGAAGCTAGTAGGCTCATCATTGTCAATGATGCAATCCTCTCGATCCCCGTCTATGAGAAAACCGTAGTATCTCTCAGGCGGATGAGACTGCCTAGTAGTTCTGCGGAGTGGCGCGGGGATGTCCTGTTCTTCTGAAACCTCTGGTTCTACCATGCTTTTAGTAATAGCTTGTGGTTCTAGAATTTCTTCCAGTTCTATTGCGCTCTCACTTATCTCTTTTTCTAAAAATTGAGTTTCCAAGAAGTAGGCATGACGAGAAACAAAAACCTTTTGTTCCTCTGCGTAATAGAAAATATACCCCCTGGAGTTCTTTGGGTATCCCAGAAACTTACACAGTACTGAGTGTGCCTCGAGCTTGTCCGCATGCTGCTTTTTGACAAAAGCTAAACATCCCCATACTGAAAATAAGGTTTTTTCCCACTCCATATCTGATATGGTATGGTAGGCACAGTCTTGGTAGGAACCTTGTTCAAAAGATATGCAGTTGATTCTAGTGCATAGCCCCAGAAAGATCGCGACAACTCAGCGTTACTTATTATGGAATGAACCATATCCAATAGGGTTTGGTTCTGCCTTTCCGATACACCGTTATGTTGTGGTGTGTATGGAGGAGTAAGCTGAGAGAGAATTCCATTCACTTTTAGGTAATCCAGAAACTCGACACTTAAGTATTCACAACTTCGATCAGATCTCAGTGTCTTGATATTTTTTCCTGTTTGTTTTTCCACTTCATTCTTATATTCCCGGAATTTCTCAAAAGTCTCGAATTTATGCTTCATCAAGAAGACATGTCCATACCTAGAAAAGTCATCCGTAAAAGTAATGAAATAGGAATAACCACTTCGTGCATGTGTAGACATTGGACCACACACATCGCTATGTATGAGTCCCAAGAGCTCGCTCGCACTTACACTGTGTCCTGTGAACGGAGTCTTTGTCATCTTTTCCATAGATAAGATTGATAAGTTGCATAAGACTGATATTCGAACGGATTCAAATATCCCTCTCTATATAACTTTGCTAACCGTGTTTCATTAATGTGACCCAGTCTACAATGCCATAAGAAAGCCTGATTTAATTCCGGAGACTTTCTTTTAAGTGTGTTCTGGACACTGAAAACCTGAGCTTGATTTAATACGTATATACCGTTATCTAATGTACCTGAACCAATCAAAGCTTGATTTAGGTGGATGTGGACTAGATCGCTTATAAATGTAAAATCATATCCTTCTTTAGAAAGTAAAAATACAGATATGATATTACAAGCTAGACTAGGTACATACAAACATTTACGTAGAATCAATATCTGTCCACTTGTCAATCCTAGGTGATATTCCCCTATGGATTCAGTGTCCACGCTCATTCCGTTAGTAACTCTAAGAGTCATATCACCTACCTTAATAACTCTACGGTTTCTCAAATCCTGTAATGAATTACAGATATGAGATTCTGATCCGGTATCTAGTACCCAGGAAGTAGAGTTAATTGACATAAAGTTTTCAATTACAAACACACCCGAAGTCGAAGCCACAACATATTTCGGATCCTTGATTCTGGCTTTCAAAGCCCTGCATTCTTTCTGCCAATGCCCTTTCCCGTGACAATAGGACAATCCCTCCTTCCCTACTGTCAGCCCCGAAACTTTTGCCCTTCCCTTTCCCTCTACCTTACTGACACCGCCTATCGGCTTTGTGGAAGTCTTCTTCTCACCCTTGGCATCCGCCTTGGATATAGAAAAGGAAGATTCCCCAATAAGCAGAGCGGGCGTCTTTCTGGTTTCCTTCAGGGTGTAAGTAGAAGGTAGGGATTGTAGAATTAAGTCAGCATATGACTGGTTCTCCAACGTGATCTCTAGGTCTATGAGCTCATCTATATAGCTAGTCATTGTAAGGACGTTGTCCCCTACAGATGACCCGATAGCCAACCTCACTTGAAGCAATTCTTTTGAGATCTCATATCTTGTGATATGAGATTGCTCTCTATATGAATCTTTGTTATGTAGGAAGATGGAAACTAAGTCCATCTTCTCATGCTGCCTCTGGTTATCATCATCTACTGAGGCCAACACGAGACACTTGGCATTCGCACTATCATTTTTCCTTGTCATACGAATATCAACATTCGCGACGGTGGAAACTGGACCTGGGACGGCCGGGGTTTGAGTAGTAATGAGGTGGTCCAGCTTGTCACAGGCAATGAACATCTGGACAAACACTTGCCAGTCAATATAGTCTGGCCCAGTCAATTTATTAGCTAATTGCAACCTAGGCGCAGTCAACTGGTCGCTGCAATTAGGAGAAAGAGAAGAAACATTTTAGTATGATACTTTTGCAAGTTTAGATTGGTTTTTAGTTTATCTAAACATGACGGCTCCCACTGTTTCTCTAATCCTTCCTCAAATCATAAAAAAAGAATTAGTTAGGATTAATCTCACCGTACAATACTTGCTTAACCTTCTAGCCAGGCTAGTGTCGGTACTTCGAGGGAGGTTTTGCGACGCTTTCGCGAAGTTCCTTAAGTAAATAACCTCTTTTCCCTGAAGGCGTAGCCCCGCTAACACTGTTCTAGACACCTACTTGATTTATAACATTGATCGTTAAGTGAAAAAATCTCCCGAGGAGTAGCATATACTCACAGTAGGATCGGGATCCAAATATCATTGTGTGATAATTCTGAAGGAATCCTACTAACATTATCACACTCTAAATGGTATGAAGCACTAGCAAGTTTTAGTTTCCTTAGAAACTCCCAATGTGGGTTTTTGCCCCATGCTCTTATGACCTTGCCGAAGGCCAATATATCATAAGTCACATGTCAAGTTCTACCCGTTATTGTCCAGGTTAATTTGAACCCATCCGTACATACCCTTGACGAAGGCCAAAATAATAGTACAACTGTCCCAAACCAACGCATCTATCTATACTACATATGAATATCCAGCAGCTACCAATCACTATGTCTTGGCGAACGTCAAAATACATAGCTTGAATACTACTGAATATTCATATGAAATGACGGAATGCTACGAATGGTTTTGGCGAAACCGTGAACGTAGTGAACTTGATATAATCGAAGGAACCTGATAGCTTTTAAAAGGAGTGGTTTAAGCTCCGCATTTAAAAGTCTGCTGTTTTGAAAAAACCGAGTGGTTTTCAAATTTGTTCCAACGATTCAGCATTAGTTTGTTTGCTTTGTATTAATCTAATGCAGTCCCATCATTTACACCTATCATCACAGAAAGAAATGAAAATATGACGTACGCTTATGCCATCCGCATTTTCCACTAGGCCCCATCTTACACCGTTAGGTTACTTAACTAACGCCAGAGCTGGGGGCTGAACTAGCGTGGATGCAAAATATAGGCAACGTCTATTATATATTATATAATATATATATATATAATAATAACCATTCGTCTCACGCAATAATAGGCATTCTAGATCACATATGAATATATTAGATATACTAGGAATTCCGCGTTTCGTTTAAGCCTATAACGAAAGACGAATTCCACGGTCGTGATGAATAGCCAGACCCCTACGGGTGCGGCAAACTACCCGCCAAATACCCGAAGTGAAGCAACCTCCCTCAGTAAAATGAGTAGGCCACTCATCACTTCAAAGTACCCGGTAGTTTGTGCACCCCACCTTGGGTCTATCCTAAGAGCAGAAAACAATAAAAGAAAATAATACAACGGTGGCTACAACCTCACCGGATGTGCCTCGCAAAATAATATTACATCACTTTACAAATATTACATCGAATGAAAGAATGAAAACTCTCATCTCACATCCCCGGCAATTCATCCACGACGATATAATAAGTTCATATACACAAACCAACATCACAGATCACAGATATGTGCAACCCCCACTAATCGACGTATAGCGATTAGCGGACGTTCAACACATATATCATAACACAGAAGATCCAATTAGATAAAGTACTTAGAATTTCGATCGATAACCAAATTTGAATCTACCCTAAGTACAACACTGTATACAAAAGATCCTGGGCAGAAACAAAATATCCCAAATAACACAACCTAACACAGTAGAACATCAGAACGAATTTGGACTGATTCGGCGTCAACTCGGTCGCGGAACGGCGGTTCCGCGGCGGTCTAACCGAGTTACGAGTCCAAATTTCTTCAGTGTTCTAACAAAACCCTGCACGTATTTTTAAGGCCTCTGAAAAGATTTTTGGGCCAGTTTTGAAAATCGACAGAAACGTGAGTTTTTGGTCGTGTTTTTGGGATTTTTCCACGATCGAATTTCTAAAGACTTTGCTAACTAGCTAGTAAAGGTTTAGTGGGCTCTGATACCACTGTAAGTCGATGTTGCGCACCCCACGGGTTCGCGGGGAGACGGAATATTTAAAAAACGATTTTCAAAGCTCGCAACACCGACTTGAACTCCAGGATCGTGGCTAAACCCTAACTAGATAAGCATGTGAAGAGGTTAACTACTCGGAAATGAGTTTATACCCACAATACAAGTCCTTCTTTTTCGCTGTCCTCCTCGTCATCGTAGGCTTCGAGGATTGTAACGGATCGATACTTCCTCGTCGGCTTCCTCGAGTCAAAGACGATCCACCCGAGTGTCTATTGTCCGAGCTCCAACCTCAAATCTGAGGTAACTAGGGTACCTAGTTCGCTAAACTAGATGACCTAGGTGATGTAGAGAAAGAAAATGGGTTAGTTTGTCTCTTGGAACCCTAGGTTTCTCAACTCATGAGACTTTAAGGGTTGAGAGGAAGAAGAAGAGAGAGCTTGAGGAAAGAAAAAGTGTTTTTCATAATGATAATAGAAATGGCTCTTGACATGATTATAAGCATGCCAAGAAAATATCTCATATAAAATATCTAGTGCCACAAAAATATCTCACAAAATATCTAAGTCAAACCAAGCCTCAATAGTTAAACCAAGTAGCCATGCTTGAATTATCATATATAAAAATAACAATACATTTCCTCCACCTCATAATTGTTTTAACCAAATAAATAATTAAAACCCTAATGAGGTGTCTCCTTCTAAAAGCAATCTGGAGCAATTACAAAAATGACCCTCTCATCCGTATATACATACCCGTATCCGTATTCCGAGAAACACGAATACAATGAGACGAAACTAATCCATCAATACAATACTAGGATCCGGTTAAACCAAAGCCCACTAGTATTATCCGCCCGATCATCATACGTGCACAAGTACACGTAAGTGATCGAAGCCCTGCCGTAAAACCATACGGCCACTACATCTTTTGCCCGATGTAGGGAAACCCTCTGTGTGGGACTCTAAAGAATCGACAGTACGCTGGCAGTAGGTTTAACCACAAGCCGCAAGCGGTACTAGCTACACATAACGGCTACCCAGGTATCTGTTGATAAGAAGGCCGATGAGCAAACTCATCCGAACTCCTACTGAGCATGTATGTGACAATCTCCATACAGTCCGGTCTGTTCGTTTAAGAGTATTGCATATCGGGCCTAGGGGGCTATAATTGTCAGACCCCTAATAGCGCGATAAGTCTGTCGGAGTGTAGCCCAAAACACCCTGAGAAACTACTGGAATACCTACCAATAAATCTCGCTTGCCCTGGCCAGGGACTTTGTGTAATGGTTTTCCGAACATAGCGCGATATCAACCCCCAATACCGGGAGAGACGAATCCTATCTAACCGCCACTGCCTCCAAGTGCTTCGGGATTGCACCCAACTACTACCTGTTTGCATGACTCCTTTGAGCCGTGGTAGGGTAGTAATCAAAGTACAGTGGGAACACACTCGAGGCGAAATAGCAGTGTCAAGTCGACGGACTAAGTTGTCCTCATGTCGCCTGGGAACTACTACCCGATGATAGGTATAATGCTCACCAGTAGTTCCCGATGAGTCCTGTCCAGTGTACTTATAACCCAATGAGCACCTGCATACTATCTCCAGTACGACGTGCTAATGGCTGTGGGACAGACCATCTCCCCTGCCAGGATGAGAAGCGTATACACTAGTCTACTCTCGAGTATCGATGCCCCGTCTCGATAATCCTATGACCATCTCCGCTGCCAGGATGAGAAGCGTATACACTAGTCTGCTCTCTCTCAATTTTTTCTCTCTTTCTCTTCTTTTCCAATTAAATCAAGAGCTTAGCTAGCTTTTTCTCAAAACTAAATAAAGTTTTACCATAAAACCCTCGAAGAAAAGTTCAGATCTCCCATCAAATCCCTAAAAGGGAGTTTTTTAAACTCACCTCCCTTTTTCCCCAAGATCCATCAAAAAGAGAGGAGCAAGAAGACCCACCTCCAAAAATCTCATTTAGGGAAGATCCAAGGCTCAAGGGAGAAGAAAGGGGCCCCCTTTGATCATCTCCGAAGATCTTTGAGGAGTTCAATTCCAAGATCCAAATTCTTAAAGGAGTTTAACTCTAAATCCAAATCTTTTAGGAGTTCAACTCCAAATCCAAATCTTTTAAGAGTTTAACTCCAAATATACACCCAATTCCAGTTCGGAAATTCAACTCCAAGCCTTAGGGCTTAGCCCCTTCTTCCGTTGGTGTTTCCAGTGGTTGTGTGCCGTACACGTGACCCGCTGGCGCCCAGCGGTCGCGTGCCGCTCACGCGTTCCACTGGCGCCTGGCGCCTACACACCTGGCATATGACCCGCTGGCGCCTAGCGTCCACATGCCACGCACATAACCTGCTGGCACCCAGCGGTCACGTGTTGTCTTACGTGTCCTTAGGACACTCCTCACCTCTCTCTTTCTCACATGCTCCAACCTCAAAACACTTCTCCCATCAGAAAAAATTTCTATTGGGGTGCTGTAAACTTTGTGGGCCCCCTTGACTCCCAGCCCGCTATTTGGGCTGCGGGACCCTCGTAAACTCTGTGGGCCTCCGATACGTCCAAAACAATATATACATACATACACCGCACATTGAATTCGCATGACTAGTTTTACACGTCAAATCAGATGTTTCCTCGCTCTAAAAGCGAAAGGTAATTAACGGCAGTTTAGTCCGTGGCTGCCGGAGATTCAGATCCTCACAATCAATAAACCACGACCTACCTTAGGCATGGAGAATCTGTAATACGCCTGACAAGCGATGCGTATTCCTATCTCAATAGGGTGATGAAAAACACTCTATAGTTGTGAGATTTTATTTTGCATGGTTGCTAAAAAATTATGAAACCATTCTTATATATTATGCTTTCATTCTTCACTCATGCTTTCTTGAGTTGTTCATGACTATTTTTCCTTACCTCCTTTTCCTTCTTCTACACTTTCTCTCTTGAGCCTGGATTTGAAAGAAAAAAATAGTGGAAAATGTAGGGTTACCTAGCACGACCACTGGGTTTCGGGAGGCATCGACCATGCCGTTTTCAAAATTTTGCCATCCTAAAGAACCCTAGAGTTAGAATCTTAACTAGAGAATTAGACGAAACAAGCATGTAAAAATCTTTACATCTAAGTGAACAAGGAATACAACCTTTGTAGACCGTGTTGGAGATAGTGCCCTCAGAGTCAATTATTGGATCACAGGCACGTGATTGCAATGATTGAGTGAGGACCTATACCGGTAGGACAGTCTTACTCAAGATGATAGTATGCTATTTGGTTTATCTTTATCATCGTGTACTGCTTTAGGTGACCTTACAAGTCACTATTGCGCGTTGATAGAGCCCCTAGGATTCTTGCTTGACTGCCAGCAGTATGAGGGCGATCGTATACGTGGGAGCTGGGGTCTATAAGCACATCCTTAAAAGGTCCCTAGTCGTGGGAGTTTTCGAGACAGGGCATCGATACTCCAGAGTAGACTAGTGTATACATTCGAGACCCCGACGAGGGGCGGTGGCCGATCTCACAAGCCACTGGTGTCAGTTGGTTCACCTAAGATGTATACAGGTGCTCATTGGGTTATGAGTACACCGGACAGGACTCGCCGGTAACATGCTAGTTGGTCTTATACCTGACGTCAGATAGCAGTTCCCTGGTGACATGTGTACAAGTTAGTTCATCGACCCGAGATCGTCATTTGTCTCGTGTGAGTTCCCACTGTACTTTGATTACTACCCTACCACGCTCAAAGGAGTCGTGCAAACAGGTTTTAGTTGGGTACAGTCCCGAGCCATATGGAGGCAGTGAGCGGATCTGCAGGGGTTCGTCTCTCCCGGTATTCGGGGTGAGGTCGCGCTGTGTCTAGGAGAGCCATTACACGATGTCCTTGGCCAAGGCAGGAGATTTACTGGTAGGTATTCCAGTAATATCTCAGGGTGTTCTGGGCTACACTTCGACACGACTTGTACCGCTTTTCGGGGTTTGACTTTTACCAACTCCCTAGGCCCGCCATGCGATGCTCATAGACGAATGGACCGGACTGTACGGATATTGTCACTGACAGGCTCAGTAGGGTGTCAGGATGAGTTCGCTCATCGACGTCCCTTTTGGTCAACACCTGGTGGCCCATTACGTATGGCTAATACCTCTGACGTGCTTGTGGTTAAATCCACAACCAAAGTGTTGACGAGTCTTTAGAGTCCCCCACAGATAGTTTCTCAAGTTTCGGGCGAAACGCTGTAGAGGCCGTATGGAGATATGGTAGGGTTTGATCATATACGTGCGGTATTGCACGCATCATGATCGGACGGATAATACTAGCGTGCTTTGGTTTAAGCCAGATCCTAGTATTGTACAGTGTAGATTTTGTCTCATTGCATTTGTATTCGGTCGGAATACAAATGCGGGTATGTATATATAGTCACTGGGTTTTCCTGTAATTTATTACGGGATCGGTATTTTGGAGTTGCCAATTTGCATTCTGTTTCGGCCATTTTCCTTTGTTTCTTTCTTTGGCTGAAAATTGGTGGAGGAGGGCTTATTTGCAAATATGCAAATTTGGATTGTGGAGGGTGTTATTTGCAAATTGTTGCTTCATGATGGTTCAACCATCATTTGACTTCTTTATTCATCATTGCTTGCTATGATGAGATGAGTGATGGGTTTTGGAGTGAGACTTTTGTTGTGATGATTATTCCTCATGATCACCTTTTCTTTTGCTTGCATTATTGCTTCCTTCCCTCTTGACTTTACTCCCTCCTCTTCTTTGATCAAGGGTCGGCCACACTTGTAAGGGGCTGTCCAAAATTATAGTGTGGGATTTTTGATCTTTTTGGCTTTGCAAAAATCCCATAGTTTCATCTCCAAAAGTTCACCTCATTCCTCCTCCAAAATGGCAACTTCTAGTAACCCCAAGAGACAAACCACTCTACACTAGCCTACAACATTTCTTGGACACGTTGACTCGCTAACTTCGTGCCCGAGTTGCCTCGGTCCAGAGGTGGGAGCCCGTAAAAGAACCCGACGATGTGGTGCCCTCCCGATGAGGAGATGAAGACCGGAGATTCCGCGAGGAGATCGGGATGACGACGAGAAGACCGAAAGATACGGATCGCTCGGTATATCTCTCTACCCATTCTCTAGTTAGCTAGGAGTATGTTAATGGCCCGATCCGGGTTTCAAAGTACGCGGTAGCGCCGGTTCTAGTTTATAGAAAAGTTTTTATATTCCGCATTTTGGCCTCGGAAAGACGGCCGCGGCGCTGCCGTGCACTTACACTGGTATCAGAGCTACGCCATTAACCTAGTCTAGCTTGCTTTAACGTGTTTACATTTTCGATCGAACAAAAATTCCAAAAACCGCGATTTCAAGAGCATCAGTTTCTGTCGATTTTATTTGTGCTCGAAAATTTTTTTTGAGTGTTGCAGAAATTAGTGCAGGCAATTATAAGGATTCTGTAAAAAATTGGTAAGTTGATACTGTAGCAAGACCGCGTAACCGCGGCCAAACCCCTGTTCCGGCCGCGATACAGTGTCTTCACTGTACCAATTTTCTACAGAGCTCTTTAAATTTGAAAATGGGTTTTTTGGAATATTCTGTTTGGGCCCAGATTTTCTTTGAGTGCTACAGTTGTGCTTGGGGCCCACTCCGGAAAATTTAGTCGATCGAAAATTTTAAACATGTTACTTCACAGTATTTACATTATATCTGCGACCGTGAATGTCATTTGATCGGTAAATCCTGTCTAACTGCTATAGCCCTTTTAGACGGATTTGCGAACGTGACATTCACGTTGATGTTCTTTGTTGTGCTGTGATGTTGCGGATTGTCGTGGTGGATAGCCTGGATGCAATGTTAGTACAGTTTTGGTATTATTATGTACATTTGATATTGTGGGGCGAGCGTCCGACATGTGGACTGCCGTCACTGCCTGTTTGTATATTATTCTTTTAGGGTACGACCGGGATGAGGTCGATATACCCGTTGTATATATTTTACTTTCTGTACTAGGATTACCCCGCGGAGGGGTGCACGGATAGACGGGTTCTAGAGGGCAACGGGCCTGCATCTCATGGCATTGAGACGGAGGGGGCTTTACTCTAGAATTGGTGGGCTATTCGCCGCACTCGTAGGGGGTACAGGTTGACCCAAGGAGGGGTGTCCAAGTTACCGGATTCTGTGAAGTGCTGGGTGGTCCATTCACGTTGCTGAAGGGGGCTGCCTCGCTTCAGGTTTTGGCGGGTAACTTGCCGCGCCCGTAGGGGTCTAGGATTTCATTGCACAGGCTATCCACACGACCAGGGGAACGTCGGGTTTCAGTAGCGGCTCTATAAAACCCGGGGATCCTAGATATCTGTATTGTTCTGTGATTCTTATTACATTTCTGTGATGTTGCATTTTTATCACGCCTTGAGCGAATATTATATATTGCTATATATACTAGTAGATATTGTATATGTTTTGCATCCGCGCTAGTCCAGTCCCCGCTTTGTCGTTAGTTAAGTAACCTAACGGGTGATGATGGGACCCAGTGGCGAATGCGGATGGCATATACGTACATCATTATTTTCGTTCGTTTGTGGTGTGATCAACTGATGGGACTGCGTTGATTCGGATCAATGCAAGCTAAACAAACCTATTCTGATGTTGTTGGAACATTTTTCAAAAAGCTGTTATTGCAAGGGCGTTCTCTTTTGTTTTGCACAGTGGTATTCGGTTATGAATATCCAGCACCTCAGTCGACGAGGCAAGGGCCGAGATCCCTTCACCGGAGTGACCCCTTGGACAGAAGTTTGCGTCAGGGTAATAAATTCACTATAGTCGTTTACTTTTGCTTTGCATCGTGGTATTCAGTTGGAATATCCTGCACCTCATTCTACGGGGAAAGAGCCGAGATCCCTTCATCGGGAGTGGCCTCTTTAGCAAAGGTTTTCGTTACTATATTTTTCTAAAAAGCTATCCGGTTCCTTCAACGATATCAAGTTCATTACGTTAAAGGTTTTTTGCCAGAAACCATTCGTAGCCCTCCGTCATTTCAGAAAGGTAGCACTTAGTATTCATGTTATGTTTGTTGGCCTTAGTCAAGGCATAGTGTATGGTAGCTATTTGTTACTTTTCTGCAGCATAGATAGATGCGTTGGTTTGGGACAGTCGTACAGCCTTGTTGGCCCTAGTCAAGAGCTTGTACGGATGGGTTCAAATTAACCTGGAGAATGACGGGTAGAACTTGACATGCGACTTATGATTTGTTGGCCTTAGTCAAGGTCATAAGAGCATGGGGCAAAAATCACATCGGGAGTTTCTAAAGAAACTGAAACTTGCCAGATATGCGCATACCTTCTGGAGTGTGATAACGTGAGCGGATTCTGTCACGTTATCATGCGATGATAGTTGGATCTCGATTCCCACTGGTGAGTTGGTTTACTCCTCGGGTGATCCCGACTAATTCTTCTTTCAGGTTTGGGGAAGAATTTGACGTTACAGTGGGAGGTTTCCTGATTAGATAAAGTGATAACCATTCTGATCTAGGTTAGAGTGCACGCTGAGTGTTTCTTTTCTCTCTCTCTTTGGCAGCGACTATGACCCAACCCTTGACTATGACTCAGTGACCAAAATTAACCGAACCTTCTTAAACACTGGCTTTTGGATTGTCAGAGTTGCATACCTCATTGCCACTCCTACTTTTACCCTTTTCTCCAGAACACCCCGTATTACTACGAACGTCCACTTCCATTGGATAAAACCATCGTATGGTTATATACGAACTCGAAGGAATTTATTCGAGAATGGTTTCCGGTTCTGGAGAAAACGAATAGGACTATTCAGTTGTTTTTTCCTTTTACCTTCTCTCAGGTTGCGAGTACTTCTTGGTTTAGGAAATAGTACACATATTACGCAAATTGGATAGTCTTCTTCCAAACCTTAGGCTGGTGCCGAACGGTAGGGAATGAAGAAAACCAATTAGCCTAACTGGTGTACAGAAGGTATTAAGTTAAGAAAAATAAAGGGATTAGTAAGAGGGCAAAGTAAATTGCGACTGCTATTCACGACCAAACCAAGTATTTCATTACCTCTCCTACTTCACCTTTGTATTTCTCTAGGACACTCCGTATCACTACGAAGATCCACAGTTTATTGGATACTCCATCGTATGGTTATATACGAACTCGAAAGGAACTTGTTCCAGTTCGGGGATGGATTCTGGTTCAGGAGAAATAGGAATAAGGTTTATTCTGTTGTCTTTTATCTTCACCTTCTCTCGCATTGCGAGTGCTCCTAGGATTAGGACAGTACACCCATTATGCTTATTGGATAGTCTTCTTCCAAACCATAGGCTGGTGCCGAACGGTAGGGAAGGAAGAAACCATTTGGCCTAAAGGGGTGTACAGAAAGTAATGATTAAAGACATATAAAGGGATTTGGAGAGATGACAAAGAAATATACGATTACAGTTATAAATCTGGATAATGGAAGAGGCATTACTAGGAATACCCGAATACCCCATCGAAACATTTCAATGTTTAGTTTCACTGTGTATTGTTAAAAGAAAACTGATTTCCCAATTAGCCCTTGCTCCAGGGTATGTATTTACCCGGTTTGATTCTCACATCTGTATGGTTTTACAGATGATGAGTGGGAGTAAGTTATTGGGAATTATGTGATCATCCTCACTATATCGGAATTCGTTGTAATTGGTGATATTTGAGAAAATCACCTGGGATGTTTGCCGGACGGCAAATATTTGGTTTTGAATATCTGCTGTTATGCACCAATTTCAAATTGATATATCTGTACGTCTATTTTTATAGAGTGAGATATACCTTTTTGAGATTATGTCCATGACATTTACCTATATCAGTGGATGGTTAGGTAAGGAGGATTAAACAGCGGTGTAATTCTTCTTAACCATAAGTACAGTTTTCAACCTACGACACACAGGGAATGAGTTATTAGACTCAAGGGACTTGTACAAAGTATTATATATTGTCCAGTGTCCATTAGGACAGAGGGGTTGGTCCTCGTACTATATTCGGTTTACTTGTGACTTCTCCACCTCTTAGACAAGTGTTTCGTAGAAACACAGGGTCTAAGTTTTGAGAAGTTATAGGTATATGAATAAAGTAGAGAACCAGGTATTGCAAGTATCAGGATTCTTCAAGGTGATCGAAGATGTAGATACTTGTGTATGGTGTTCAGTTGATAGTAATGATTAAGAGAACTTGCTTCTCTTTCAGGTTACTCATAATTGGAAGTACTCCTAAGTCGAGTAATGCTGATCGGCTTCTTTCCATTTAGTTGACATGCACTGGAGACAGCTGCATGGGTTCAATTAAATCAGTGCCTCTGTTTCTGTATTGGATATAGAACAGTTCGTATCTTGACGATGTTAAGGTACGGGGAGTTGTCCGGCTTATGCTTAAAACCAAACTCTGGATAACTCAAGGCACGTTTCTGTAATGGCTGTTTGTGTGTTGACCCGGGCTATGACGAGGGTTGACTTTCTACCATCTGGAAGATCAATAGTGATATTGTTCTTGACTCGCCACAGTTTTAATAAAAATGGATTTTTTCAGAAAACAGCAGTGGGAGTATGGTAGAACTGGAAGTGATTCCAGAACCGCAAACGATTACTGAAAATTTGATAAGAACCTAAAGATTCAATCTGGCTTGACATTCCATTGGCCACTCCGCAGATATGGTGGGCAACCTCAGGCATTCGAGAGGTACTTCGGTATGCTCAAAGATGGTGACAGGGAGGTTCTTGTTTACTCAGACTTGCCATTGCTGTTGTTCCAGACTGTGAGACCCGGCAGGAGGATGACTATAGCGTCGTTCTAAACTAGCTTTAGAACTATACGTCTATATGACTCTGCCAGAGGGTTGTCGTAGTCAGTGGGAGTAGCGGAAGCATAGTGGACAAGTGGCTTATGTCTATTTATAGACTAAAGCAGATATAGCGGAGATAGATCATCTATTTCTGATGTGACAGTCATAGGTTTGACTTCATCAGAATAGGGAATAGATCTGTTAAGAAGGTAGTAGGGTGTGATGTCCTGGTATTTGGATGACATACACAGAGTAGGAAGTGAAATTCCTATACTACGGTCGGTTATAGTTTGGTTGTCACACAGTAGTTTCTCCACATAGGACTTGGATATTATATCAGACATTCTGGTTACTAGATCTATGGTTTTAGATCTAGATTTTGGAATTTTCCCAATCAGGGTACTTAGACAGCATTCTATGAGTATTTAGAATGGACGACTCCTGGCACGATACTATACCTGCAGGTAATGGAGTCACCCCTCTCTAAAGCTGTCTTACAGACTAAAGGGGAGAGGGATGTGCATGATTGGCAGATCACTTGCTTAGGCAATTGAGTCAATCAAGAGATGTCAATTACCACACCAGATGTTGTTTTTGCAGTAGATGCAATAAGTTGATATTAATCCTATCCTGGAGAAACGATCGGAAGCAGTTTTAGAACATAAGTGGATGTTCTAGGGATTTGATAACGGCAACCTTCTTTAGAAGACGGTTATCATTCCAGGCTTCCAAGGTGACCTGGATGACAGAGTGGCTGTCAGAGTTATAGTTTTCCCTCTGACGAGGGGCAGTAGTTTGGACAGGAGGTCCAAGCAGATACTGAGGGAGGCATGGCGCAGGATACTGATTAAGTTCAGTTGACGATACAGTCTAAGAAGTTTGGATTTGGAGTTCATTTATGAGCTAGGTCCTATCCGATATCCAAACATATTCTAAGACAGGTATTGCTCATTTCGGGAGATGGCTTTCTCCGCGAACTTGAGATATAGAGAGACACAGAAAGAAACATCAGAGCGGATCCACTCATTGAGGCTATTCCTCGAACGCATTAGTTTCGCAAACAGGTTTTGTAAGACTGATTAGTAGAGGAGTTGGGTGTTCGGTATCACACGGGCTGTGAGTATGCGACATCGTAATAATTAGCCTTGAGTGCAAGTGGGAGATTGTTGGAGATAGTGCCCTCAGAGTCAATTATTAGATCACAGGCACATGATTGCAATGATTGAGTGAGGACCTATACCGGTAGGACAGTCTTACTCAAGATGATAGTATGCTATCTGGTTTATCTTTATCATCGTGTACTGCTTTAGGTGACCGTACAAGTCACTATTGCGCGTTGATAGAGCCCCTAGGATTCTTGCTTGACTGCCAGCAGTATGAGGGCGATCGTATACGTGGGAGCTGGGGTCTATAAGCACATTCTTAAAAGGTCCCTAGTCATGGGAGTTTTCGAGACAGGGCATCGATACTCCAGAGTAGACTAGTGTATACAGTCGAAACCCCGACGAGGGGCAGTGGCCGGTCCACAAGCCACTGGTGTCAGTTGGTTCACCTAAGATGTATACAGGTGCTCATTGGGTTATGAGTACACCGGACAGGACTCGCCGGGAACGTGCTAGTTGGTCTTATACCTGACGTCAGATAGCAGTTCCCTGGTGACATGTGTACAGGTTAGTTCATCGACCAGAGATCGTCATTTGTCTCGTGTGAGTTCCCACTGTACTTTGATTACTACCCTACCACGCTCAAAGGAGTCGTGCAAACAGGTTTTAGTTGGGTACAGTCCCGAGCCACATGGAGGCAGTGAGCGGATCTGCAGGGGTTCGTCTCTCCCAGTATTGGGGGTGAGGTCGCGCTGTGTCTAGGAGAGCCATTACACGAAGTCCTTGGCCAAGGCAGGAGATTTACTGGTAGGTATTCTAGTAATATCTCAGGGTGTTCTGGGCTATACTCCGACACGACTTGTATCGCTTTTGGGGGTCTGACTTTTACCAACCCCCTAGGCCCGCCATGCGATGCTCATAGACGAACGGACCGGACTGTACGGATATTGTCACTGACAGGCTCAGTAGGGTGTCAGGATGAGTTCGCTCATCGACGTCCCTTTTGGTCAACACCTGGTGGCCCGTTACGTATGGCTAATTCCTCTGACGTGCTTGTGGTTAAATCCACAACCAAAGTGTTGACGAGTCTTTAGAGTCCCCCACAGACAGTTTCTCAAGTTTCGGGCGAAACGCTGTAGAGGCCGTATGGAGATATGGCAGGGTTCGATCATATACGTGCGGTATTGCACGCATCATGATCGGACGGATAATACTAGCGGGCTTTGGTTTAAGCTGGATCCTAATATTGTACAGTGTAGATTTTGTCTCATTGCATTTGTATTCGGTCGGAATACAAATGCGGGTATGTATATACAGTCACTGGGTTTTCCTGTAATTTATTACGGGATCGGTTTTTTAGAGTTGCCAGTTTGCATTCCGTTTCGGCCATTTTCCTTTGTTTCTTTCCTTGGCTGAAAATTGGTGGAGGAGGGCTTATTTGCAAATGTGCAAATTTGGATTGTGGAGGGTGTTATTTGCAAATTGTTGCTTCATGATGGTTCAACCATCATTTGACTTCTTTATTCATCATTGCTTGCTATGATGAGATGAGTGATGGGTTTTGGAGTGAGACTTTTGTTTTGATGATTATTCCTCATGATCACCTTTTCTTTTGCTTGCATTATTGCTTCCCTCCCTCTTGACTTTACTCCCTCCTCTTCTTTGATCAAGGGCCGGCCACACTTGTAAGGGGCTGTCCAAAATTGTGGTGTGGGATTTTTTGATCTTTTTGGCTTTGCAAAAATCCCATAGCTTCATCTCCAAAAGTTCACCTCATTCCTCCACCAAAATGGCAACTTCTAGTAACCCCAAGAGACAAACCATTCTACACTAGCCTACAACATTTCTTGGACACGTCGACTCGCCAACTTCGTGCCCGAGTTGCCTCGATCCAGAGGTGGGAGCCCGTAAAAGTACCCGACGATGTGGTGCCCTACCGATGAGGAGATGAAGACCGGAGATTCCGCGAGGAGATCGGGATGACGACGAGAAGACCGAAGGATACGGATCGCTCGGTATATCTCTCTACCCATTCTCTAGTTATCTAGAAGTAGGTTAATGGCCCGATCTGGGTTTCAAAGTACG
This sequence comes from Agapanthus africanus, assembly GCA_030015575.1. Taxonomy (NCBI): domain Eukaryota; kingdom Viridiplantae; phylum Streptophyta; class Magnoliopsida; order Asparagales; family Amaryllidaceae; genus Agapanthus; species Agapanthus africanus. Next base: position 690,547,856 of record CM057339.1, on the reverse strand, counting down.
CGGTAGCGCCGATTCTAGTTTATAGAAAAGTTTTTATATTCCGCATTTTGCCCTCGGAAAGACAGTCGGGGAGCTGCCGTGCACTTACAGACCGGTCCTTCACTTCAAAAGCTCTATGTAGTAGTCTTTTCGCTCCAAGTAGTGATCTCCCGGACTCTAATAAGGTTCCACAAGGTGAAATGAACAAGCTTTCTTGAAATCTTCAAGGCCGAAGATGATCTACGTCGAGGAGATACTAACTCAAGCTACCTCTTCACTAATTAGGAATTAGTGAATCAAATAACCTAAAAAAAATGGTTAATCTAGTATAGGTTGATGAAGTAGGAATTTTTCTCACTTTAGATTAATTTTTCTCACTAATTTTCTTGACCTCTAGAGAGCTTGAGAAAGGAGATGAAGAAAAAGAACCATGGAAAGAAGCAAGTGTAGAATGGCAACCATGGGTGAGAAATATCTTATATATCTCTTGTAGAGAATAAACCATGGCTAACAATAATGGTTAGGTTAATAAATATCTAAAGTTTGACAAAATTAGTGGACTAAGTCAAAGGTTATCAGAAAGCTTCTCCAAGCTTCTAACCTTGACTAATTTTCAACTAATTTTCTTTTACTCTTAATAAATAAAACCCCACATTATTATTTGTTTGGTATAAGTCCCATACTACCATGTCACATGTAGCAACTAGCATGACACAAATAATATATATCACATATATATCAAGTGTACACAAGTGAGAAAAAGAAGTGCTTAAGTGGGCTAATATTAGTTAATGTAAATTAATATATAAAATATACAATTATACATTAAATTATTAAATCAACACTTGATTTCATAATCCGGCTATATCACATATAACCGACTAATATCATATGTATCAACTTATCGAATCAACTCATGATTCGACAACCCGGATATATCACATATAATCGACCAATATCACATATCGCGAGAATAGAATACGGCATCACATACATGTATTAATCTTGGTCCTGCACATATCACATATGTGCTCTGTAAGTGCACGGCGGCGCCCCGGCCGTCAATCCGACGGCCAAACGCGGAAACGGTGACAAACTTTAATTTTTGCGGACTTGGCAAACCGGCACCACCGCGCACTAAACCCCGGATCATGCCATTAAACTAGTCTAAGCTAACAAGAGAATGAGTTAGAGATATACCGACTGATCCGAGTCCTCCGGTCTTCATCTCCACTCCGATCTCCTCGCGGGATCTCCGGTCGTCGCCTCCTCGCCGGAAGGGCACCACGTCGCCTGCGTCTTTTACGGGCTCCCGCCTCTATACCGAGGCAACTCGGGCATGAAGCTGGCAAGTCGACATGCCCAAGACTTGCTATAGAACGTAGTGTAGAGTGCATGTCTCACTTTGGGGTATTGGTTGCCTTTTGAAGATGGAGGAATGAAGGTATGAAAAATGGTGCTTTCATTTTTCCTTGTATCAAAATGAGATGAATGAAATTTTGCCACACTACAAAATGAAACTCTCTCTTTCTCACTCCCTCAAAATTGTGGCCGGCCATGTGGAATGGAAATGGTGGAGGGAATCAAGATATATCATAAGAGGGAGGTGATTGTAGGAGATGAGAAGAGGTGACCACATCCTAGACCAAGAAACATCAACCATACCCTTTTTCACATCAAACCCATATCCTTTCTAATCTCATTTAATGCAAGTGATGGAGAGAATCAAAGATGCTATCATAATCTCTACAATTGCAAGAAAACCCCTCCACTAATGTTATTTGCACAATTGCAAATAACCCCCTCCATCGGAAAAGTCCGGCCGGGAAAGAACAAAGGAAAACCGGCCGGAACGGAATGCAAACTGGCAACTCCAGAAAACTGGTCCCGTAATAAATTACAGGAAAACCCCCATACTGTGCATACACACCCGCATCTGTATTCCGTCCGGATACAAATGCAATGAGACAAAATCTACACTGTACTAAACTAGGACCGGCTTAAACCAAAGCCGGCCAGTAACATCCGTCCGATCCTGATCCGTGCAATACCGCACGTATCTGATCGAACGCTGCCATATAACTATACGACCACTAGTACAAAACCGTCCGATCCTGATCCGTGCAATGCCGCACGTATCTGATCGGACCCTGCCATATCTCCATACGGCCTCTACAGCATTTCGCCCGAAAGCTTGAGTAACTGAAAGTGTGGTGGACTCTAAAGACTCGTCAATACTATGGCTGTGGATTTAACCACCAGCACGCCAGAGGTAAAAGCCAATACGTAACGGGCCACCAGCTATTGACCAAAAGGGACGTCGATGAGCGAACTCATCCTGACGCCCTACTGAGCCTGTCAGTGACAATATCCGTACAGTCCGGTCCGTTCGTCTATGAGCATCGCATGTCGGGCCTAGGGGGTTGGTAAAAGTCAGACCCCCAAAAGCGGTACAAGTCGTGTCGGAGTGTAGCCCAGAACACCCTGAGATACTACTGGAATACCTACCAGTAAATCTCCTGCCTTGGCCAAGGTCTTCGTGTAATGGCTCTCCTAGACACAGCGCGACCTCACCCCCAATACCGGGAGAGACGAACCCCCGAAGATCCGCTCACTGCCTCCATGTGGCTCGGGACTGTACCCAACTAAAACCTGTTTGCACGACTCCTTTGAGCCGTGGTAGGGTAGTAATCAAAGCACAGTGGGAACTCACACGAGACAAATGACGATCCCCAGGTCGATGAACTAACCTGTACACATGTCACCTGGGAACTGCTATCTGACGTCAGGTATAAGACCAACTAGCATGTTCCCGGCGAGTCCTGTCCGGTGTACTCATAACCCAATGAGCACCTGTATACATCTTAGGTGAACCAACTGACACCAGTGGCTTGTGAGACCGGCCACCGCCCCTCGTCGGGGTCTCGACTGTATACACTAGTCTACTCTGGAGAATCGATGCCCTGTCTCGAAACTCCTACGACTAGGGACCTTTTAAGGATGCGCTTATAGACTCCAGCTCTCACTTATATGATCGCCCTCATACTGCTGGCAGTCAAGCAAGAATCCTAGGGGCTTTATCAACGTGCAATAGCGACATGTCAGGTCACCTAAAGCAGTACACGATGATAAAGGTAAACCAGATAGCGTACTATCATCTCGAGTAAGACTGTTTTCCCGGGATAGGTCCTCCCTCAATCATTGCAATCACGTGCCTGTGACCCAATAATTGACTCTGAGGGCACTATCTCCAACAATCTCCCACTTGCACTCAAGGCTAATTATTGCGATGTCGCATACTCACAGCCCGTGTGATACCGAACACCCAACTCCTCTACTAGTCAGTCTCACAAAATCCGTTTGCGAAACTATTGCGTTCGAGGAATAGCCTCAGTGAGTGGATCCGCCTAGAAGTTCCTTTCTATGTCTCTCTATATCTCAAGTTCGCGGAGAAAAACATCTCCCGAAATGAGCAATACCTGTCTTAGAATGTCTGGATGTCTGATGGGACCTAGCTCATGAATGAACTCCAAATCCAAACTTCTTAGACTGTATCGTCAACCGAAATTAATCAGTATCCTGCGCCATGCCACCCTCAGTATTGCCTTGGACCACCTGTCCAAAATACTGCCCCTCGTCAGAAGGAAAAATATAACTCTGACAACCTTCTTGTCGTCCATGTCATCTTGGAAGCCTGGAATGATAACCGTCTCCTAAAAGAGGCAGCCGTTATCATATCCTTAGAACATTCACTCATGTTCTAAAACTGCTTCCGACTGTTTCCCCAGGATTGGATCAATATCAACTTATTGCATCTACTGCAAGAACAACATCTGGTGTGGTAATTGACATTTCATGATTGACTCAATTGCCTAAGCAAGTGATCTGCCAATTATGAACATCCCTCTCCTCTTTAGTCTATAAGACACCTTTAGAGAGGGTGACTCCATTACCTGCAGGTATACTACCGTGCCAGGAGTCGTCCATTCTAAATACTCTTAGAATGCTGTCTAAGTACCCTGATTGGGAAACCACCCAAATCTAGATCTAAAACCATAGATCTAGTAACCAGTATGTCTGATATAATGTCCAAGTCCTTTGTGGAGAAACCACTGTGTGACGACCAAAGTATAACCGATCGTAGTATAGGAATATCACTTCCAACTACCTTCTCAACAGATCCATCCCCTATTCTGATGACGTCAAACCTATGACTGTCACATCAGAAATAGATGATCTATCTCCGCTACATCTGCTTTAGACATGAGCCTGATGTCCACCAATGCTTCCGCTGCTCCCACTGACTACGACAACCCTCTGCCAGAGTCATATAGACGTGCACTTCTAAAGCTAGTTTAGAACGACGCTATACTCATCCTCCTGCCGGGTCTCGCAGCCTGGAACAACAGCAATGGCAATTGTGGGTAAACAAGAACTTCCCTGTCACCGTCCTTGAGGCTACCGGAGTACCTCTCGGGTGCCTGAAATTACCCACCTTATCTGCGGAGTGGCCAATGGAATGTCAAATCAGATTGAATCTTTAGGTTCCTTATCAAATCTTCAGTAATCGTTTGCGGTTCTGGAATCACTTCCAGTTCTACCATACTCCCACTATTGTTTTTGAAAAAATCCATTTTTAATAAAACTGTGGCGAGTCTAGAACAATATTTCTATTGATCTGCCAGATGGTAGAAAATCAACCCTCGTCATAGCCTGGGTCAACCCACAAACAACAATTACAGAAACGTGCCTTGAGTTATCCAGAGTCTGGTTTTAATCATAAGCCGGGCAACTCCCCATACCTTAACAACGTTAAGATATGAACTGTTCTATATCCAATACAGAACCAGAGGCACTGATTTAATTGAACCAGATTCAAATCATGCAGCTATCTCCAGTGCATGTCAACTAAATGGAGAGAGGCCGATCAGCGTTACTCAACTTAGGAATGCTTCCAATTATGAGTAACCTGAAAGAGAAGCAATTTCTCTTTATCATTACTATCAACTGAATACCATGCACAAGTATCTACATCTTCGATCACTTTGAAAAATCCCGATACTTGCTACACCTGGTTCTCTACTCTATTCAAATACCTATAACTCCTCAAAACTTAGACCCTCTGTTTCTACGAAACACATGTCTAAGAACTAGAGAAGTTAAAAGTAAACAGAATATAGTATGAGGACCAACCCCTCTGTCCTAATGGACACTGGACAACATACAATACTCTGTATAAGTCCGCTGAGTCTAACAACTCTTTCACTGTGTGTCGTAGGTTGAAAACTGTACTTATGGTTAAGAAGAATTACACCGCTGTTTAATGCTCCTTACCTAACCATCCACTGATATAGGTAAATGTCATCGACATAATATCAAAAGGTATATCTCACTCTATGAAAATAGATGTACAGATATATCAATTTGAAATTGGTGCACAACAGCGGATATTCAAAACCAAATATTTGCCGTCCGGCAAACAACCCAGGTGACTTCCTCAAATAATGAGGATGATCACCTAATTCCCAATAACTTACTCCCACTCATCATCTGTAAAACCATACAGATGTGAGGATCAAACCTGGTAAATACATACCCTGGAGTAAGTATCTAATCGGGAAATCAGTTTTCTTTTAACATTACACAGTGAAACTGAAACATTGAAATGTTTCGGTGGGGTATCCTGGTATTCCTAGCAATGCCTCTTCCATTATCCAGATTCACAACTATAACCGTATAATTCTTTGCCATCTCTCCAAATCCCTTATTCTGTCTTTAGTCATTACCTTCTGCACACCCCTTTAGGCCAATTGGTTTTCTTCCTTCCCTACCGTTCGGCACCAGCCTATGGTTTGGAAGAAGACTATCCAATAAGCATAAAGGGTGTACTGTCCTAATCCTAGGAGTACTCGCAACGCGAGAGAAGGTGAAGATAAAAGACACCTGAATGTACTTTATTCCTATTTCTCCTGAACCAGGATCCATCCCCGAACTGGAACAAGTTCCTTTCGAGTTCGTATATAACCATACGATGGATTATCCAATAAAATGGGATCTTCGTAGTGATATGGAGTGTCCTGGAGAAATACAAAGGTGATTTAGGATTGGCGAAGAAATACTTGGTTTGGTCGCGAATAGCAGTCGCAACTTACTTTGCCCTCTTACTAATCCCTTGCTTTGTCTGAACTTAATACCTTCTGTACACCGTTTTAGGCTAACTGGTTTTCTTCATTCCCTACCGGTCGGCACCAGCCTATGGTTTGGAAGAAGACTATCCAATTTGCGTAATAGGTGTACTACTCCTAAACCAAGGAGTACTCGCAGCCTGAGAGAAGGTGAAAAGAAAAGACAACTGAATAGTCCTATCCGTTTTCTCCAGAACCGGAAACCATCCTCGAATAAATTCCTTCGAGTTCGTATATAACCATACGATGGCTTTGTCCAATGGAAGTGGACGTTCGTAGTAATACGGGGTGTCCTGGAGAAAAGGGTAAAAGTAGGAGTGGCAATGAGGTCTGCAACTCTGACAATCCAAAAGCCTGTGTTAAGAAGGTTCGGTCATCTTGGTCTCTGAGTCGTGGTCTTAGGGTCGGGTCAATGGTCGCTGCCAGAGAGAGAGAGAAAAGAAACACTCAGCGTGCACTCTATCCTAGATCAGAATGGTTATCACTTTATCTAATCTGGAAACCTCCCACTGTACCTCAAATTCTCCTCCAAACCTCAAAGAAGAATTAGTCGGGGTCACCCGAGGAGTAAACTAACTCATCAGTGGGAATCGGGATCCAACTCTCATCGCATGATAACGTGACGGAATCCGCTCACGGTATCACACTCCAGAAGGTATGCGCATATCTGGCAAGTTTCAGTACTTTTGAAACTCCCGATGTGGATTTCTGCCCCATGCTCTTATGACCTTGACTTTGGCCAACAAATCATAAGTCACATGTCAAGTTCTACCCGTCATTCTCCAGGTTGATTCGAATCCACCCGCACAAGCCCTTGACTTTGGCCAACAAGGCTATACGACTGTTCCAAACCAACGCATCTATCTATGCTGCATATGAATAACCAACAGCTACCAAACACTGTGCCTTGACTTTGGCCAACAAACACAGCTTGAATACTATTGACTACCCATATGAAACGACGGAGGGCTACGAATGGTTTCTGGCGAAAACCTTTAACGTAGTGAACTTGATATCGTTGAAGGAACAGATAGCTTTTTAGAAAATATAGTGACGAAAACCTTTACTAAAGAGGTCACTCCCGGTGAAGGGATCTCGGCTCTTTCCCCGTAGAATGGGGTGCAGGATATTCCAACTGAATACCACGATGCAAAGCAAAAGTAATCGGCTATAGTGAAGTTAATGCCCTGACGCAAACTTCTGTCCAAGGGGTCACTCCCGGTGAAGGGATCTCGGCCCTTGCCTCGTCGACTGAGGAGCAGGATATTCCAAATGAATACCACGATGCAAAACAAAAGTGAACGTCCTTGCAATAACAGCTTTTTGAAAAGTGTTCCAACAACATCAGAATAGGTTTGTTTAACTTGCATTGATCCGAATCAATGCAGTCCCATCAATTGATCACACCACAAAGAACGAAAATATACTGACGTACGTATATGCCATCCGCATTCGCCACTGGGTCCCGTCATCACCCGTTAGGTTAGCTTACTAACGGCAGAGCGGGGACTGGACTAGCGCGGGAGAAAAACATATACAACATCTACTAATATATATACCAATATATAGTATTTCGCTCAAGGCGTGAATAAAATGCAACATCACAGATAATGTACAGCATCACAGAACAATACAGATATCTGGGATCCCCGGGTTTCACAGAGCCACTACTGAAACCCGACGTTCCCCTGGTCGTGTGGATAGCCTGTGCAATGAAATCCTAGACCCCTACGGGCGCGGCAAGTTACCCGCCAAAACCTGAAGCGAGGCAGCCCCCTTCAGCTCCGTGAATGGACCACCCAGCACTCCACGGAATCCGGCAACTTGGGCACCCCTCTTGGGTCAACCTGTACCCCCTACGAGTGCGGCGAATAGCCCGCCAATCCCAGAGTGAAGCCCCCTCCGTCTCAATGCCATGAGATGCGGGCTTGTTGCCTTCCAGAACCCGGCTATCCGTGCACCCCTCCGCTGGGTAATCCTAGTACAGAATGTAAAATATACATACACCGGGTACATCGACCGCAACCAGGTCGTGCCCCAAAAGAATAATACAAACAGGCAGTGACGGCAGTCCACAAGTCGGACGCTCGCCCCGCAATATCAAATGTACATAATACAACAACACTGTACTAGCATTGCAACCAGGCTATCCCCCACGACCGATCCGCAACATCACAGCATAAACATAGAACATCAACGTGAAAATCACGTTCGCAAATCCGTCTAACCGGGCTATAGCAGTTAGACTGGATTTACCGATCAAGTGACATTCACGGTCGGAGATATAATGTAAATACTGTGAAAAATGTGTTTAAAATTTTCCGATTGATCAAACAATTAACAAGTGGGCCCCAAAGAAAACTGTAGCACTCACAGAAATAATTGGCCCAACTTTAACATTCCAAAACCCATATTTTAAGCCCAGAAGGCCTCTGTAAAAAATTGGTGCAGTAAACCCTACAGTGCGCGGCGGAAGGGCGGCGGAAGGGGGGATTTCGCGGCGGTTCCGCGCTCCCACTGTGGAGTTACTTCATCGAAATTTTACAGAGGTCTTAGATTTTCCAGTACATCAATAATTTACAACCTGAAAAATTTTGAGAGACCAAAAAATTTCAACAGAAAACTGCCGTGACAAAATACGGGTTTTTGGACATTTCGATCGATCGGAACTGATAAACACATTACACAAAGCTAGACTATGTTAATGGCGAGGCTCTGATACCACTGTAAGTGCACGGCGGCGCCCCGGCCGTCAATCCGACGGCCAAACGCGGAAACGGTGACAAACTTTAATTTTTGCGGACTTGGCAAACCGGCACCACCGCGCACTAAACCCCGGATCATGCCATTAAACTAGTCTAAGCTAACAAGAGAATGAGTTAGAGATATACCGACTGATCCGAGTCCTCCGGTCTTCATCTCCACTCCGATCTCCTCGCGGGATCTCCGGTCGTCGCCTCCTCGCCGGAAGGGCACCACGTCGCCTGCGTCTTTTACGGGCTCCCGCCTCTATACCGAGGCAACTCGGGCATGAAGCTGGCAAGTCGACATGCCCAAGACTTGCTATAGAACGTAGTGTAGAGTGCATGTCTCACTTTGGGGTATTGGTTGCCTTTTGAAGATGGAGGAATGAAGGTATGAAAAATGGTGCTTTCATTTTTCCTTGTATCAAAATGAGATGAATGAAATTTTGCCACACTACAAAATGAAACTCTCTCTTTCTCACTCCCTCAAAATTGTGGCCGGCCATGTGGAATGGAAATGGTGGAGGGAATCAAGATATATCATAAGAGGGAGGTGATTGTAGGAGATGAGAAGAGGTGACCACATCCTAGACCAAGAAACATCAACCATACCCTTTTTCACATCAAACCCATATCCTTTCTAATCTCATTTAATGCAAGTGATGGAGAGAATCAAAGATGCTATCATAATCTCTACAATTGCAAGAAAACCCCTCCACTAATGTTATTTGCACAATTGCAAATAACCCCCTCCATCGGAAAAGTCCGGCCGGGAAAGAACAAAGGAAAACCGGCCGGAACGGAATGCAAACTGGCAACTCCAGAAAACTGGTCCCGTAATAAATTACAGGAAAACCCCCATACTGTGCATACACACCCGCATCTGTATTCCGTCCGGATACAAATGCAATGAGACAAAATCTACACTGTACTAAACTAGGACCGGCTTAAACCAAAGCCGGCTAGTAACATCCGTCCGATCCTGATCCGTGCAATACCGCACGTATCTGATCGAACGCTGCAATATAACTATACGGCCACTAGTACAAAACCGTCCGATCCTGATCCGTGCAATGCCGCACGTATCTGATCGGACCCTGCCATATCTCCATACGGCCTCTACAGCATTTCGCCCGAAAGCTTGAGTAACTGAAAGTGTGGTGGACTCTAAAGACTCGTCAATACTATGGCTGTGGATTTAACCACCAGCACGCCAGAGGTAAAAGCCAATACGTAACGGGCCACCAGCTATTGACCAAAAGGGACGTCGATGAGCGAACTCATCCTGACGCCCTACTGAGCCTGTCAGTGACAATATCCGTACAGTCCGGTCCGTTCGTCTATGAGCATCGCATGTCGGGCCTAGGGGGTTGGTAAAAGTCAGACCCCCAAAAGCGGTACAAGTCGTGTCGGAGTGTAGCCCAGAACACCCTGAGATACTACTGGAATACCTACCAGTAAATCTCCTGCCTTGGCCAAGGTCTTCGTGTAATGGCTCTCCTAGACACAGCGCGACCTCACCCCCAATACCGGGAGAGACGAACCCCCGAAGATCCGCTCACTGCCTCCATGTGGCTCGGGACTGTACCCAACTAAAACCTGTTTGCACGACTCCTTTGAGCCGTGGTAGGGTAGTAATCAAAGCACAGTGGGAACTCACACGAGACAAATGACGATCCCCAGGTCGATGAACTAACCTGTACACATGTCACCTGGGAACTGCTATCTGACGTCAGGTATAAGACCAACTAGCATGTTCCCGGCGAGTCCTGTCCGGTGTACTCATAACCCAATGAGCACCTGTATACATCTTAGGTGAACCAAATGACACCAGTGGCTTGTGAGACCGGCCACCGCCCCTCGTCGGGGTCTCGACTGTATACACTAGTCTACTCTGGAGAATCGATGCCCTGTCTCGAAACTCCTACGACTAGGGACCTTTTAAGGATGCGCTTATAGACTCCAGCTCTCACTTATATGATCGCCCTCATACTGCTGGCAGTCAAGCAAGAATCCTAGGGGCTTTATCAACGTGCAATAGCGACATGTCAGGTCACCTAAAGCAGTACACGATGATAAAGGTAAACCAGATAGCGTACTATCATCTCGAGTAAGACTGTTTTCCCGGGATAGGTCCTCCCTCAATCATTGCAATCACGTGCCTGTGACCCAATAATTGACTCTGAGGGCACTATCTCCAACAATGCTCCTACTTCGTTTCGCCTGAGCCAGGAAACCTCTATGTAGGACTCTAAAGACTCATCAATACGCCGGCAATAGGTGATGATCATATTAGTCACCTACAAGCCGTCAGCGGTACTAGCTGGACGTAACGGCTACCCAGGTATTGAGCGATCAGAAGATCAACAAGTAAGCTTGTCTAAACTCCCGCAAAGCCTGTCAGTAACACTACTGTACAGTCTGGTCTCTTCGTCTGATATGTCGCATATCTAGTCTAGGGGTGGTAAACGTCAGACCCCAGTAACTTGATAAGTCATGCCGATATGAGGCTCATAACGGGTCGAGAAACTACTGATAACACTTACCAGTAAATCTCCGTATCAGCCTTGGCCAGGGACTTCCTGTTATGGCCAATCGAGCACAGCGCAACATCAACCCCCAATACCGGGGGAGACGAATCCCCTCATATCGCTCATTTCCTCCATGTGACTTGGGACTGTACCAAAAAACCACCGTTTTGCACGTTCTCTTGAACGTGGTAAGGTGGAAATCAAAGCACAGTAAGAATCACACAAGACTCTATGACGATCTCGGGTCTACAGACTAACCTGTACCAGTGTCACCAGAGAACTGCTATCTGACGCTAGGTATAATACCATCTAGGAGTTCTCAGCGAGTCCTGTTTAGTGTACCCAGTCTCCACTGAGCACCCGTATACTATCTTTGATGTCAAACACCAATGGATGTGGGATCATCCATCGCCCATCATATGGGTCAAGAAGCGTATACGCTAGTCTACTCTAGAATATCAATGCCCTGTCTCGATACACCCTCGACTAAGAACAATTAAAGGATGAACTTGTGGACTACCCTGGCCCCACTAGTATGATCTCCATCATAGTCCTGGTAGTCAAGTACACATCCTAAGGGCTTTATCAATATGTGAGAGCAAGACAGTATCACAATACATGTCTACATGTTAAGACAAGGAGCAACCAGATAGCATACTATCATGTCGAGCAAGAAAGTCCTCTCTATATATGTCCAAGCATCCATTATAATATACAATCATGTACAATAATGGCCTTTAGGGTATACATATAACTAACAATCTCCCACTTGTACTAAGGCCAGTTGTTGTAGTATCCCATACCCAACATCTCGAAGAGTCTCTCAAATTGTATCTGGGGTATGGCTTTCGTGAGTGGATCCGCCGTGTTATTCTTCGTGTCAACTCTCCTGGTCTCGATCTTCCGGTGATCAACTATCTCTCGGATCAGGTGATACCGCCTCAGAATATGCCTGGATCGCTGATGGGACCTGGGTTCCTTGGCCAAAACCACAGCTCTATTGTTATCACAATACAAAGGTATTGGATGCTCGATGGACGGAACCACCCCAAGTTCGGTTATGAACTTCTTCATCTAGACAACCTCTTTGACAGTATCGTTGGCAGCGATGTATTCATCCTCCATCGTCGAGTCTGCCACGGTTTCTTGCTTGGAACTCTTCCAACAAATCGCCCTTCCATTGAGAGTGAAGACAAAACCCGAGACCGACTTAGAGTCGTCCTTATCACTCTGGAAGCTCGAATTGGTAAAGGACTACATTTGGAGTTCACCATCACCATATACTAAGAACATTTCTTTAGTCCTTCTTAAGTACTTAAGAATGTTCTTCACTGTTGTCCAGTGATTCTCTCCAGGATCTGCTTGATACCTACTTACTACACCCAGTGAGTATGCTACATCGAGTCTGGTACACAACATCGCGTACATGATAGAGCCTACTGCCGAAACATAGGGTATCCCTTGCATGCGAACCCTCTCCAAATCAGTCTTGGAAGACATCTTTTTGGAGAGAGTGATTCCTGAGATTGTGGGTGAATTTCCACGCTTGGAATCTTCCATACTAAACCTCTTTAGTATGGTGTCAATGTACCGGGATTGGGACAATCCCAACATCCGTTTAGATCTATCTCTATATATCTTAATCCCCAAGATGTAGGAGGCATCACCTAGATCTTTCATTGAGAATCTTTGTGATAAGAAGAGCTTGACCGAGTGCAGCATAGGAACATCATTTCCTATCAATAGTATGTCATCCACGTATAATACGAGGAAGACGATCTTACTCTCTGCCACCTTCTTGTATATACAAAGTTCATCTACGTTTTTATGAAGTCAAACTCTTTGACTACCACATCAAAATAGATGTTCCAACTCCGCGATACCTGTTTTAACCCGTAGATGGATTTAAGCAGCTTGCATACTTTTCCTCTGCTCCCACTGTCCACGAAGCCCTCTGGCCGAGTCATGTACACACTCTCTTCTAAATCACCATTTAGAAAGGCGATCTTAACATCCATTTGCCAGATTTCACAGTCATGGTATGCAGCGATGGCAAGTAGGATCTGGATGGACTTAAGCATAGCCACTGGAGAAAATGTTTCATCATAATCCACACTTGATCGTTGACAAAAACCTTTTGCTACAAGTCTCGCTTTGAAAGTCTCAACTTTTCCATCTACACCAAGTTTTTTCTTGAAGATCCACATGCTCGCGATGGGTTTTACCCCTTCAGGAGCATCTTCCAAAGTCCATACTTTGTTGGTGTACATGGATTCCATCTTAGATTGCATTGCATCCAGCCATTTTACAGAGTCCCCACTCGTGATGGCCTGCTCAAATCTAGTTGGGTCATCATCAACCATGATGCAATCCTCGCTCCCACCATCAATGAGAAAACCATAGTATCTCTCAGGTGGGTGAGAAACCCTACTAGATCGGCGGAGAGGCTGAGGTTCGTTGGGTACTACTGAATCCTCCGGTTCCACCAAATCTTCTGTTGCAGTTTGTGTAGCCGGAATTTCTTCCAGTTCTACCTCTGTACCACTAATTTCTTTTGCAAGAATTCCTTTTCTAAAAAGGTGCCATGTCGAGAAACAAAACACCTTTTGTTCCTCACCGTGGTAGAAAAGATATCTATGTGAATGTTTGGGATATCCCATAAACTTGCAAAGAATAGATCGTGCCTCGAGTTTGTCCGGATTTTGTCATTTGACATTGGCCGGACAACCCCATATCTTAACTTGTTTAAGACATGGTCTCTTCCCACTCCATATCTCATATGGTGTTGTAGGCACTGATTTAGATGGAACTTGATTCAATAAGTATGCTGCTGTCACAAGTGCATACCCCAAAAGGAAATAGGTAACTCAGCGGTGCTCATCATAGAGCGTACCATATCTAATCGGGTGCGATTCCTCCATTCCGATACACCGTTGTGCTGTGGTGTATATGGAGGAGTAAGCTGAGAGAAAATCCCATTCTGTTTTAGGTAGTCCAGGAACTCATTGCCTAAGTATTCTCCTCCCCGATCAAATCGAAGGATTTTAATACTTTTACTCATCTGGTTCTCAACTTCATGCTTAGATTCATTGAATTTCTTAAAAGTTTCAGACTTGTGTTTAAACAGGAACACATGACCGAATCTTGAGAGATCGTCAATGAATGTAATGAGATACGAGGAACCATCCCTGGCATGTGTTGACATGGGACCGCATACATCACTATGTATCAGTCCCAAGAGTTCCGTAACTCTTTCTCCGTGTCCAGTAAACGGAGTTTTGGTCATCTTGCTTTTGAGACATGACTGGTAAGTTTCATAAGATGAAAATTCGAACGGATTCAAATATCCATCCTTATGTAACTTAGCTAGTCGTGTCGCATTGATATGACCTAGTCTACATTACTATAAGAAGGATTCGTTCATTTCCGAACTCTTCCTTTTGTGTGTGTTCTGTACGTTAAGAACCGTGGTTTGATTTAGAATGTATATGTCATTACTTAACGAGCCTGATCCAATCAACTTTTGATTCAGGAATATGTTCATAACATTATCCTGTAATACAAAATTATATCTTTCTTACTTAATAAAGAAACTGATATAATATTGCATATCAGGTTCGGTATGTAATAGCATTCGTTCAGAATCAATGTATTAACATTTAGCAATACAAGGTGATATTCGCCAACTGATTTGCTGCAACATTTGCACCATTCTCTACTCTTACCGAATGATCACCTATTCCCAGTTCTCTACCTTTTCTTAGCCCATGCAACGTATTACATATGTGGGATCCTGATCCGGTATCTAATACTCCGGACGTAGAGTGTACCGAGAAACAATTCTCGGTAACTAAAACACCCGAAGAAGATGCATCAGCATGCTCATTCCTCGTTTGGGTGGCGTGGGAATTCAGATATTCCCCTATTTCCTGCCCGGACTTATAAAAATTATAAAATAGAGCGGAACCAACGTTTCCCAGCTCAGTATAATAAGGAGATTCGGTCAATACATCCATATTATTATCTTGATTAAAGCCTGACATGGTCGCTACTTGGAGAGAGAGAGAAGAAAACACTTAGCGTATGCTCTTACAAGATTAGATTAGTTATTATCTTATCTAATCAGGATGGCTCCCACTGTTTTTATCAAATCTTCCTTAAAATCCTAAAAGGTAAGACTAACCGGGATTAATTACACCTTACAAGTTCACCAATCTTTCAACCAGGCTAGTGTCGGTACTTTGAGGGAGGTTCCCCGTGCTTTCGCACGGACCTAATTAAAATAAACCTCGTTTTCCCAGGGGCTTAACCCCGTTAACACTTTTCTAGACACCTACTTGATCGGCTAATTATGATGTGTAAAACTCTCCCAGGAGTAACTCTTACTCGCAGTGGGTATCGGGATCCAACTATTTCATAAAAGGTATGCAATCTCATTGCAAATTTCAACACTTGAAATTCCCGATAATATTTTGCCCCTAACGTCCTATGACCTTCACAAAGGCCAACAAACCATAGGGCGCTAGTCAAGTTCAACCCGTCATTTCGTGATTGAATTAAACCCACCCGCACGACCCTTGACAAAAGCCAACAAGGTTGTACGGCTACCCTAATTCAATCGCATCATATGCTTTACAGATAAGCACTAAATCAGCTATCGCACACTACGCCTTGACAAAGGCCAACAAACGCAGCACGAATACTAAATAGTTTTATCTGAAATGAGGGAGGGCTACGACAGGTTTTTAATAAAACCTTTGCGTAATGAACTTGATATCATTGTAGAATCGAGTGATTTTCAAAAAGGAGTGTTTTTGAGGCTTTTGCTAGTTTTGCTAAAGAGGTCACTCCCGGTGAAGGGATCTCGGCTCTTTCCTCATCAAATGAGGTGCTGGATATTTATGAATACCACTATGCAAAGCAAGAACTAGAGAAGCAATCAAAAAACAATACCGAGTGGGTTGTAGCATCTGCTAGTCATTTGCTAAAGAGGTCACTCCCGGTGAAGGGATCTCGGCTCTTTCTTCATCGAATGAGGTGCTGGATATTCTATAAGGAATACCGCTACGCAAATAGAGCTACCCTTTTTGAAAAATTGATTCTACAATATCTTTAGGTTTCTTTCCTTTCATTAATCTCATTAATGAAGTCCTATCATTTATGCTTCCTAAACATCACAGAAGAAACGAAAATACAATGTACGCTTATGCCACCCGCATTCGCCACAGTGTCCCGTTATGCACCGTTAGGTTACTTAACTAACAGCATAACGGGGCAGGACTAGCGCGGGTGTAAAACATAAGCAACGCTTATTATATATCATATATATAATAATAAAGCAATCGTCTCATACATACAAAGTGATCACATCACAAAATATCAGCAGCAGAAGTCATCATATGAAATATTGGATATGCTAGGAGGTCCGTGTTTTATATTAAGCCAGTAAAAAACACGGATTCCACGGTCGCGATGAATAGCCAAACCTACATCCCTAGACCCTCACGAGAGCGACAAGCAACCCCACCAATTCTAGAGTTAGGAGACCCGGACTCGACTCCTCGAGATGGTCTCCCACTGGACTCTAGAATCCGGTTACTTATGCTCCCCACCTTAAGTCTATCCTAATGCGGAAAAGTAAAAAATATACATCAATGGTGACATCATCCTCAACCCGGAAGTGCCCCTATAAAAGAATATTACATACAAGTTTTTACATGAATGAAAATGAAAACTCTCATCTCACATAAAAGCCCCCGGCTATTCAAAACACGACGATCCAATATAACATATCACAGCAACACATAATATCACATGTCATCAACGTAAGTAAATATGCGTATCCCAATTGTCGTTGACATATAGCAACGAAACCGGCGATACACCACATATTACACTTACGGTCGCAGAAAAGAAAATGTCAAACTACAACATTTGGAATCGACACATCCTTTAGACATCATAAATCCGGAATATCACATATTTCGGATTTCATGCCTAACATTGTAAATCTTACATTTGGGTCTCATCTATGAAAACACATTTTCAAAAGAAATCGGGTAATTCAACAAGATTCCCGATTCCTACCGAGACCGAAATGTTAAATTTACAAGCAACTAATAAATTTTCACAAAACTAATTAGTGTAGATTCTAAATATTGTATCACATTACACAGATAGCTAGACAATGTTAAACATTCCGATCGAATCAACAAACACCCAAGATTTCCCAAAGAGCTCAACACTTGAGCACAGTTTAAAAATACTCAGAACATGCCACAATGCCTATGGACCAACCGTAGAAGGGCTGACCCATGCCTCACTCATGGCGCCGCGGAACTGCCGCAAACCCTAGGGTTTGGCCGCAGTTCCGTGGTGAAAAAGTTGAGTTTGGGTATCGTTCTTCTAGAGGGTCCATAGAATCAGTTGCATGTTTTTTGAATAATTTTAACTTTGAAAAAATCCAACTTTTGGAAAATTTCCACGGAGGGAGAAAAATGGGTATTTGATATTCGTTCGAACTTTTTAACGTCATCTAAATTACCCGAAACGATGTTAGAATTACGACTACGAAACACTCCGAATTGCCTTTACATAAATATAACATCACATGCAATCTCAGTAAAAACAAGCAACACCTGAAACACCAAAACCCAGAGACTAGAATACTGAACCAAAACGAAGCCAAAACTTCAAACATGAACCGGCCAGGTCGGGATTTTAGCTTGTTTCGCCAGGTCAAATCCGGCGTAATGGGTTCGTTTTAGTCCTGTGTTCATGATACATCTCATGTAATATTCTGCACTTGCTTAAAAAAATTTAGAGGACTTTTAAAATTCGACAGAAACTAGGTTTTTTGTTTCGTTGTTTCGGAGTTATTTCGGTTCGTAATTCTACAAATATCGTCTAATTCTCTAGTTTGGCTCTGATACCACGGTAAGGTTACCTAACACGACCACTGGGTTTCGGGAGGCATCGACCATGCCGTTTTCAAAAATTTTCCGTGCTAAAGAACCCTAGACTTAGAATCTTAACTAGAGAATTACACGAAAAAGCATGTAAACATCTTTACATCTAAGTGAACAAGGAATACAACCTTTGTAGACCGGTCCTTCACTTCAAAAGCTCGGTGTAGTAGTCCATTCGCTCCAAGTAGTGATCTCCCAGACTCTAGTAAGGCTCCACAAGATGAAATGAACAAGCTTGCTTGAAGTCTTCGAGGCCGAAAATGATCTACGTCGAGGAGACACTAACTCAACATACCTCTTCACTAATTAGGAATTAGTGAAGCAAACAACCTAAACTAAATGGCTAATCTAGTGTAGGTTGATGAAGTAGGAATTTTGCTCATTTTAGATTTATTTTTCTCACTAATTTTCTTAACCTCCCAAAAGGCTAAAGAGCTTGAGGAAGAAGATGAAAAAATGAACCATGAAAAGAAGAAAGTGTAGAATGACAACCATGGGTGAGAAATATCTCACATATATCTTGTAGAGACAAACCATGGCTAACAATAATGGTTAGGTTAATAAATATCTAGAGTGAGACAAAATTAGCGGACTAAGTCAAAGGTTATCACAAAGCTTCTCCAAGCTTCTAACCTTGACTAATTTCCAACTAATTTTCTTTTACTCTTAATAAATAAAACCCCACATTATTATTTGTATGGTATGAGTCTCATACACCCATGTCACATGTAGCAACTAGCATGACACAAATAATATATATCACATTTATATCAAGTGTACACAAGTGAGAAAAAGAAGTGCTTAAGTGAGCTAATATTAGTTAATGTAAATCAATATATCAAATATACAATTATACATTAAATTATTAAAACATCACTTGATTTAATAATCCGGCTATATCACATGTAACCGACTAATATTATATGTATCAACTTATCGAATCAACCCTTGATTCGACAACCCGGCTATATCACATACAACTGACCGATATCACATATCGCGAGAATAGAATACGGTATCAACATACACATATTAATCTCGGTACCGCACATATCACATATATGCTCCTACTTCGTTTCGCCTGAGCCAGGAAACCTCTGTGTTGGATTATAAAGACTCGTCAATACGCCGGCAGTAGGTGATGATCATATCAGTCACCCACAAGCCGTCAGCGGTACTAGCTGGACGTAACGGCTATCCGGGAATTGAACGATCAGAAGTTCAACATGCAAGCTTGTCTAAACTCTAGCATAGCCTGTCAGTAACACAACATTACAGTCCGGTCTCTTTGTCTGATATGTCGCATATTTAGTCTAGGGGTGGTAAACGTCAGACCCCAGTAACTTGATAAGTCATGTCGATATGAGGCTCATAACGGGTTGAGAAACTACTGATAACACTTATCAGTAAATCTCCGTATTAGCCATGGCCAGGGACTTCCTGTTATGCCCAATCGAGCACAGCGCAACATCAACCCCCAATACCGGGAGAGACGAATCCCCTCCTATCGCTCATTACCTCCAGGTGACTCGGGACTGTACCTAAAAATCACCATTTTGCATGTTCTCTTGAACG
This sequence comes from Agapanthus africanus, assembly GCA_030015575.1. Taxonomy (NCBI): domain Eukaryota; kingdom Viridiplantae; phylum Streptophyta; class Magnoliopsida; order Asparagales; family Amaryllidaceae; genus Agapanthus; species Agapanthus africanus. The sequence continues at coordinate 690,527,874 of CM057339.1, read as the reverse complement.
TGGTAAGGTGGAAATCAAAGCACAGTGGGAATCACACAAGACTCTATGACGATCTCGGGTCTACAGACTGTTAGTTATATGTATGCCCTAGAGGCCATTACTGTACATTGGATGCATATTGTAGTGGATGCTGGGACATATATAGGTAGGAATTTCTTGCTCGACATGATAGTACGCTATCTGGTTGTTCTTTATCTTAACATGTATACTTTCTGTCTCTCTGTTACATGTTGATAAAGCCCTTAGGATGTGTACTCGACTTCCAGGACTATGATGCAGATCATACTAGTGGGGCCTGGATAGTCCATGAGTACATCCTTCAATGTTCCTAGTCGTGGGAATATCGAGACGGGGCATCGATATTCCAGAGTAGACTAGCGTATATCTTCTCGACCCATGTGATGGGCGATGGATGATCCCATATCCATTGGTGTTTGACATCAGAGATGGTATGCGGGTGCTCAGTGGAGACTGGGTACACTGAACGGACTCGCCGAGAACTCCCAGATGGTATTATACCTCACGTCAGATGGCAGTTCTCTGGTGACACTGGTACAGCTTAGTCTGTTGACCCGAGATCGTCATAGAGTCTTGTGTGTCTCCCACCGTGCTTTGATTTCCATCCTACCACGGCTCTACTGAGTCGTGCAAACAGGTGGTTTTTGGGTACAGTCCCGATTCATATGGAGGCAATGAGCGATAGGAGGGGATTCGTCTCTCCCGGTATTGGGGGTTGATGTTGCGCTATGCTCGACTGGCCATAACAGGAAATCCCTGGCCAGGGTTGCAGTGATATACTGGTAAGAGTTATCAGTAGTTTCACGATTGTTATGGACCTCATGTCGGCATGACTTATCAAGCTATTGGGGTCTGACGTTTACCACCCCTAGGCGAGATATGCGACATATCAGACGAACAGACCGGACTGTACGGTAAGTGTTACTGGTTGGATTCACAGGAGTGTGAGCGGGCTTGCTCGTCGATCTTCTGATCGCTCAATACCCGGGTGGCCGTTACGTTTAGCAGACCGCTTGCGGCTTGTGGGTGCTTGATATGATCATCATCTGCTGCCGGCGTATTGATGAGTCTTTAGAGTCCTACACAGAGGTTTCCTGGCTCAAGCGAAACGAAATAGGAGCGCATATGAGATATGTGCGGGACCGAGAATAATGCGTGTATGTGATACCGTATTCTATTCTCGCGATGAATGTATCGATTGGTTGTATGCGATATAACCTAGTTATCGAATCGAGGATTGATTCGATAAGTCGATACATTGGATATTAGTCGGTCATATGCGATATGACCGGATCGTTAAATCAAGTATTGATTTAATGATTTAATGTATAATTATATATTTGATATATTACTTTACATTAACTAGTATTGGTTCACTTAAAATGGATTTTCTCACTTGATGTGCACATTGTATATGTGATATATTTTTGTGCACTTGATTGTATCATGTTTGATGATACATGCAAGTTTGGGTGTATGTTTACTTTAAACCATGTTTAAGTGAATGGTTAGGGTTTTGTTATATTTTCTTAACTATTTATTTTATTTATTTATTTTTGGGCAAGAAAAGAAATGGTTGCTTCTTTTGTTTGTTTCCTTGAAGTTTTGACCATTCTTGTTTCTTTCCTAAACCTAACCATTCACCTAACCCTAGTTTATTCTCTACACTTGTTAAACTAACCCAAGGTTGCATTATGATAAGAATGACTTGGATTTTCTTTTTAAGATAATCCTTTTTATTCTTTCTTCATTTTCATCTTCATCAAGCTTCATGAAAGCTTGCTAGCTTCAATGGTGCCTTGAGAAAAAGAATGAGAAATCCAATTCTAAAGTGAACCCACCTCCTATTTCTTCATCCTCTACCACTTGCCATGTAGGTTGGGGTGTTTTCTTCACAAGTTTCATGACTTGGTGAAGTTGGAGCTTGATCTTGAGTTGCCTCGACTTAGATCATCTTCGGCATCGAAGTCGACGACCTAGCCCGATCATTTCTCCGACGAAACCATCGCTAGAGTCCGGGATCCGATGATCGCAGTGAAGGGACATCGTCACGGAGCTATGGAGGTGGAGGACTGGATCTACAAAAGTTGTATTTTCCGTTCACACTTAGTTAAGTTGTTAACTTGCATGTTTCGCCTATTCTCTAGTTACGATCTTGCTTAGGGTTACTTGGCACATAGAAAATTTTTGATTTTGGCAAGTTTAATCTGTTGTAGAACCTCATGGGTGTGCCTAGAAACCCTACAGTGGTATCAGAGCCTAGCTAGAGCCTTAGGCGATGAGTAGACAAAGTTAGAAACCCGATCGAACCCGAAACCCTAACTCAAAACCGCTCTCTGGACATTTTCTGGAATTTTGGATTTTTGTGAATTAAAAATATGCAGAAAAATCAGCAGGCTATTCTAAGAAATACTGTGCAAAACGAGCGGCTAACTCGATCAAACCGCCGCGGAACCGCGGCACGAGCATGGCTCGTGCGGCGGTTCCGCGGCCGTACGACAGTATCATTCATCTAATTTTGCACAGTAATTCCTATATTGTTGTGCTGAGTTTTCTGGGAATTTTTAAAATATACTCCAGAGTTGAGTTTTCTGGGTTGTATTGGGAGTTCGTAGATTCGATCGGATTGTCTAATTTTGTCTATGTGTTTTTCCGGGTAATTTTAGAATATGTTAAAAAGTTCGACCGGATATAAATATCCACTTTTTTCCCTACCGGAAAATTTCCAATTGTTGGATATTTCCGTAGTTTAATCACGTTCTAAGTAGTGCAAGTAACGCGATGGTCCCTCTAGAAGACAACAAACCTTAACTCGATTATGTGACCGTCTTGAACTGCCCTTTGAACCTTAGGGTTTGGGGCAGTACGGCGTGCCACATGTGAGGCATTGGCTTGACCCTTCTACGGCTGGACCGTTGGTACTGAGGCATGAACTGGATGTTTTTAAACTTATTTCATGTGTTAAGCTGTTTCGGGAAAATTTGGGTGTTTGAATGTTCGATCGAAAAGTTTAACATTTTCTATTTATCTGGAATGGGATACAATGCTTGGAATCCACAAGTAGTTATGAGATAACTAATATGAATGTTATAAACATAGCAGTTTAGTCTCACTTGATCGGTTGCCACGGAATTTTGATGCGATCAAAAGTCTGTCGCAATCACGTAGCGTACGCGGATACTCGCCGGGTAAACTTAATAGACAGCTACACTCCATAGCCCCGACCAAGTGACTGTAGGAGAACCCCGTCGCCGAAAGCATCCGTTCGGGTGCTCGCGGCAGCGGTGTTCCGCCTTGGTGCACTTCGTCGACGGTATCGGGGGTGCGGCCGTCTACTGAAGTTTGCGACGAGCATTCGATCAGGATGTCGGGAATCTTGTTGAATTGCCCGACTTGGTATTGAAAAGTGTTTTCGATTTTGAGACTGAAATGCGGGGTTTATAATTATTAGGCATGCGATGTCTAAAGAATTCATTTGGTTAGGCATGCGATGTCTAAAGAGTTTGCGGATTCCAACTGTTGTAGTTTTACACTTTCTTTTCTGTGACCGTAAGTGTAATATGTGATATCGCCGGTTTCGTTGCTATATGTCAACGACAATTGGGATACGCATGTTTACTTACGTTGATGACATGTGATGTTATGTGTTGCTGGATATGTTATATTGGATCGTTGTGTTTGAATAGCCGGGTTTTTTTTTATGTGAGATGAGTGTTTTTCATTTTCTTTCATATAAAAACTTGTATGTAATATTCTTTTATTGGGGCACTTCCAGGTTGCGGAAGATGTCACCGTTGATATATATTATTTACTTTTCCGCATTAGGATAGACCCAAGGAGGGGAGCACAAGTAACCGGGTTTTAGGGTCCAGTGAGAGACCATCTCGAGGAGTCGAGTTCGGGTCTCCTAACCCTAGAATTGGTAGGGTTTCTTGCCGCTCTCGTAGGGGTCACGACCGTGGAATCCGTGTTTTATACAGGCTCAAAATAAAACACGGACGTCCTAGTATATCCAATATTTCATATGATATTTTCTGCTGCGTTATCTGTGATGTGATCATGTGATATGTTCAGATAGATATTATATATAGTATATATGATATATTATATAGACGTTGCTTATGTTTTACACCCGCGCTAGCCCTGCCTTGCTCTGCCGTTAGTTACCTAATCTAATGGTGCAGACGGGACATCGAGGCGAATGCGGATGGCATAAGCGTACGTTATATTTATCTATGATGTTTAGGTGGACTTAAATGATGGGACATTCATTAATGAGATTAATGAAAGAAAATAAACCTAAAAGATGTTGTGGAATCGAATTTCAAAAATAAAACAGGTAGCTACAGTTCTTGCTTTGCATCGCGGTGTTCCTTGTAGAACATCCTGCATCTTATTCGATAAGGAAAGGACCGAGATCCCTTCACCGGGAGTGACTCCTTTAGAAATAACTGGCAGATGCTACAACCCTCAGTTTGTCTTTTGATTGCTTCTATAGGTTTTGCTTTGCACAGCGGTATATATGATATATCCTGCACCTTATTCGATGAGGAAAGGGCCGACGATCCCTTCACCGGGAGTGACCCCTTTAGCAAAACTAGAAAAGCCTCAAAAACACTCCATTTTTAAAAAAAAAAACATTTGATTCCGCAACGAAATCAAGTTCAAAGCGTTAAAGGTTTTCTCAAAAATCATTCGCAACCCTCCGTCATTTTAGGAAGTAGAGTACTTAGTATTCGTGCTACGTTTGTCGACCATAGCCGAGGCGTAGTGTACGGTAGCTAAGTGATGTCTTCCTACACAGCATATGATGCGATTAGTTAGGACAGTCATGTGGCTTTGTTGACCTTAGCTAAGGGTCATGTGGGTGGGTCTAATTAATCACGAAATGACGGGTAGAACTTGACTAGTGCTTATGATTTGTTGACCTTAGCCAAGGTCATAGGTGCTAGGGGTAAAAACCTTTATCGGGAGTTTCAAGTGTTGAAATTTGCAATGAGATTGCATACCTTCTATATGATAGTTGGATCCCGATACCCACTGCGAGTAATTGTTACTCCTGGGAGAGTTTTGCACTTTACAATTAGCCGATCAAGTAGGTGTCTAGAAAGGTGTCAACGGGGTTACGCCTCTAGGAAAACGAGGTTTACTGTAATTAGGTCCGTGCGAAAGCGCGGGGAACCTCTCTCAAAGTACCGACACTGGCCTGGCTGAAAGATTGGCGAACTTGTAGAGTGTAATTAATCCCGGCTAGTCTTTCCTTTTAGGGTTTGAAAGAAGATTTGATAAAAACAGTGGGAGCCATCCTGATTAGATAAAATAAATAACCAATCTAATCTTGCAAGAGCGCACGCAGAGTGTTTTCTTTTCTCTCTCTCCAGGTAGCGACCATATCACGCCTTAATCAAGATAATAATATTGATGTATTGACTGAACCCGCTTGTTATACTGAGCTGGGGAACGTTGGTCCCGCTCCAACTTATAATTGTTATAAGACCGAGCAGGAAATAGGGGAATACCAAGATTCCCATGCCGCCCAAACGAAGAAAGTGCATATGATGCATCTTCTTCGGGTGTGTTCGTCACACAGAACCGTTTCTCAATATCCTCTGCGTCCTGGGTATCTGATACCGGATCAGGATCCCAAATATGTAATCTGTTACATAGGGCTACAGAAAGGCAGAGAACTGAAAACGGGTGATAAGTTTCATGAGACAGAAAACGGGGCAAGTGTTGCAGCCAAGTCTGTTGGTCACTGTCACCCTGTATTACAGATACATTGATTCTGAACAAATGCTATTAGATACCGAACCTGATATACAAAATCATATCAATCTCTTTATTTATTAAAGAAGGATATAATTTTGTATTGTTGAACATTGTTTTGAACATTTCAAAATTTGATCGGTTCAGGCACGTTATCTAAAAGCATTGACGTTCTAAATCAAACTACAGTTCTTAGTATACAGAATACACACAAGAGGAAGAGTTTAGAAATGAACGAATCCTTCTTGAGGCATTGTAGACTAGGTCATATCAATGCGATCCGACTGGCTGAAGTTACATTTAGATGCATATTTAAATTAGTTTGAATTTACATCTTATGAAACTTGCCAGTCATGTCACAAAGATTAGATGACCATAGCTCTGTTTATTGGAAACAGAGAAAGAGTTGTTAAACTCTTGGGACTCATACATAATGATGTATGCAATGTCCCCTGTCTACATATGCCAAGACCGGTTCTTTGTACTTCATTACATTCTCTGATAATCTCTCAAGATTCAGCCATATGTTCCTGTTGAAACATAAGCCGAAGCTTTTGAGATATTCACAGAATATAAGTTAGAAGTAGAGAACCAAAAACCGGGTATAAGTATTATGTCCTATGATAAGATCAAGGAGGAGAATACTTGTGCATGGAATTCTTGGACTATTCTAAAGGAAAATGAGATTCTCTCTCAGTATTACTCCTCTGAATACACCACAGCACAACGGTGTATCAGGGTGGAGCAATCGCACCGTATTAGATATGGTGTGCTCTATGATGAGTACTACTGAGTTACCTGTTTCCTTTTGGGGGATATGCAAATCAGTTGCCTACCACTTCATATGTGATATGGAAAGGGAAGAGCCCATATCTTAAGTTAGTTAAGATTTGGGGTTGTCCGGCCTATGTCTAAAAACAAAATCCGGACAAGATCGAGACAAGGTCAGTTCTGTAGAACTGGAAAGGTTCCAGCTATACAAACTACAGCTAATGATTTGACAGAACCAGAGGATTCAATAGTCCCCGACGAACCTCAGCCTCTCCGCCGATCTGGTAGGATTCCTCATCCGTCATAGAGATACTTCGGTTTCTCGATAACAGTGGGAGCGAGGATTGCATCATGAGATGATGACCCAACTAGTTTCGAGCAGACCATTGAGAGTAGGGACTCTGTAAGAATGGCTGGATGCTTAGCGATCTGAGATGGAATCCATGTACACCAACAAAGTATAGACTTTGTTTGCTATAACTGAAGGGTTAAATCCCCATCAGGAGCAAGTATATCTTGAGAAGACTACTTGGTGTAGATGGAAAAGTTGAGTCTTTCAAAGCTAGACTTGTTAAAGGTTTCGTCATCGACCAGGCGTGGATAATGATGAAACCTTTTCCAGGGACTATGCTTAAGTCCATCCAGATCCTACTTGCCATTGCTACATACCATGACTACGATATCTGGTGGTTGGGTGTCATGACTGCTTTTCTAAATACTAATTTAGAAGAGAACGTCTATAAGTACACAGCCAGAGGGCTTCGTAGACAGTGGGAGCAGCAGAAACGTGTGCAAGTTGCTTTGCAGAATAAAGCAGGTACCGCAGAGTTGGAACGTCTGTTTTGATGTGGTAGTCAAAAAGTTTGACTTCATCAAAATGGCAGATGAACCTTGTATGTACAAAATGGTAGTATGGAGTATGGTGATGATCCTCGTAGAGTACGTGGATGACATACTCTTGATAGGAAAGGGGTTTCCTATGCTGCGCTCGGTCAATCTCCGCTTATCACAAGGATTCTCCATACAGGATCAAAGTGATACCTCCTAAATCCTGGGATTTGGATCTATGAGATAGATCTAAATGGATGTTAGGATTCTCACTAGCTGTAGTAAGATTGTATCAATCGATCCTGGGGAGGATCACTGGAAAGATTCCAGGATGATAAGGACGACTGAATGTCAGTCGCAGGCATTGTCTTTACCCTCAGTAAAGGGACGGTATGTTGCAAGAGTTCCAAGCTATATACCGTGGCAGACTAGACGATAAAGGCTGGTGACATCGCTATCAAAGATACTACCAAAGAGGCAGTTTGGGTGTATATTGTTTCATGAGATGAACTAGGTTCCTACCATTGTATGACGATGGAAGTGTGGCTTTGGCCCAGGAACCCCGATCCCATCAGTGACCCAGACATATTCTGAGGCAGCATCACCTGATCATGGAGATAGTTGATCTCCAAGGTGATCGAGGTTAGGAGAGTAGACTCAGAGGACAACACGGCGGATCCACTCACAAAGGCCTATTCCCAAAGAGAGACTTTTATGGGATGGTTGAGTATTAGATACTACAACTACTGCTACAGATGGCCCTAGTGCAAGCGGGAGATTGTTAGTTATATGTATGCCCTAGAGGCCATTACTGTACATTGGATGTATATTGTAGTGGATGCTGGGACATATATAGGTAGGACTTTCTTGCTCGACATGATAGTACGCTATCTGGTTGTTCTTTATCTTAACATGTATACTTTCTGTCTCTCTGTTACATGTTGATAAAGCCCTTAAGATGTGTAGTCGACTTCCAGGACTATGATGCAGATCATACTAGTGGGGCCTGGATAGTCCATGAGTACATCCTTCAATGTTCCTAGTCGTGGGAATATCGAGATGGGGCATCGATATTCCAGAGTAGACTAGCGTATATCTTCTCGACCCATGTAATGGGCGATGGATGATCCCATATCCATTGGTGTTTGACATCAGAGATGGTATGCGGGTGCTCAGTGGAGACTGGGTACACTGAACGGACTCGCCGAGAACTCCCAGATGGTATTATACCTCACGTCAGATGGCAGTTCTCTGGTGACACTGGTACAACTTAGTCTGTTGACCCGAGATCGTCATAGAGTCTTGTGTGTCTCCCACCGTGCTTTGATTTCCAACCTACCACGGCTCTACTGAGTCATGCAAACAGGTGGTTTTTGGGTACAGTCCCGATTCACATGGAGGCAATGAGCGATAAGAGGGGATTCGTCTCTCCCGGTATTGGGGGTTGATGTTGCGCTATGCTCGACTGGCCATAACAGGAAATCCCTGGCCAGGGTTGCAGTGATATACTGGTAAGAGTTATCAGTTGTTTCACGATTGTTATGGACTTCACGTCGGCATGACTTATCAAGCTATTGGGGTCTGACGTTTACCACCCCTAGGCGAGATATGCGACATATCAGACGAACAGACCGGACTGTACGGTAAGTGTTACTGGTTGGATTCACAGGAGTGTGAGCGGGCTTGCTCGTCGATCTTATGATCGCTCAATACCCGGGTAGCTGTTACGTTTAGCAGACCGCTTGCAGCTTGTGGGTGCTTGATATGATCATCATCTGCTGCCGGCGTATTGACGAGTCTTTAGAGTCCTACACAGAAGTTTCCTGGCTCAAGCGAAACGAAATAGGAGCGCATATGAGATATGTGCGGGACCGAGAATAATGCGTGAATGTGATACCGTATTCTATTCTCGCGATAAATGTATCGATTGGTTGTATGCGATATAACCTAGTTATCGAATCGAGGATTGATTCGATAAGTCGATACATTGGATATTAGTCGGTCCTATGCGATATGACCGGATCGTTAAATCAAGTATTGATTTAATGATTTAATGTATAATTATATATTTGATATATTACTTTACATTAACTAGTATTGGTTCACTTAAAATGGATTTTCTCACTTGATGTGCACATTGTATATGTGATATATTTTTGTGCACTTGATTGTATCATGTTTGATGATACATGCAAGTTTGGGTGTATGTTTACTTTAAACCATGTTTAAGTGAATGGTTAGGGTTTTGTTATATTTTCTTAACTATTTATTTTATTTATTTATTTTTGGGCAAGAAAAGAAATGGTTGCTTCTTTTGTTTGTTTCCTTGAAGTTTTGACCATTCTTGTTTCTTTCCTAAACCTAACCATTCACCTAACCCTAGTTTATTCTCTACACTTGTTAAACTAACCCAAGGTTGCATTATGATAAGAATGACTTGGATTTTCTTTTTAAGATAATCCTTTTTATTCTTTCTTCATTTTCATCTTCATCAAGCTTCATGAAAGCTTGCTAGCTTCAATGGTGCCTTGAGAAAAAGAATGAGAAATCCAATTCTAAAGTGAACCCACCTCCTATTTCTTCATCCTCTACCACTTGCTATATAGGTTGGGGTGTTTTCTTCACAAGTTTCATGACTTGGTGAAGTTGGAGCTTGATCTTGAGTTGCCTCGACTTAGATCATCTTCGGCATCGAAGTCGACGACCTAGCCCGATCATTTCTCCGACGAAACCATCGCTAGAGTCCGGGATCCGATGATCGCAGCGAAGGGACATCGTCACGGAGTTATGGAGGTGGAGGACCGGATCTACAAAGGTTGTATTTTCCGTTCACACTTAGTTAAGTTGTTAACTTGCATGTTTCGCCTATCCTCTAATTACGATCTTGCTTAGGGTTACTTGGCACATAGAAAATTTTTGATTTTGGCAAGTTTGATCTGTTGTAGAACCTCATGGGTGTGCCTAGGAACCCTACACAGACTAACCTATACCAGTGTCACCAGAGAACTGCTATCTGACGCTAGGTATAATACCATATAGGAGTTCTCGACGAGTCCTATTCAGTGTACCCAGTCTCCACTGAGCACCCGTATACCATTTTTGATGTCAAACACCAATGGATGTGGGATCATCAATTGCCCATCATATGGGTCAAGAAACGTATACGCTAGTCTACTCTAGAATATCGATGCCATGTCTCGATACACCCTCGACTAGGAACAATTAAAGGATGAACTTGTGGACTACCCTGGCCCCACTAGTATGATCTCCATCATAGTCCTGGTAGTCAAGTACACATCCTAAGGACTTTATCAACATGTGAGAGCAAGACAGTATCACAATACAAGTCTACATGTTAAGATAAAGAGCAACCAGATAGCATACTATCATGTCGAGCAAGAAAGTCCTCCCTATATATGTCCAAGCATCCACTATAATATACAATCATATACAATAATGGCCTCTAGGGCATACATATAACTAACAGAAAATTTCTACATCCCCACTCTCCATTCCTAGCGAGTTTGGAACGTCGGTTGCTTCACTAGGTGAAGCCGGAGCTTAGATTGTTTCTCTCGGATGGATTATCTTCGGTGAAAGAAGACCGGCTTGCAAGTGCGATCCAGAGTTCTTGAAGAAAGCATGAGGATGTGAGTATTGCTAACATAGTAGATTAACATGGCTCACTAGGTTTTTGTTTACAAGTTCTAGCTGTTTAGTTCGATTCATGGTTTTGGAAGTTTAGCAAACTAACTTTTTTTGAAATCCATGATTTTCATCTTCCAAAATTAGTTACTAGTGTGCCTAAATTCCCAACAGTGGTACCAGCGCTAGGCTAAAAGCTAGACTTGTTTGAATAAATTTAGAGTTTCGATCGACGGAATTTTCGATTCACATTTCCAAAATTCTTGCTTGCTGTTCGAATTTCAAAGTTGTTCAAAAAAAATTCAGGTTGCAATAAAATTACGTGCAGGAAAAATTTGAGCTAGGAAAAAAATTTAAGCACCGAAGTCCAAAATTCGATCTCTGAGTAGCCGCGAAATGCGCCGTTTGACCGCTGATTAGCGGTCAAATTTTGGCTACAGTGCCTAAATTTTTTTCTGGGGCTCTAATACATGGATATATAATTTTTGGAATATTTAGTTTTGGTCCAGATTTGTTTGTGTCCTGGTTTGTACTTGGGGCCAATACGCAAAATTTTAATCTATCAAAATTTTAAATTCGTGTTTTTCTGTGCATTTATTTCTGCGGCCGTGAATATCATAGCACGATATAATATGATTAGTTGCTATATGCACAATCAGATGGGTTTACGAACATGATATTCACGTTGATATTCTGTGCTGCTCTGTTAATTATGGCTATGTTGGATTTGTCACGATGGATAGCTCGGTGTATGTGGCATTTGATGTAGTTCTCTGTAATATAATGTATATTCATATTGCGTGGCGAGCGTCTGACATGTGGACTGCCGTCATTGCAACTTGTATATTATTCTTTGGGGCGCGTGCTAGTTGCGGACGTAGTCAACGTTGTATATTCAGGTTTTCATTACATGCACTAGGATTACCCCACGGCGGAGTGCTCAAGTAGCCGGGTTCTAGAGAGCATCGGGACTCCATCTCATGGCATTGAGACCGAGATGTTTTACTCTAGAATTGGCGTGCTATTCGCTGCACTCGTAGGGGTATAGGATTGACCCGCGGAGGGGTGCCCAAGTAACCGGATTTTGGAAGTGCTGGATGGCCCATTCACTTCGTTGATTAGGTTTGCCTCGCTTCTAGAATTGGCAGGTGGCTCGCCACACTTGTAGGGGTCTAGGGTACGATACTACGGACTATCCATACGACCAGGAAAATTGCATTTCATATTTGGCTCCATTAAAATGTACTTTTCATAGTATTTCCGCATTTCCATATTGTATTTGCTTCTGCTGTGATGTTACTTGATATCATGAGTGAGACGAATGTTCATACACACACACACACAGATATATATATAGTAGACGCTATATATATTTTGCATCTACGCTAGTCCCGTCCCCCGCCTTGCTGTAAGTTAAGTAACCTTACGGTTAAAAGCCGGGACCCTGTGGCGAATGCGAATGACATATATGTGCGTGCCTATTTTTGTTTCTTTCTGGCATGATATGTTTAATTGATGGGGCTACATTAATTCTAATTAATGCAAGAAAAACAAACCTAAATGATATTGTTGGAACCAATTTTTAAAAACTATAAACGTTTCCTTTTGCTTTGCTTCGAGATATTCAGTTAGGAATATCTTGCACCTCATTCGATGAGGAAAGAGCCTACATCCCTTCACAGGGAGTGACCTCTTTGGCAAAAGTTTACATGACTATAAACTACTCGGTTTTTTCAAAACCATCGGTTTTCTACAAAACCACTCGTTTTAAAAATGCGGAGCCTAAAACACTTCTTTTTAAAAAATTACTCGGGTTCAATGATATCAAGTTCATTACGTTAAAGGTTTTTCGCCGAAAACCAGCCATAGCCCTCTGTCATTTTCTATGAGTAATGCTTAGTATTCGTGCTGCGTTTGTTGACTTCATCAAGGCGAAGTGTACGGTAGATAAGTGGTGCTTGTTTGTAGCATACGATGCGATTGGTTAGGACAGTCTTGCGTCTTTGTTAACTCCGTCAAGGGCTCGTGCGGGTGGGTTTAATGAATCAAGATAATGATAGGTTAAATTTGATTAGGACTCTTTTATTTTTTGAATCCGTCAAGGTCACTTGGGTCCTAGGGGAAAAAAATTATATCCGGAGTTTCAAATATACGGGAAACTTGTCAGGAATGTCCATACCTTCTGGAGTGTGGTGGCTTGAGTGGCTTCCGTCAGGTTATCACACGATGATAGTTGGGTCACGATTCCCACTGATGGGGGTGATACTATTCGGGTGATTTTCAGATGATCCCAACTAATTCTCCTTTTAGGATTTGAAAGAGAATTCGAGGAAACGGTAGGAGCCATTCTGATTAGATAAAGTGATTAACTAATCTAATTTATATTAGAGTGCACGCTTAGTATTTCTTTTCTCTCTCACTTTGGCTGCGACCATGACCTGACCATAAACTAAAACTCATGAACCAAGTTAACCGAACTTTCTTACACACTTTGGCTTTGGATTGTCATGATTCATGACAAAGTCGCATTTATCCCTGCCACTCCTACTTCCCCTTTGCATTTTTCCAGAACACTCTATATCACTACGAACATCCATATTGCTTAGGTATTCCATCGTATAGTTATATAAGAACTCGAAAAAACTTGTTTCAGTTCGAGAATAAATTCTGGTTCTGGAGAAATTGAATAGGATTATTTGGTTGTCTTTTCTCTTTACCTTCTCTCAGGTTGCAAGAGTTCTTTATATTAGGAGAGTACACCTATTACGCTTATTGGATAATCTTCTTCCAAACCACAGGCAGGTATCGAAAGGTAGGGAAGAAGAAAACCAATTAGCCTAAGAATGATGTACAGAAGGTAAGAAATAATGACATATAAACGGATTGAAGTGAGGGTAAAGGAAAATTGTGACTATTGTCATGAATCTGGATAGTGGAAGAGGCATTACTAGGAACTCGGCCACCCCCTCGAAACATTTTCATGTTTTAGTTTTACTATACGGTGTTAATTGAAAAATGCTTACCCAATTAAATTCTGACTCCAGGATATGTATTTACCAGTCTTGATTCTCACATCTGTATGGCATTACAGATACTGAGTGGGAGTATAATATTGGGAATTGGGTGATTAGATCCTCAATATCAGATTTCTTTGTAATTGGTGATATTTGAGAAAGTCACCTGGGTTTTGCCTAACGGCAAATATTTGGTTTTGAATATCCGTTGTTATGCACGAATTTCAAACTGATATATCTGTACGTTTATTTTATAAAGTGAGATATAAGTTTTTGAAATTATGTTTATGACATTTATCTTTATCAGTTGATGATTAGGTAAAGTGCATTCAATAACAATGTAATTTTTCTTAACCATAATACAGTTTTCAACCTACGATGCACAGATTTTGAGTTATTAAACTCAGAGGACTTATATAAAATATTGTATGTTGTCCGATGTCGATTAGGACAAGGGGTTTGATTGGATGCGAAAAGGTGTTGTGTCTATGTATGTTGTAAATAACCGTAATCAAGACGGTGATGCAAATAGCTAGCCGCGATGAGTACGGATTGTCCACAGAGAAATGGTGAATTTCTTGTCTTACTTTAGACGAGTTGATAGAAGAAAGGTGAGATGTTTTTCGTTTAAAATTAGGATGGTTGGAAAATTTTATAATAGAAAGACTTGTAGGGTTTATAGGACTTAATAGTTAATGGATGAAGTAAAAAAAATTATTTCTTTTTGTCTTTTAATTATTTAATACTAGAGATAGCGATGAATGTGGAATATGGTTCTTGGAGAGAATTAGGGTTTCCCATTACTGACCCTTGTCCTTCCATTGATCTCTATTTATCTCAAGCCCTTAATAAAACAAGTCTTAACGAATCTCAAATCGTGGTTGTCACTATCATTAATTGATAGCACACCGATAAGAGGGTTAACATTTATTTTGCTAAAATTTATAAAAAAAATTAAAACGTCAAAAGAAGTTTAGGGATTTTTCATCCATTATTCTACCTTATCCTACAAACCCTAGCAAGTAAGAATTTACTCGCTTATGGATATTAGCATAGTAAAAGAGAGGTGGAAGATGAATGAAACCATATTTAAAATTTAAAAGTGCAGAAAGTAATGTTGCATGTAATACAGAAAAGTAATGCGGAAAGTAATGCAGAAAAGTAATGCGGAAAGTAAATGCGAAAAGAATTAAAACAAAAAACTACCTTTATTGATCAACTATTGCATTACAAATTACTCGTTGAAAAACTAAATTACAAAAATCTAGTTGCTCGCTAGATCTCTCTCTAGATCGATGGGTAGATGAATGTATTATTATATAGATATCTCTCGGTCCTTTTATAGGCTCTGGAATGTGAAACCCTATATGACATATTGAAGTGTGTGAAATTACAATCATGACCCTGAAGTTTCAGATCCTACGGCCGCTAAATGACCGCTGAACCGCCGCCTATAGCCCTATTTGACCCCGCATCCGCCGTCGTTTGGTGGGTTCGTGCCCCCAAATTTTTTTTCCTTTCTCTCTCGATATTTGGAGATCCTCTTCATACAAAGATTCTAAAAATATTGTTCTTAGTCTCTGCCGTTGCTAGATTCTTCGATTTGCTCCTAATATTCGATAGATTCGGTTTTGTAATCCGATTTTATGTAGATCTTCAACTTGGATTTCAGACCTGAGCTAATATTATTATAATACCTGCACAATATCTCAAATAAAATTATTAGTAGCATTTGTTTTATTTGAGATATTATTCTAAACATTTATATAATATGATATCTTAAGAATATTGATTAGGAATATTTGATATGATATGCATATTTTAATATGAATAGTCTCATTGATATTTTATTTAAATATGATATGAATATTTTTTCCCTAATTATATTAATTATAAATGAAGAAACATATGATAATAATTCTTTTACAAATAAACCCACATATGTTCTTTATTTACAATTAACGCTTTTTAATAGTAAACAATAATAGGGAAAATGTCCATAAAATGTGAAATAAATTTGACTGATCGAATACTCCCAAACTTATCTTTGATCGTCACGAACAAACTATTTATTAAAAAGAAAAAGAAAAACCTAGCATACTTTCGTATGCAACACGATTGCACTTAGCTCGTGCAACAAGCCTTTAAACCTCTAGGTATTCCCAGTAGGAGGAGTGCTGTCTCCTCAAGGTTTTCAGCGGATTACACCTACAAAATCCCAAAATAAAAGAAAGAAGATAAAAACTACATGCAAAGATAAAGAACATATAAAAGAAAGAACTTGAAAGTAAGAGTTTCAAACTACACTGGTTTTTAAGTTGTCATGAGCCATATCTTAATGGTCTTGAAAAGATGTTAGAAATCATATCATCTCTCAATAAAACATCGTCTTTTGTCTTCCTCTCTATCTCCCCTCCAAACATCGATTATATACCCCTACGTGTATGTAAAAGACATTCCTACACTTGGAAAATAATTCAAACTATCATACCTTTTATCCATATTCCTTAGTACTTTTTAGTCGGTGATATTTAAGATGGAGTTGCTCACACATTCTTCATGCGATCGTTAATACTTCTTAAGATACTAACCAACCGATTACGAATGTGCTTACTTATTAAGGCGTAATTAGCAATATGCTAGTCTTGCAACACCTAAAACTTAGCAGTGGCATCCAAACCAGTTGGTCTAAGAAACTAGGTGATAAGGCACCATTGCTATATTTTTTTATGCTGCCTTAAATAATTACAAAACCAGTATTCATTTTTCCTCACCATTTATATTTTATGCGTCATTTATATTTTTGTTTATATATTTTTCCTTCATACTACGCCTTCCAGACAAGAGTATTTCAAGGTATCCTCTACCGTCCCAAGTTTCAGGATGTGTGCAAGTGTGTATAGTAGGGTATCGGCATTCAGAAGTTTGGACTTAAGAATAGAGACTATTTTTCAGACTTATTTCTATCCGCAGATTAGTGATTTCTTTCATCTTACTAACCCTTAGGACAACAACTCATAACTACATATTACTAGCTTTATTTTAAAACATCTAATTTTTTTTACATTTCTTAAATCTCTTCTTTTCTTTCATATGTATTTTGCACTTTCTAACTTTTATTCAAAATTTATGCAATGCAATATTTACATATGATGCATGGATATATACAAACCATCTCCCCAAACTTGTTTGCAGTAGTGTCCTCACTGATATTGTCCTGTAAGCTCAAAAGCTGAAGACTAGAAGGAACAGTTCAATAAGATGGTATAAATAAGGGGTCAAAAGTGAATAACCGTGAAATTCTCTCCCAAACTTGTTCTTAGCTCATAATCGTGCAAAATTTTTCAGAGCCATTTAAAAATATTTTTCTTTCCCCCCAAACTTGAGTAAAACAGTGTTTTCATTACTAAGCATTGAAATTTAACATAAGAGAGAGGTGAATATTGTCGGTCTACATAAAACTTTATAAAGACCAAAAGTCAACACCAAGCATTCAAATATTTTATCAAGGTAACACCATGGTTGGTAGAAAAATACGAAACGGATGTACGTGAATAAGACTCGAGACTGTATGAGAATGGAGGTTGTATCATATCTCGAGTAAAAGAAACAGAAATAAGAATAACGATAAGAGATGAAGTGGAAGGAAGATAAGAGGTGTAATCGAAAGGTTTTACGTCTCGGTTGGTGGAGACGAAAAAGTGAATGTGAATGAAAATGAGAATGTGTAAGAAAAAGACTGGGTGGAATAGTCGTGAAGGGGTGGCAGTTCAACTTCTTCAGCCTCAAAGGGAGGCTCATAAATTTCCGGTGGAGGTTGATTTATTACAGCATCCAAGTCTTTAAGGAACGCGAGTTCTTCGGCGAAAATATTTTCGAAACTATCATTGATGATGATCTCATCGGACGGAAAGGAATCAGTAGAATAGGCTGATTCATTAGGAAGATTGAAAGTCTCAAGGTCAATCTTTTGCGCACCAAGGTTCAAAACACTCGATTCGTCAGAAATTATAGAGGTAGGAAACTCGAAAAGCTCATATACCTTGTTTTCAAAAGATTCAAACTCGAGTGGTCTTTTAAGAATTATAGAACTCGAAATATCAAAGTGTGGTTCATCAAACTTCGGTGGAAGTGAAAGAAGATTAGAAGAACCAAAGAAAGTGTGTGATGAAATGGGTAAACAAACTTGGGTGTCGGGCATTGTTGATTCAGATGTGGGAGATGAAGGCTGGATATCGTTTTGCATATCGGATAGGTCGGTGGTAAGAATAGGATCGGTTAAATGTACAGGAAGATGTTCATATTCAATTGAAGGGACATGATAGGTCGGTGAATCCAACTCATCCAACATAGCGGGTTCATCTTCAAAAATATTCTTATCACCACTCTCACTAACACTTTCGGTCAAATCAAACGAATAGTTCTTTAAAAATTCATCAATTATATTATCCTCAATCGATGGATCATTTGGTTCATTTGATGGAAATGGAAGGTTTGAAATGTCAAGTATAGTCGAATAAGGATCGGTTTGATTTGGAATGGTGTAAGGCTCTATTTCACACTCACTATTGGAAAAGTCAAACATGTTATTCTCGGGTACCTCATCACTTAGATTATGAAACGGTTGATCATCAAATACATTCGGTTGGGGTTCAGAATGGAAGATGTCGAGATCAAAAGAATTGGTTTTGGTTTGACTTGGGGGAATCCCTTGTTTGTTCTTACTACTCAATTCCAACTTTACTTCAAGACTAGACATGGTTTGTAAAGAAGTTTCAATGAAGGATTCTATTTGAACCGTGGAACTTTCTAATTGATGTTCAAAAGCACCGTCTAGAGAAGGTGCAAAATTTGAGTATGGTTGGAATTTGTTTAATTGTTGGCTACGGGCGAGTTCAATATGTTCCGCAATCGACAAGGGTTTACGAATTGCCATATTAGCCTCAAGGAAAGTATCAACATGAAAACGTGTGAAAAGTTGGTGATGTTGGTAAGAATTAGAAGGGTGTATCTGATTAGTCTAAAATATTGCACATTTGAATGGACATTTTTCCTATTATTGTTAAGTACTAAAATGTGTTTATTGTAATTATAGAATATATGAGGGCTTATGTGTAAAAAGTTTATTATCATATGTTTCTATATTTTAATTAACATAATGAGAGAAAATACATGCATACAATATTTATATGAAATCTTTGTAATTAAAATATGCATATCATATCAAATATTTCTAATTAATATTCTTAAGATTTAATATCATATAAAATAGTTAGGATAATATCTCAAAAACACCAAATACTACTAACACTATGACTTGAGATATTGTGCAGATATTAGCTCAGGTCTGGAATCCAAGAGATCCAAATTAAATTGGGATGTCGGAATCAAATCTGCCAGAATATGAAAGCAAATCGAGAGATCTAGCAACGACAGAGACTCAAGCATTATTCTCAGAATCCAGACATCGATAGGATCTCCAAATATCAATACAAAACACCAAAAAAATCCCAAAACCTAATTCCATAATGTTGCGGCGGAAGGGCAGCAAAATGTGACATTTGTGATAGATCCGCGGCAGTTTGGTGGAGTTGGGATGTGATATTTTGTATTATGGATCTTAACAGCATATATTCACATAGGGAATCTAGGATTTCTGATTTTGGGACTATATATAGGACCGAGAGTTTCACATTAAAAGTCATCAACCGAAGAGATCAAGAGATCCAAAGCGATCCACGCATCCAGGTGATCATCAGCTAGCCATCTACCTCCAACAAGATAGAAAGCGAGAGCAAAAACTAGAGTTCTTGTAATCTACCTTCAAAGGATTTGTAAATGCAATAGTTGATTAATAAAGGTAGATTTAGTTTATTTCTTTTCGCATTTACTTTCTGTATTTAATTTCTGCATTTAATTTCTGCATCTTAATCATGTTTTCATTGTTTAACCTTTCTTCTAAATCTCAAACCATGAGTAATTCCTAGCTTGCTAGGGTTTGTAGGCTAGGGTAAATCAATAGATAAAAACATCTCTTAACCTCTTTTATACATTTAAAAGTCTATAAATTTTAGCAAAATAAATGTTAACATCCTTATCGTGCGCACTACCAATTTATTGATAGTCATGACCACGATTTGAGATATGTTTAACACTTGTTTTGTTAAGGGCTAGACATGAATATAGATCAATGCAAGGACAAGGGTTAATAGTGGGGAAACCCTACTTTCTTCCAAAAACCCTAATCTACATTCATCATTATCGATCTAGTTTTAAACTACTAAAAGATAAAAAGTCATTTTTAATTATTCATCCATTACTACCAAGTCTTATGAACCCTACAAGCTTATTCTTTATGAACTTTACATCCGTTTCAAATAGATCTACAACCAATCAACCAATCTTTCATCAACTCGTTTAAAGTAAGAAAGAGGTTCACGTTTCCCTGCGGACGATCCGTACTCATCGCGGCAAGCTGCTAGCGACACTGTCTTGATTGTGTTTATTTTTACTAAACATTACTTTTAGCAAACCAATCAAATGGCACCGTTTCCGGGGAAACAGATGTAAATTTTTTTCTTGCTATTCGGGTTGAATTCTTATTAAATCCATAATATAAAATAAACAAAACCGCATCTTGTGTATCTAACAATTATTGTGTGAGTTTTGCAAGAGAATCTAGAGCAACTGGAGCAAGCAAACAGAGATTCAGAGATTTTCATCGTACCCCGGAGGAGCAGAGCAGAGCACTGAAGAAAACTTGGGAACTGTACCTACCAACTTGCGGCGGAACCGCAGCCAAAGTGGTGGTTTTGCAGCAGAACCTCGGCGGAAGTGAGGAATTGGGCCCCCAAAATCTTCAGGTAAATTTCTAATATCTTTCTCTCTTCTCTAAGATCCAATACTCTGATTTTTCCTGCAGGATTCTTTACAGAAAGTGCCGCTCAAAAATCTTTTTGCGTGTTTTGATATTGGTTTGTTTGTGCATATCTTAACCGGACATTAAGGAGCAATAACCCAAATCCAGATTAGGTAGGGATTTCATCACCCTTCATAGGCCCCACAAATTACAAAACGATCATACTCTCACCTACATTAATTAAAAAATATCTAGACCAAGTCTCTAAGGACCGCCGCGCTCAATTAGAACAGAAGAAGGTCATGTGTAATCTATCGCTTATCCGCATTTCTCTTGTGGTGTCTAGGCAAGTGTGACTAAGGAAAGTGGTTACTTAATTAGACCCGCTATTTCGGTGATTCATATAGCAGATACCTCCCACTTACCTGGCTACAAGAGCGATAAAGAGGTGTTAGAGGATTGATCCTGCGACTTTTCCTTTGGAAGTCTAAGAGCGGTCTAGTGACTTAACCTAGGTGACCCTAGTTCTAGGGATTGATTGTGCATTCTGTGATTTGTTGAGACAAGTCTCAAGTCCCTCTTTCAAAGCAAAACAATTTCCAAAATCCAATAAGAGCTTAAATCATTGCCATCACCTTCTTTTTCTTATAATGGGTAACCCAAACAGACGAACTCTTGCCGAGAACCAGATATATCTTGTTTTCGTAACTGCTTCGGTACAAAATCTGACTCTACCATGTCTTTAAGAGATAGAATAGAGCAAGCGGAAAAGAACAGTTGGATATCTCACTCAAGGTCCTATCAACCGCTTCAAAATTCCACATCTTCTTATGTTGATAATCCGCTTAAGGCGAGTGAGGGAACTTCAAAACGCATGTCCATCGCTGAGCATATTGCGAAGGCTGAAAGCCAAAGTTTCAATCCTTTCATTAATCTAAAATTGTTAGGACAACAAACACCATCATTCTCTTATGAAAATATTGTTACTCGTTTTGAGGTGATTGACATCTTTCACACCCATGACCATTGCTGAACAAATAGCAATTGTCAGTCGCTAACTAACCAACCAATCTCAATATTCTTCATATCCCAATGTTGATCCTAATCTTGGTTATGAAACTTGGGTTCACCCTTCTAATTCTTATCCACATTACCAAACCTTCATACGCTCTCGTGTTGACACTTATCGTGAGGCTAATGGGACAAATCAGAAACGCATGTTGATTGCGGAACACATTGAAATCGCCCATAGCCAACAAGTAAGGGCATCTCTTCTTAACATTTCTCTTCAGGCTAATGCGGCAAATCATAAACGCATTTCAATTGCTGCCCGTAGCCAACAATTAGACACTTCCCAACCATACTCATCTTCTTCACCTTATCTTGACAGTGCTTCTGAAAATGAATTAGAAAGTTTCACGGTTCAAAGAGAATCCTTCATTGGAACTTCTTCACAACCCATGTCTAGTCTTGAAGTAGAGTTGGAATTGAGTAGTGAAAAGGAACAAGAGATCCATCAAAGTCAAAAAAAAACCAATTCTTTTTATCTTGACACCTTCCATCCTGCACCCCAACCGAATATATTCGATGTTTAACGACTTCATAGTCTAAGTGATGAGGTGCCCGAGAATAACATGTTTGACTTTGCTAATAGTAAGTGTGAAAGAGAGCTTAACACCATTTCAAATCAAACCGATCCTTATTCGACTACACATGATATTTCAAACCTTCCAACTCCATCAAGTGAACCAAGTGATTTATCGATTGAGAATAGTATAATTTATGAATTCTTGAATACCTATTCGTTTGATATGACCGAAAGTGTTAGTGAGAGCGGTGATGAGAATATCGTTGAAGATGAACCCGTTATGTTGGATGAGTTGGATTCTCCTATCCATCATGCCCCTTCTATTAAAAACGAATATCTTCCTATATAATTAACCGATCATATTCTTACCACCGACCTATCTGATAAGCAGAACGATATTCAGCCTTCATCTCCCACATATGGTTCAACAATGCTCGACACACAAGTTTGTTTACCCTTTTCATCACCCACTTTCTTTGGTTCTTCTAATCTTCTTTCAATTCCACTAAGTTTTGATGAATCGTACTCCGGTATTTCGAGTTCTATGATTCTTGAAAGACCACTTGATTTAGACTCTTTTGAAAATAAGGTAGATGAGCTTTTCGAGGCTCCTACCCCCATAATTTATAACAAATCAAGTGTATTGAATTCCGGCGTGAAAAAGATTGACCTTAAAACTTTCAGTCTTCCTAGAGAATCTGCTTATTTCACCGATTCTTTTCTTTTCGATGGGATCATCATCGATGAAAGTTTCGAAAATATTTTCGCCGAAGAACTCACGTTTCTTAAAGATTTGGATATTGTGATGAATCAATTTCTATTGGAAATGCATGCGCCTCCATTTGAGGCCGGAGAAATTGAACCACCACCCCTTCTTCTTATCCCATATGAGAATGTGACTATTCCATCCATTCCTAATCATTCATATTCTCGTTTTCGTTCACCATCACCGTTTTGTCTTTATCAATCGAGACGTAACCCCGATCGATTCCACCTCCTATCTCCCTACTTCTTCACGTCTATAATCTTCTACCAACCATGTTGTTACATCGATAAAATATTTGAATGGTTGGTGTTGACATTTGATCTTTGTAAAGTTTTGCATCGACCAATAACCTTACCTCTCTTTATGATTTTAAATACTTAATACTGTTTCCCTCAAGTTTAGGGGGGAGAAAAAATATTTTGGCTCTTGAAAGAAAAACAAATTTTTTGTACAATTGTGAGCCAAAAATAAGTTTGGAGGAGCATTTCATTGTCATTAACGTTTTGTCCCCTTTTGCTAATAATTGAGAATTTTTCATCCCATGTCTACAGGTTTTGAGCTTAAAAGATGACATCAGTGAATACACTGTTGCAAATAGGTTTGGGGAAGGTTTGTGCTTATTTACGCATCATTTTGCATTATCATAAATAATAGCACAAAAAATTTTTTGATAATAAAAGTTAGAAAGTGAAAAAATACATATGAAAGATAGGAAGAGATTTAAGAAAAGCAAGAAAATTAGATGTTTTAAAACGAAGCTAGTAATAGGTAGTCATGAGCGGTTGTCCCAAGGGTTAGTAAGATGAAGGGAATCACTAATCTGAGAATAGAAATAAGTCGGAAAAATAGTCCTTATTCTTGAGTCCAAACATCTGAACGTTGATATCCTACCATACGCACTTGCACACATCTTGAAACTTGGGATAGTAGAGGATACCTTGAAATGCTCTTGTCTAAAAGCCTTAGTATGAAGAGAATATATATATATATATATATATATATATATATATATATATATATATATATATATAAACAAAAATAAAAATGGTGAAGGAAAATGAACACTGGTTTTGTAATTACTTAAGGCAGCATAAAAAAATATAGCGAGGGTGCCTTATCACCAAGTGCCTTAGACTAACTAGTTTGGGAGCCACTGCTAAGCCTTAGGTGTTGCAAGACCAGAATATTGCTAATTACACCTAAATGAGTGAGCACATTTGGAAATCGGTTGATTAGTACCTCAAGAAGTATTAACGGTCGCATAAAGAATGTGTGAGCAATTCCATCTGAAACATTCACCGACTAAAAGGTACTAAGGAAGATGGACAAGAGTATGATAGCTTGAATTGAATTTTCTAAGTGTAGAGATGTCTTTTACATACACGTAGGGGTATACGATCGATGTTTGGAAGAAAGGTAGGGAGGAAGACTAAAGACGATATTTTATTGAAAGATGATGTGATTTCTGACATCTTTTCATGACTATTAAGATATGGCTCATGGCTACTAAAAAGCTAGTGTAGTTTGAAACTCTTATTTTCAAGTTCTTTCTTTTATATATTCTTTATCTTTGTATGTAACTTTCATCATCTTTCTTTTATGGGATTTTGTAGGTGTAATCTGCTGAAAACCCTCAGGAGACAACACTCCTCCTATTAGGGACACCTAGAGGTTTAAAGGCTTGTTGCACGTGCTCGGTGCAATCGTGTTGTATACGAAAATATGCTAGGTTTTTCTTTTCTTCTTTTTTCTTCTCTTTAATAACTAGTTTGCTCGGGACGATCAAAGTTAAGTATGATGGTATTTGATTACTCTAAAATATTGCACATTTGAATGAACATTTTCCCTATTATTGTTAAGTACTAAAATGTGTTTATTGTAATTATAGAACATATGAGCTTTTATGTATAAAAAGTTTATTATCATATGTTTCTACATTATAATTAACATAATGAGGGAAAATACATGCATATAATATTTATATGAAATCTTTGTAATTAAAATATGCATATCATATTAAATATTTTTAATCAACATTCTTAAGATTTAATATCATATAAAATGGTTAGGATAATATCTCAAAAATACCAAATACTACTAATACTATGAATTGAGATATTGTGCAGATATTAGCTCAGGTCTGGAATCGAAGAGATCCGAATTAAATCGGGATGTCGGAATCAAATCTGCCAGAATATGGAAGCAAATCGAGAGATCTAGCAACGACAGAGACTCAAAGCATTATTCTCAAAATCCAGACATCGATAGGATCTCCAAATATCAATAAAAAACACCAAAAAAATCCCAAAACCTAATTCCACAATGTTGCGGCGGAAAGGCGGCAAAAGGTGACATTTGCGGCGGATCCGCGGCAGTTTGGTGGAGTTAGGATGTGATATTTTGTAGTATGGATCTTAACAGTATATATACATATAAGGAATCTAGGGTTTCTGGTTTTGGGACTATAGATAGGACCAAGAGCTTCATATTAAAAATCATCAACCGAAGAGATCAAGAGGTCCAAAGCGATCCACGCATCCAGGTGATCATCAGCTAGTCATCTACCACCAACAAGATAGAGAGCGAGAGCAAAAAATAGGGTTCTTGTAATCTACCTTCAAAGGGTTTGTAAATGCACTAGTTGATTGATAAATGTAGATTTAGTTTATTTCTTTTCGCATTTACTTTCTGTATTTACTTTCTGCATTTAATTTCTGCATCTTAATCATGTTTTCATTCTTTAACCTTTCTTCTAAATCTCAAATCATGAGCGAGTAATTCCTAATTTGCTAGGGTTTGTAGGCTAGGGTTTGTAGGCTAGGGTAGATTAATAGATGAGAACATCTCTTAACTTCTTTTATATATATTTTAAAGTCTATAAATTTTAGCAAAACAAATGTTAATATCCTTATTGGAGGCGCTACCAATTTATTGATAGTCACGACCACGATTTGAGATCTGTTTAACACTTATTTTGTTAAGGGCTAGATATGAATAGAGATCAATACAAGGACAAGGGTTAATAATGGGGAAACCCTAGTTTTTTTCCAAAAACCCTAATCTACATTTATCACTATCGATCTAGTTTTAAACTTTTAAAAGATAAAAAAAATCATTTTTAATTATTCATCCATTACTACCTAGTCCTATGAACCCTACAAGCCTATTCTATATAAACTTTACACCCGTTTCAAATAGATTTACAACCAATCAACCAATCTTTCATCAACTCGTCTAAAGCAAGAAAGAGGTTCACGTTTCCCTACAGACGACCCATACTCATCGCGACTAGCTACTAGCGACACCGTCTTGACTGCGGTTATTTTAGAACACACATTTTCAAACGATCAATCAGTATCCAAGTTTCATAAACAGGATTAAGATCAACATTGTGTTATGAAGAATATTGAGATTGATTGGTTGGTTGGCGACTGGAAATTGCTATTTGCTCAGCAATGATCATGAGTTTAAAAGTTTCCTTATTCGCCTAAAAAAGAGTATCAATATTCTCATATGGAAATGATTGTAATTATTGTCCTAACGGTTTTGGAGATGGTATGAAATTTTGGCTACGGGCCTTCGCAATATGCTCAGTAATGGACATAGGTTTAGAAGTTGCCTCACTAATCATAAAAAGATTATCAACATAAGAAAGTGTTGAATTTTGATGCGGTTGATAGGATTTTGAGTGGGGTATCCAACTGTTATTTCGAGAGCGTTCTATTCTATCTTTTAAAGAAATGGCGGGGTCGGAATTTGTACCAAAGCAATTATGATAATAAGAAATATCTGGTTGTTTGTAGCAAAGTTCGACAAGAGTTCGTCGGTTTGGGTTACCCATTATAAGAGAATGAAAAGAAAAGAGAGTGAAATGGTAATAATTTTAAGCTCTTTTTTTGGATTTTTGAAATTGTTTTGTTTAGAAAGAGGGACTCGATAAACGCGCACAAACAATACCTAGAACTAGGATCACCTAGGTCAAATTACTAGACCACTTCTAGACTTCCAAAGGACAAGACATGGGATAAATCCTCTATCACTTCCTTTTCAATCTTGCAGCCATGTAAGTGCCAGGTAAGTGGGAGGTATCCGCTGTTCGCCGCCGAAAACCCGGAAGATAAACGTCTCGCCTGAATTTGGGGGCAGATGCTATTTGGTTTTATCCGTCCACCTCTCCGAAGATACCAAGTTGATTTATGACACCATGTATCGAAAGTTTAGACGGATGCAGACTTCGTCAAATTCCCCCTTATGATGAGGGTTTTTGATTGTGGGGACGCTCTTCACTGCAGGCGTAAGCCCCTGCAGTTAATTACGCTATCGCATCACGGTAACCACTTTCTCCTTCTCCAGATGGTCAATTCGTGTCGTGGGTGTTTGTTTTGCTTTTAGTTGCCCATGGATTGTATACGGAGACTAATTTATGTTATCGCTCGTAAGACGTGGATTAGTCCAAATCCGTATTTTCTTAGATTTGGGTTTGGGTTGGGTTTAAGGATCGTTAATCTCATTTGAGACTAAGATCAACATAAATGTTTATTAATGATACGTTAGTCTAATTTTAGACTAAGATCTACTTAACAGGATCATTTAGATCCAACAAAAGAGCATTTGGGCTCTATTGTTTTAGTTTAGGGACATTGCGGTCCATTGGGTTTAAGGACATCATATTCCATAGTTTAAAGACATCATAATCTATAAATTTTTGGTTCAACCGTTTGGGGATGCGCCAAAATTTATTGGTTATTGGGACCCTCCATCTCTCTGAAGATGTTGAAGAATTACAATGACATATATCAGAAGTATGAAGAGATGTACCCTTGAACCAATGTTGGTTGGGAGATCTGTAGTCAAGTTTGAGACTAAGATCGGTTAAAAAGATTTATGAGCATATGAGCTCAATTAATCTGAATAAGGGATATATGGCCAACTTAGGCTCGGCCCACTCAGTTAAAATGTTGAACATTTAATTAGGCTCAATCATTTTTATTTAACAATGCTGAGCATTGGTTTGAGTTCTGACACCCTTTTCGTCTTTTATTAAGTGTTGAACACTCTTTATGGCGCTAGGTTTTATCTTTCAAAGAACACTTTGTGTTCACTCAGCGCCCACATGAGGAGCACGTGGAGCGCTTGGCGCTGATCGCCAGATTTGGAGCGCTAAGACGCTTCTTATGAAGTAGCGCGCACGTGAAGAGCATGTGACGCGTTTGGCGCTGATCGCCATATTTGGAGCGCTAAGACGCTTCTTATGAAGTAGCGTCCATGTGACGCGCTTGGCGCTGATCGCCAGATTTGGAGCGCTAAGATGCTTCTTTTGAAGCAGCGCACACGTGAGGAGCACATGACACGCTTGGCGCTGATCGCCAGATTTGGAGCACTAAAGCGCTACTTATGAAGTAGCGCACATGTGAGGAGCACGTGGCGCGGATCGCCAGATTTGGAGCGCTAAGGCGCTTCTTATGATATAGCGCACACGTGGCGCGTTTGGCGCTGATCGCCAGATTTAGAACGTTAAGGTGCTTCTTATGAAGTATCACACACGTAGGGAGCACGTGGTGTGCTTGGCGCTGAGCGCCAGACTTGGAGCGCTGAAGCGCTCCTTTGGCCGTTTTGGTCAGTTCTGTGCTCTGAGAATTAAATTCTCGTTTATAAGAGACTTTGTCTCGTGGCACTAAGAACAAGGTTCTTATTTTAAGAGGAGATGTTACAATCTCTTATTTTTTTTTAAAAGACTTTGTCTTTATCTTGTAGATCTGTGATCTAAAGAGAACTAAGTTCATCTCCCTCCCTTTTTATGATGAGATGCTATGATCTGTTTTTGTGAAAGATCTCTGTCTTATAGATCTATGATCTAGAAAAAGAACTAAGTTCTTCTTCTTATTGATGAGATACTTCGATCTCTCTGTTTTATTTACCTTGAAGAAATTCTTCTTCCGAGAGCTTGCTCTTCTCTTTTAAATTTCTCAAAGTTTGTGTGTGTGTGTTGTAGGGTTGCTAGGCACGCGCACAAGGGTCTACGAGGCATCAACCATGCCCGATTTCAAATTTAGCCGTGTCGAACAACCCGAATACGGAACTTTAAACTAGAGATTAGGCGAAAACAAGCATGCTAAACATTTTAACACTAAGTGAGAGGGATTACAACCTTTGTAGATCCGGTCCTTCACTTCATATGCTCCGTGTTGTGGTCCCTTCGCTGCGATCATCGGGATCCGGACTCTCGAGAGGTTCCACGAAGAGAATGACGCAACCTTTGCTTCCGATCTTCGATACTACGATGATCTACCTTGAAGTTTCTTTAACACAAGCTAACACTCATGAAATGATGTGAACACCCTCATCTAAATGGCAAGGGAAGATGAGGATGATGAAGTAGGAATTTTGCTCTATTTATTTATCTTTTTCTCACTATTATTCATCACTTGGAAAAATCAAGAAAGGTTTTTCCATGAAAGAAGCAAGGAGGAAGAAGATGAACAATAATCATAATCCTTTTGTGATGAATAGGAAATGAAATAATATGATAGATAATGCAACCATGGTCAAGCTAACTCTTGTAGAGAATTAACTAGGGTTAGGGTTTGGGTTTGGTTAAAGCATGACTCACTTGAAAATATCTTTATCATGACAAAAAGAAAAGCTTCTAGAATCAACTAGAAGGTTTAACCCTAATCCAAACCCTAATCAAGTTTAAACTCCACTAAACAAGTTGCATTAGTTATCATATCATGTTACAATATTATATATCACATATATAATATTTATCGTAACAAAATAAAACAATACAATTAACATATATCGTATATATATCAATGTATTATCCGAGTGAGAAAAAGAATCTTTTAGTGAGCAAATATTAGTTAATGCAATTTAATATATCATATATATTATTATACATTAAATTATCGAATCAACACTTGATCCGACAATCCGGCTATATCGCATACAACCGACTAATATTTATCCGTACCGATTCATCGAATCAACACTTGATCCGATGACCCGGCTGATATCAAATATCGCGAGAATATAATACGGTATCACATATCGCATTATCCTCGGTCCCGCACATATCACATATGTGCCCCTACTCCGTTTTGCCTGAGCCAAGAAACCTCTGTGTAGGACTCTAAAGAATCGTCAATACTCCGGCAGTAGGTGATGATCATATCAAACACCCACAAGCTGCAAGCGGTCAGCTAAACGTAACAGCTACCCAGGTATTGAGCGCTCAGAAGATCAACAAGCAAGCCTGTACATTCTCCTGTGAATCCAAACAGTAACACTCCCGTACAGTCCGGTCTCGTCGTCTGATATGTCGCATATCTCGCCTAGGGGTGGTAAACGTCAGACCCCAGTAGCTCGATAAGTCGTGTCGATATGAGGTCTATAACAGTTCGAGAAACTACTGATAACACTTACCAGTAAATCTCAGCAACCCTGGCCAGGGATTTCCAGTTATAGCCAATCGAACACAGCACAACATCAACTCCCTATACCGGGAGAGATGAATCCCCTCCTATCGCTCATTGCCTCCATGTGATTCGGGACTGTACCCAAAAGCCACCTTTTTGCACGCCCTCTTGGACGTGGTATGATGGAAATCAAAGCACAGTGGGAACCACACAAGACTCTATGACGATCTCGGGTCAACAGACTACTCTGTACCAGTGTCACCGGAGAACTGCCATCTGACGTATGGTATAATACCATCTGGGAGTTCTCGGCGAGTCCGTCCAGTGTACCCAGTCTCCACTGAGCACCCGTACACCATCCTTGATGTCATACACCGATGGATATGGGATCATCCATCGCCCATCATATGGGTCAAGATGCGTATACGCTAGTCTACTCTGGTGCATCGATGCCCTGTCTCGATACACCCTCGACTAGGAACAATTATAGGATGTACTCGTCGACTACCGTGGCCCCACTAGTATGATCTCATCATAGTCCCAGTAGTTGAGTACATATCCTAAAGGCTTTATCAACATGTAACATAGAGACAATCAGAGTACATGTTAAGATAAAGTACAACCAGATAGCATACTATCATGTCGAGCAAGAAAGTCCTCCCTATATATGTCCTAGCATCCACTACAATATACATCGTATGTACAGTAATGGCCTCTAGGGCATACATATAACTAACAATCTCCCACTTGCACTAGGGCCATCTGTTATGGTATCGCATACCCAATAATTAGCTGCGGTTGAAGTATCTCATACTCAACAATCCCATAAAAGTCTCTACTGGGAAAAAGGCCTTTGTGAGTGGATTCGCGCTGTTGTCCTCTGTGTCTACTCTCCTAACCTCGATCTCCCTGGAGATCAACCATCTCCATGATCAGGTGATACTGCCTAAGAATTATATCTGGATTTCTGATGGGACGGAAGTTCCTTGGCTGAAGCCACAACTCAATTGTCACACAATGGTTGGAACGAAGTTCATCTTATGAACTTATATATATCCAGACTGCCTCTTTGGTAGCATCCTTGGTAACGATGTATCTTACCTTTAATCGTCTAGTATGTCACGGTATCTAGCTTGGAACTCTTCCAACATACCATCCCTCCACTGAGGATATAGACAAGCCTTCGACTGACATTCAGTCGTCCTTATCACCCTGGAACCCTTCCAGTGATTCTCCCCAGGATCGATTGATACCATCTCACTACAACTAGTGAGTATCCTAACATCCAATTAGATCTATCTCATAGATCCAAGAACCCAGGATATAGGAGGTATCATTTTGATCCTATATGGAGAATCCTTGTGATAAGCGGAGATTGACCGAGCGTAGCATAGGAAACTCCTTCCCTATCAAGAGTATGTCATCCACGCACTCTACGAGGATCACCACCATACTCTCTACTACTTTTTCGTATATACAAGGTTCATCTACCATTTTGATGAAGTCAAACTCTTTGACTACCACATCAAAACAGATGTTCCAACTCCGCGATGCCTGCTTTATCATATAAAATATCTTGCACACGTTTCCGCTGCTCCCACTGTCTACGAAGCCCTCTGGCTGTGTACTTATAGACGCTCTCTTCTAAAACATCACTTAGAAAAGCAGTCATGACACCCAACCACCAGATATCGTAGTCATGGTATGTAGCCGTGGCAAGTAGGATCTGGATGGACTTAAGCATAGATCCTTAGAAAAGGTTTCAACATAATCCATACCTGGTCTATGATGCAAACCTTTAACAAGTCTAGCTTTGAAAGTCTCAACCTTTCCATGTACACCAAGTAATCTTCTCAAGATATACTTGCTCCTGATGGGGATTTAACCCTTCAGATAAAGCAACCAAAGTCCATACTTTGTTGGTGTATAAGGATTCCATCTCAGATCGATAAGCATCCAGCCATTCTTACAGAGTCTCACTCCTGATGGCCAGCTCGAAACTAGTTGGGTCATCATCTCATGATGCAATCCTTGCTCCTACTGTCATAGAGGAACCGAAGTATCTCTCAGGTGGGTGAGGAACCCTACTAGATCGGCGGAGAGGCTGAGGTTCGTTGGTAACTATTGAATCCTTTGGTTCTACCAAATCATCAGCTGCATTTTTTATAGCTGGAACATTTCCAGTTCTACATAACAGACCTTGCCTTGAGCTTGTCCGGATTTTGCTTTTAGACATAGGCCGGACAACCCCAAATCTTAACAAGCTTAAGATATGGGCTCTTCCCTTTCCATATCACATATGAAGTGGTAGGCAACTGATTTGATTTGAACCCTATTTAATAGGTATGCAGCTTCTCAAGTGCATAACTCCCAAAAGGAAATAGGAAACTCAGTAGTACTCATCATAGAGCACACCATATCTAATAGGGTGAGTTTGCTCCGCCCCGATATACCATCGTGCTATGGTGTATACGGAGGAGTAATGCTGAGAGAGAATCTCATTCTCCTTTAGAATAGTCCAGGAATTCCGTGCTCAAGTATTCTCCTCCTTGATCTCATCAAAGGACATAATACTTATACCCGTATTTTGGTTCTCTACTTCTAACTTATGTTCTGTGAATATCTCAAAAGTTTCGGACTTGTGTTTCAGCAGGAACATATGTCTGAATCTTGAGAGATTATCAGAGAATGTAATGAAGTACAAAGAACCAATCTTGGCATATGTAGACAGGGGACTTTCATACATCAGCATGTATCAATCCTAAAAGTTCACTAACTCTTTCTCTGTTTCCAATAAACAGAGCTGTGGTCATCTTATCTTTGTGACATGACCGGCAAGTTTCACAAGATGTAAATTCAAACTAATTTAAATATGCATCTATATGTAACTTCAGCCAGTCGGGTCGCATTGATATGACCTAGTCTACAATGCCTCAAGAAGGATTCGTTCATTTCTGAACTCTTCCTCTTGTGTGTGTCCCTTATACTAAGAACTGTAGTTTGATTTAGAACGTCAATGCTTTTAGATAACGTGCCTGAACCGATCAACTCTTGATATAGGAAATGTTCAAAACATTATCCAACAACACAAAATTATATCCTTTCTTTAATAAAGAGACTGATATGATTTTGTATATCAGGTTCGGTATCTAATAACATTTATTCAGAATCAATGTATTCTGGTAATACAGGGTGACAGTGACCAACAGACTTGGCTGCAACACTTGCACCGTTTTCTGTCTCATGTAACTTATCACCCGTTCTCAGTTCTCTACCTATCTGTAGCCCATGTAACAGATTACATATACGGGATCCTGATCCGGTATCACATACCCAGGACGTAAAGGATACTGAGAAACAGTTCTGTGTAATGAACACACCCGAAGATGGTGCATCAACATGCACTTTCTTCGTTTGGACGGCACGGGAAATCTGGTAATCCCCAATTTCCTGCTCTGACTTATAACAATTATAAGTTGGAGCGGGACCAACGTATCCCAGCTCAGTATAACAAGCGGGTTCGGTCAATATATCCATTTTATTTTCTTGATTAAGGCGTGATATAGTCGCTACCTGGAGAGAGAGAGAAGAAAACACTCAGCGTATGCTCTTGCAAGATTAGATTGGTTATCTAATATATCTAATCAGGATGTCTCCCACTGTTTTAGTCAAATCTTCCTTCAAACCCTAAAAGGAAAGACTAGCCGGGATTAATTACACGCTACAAGTTCGCCAATCTTTCAGCCAGGCCAGTGTCGGTACTTTGAGGGAGGTCCCCCGTGCTTTCGCACGAACCTAATTAAAGTAAACCTCGTTTTCCCAGAGGCGTAACCCCGTTAACACCTTTCTAGACACCTACTTGATCGGCTAATTGTAATGTGTAAAACTCTCCCAGGAGTAACTCTTACTCGCAGCGGGTATCGGGATCCAACTATCTAATAGAAGGTATGCAATCTCATTGCAAATTTCAACACTTGAAATTCCCAATAATCTTTTGCCCCTAGCGATCTATGACCTTAACTAAGTCAACAAATCATAAATCGCAAGTCAAGTTCAACCCGTACATTTCTCGATTGAATTAAACCCACCCGTACGACCCTTAACTGAGTCAACAAAGCCGTACGAATACCCTAATCCAATCACATCTCATGTTTTAGCAGATAAACATTACTTAGCTACCGTACACTATGCCTTAACTAAGTCAACAAACATAGCACGAATACTAAATAATATCTATCTGAAATGACGGAGGGCTACGACAGGTTTTTAAGAAAACCTTTGCGTAATGAACTTGATATCGTTGTAGAATCGAGTGATTTTAAATGGAGTTTTTTTTAGGCTTTTCTAGTTTTGCTAAAGGGGTCACTCCCGGTGAAGGGATCGTCGGCCCTTTCCTCATCGAATAAGGTGCAGGATATATCATATATACCACTATGCAAAGCAAGAACTATAGAAGCAATCAAAAGACAAACCGAGTTTGTAGCATCTGCCAGTTATTGCTAAAGGAGTCACTCCCGGTGAAGGGATCTCGGTCCTTTCCTTATCGAATAAGGTGCTGGATGTTCTACAAGGAACACCGCTATGCAAAGCAAGAACTGTAGCTACCAGTTTTTATAAACAAGTTTCTACAACATCTTAGGTTTATTTTATTTCATTAATCTCATTAATGAAGTCCCATTTTATTATGCTTCACAAGCATCTCTTTTGAAACGAAATCTGCAATATAACATATATCTCATATATATAAAATATAAACATTCGTCTCAGGCGGTAATATGATCTCATCACAGAACATTGCAGCAGAAGAACATATATGAAATATTGGATATACTAGGACGTCCGTGTTTTCAATACGAGCCTGTATAAAACACGGATTCCACGGTCGCGATGAATAGCCAAACCCACATCCCTAGACCCCTACGAGAGCGGCAAGTAACACTGCCAATTCTAGGGTTAGGAGACCCGGTCTCGACTCCTCGAGATGGTCTCCCACTGGACCCTAGAACCCGGTTACTTGTGCTCCCCTCCTTGGGTCTACCTAATGCGGAAAAGTAAATAATATACAACGGTGACATCTTCCGCTACCTGGAAGTGCCCCAATAAAAGAATATTACATACAAATGAATTTTACATGAATGAAAAAGAAAAACTCTCATCTCACATAAAACCCCGGCTATTCAAACGCGACGATCCAATACAACATATCACAGCAACACATAATATCTCATATCATCAACGTAAGCAAGTATGCGTATCCCGATTGTCGTTGATGTATAGCAACGAAGCCGGCGATACACCACATACTACGCTTACGGTCACAGAAAAGAAAGTGTAAAACTACAACAGTTGGAATCCGCAACCTCTTTAGACATCGCATGCTTAACCAAATGAATTCCTTAGACATCACATGCCTAACAATTATAAACCCCGCATTTTAGTCTCATTTATCGAAAACTCTTTTCAATACCAAGTCGGCCAATTCAACAAGATTCCCGACGTCCTGATCGAATGCTCGTCGCAAACTTTAGTAGACGGCCGCACCCCCGATACCGTCGACGAAGTGCACCAAGACGGAACACCGCTACCGGGAGCACCCGAACGGATGCTTTCGGCGACGGGGTTCTCCTACAGTCACTTGGTCGGGGCTATGGAGTGAGGCTGTCTATTAAGTTTACCCGGCGAGTATTCGCGTACGCTACGTGATTACGACGGACTTTTGATCACATCAAAATTCCGTGGCAACCGATCATCTGAGACTAAACTGCTATGTTTATAATATTCAAATCAGTTATGTCATAACTACCTGTGGATTCCAATTATTGTATCACATTCCAGATAAATAGAAAAAATTAAACTTTCCGATCGAATCATCAAGCATCCAAGATTTCCCCAATATATCTCAACACTTGAAATCAGTTTAAAAACGTCCATCACATGCCACAGTACCAATGGTCCAGCCGTAGAAGGGTCAAGCCAACGCCTCACATGTGGCACGCTGTACTGCCCCAAACCCTAAGGTTCAAAGGGCAGTTCAAGACGGTCACATAATCGAGTTAAGGTTTGTTGTCTTCTAGAGGGTCCATCGAGTTACTTGCACGACTTAGAACATTCTTAAACACGAGGAAAAATCCAACTTTTGAAAAATTTTCCGACAGGGGAAAAAGTGATTTATTGATATCCGTTCGAACTTTTTAACAGTTTCTAAATATTATCCGGACAAAACTAAACAAAGTTAAAATATTCGATCGAATCTTTAAGTCCCCAATACAACCCAGATAATTCAACAGTTGAATAAATATTAAACATTCCCAGAAAATACAACATTAAAAAATAGGAGTTACTGTGAAACGCACGTGCCAAGAATCGACCACGTGGTCGCGGAACCGCCGCGCAAGCTGGGGTGGGGCCGCGGTTCCGCGGCTCTTTGGTCGAATTGCGCTCACGTGCTTCACAGTAATTCTTGTAATTACCTGCTGTAATTTTTGGATATTTTTAATATGGAAAAATCACAGTTTTGAAAAAATTTCTAGAAAGTGGGTTTTATCGGGTTTTCCGGGTTCGATCGGACTTTAAACTTCGTCTAGACTTCGCCTAAAGCTCTAGCTTGGCTCTGATACCACTGTAGGGTTGCTAGGCACGCGCACAAGGGTCTACGAGGTATCAACCATGCCCGATTTCAAATTTAGCCGTGCCGAACAACCCGAATACGGAACTTTAAACTAGAGATTAGGCGAAAACAAGCATGCTAAACATTTTAACACTAAGTGAGAGGGATTACAACCTTTGTAGATCCGGTCCTTCACTTCATATGCTCTGTGTTGTGGTCCCTTCTCTGCGATCATCGGAATCCGGACTCTCGAGAGGCTCCACGAAGAGAATGACGCAACATTTGCTTCCGATCTTCGATACTACGATGATCTACCTTGAAGTTTCTTTAACACAAGCTAACACTCATGAAATGATGTGAACACCCTCATCTAAATGGCAAGGGAAGATGAGGATGATGAAGTAGGAATTTTGCTCTATTTATTTATCTTTTTCTCACTATTATTCATCACTTGGAAAAATCAAGAAAGGTTTTTCCTTGAAAGATGCAAGGAGGAAGAAGATGAACAATAATCATAATCCTTTTGTGATGAATAGGAAATGAAATAATATGATAGATAATGCAACCATGGTCAAGCTAACTCTTGTAGAGAATTAACTAGGGTTAGGGTTTGGGTTTGGTTAAAGCATGACTCACTTGAAAATATCTTTATCATGACAAAAAGAAAAGCTTCTAGAATCAACTAGAAGGTTTAACCCTAATCCAAACCCTAAACAAGTTTAAACTCCACTAAACAAGTTGCATTAGTTATCATATCATGTTACAATATTATATATCACATATATAATATTTATCGTAACAAAATAAAACAATACAATTAACATATATCGCATATATATCAATGTATTATCCGAGTGAGAAAAAGAATCTTTTAGTGAGCAAATATTAGTTAATGCAATTTAATATATCATATATATTATTATACATTAAATTATCGAATCAACACTTGATCCGACAATCCGGCTATATCGCATACAACCGACTAATATTTATCCGTACCGATTCATCGAATCAACACTTGATCCGATGACCCGGCTGATATCAAATATCGCGAGAATATAACACGGTATCACATATCACATTATCCTCGGTCCCGCACATATCACATATGTGCCCCTACTCCGTTTTGCCTGAGCCAAGAAACCTCTGTGTAGGACTCTAAAGAATCGTCAATACTCCGGCAGTAGGTGATGATCATATCAAACACCCACAAGCTGCAAGCGGTCAGCTAAACGTAACAGCTACCCAGGTATTGAGCGCTCAGAAGATCAACAAGCAAGCCTGTACATTCTCCTGTGAATCCAAACAGTAACACTCCCGTACAATCCGGTTTCGTCGTCTGATATGTCGCATATCTCGCCTAGGGGTGGTAAACGTCAGACCCCAGTAGCTCGATAAGTCGTGTCGATATGAGGTCTATAACAGTTCGAGAAACTACTGATAACACTTACCAGTAAATCTCAGCAACCCAGGCCAGGGATTTCCAGTTATAGCCAATCGAACACAGCACAACATCAACTCCCTATACCGGGAGAGACGAATCCCCTCCTATCGCTCATTGCCTCCATGTGATTCGGGACTGTACCCAAAAGCCACCTTTTTGCACGCCCTCTTGGACGTGGTATGATGGAAATCAAAGCACAGTGGGAACCACACAAGACTCTATGACGATCTCGGGTCAACAGACTACTCTGTACCAGTGTCACCGGAGAACTGCCATCTGACGTATGGTATAATACCATCTGGGAGTTCTCGGCGAGTCCGTCCAGTGTACCCAGTCTCCACTGAGCACCCGTACACCATCCTTGATGTCAAACACCGATGGATATGGGATCATCCATCGCCCATCATATGGGTCAAGATGCGTATACGCTAGTCTACTCTGGTGCATCGATGCCCTGTCTCGATACACCCTCGACTAGGAACAATTATAGGATGTACTCGTCGACTACCGTGGCCCCACTAGTATGATCTCATCATAGTCCCAGTAGTCGAGTACATATCCTAAGGGCTTTATCAACATGTAACATAGAGACAATCAGAGTACATGTTAAGATAAAGTACAACCAGATAGCATACTATCATGTCGAGCAAGAAAGTCCTCCCTATATATGTCCTAGCATCCACTACAATATACATCGTATGTACAGTAATAGCCTCTAGGGCATACATATAACTAACATGTGTATGGTGGGTGGGGGGTTCCTCTGTATAAGACTTGAAGTCTTGGGGTCTTTATATAGTGGAGGCTAATTTGTTAAATCAGTTAAAGAGATCTTTTCTCTGATTGATTTTGGGATGTTCCCCACCATTGGATTTTTGATCTTAGGGCTTCTGTTTTACAGAAGACATCTTTCTTGTTATTAACATGATTGGGAAATTATTTTCCCATACAGAGATTACTCTGTATCTTGGTGATTTTAGTCACCATTGGATCTTTGATCCAACGGTGCTCTAATTTACAGAGCACAATCTTTCTTATTTGGAAAGATTCTGAGGAGTATTTCCTAAACAAAATTTTATTCTGGTAATTTGATAATTTATCTTCTTCGTTGGATTTTTGATCCAACGGTGGAGAACATTTAGTTCTAGCGCTTGGCGCTCTCGTGCCTTGCATGTGAGTGCTGCTTCAGAGTTTTCGACTCTTAGCGCTGGCGCACTTGGCGCGAGCGCTCTTGTGCTCTGCACGTGAGTGCTGCCTCAGAGTCTTTGACTCTCAGTGCTGGCACTCTCGTGCTTTGCACGTGAGCGCAACCTCAGTGTCTTTGACTCTTAGCGCTGGTACTCTTGGCGCCAGCTCTCTTACGAAGCGTTGCTTCATTTCAAATTTCAAAATTTGAATAGAGCTTTGCTCTGATTGGGGGAAACAAATGCCCCCCCACCGTTGCGCTCACATGGCTCACACGTGAGTGCAGCGGCGGCAGATTTTCCACCGTTGGATTGTTTTGGAAGTCGGATCGACTTCCTTTGCCTATAAATTGGACTTTTGGCCCTTTGAGATGACTGCTCGTTCATCTTCCTGTTTTGTGTTTCTTGAGAATTTAATTCTCTTTCAGAGCCAAGCTCTCTGCCTTAGAAAACTCCTTTAGAGTTAAGACTCTGTCAAATTTTTGGTAAGATTTGAACCCATTAACAGAGCTTTGCTCTACTTAGATCACAAATCTTTAAAGATTTTTAGGGTTTCTCAACCCGTTAATTAAAAACCAGAGCTTTGCTCTTTCTAGATCATGGATCGGAAAAAGAAATCTCTTTTAGGGTTCTTTTAACCCATTAGCGAAGAACTCTTAGAGTTCGCTTTACAGATCTTAAATATCCTGAAGTTTTTACTTCTGTAAAAAGCTTTGCTTTTAGGGTTTTGATGGATGATTCCATCGTCTTCACAGAGCATGGCTCTTCAAGTTTTTGGGGGGAATTTTTATTCCTTTCATCATTGATTTTGACAGGTGTCACTCCTGTCTGCAGAGCGTTGCTCTCGAGGAGTTTAACTCCTTGACCTGAGAAGTCTCTCATTAAATGAGACTCCTTTTTAGGATTTCTCCTTTATTTGCACAAATTTGAATTTATTGGGTGCCTTAATCATAACTTGTTTTCTCCGTGAGGATCAAGAGTTGTTTAAATCCCCGTGTCCGTTTCAATAAGAATTTTCTTGATCAGTTTTTCCAATAAACTCTCACTGATTTTCCCTTTCAGGTGCTATGGCTGCCCACCTGTACGATCTTAACGAAATTATTTCTTATGGAGACATTCGCTCACTAGTCCGCTGCCAAAACCAGGAGTTTACGAATGCCCAGTGCGCTGAAGTTATGAGTCGCTTTGATGAATATAATGGTCGATTGCTTCCTCGTCGTTCCACTCTTTTGAAGCTCGTTGTGAGAGCGATTTGGGGAGCACTTCCTGGATTTTATGAAGCCATGCCGCTTAAAGCATTGGATGATGCCGGCGATAAGGTGCACTCAGTATATCTGATGGGCCTGATCTCGAAGAAACGACGAGACAATCTTGTTGATATCCTGCATCAAATTTTTCAGCAGACGACGATAATTGCTGCCTATCAGAGGGCGGAGGCAATCAGTGAGGACCATGATGCTTGCGATCGTGAGAGGATGCATACGAGAATGGTCCGAGAGGCCCGAAGCATTTTAGATGGCGTTACTTCTGAATTTCTCAATCCATGTCCTGGATTTGATGTCTTGTTATTGTAAACATTTTAGTGATGTTTTTGTTTACTGTTTTCATCGCTGTAAGAATCTTCTGAAGTATGAATAACAAACTTTTCGTTTCCGTGCGTTTATTTTATGCATTAAACCTTTTCGTATATACATGAATGGGTATGCTTCGAACGCTTAACTAGATACGAATCAAATGTTCTCTTTACTGTCTTGCATAGTATGTGGCTAACGTCCGTAAGTTACGCCTTTTTGTTTTGACTTGGCGCAAAGCAGTTTACGCCCTCTTGTGTAGCACCTTCATTTCTCTGGCATATAATTTTGGCAAATGTGATCTGTAGATGGTCCATCTTGACCTCTTCATAGGGTAGCGATGGCTTAGGAAACAGGTTCATATCTGTCGTTTAAGACTTTTCAACTTTAGAGCCGTGAGGGTCTCATAAAGATTTTTCTCTCTACGAGTCATGAGGATCTCGTAGGTGTAATTTCTCCTTAGGAATCGTGAAAATTCCTAAGTGTGCTTTCCCTTGAGAGTCGTAAGGATCTGACAAGAAACTTTTCTCCCTAACACGTCGAAAGGACTTGTAAGTGATCGATGAGTTAGCCTTTTTCCGAGTCGAAGCACTGCTCCGACGAGGAGGTCATTGGTTGACGTATTTCCGCGACGGGGTCATTGGATGACGTATTTTCGCGACAGGGTGTCACGACCGGAAAGTACGGAACATGACCGGCACTTAGACTACGAACGTCTCAAGGCGTACGTATGCTAAGTAAGCCGAAACCCAGAAATCCAAACCAAGAGAAGTAGTAGAGAATAGGAAGAACCATATCAAATCAACCTGTATGCAACATAATATACAACGCCTAAAGGCGAGGATCACAACAGAAATGAACTCAACCAGCAAGAACACATGGAAATATAACACGCGACTCTAAGGTCGAAAGAGTAAACACCACTGGTCTCTATCTCAAATAAGTACAAGTTTGGTTGATGGAATATTCTAGATACAACTGAAATATAATATACAAGGTATAACGATGGGTAAGATACAATAAACCCACCTACTAGCAAGTCACCCGAAAGGAACAGTGCCCACAAAGCCGTAATGAATCCGTACGGCAACACCTGCAAGAAACTGGGGCACAACGGGGGTGAGTTGCCAACTCGTGAGTAGAAAAAGATCTACGAACAGAAACTCGCATGTACGACGCAATCCTAGGTCATACAATCACAATATATAATCCTCAAGTATATAATCAGAAATCTCTAACCATGGCTAGTATAAATATCTAACCCCAGTGTAAACCCATGTGTCTGTGCCAGTGCATCAGGTGTAAACCCATGTGTCTGTGCCAGTGCATCAGGTGGCAATATATCATATGAATGATGTATGAATGCATGAAACAAAATGCATGTACTGAAGAAAACTGCTTTTGTAACTTTGTGAGATTTCTGTATTTTTAAAATTAGGTATCACGATGAAATCAGCATAAAACAGTGCCTAGCATAGGCACAAATCATAAATCTCAATGTCTCGATATCTCTGTATCACAATCTCTGTACCTCAATATCTCAAATCTCAATGCCTCAATCATAATATCCAGGGCGCCGTCAGTCCAGATCGGCCCCTACCATCCATCTCATGACTATGACGGTATCCTCCGGATATCCGACGTGTCGGGTAATATCACCGGTAGGTAGTGCTCCCCTGCACAGGCTCAACGCCATCATCTGCGATCTTCTTGCCCCGGGGTACCGCACCGGGTCCACCATGTACCCGCAATCGGTCTCATCCGCCTCCTCGATTCGGGTTTCACATGTCACTCTCAGCACCGAGAAAACACATGGTGAACGCACTGAAATATCATATCAAGGGTAACCGGGTTTTTAAAACATTTACATAATCTCTTTGAAATACCCACGGTTCCCAAATCCAGAAATAACATAGAAACAACATATCTCAATGCGTATAATCAGGAAGCATGATGTATGTGACATATAAATGGAATGCAAGTGTAACGGTATGTCCTGCAACATGGAATAATAGTATGCACATACAAGGGTCATATCCTGATGCAATAATACTACTGTGTAGTGACATGGCAATTACCGATGAAGATGTGTGTGAACTGGCAAGTAAGTGTATGTGGAACATACGCATCATCGGTAATGGTGCTGGTGTCCTAGCAGCAAGATATCAATAATAGAATATGAATCATAACAGTATGCGATGCAGAGCAACAATAATAATATGCGGGAGCTGAAATACTGAACACCATGATCGCTAAACTGCATCTAATGTCATAAAGGTCATATAGCTACCCTACTACAAGGCTGAGCTAAAGCTAGTAGTAGGTAAGGGAAACCGCCTAACCTCTGAGTCGATACATATATATATATACACATATATAGTCGGTGATCCCGCCTCGATCATATCACATCCGCTACCGTATCCCTATAATCGGTTATTCCCAAGTCAAATAGGCGGATCAAACATCAAAATATAGCTCGTACGTAAATCCGTCGTACGGCCTCCCCAATCTGGGTACGGGTCAATATCACATTTGTCATATTAATCATCAAGTATTCTCTTTATCAAATATCGCATTTGGGTACTGACCTATGTCTAGCACAATTCTAACATCATCACTATAATCAAGATCTAACTACTGATCGACAGTCTAGTATAGATCGATATTATCCTCATATATCATCACCAGAGTATACATCGCCTAAGGTGGCCTATCACAAGTATCCTGTCATATCATATCATATCGTATCCCATCGTATATCAAAATCACATGTCGATCACATAATATATATGTCGCTACTACTATGGCATCATCATTCCCAATATCCTCTAAAGTATCAAGGTGTATCTTAATTATGAATTTTATCATATCACCGACATCATGATCTCATATCAAACCATCGACTCACATCGATCCCATGTATCATCCTCAAGTTCGTATGTGAACACAAAATCCCAAACCCAGGTGGACACATATCCATAACGAATTCCATAACCATATATGAAATGAGGATGTATGCAAGTATGTATATGTGTGCATGTATATGTAGTGCACCCACTACCCTATGGTTTCGTAACTTTTTACCAACT
Organism: Agapanthus africanus; assembly: GCA_030015575.1. Lineage (NCBI taxonomy): Eukaryota > Viridiplantae > Streptophyta > Magnoliopsida > Asparagales > Amaryllidaceae > Agapanthus > Agapanthus africanus. The sequence goes on along the minus strand of CM057339.1, from coordinate 690,483,306 downwards.
CCAATATACCAATATCCATTTAACATCAATAATAATCCCAACAACAATAATATTTATAGGTGTGTATACGCATCCGTATACATCACCTCGGACTGCGGGGGTGCTATACGCCATCCACCCGACTTCTCCCCATAGATATAAATCTACTCACCTAGTTATGTGTTCCGGTACCGATGTCGCCGTTTGCATCTCCAACGCTCCGACGCCACGTGGGGTACCTACAAGGATATCACACGCTAAAACTCATGAAAATCATGTCGGAAACCAAAATGGTGCACACTACGCCCATAGGTAAAAACCTGTGACCTTGTATGCAAACGCAGCCAATATCCACTGTCGTCGATGTCCGAACGCCACCCGACAGAAACGAATCATCGAATACCAAAATCCATACGAAAACGAGTCGTAAATCATACGCCAACTCATGAAAATGAACCCAGATTTTACCCTAACAGGAAACAGTCAAAACTGGACATGCCGGGGGTCAATTTTACATGAAAAGGGGTTGTGCACGCAAAACGAGGCAGTTTTACACTGGTCTGGCCGCAAATTGCGGCAGGGGGATGAAATTTGCGGCCGGGACTTTGAGGTGGTGGCTAGGGCTTTGGGTAGGGGTTCCAGGGTGCCTGCACAGCTCTCTGCCAAGTCAATTTTTCCCTAGGAGGCCCCGGGTGAAGCAGCTCTCAGAAAGGTCTCAAAATCGACAAAAACGCTAAAATACGCCAAGTCGAATAACTCTGGTAACCAACTAGAGATTTGGGGTTTTCTAGGTTAAACTAGTCTCAAATACATCTAATAGGGTCATACCAATCATCAAAACCAATACTAGGTCAAGTTTCACTCAAATTCACTAAAACTAGCACCATATCACAAAACTAATACTAAACTTCAGCTAATATCAGAACTTGGCAACTTAGGAGTTGGGTTGCAAGATTATACCTCAAGAGTGGCCTAGGACATAGGAGAAGGGAAGGAGGAGGAGTTGCTGCTGCTGTGGAGCTACTCCTTGTGCTCCAGATGATGCTGCAGTAGCTGTTGCTGAAGCTGTTGCTTGCAAAAAGCTTTTCTTTGGTTGCTGTTTGTTGCTGTTGCTATGGAAATGGCTGTTGTTGTTGTTGATGATGATGATGTAGGGTGTTGTGAAGTATGAGGTTGTGGTATGCTTTGAGGGTGTGGAGTTGTTGTTGTTTGGGTTACAGCTGCTGCTGTTGAAGGGTTTTAGGTGATGCAGGGTGAAGTGTTTTTGGCTGAAGTATCGTTTCAGCATATGGATGAGCTGATATGGAGGCTGATATGGTGATAAAGGGGCTGATATTGGGTAGATGTGAGGGTGTAGGTATGGGGCTATAATGTTGCAACTTGTAGTAGTAGCTAGGGGGCTGATGTTGCTTTAGCTACTGATGCTGAAATGATGGCATATGGCCTAGGTTTGGGGCTGATGTGATGGTGTAGGTGTAGGGAGGGGGCTGTTATGATGCTGAAGTCAGCCATTGTGGCTGAAGGTGTTGATAAGGGGGTGTCTAAGTCAGCTATGGGGGCTGATGGTGACTGAATTGATGCCTGTTTTCAGCTGAATTTAGGGGCTGGTGTGGTGTATCAGCAGTTGATGCGTTGATGGAGGCTGAAGTGGGTGTTTAGGTCAGCAATGGGGGGCTGAAATGTGTTAGGGGCTGGTGTAGATCAGCTATGGAGCTGATGTAGCTGTTGATGTGAGAGAATGGGGGCTGATATGGTATATCAGGAGCTGATGTAAGGCTGTTGCAATGTTTCAGCACCTGCTGCTGGTGGTTTTCCTTAAGGGGATGTTATGTTGTGGGGAGAGATGTGAGAGAGGGTAACAAAACACAAGGAATAATGAAATGGGATGGATCATGGCACATCCTAACCATCTCTCTCTTTCTCCAAAACAATGCTCACAAGACACCAAGCAACCATGGCTCACTTCTCCCTACACAAGTCGACATAACCCCAGCTCTAATCAAATGGTTCAACCCACCATGGTCACCTAAACATGGTCCAACCCTAGGCTACCATGACCAAAACAAGAAACAGGTGTAGAAAATGTCATGTGCACATTTTTGCACAAAAAGCCAAAAATCCACTTAGCGATTGTCAATCGCGATTTACACCAAAATAACATATACGCAACCATAAAAGCTTAAAAATGACATACTTCCAAAAAATACCATATTTTAGAATTTCTAAAATTTTCTCCGGAATTTTCACCATTTATCGGTATTTAATTACACCGACTATTAAAATATTCATTAAAAATTATGAAAATTCCCAAAAATAATATTTTATTTTTTTGAAATGTTACACAGGGTCATTGGATGACGTATTTCCGAGACGGGGTCATTGGATGACGTATTTCCGCGACGGGGTCATTGGTTGACGTATTTCCGCGACGGGTTCATTTGCTGACATGTTTCCGCGACTGGGTCATTGGATGACGTATTTCCGAGACGGGGTCATTTGCTGACGTATTTTCGCAACGGGGTCATTTGCTGACGTATTTCTGCGACGGGGTTATTGGATGACGTATTTCCGCTACGGGGTCATTTGCTGACGTATTTCCGAGAAGGGGTCATTGGATGACGTATTTCCGTGACGTGTTTCCGCGATAGGGTCATTGGATGATGTATTTCCGAGACAGGGTCATTTGCTGACGTATTTCCGCGACGGGGTCATTTGCTGACATATTTCCGTGATGGGGTCATTGGATGGCGTATTTCCGAGACGGGGTCATTTGTTGACGTATTTCCGAGACGGGGTCATTTAATGACGTATTTCCGAGACGGGGTTATTTGTTGACGTGTTTCCGCGACGGGGTCTTGCTGACGTGTTTCCGCGACGGGGTCATTTGCTGACTTGTTTCCACGACGGGGTCATTGGATGACGTATTTCCGAGATGGGGTCATTTGCTGACGTATTTCCGCGACGGGGTCATTTGCTGACGTATTTCCGAGACGGGATCATTGGATGACGTATTCCGCGACGGGGTCATTTGCTGACGTGTTTCCGCGACGGGGTCATATGCTGACGTGTTTCCATGACAGGGTCATCGCTGATGTATTTGTTAGGTCCACGTTACCTCTCCCGGTACTTTCGGGGTTGCGGAATCGGTAAAACAAAATTTTTCTAAACATGGTAACATGGACCGAAAAGCCGGATCTTTGCTAAACAATACACTAGCATCCTAACTAGAGATTTATCTACTCGGTTAGGGGTTATACCTCAACTTGAACTCCTTCTCTTCTTGTTGTTCTTCTCCTTGCTTGCTCCGAGGCTTGATCCGGACTTTGGTCACCTCCGCGGCCTCCTTGAGTCGAAGACGATCCACCCGAGAGATGTACACTAAGCTCGACCTCGAGCCGAGGTAACTAGGGCAAAGAGATTGCTAATCTAGAAACCCTAGGTTGTGTAGAAGTGATAAAGGGATGGTTTTGTCTTTATGGGATCTTTATCTCTCAACACATGAGATCAAAAGATGAATCAAGAGGAGGAAGAAGAAGGAGGAGCTAGCAACCATGGTTCATTTCTTTTTCTTCTCACTTGAAAAGGCAAGAGAGAGAATGAGAAAAAAAATTATGAACTAAAGAAATTAACCATGGTTGCAATAATGCACTAAAACCATCATTACAAATCCTATCAAGATAAAGTTGATGGCTACATTGAAATGACCATTATCATAATCCAAAAGAAAAAGAAAAAGAAAAGAAGAGTGTAGATCCCTCTTGAAAGTCAATGGTCAACACGGTCAACCGGTCAACAAAGTCAAGAGAGGTCAACGGGGTCAAATGGTCAATGCAATTAGCCATCATAAAATTATCACTAAAAGGATTAGTAAATGATGTCCGCGGCTCATAATGGTTTTGACCAAACGAACTGTCAAAACCCTAATGAGTCCGCCTCAAAATGGTTTTGACCGAATCAACTGTCAAAACCCTAATGAGCCTGCCACATAACGGTTTTGGCCGAACCAACTGCCAAAACCCTGATGAGGCACCTCCTCCTTCATCGCTCCGGAAAACTGTGCATACACACCTGCATCCGCATTCCGTAGAATGCGGATGCACAGAAGACAAAACAAATCCATCTGTGCAATACTAGGATCCGGCTTAAACCAAAGCCCACTAGTATTGCCTGCCCGAACACCACACGCACACAAGTGTACGTAAGTGATCGCAGCCCTGCCGTAAAACCATACGGCCTCTACACGTTTCGCTCAGTGCAGGGAAACTCTCTGTGTGGGACTCTAAAGACTCGACACTACGCTGGCAGTGGGTTTAACCACAGACCGCAAGCGGCACTAGCTGTACGTAACGGTCCCCAGGTAGATGTCGATAAGAAGGCCGATGAGGTGAACCCATCCGAACTCCTACCGAGCCTGTATGTGACAATCTCCGTACAGTTCGGTCTGTTCGTCTGATACATCGTATGGCGGGTCTAGGGGGCGGTAAACGTCAGTCCCCTAATAGCGGTACAAGTCGTATCGGAGTGAAGCCCAGAACACCCTGAGATAACACTGGAAACCTACCAGTATATCTCGCTTACCCTGGCCTGGGACTACTCGTGTAATGGCTCTCCTAGACACAGCGCGATGTCAACCCCCAATACCGGGTGAGACGAATCCTGTCTAACCGTCACTGCCTCCAAGTGCTTCGGGACTGCACCCAACTACTACCTGTTTGCACGACTCAGTAGAGCCGTGGTAGGGTAGTAATCAAAGAACAGTGAGAACACACTTGAGGCGAAGTGACAGTGTCAAGTCAGCGGACTAAGCTGTACTCATGTCGCCTGGGAACTGATAACTGACGATAGGTATAATACCAACCATCAGTTCCCGACGAGTCCTGTCCAGTGTACTCGTAACCTAACGAGCACCCGCATACTATCTCAAGTACGACGTACTGACGGCTGTGGGACAGACCGTCTCCCGTGCTGGGATGAGAAGCGTATACGCTAGTCTACTCCGGAGTATCGATGCCCTATCTCGATAATCCCACGACTAGGGACGTGTATAAGGATGTGCTTGTGGATTACCCAGCCCCCACGAGTGTGATCGCCATCACAACGCCGGTAATCAAGCAAAGATCCTAAGGGCTCTACTAATGCGTATAGGTGATATAATAAAGAAACACACATGTACACATTAAAGCAGAGACAAACCAAGTAGCATACTACTATATCGAGCCAGATTTTTTGTACAACTGTGAATATCCCAAGCTTCCATCAAGTAATATACATACTAGTATGATACAGTAATGGCCTCTAGGGCATAAACAGTAACAATCTCCCACTTGCACTAAGGCCATGTACTGGCGTATCGAAGACCTATCATCTCGATCAGCCGCTCGAACTGAGTCTAGGGTAAGGCCTTCGTGAATGGGTCCGCTGTGTTTTCCTTTGCGTCCACTCTCCGCACCTCGATCTCATGGCGATCAATGATCTCCCTGATCAGGTGATACCGCCTTAAGATGTGCCTGGATTTCTGATGGGACCTTGGTTCCTTCGCTAAAGCTATAGCCCCATTGTTATCGCAATACAAAGGTATTGGGTCAACAATGGACGGAACCACCTGAAGTTCACTAATGAACTTCTTCATCCAGACCGCCTCTTTTACGGCATCGGTTGCAGCAATGTATTCAGCCTCCATCGTCGAGTCTGCGACGGTATCCTGTTTGGAACTCCTCCAACATACCGCCCCTCCGTTGAGGGTAAACACAAAACCCGAGACAGACTTGCTGTCATCTTTGTCACTCTGGAAGCTTGAATCGGTAAAGGACTCGACCCTGAGGTCTCCATTACCGTAAACTAGGAACATCTCCTTAGTCCTTCTCAGGTACTTGAGAATGTTCTTCACTGCTGTCCAGTGGTCCTCACCTGGGTCTGACTGATACCGGCTTACCGCGCTCAGCACGTAAGCTACATCTGGTCTTGTACATAGCATCGCATACATTATAGATCCTACCGCCGAAGCGTAGGGTATAGTGCTCATGCGAACCCTCTCCTCGTCGGTCTTAGGAGACATCTTCTTGGAGAGGGTAATTCCGTGCAATGCGGGTATGTTACCGCGCTTGGAATCCTCCATACTAAATCTCTTTAGTACGGTCTCTATGTACCTGGACTGCGAAAGTCCCAGTAGTCTCTTGGATCTATCTCTATAGATCTTGATCCCCAGAATGTACGAGGCATCCCCCAGGTCCTTCATGGAGAACCGTTGTGACAAAAATAGCTTGACCGATTGTAGCATAGGAATGTCATTTCCTATCAAAAGAATGTCGTCCACGTACAAGACTAGGAATACGACAGTTCGTCCTACAATCTTCTTATAGACACAAGGTTCATCTTCGTTCTTGATGAAATCAAATTCCTTGATTGCCTCATCAAAACAGATGTTCCAGCTCCGCGATGCCTGCTTTAATCCATAAATGGATTTAAGCAACTTGCACACCTTCCCTCTGCTCCCACTGTCTACGAAACCTTCTGGCTGATCCTTGTAAACGCACTCTTCCAAACAACCATTTAGGAAAGCCGTTTTAACATCCATCTGCCAGATTTCATAGTCATGGAAGGCAGCAATGGCAAGTAGGATCCGAATGGATTTGAGCATAGCCACCGGAGAAAAAGTTTCGTCATAGTCCAAACCAGGTCTTTGACGAAAACCTTTTGCAACGAGTCTAGCCTTATAGGTTTCCACCTGCTCATCTACACCAAGTTTCCTTTTGTAGATCCATTTGCATCCAACGGGTTTTACCCCAGGTGGAGCAATATCCAAGGTCCACACTTTATTGGCGTACATGGACTCCATTTCGGATTGCATTGCTTCCTGCCACTTATCAGAGTCCCTACTGATAATGGCCTGCCTGAAACTGGTAGGGTCATCTTCTTCCAAGATGCAATCCTCTCGATCCCCGTCTATGAGAAAACCGTAGTATCTCTCGGGCGGATGAGAAATCCTACCAGATCTGCGGAGTGTCTGAGGTTCGTCTGGGGTTATTGAATTCTGAGGTTCTGTCAAATCTTCAATTTCATTTTGTGGTCGCTGAATTTCTTCCAGTTCTACCGAACTCCCACTTGTTTCTTTTGCAAGAAATTGCCACTCTAAAAAGGTGGCGTGGCGAGATACAAACACCTTCTGTTCCTCAGTGTGGTAGAACAGATATCCTGTGGAGTTTTTAGGATATCCCACAAATTTACATAGAACTGAACGTGCCTGAAGTTTGTCCGGATTTTGTACTTTTACATAGGCCGGACAACCCCATATCTTAATACGTTTAAGATACGGCTTTTTACCATTCCATATCTCGAACGGTGTTTTAGGCACAGATTTAGACGGAACATCGTTCAATGGATATGCTGCTGTCAACAGCGCATGTCCCCAAAATGAAAGAGGTAACTCGGCATTACTCATCATGGAGCGAACCATATCCAGTAGGGTACGATTCCTCCGCTCCGATACACCGTTGTGCTGTGGTGTATAAGGAGGAGTAAGCTGAGAGAGAATACCATTCTTTTTTAAGTAATCTAGGAATTCCGTGCTTAAGTACTCCCCTCCTCTATCAGACCGGAGGATCTTGATACTTTTGCCAGTCTGGTTCTCTACTTCGTTTCTGTATTCCTTGAATTTCTCAAAAGCTTCAGATTTGTGTTTCATCAGATACACATATCCGAACCTAGAGAGATCGTCAGTGAATGTGATGAAGTACGAGAACCCACCCCTTGCATGTATAGACATCGGACCACATACATCACTATGTACGAGTCCCAAGAGCTCTGCTGCTCTTTCTCTTGCTCATACTTATGACTGTTGTCACAAGTTAGAGCCGAACCAACGTTCCCCAACCCCGAATAAGAATTCGGATCGGTCAAGCGATACATTTTATTATCTTGATTAGGGCGTGAAATGGTTGCTACCTGGAGAGAGAGAAAAGAAACACTCAGCGTGCGCTCTTGCAAGATTAGATTGGTTTATTAATTTATCTAACCAGGATGTCTCCCACTGTTTCCTCAAATTCTTTCTTAAAACCTTTTAAAAGAAGAACTAGCCGGGATTTAATTCACATCACAATACTTGCTTAACCTTTCAGCCAGGCTAGTATCGGTACTTCGAGGGAGGTTTTCCAACGCTTTCGCAAAGTTCCTTAATTTAAGAACCTCTTTTCCCTGGGGGCGTAGCCCCGCTAACACCTTTCTAGACACCTACTAGGTTTATAGCATTGATTGTTAAGTGAAAAAATCTCCCGAGAGTAATCCAACTCATCAGTGGGATCGGGATCCAACTATCATTGTGTGATGATCTAGATGGAATCCACTCTAGTCACCACACTCCAGAAGGTATGCTAAATCTGCAAGTTTCAGTACTTTTGAAACTCCCGATGTGGTTTTTGCCCTTAGGACCCAAGTGACCTTGACTGAGCCAACATATCAAAGGATCCTAGTCAAGTTCAACCCGTCATTATCTTGACTGCATTAGACCCACCCGTATGAGTCCTTGACTGAGCCAAAATGACCGCACGACTGTCCTAACCAATCACTTTGTATCCTACGGAAAAATATTACATAGCTACCGTACACTACGCCTCGGCTGAGCACGAAATACGTAGCACGAATACTAAGCAATATCAATCCGAAACGACGGAGGGCTACGACTGGGTTTTGGCGAAAACCCGTTAACGTAATGAACTTGATATCGTTGAAGCAACGTGATACAGTTTTTGAAAATATAGCGGCGAAAACTTTTGCTAAAGAGCTCACTCCCTGTGAAGGGATCTCGGCTCTTTCCTCGTCGAATGAGGTGCAGGATATTCCAAACTGAATACCTCAATGCAAAGCAAGAATAATCGACTATAGTGAAATTATTACCCTGACGCAAACTTTTGTCCAAGGGGTCACTCCCGATGAAGGGATCTCGGCCCTTGCCTCGTCGACTGAGGTGCTGGGCATTCATAACCGAATACCTCGAGGCAAAACAAAAGTGAACGTCCCTGTAATAACAGCTTTTTGAAAAATTGTTCCAACAACGTCTTTTAGGTTTATTTTCTTGCATTAGTTCTTTTAATGCGTCCCATCATTTAAATCCTACCATTGCAGAAAACAACCAAAATATGACGTACGCTTATGCCATTCGCATTCGCCACGGGGCCCCGTCATCACCCGTTAGGTTACTTAACTAACGACAGAGCGTGGGCTGAGCTAGCGCGGCTGTAAAACATAAGTAACGCCTAAATAGTTATTATATATAGATATATAGCAATGATAGCCAATCCAGATCACAGATCAATACTTTGGATATACTAGGAACCCGCGATTCGTTCGAGCCTGCAACGAAAAGCGGATTACACGGTCGCGATGAATAGCCAATACCCCACCCAAGACCCCTACGGGTGCGGCAAACTACCCGCCAAGTACCCGAAGCGAAGCAACCTCCCTCAACGCCGTGAGTAGGCCACTCGGCACTTCGAGATACCCGGTAGTTTGTGCACCCCCTCCATGGGTCTATCCTAGGAGCAAAAACAGTAAAAAAGAATTATACAATGACGGCTACAACCCCGACCCGGTTGTGCGGCCATACAAATAATATTACATCAATTTACAAATTTATTACATGAATGAAAGAAAAAGAAACTCTCATCTCACATCCACCCCGGCTATTCATCCGCGATAATCCAACGAGTTCATATACACAAACCATCAACAACACAGATCACAGATATGTACAACCCCCACTAATCGATGTATAGCGATTAGTAGACGTTCAATACACATATAACATTACAGATATAACCATTTGCCAAAGTCTACAGAACATCGACCAAAAATACGGATTTTTGAGCCCCAAAAACAAATTTTGCTTTCTGGAAAATCTGGGCAGAAAAGTCATATATCAAAAATCCCAAAATACCCATATAAGAATACTACAGAAAAGAAAATCGCCAACCGAGTTAACTCGGCCGCGGTTCCGCGGCATAAGCAAGCTTATGCCGCGGAACCGCGGCGCTTTAACCGAGTGAGGTGACCATTTTTCTTCAGTATTCTATAAAAAGCCTGAGCCGATTTTTAGTGTATGATTTATTGATTTTGGAACAGATCTGAAAATCGGCAGAAACTGAATTTTTTGGGGTGATTTTGCGGTTTTTCTTCCGGTCGATATTCTAAATACTTTGCTAACATGCTAGGGTGTGTTTAGTTAGGCTATGATACCACTGTTAGGTTCACGTTATCTCTCCCGGTACTTTCGGGGTTGCGGAATCAGTAAAACAAAATTTTTCTAAACATGGTAACATGGACCGAAAAGCCGGATCTTTGCTAAACAATACACTAGCATCCTAACTAGAGATTTATCTACTCGGTTAGGGGTTATACCTCAACTTGAACTCCTTCTCTTCTTGTTGTTCTTCTCCTTGCTTGCTCCGAGGCTTGATCCGGACTTTGGTCACCTCCGCGGCCTCCTTGAGTCGAAGACGATCCACCCGAGAGATGTACACTAAGCTCGACCTCGAGCCGAGGTAACTAGGGCAAAGAGATTGCTAATCTAGAAACCCTAGGTTGTGTAGAAGTGATAAAGGGATGGTTTTGTCTTTGTGGGATCTTTATCTCTCAACACATGAGATCAAAAGATGAATCAAGAGGAGGAAGAAGAAGGAGGAGCTAGCAACCATGGTTCATTTCTTTTTCTTCTCACTTGAAAAGGCAAGAGAGAGAATGAGAAAAAAAATTATGAACTAAAGAAATTAACCATGGTTGCAATAATGCACTAAAACCATCATTACAAATCCTATCAAGATAAAGTTGATGGCTACATTGAAATGACCATTATCATAATCCAAAAGAAAAAGAAAAAGAAAAGAAGAGTGTAGATCCCTCTTGAAAGTCAATGGTCAACACGGTCAACCGGTCAACAAAGTCAAGAGAGGTCAACGGGGTCAAATGGTCAATGCAATTAGCCATCATAAAATTATCACTAAAAGGATTAGTAAATGATGTCCGCGGCTCATAATGGTTTTGACCAAACGAACTGTCAAAACCCTAATGAGTCCGCCTCAAAATGGTTTTGACCGAATCAACTGTCAAAACCCTAATGAGCCTGCCACATAACGGTTTTGGCCGAACCAACTGCCAAAACCCTGATGAGGCACCTCCTCCTTCATCGCTCCGGAAAACTGTGCATACACATCTGCATCCGCATTCCGTAGAATGCGGATGCACAGAAGACAAAACAAATCCATCTGTGCAATACTAGGATCCGGCTTAAACCAAAGCCCACTAGTATTGCCTGCCCGAACACCACACGCACACAAGTGTACGTAAGTGATCGCAGCCCTGCCGTAAAACCATACGGCCTCTACACGTTTCGCTCAGTGCAGGGAAACTCTCTGTGTGGGACTCTAAAGACTCGACACTACGCTGGCAGTGGGTTTAACCACAGACCGCAAGCGGCACTAGCTGTACGTAACGGTCCCCAGGTAGATGTCGATAAGAAGGCCGATGAGGTGAACCCATCCGAACTCCTACCGAGCCTGTATGTGACAATCTCCGTACAGTTCGGTCTGTTCGTCTGATACATTGCATGGCGGGCCTAGGGGGGCGGTAAACGTCAGTCCCCTAATAGCGGTACAAGTCGTGTCGGAGTGAAGCCCAGAACACCCTGAGATAACACTGGAAACCTACTAGTATATCTCGCTTGCCCTGGCCTGGGACTACTCGTGTAATGGCTCTCCTAGACACAGCGCGATGTCAACCCCCAATACCGGGTGAGACGAATCCTGTCTAACCGTCACTGCCTCCAAGTGCTTCGGGACTGCACCCAACTACTACCTGTTTGCACGACTCAGTAGAGCCGTGGTAGGGTAGTAATCAAAGAACAGTGGGAACACACTTGAGGCGAAGTGACAGTGTCAAGTCAGCGGACTAAGCTGTACTCATGTCGCCTGGGAACTGATAACTAACGATAGGTATACTACCAACCATCAGTTCCCGACGAGTCCTGTCCAGTGTACTCGTAACCTAACGAGTACCCGCATACTATCTCAAGTACGACGTACTGACGGCTGTGGGACAGACCGTCTCCCGTGCTGGGATGAGAAGCGCATGCGCTAGTCTACTCCGGAGTATCGATGCCCTATCTCGATAATCCCACGACTAGAGATGTGTATAAGGATGTGCTTGTGGATTACCCAGCCCCCACGAGTGTGATCGCCATCACAACGCCGGTAATCAAGCAAAGATCCTAAGGGCTCTACTAATGCGTATAGGTGATATAATAAAGAAACACACATGTACACATTAAAGCAGAGACAAACCAAGTAACATACTACTATATCGAGCAAGATTTTCTGTACAACTGTGAATATCCCAAGCTTTTATCAAGTAATATACATACTAGTATGATACAGTAATGGCCTCTAGGGCATAAACACTAACAGTATTTCTGCGACGGGGTCATTTGCTGACGTATTTCCGCAACGGGGTCATTGGCTGACGTATTTCCGCGACGGGGTCATTTACTGACGTATTTCCGAGACGGGGTCATTTGCTGACGTATTTCCGCGACGGGGTCATTGGCCGACGTATTTCCGAGACGGGGTCATTGGCTGACGTATTTCCGAGATGGGGTCATTTGATGACGTATTTCCGCGATGGGGTCATTTGATGACGTATTTCCGTGACAGGGTCATTGGATGACGTCAGGTTGTCTACGAACCATAATGTCTTGGAACTGGGGACTTTCCCGTGGCTCCGATTGGTGATGTCGTTCCCGTGTCCTGCTGGCATGAGGAGGAGCGCTGTTGTTGGTCTCTAGACTGTAGATGTGGCCGTCGAGATTTGGAACTATGGGCTTTGCCATAGCTCCGCTTCGTTGCGACCTTAAGGTCGGTTGTTGGAGTTGAGAAGTAATGCCGTGGTGAGTTTTGGGATGCAGATGTTGCCGTCGAGATCTGGCTCTCCCTTTAATAGAGTCTTGTGGGGGAAACGTGGGTCCCTTTTTGTTTATGCCCATGGATTGTATACAGGGGTCAGTATGGACTTACCTGCAGGGTAAAAGTTTCATTCTTTTATTTTTTTTATTTCTTTCCGCGATGCTCTATCATTTCAGCTTTTTATATCACGGGAGTCGCGATCGCCCAATCATTTCGGCTATTTTTTCGCGGTGCCCAATCATTTCAGCTATTTTCTTTTTACTCGCTGCTTTTTATTACGAGTTGCCCAATCATTTCGGTTATTTTTGTATGCATATTTTTTACTTACTGATTTTGTTGCAAGTTTCCCTATCATTTCGGCTATTTCATATGCATTTATAGCTCGCTGACTTTTTGTTGCGAGCATGGAACTTGGAATCTGATGCCAATCTTAGCATCAGTATCGCAGCGACCGGAATATTGCCAGGAGCGAATCATCATTTGCCGTGAAAGGACTTGGAATTTGATACCGATTTAGGCGTCAGCATCGCTATCACTGGGATATTGCCAGCAGCAAATCATCATTTGCCCCCGTCGATTCAAACAAAGGCGGCTTAGCAAACAGGGTTAGGATCCTGTCGACTAAGGCTTTTGACTTCATGAGCCGTAAGGGTCTCATAAAGGTGTTTCTCCCTACGAGTCGTGAGGATCTCATAGGTGTATTTTCTCCTTAGGAATCGTGAGGATTCTTAAGTGTGTGTTCTCTTATAAGTCGTAAGGATCTTATAAGAGCGTTTTCTCCTTATAAGTCGAGAGGACTTATAAGTGTCGTTCTCCATATGAGGACATTTCGCGCTATTGGCGGAACTTGGTGGGGGAGACGTTTATTTGTGCCCGTGGATTGTATACAAGGGCTAGTATTAAACGCTTGTAGGGCAATCTGTGGATTGTGATGGCTTAAGAATAGGTTCAAATCCCTGTAACATAAGGCTTTTGAATCCTATGAGCCGTGAGGGTCTCATAGGGAAATTCTCCTTACGAGTCGTGAGGATCTCGTAAGTGTAACTTCTCCTTAGAAATCGTGGGGATCCATAAGTGTGTTGCTCCCCTGTGAGTCGTAAGGATCTCACGTAGGTATCTTTTCCTTACAAGGTCGAGAGGACCTTGCAAGTGTCTTTTAACGAGATTGCGCCCTTTCGATTTCACAACCTCGCCGGTAGCCCTACTGTTTTTACTCACGATGCCCTTTCGGGTTTTCATCCATGCCCATCTCGCTTATGGACATACGGTTTTTTTTTGCATCAGCCTTAGAATGCCGCGGTTCGTGGTAGTTTACAAACATTTCGGTCGGGCGTAGTATTTTTTCAAGAACCGACCGTTTATTGGCTTGAAGGGTCTTTCTGTAAGTCGATGTAGTACACCCCAATACTTGTGGGGAGGCGGAATTTTCAAAAACGAACTTGTTTAGTGAACGAATATCGACTAACCGCTTGAATCGAAGCTAAACTATAAATAACCAAACACAAAGTGTTTCTAAACTACTGTGTTTAGGGATTATACCTAATGAACCAACTCCTTCGTCTTTACGATCTCCTTGTTCTCCTCGGCCTTCTCTAGGTAGTAGACGATCCACCCGAGAGCAAAACTCCAAGCTAAACCTCTAAACTTGAGGCAACTAACCTTCTTGGATTGCTAATCAAAGAAGCTAGGATGAAATAGAGTGATGGTTATGGATTGTTTAGTCTAACTAATCCTTTGATCTCAACTCATGAGGTGTAAGGATTAGGGTTTGAAGATGAGAGCTTGAGGAGAGAGAAGATGATAATAATAATGAAATGAGAATAGTAAGTTATCATAATATAAATGAAGCATTCTCTTTTATCAACAAAAGAAAATAAGTGATGAATAAGCATGCTTCACAAATATCTAATGGTGATTCATTAGCATGACTCATTAAGCATTTATCATGCATTAATGATATGCATGAATCACCCTCATGACTCACTAAACTTGTTAGTTATATGTATGCCCTAGAGGCCATTACTGTACATGCGATGTATATTGTAGTGGATGCTAGGACATATATAGGGAGGACTTTCTTGCTCGACATGATAGTATGCTATCTGGTTGTACTTTATCTTAACTTGTACTCTGATTGTCTCTATGTTACATGTTGATAAAGCCCTTAGGATATGTACTCGACTACTGGGACTATGATGAGATCATACTAGTGGGGCCACGGTAGTCGACGAGTACATCCTATAACTGTTCCTAGTCGAGGGTGTATCGAGACAGGGCATCGATGCACCAGAGTAGACTAGCATATACGCATCTTGACCCATATGATGGGCGATGGATGATCCCATATCCATCGGTGTTTGACATCAAGGATGGTGTACGAGTGCTCAGTGGAGACTGGGTACACTGGACGGACTCGCCGAGAACTCCCAGATGGTATTATACCATACGTCAGATGGCAGTTCTCCGGTGACACTGGTACAAAGTAGTCTGTTGACCCGAGATCGTCATAGAGTCTTGTGTGGTTCCCACTGTGCTTTGATTTCCATCATACCACGTCCAAGAGGGCGTGCAAAAAGGTGGCTTTTGGGTACAGTCCCGAATCATATGGAGGCAATGAGCGATAGGAGGGGATTCGTCTCTCCCGGTATAGGGAGTTGATGTTGTGCTGTGTTCGATTGGCTATAACCGGAAATCCCTGGCCAGGGTTGCTGAGATTTACTGGTAAGTGTTATCAGTAGTTTCTCGAACTGTTATAGACCTCATATCGACACGACTTATCGAGCTAATGGGGTCTGACGTTTACCACCCCTAGACGAGATATGCGACATATCAGACGACGAGACCGGACTGTACGGGAGTGTTACTGTTTGGATCCACAGGAGAATGTACAGGCTTGCTTGTTGATCTTCTGAACGCTCAATACCTGGGTAGTTGTTACGTTTAGCTGGCCGCTTGCAGCTTGTGGGTGTTTGATATGATCATCACCTACTGCCGGCGTATTGACGATTCTTTAGAGTCCTACACAGAGGTTTCTTGACTCAGGCAAAACGGAGTAGGAGCACATATGTGATATGTGCGGGACCGAGGATAATGCGGTATGTGATATCGTATTGTATTCTCGCGATATTTGATATCAGCCGGATCATCGGATCAAGTGTTGATTCGATGAATCGGTACGGATAAATATTAGCCGGTTATATGCGATATAGCCGGATTGTCGGATCAAGTGTTGATTCGATAATTTAATGTATAATAATATATGTGATATATTAAATTGCATTAACTAATATTTGCTCGCTAAAAGATTCTTTTTCTCACTCGGGTAATACATTGATATATATGCGATATATGTTAATTGTATTATTTTATTTTGTTACGGTAAATATTATATATGTGATATATAATATTGTAACATGATATGATAACTAATGCAACTCGTTTAGTGGAGTTTAAACTTGATTAGGGTTCGGATTAGGGTTAATCTTTCTAGAAGTTTCTAGAAGGATTTGTTTTGTTTTGTGAAAGATATTTGTTCATGACTCATGCTTTAACTTTACCCAAAACCCTAATCCTAGTCAATTCTCTACAATGGTTAAGTGAACCATGGTTGCATTATTCTTCATATTAATCCTTTCTTATTCATCACAAAAGAGAATGAAAACACTATTCTTCTTCTTCCTCCATTTTCTTTCATGGAAAAACCTTTCTTGATTTTTCCAAGTGATGAATAATAGTGAGAAAATGATAAATAAATAGAGCAAAATTCCGACTTCATCATCCTCATCTTCCCTTGCCATTTAGATGAGGGTGTTCACATCATTTCATGAGTGTTAGCTTGTGTTAAAGAAACTTCGAGGTAGATCATCGTAGTATCGAAGATCGGAAGCAAAGGTTGCGTCATTCTCTTCGTGGAACCTCTCGAGAGCCCGGAACCCGATGATCGCAGCGAAGGGACCACAACACGGAGCATATGAAGTGAAGGACCGGATCTACAAAGGTTGTAATCCCTCTCACTTAGTGTTAAATTGTTTAGCATGTTGTTTTTCGCCTAATCTCTAGTTTAAAGTTCCGTATTCGGGTAGTTCGGCATGGCTAAATTTTCATTCGGGCATGGTTGATGCCTCGTAGACCCTTGTGCGCGTGCCTAGCAACCCTACAGTGGTATCAGAGCCAAGCTAGAGCTTTAGGCGAAGTCTAGACGACGTTTGAAATCCGAACGAACCCGAAACCCCATTTTAGCCATGCTCTCTGTCCAATTTTCAAAAACTGGGATTTTTCAATATTAAAAATATCCAGAAAATCAAGCAGGGTTTTTTAAGAAAAACTGTGAAAAACGGAGACTTAACTCCGTCATGACGGCGCGGAACCGCGGCGCAACCCCACGTGGCGCGGCGGTTCCGCGGCGGAACTGTTGATTCGTTGACTCCTTTTTGCACAGTAATTTCTTTTATTCAGTGGTGAGTTTTCTGGATAATTTTAATGTTTATTCTACAGTTGAGTTTTCTGGGGTTATTTTGGGGATTCGAATGTTCGATCGGATTATCAAATTTTGTCTATGTGTTTTTCCGGATAACTTTTAGAAACTGTTAAAAAGTTCGAACGGATATCAATAACTCACTTTTTCCCCTGTCGGAAATTTTTTCAAAAGTTGGATTTTTCCTCGTGTTTAAGAATGTTCTAATCGTGCAAGTAACGCGATGGACCCTCTAGAAGACAACAAACCTTAACTCGATTATGTGACCGTCTTGAACTGCCCTTTGAACCTTAGGGTTTGGGGCAGTACGGCATGCCACATGTGAAGCGTTGGCTTGACCCTTCTACGGCTGGACCATTGGTACTGTGGCATGTAATGGATGTTTTTAAACTGTTTTCAAGTGTTGAAATATATTGGGGAAATCTTGGGTGCTTGATGATTCGATCGGAAAGTTTAACTTTTTCTATTTATCTGGAATGTGATACAATAATTGGAATTCACAAGTAGTTATGAGATAACTAAAATGAATGTTATAAATCTAGCGGTTTAGTCTCAGTTGATCGGTTGCCACGGAATTTTGATGTGATCAAAAGTCCGTCGCAATCACGTAGCGTACGCGGATACTCGCCGGGTAAACTTAATAGACAGCCTCACTCCATAGCCCCGACCAAGTGACTGTAGGAGAACCCCGTCGCCGAAAGCATCCGTTTGGGTGCTCCCGGTAGCGGTGTTCCGCCTTGGTACACTTCGTCGACGGTATCGGGGGTGCTGCCGTCTACTAAAGTTTGCGACGAGCATTCGATCAGGACGTCGGGAATCTTGTTGAATTGGCCGACTTGGTATTGAAAAGAGTTTTCGATAATGAGACTAAAATGCGGGGTTTATAATTGTTAGGCATGCGATGTCTAAGGAATTCATTTGGTTAGGCATGCGATGTCTAAGGAGGTTGCGGATTCCAACTGTTGTAGTTTTACACTTTCTTTTCTGTGACCGTAAGCGTAGTATGTGGTGTATCGCTGGCTTCGTTGCTATACATCAACGACAATCGGGATACGCATACTTGCTTACGTTGATGATATGAGATATTATGTGTTGCTGTGATATGTTGTATTGGATCGTCGCGTTTGAATAGCCGGGGGTTTTATGTGAGATGAGAGTTTTTCTTTTTCATTCATGTAAAATTCATTTGTATGTAATATTCTTTTATTGGGGCACTTCCAGGTAGCGGAAGATGTCACCGTTGTATATTATTTACTTTTCCGCATTAGGTAGACCCAAGGCAGGGAGCACAAGTAACCGGGTTCTAGGGTCCAGAGGGAGACCATCTCGAGGAGTCGAGACCGGGTCTCCTAACCCTAGAATTGGCAGTGTTACTTGCCGCTCTCGTAGGGGTCTAGGGATGTGGGTTTGGCTATTCATCGCGACCGTGGAATCCGTGTTTTATACTGGCTCGTATTGAAAACACGGACGTCCTAGTATATCCAATATTTCATATATGTTCTTCTGCTACAATGTTCTGTGATGAGATCATATTACTGCCTGAGACGAATGTTTATATATTATATATATGAGATATATGTTATATTGCAGATTTCGTTTCAAAAGAGATGCTTATGAAGCATAATTAAAATGGGACTTCATTAATGAGATTAATGAAATAAAAGAAACCTAAGATGTTGTAGAAACTTGTTTATAAAAACTGGTAGCTACAGTTCTTGCTTTGCATAGCGGTGTTCCTTGTAGAACATCCAGCACCTTATTCGATAAGGAAAGGACCGAGATCCCTTCACCGGGAGTGACTCCTTTAGCAATAACTGGCAGATGCTACAAACTCGGTTTGTCTTTTGATTGCTTCTATAGTTCTTGCTTTGCACAGCGGTATATATGATATATCCTGCACCTTATTCGATGAGGAAAGGGCCGACGATCCCTTCACCGGGAGTGACCCCTTTAGCAAAACTAGAAAAGCCTCAAAAGCATTCCATTTAAAATCACTCGATTCTACAACGATATCAAGTTCATTACGCAAAGGGTTTTCTGAAAAATCCGTCGTAGCCCTCCGTCATTTCAGATAAGTACTGGTTAGTATTCGTGCTACGTTTGTTGACCTTAGTCAAGGCATAGTGTGCGGTAGCTGATTAGTGCTTATCTGCATAAGCATATGATGCGATTGGATTAGGGTAGTCGTGCGACTTTGTTGACCTTGTCAAGGGTCGTGCGGGTGGGTTTAATTCAATCAGGAAATGACGGGTTGAACTTGACTTGCGGTCTATGGTTTGTTGACCTTGTCAAGGTCATAGATCGCTTGGGGTAAAATATTATTGGGAATTTCAAGTGTTGAAATTTGCAATGAGATTGCATACCTTCTATAAGATAGTTGGATCCCGATACCCGCTGCGAGTAAGAGTTACTCCTGGGAGAGTTTTATACATTACAATTAGTCGATCAAGTAGGTGTCTAGAAAGGTGTTAACGGGGTTACGCCTCTGGGAAAACGAGGTTTACATTAATTAGGTTCGTGCGAAAGCACGGAGGACCTCCCTCAAAGTACCGACACTGGCCCGGCTGAAAGATTGGCGAACTTGTAGCGTGTAATTAATCCCGGCTAGTCTTTCCTTTTAGGGTTTGAAGGAAGATTTGACTAAAACAGTGGGAGACATCCTGATTAGATATATTATATAACCAATCTAATCTTGCAAGAGCATACGCTGAGTGTTTTCTTCTCTCTCTCTCCAGGTAGCGACCATATCACGCCTTAATCAAGATAATAATACGGATATATTGACCGAACCCGCTTGTTATACTGAGCTGGGGAACGTTGGTCCCGCTCCAACTTATAATTGTTATAAGACAGAGCAGGAAATTGGGGAATACCAGATTTCCCGTGCCGCCCAAACGAAGAAAGTGCATGTTGATGCATCATCTTCGGGTGTGTTCATTATAGAGAACACCTTCTCAGTATCCTTTACGTCCTGGGTATGAGATACCGGATCAGGATCCCGTATATGTAATCTGTTACATGGGCTACAGATAGGTAGAGAACTGAGAACGGGTGATAAGTTTCATGAGGCAGAAAACGGTGCAAGTGTTGCAGCCAAGTCTGTTGGTCACTGTCACCCTGTATTACCAGAATACATTGATTCTGAACGAATGTTATTAGATACCGAACCTGATATACAAAATCATATCAGTCTCTTTATTAGTAAAGAAAGGATATAATTTTGTATTGTTGAATAATGTTTTGAACATTTCCTATATCAATAGTTGATCGGTTCAGGCACGTTATCTAAAAGCATTGATGTTCTAAATCAAACTACAGTTCTTAGTATAAGGAACATACACAAGAGGAATAGTTCAGAAATGAATGAATCCTTCTTGAGGCATTGTAGACTAGGTCATATCAATGCGACCCGACTAGCTAAGTTACATATAGATGCATATTTAAATTAGTTTGAATTTACATCTTGTGAAACTTGCCGGTCATGTCACAAAGATAAGATGATCACAGCTCTGTTTGTTGGAAACAGAGAAAGAGTTAGTGAACTTTTGGGACTGATACATGCTGATGTATGAAAGTCCCCAGTCTACACATGCCAAGATCGGTTCTTTGTACTTCATTACATTCTCTGATAATCTCTCAAGATTCAGACATATGTTCCTGTTGAAACACAAGTCCGAACCTTTTGAGATATTCACAGAATATAAGTTAGAAGTAGAGAACCAAAATACGGGTATAAGTATTATGTCCTTTGATGAGATCAAGGAGGAGAATACTTGAGCACGGGATTCCTGGACTATTCTAAAGGAGAATGAGATTCTCTCGCAGCATTACTCCTCCGTATACACCATAGCACGATGGTATATCGGGGCGGAGCAATAGCACCCTATGTGATACGGTGTGCTCTATGATGAGTACTACTGAGTTTCCTATTTCCTTTTGGGAGTTATGCACTTGAGAAGCTGCATACCTATTGAATAGGGTTCAAATCAAATCAGTTGCCTACCACTTCATATGTGATATGGAAGGGGAAGAGCCTATATCTTAAGTTTGTTAAGATTTGGGGTTGTCCGGCCTATGTCTAAAAGCAAAATCCGGACAAGCTCGAGGCATGGTCTGTTATGTAGAACTGGAAGGGTTCCAGCTATACAAACTGCAGCTGATGATTTGGTACAACCGAAGGATTCAATAGTTTCCAACGAACCTCAGCCTCTCCGCCGATCTAGCAGGGTTCCTTACCCACCTGAGAGATACTTCGGTTTCTTTATGACAGTGGGAGCGAGGATTGCATCATGAGATGATGACCCAACTAGTTTCGAGCTGGCCATCAGGAGTGGGACTCTGTAAGAATGGCTGGGTGCTTATCGATCTGAGATGGAATCCTTATACACCAACAAAGTATGGACTTTGGTTGCTTTATCTAAAGGGTTAGATCCCCATCAGGAGCGAGTATATCTTGAGAAGATTACTTGGTGTACATGGAAAAGTTGAGACTTTCAAAGCTATGCTTAAGTCCATCCAGATCCTACTTGCCACGGCTACATACCATGACTACGATATCTGGTGGTTGGATGTCATGACTGCTTTTCTAAATGATGTTTTAGAAAAGAGTGTCTATAAGTACACAGCCAGAGGGCTTCGTAGACAGTGGGAGCAGCGGAAACGTGTGCAAGATGTTTT
The DNA here is from genome assembly GCA_030015575.1 of Agapanthus africanus. NCBI lineage: Eukaryota > Viridiplantae > Streptophyta > Magnoliopsida > Asparagales > Amaryllidaceae > Agapanthus > Agapanthus africanus. The sequence goes on along the minus strand of CM057339.1, from coordinate 690,461,232 downwards.
ATATGATAAAGCAGGCATCGCGGAGATGGAACATCTGTTTTGATGTGGTAGTCAAAGAGTTTGACTTCATCAAAATGGTAGATGAACCTTGTATATACAAAAAAGGTAGTAGAGAGTATGGTGGTGATCTTCGTAGAGTACGTGGATGACATACTCTTGATAGGGAAAGAGTTTCCTATGCTACGCTCGGTCAATCTCCGCTTATCACAAGGATTCTCCATATAGGATCAAAGTGATACCTCCTAAATCCTGGGTTTTGGATCTATGAGATAGATCTAAATTGGATGTTAGAATACTCACTAGTTGTAGTGAGATGGTATCAATCGATCCTGGGGAGAATCACTGGAAAGGTTCCAGAGTGATAAGGACGACTGAATGTCAGTCGCAGGCATTGTCTTTACCCTCAGTGGAGGGACGGTATGTTGGAAGAGTTCCAAGCTAGATACCGTGACATACTAGACGATTAAAGGCAAGATACATCGTTACAATGGATGCTACCAAAGAGGCAGTCTGGATATATATAAGTTCATGAGATGAACTTCGTTCCTACCATTGTGTGACAATGGAGTTGTGGCTTCAGCCAAGGAACTACCATCCCATCAGAAATCCAGATATAATTCTTAGGCAGTATCACCTGATCATGGAGATGGTTGATCTCCAGGGAGGTCGAGGTTAGGAGAGTAGACACAGAGGACAACAGCGCGGATCCACTCACGAAGGCCTTTTTCCCAGTAGAGACTTTTATGGGATGGTTGAGTATGAGATACTTCAACCACAGCTAATTGTTGGGTATGCGATACCATAACAGATGGCCCTAGTGCAAGTGGGAGATTGTTAGTTATATGTATGCCCTAAACGCCATTACTGTACATGCGATGTATATTGTAGTGGATGCTAGGACATATATAGGGAGGACTTTCTTGCTCGACATGATAGTATGCTATCTGGTTGTACTTTATCTTAACTTGTACTCTGATTGTCTCTATGTTACATGTTGATAAAGCCCTTAGGATATGTACTCGACTACTGGGACTATGATGAGATCATACTAGTGGGGCCACGGTAGTCGACGAGTACATCCTATAACTGTTCCTAGTCGAGGGTGTATCGAGACAGGGCATCGATGCACCAGAGTAGACTAGCGTATACGCATCTTGACCCATATGATGGGCGATGGATGATCCCATATCCATCGGTGTTTGACATCAAGGATGGTGTACGGGTGCTCAGTGGAGACTGGGTACACTGGACGGACTCGCCGAGAACTCCCAGATGGTATTATACCATACGTCAGATGGCGGTTCTCCGGTGACACTGGTACAGAGTAGTCTGTTGACCCGAGATCGTCATAGAGTCTTGTGTGGTTCCCACTGTGCTTTGATTTCCATCATACCACGTCCAAGAGGGCGTGCAAAAAGGTGGCTTTTGGGTACAGTCCCGAATCATATGGAGGCAATGAGCGATAGGAGGGGATTCGTCTCTCCCGGTATAGGGAGTTGATGTTGTGCTGTGTTCGATTGGCTATAACCGGAAATCCCTGGCCAGGGTTGCTGAGATTTACTGGTAAGTGTTATCAGTAGTTTCTCGAACTGTTATAGACCTCATATCGACACGACTTATCGAGCTAATGGGGTCTGACGTTTACCACCCCTAGGCGAGATATGCGACATATCAGACGACGAGACCGGACTGTACGGGAGTGTTACTGTTTGGATCCACAGGAGAATGTACAGGCTTTCTTGTTGATCTTCTGAGCGCTCAATACCTCGGTAGCTGTTACGTTTAGCTGACCGCTTGCAGCTTGTGGGTGTTTGATATGATCATCACCTACTGCTGGCGTATTGACGATTCTTTAGAGTCCTACACAGAGGTTTCTTGACTCAGGAAAAACGGAGTAGGAGCACATATGTGATATGTGCGGGACCGAGGATAATGCGGTATGTGATATCGTATTGTATTCTCGCGATATTTGATATCAGCCGGATCATCGGATCAAGTGTTGATTCGATGAATCGGTACGGATAAATATTAGCCGGTTATATGCGATATAGCCGGATTGTCGGATCAAGTGTTGATTCGATAATTTAATGTATAATAATATATGTGATATATTAAATTGCATTAACTAATATTTGCTCGCTAAAAGATTCTTTTTCTCACTCGGGTAATACATTGATATATATGCGATATATGTTAATTGTATTATTTTATTTTGTTACGGTAAATATTATATATGTGATATATAATATTGTAACATGATATGATAACTAATGCAACTCGTTTAGTGGAGTTTAAACTTGATTAGGGTTCGGATTAGGGTTAATCTTTCTAGAAGTTTCTAGAAGGATTTGTTTTGTTTTGTGAAAGATATTTGTTCATGACTCATGCTTTAACTTTACCCAAAACCCTAACCCTAGTCAATTCTCTACAATGGTTAAGTGAACCATGGTTGCATTATTCTTCATATTAATCCTTTCTTATTCATCACAAAAGAGAATGAAAACACTATTCTTCTTCTTCCTCCATTTTCTTTCATGGAAAAACCTTTCTTGATTTTTCCAAGTGATGAATAATAGTGAGAAAATGATAAATAAATAGAGCAAAATTCCTACTTCATCATCCTCATCTTCCCTTGCCATTTAGATGAGGGTGTTCACATCATTTCATGAGTGTTAGCTTTTGTTAAAGAAACTTCGAGGTAGATCATCGTAGTATCGAAGATCGGAAGCAAAGGTTGCGTCATTCTCTTCGTGGAACCTCTCGAGAGCCCGGAACCCGATGATCGCAGCGAAGGGACCACAACACGGAGCATATGAAGTGAAGGACCAGATCTACAAAGGTTGTAATCCCTCTCACTTAGTGTTAAATTGTTTAGCATGTTGTTTTTCGCCTAATCTCTAGTTTAAAGTTCCGTATTCGGGTAGTTCGGCACGGCTAAATTTTCATTCGGGCATGGTTGATGCCTCGTAGACCCTTGTGCGCGTGCCTAGCAACCCTACAAAACTCATTTAATTCAAATGACACATAACCCTCCTTAGTCACCATCTTCTAGAAGCTTCTTGTACAATTACGAGAACGCCCCTCCAATCCGCAAAAATACGGAAAAACTTTAGACTGTAAAAATCCAATAACCGGATACCAGTAACTGGCTTAAACCAAAGCCGACTGGTAAAAACTGTCCGAAAGTCGTACGCGGGTAAACGCACGTATGTGTCCGAACCCTTGTCGTAAAACCATACGACCTCTATATCGTTTCGCCTGGAGTAGGAAACTCTCTGTGTAGGACTCTAGAGACTCAACTACTACGCTGGCAGTGGGTTTAACCACAGACCGCAAGCGGCACTAGCTGTACGTAACGGTCCCCAGGTAGTTGTCGATAAGAAGGCCGATGAGGAAACCCATCCGAACTCCTACTGAGTCTGATGTGACAATCTCCATACAGTCCGGTCCGTTCGTCCAAGACTATCGCATATCGGGCCTAGGGGGGCGGCAAGCGTCAGTCCCCTAATAGCGGTATAAGTCGTGTCGGAGGGAAGCCCATTACACCCTGAGAAACTACTGGAACCTACCAGAAAATCTCGCTTGCCCTGGCCAGGGACTTTGCGTAATGGCTCTCTGACACAGCACGATATCTACTCCCAATACCGTGAGGGACGAATCCTGTCTAACCGCTACTGCCTCCAAGTGCTCGGGACTGCACCCAACTGCTACCTGTTTGCACGACTCCTTTGAGCCGTGGTAGGGTAGCAATCTAATAACAGTGGGACACACTCGAGGAGAAGTAGCAGTGTCAAGTCTGCGGACTACGCTGTACTCATGTCACCTGGGAACTGTTCACTGACGACTGGTATCAAACCAACCAACAGTTCCCTGTGAGTCCTGTCCGGTGTACCCGTAACCTAACGAGCACCTGTATACTATCTCCAGTACGACGTACTGACGGCTGTGGGACAGACCATCTCCCCAACTGGGATGAGAAGCGTACACACCAGTCTACTCCGGAGTATCGATGCTCTGTCTCGATAATCCAACGACCAGGGACCTGAATAAGGATGTGCTTGTAGACTACCCAGCCCCCACTAGTGTGACTGCCATCACAACGCTGGTAGACAAGCAAGATCCTAAGAGCTCTATCAATACGTACACTCACATATTAAGATAGAAAAACCAAGTAGCATACTACCATGTTTAGCAAGACTGTTATATACATGTGAATATCCTAAGCTTCCATTAAGTAATATACAAACTAGTATGATACAGTAATGGCCTTCTAGGGCATAAACACTAACAATCTCCCACTTGCACTAGGGCCATGTACTGGCATATCGTAGACCAATGATCTCGAGTAGCCTCTCGAACTGAATCTGAGGAAGGGCCTTTGTGAATGGATCAGCAATGTTCTCTTCTGAAGCAACTCTCCGTACCTCGATCTCCTGACGATCAATGATCTCCCTGATCAGGTGATACCGCCTCAAGATGTGTCTGGACTTCTGATGGGACCTTGGTTCCTTCGCTAAAGCTATAGCTCCGTTGTTGTCGCAATACAGAGGTATTGGATCAACTATGGTAGGAACCACCTGAAGTTCTGTTAGGAACTTCTTCATCCAGACTGCTTCTTTTGCGGCATCGCAAGCAGCTATATACTCCGCTTCCATCGTCGAGTCAGTAACGGTGTCCTGCTTGGAGCTCCTCCAGCACACCGCCCCTCCATTGAGGGTAAAGACATAACCCGACATGGACTTGGAATCGTCCTTATCACTCTGGAAGCCGGAATCAGCAAAGGCCTCCAACCTGAGGTCTTTTCCGCCATAAATCAAGAACATCTCCTTAGTCCTCCTCAGGTACTTGAGAATGTTCTTTACTGCTATCCAGTGTTTCTCCTCTGGGTCTGACTGATACCGGCTCACCACGCTCAGTGCTTAAGCTACATCTGGTCTGGTACACAACATCGCATACATTATAGAGCCTACCGCAGAAGCGTAGGGTATAATAGGCATGCGTTCCCTTTCCAAATCAGTCTTGGGAGACATCTCTTTGGAGAGGGTGATTCCGTGACAAGCCGGTAGATTACCGCGCTTAGAATCTTCCATACTGAATCTTTTCAGTATAGTGTCGATATACCTGGACTGCGAAAGTCCCAACATCCTCTTGGATCTATCACGATAGATCCGGATCCCCAGAATGTAAGAGGCATCACCCAGGTCTTTCATGGAGAACCTGTGTGACAAGAATCCTTTGACAGATTGTAGCATATGAATGTCATTTCCTATCAATAGAATGTCATCCACGTACAAGACGAGGAATACGACACTTCTGGCTACAACTTTACTATATATGCACGGCTCATCTGGATTTTTGATAAAGTCATATTCTTTGACTGTCTCATCAAAACAGATGTTCCAACTCCGCGATGCCTGCTTTAGTCCATAAATAGACTTAAGCAGCTTGCATACTTTCCCGCTGCTCCCACTCTGATTGAAACCCTCTGGCTGATCCATATAGACGCTCTCTTCTAAATTTCCATTCAGAAAAGCCGTCTTTACGTCCATCTGCCAGATTTCATAATCATGGAAGGCAGCAATAGCAAGAAGGACCCGAATGGATTTGAGCATAGCCACTGGAGAAAAAGTTTCGTCATAGTCCAAACCAGGTCTTTGACGAAAACCCTTTGCAACAAGTCTAGCCTTATAGGTTTCCACCTGTCCATCTACACCAATCTTTTTCTTGAAGATCCATTTGCATCCTATGGGTTTTACCCCATCTGGAGCAAAGTCCAAAGTCCATACTTTGTTGGTGTACATGGACTCCATTTCGGTCCGCATTGCATCTAGCCATCGTACCGAGTCGCCGCTCTGGATGGCCTGCTGGAAGTCAGTAGGTTCATCATCTTCTATGATGCAATCCTCTCTATCCCCGTCTATGAGAAAACCGTAGTATCTCTCAGGCGGATGAGACGGCCTACTACTCCTGCGGAGGGGTGCGGGAATGTTATGTTCTTCTTGAACTTCTGGTTCTACCAAACTTTCAGTTGCAGCTTGTGGTTCTGGAATTTCTTCCAGTTCTATTTCGCTCCCACTTGATTCCTTTTCTAAAAACTGATGTTCTAGAAAATGGGCATTACGAGAAACAAACACCTTTTGTTCCTCTGCGTAATAGAATAGATATCCCCTGGAGTGCTTTGGATATCCCACAAACAAACACTTTACTGATCGTGCCTCGAGCTTGTCCACATGCTGCTTTTTAACAAAAGCTGGACATCCCCAAATCTTTATATACTGTAGATGGGGTTTCTTCCCGCTCCACATCTGATATGGAGTGGTAGGCACAGTCTTGGTAGGTACCATGTTCAAAAGATATGCCGCTGATTCTAGCGCATGACCCCAGAAAGATCGCGGTAACTCAGCATTACTCATCATGGATCGTACCATATCCAATAGGGTTCGATTCCGTCTCTCCGATACACCGTTATGCTGTGGAGTGTACGAAGGAGTAAGCTGAGAGAGAATTCCTTTCTCTTTTAGGTAACCTAGGAACTCGGCACTCAAGTATTCACCACCTCGATCAGATCTAAGTGTCTTTATACTTTTGCCGGTTTGGTTTTCTACTTCATTCTTATACTCTTGGAATTTCTCAAAAGCCTCGGATTTATGTTTCATCAGATAAATAAATCCGTATCTTGAGTAATCATCCGTGAAAGTAATGAAATAGGAAAAACCACCTCTCGCATGTGTAGACATTGGACCGCATACATCACTGTGTACGAGTCCTGAGAGCTCGCTCGCTCTTACTCCATGTCCAGTGAATGGAGTCTTTGTCATTTTTCCTTTGAGACATGATTCGCAAGTGGCATAAGTTTGATATTCGAACGAATCCAAATATCCTTCTTTATGTAACTTAGTTAACCTTTTCTCATTGATATGACCTAGTCTACAATGCCATAAGAAAGCCTTATTTAAATCTGGAGACTTTCTTTTTAGTGTGTTCTGGATATTGAAAATTTGGAGTTGGTTTAAAACATATATGCCGTTATTTAGTGTACTTGACCCAATCAAACCATGATTAAGGTGGATGTTGACAACATCTCTTACAAACGTGAAATCATAACCTTTATTTGATAACAAGGAAACTGATATGATATTACACGTTAAGCTTGGTACAAAATAACAGTTATGTAAAACCAAAATGTGTCCACTCGTCAATCCTAGGTGATAGTCCCCGACGGACGCAGCTCCCACGCTAGCTCCGTTAGCAACCTTTAGGGTCATATCACCTTCCTTCAGCACTCTACGGTTTCTCAGTGCCTGCAATGAATTGCAAATATGAGATCCTGATCCGGTATCCAATACCCAGGAAGTAGAGTTGATCGACAGACAATTCTCAATTACAAACACACCTGAAATCGAAGCCACAGCTTGCTTCGGTTCCTGGTTCTTGGCGTTCCACGCCTTGCAATCCTTCTTCCAGTGCCCTTTCCTGTGACAATGGAAGCACTCATCCTGACCAACTATCGGTACTGCTTTCTTTTTCTTTCCCTTCCCTCCCACCTTACTAACACCTCCTCTAGGTCTGGGTGCGGCCTTCTTCTTCCTTCCTTTGGCCCTAGCCTTGGACCCGGAAGAAGATGTACCGCCAACAAACATAGCGGGTGTTTCCCTTGCCTTCTGCAAGGTGCCCTCTGCACTCCTTAACATGTTCAGGAGTTCCGCAAGTTCAACTTCTTTTCCTTGAAGGTTGAAGTTGAGGATAAACTGGGCGTAGGTGGGAGGAAGGGACTGGAGAATAAGGTCTGTATAGAGCTCATTATCCAAAGTCGTCCCAAGATCTGCGAGCTCTTCAATATAGCCGATCATCTTTAGGACATGTTCACCTACCGATGACCCGACAGCCAACCTCGCTCGAAACAAGTTCTTAGAGGTCTCGTATCTTGCTATACGAGATTGCTCTCTATAAAGTTCCTTTGTATGGAGAAATATGCCATCTAGGGACATATCCTCGTGCCTCCTCTGATGTTCATTGTTCATCGAGGCAAGCACGATGCACTTGGCTCTCGCGCAATCTAAATCCCAGGTTTTGCGGATTTCCTTATCCGCATTGCTGGATTTGGGACCAGGGACAGCAGGTGCCGTAGCGGTGAGGACGTACCCCAGTTTGTCATAGGTCAAAGCCATTTTGACATTCCGCAGCCAATCTTTATAGTTTGGCCCCGTCAGTATATTTTTCTCTAAAAGTAACTTAAGTCCAGTCATTTTCAGGGTCGCTGCAATTAGGAGAGAGAGAAGAAAACTCTTTAGCATGATGCTCTTGCAAGTTTAGAGTGGTTTTTAGTTTATCTAAACTGGATGGCTCCCACTGTTTCTCGAATCCTTCCTCAAACCATAAAAGAAGAATTAGTCAAGACTATTCTCACCGTACAATACTTGCTTAACCGTTCAGCCAGGCTGGTGTCGGTACTTCGAGGGAGGTTTTCCAACGCTTTCGCGAAGTTCCTTAATTAAATAACCTCTTTTCTCTGGGGGCGTAACCCCGCTGACACTTTTCTGGACACCTACTAGGTTTATAGCATTGATCGTTAAGTGACGAATATCCTGATAAGTATCATATACTCACAGTAGGATCGGGATCCAAATATCATCGTCTGATAATGTTGTAGGAATGCTACCAACATTCATCAAACTCAAAATGGTATGCATCTCTTTGCAAATTTCAGTTTCTTTAGAAATTCCCGATATAAGTTTTTGCCCCATGCTCTTATGACCTTGGCGTTAGGTCAAAATGTCATAAGTCACATGTCAAGTTCTACCCATCATTATCTTGTCAATTTGAACCCATCCGTATATATCCTTGACGTTCGGCCAAAATGATAATACGACTGTCCCAAACTAACTCATCTATCTATGCAACAAATGAATATCCAGCAGCTACCAAACACTATGCCTTGGCGTTAGGTCAAAATACATAGCTTGAATACTACTGAATACCCAGATGAAATGACGGAGGGCTACGACTGGTTTTGGCGAAACCGTGAACGTAGTGAACTTGATATAACCGAAGGAACCTGATAGCTTTTAAAAGGAGTGGTTAAAGCTCCGCATTTAAAAATATCTGTTTTAAAAATAACCGAGTGGTTTCTTTTAAATTGTTCCAATGATTAAAACTTTGGTTTATTTTCTTTGCATTATAAATAATGCGTCCCATCATTAACCTATCATTGCAGAAAACAACGAAAATACAACGTCCTCTTATGCCATCCGCATTCGCCACGGGGTCCCGTCATTACCCGTTAGGTTACTTAACTAACGACAGAGCGGGGGCTGGGCTAGCGCGGGTGCAAAACATAAGTGACGTCTAAATAGCTACAATATATATAGATATTTTATATTCGTCTGACGCAATGATATTCATTCCAGAACACAGATAAACAATATTGGATTTGCAAGCAATCTGTATTTCTTTTGAGCCTGCAAGAAAAGACAGATTACACAGTTGTGATGAATAGCCGTTACCCCACCCTCGACCCCTACGGGTACGGCAAACTACCCACCCGGCAGTTTGTGTACCCCACCTTGGGTCAGTCCTAGGAGCAAAAACAGTAAAATGAAATAATACAACGGTGGCTACAACCGCAACCTGGATGTGCCCCGCAAAATAATATTACAACAAATTACATTTACAACAAATGAATTAAATAATAACCCATTGCAAAACCCCGGCTATACACCACAACAGTCCAATACAGTTTATATGCACAAACAGATATAACCATTTCAGAAATGTGCAACCCCCTGCCAACCGACATACTAGCAGTTAGGGGAGGTTTACGAACACATTAAACAATCACAGATATAATCCAATATGCAAATACTGTACATTTTCGATCGATTAAACATCTTTAATATTGCTCCAAAAACTGCTCTGTTAAACTGAAACCTGAGCAAAATTAAAATATTCCAGAAAATCCCAAATATCATACAGAAGCAACTCAAGAAAATTGGGATCCTGAATCGCCAACTCGGCGGCGGATCCGCGGCGACTCAGTAGACTGAGGCCGCGGTTCCGCGGCTAGTTTGGCGATTCAGGGGCCAATTTTTCTTGGGTGTTCTTATAATGTCTTAACAAGCTTTCTGAACGAACATGAAAAATTTTAGGACATCATTTTAATTTCGACAGAAACTTGACAGATTTAGGGTTTTCCGGCTTCGTTTTTCCGTTCGAAATTCGTACAAATTTGCAATTAAGTTATTTATTGTTTAGCGAGGCTCTGATACCACTGTAAGTCGATGTAGTACACCCCAATACTTGTGGGGAGGCGGAATTTTCAAAAACGATCTTGTTTAGTGAACGAACATCGACTAACCGCTTGAATCGAAGCTAAACTATAAATAACCAAACACAAAGTGTTTCTAAACTACTGTATTTAGGGATTATACCTAATGAACCAACTCCTTCGTCTTTACGATCTCCTTGTTCTCCTCGGCCTTCTCTAGGTAGTAGACGATCCACCCGAAAGCAAAACTCCAAGCTAAACCTCTAAACTTGAGGCAACTAACCTTCTTGGATTGCTAATCAAAGAAGCTAGGATGAAATAGAGTGATGGTTATGGATTGTTTAGTCTAACTAATCCTTTGATCTCAACTCATGAGGTGTAAGGATTAGGGTTTGAAGATGAGAGCTTGAGGAAAGAGAAGATGATAATAATAATGAAATGAGAATAGTAAGTTATCATAATATAAATGAAGCATTCTCTTTTATCAACAAAAGAAAATAAGTGATGAATAAGCATGCTTCACAAATATCTAATGGTGATTCATTAGCATGACTCATTAAGCATTTATCATGCATTAATGATATGCATGAATCACCCTCATGACTCACTAAACTCATTTAATGCAAATGACACATAACCCTCCTTAGTCACCATCTTCTAGAAGCTTCTCGTACAATTACGAGAACGCCCCTCCAATCCGCAAAAATACGGAAAAACTTTAGACTGTAAAAATCCAATAACCGGATACCAGTAACTGGCTTAAACCAAAGCCGACTGGTAAAAACTGTCCGAAAGTCGTACGCGCGTAAACGCACGTATGTGTCCGAACCCTTGTCGTAAAACCATACGACCTCTATATCATTTCTCCTGGAGTAGGAAACTCTCTGTGTGGGACTCTAGAGACTCGACTACTACGCTGGCAGTGGGTTTAACCACAGACCGCAAGCGGCACTAGCTGTACGTAACGGTCCCCAGGTAGTTGTCGATAAGAAGGCCGATGAGGAAATCCATCCGAACTCCTACTGAGTCTGATGTGACAATCTCCATACAGTCCGGTCCGTTCGTCCAAGACTATCGCATATCGGGCCTAGGGGGGCGGCAAGCGTCAGTCCCCTAATAGCGGTATAAGTCATGTCGGAGGGAAGCCTATTACACCCTGAGAAACTACTGGAACCTACCAGCAAATCTCGCTTGCCCTGGCCAGGGACTTTGCGTAATGGCTCTCTGACACAGCACGATATCTACTCCCAATACCGGGAGGGACGAATCCTGTCTAACCGCCACTGCCTCCAAGTGCTCGGGACTGCACCCAACTGCTACCTGTTTGCACGACTCCTTTGAGCCGATTTAGGGTAGCAATCTAAGAACAGTGGGACACACTCGAGGCGAAGTAGCAGTGTCAAGTCTGCGGACTACGCTGTACTCATGTCACCTGGGAACTGTTCACTGACGACTGGTATCAAACCAACCAACAGTTCCCTGTGAGTCCTGTCCGGTGTACCCGTAACCTAACGAGCACCTGTATACTATCTCCAGTACGACGTACTGACGGCTGTGGGACAGACCATCTCCCCAACTGGGATGAGAAGCGTACACACCAGTCTACTCCGGAGTATCGATGCTCTGTCTCGATAATCCAACGACCAGGGACCTGAATAAGGATGTGCTTGTAGACTACCCAGCCCCCACTAGTGTGACTGCCATCACAACGCTGGTAGACAAGCAAGATCCTAAGAGCTCTATCAATACGTACACTCACATATTAAGATAGAAAAACCAAGTAGCATACTACCATGTTTAGCAAGACTGTTATATACATGTGAATATCCCAAGCTTCCATTAAGTAATATACAAACTAGTATGATACAGTAATGACCTTCTAGGGCATAAACACCAACACTTTCGCTATGTATATTCATGAGCAAGTAAGCCCCACCTTGGTAGACTTTGTTTATGATATACGGGCCCTCGTAGTTTGGCTCGAATTTCCCTCATTTAGCGCGATTGGGGATCATAGATCTCTTGACCACTAGTACGAGTTCTCCCTGGCGGAATGATCTCGACCTAGTCAATCTTTCGTATGAGCGCGTCATCCTTACTTTGTAAGCTTCTAGGTTTTGCTGTGCCGTGTGACGAGTTTCATCGAGGGCGTCGAGCTCCTCGAGCCGAAGATGAGCATTCTCTTCGTCCGTTAGCTCATAATGAACTGCCACTAGTAGAGAAGATAGCTCTATCTCCAAGGGGAGTACTGCTTCAGCGACGAATACCAATGCATACAGCGTTGTGTTTTGTGGCCGTTTTGAACGTGGTCCGATACGCCCAGAGAGCTTCATGCAATCTCTCGTGCCAATCTCTTCTATTTCTGGACACCGATTTCTTTATGATCTTCGTCAAGGTCTTGTTGAAGGCCTTAGCTAGACCGTTAGCTCGGGGATTATAGACCGAAGAGTATCTCCAGTCTATATTAAGTTGGTGCGCGAAGCTGCCGATTCTGTGACTTCTGTAGGCTGGCCCGTTATCGAAGATAATCCGTCGCAGAGTGCCGAACCGATAGATGAGGTGTGTCTTGAAGAAATGAAGGATGTATTGATGAGTTTCTCTGCATCAGGAGCTTCTTTGACATTTATTGATGAGTGAGAGATCATGTGACAGCTTACCATATAATCCTCGGGATCTTCTGAATAATTATCTCCTTCATCAGCGTCATCGGCTTCATTTTCAAGAACATGCTTAAAGAATCCATCTAACGTGATTGGTGTCCGTGCCTTCTGGTTATATTCTTCCAGTGCATCGATGTATTTCTGCAGACCTATACAGCTATCATTGGGTTGGACGGGCTTCTTGGCCTTCTTCTTTTTCTTTAAAGACCTTGGAGGCTTGGCCTGAATGTTTTGTCCACCATCACCAACTTTCAGTGTTGGGCGCGGCTTCAGCATCCCCTCAATAATCTCGGGCTCCAGCAGGCTCTTCCACCTAATCGCCGGGCATGTTTGGAGATCCTTCAGCATTCATTTTGTTTTGGCTGAATGAGCAACCTCCCATGGAGTTTCTTCTATAAAAGAGCACGATGCCCCCGGCATGTCCATCTTTTTAGGAGCGTGTGGCTGGGGCGGGCTCACCTTCCAATTCTCAGACAGCGCGAATTTGCCCTGTTGGTATTGGTCCTCAATCCAGCCTTTGAAGACGAAGCAATCTTCGATTGGATGGCTTACTGCTCGGTGGTAGGGGAAGTAATTAGGATTGTTGGCGTCGCCTGGCTGCAGTGGACGTCTTGGATCTAGCAGATTGATGAGCTTGTTGCGCATCGCCAGCTCGAACAGTCTCCTCGTTTTATCCCGGGGAGACGAGTAAAGGCGTTTTAGCTTTTCGTTAAAGAATCGTTGTCTATCGCTTTGGCGATAAGCTGGTTTTGGACCGCTGGGTTGCTGCTGAAGATTGGTGACGAAGGTCGCTTTCCCTTTTCCCTTTTCGTTTTGAGGCTCTATTTTCGAGGAAGACGGTCTATGGCCTATCTGATCCATTTAGGCCAGCTTGTCAATCAAGGCCTAGAAGGTAATTGGCTTAAAAAACATCATGAACTGTGATATGGTCGCCTGCGGATCGAGAGTACCCACGAACATGCCTACTGCAGGAGCCTCTTCTATGCGCTGTTCGCACTTTGACCATAGGTTCCACCACAGCATCGCGTACTGAACCCATGTTTCGCCTGGCTTCACCCTGGCGTTAATTAGTGCGGTGATCGGGGTGCGCTCGCTAGCGCTTGCGAAACGCTGAGTGAATAGCAATTTCATCTCCGTAAAAGTTTTGACGGAGTCGTTGGGAAGCTCCGAATACCATTCGAACGCCGTCTCTGCCAAGCTGTCGACAAATTGGCGAAATAGTAGCTTATCGTCACCTCCAGTTTTTCCGCACAAAGCCCTGAACTGAGCGACGTGCTGATGGGGATTGCCGGTCCACTTATATACGTGGAACTTAGGAATCGTGTATCCTGGCGGGTACTTAATCTGATCATACCATCCTGGATATGGTCGCCCAATTCCGACGACTTGGCCAATTGCTTCATTTGCCTGGTGAGCTCGTATCTGTTGAGCTATATAGTGACCACCGGGCGTGCCAGAATCTGTTCACTGCCGAAAACCGGGAAGACAAACGTCTCGCCTGAATTTGGGAGCAGATGCTATTTAGTTTTATCCGTCGATCTCTCCGAAGATGCCAAGTTGATTTATGGCACCATGTATCGAAGGTTAGACGGATGCGGCCGATGTAGCAGACTTCGTCAGATTCCCCCTCATGGTGAAGGGTTTTTTGATTGCGGGGACGCTCTTCCCTGCAGGCGTAAGCCCCTGTAGTTAATTACGCTACCGCATCGTGGTAACCACTTTCTCCTTCTCCAGATGGTCACTTCGTGTCGTGGGTGTTTGTTTTGTTTTTGGTTGCCCGTGGATTGTATACGGAGACTAATTTATGTTGTCGCCCGTGGATTGTATACGGAGACTAATTTATGTTGTCGCCCGTAGGGCGTGGATTAGTCCAAATCCATATTTTTTTAGATTTGGGTTTGGGTTGGGTTTAAGGATCGTTAATCTCATTTGAGACTAAAATCAACTTAAACGTTTGTTAAGGATACGTTAGTCTAATTTTAGACTAAGATCTACTTAACAGGACCATTTAGATCCAACAAAAGAGCATTTGGGCTCTATTGTTTTAGTTTAGGGACATTGCGGTCCATTGGTTTTAAGGACATCATAGTCCATAATTTAAAGACATCATAATCTATAGAGTTTTGGTTCAACCGTTTGGGGATGCGCCAAAAGTTATTGGTTATTAGGACCCTCCATCTCACTGAAGACGTTGAAGAATTACATCGACATATATCAGCGGTATGAAGAGATGTACCCTTGAACCAATGTTGGTTAGGAGATCTGTAGTCAAGTTTGAGACTAACATCAGTTAAAAAGATTTATGAGCATATGGGCTCAATTAATCTGAATAAGGGATATATGGCCAACTTGGGCTCGGCCCACTCAGTTAAAATGTTGAACATTTAATTATGCTCAGTCCTTTTTATTTAACAATGCCGAGCATTGGTTTGGGTTCTGACACCTTTTTTGTATTTTATTGAGTGTTGAACACTCTTTATAGCGCTGGGCTTTATCTTTCAAAGAACACTTTGTGTTCACTCAACGCCCACGTGAGGAGCACGTGGAGCGCTTGGCGCTGATCGTCAGATTTGGAGCGCTAAGGTGCTTCTTATGAAGTAGCACACTAGTGAGGAGCACGTGACGCGCTTGGCGCTGATCGCCAGATTTGGAGCGCTAAGGCGCTTCTTATGAAGTAGCGCACACGTGAGGAGCACGTGACGTGCTTGGCGCTGATCACCAGATTTGGAGCGCTAAGGCGCTTCTTATGAAGTAGCGTACACGTGAGGAGCATGTGGCACGCTTGGCGCCGATCGTCAGATTTGGAGCGCTAAGGCACTTCTTATGAAGTAGCGCACACATGAGGAACACGTGGCGCGCTTGGCGCTGATCGCCAGATTTGGAGCGCTAAGACGCTTCTTATGAAGTAGCGCACACGTGGGAAGTACGTGGTGCGCTTGGCGCTGAGCGCCAGACTTGGAGTGCTGAAGCGCTCCTTTGGCCGTTTTGGTCAGTTCTGTGCTCTGAGAATTAAATTCTCGTTTATAAAAGACTTTGTCTCGTGGCTCTAAGAACAAGGTTCTTATTTTAAGAGGAGATGTTACAATCTCATTTTTTTGTGAAAGACTTTGTCTTTATCTTGTAGATCTATGATCTAAAGAGAACTAAGTTCTTCTCCCTCCCTTTTTATAATGAGATGCTATGATCTCTTTTTGTGAAAGACCTCTGTCTCATAGATCTATGATTTAGAAAAAGAACTAAATTCTTCTTCTTTTTTATGAGATGCTTCGATCTCTTTGTTTTATTTAACTTGAAGAAATTTTTCTTCTAAGAGCTTACTCTTCTCATTGAAATTTCTCAAAGTTTGTGGGGGGGCGTTCCTCTGTGTAAGACTTGAAGTCTTGGGGCCTTTATATAGTGGAGGCTGATTTGTTGAATCAGTTAAAGAGATCTTTTCTCTGATTGATTTTGGGATGTTTCCCCGCCATTGGATTTTTGATCCTAGGGCTTCTGTTTTACAAAAGACATCTTTCTTGTTATTAACAAGATTGGGAAATTATTTTCCCATACAGAGATTACTCCGTATCTTGGTGATTTTTAGTCACCATTGGATCTTTGATCCAACGGTGCTCTGATTTACAGAGCAAAATCTTTCTTGTTTGAAAAGATTCTGAGGAGTATTTCCTTAACAGAATTTTATTATGGTAATTTGATAATTTATCGTCTTCGTTGGATCTTTGATCCAACGGTGGAGAATATTTAGTTTTAGCGCTTGGCGCTCTCGTGCCTTGCACGTGAGCACTGCTTCTGAGTTTTCGACTCTTAGCGCTGGCGCACTTGGCGCTAGCGCTCTCGTGCTCTGCACGTGAGCACTGCCTCAGAGTCTTTGACTCTCAGTGCTGGTGCTCTTTGCGCTAGCGCTCTCGTGCTTTGCACGTGAGTGTTGTCTCAGAGTTTTTGACTCTTAGCGCTGGCGCTCTTGGCGTGAGCGCTCTTATGAAGCGCTGCTTCATTTCTAATTTCAAAATTTGAACAGAGCCTTACTCTGATTGGGGAAACATCCGTTATACGAATCACCGAAATAGCGGGCCTAATTAAGTAACCACTTTCCTTAGTCATACTTGTCTTAGACATTACAAGAAAAATGCAGATAAGCAATTGATTACCCATGACCCTCCTTTGTCCTAATTGAGCGCGAATGTCCTAGAGGCTTGGTCTAGAATTTTTTTTATTAATGTAGGGTTTTGTGTATGCTCGTTTGTAATTTGTAGGGCCTACGAAGGGTGATGAAATCCCCACCTAATCTGAATTTTGTTTTCTTTCCCCTTAATGTCCGTTTTAAATATGCAAAACAAACTAAAATCTAAAACTCGCAAAAAGATTTTTTCAAAATTATTTTAGAGATGATGTTTGCAAAGAATTCTGCAGGTAAAAACAGTTTACTAGAGCTTTATAGGAGAGAAGAAGAAGAGTAAATGATACCGGAGAAAGTTGGGGGCCTAACACCCCAATATGGCTGCGGTTTAGCCACCAAAAGCACAAATTGGCCGCGTTTCCGCCATTGGTTCGTGAGATCTCCCTTCCAAACTTTAGCACAACACTCCAATGCTTCTCTGCTTCTATTTGATAATTTATGAATCACTATTGGTTTGCTCCAAGTGCTCTAGAATTCATGCAAAACTCACACAAGAATTGTTAAAAATACAAAATGCGGTTATTATTATTATTATTATTTATATTCTCCGGTTTTATATTCGAAATCAACACGAATAACAAGAAAAATAATTACGACCATTTCCCCGGCAACGATGGCGTTTGATTGGATGCGAAAAGGTGTCGTGTCTATGTATGTTGTAAATAACCGCAATCAAGACGTTGTCGCAAAGAGCTAGCCGCGATGAGTACGGGTCGTCCGCAGGGAAACAGTGAATTTCTTATCTTTTTTTAGACGAGTTGATAGAAAAAAGATGAGATGTTTGTCGTTTTAAACAAGGATGGTTAGAAAATTTTATAATAGAAAAGTTTGTAGGGTTTATATGACTTAATAGTTAATGGATGAAGTAAAAAAAATAATTCTTTTTATCTTTTAATTATTTAATATTAGAGAGATAGCGATGAATGTGGAATAGGCTTCTTGGAGGGTATTAGGGTTTCTCACTACCGCCCCTTGTCCTTCCATTGATTTTTATTTATCTCAAGCCCTTAACAAAACAAGTATTAACGAATCTCAAATTGTGATCGTGACTATCATTAATTAATAGTGCGCCCGATAAGAGAGTTAACATTTATTTTACTAAAATTTATAAAAATGAAAACGTCAAAAGAAATTAAGGGATTTTTCTTCCATTATCTACCCTATCCTACAAACCCTAACAAGTAAGAATTTACTCGTTCATGGATATTAGCGTAGTAAAAGAGAAGTGGAAGATGAATGAAAACATATTTAAAATTTAAAAGTGTAGAAAAAAATGCTGAATGTAATGCAGGAAAGTGATGCAGAAAAGAAATGCAGAAAAGTAATGCGGAAAATAAATGCGAAAAGAATTAAAATAAAGAACTACCATTATTGATCAACTATTTCATTACAAATTGCTCACTAAAAAACTAAATTACAAAAACCTAGTTGCTCACTAGATCGATGGGTAGATGGATGTATTATTATATAGATAGATCTCGGTCCTTTTATAGGCTCTGCAATGTGAAACCTTAGATGACATAATGAAGTGTGTGAAATTACGATCATAACCCTGAAGTTTCAGATCCTACGGCCGCTAAATGACCGCTGAACCGCAGCCTATAGCCCTATTTGATCGCGCTTCCGCCGCCGCTTAGTGGATTCGTGCCTCCAATTTTTTTTTTGCATTTTTCTCTTGATATTTGGAGATCCTCTTGATACAAAGATTCTAAAAATATTGCTCTTAGTCTCTGCCATTGTTAAATTCTTCGATTTTCTCCTAATATTCGGTAGATTCGGTTTTGTAATCCGATTTATTGTGGATCTCCTACTTAGATTTCAGACCTGAGCTAATCTTATTATAATACCTGCACAATATCTCAAATCAAATTGTTAGTAGCATTTGTTTTATTTGAGATATTATTCTAACCATTTATATGATATGATATCTTAAGAATATTGATTAGGAATATTTGATATGATATGCATATTTTAATATGAATAATCTCATTGATATTTTATTTAAATATGATATGCATATATTTTCCCTAATTATATTAATTATAAATGAAAAAATATATGATAATAATATTTTTACAAATAAACCCACATATGTTCTTTATTTATAATTAACACCTATTAACAGTAAACAATGTTAGGGAAAATGTCCATACAAATGTGCAATAAATTTGACTGATCAGGGTTGATACTCGTACTATATTCTGTTTACTTATGACTTCTCTGGTTTTAAACACGTTTTTCGTTGAAATACATGATCCAAATTTTGAGAAGTTACAAGTATAAGAATAAAGTAGAGAACCATACGTTAGAAGTATAAGTATTCTTCGAGGTGATCGAAAATTGTAGATATTTATGATAGGTATTCCGTCGTTAAGTAATATATTTGAGAATTTACTTCTCTCTCAGGTTACTCATTCGTGGGTGCGTTTCTTGATGAGTAATACTACATGACCTTCTTCCATTTAGTCGATATGCATTGAAAACAGCTGCATAATTTTTTATTCTGGTTCAAATTAAATTAGTGTCTTTATTTCTATATTGGATATAGAATAGATTCATATCTTAACGATATTAAGGTATATGGAGTAGTCCGGCTTATGCTTAAAACCAGAATCCGGATAAATTCAAAACACGTTTCAGTAATGGCAGTTTGTGGGTTATCCTGGGCTTTGATGAGGGTTAATATTCTACCATTTGGAGGGTCAATAGTTATACTATTCTTGACTCGCCACCTCTTTAGTAAAATGAATTCTTTTCAGAAAATATTAGTGGAACTATGGTAGAACTTGAAGTGATTTTAGAACCACAAACGATTATTGAAACTTTAGTAGAACTTAAACATTCAATTGGAGTCGACAATTCATTAGCCACTCCGCAGATTTGGTGGGCAAGCTCAGCCACCCGAGAGGTACATTGGTTTCCTCAAAGACGGTGACATGGAGGTTTTGATGACCCAACCTTTCCACTACTGTTGTCCTAAACTTTGAGATCTGGCAGGTGGATGACTATAATATCGTTCTAAATTAGTTTTAGAAGTGTACGTATATATGACTCTGCCAAAGAGTTGTTGTAGTCAGTGCGCGCAGCGGAAGCGTGGTGGGCCAGTAGGTTATGTCTATTTATAGACTAACCCAATTATAGTGAAGATAGATCATCTGTTTTCTGATATGACAATCATAGAGTTTGACTTCATCAGAACAACAGATAGACCTGGTAAGAAGGTAGTGGGGAGTGATGTCTTGGTATTTGGATGACGTGCTCTATGATAGGAAGTGATGTTCCTATACTACGATCGATTATAATGTGGTTGTCATATGTGTTTCTCTATATAGGATTTATACAAAATATCAGGGATTTTGGTGACTAGATCTATGGTTTTAGATTTAGATTTGAAAAGTGTCCTAATTCGGATAGTTTGACACTATTCTAAAGTATTTTAGAATGGACGACTCCTGGCATAGTGATATACCCACAGGTGATAGAGTCACCATCTCTAAAGAGATGTCTTTTAGACTAATAAGGAGGGGATTTGCATGATTGACATATAACTTACTTAGGAAATTGAGTCAATCATGAGATGTCAAGTACGGCACCAGATATTGCTTTTGCACCAGTTGCAATAAGCATATATTAATCCAATACTGGAGAAATACTGGGAAGCAGTTATGAACATAAGAGTATGTTCTTGGTATATGGTAATGACAGCCTCCTTCAGAAGGCGGTTATCATTTCAGGCTTCTAAGGTGACTTGGATGACAGAATGGCTATTAGAGTTAATAGTTTTCCCTCCTTTGAGGTGCGGTATGTTGGACTGGGGGTCCAAACGGATACTGAGGAAGACATGACGTAAGATACTAATTAAATTCAGTGGAAGATACAGTCTAAGAAGTTTGTTGGATTTGGAATTCATTTATGAATTTGGTCCCATCAGATATTCAGACAAATTCTAAGACAGGTATCGCTCATTTCGAGAGATAGTATTTCTCTAGGAAGTTGAGATATAGAGAGATAAAGATAGAAATATTGGAGCGGATTCACTCACTGAGGCCATTTCTCGAATACGAAAGTCGCGCAAACATGCTTTGCAAAACTGATTAGTAGAGAACTTGGGTGATCGGTAGCACTCGGGCTATGAGTATGCGATACCGCAATAATGAGCCTTAAGTGCAAATGGGAGATTGTTGGATATAGTGCCCTCAAGGAAATTATTGTAATCGCAGGCAGGCATTTATGATGATTGAAGGAGGACCTATATGGGTAGAACAGTTTCACTCGACATGATAGTATATTATCTGGTTTGATTTTATCATCATGTAAATGCATTATGTGGTGTTACAGATCATTATTACCTGTTGATAGAGCCTATATGATTCGTGCTTGATTACTAGTATTATGATGGCGATCATATATGTAGGAGCTGGGGTATATAAGCACATCTTTAAATGTCTCTAGTTGAACGAGTGTCGAGACTGGGTATCAATACTCTGGAGTAGACTAATGTATATTTTTCGAGACCCCAACGAGAGTCAGTGGCCCGTCTCACATGACATTGGTGTCAGTTGGTCACCTAAGATAGTATACATGTGCTTACTGGAGGTGACTACACTGGATGGACTCGCCGGAAACATACTAGATGATATTATACCTATTGTCAAATAGCAGTTCTTAAGTGACATGAGTACATGTTAGTCTGTCGACCTGAGATCGTCATTTGTCTCATATGAGTTCCCACTGTGCTTTGATTACTACCCTACCACGGCTCAAAAGAGTCGTGCAAACAGCTTTTAGTTGGGTACAGTTCTGAGCCACATGGAAACAGTGAGCGGATCGTCAGGGATTCTTCTCTCCTGGTATTGGGGTTAGATGCCGCGCTGTGCACGGGTGGCCATCACCAGAAATTCTTGGCCAAGGTGGACAAGATTTACTGATTTGAATCAATAGTTTCTCGGTGGGTGATGGGTTTCACACCGACATGACTTATCGTATTATTAGGGGTTTTATTTTATCCACCCTCTAGACCCGAAATGCGATACTCTTAGAAAAACAGACTGGAATGTATGGAGATTGTTACAGACAGGCTCAGTAGCGGTATGGATGAGTTTATTCGTCGGTCTTTCTTTCGCTCAATACCTGGGTAGCCGTTACGTACAGCTAGTGCCGCTGACGTGCTTGTGATTAAACCCACTGCCAGCGTATTGACGAGTCTTTAGAGTCCCGCATAGAGGGTTTTTCCAGTTTAGGCAATATGATGTAGATGACGTGTGTGGGTACATATAGGTGTCCGATTAAATACATGCTATACGGATTTTAATCAAACGGTTGATAGTACTAGCAGTTTAGAATTAAACCGGATTATTACATCAAGTTGTGATTTAATTTTATATATATATATATATATATATAATATGTATTCTAGTATTATTGTTCACTATTCATTTTCTCTCTTGGCTATTCATATTTTTATACAGATACGCGTATATGTATTTCAATACGTATACCGGGCTGTATTTCGTATTTCTATAAAATATCTTCTAGAAGATGGACATCTCATTATATGATTTTCTTTTTAGAAAATTATTTGCAAATGAGGTGGGGGTAAGATGGAATTAAGCATGGTTGAAGACATGTAGAGATGGATAGGCTTCATTAGTATATTACAAATTGCTGTGAGATTTTTTTTGTATGGTTGCTAAAAAATTACGAATCCATTCTTTTCTATTATGCATTCATTCTTCACTTATGCTTTCTTGAGTTGCTCATAGCAAGTTTTCCTCACCTCCTCCTCCTTCTTTTACACTTGCTCTTATGAGCTTAGATTTAAGAGAGAGAAATAGTGGAAAATTCTTACATCCCCACTTTTCATTCCTAACGAGTTTGGAACGTCGATTGCTTCACTAGGCAAAACTGAAGTTTGGATCGGTTTCTTCGGGTGGATCATCTTCGGTGAAAGAAGACTGGCTTGCAAGCACGATCCGGAGCTCTTGAAGAAAGCTTAAGATTGTGAGTATTGCTAACATAGTTGATTAGCATGGCTCACTAGATTTTTATTTACAAGTTCTAGCTCTTTAGTTCGATTCATGGTTTTGGAATTTTAACAAACTAGAAATTTTTGAAATCTATGATTGTCATCTTCTAAAATTAGTCTGCTAGTGCTCCTAAGTTCCCAGTAGAATAATATAAAACAAATCCAAGAATTGCTGAAAATCTGAGCCAGAGTATTCTTTGGCATTATTAGTTCATAAAATTTTAACAGATTTACCAAATTGATTTTTAACTTCAGTACAAAAGGATTTAAAAATAGTGAACACTTCAGATCTCGATTTCAAAAGATAGAACCACGTCACTCTAGAGAAATTATCGATAAAAGCCACAAAATAATGGTATCCACGGTTGGATACAATAGGATATGGTCCTCATACATCAGAATGTACAATCTTAAATAGACTGATTGTCCTATTTTTAAGTCAAGAAGGATAAGAAGTACAGTGATGCTTTCCTATTTCACAAAACTCACACTTAAGAGAAGACAAATGATTAAAGAAAAGATCAGATTTTTTTTTAAAATTTTCTAAATACGAATGACCTAACCTACAATAGATCTCAAGAGGAGCTGCAGCAGTAGAATAAGTTGTAGGTGTATGTTTAACTAGATAGTACAAGCCTCCACGTTCATGCCCTGAACCAATCATCTCTTTCGTTTCCAAATTCTGCATAATACAACTAAATGGAGAAAATGTTACAGAACAATTTAACGAATGCACAGGTTTGCTAACAGATAGTACGCTAAAAGGAAATGTCGGTAAATATAGAATTAAAGATATAGATAAAGATGAAATGAGAAGGGTAGAATCAATATTTTCCACCTTAAAGATGGAACCATTTGCCACAGTAATAGGACTGCTTCATGAAATAGAAAACAATAAACAATAAAGTGAATATATCTGACTTTCCAGTCATATGATCTGATGCACTTGAATATATAATCCAAGACTTGGTAGGAGAAGTTGATGAAAGAAAACCACCATTGCCTTCACTTTTGGCCGTAGCTGTGATGAAAGAATATGACCTCAAAGAGGCTGCAGAAGCTCAAGTGAGAAGATTCCTGAGCTGTAATATCTCCTTCTCTGTAAAACATGATGAGATTGAATCAGATGCAGCCATCCTAAAAGTACGTGTTGGAACCATGATCGGATTGTAAACTTTCTTTTCCTTTGATGAGCTATTGAAATCGGTCATTAAACCACAACAATCACTAGTAACGGCAAAATAGTATACAACCCATCTTCAAACAACATAAGCTTCCACAAAAAACAAACACCTTAAATGGTGATAGCAACAACAACCACAAACATCTTGAAAGGTGATGGCAAACAAATCTACACACCGCCCGAAACAAAGGGGTAATATCAACCAGTACTAGATATAAAACGATCAACATCGCCAATGAAATGACATGAAACAACGACACCATCTCAATCAATACACAAACATCATTTGAAATCTCGTAAAAAATAGAAGACAATTACTGAGTCCTACTCTTTCTTTTCATCCATTTTCTTCCCTTTTTTTAATAAAAAACAATCAGATTTGAGCTCAGGTTCACCTGTGCGATCTCGAGATCAAAATTCTCTTGGATTGATCTCGAGATTGAGAAGAAGGAACGAGAGAAGGGCTAAATCAATTGAGAAAATAGCAGCATCAATTGAGAACAAGGAAGAAGAAGGCCAACATTAATCATGCGATGACCAAAATATGGCAGCATCAATCAAGCGATCACCAACAGATCGATTTTCAACATAGATCAAAGGCTTGGACGAAGGCTGCAGTCAACACGAGGAGGAGGTCGAGGACGAGGGTTGCGGCTTCGTGGACGAGGACGATAGCTTCGAGGGAGAGGGCAAGGGCCAGGGCACGGACGTGGATCTAGAGGTGAAGGTCGTGGGGGTAGCGGGGTGAGGTGTTGAGGGGCGTGATCGAAGACGTGAGGAGGAAACGTGGTGATGGCGATGGGAAGTGATCAGAGGTGAGGGGCGGTTGATGGTGAAGAGGGTTGGCAAATCCTAACCCATCACCACTTTATATAAGTATCATAACTTATTATAAATATTCTCCGAATACATCATAGACATCCATTACATCATATATCATCATAACAATTCTCAAGACAAGATATAGTTATTTTCTCCCATTTATGTTGCCTTAATTAGTGAATGTTTCCATTGAAGGCCTATCCACCTCACTGAGGAGGAGTGTTGAAAGTATCATGTTAGCTTAATATGCATTATTATTCCACAACCTACCAGTTCAAGGGTTTGCTAAAGTGGTTCTCGACCCAAAACAAGTGGAACACGTTGTTGGATACAGAGCCTACGTCGGAGAATATAATGAATAATTTAATGAGGGCCAAGAGGGTCAATTCTGTACTTGGATGGTTGGAAAGGAAAATTGTATGAAATCAAACCTTCTGTATCCAAGGAGTTGAAGATATTAAGGCGTGAAACCTTGTTTTAGTTGACTCGATTTTTATATTTATAGTGGCACAACTTGTCAACTTGGTCTTTTCTTTTTCCTGCTATATATATACACGATTGGTTCAGGCCGACCACAGACATGAGTTCTGTCTGTGACTATTGAAGTTAAAGGTATCAGAATATTCGATCGCAAATATGTTATTTCTTGACTTTTCTCAATTCTTCCTATTTTTGTTATGCTCTCTTATGTTTTAGATATAATTTGTGAGGAATTTGCCATGACAAGTTAATAGCATAAGCATTATCATGAGAGGCTTAAATCAACATGAGAGCAGGCAAATCTGAACACCAAAGTTGCATGAGTATCAGATTGAATGACTCGCATTTATTATTGTGATCATAATATCTCAAAGTTGAGGTTCGGGTTTTCAGGTTTGGGTTTCTAATTTTGCAATGATAACTAAACTTGTGGAATGTTTTTTATATTGCAATCTAATTATTGATCGTGCATCTGTTAGCTGACATTTAATTGCAGGGCTATAATTACTTTTAGAGCAATGCTTTTCCTACCGGTGCCTACCATGGCTCTCATTTAATTGTTTGTATTGTAAATGGTGTTTCTACCCTTAAATTGAAACTGTTGCTTTGTCTACCCATCTTTATCTATGCAGGCCTTTTATTTTCTTGGATAAATTGCTTAACAATTGACGCGACCTGGATCACGCCAAGATGTTACCTTCCGTTGATCTGCTGATGGCGACGATGGATGGCTGAGATTGGATCTGGAGGCTGTCGCTCCTAAAGCGTGTGGATCTCAATGGGTTTGAGGTTGTGGTTGCCGAGCTACCTGCAAGGAAGTCCCGGAGTGGTTGTAGCACCAAGGACCCTCCGACGGTCAAGTTAGACTAGAGATCTGATCAGAGTAACGGCTTAGTGGAGTAAAAATGGCTTACTTGAACCATCTGAAAAAGGAGTTTATATAGCGGTGGCAGCAGGTGAGGCAGGCGCGAGAATCACGCCGGTCGTTACGCTCCCGACGTCACGCCCACGTGATGAGCGGGACCTCCCATTAATGGCGAGACAGGCTCATTAATGGGGGTTGTGGTGGCGTGGAACGTGGGATGTGGCCGGCGGAGATCTCACGCATGGCGAGATTCGCGGGATAGCGGTTACGCCTGCAAGCGGTGCTGTTGGTCAGTCGATGAGACCGAGGAAGATGACCTCGGCGGGAGAGCTCGCGGAGGAGCGGGAGAGCCGAGCTATCTTGGTTCTGCTCGAGCCCGGAGGTGAGCTGAGAGGGCCGAGGAGGCTCGGGCCTGTGATAACTTGGAGACGAGCTGTGAGGCCGAGAAGGCCAACTGTGCTGGGGGCTCGGAGGTGAGCCAGCGTTTACTTGTAGGACGGGCACAGGAGTGGTCTGGTCGGCCACTGTAGGTCCTTTCTTGTGAGCCCTGGGACACGTCATCTACCATGTGTTCTGATCTGGGAGATCACCGATATCGAGCATCATCATTATCCCCCCACTCTCGTCCCGACCAGCTGACGGGTCGGGTCGAGAGTGGTTTGCCGCATCACCCGAGGTGAGCTCCTTTCTGAAGATATCGTCGGGCGTGTCTCTGGGCAATTGGTTGTCTTTTCTGAATGAGGCTAGCGAATTAGAGGGAGATCCTTTGCATTAAAGAGACTGCGCCGGATCGTGTGTACTTTTGCTGAAGCGACAGACCACGTGTCGGGTGCCGGTTGGCTGATGTGACGTGCCACAGGCTTGTGGCGTCCGATGGGACGCCGCCAATACGCTTGCGACAGGTGGAGCGATCGTGGCCGTCGAATGCACTGAATCGTTTTGGCGGGAGTCGACTGTCGCCGCTGGATGAAGACGCCGGTAGCATAAATAGGCAGGAGGCCTGATTCAGGATCTCTCTCTCCTCACATTTTTCTCATTCTGAGTCTTATTTGCTCGGCGCACTTTTTTTAGGTCGGATCTTGCATTTTCTCTTCTCGAGAACTTCTTCCCATCAGATTAGATGTCTTGTTTTGAGGAGTCTGTAGATGTCGTAGGGGTAAATTCTAGGGATTCTTCCCCTGGGTTAGAGCCTCTCCGGTAAGTTGGGGTCAGATCCTCTTCTCGGGGGTGCGCGTCTGGGGCGGTTCCCGGAGCGGTGGCTGCAGACGCTCCTGGTGCATCGTCCTCAGTGAGATATGAGGACGAGCTTGTCACCGCTCGGGCTCGTTTCCATATTCTTTCTGGCTACACGCTACGATTGGCCGAAGAAGGAGAGAGGGAAGATCAGGTGAGGGGTAGAGAGATCGCCTTGTACCTGGAAGTCCTTTGGACCAGAATGCGCCTGCCTTTCTCTCCCAAGATTGTAGCTGCGTTAAATTACTTTGGGTTACCCCCGGGCCAGCTAGTGCCGAACTCCTGGAGGATTCTCCTTGGTTTCCTGGTCCGGCTGAAGCTGCAGATGATCCCCTTTATTCTGTCCATCCTTGCCTCCTCTCTCGTTTACAAAAGTCACCCCGGAACTCGCGCGAGCGACCCGAGGTGGGTTTACCTCTCCTTTAGGAAGCAACGGGGGAGTGTAGCCGGGTCAGGAGTTGTCGTCTTGTCTTCTTCCAGCCATGATTGGAAGAAGAAGTTTTTCTTCGTCGGGCTGCTAGAGGGTGAGGACTGGCCTGTACCCATCCAGTGGTCTAGGGATAGGTGCTGGCAGGAAGATCCATCCAATGACCCCGACACGGTGAGGGTGGCGGGGTGGGAGCTTATTCCCCGAGCCGACGTGCTGCTTTCTGAGCGGGCCCTTAGTTGGGCCGGGCTCAGCCCCGCCCAGTTCGTCGGTAAGTTAGGCTTGTGTTTGTTTCTGTTTCTGTTTGTGTCGCTGATTCGATTATATTTTGTCTTGTACAGAAACCATGGACGTGGACCTCCTCCGAGCAGCCATGCGCAAGCCAAAGAAAGGGTCGAAGGTAGGAGGGGCCAGCTCTTCTCGTCAGACGCCGGTCCCGGCTCCCCCCGCAGCCGTCCCGCCCCATCGATCGAGTGCGGGTCACGCCCCGGAGCACGGCCAGGCGCCGAGCAGAAAAAGGGCTCGGGGAAAGGATGCCCAAGCTTCGGAGGTGGAGACGAGCTCCCCGCCGTCGTCTCTCAAAAGGTTCCCCCAAACAGTTCCGCGGACCCCGGCCTCTCCGATCTTGGGGGACGAGGGGGAGCTCCGCTTTGAGGTGCCCTCGAAGCTCTCCGTCGCTGACAGCTTGCTGCACGACATGGAGAGGTCAGCCGGGGGCCGGATCCATGGGGGGACGCTGAAGGCGTAAATGGCATCCATTGCCTAAGAGGTCGTGCAGGTAAGTGTTCGTACATCGTCTCATCGATTGCGAGATTTGGTGCCCTTTTTCTTTCTGACCCTCCTCCGATTTCTTCAGGTCCTCCAGCACGTCGCTATCGTCGCCCGTATAAAGGAGGAGGAGATAGCCCCGGTGATGCGAGCCGCGGGCGAGCTCTCCTCGCTGGGGGAGAGCTCGAAGCGGCGATGGTGAGGGTCGCTGCCCTTGAGGGCGAGGTGGCGGCGGCCGCGAGGCAGGAGGCGACGGCTGCGAAGCAGGATGTGGCGACCTCGAAACAGGAGGTTGCCAGGTTCCGTGAGGCCGCCCAGGCTGCCGAGGCCGAGCTTCGGGACTCCAGGGTACTCGTCGGCACCATGAGGAAGTCCGTGAGCACCCTCCGGAAGGAGTTGGAGGCTGCGGGAGAGGCGGCAAAGCGAACCGACCTCAAAGCGGCGAAAGCGGTGGAGAACTTTCAGAAGTGAGAGCAGTTCTACACCGTCCTAGCCTCGGCCACCACCGCCATCTGGCACGAGGCCCTCGACACCATCAAGGCTCGGATGCCGAAGTTTGCTGACGAAGAGCTCCGAGCCAAATATTCCCGAGGGGATGACGAGCAGGAGGATGGCCCCGGGGAGATACCCGACGAGGGCGACGCCGAGGCTCCTATGGCGGGCGCTAGGCTTCCCGAGGTTGCGCCCGGCCCTGAGGCCTGAAGCTCCTTGTCTTCAAGCTTTTTTCTTCTTTTTGTTTCCTTGGGTATTTTGTAAGCATTCAGGCATTTTTGTAAGGCTGGGGAGCCCACAGTACCCTTGTAAAAGCTTTGACTTTGTGAATAAACGAGGGCTTTGATCCCTGGTTTGTTGGGGTAGGGAGATACCAGCCAGGAATAACCGAGAAAGGGCGATCCCGGTTGCCTCTTGCGAGGGCTTTGATCCT
Source organism: Agapanthus africanus (assembly GCA_030015575.1). Lineage (NCBI taxonomy): Eukaryota > Viridiplantae > Streptophyta > Magnoliopsida > Asparagales > Amaryllidaceae > Agapanthus > Agapanthus africanus. The sequence continues at coordinate 690,431,406 of CM057339.1, read as the reverse complement.
TAGCGTGGGAGGGGCCGTAAGTGGCCTACTAAGGATGGCCGAGCAGGGTAGCTGCCCGGGGCTTCTTAGAGAGGGCTTTGATCCCTGGTTTGTTGGGGTAGGGAGCTACCAGCCAGGGATAACCGAACAAGGGTGGGTCCGATTGCATCTGTGGGGATTTTGATCTCTGGTTTGTTGGGGTAGGGAGCTACCAGCCAGGGATAACCGAGCAAGGGCGGGACCGGTTGCCTCTTGCGAGGGCTTTGATCCTTAGCGTGGGAGGGACCGTGAGTGGCCTACTAAGGATGGAGCCGAGCAGGGTAGCTGCTCGGTGCCTCTTAGCGAGGGCTTTGTTCCTTAGCGTGGGAGGAGCCGCTGGTGGCCTACTAAGGATGGTCGAGCAAGGTAGCTGCTCGGTACCTCTTGGAGAGGGCTTTGATCCTTAAGGATGGGCCGAGCAGGGTTACTGCCCAGTGCCTCTTGGCGAGGGCTTTGATCCCTGGTTTGGTTAGGAGCTACCAGCCAGGGATAACCGAGCAAGGGCGGGCCTGGTTGCCTCTTGGCGAGGGCTTTGATCCCTGGTTTGTTGGGGTAGGGAGCTACCAGCCAGGGATAACTGAGCAAGGGCGGGCCCGATTGCTTCTTTCGAGGACTTTTCATCCTTAGCGCGGGAGGGGCCGTAAGTGGCCTACTAAGGATGGCCGAGCAGGGTTGCTGCCCGGTGCCTCTTGGCGAGGGTTTTTTATCCTTAAGGATGGCCGAGCAGGGTTGCTGCCCGGTGCCTCTTGCGAGGGCTTTGATCCCTGGCGTTGTGGGGTAAGGAAGTTACCAGCCACGGATAGCCGAGCAGGGTAGCCGCTGGGCTGCCTCTTCGCGAGGGCTTCGATCCTTGGAGCTGGAGGGGCCGTGGGAGGCCTGCCAAGGATGAACCAAGCAGTGAGGCTGCTCGGTTAACTCTTTTTGAGGGCTTAGATCCCTGGCATTGTGGGGTAGGGAAGCTACCAGCCAGGGATAGCCGAGCAGGCTAGCTGCTGGGCTACCTCTTCGTGAAGGCTTCGATCCCTGGGGTTGTGGGGTAGGGAAGCTACCAGCCAGGGATACCCGAGCAGGGTAGCTGCTGGCCTGCCTCTTCGTGAGGGTTTCGATCCCTGGCGTTGTGGGGTAGGGAAGCTACCAGCCAGGGATAGCCGAACAGGGAGCTACTGGGCTGCCTCTTCATGATGGCTTCGATCCTTGGCACTGGAGGGGCCGTAGGAGGCCTGCCAAGGATGAACCAAGCAGTGAGGCTGCTCGGCCGCCTCTTAGTGAGGGCTTAGATCCCTAGCGTCGTGGGGTAGGCGAGCTACCGGCTAGGGATAGCCGAGCAGGGTAGCTGCTGGGCTGCCTCTTGGTGAAGGCTTCGGGAAGATGGACAGTCGCGATTGACACGTGCTACGAACGCGTGGAGGAGGCAAAGCACCAGAGCCGTGTCGTTTTGATTTCGCATCGAGCGGCGCGATTTCCGCTGCGTGGCGGCACAGTTGCGGGCGACCATTGAACTCTGGGGGCGTTGTGGGCTATAAAATGGAGGGATTGTTGATGACTCCTTTCCTCACACCCAAAACGCAAGTATTGAGGACTTCCCATTCACCATCCCCGAAATCATGAGCTTCGAGGACGTGTATCTCTATGATAAGTACTGCACTGATGACACAGTGCAGTAGGTGATAGGCCAGATCGAGGATCATTTCGGCCGATTGCTCCCCCGGCACTCCTCCCTACTTCACCTGTTGATGTACTCCATCTGGAGGGCATCACCGGAGCTCTACAACCCCTTATCCGAGCAGCTAAAAGACGAGGCCATTGGCAAGCTGAGGTCTCTGAGGCGTTTCGGCATGATCTCTGCGAGCCGGCTAAATCGCTCGAAGGCGCTCGTCCTTGAGTGCTTCCACTTGAGGCTCGATGCCGACGCTAGTGGGGGCATCAAAGGGAGTGGTTAGACGCCATGAAGGCTCGGCTGGCGGAAATATCTTCAGAGTACCATGAACAGTGCTCTCTGTACCCCATTCTCCCGCTGTTGTAATATATATTTTTATATACGACTGAGGAGCCTATAGTACCTTTTGAATGAATAAGATTCTTTTTCTTTTCTGCAATGCTTTATTGATCCCTTTATTATATAAACAAAAGATCTCAAGAAAGATGTACATTGCTCTGAAAAGAAAATACATGGTAGTAGATATTCTTATTTGTGCAGCTTGAGCCTCCCGGATGTCTGTTGGCATCTATGCACGGCACAGGGTACTGAGCTTCATGGGTACCAGGCGTATCCTCCACTGACACTACTGTAGGGTTGCTAAGCACGCGCACAAGGGTCTACGAGGCATCAACCATGCCCGATTAAAAAATTAGCCGTGCCGAACAACCCGAATACGGATCTTTAAACTAGAGATTAGGCGAAAACTAGCATGTTAACAACTTTAACACTAAGTGAGAGGGATTACAACCTTTGTAGATCCGGTCCTTCACTTCATATGCTCCGTGTTGTGGTCCCTTCGCTGCGATCATCGGGATCCGGACTCTCGAGAGGTTCCACGAAGAGAAAGATGCAACCTTTGCTTCCGATCTTCGATACTAAGATGATCTACCTTGAAGTTCCGTTAACACAAGCTAACACTCATGAAATGATGTGAACACCCTCATCTAAATGGCAAGGGAAGATGAGGATGATGAAGTAGGATTTTTGCTCTCTTTATTTATCTTTTTCTCATATTTATTCATCACTTTGGAAAAATCTAGCAAGCTTTTTCATGAAAGAATGAAGGAAGAAGAAGAATAGTGATCCATTTCCTTTTGTGATGAATAATGAAAGGATTAATATGAAGAATAATGCAACCATGGTTGACTTAACCATTGTAGAGAATTAACCAAGGGTTAGGGTTTGGGTTGAGTTAAGAATGAGTCACTTGTAAATATCTTTTCCAAAACAAAAAGAAAACCTTCTAGAAACATCTAGAAAGCTTAACCCTAATCCAAACCCTAATCATGTTTAAACTCCACTAAACAAGTTGCATTAGTTATCATATCATGTTACAATATTATATATCACATATATAATATTTATCGTAACAAAATAAAATAATACAATTAACATATATCGCATATATATCAATGTATTATCCGAGTGAGAAAAAGAATCTTTTAGCGAGCAAATATTAGTTAATGTAATTTAATATATCATATATATTATTATACATTAAATTATCGTATCAACACTTGATCCGACAATCCGGCTATATCGCATATAACCGACTAATATTTATTCGTACCGATTCATCGAATCAACACTTGATCCGATGACCCGGCTGATATCAAATATCGCGAGAATATAATACGGTATCACATATCGCATTATCCTCGGTCCCGCACATATCACATATGTGCTCCTACTCCGTTTTGCCTGAGCCAAGAAACCTCTGTGTAGGACTCTAAAGAATCGTCAATACGCCGGCAGTAGGTGATGATCATATCAAACACCCACAAGCTGCAAGCGGTCAGCTAAACGTAACAGATACCCAGGTATTGAGCGCTCAGAAGATCAACAAGCAAGCCTGTAAGTTCTCCTGTGAATCCAATCAGTAACACTCCCGTACAGTCCGGTCTCGTCGTCTGATATGTTGCATATCTCCCCTAGGGGTGGTAAACGTCAGACCCCAGTAGCTCGATAAGTCGTGTCGATATGAGGTCTATAACAGTTCGAGAAACTACTGATAACACTTATCAGTAAATCTCAGCAACCCTGGCCAGGGATTTCCGGTTATAGCCAATCGAACACAGCACAACATCAACTCCCTATACCGGGAGAGACGAATCCCCTCCTATCGCTCATTGCCTCCATGTGATTCGGGACTGTACCCAAAAGCCACCTTTTTGCACGCCCTCTTGGACGTGGTATGATGGAAATAAAAGCACAGTGGGAATCACACAAGACTCTATGACGATCTCGAGTCAACAGACTACTCTGTACCAGTGTCACCGGAGAACTGCCATCTGACGTGAGGTATAATACCATCTGGGAGTTCTCGGCGAGTCCGTCCAGTGTACCCAGTCTCCACTGAGCACCCGTATACCATCCTTGATGACAAACACCGATGGATATGGGATCATCCATCGCCCATCATATGGGTCAAGATGCGTATACGCTAGTCTACTCTGGTGTATCGATGCCCTGTCTCGATACACCCACGACTAGGAACAGTTATAGGATGTACCCGTCGACTACCGTGGCCCCACTAGTATGATCTCATCATAGTCCCAGTAGTCGAGTACATATCCTAAGGGCTTTATCAACATGTAATATAGAGACAATTAGAGTACATGTTAAGATAAAGTGCAACCAGATAGCATACTATCATGTCGAGCAAGAAAGTCCTCCCTATATATGTCCTAGCATCCACTACAATATACATCGTATGTACAGTAATGGCCTCTAGGGCATACATATAACTAACAATCTCCCACTTGCACTTGGGCCATCTGTTGTGGTATCACATACCCAACAATTAGCTGCGGTTGAAGTATCTCATACTCAACCATCCCATAAAAGTCTCCACTGGGAAAAAGGCCTTTGTGAGTGGATCCGCGCTGTTGTCCTCTGTGTCTACTCTCCTAACCTCGATCTCCCTGGAGATCAACCATCTCCATGATCAGGTGATACTGCCTAAGAATTTTATCTGGATTTCTGATGGGACGGTAGTTCCTTGGCTAAAACCACAACTCCATTGTCACACAATGGTAGGAACGAAGTTCATCTCATGAACTTATATATCCAGACTGCCTCTTTGGTAGCATCATTGGTAACGATGTATCTTGCCTTTAATCGTCTAGTATGTCACGGTATCTAGCTTGGAACTCTTCCAGCATACCGTCCCTCCACTGAGGGTAAAGACAATGCCTGCGACTGAAATTCAGTCGTCCTTATCACCCTGGAACCTTTCCAGTGTTTCTCCCCAGGATCGATTGATACCATCTCACTAAAACTAGTGAGAGTCCTAACATCCAATTAGATCTATCTCATAGATCCAAAACACAGGATTTAGGAGGTATCGCTTTGATCCTATATGGAGAATCGTTGTGATAAGCGGAGATTGACCGAGCGTAGCATAGGAAACTTCTTCCCTATCAAGAGTATGCCATCCACGTACTCTACGAGGATCACCACCATACTCTCTACTACCTTTTCTTATATACAAGGTTCATCTACCATTTTGATGAAGTCAAACTCTTTGACTACCACATCAAAACAGATGTTCCAACTCCGCGATGCCTGCTTTATCACATAAAACATCTTGCACATGTTTCCGCTGCTCCCACTTTCTACGAAGCCCTCTGGCTGTGTACTTATAGACGTTCTCTTCTAAAACATCACTTAGAAAAGCAGTCATGACACCCAACCACCAGATATCGTAGTCATGGTATGTAGCCGTGGTAAGTAGGATCTGGATGGACTTAAGCATAGATCCTTAGAAAAGGTTTCAACATAATCCATACCTGGTCAATGATGCAAATCTTTAACAAGTCTAGCTTTGAAAGTCTCAACTTTTCCATGTACACCAAGTAATCTTCTCAAGATATACTTGCTCCTGATGGGGATTTAACCCTTCAGATAAAGCAACCAAAGTCCATACTTTGTTGGTGTATAAGGATTCCATCTCAGATCGCTAAGCATCCAGCCATTCTTACAGAGTCCTACTCCTGATGGCCAGCTCGAAACTAGTTGGGTCATCATCTCATGATGCAATTCTCGCTCCCACTGTCATAGAGAAACCAAAGTATCTCTCAGGTGGGTGAGGAACCCTGCTAGATCGGCGGAGAGGCTGAGGTTCGTTGTAAACTATTGAATCCTTTGGTTCTACCAAATCATCAGCTGCATTTTGTATAGCTGGAACATTTCCAGTTCTACATAACAGACCTTGCCTCGAGCTTGTCCGGATTTTGCTTTTAGACATAGGCCGGACAACCCCAAATCTTAACAAGCTTAAGATATGGGCTCTTCCTTTTCCATATCACATATGAAGTGGTAGGCAACTGATTTGATTTGAACCCTATTCAATAGGTATGCAGCTTCTCAAGTGCATAACTCCCAAAAGGAAATAGGAAACTCAGTAGTACTCATCATAGAGCACACCATAACAAATAGGGTGCTATTGCTCCGCCCCGATACACCGACGTGCTGTGGTGTATACGGAGGAGTAATGCTGAGAGAGAATCTCATTCTCCTTTAGAATAGTCCAGGAATTCCGTACTCAAGTATTCTCCTCCTTGATCGCATCAAAGGACATAATACTTTTACCCGTATTTTCGGTTCTCTACTTCTAACTCATATTCTGTGAATATCTCAAAAGGTTCGGACTTGTGTTTCAACAGGAACATATGTCTGAATCTTGAGAGATTATCAGAGAATGTAATAAAGTACAAAGAACCGATCTTGGCATGTGTAGACAGGAGACCTTACATACATCAACATGTATCAATCCCAAGAGTTCACTAACTCTTTCTCTGTTTCCAATAAACAGAGCTGTGATCATCTTATCTTTGTGACATGACAGGCAAGTTTCACAAGATGTAAATTCAAACAGATTTAAATATGTATCTAAATGTAACTTAGCTAGCCGGGTCGCATTGATATGACCTAGTCTACAATGCCTCAAGAAGGATTCGTTCATTTCTGAACTCTTCCTCTTGTGTGTGTTCTGTATACTAAGAACTGTGGTTTGATTTAGAACGTCAATGCTTTTAGATAACGTGCCTGAACCAATCAACTGTTGATATAGGTAATGTTCAAAACATTATCCAACAATACAAAATTATATCCTTCTTTACTAATAAAGAGACCGAAATGATTTTGTATATCAGGTTCGGTATCTAATGACATTTGTTCAGAATCAATGTATTCTGGTAATACAGGGTGATAGTGACCAACAGACTTGGCTGCAACACTTGCACCGTTTTCTGTCTCATGAAACTTATCACCCGTTCTCAGTTCTCTACCTATCTGTAGCCCATGTAACAGATTACATATGCGGGATCCTGATCCGGTATCACATACCCAGGACGTAAAGGATACTGAGAAACAGTTCTCTGTAATGAACACACCCCAAGATGATGCATCAATATGCACTTTCTTCGTTTGGGTGGCACGGGAAATCTGGTATTCCCCAATCTCCTGCTCTGTCTTATAACAATTATAAGTTGGAGCGGGACCAACGTTCCCCAGCTCAGTATAACAAGCGGGTTCGGTCAATATATCCGTTTTATTATCTTGATTAAGGCGTGATATGGTCGCTACCTGGAGAGAGAGAGAAGAAAACACTCAGCGTATGCTCTTGCAAGATTAGATTGGTTATATAATATATCTAATCAGGATGTCTCCCACTGTTTTAATCAAATCTTCCTTCAAACCCTAAAAAGAAAGACTAGCCGGGATTAATTACACGCTACAAGTTCGCCAATCTTTCAGCCAGGCCAGTGTCGGTACTTTGAGGGAGGTCCCCCGTGTTTTCGCACGAACCTAATTAAAGTAAACCTCGTTTTCCCAGGGGCGTAACCCCGTTAACACCTTTCTAGACACCTACTTGATCGGCTAATTGTAATGTGTAAAACTCTCCCAGGAGTAACTCTTACTCGCAGCGGGTATCGGGATCCAACTATCTCATAGAAGGTATGCAATCTCATTACAAATTTCAACACTTGAAATTCCCGATAATTTTGCCCCAAGCGATCTATGACCTTGACTGAGTCAACAAACCATAGACCGCAAGTAAAGTTCAATCCGTCATTTCCCGATTGAATTAAACCCACCCGCACGACCCTTGACTGAGTCAACAAGGCCGCACGACTACCCTAATCCAATCACGTCATATGCTTTGCAAATAAGCACTAATCAGCTACCGCACACTACGCCTTGACTGAGTCAACAAACGCAGCACGAATACTAACTATTACTTATCTGAAATGACGGAGGGCTACGACAGGTTTTTAAGAAAACCCTTTGCGTAATAAACTTTATATCGTTGTAGAATCGAGTGATTTTAAATGGAGTGTTTTTGAGGCTTTTCTAGTTTTGCTAAAGGGGTCACTCCCTGTGAAGGGATCGTCGGCCCTTTCCTCGTCGAATGAGGTGCAGGATATTTCACAAATACCACTATGCAAAGCAGAAACTATAGAAGCAATCAAAAGACAAACCGAGTTTGTAGCATCTGCCAGTTATCGCTAATGGAGTCACTCCCGGTGAAGGGATCTCGGTCCTTTCCATATCGAATAAGGTGCATGATGTTCTACAAGGAACACCACGATGCAAAGCAAGAACTAGAGCTACCAGTTTTTAAACAAGTTTCTACAACATCTTAGGTTTCTTTTATTTCATTAATCTCATTAATGAAGTCCCATTTAATTATGCTTCACAAGCATTTCTTTTGAAACGAAATCTGCAATATAACATATATCTCATATATATAAAATATAAACATTCGTCTCAGGCAGTAATATGATCTCATCACAGAACATTGCAGCAGAAGAACATATATGAAATATTGGATATACTAGGACGTCCGTGTTTTCAATACGAGCATGTATAAAACACGGATTCCACGGTCGCGATGAATAGCCAAACCCACATCCCTAGACCCCTACGAGAGCGGCAAGCAACACAGCCAATTCTAGGGTTAGGAGACCCGGTCTCGACTCCTCGAGATGGTCTCCCACTGGACCCTAGAACCCGGTTACTTGTGCTCCCCGTCTTGGGTCTACCTAATGCGGAAAAGTAAATAATATACAACGGTGACATCTTCCGCTACCTGGAAGTGCCCCAATAAAAGAATATTACATACAAATGAATTTTACATGAATGAAAAAGAAACAACTCTCATCTCACATAAAACCCCCGGCTATTCAAAACGCGATGATCCAATATAACATATCACAGCAACACATAATATCACATATCATCAACGTAAGTAAGTATGCGTATCCCGATTGTCGTTGATGTATAGCAACGAAGCCGGCGATACACCACATACTACGCTTACGGTCACAGAAAAGAAAGTGTAAAACTACAATAGTTGGAATCCGCAACCTCTTTAGACATCGCATGCCTAACCAAATGAATTCCGTAGACATCACATGCCTGACAATTATAAATCCCGCATTTTAGTCTCATTATCGAAAACTCTTTTCAATGTCAAGCCGGGAATTCAACAAGATTCCCGACGTCCTGATCGAATGCTCGTCGCAAACTTTAGTAGACGGCCGCACCCCCAGATGCCGTCGACGAAGTGCACTAAGGCGGAACACCGCTGCCGCGAGCACCCGAACGGATGCTTTCGGCGACGGGGTTCTCCTACAGTCACTTGGTCAGGGCTATGGGGCGTGGCTGTCTATTAAGTTTACCCGGCGAGTATCCGCGTACGCTACGTGATTGCGACGGACTTTTGATCACATCAAAATTCCGTGGCAACCGATCATCTGAGACTAAACTGCTATGTTTATAATATTCAAATTAGTTATCTCATAACTACCTGTGGATTCCAAATATTGTATCACATTCCAGATAAATAGACAATGTTAAACTTTCCGATCGAATAATCAAACACCCAAGATTTCCCCAATATATCTCAACACTTGAAATCAGTTTAAAAACATCCATCACATGCCACAGTACCAATGGTCCAGCCGTAGAAGGGTCCAGCCGTAGCCTCACATGTGGCACGCCGTACTGCCCCAAACCCTAAGGTTCAAAAGGCAGTTCAAGATGGTCACATAATCGAGTTAAGGTTTGTTGTCTTTTAGAGGGTCCACCGCGTTACTTGCACGACTTAGAACATTCTTAAACACGAGAAAAAATCCAACTTTTGAAAAATTTTCCGACAGGGGAAAAAGTGAGTTATTGATATCCGTTCGAACTTTTTAACAGTTTCTAAAATTATCCGTACAACACATAGACAAAAATTTAGACAATCCGATCGAATAATCGAATCCCCAGAACAACCCCAGAAAAACTCAACTGTTGAGTAAAATATAAAAATTTCCAGAAGACTCAGCACATAAAGTTACTAATTACTGTGCAAAGCACGTGCATTGATTCAGCACTTTGGCCGTGGAACCGCCGCGCAAGCCAGGGTGGGGCCGCGGTTCCGCGGCTCTTCTGCCGAATCAATGGCACGTGCTTCACAGTAATTCATCAAATTCCCTGCTGAATTTTTTGGCAATTTTTAATTCACAAAAATCCAAATTTTCAGAAAATTTGGATTTTTGTGGGTTTTATCGGGTTTTCCGGGTTCGATCGGACTTTAAACTTCGTCTAGACTTCGCCTAAAGCTCTAGCTTGGCTCTGATACCACTGTAGGGTTGCTAAGCACGCGCACAAGGGTCTACGAGGCATCAACCATGCCCGATTAAAAAATTAGCCGTGCCGAACAACCCGAATATGGATCTTTAAACTAGAGATTAGGAGAAAACTAGCATGTTAACAACTTTAACACTAAGTGAGAGGGATTACTGTCACGACCCGAAAGTACGGAACATGACCGGCACTTAAACTACGAACGTCTCGAGGCGTACGTAATCTAAGTAAACCGAAAACCCAGAAATCCAAACCAAGAAAAAGTAGTAGAGTGCAGGAAAAACCAACTTAAAGCAAGTAATTTCAATAGCATAAGCCGAATTATGCGGTTTTTAAAACATCAAAAATTTACTGAAAATTTCGGCAGAGTCTCCTTTGTAAATACTGGCCCCCAAACGGGATACAACATGAATAGTATACGAAATCAAGAAAAGGGCATCCCCAAGCGGGAGCTAGCTCTTCGTCAATCGACGGTCACAACCACACAAGCAATATAATATACAACGCCAACGGCGAGGATCAAAACTCAAAAGGAAACTCAAAACCACCAGAAATATAACGAGCGACTCTAAGGTCGAAAGAATAAACAACACTGGTCTCTATCTCAATAAATACATGTTTGGTTGATGGAATTTACTAGATACAACGGAATAATATTATACAAGGTAATATGATGGGTACGATACAAGAAAAACCCACCTACTAGCAAGTCACCCGAATGAAACTGAGCCCGCAAAGCCGTAATTAAACCTGTACGGCAAAACCTGCAAGAAACTGGGGCACAACGGGGGTGAGTTGCCAACTCGTGAATAGAAAAACATCTACGCACAGAAATCGCATAAATAACGCAATCCTAGGTCAATGATCATAATATAGCCTCAAAAATGTATATAACATGTAGCCTATTACAAGGCTAGGGTAAATATCTAACCCGAGTGTAATCTCATGTGCCCGTGTCTGTGCCTCAGGTAACAATATATCATATGAATGAGGTATGCATGCATGAAACAGAATACATGTAAATGAAGAAACTGTTTTCATAAATTAGTGAGATTTCCTTCGTATTTTTAAACTGAGATATCATAAATGAAATCAGTATCAACAGTTTCTAGCATCGACACAAAACATAAATCTCACTGTCTCGAAATATCAATGTCTCAATCTCAATATCTAGGGCGCCGTCAGTCCAGACCGGCCCCTACCATCCATCTCAAGACCACGACGGTATCCTCCGGATATCCGACGCGTCGGGTAATATCACCGGTAGGTAGTGCTCCCCAGCCAGGCTCAACGTCAACACTACATTCCTCTTGCCCCGGGGTACCATACCGGGTCCACCATGTACCCGAAACGGTTCCTCCACTCCTCGAATCGGGTCTCGAAATCCATCAGCAAACTCATGGTGGACGATTCATACATCATAGGAAAACCGCACTTTTTATTTTAAAAGAGATAAAAGGTTTATTTATGTTTTTGCGGTTTTCCTCCAAATCCAGAAAATCTCATGGAAATCCGAATCCAAAACCTCAATAACACGTAAAATAGTGAATATATGCATGAGAATCCATGAATGCGGCATAACGATGAATAACAGTATGCATGAAGTGACAAGTAATAACTACAATATCTAAGCTGGCATATAAGGTAAGTACACTAATATTATGTTAAACTACTAGCTATCTAGTTAAGTTAAGCAATAATATTTTCTAAGGTGTACGTGACATGGCAATTACCGATGAAGATGTGTGTGAGCCGGCAATTAAGTGTACGTGGTACATACGCATCATCGGTAATGGTGCTGGTGTCCTAAAAGCATGATATCACTAATGGAGTATGAAACATAAAAATAAGCATGCGATGCGAAGCGGACCACAAAATGAGCGGGAGCTGAAAACTAGACGCAACTTTAACTAATCTGCATTAATCTAATATAAGTCCTACAAATGGTGCCATTTGAAATAACACGAACCGCGGGGTTTTGAAAATAGGGCTACGGTGGTTTTTAAGAAAGGATACGTCTTTTGAAATATCCGTAGATCCCTTGACCTGTCTTGTAAAATACCCACGATCCGCTAGTTTTGAAATAGGTAGGAGTCTAATCTAATCTAACAACTACACTAAACTATACGGCTGAACTAACAAGCTGAACTACAGGTAAGGAAACCGCCTATCATCTGAGTCGATACATATACATACCTGTAAATATACAGTCGGTGATCCCGCCTCAATAATATCATATCCATAACCAGACATCCCAAGTCAAGAGTGCGGATCAATCATCAAAATATAGCTCGTACGTAAATCCGTCGTACGGCATCCCCAAATCTGGGTACGGGTCAATATCACATTCATCATACTATTCATCTGATATCCTCTTTATCAAATATCATGATCGGGGTACTGATCTACGTCTAGTACAATATTGATACCATCTATGTATGCATGCATGTAAGAATCACTACGTCAAAAGACCCGCTAAAACATCATGTCGTATCTCAATACGAACCAAAACACATGACGGATCTTCTGGCCTCAAGCCCAATATCATCGACTCATCTCAAATCCCAATTACTATCCTTAAATCCAGTATATAAACACATAGTCCCATACCCATGTGTAAATATACACAACAATATATAATCCCATGTACGCACATATGAAAGAAGAATGTATGCAAATATGGGTGTGTGTGTATGTATGGTGCAACCACTACCTAAGGTTTCGTAACCATGCACCAATCCAACACCAATATCCATCTAAAATCATCAATAATAAATCCTAACAACATATCATAAATTGTTGGTGTGTATACGCATCCGTATACATCACCACGGACTGCGGGGGTGCTATACGCCATCCACCCGACTTCTCCCCGTAGATATAAATCTACTCACCTGGTCCTCGCTTGTCAGTGCCGACGTCGCCATGCGCTTGCTTGTCGTCTCGAAGTCCACATGGGGTACCTACATATCATAACGCACCGTATCGCATTAAAACTAAATTCGAAATCGAAACGGCATACGAAAATCACATCGGCACGCGTATCACGCGTAGGTCCAAACCTATCGCCTACGCATGCAAGAATAGTCAAACCAACCCTCGATGTCGATGTACAAACGTCAAACCATCGAGAAAAATCCAATCACACTCATTTGCACATTCATGAACACTAATTTTAATATAAACTAGGTTAAAACTCACAAAAACCCCAATTTCACTTAAAAAGTCATTTTTCCGAAAATCTAGCAAGCACAATTCGCCGTTTTTGTACAAAACATGATGTTTAAATGAATGTAGAGGCCAATATACTTATTAAATATCTTAAATAAGTCATAGAAACAATTTCCGGAATTTAATCTCATTAAATTCCAAAAACCCTAATATTCTAGTTTACAAAATACCCTTTTTACAATTTCATAGCAAAAATGCACAAACTACAATTTAGGTTGGATTTCCATGAACTAAAGTGTTAAACTACACTTAATAAAGTTAATAATATGATAAAAACCCTAACCATATTTTAATTCTCAATTTAACACAATATTTACAAAAACTAGTTTGCAATATATATACTTATCACAAATTTAAATTAACAAAATGCAACTAGCAACTAGATTTGATTTTTGCAAGCAATTATATGATAATCTACCCATCACAATCCTAATCAAATGCTCAAACCTTAATCTTCATTCAAAACCATACACTTGAAATCTCAAACTTCAATTCAAAACCTTTTTCTTTCTTAAACACCTAATTAAACACTTAATTAACTTAGCTTTAAGAAATTAGTAACAAATTAAGCAAAAATGTTTAGAATTATACCCAAAAACATTTGAAGATCCACAAGCATCCATGGCCCTCCAAAATGCTCTCTTTTCACAAGGATCCATGCTATACGGGCTAAGCTAAAATGGGTAGGAGTCGGATTTGGGTTTTGGGATTTTTTTTTGATGGATTTTGGGCAATTTTTGATGAAGTTTTGAAGAGAAAAGAAAAGGGAAATGGGGGGGGGGGGCTGTTGCTGCTGTAGGAGGGAGGGGGGTCGGCTGAATGGGAGTGGGAGAGGAGAGAGAGGGAGGTAGAGAAAGTGGGGGTGAAAGTCAAGGTCAACCAAAGTCAAAAGTCCACCTCATTTATCCATTTTCTTTTCTTTTCTTTCATTTCTTTTCCTTTGAAAATCAAGTGGGGAAAAAGAATGGTGGCTGCTGAAATCAGCCATGGGGAGAAGTGAATGGGGGTGTGTGGGTGTGGGTACGGGTGCGGGGTGATGAAAAATGATAAATACAATACCCCAAACATCCATTTACGCTAAAAAAAGCTTTTTTTCTTCAATAATTTCTAAACCGTTTTGGCAAATAATTTCGTTCCAAAAACCACATGATAAAATTTTATTTAATGTTTTATGATGCACAAAATTTGTTTCAACTCATTCCAATTTGTAATTTTCCTTAATTAAATGTATTAGTGACGGCTTAAAATAATAATAAAATAATATTTTTTTCAGAAAATTTGAAATTTCACCACCGGCTCAATAAATACCAAATAATAGCAATTACATAGCTAGAATATGTATATTTAATTTTTATAATAAGATATTTGTATTTTGACTTTTTACAGAAAACACCCTTATTTTACCGATTTTTTTCGAAATTTCACCGAAACGATTTTCAAAACGTTACAATCTTCCCCCCTTAAAGAAATTCGGTCCCCGAATTTAAATTCAAACTCCCCCAAATACTAAAACATCAAAGAAAACCATCAAGTCGTCGGGGCTCCGAAATTGTAAATTCATAAAACAAATCGTAGCGCAGCGCATGCGCATGAAAAATGAGTATATAACTCAAATCAAAACTCCGTCAAGCATCCCGCAATAATCGGAGTCATGGAGAAGACATCAATGTCAAATCCAAATCAAACCAATATGATATAACTCGAAACTATACATGTAAACATCGAATCTATATCTGTAAGTATCTGAAGGAAATGCATGCCAAATCTCTTTAAGTCACTGTGCAACGCGTATAACAATGCACAGTGGCGGACGTCTATCATAAGAAAATAACTATATACATATATACCTTTGTTTGAAATGTACGTCCCGCCGTTTTGGAAACAATTTAGAAGGGTCTCCTTGTTTTAAACATTTCGTGTCATATCAGACACGTAGGTAAATACTGAGGCTATAGCTCGCTTTTTGGAAATCCCTTCAATAACTATCAATGCATGCAAAATATATTCAGGTACTGTCCTCTGACTAGTCCTGCTCAGTACGAAAATACATAGCAATATCATAAAAACGTACTGCTCTATACGAAATCAATCCCAAAATATGCACATGAATGCTACGTGCGTCTGGTGCGCACGACAATCAAAATCCATATACGTGCCATATAAGTGCATAGAAACAAGATCTAAGTGCATCGGTGTGCACAAAGCATCTTTCGTAGGCAACGTGTGTGCCTGACAGCAAAATCAGGTGCATCTGACATGCACGAAAAAAATCTCGATTTAGTGCATCTGGTGTGCACCAAAATCGCATCTCAAGACATGCGCTCAACATGCGCGAAAACCTAAAACCAGGGGCATCCATCATGCACGAAATCATGAAATCCAATATCAAGCGCCGAACATGCGCAAAATCCAATCAGGTGCACAAGGTGCACAAAACAAATATCGAGTATCACAATCGAAATCGAAGTCCAGTGCATCTAGGTGCACAAAAGGCGTATCACTGCACTGCAAGCATATATAAACCATACCGAGTGCAGGAACGAAATCGTGTGCATGCATACGCACAAAACCAACTCAACTGTTTAAAATCGTAAAATCACAAACATGTGAAACTGAAGCACGAAAACGATATCAAGTGCAACACTGTGCAAAGATCGTACATCCTCAATCATCAAAATCAAATCATAC
The DNA here is from genome assembly GCA_030015575.1 of Agapanthus africanus. Lineage (NCBI taxonomy): Eukaryota > Viridiplantae > Streptophyta > Magnoliopsida > Asparagales > Amaryllidaceae > Agapanthus > Agapanthus africanus. The sequence goes on along the minus strand of CM057339.1, from coordinate 690,415,130 downwards.
AAATAAATCACCCAAAACATCGTAATCAACAATGGCGGAATAGTACTGCTCAAGCGCATCCTCTAAGAATCTCGGCCAACTGCCGCGGTCACTAGTGGGATGTCTCGTCGATGATCATGAACTCTGTCCTGCTGGCGTGCGTAACCATGACCACTCCTGGGTCAAGGTCTTTACTGTGAATTACCAATCTTTCGGTCCATCGGCTCATCGGCCCTGTCAGGTGTGCTAATGGGGACGATTCCGTTCTGGCACTTCTCTGGTCAATCATCGCGACCACTCGTAAGACAGCATATTACTGGCGTCGGCCTCTGGCTCTCTGAATGTACGTGACACATCTGATCCTGGGTGCAAGTATCATTGCAGCAGTGTCCTAGAAGGAATCTTGCTCACGGTCTCTTCCATGTCTCGTCTCTGCCAACTGTCCGGAAGTCATTTTCCTTTCCTATATCTGCATCTTGCTCTGGAACGACTGCATACTCATCGCGACTCCTTCTGGAAGGTATGTCCAAGTACCATGCCTCGGCATGCGCATCGCCTCTCTGATGTCGGCGGAGTGGAACATCATCTCATCTAGATCTGGTGCGAACCTCTTACTCCACTTCTCTCTAATGTCGTCTGCTTTGGACTCGTCTCGTCGCGGCTGCATGGACTGAGCTCCAACGGCTATCCTCGTATCGGGAGTCTCCCAAGAAATGCATCTCACCACCTAGCATCCGAATTAAGTTGAACCATCCAATCGATTGTCAAAACCTCATAATCCCCCAAGGGCTCAACATCTTGGGCACAGTTTAATAGTATCGAGTACATACCACAGCATCGGTGGTCCAGCCGTAGAAGGGCAAACCCAAGCCTCACTAATGGCGCCGTAGAACTGCCGCAAACCCGAAGGTTCAAAGGCTTTCACACGGTCATTAAGTCGAGTTAGGGTTTCATTCTTCTAGAGGGACCATAGAATTGCCTGCATGTCTTTCCGACTACTTTAAACTTGGAATAATGGGTTTCTGACATTCGATCGTCTCTGTCGACTCCCAACGTCTCCGCGTGAAGTCGTCTCTAGCTGGAATCAATCTATCTGATGACCTCGCATCGGGGTATGCGAACAACCACATGTCCTTGTCATTCATCCTTGGGTGACTAGCGACCTTCTATCATCTCTTAGTACAACCTGTACTGCAATAGCTCCAACATATGGGGCGATATCTCGTCGTTCACAGCAAAAACTGGCTCGCTCGTCTGCACGCTGAACAGTGCCTCGACCATCATGAATAAGCAATACACCAACGGTCATCAAAATCTGGCTGGCCTCTGTGGGTGGCTCAATCCTTTAGTGTCGATCAGCACATCCGAGCAACCTCATAAAGGCGATCCGCCAAACGCTCGTGGCGCGGAAACACAGTAAAAAGACACATCTCCGCAATCGTGTGTCGCCGGAATTTCACCCTGGTCAGTCCTCGTTCGTGACGAGCTCATGCTGACCACAACTCTAGCTGTAGCTCTCCCTACCCGTAATCGTGGCAGCAAAACCATAACTGGTACTGATGAGGCTAGATCAGGAAGGAATATAATACTGAACAAGGAAACGTACATCCTAAGGCTTCATAAGTGGAGTGGCGTGTCGTAAATATGCCGCGGAACATATCAACGGTACGTCACTCTACGTTAGTCACCTATTCCATCAACCAAGGGTCATCCTACGCTCCGAAGGTTAAAACCTAACGCTCTGATACCAACTTTGTCACGACCCGAAAGTACGGAACATGACCGGCACTTAAACTACGAACGTCTCGAGGCGTACGTAATCTAAGTAAACCGAAAACCCAGAAATCCAAACCAAGAAAAAGTAGTAGAGTGCAGGAAAAACCAACTTAAAGCAAGTAATTTCAATAGCATAAGCCGAATTATGCGGTTTTTAAAACATCAAAAATTTACTGAAAATTTCGGCAGAGTCTCCTTTGTAAATACTGGCCCCCAAACGGGATACAACATGAATAGTATACGAAATCAAGAAAAGGGCATCCCCAAGCAGGAGCTAGCTCTTCGTCAATCGACGGTCACAACCACACAAGCAATATAATATACAACGCCAACGGCGAGGATCAAAACTCAAAAGGAAACTCAAAACCACCAGAAATATAACGAGCGACTCTAAGGTCGAAAGAATAAACAACACTGGTCTCTATCTCAATAAATACATGTTTGGTTGATGGAATTTACTAGATACAACGGAATAATATTATACAAGGTAATATGATGGGTACGATACAAGAAAAACCCACCTACTAGCAAGTCACCCGAATGAAACTGAGCCCGCAAAGCCGTAATTAAACCTGTACGGCAAAACCTGCAAGAAACTGGGGCACAACGGGGGTGAGTTGCCAACTCGTGAATAGAAAAACATCTACGCACAGAAATCGCATAAATAACGCAATCCTAGGTCAATGATCATAATATAGCCTCAAAAATGTATATAACATGTAGCCTATTACAAGGCTAGGGTAAATATCTAACCCGAGTGTAATCTCATGTGCCCGTGTCTGTGCCTCAGGTAACAATATATCATATGAATGAGGTATGCATGCATGAAACAGAATACATGTAAATGAAGAAACTGTTTTCATAAATTAGTGAGATTTCCTTCGTATTTTTAAACTGAGGTATCATAAATGAAATCAGTATCAAGAGTGTCTAGCATCGACACAAAACATAAATCTCACTGTCTCGAAATATCAATGTCTCAATCTCAATATCTAGGGCGCCGTCAGTCCAGACCGGCCCCTACCATCCATCTCAAGACCACGACGGTATCCTCCGGATATCCGACGCGTCGGGTAATATCACCGGTAGGTAGTGCTCCCCAGCCAGGCTCAACGTCAACACTACATTCCTCTTGCCCCGGGGTACCATACCGGGTCCACCATGTACCCGAAACGGTTCCTCCACTCCTCGAATCGGGTCTCGAAATCCATCAGCAAACTCATGGTGGACGATTCATACATCATAGGAAAACCGCACTTTTTATTTTAAAAGAGAGAAAAGGTTTATTTATGTTTTTGCGGTTTTCCTCCAAATCCAGAAAATCTTATGGAAATCTGAATCCAAAACCTCAATAACACGTAAAATAGTGAATATATGCATGAGAATCCATGAATGCGGCATAATGATGAATAATAGTATGCATGAAGTGACAAGTAATAACTACAATATCTAAGCTGGCATATAAGGTAAGTACACTAATATTATGTCAAACTACTAGCTATCTAGTTAAGTTAAGCAATAATATTTTCTAAGGTGTACGTGACATGGCAATTACCGATGAAGATGTGTGTGAGCCGGCAATTAAGTGTACGTGGTACATACGCATCATCGGTAATGGTGCTGGTGTCCTAAAAGCATGATATCACTAATGGAGTATGAAACATAAAAATAAGCATGCGATGCGAAGCGGACCACAAAATGAGCGGGAGCTGAAAACTAGACGCAACTTTAACTAATCTGCATTAATCTAATATAAGTCCTACAAATGGTGCCATTTGAAATAACACGAACCGCGGGGTTTTGAAAATAGGGCTACAGTGGTTTTTAAGAAAGGATACGTCTTTTGAAATATCCGTAGATCCCTTGACCTGTCTTGTAAAATACCCACGATCCGCTAGTTTTGAAATAGGTAGGAGTCTAATCTAATCTAACAACTACACTAAACTATACGGCTGAACTAACAAGCTGAACTACAGGTAAGGAAACCGCCTATCATCTGAGTCGATACATATACATACATGTATATATACAGTCGGTGATCCCGCCTCAATAATATCATATCCATAACCAGACATCCCAAGTCAAGAGTGCGGATCAATCATCAAAATATAGCTCGTACGTAAATCCGTCGTACGGCATCCCCAAATCTGGGTACGGGTCAATATCACATTCATCATACTATTCATCTGATATCCTCTTTATCAAATATCATGATCGGGGTACTGATCTACGTCTAGTACAATATTGATACCATCTATGTATGCATGCATGTAAGAATCACTACGTCAAAAGACCCGCTAAAACATCATGTCGTATCTCAATACGAACCAAAACACATGACGGATCTTCTGGCCTCAAGCCCAATATCATCGACTCATCTCAAATCCCAATTACTATCCTTAAATCCAGTATATAAACACATAGTCCCATACCCATGTGTAAATATACACATCAATATATAATCCCATGTACACACATATGAAAGAAGAATGTATGCAAATATGGGTGTGTGTGTATGTGTGGTGCAACCACTACCTAAGGTTTCGTAACCATGCACCAATCCAACACCAATATCCATCTAAAATCATCAATAATAAATCCTAACAACATATCATAAATTTTTGGTGTGTATACGCATCCGTATACATCACCACGGACTGCGGGGGTGCTATACGCCATCCACCCGACTTCTCCCCGTAGATATAAATCTACTCACCTGGTCCTCGCTTGCCGGTGCCGACGTCGCCATGCGCTTGCTTGTCGTCTCGAAGTCCACATGGGGTACCTACATATCATAACGCACCGTATCGCATTAAAACTAAATTCGAAATCGAAACGGCATACGAAAATCACATCGGCACGCGTATCACGCGTAGGTCCAAACCTATCGCCTACGCATGCAAGAATAGTCAAACCAACCCTCGATGTCGATGTACAAACGTCAAACCATCGAGAAAAATCCAATCACACTCATTTGCACATTCACGAACACTAATTTTAATATAAACTAGGTTAAAACTCACAAAAACCCCAATTTCACTTAAAAAGTCATTTTTCCGAAAATCTAGCAAGCACAATTCGCCGTTTTTGTACAAAACATGATGTTTAAATGAATGTAGCGGCCAATATACTTATTAAATATCTTAAATAAGTCATAGAAATAATTTCCGGAATTTAATCTCATTAAATTCCAAAAACCCTAATATTCTAGTTTACAAAATACCCTTTTTACAATTTCATAGCAAAAATGCACAAACTACAATTTAGGTTGGATTTCCATGAACTAAAGTGTTAAACTACACTTAATAAAGTTAATAATATGATAAAAACCCTAACCATATTTTAATTCTCAATTTAACACAATATTTACAAAAACTAGTTTGCAATATAAATACTTATCACAAATTTAAATTAACAAAATGCAACTAGCAACTAGATTTGATTTTTGCAAGCAATTATATGATAATCTACCCATCACAATCCTAATCAATTGCTCAAAGCCTAATCTTCATTCAAAACCATACACTTGAAATCTCAAACTTCAATTCAAAACCTTTTTCTTTCTTAAACACCTAATTAAACACTTAATTAACTTAGCTTTAAGAAATTAGTAACAAATTAAGCAAAAAATGTTTAGAATTATACCCAAAAACATTTGAAGATCCACAAGTATCCATGGCCCTCCAAATTGCTCTCTTTTCACAAGGATCCATGCTATACAGGCTAAGCTAAAATGGGAGTGGGAGAGGAGAGAGAGGGAGGTAGAGAAAGTGGGGGTGAAAGTCAAGGTCAACCAAAGTCAAAAGTCCACCTCATTTATCCATTTTCTTTTCTTTTCTTTCATTTCTTTTCCTTTGAAAATCAAGTGGGGAAAAATAATGGTGGCTGCTGAAATCAGCCATGGGGAGAAGTGAATGGGGGTGTGTGGGTGTGGGTACGGGTGCAGGGTGATGAAAAATGATAAATACAATACCCCAAACATCCATTTACGCTAAAAAAAAACTTTTTTTCTTCAATAATTTCTAAACCGTTTTGGCAAATAATTTCGTTCCAAAAACCACATGATAAAATTTTATTTAATGTTTTATGATGCACAAAATTTGTTTCAACTCATTCCAATTTGTAATTTTCCTTTATTAAATGTATTAGTGACGGCTTAAAATAATAATAAAATAATATTTTTTTCAGAAAATTTGAAATTTCACCACCGGCTCAATAAACACCAAATAATAGCAATTATATAGCTAGAATATGTATATTTAATTTTTATAATAAGATATTTGTATTTTGACTTTTTACAGAAAACATCCTTATTTTACCGATTTTTTTCGAAATTTCACCGAAACGATTTTCAAAACTTTACAATTACAACCTTTGTAGATCCGGTCCTTCACTTCATATGCTCCGTGTTGTGGTCCCTTTGCTGCGATCATCGGGATCCGGACTCTCGAGAGGTTCCACGAAGAGAAAGATGCAACCTTTGCTTCCGATCTTCGATACTAAGATGATCTACCTTGAAGTTCCGTTAACACAAGCTAACACTCATGAAATGATGTGAACACCCTCATCTAAATGGAAAGGGAAGATGAGGATAATGAAGTAGGATTTTTGCTCTCTTTATTTATCTTTTTCTCATATTTATTCATCACTTTGGAAAAATCTAGCAAGCTTTTTCATGAAAGAAGGAAGGAAGAAGAAGAATAGTGATCCATTTCCTTTTGTGATGAATAATGAAAGGATTAATATGAAGAATAATGCAACCATGGTTGACTTAACCATTATAGAGAATTAACCAAGGGTTAGGGTTTGGGTTGAGTTAAGAATGAGTCACTTGTAAATATCTTTTCCAAAACAAAAAGAAAACCTTCTAGAAACATCTAGAAAGCTTAACCCTAATCCAAACCCTAATCATGTTTAAACTCCACTAAACAAGTTGCATTAGTTATCATATCATGTTACAATATTATATATCACATATATAATATTTATCGTAACAAAATAAAATAATACAATTAACATATATCGCATATATATCAATGTATTATCCGAGTGAGAAAAAGAATCTTTTAGTGAGCAAATATTAGTTAATGTAATTTAATATATCATATATATTATTATACATTAAATTATCGTATCAACACTTGATCCGACAATCCGGCTATATCGCATATAACCGACTAATATTTATCCGTACCGATTCATCGAATCAACACTTGATCCGATGACCCGGCTGATATCAAATATCGCGAGAATATAATACGGTATCACATATCGTATTATCCTCGGTCCCGCACATATCACATATGTGCTCCTACTCCGTTTTGCCTGAGCCAAGAAACCTCTGTGTAGGACTCTAAAGAATCGTCAATACGCCGGCAGTAGGTGATGATCATATCAAACACCCACAAGCTGCAAGCGGTCAGCTAAACGTAACAGCTACCCAGGTATTGAGCGCTCAGAAGATCAACAAGCAAGCCTGTAACTTCTCCTGTGAATCCAATCAGTAACACTCCCGTACAGTCCGGTCTCGTCGTCTGATATGTTGCATATCTCGCCTAGGGGTGGTAAACGTCAGACCCCAGTAGCTCGATAAGTCGTGTCGATATGAGGTCTATAACAGTTCGAGAAACTACTGATAACACTTATCAGTAAATCTCAGCAACCCTGGCCAGGGATTTCCGGTTATAGCCAATCGAACACAGCACAACATCAACTCCCTATACCGGGAGAGACGAATCCCCTCCTATCGCTCATTGCCTCCATGTGATTCGGGACTGTACCCAAAAGCCACCTTTTTGCACGCCCTCTTGGACGTGGTATGATGGAAATCAAAGCACAGTAGGAATCACACAAGACTCTATGACGATCTCGGGTCAACAGACTACTCTATACCAGTGTCACCGGAGAACTGCCATCTGACGTGAGGTATAATACCATCTGGGAGTTCTCGGCAAGTCCGTCCAGTGTACCCAGTCTCCACTGAGCACCCGTACACCATCCTTGATGTTAAACACCGATGGATATGGGATCATCCATCGCCCATCATATGGGTCAAGATGCGTATACGCTAGTCTACTCTGGTGTATCGATACCCTGTCTCGATACACCCACGACTAGGAACAGTTATAGGATGTACCCGTCGACTACCGTGGCCCCACTAGTATGATCTCATCATAGTCCCAGTAGTCGAGTACATATCCTAAGGGCTTTATCAACATGTAATATAGAGACAATTAGAGTACATGTTAAGATAAAGTGCAACCAGATAGCGTACTATCATGTCGAGCAAGAAAGTCCTCCCTATATATGTCCTAGCATCCACTACAATATACATCGTATGTACAGTAATGGCCTCTAGGGCATACATATAACTAACAACCACCATGATCTGGCCGATGGTGAGCTCGGCGGGAGGGGGACGCTGCTCCTGCTCGCGGTCAGCTTGCCGCTTGTCCCTTAGGTACGCTGCAAGGTGCCCCGAACGGATGAGCTCTTCAATATAGTCTCGAAGTTGTTTGCAGCTCTCCGTAGAGTGTCCTAGCGACCTGTGGAACCCGCGGTAGGGGCCCCGGGATCGCTTTGAGGCCATTCGCGAGACCGGGGGAATCTTGAAGAACCCCTCGTCCTTGGCCTCCTCTAGTAGCACCGCCTGGGAGACGTTGAGTGGGGTGTACTCCTGGAATTTTGGGAGGTAGGGTTTTTTCCGCTCAGGTTCCCTTCTCTCTTCTTTTGCCCTGTTCTTTTGGTCAGATTGCTCGGCCCGGGATAGGTTTGCGTTCACCTCGGATTCGAGCTGGACCTCGCGCTCGGTCTAGGCGTTTACCTCGGCCATGGTCTTAGGTTACGCTAATGCAAAGGAGCATAACCACTCCTTGTGCCTGAGACCAGACCTTAGAGCCATGATGACCGTCTCGTCCCGGTGCTCTGGGACCTAGAGAAGGGCGTTGTAGAAGCAGGCGACGTATGCTTTGAACATCTCCTTGTCCCGGCTCTTGATTGTTAAAAGATGGTCGACTGTGCGTTTCTGTCGCCTGTTCCCGACGAAGTGGTCGAGGAATTGTGTGGCCAGCCCATCGAAGGTTGAGATCGAGCGCGGTTCGAGTCCTCAGAACAAGTCTCGCCCAGAGCGGATGAGAGTGGTCGGGAAAGCTCGGCACTAGGCGGTGTTGGAGTTGTCTTGGAAGCTCATTCCCGCGGTAAATGCATCCAAGTGGTCCTTCGGGTCAGATTTGCCGTCGAAGAGGGAGACCTTTGGGGTCTTGTTGCGGGAGGAGACATGGACGGCGAGCATCTCCTCGGTGAACAGTTTTGTAAGCGGATCGGCGACATACTTAGCCCCATCGCTCGAACGGTGTCTTTCCCAATGCATACCCTCAATTTTCTTCTCGAGGGCGTCGAGTCGGTCGTGGTATCTCGACAACTCGGCGCATTCTGATCCCCGGCCTCTGTTGTTGGAGGCCTGCGTCTGGCCGCGGCTCCGGTTCCTCTCAATGAGGTTCCTTAGATCCCTCGGCGAGGTGGCCCTCAAACCGCCGCGGCGAGTTCCATCCACGCGACCCCGTTGAGGGATGGGATGTCGGTCATGCCTGGTAACAGGCAGCTGACAGACATCTCCTCGGGAAGGAAAGGCGCGTGGAGGATCTCGGGGCGAGGTGCTCTAGCGACGGACCTCGGTGTCAAACTATGGGATGCCCAGCGGGTCTCAGAACATATCGGCCCGAGAGATCTGCGGCCGTGGGAGGTAGCGAGGCGGTGGTCGGCGGTGCCGACGCGAACAGAGTCCTCTCTCATCCTGTAGGGGTCCTGGTCCCGAGGCGGGGGAGCGGCGACTTGGTGATCTTGCCCCGCCGTTTGGACGCGGATCAGCGCCTCCACAACAGATGTGAGTTAGTCTATCCAGCCGGCGAGGGCGTTGATGGCATTCGGCGGAGGAGGTTCGTCCGCGCCTCCGTTGAGAGGAAGGCGGCGGCTGGTGCTTGGATCGTCGTGATAATCGCTCGCCATTGGATTGAGATCGGAAAATGAACTTTTGTTTTTGTGGAATCAAGGACTTCCCACAGACGGCGCCAGCTGACGCGACCTCGATCGCGCCAAGATGTTACCTTCCATTGATCTGCTGATGGCGGCGATGGGTGGCTGAGATTAGATCTAGAGGCTGTCGCTCCTGAAGCATGTGGATCTCAATGGGTTTGAGCTTGTGGTTGCCGAGCTACCTGCAAGGAAGTCCCGGGGTGGTTGTACCACCGAGGACCCTCCGACGATCATGTTAGACTAGAGGTCCGAGCAGAGTAACGGCTTAGTGAAGTAAAAATGGCTTAATTGAACCGTCTGAAGAAGGGGTTTAAATAGCGGTGGCAGCAGGCGAAGCAGGCGCCAGAATCACGTCGGCCGTTCCGCTCCCGACGTCACGCCCGCGTGATGAGCGGGACCTCCCATTAATGGCGAGACAGGCTCGTTAATGGGGGATCGTGGTGGCGTGGAACGTGGGATGTGGCCGGCGGAGATCTCGCGCATCGCGAGATTCACGGGATGGCGATTACGCCTGCAAGCGGTGCTGTTAGTCGGTCGATGAGACCGAGGAAGATGACATCGGCGGGAGAGCTCATGGAGGAGCGGGAGAGCCGAGGCATCTTGGTTATGTTCGAGCCCGGAGGCGAGCTGAGAGGGCCGAGGATGCTCGGGCCTGTGATAGCTCGGAGACGAGCTGTGAGGCCAAGGAGGCCAATTTTGCTGGGGGCTCGAAGGTGAGCCAGCATTTGCTTGTAGGACGGGCACAGGAGTGGTCTGGTCGGCTACTGTAGGTCCTTTCTTGTGAGCCCTGGGACACGTCATCTGCCACGTGTCCTGATCTGAGAGATCACCGATATCGAGCATCATCAACAATCTTTAATTGTTTCATTACTTCAGCCCTTTAATATCTTATAGTTTATTTTTCGACATTTTAATACCCTAATGTATCTCTCTGTTAGTATTATGCTACCTTCTGTTTTTCCCATTATATCTATTTTGCATCGGTTTACTCCCAGCATGATGTAGATGATAACTTATAGAAACGGTTCACAGTGAGTAATCGATGCAAAATAGTCACGGTTCTAAAAACAAATGCAAAATAGACACGATTGTAAAAACAGATTAATGTAGCAAAATGCTATAGGAGAAATATATTAGGGTATTAATATGTTGAAAAATAAACTATAAGATATTAAAATGCGGAAGTAGTGAAACATTATCAAACAATTCACCCATGCATGTTCTTTTTTCCCTCGATTACTTTTTACATAGTAAGCTGTTCACTTGCATCTGTTTCATTAATTTTCCTCCTTCTAGGATATAGTTAATGCAGGTTCACTTTCTATGTATTATACGCTTAGCTTTGTGTTAATATCTATCTTCCTCCTATAATAATGGTTGATTACTTTTGCTAATTAAAAGTATTTTTCTTTATACAAACTTTACGAGATTGATTACTGGGAAGCATCTGTCTAATCAAATGAATCAATCAAACAATACTCCATGACTAAAGAAGAAGGAATATCCTCAACATTTCTCTGAGGCAAAACCCATCTCCCATGTTTGTTGCAAACCAGAGCGAGAGCTCCACCGAGACTATGGCCTGTGATGGTTAAACTCACCTTCTCACCTCTGTCTCTGTAGAATTTGACCAGCTTTTTGATCTCCTCATGGCTTGTTCAGATGCGCTTAACTTGTTGTACCTTGAGGCCCCGCTTTTTGAAGTGTACACGCTGTAGAACCCGTGCTTAACCCTAACGTCGTCGTCATGTTCGTCTCCAATACATTTGAGTTTTCCTTGCACATCCTTGCACCATTAGGTCGGCGCAACGGTCCGCGCCAAGAGACCACAATGTCCTTGCATCCAATACGTTTCGATTCACTATCGTCGCTAACCGCAACGAACCCCATCCAGTTCGAATCTTTGCTCCAGGTATCCAAATGGATCGATTTCTCGATCCATCGAGGGAGCTCGACATGTGACATCACATATGTATACTTGGTCATGTCGTATCCGTTTCCATTAAGGTTCAATATGTTGAAGAGGTTGTAGTGGTTGTAGAAGCAGCTGCCGCAGAACTCAGAGAACGGGTTGAAGTCGAAGGCGTCGTAGGTGGCTTGCGCGAACTCTCCGTACTGGAGAACCTCATGGTGAAGCCAAGGGTGGAGGGGGTCCAAGAGAGACGACCAATCGGCGTCGCCATGGATTTGGTTGCAAAGGGAGGAGATGTCTTCTTTGGGCGACAAGGTTGGGGTTTTTCTAGTGGTGGTTGTGGGAGCTGGGAGAGTGTTGAGGTAATTAGTGTCAGGGTTGTTTATGTGTGTTGAGAGGCGGACTAGATTTGTTAAGGTTGAGTTCGGGCGACGGTTGAGTTCGGGCGACGGCGGTTGATCGCCATGGTTTGCTCGGTTGTGGTGGTGGTGGTAGGTGTGGAGGTGGCGCGGTGGCCGGAGACGAGAGTTTTGTTGGGAGAGTGATGGATTTCTGGATCTCCTTTAGATGTTACCTTCCGTTGATCTGCAGCAAGTGGAGGCGAGCTGCTGAGATTGGGTTTGAGGGTTGCCTTTCAATGCGTGTGGATCTCAGTGGTCTTGATGTAGATAAGGCCGAGCTACCTGCAAGGAAGTCCCGGGATGGTTGTACCGCCGAGGACCCTCCGACGATCAAGTTAGTCGAGATATTTGGGCAGAGTAACGGCCTATTGGGGCAAAATTGGCTTACCTGAGTCGTCTGAGAGAGAGGTTTATATAGTGGCAGCCATGGGCAGGTGGGCGCGAGATTTACGCCGGCCGTTGCGCCCCTGGCATTACGCTAGCGTGAAAGGCGGGATTCCCCATTAATGACGAGATATGAACGTTAATGGGGGAACGTGGTGGCGTGGAACGCGGGATCATAGGCGGCAGATATCTCGCGTCTGGCGAGATTCGCGGAGCCGTGGCAAAGACGCCTGTGATTAGTTTTGTAGGTCGGTCGATGAGACCGAAGAAGCTAAGCTCGGCGGGAGGCTCGGGAACGGGCGGGAGTCCGAGAGAGCTTGGTCATGGGATAGCTCGAAGGCGAGCTAGAGGGCTGAGGGAACTCAATGTGTGGGAGGGCTCGGAGGCGAGCCGAGGGTTGTTTGTAAGGTGAGCGTAGGAATGGTCTAGAAGGCCACCGAAGGTCGGGAATTTTCTCGGGTCGATGGCCCGGGGCATGCTTCCAATGTACCGTTCTTGATCCTCTCTTGTAAGCTCTGGGACACGTCATCTGCCACGTGTCAAGATCTGGGGTATCCCCAGTATCGAGCATCATTGTTAGCCCCCCACTCTCGTCCCAACCCATTCATGGGTCGGGTCGAGAGTGGTTTGACCGGTCATCCAAGATAAGCTCTTATTTGAAGATATCGTCGGTGCATATTCCCGGGAAATTAGTTGTATTTTCTTGATGACGTCAGCGGATCAGGGGAGTGATCTCGCATTAAAGAGGAAGCTCCGGTTTGTGCGTACGTTCGTCGAAGCGCCAGCCCACGTGTCTGGCGCTGGTTGGCCGATGAGACGGGCCGCAGGTGTTCCCGCGCCCGATGGGACACGCCCAATGTGCGTCCAACAGGTGGAGCGTCGGTGGCCGTTGAATGCGAAACGTTGTTTAGGCGAGAGACGATCGGCGCCGTAGGGTGCATACGCCGGCTGCTATAAATAGAGGTGGGATCCTCTTCAGGGTTCATACTTCGCCATAATCTCCTCTTCCCTTAACGTGTTAGCTCAGCGTTCTTTTCCTTTAGGTCGGATTCTTCGTCCGTTCGCGTGTTAGCTCGGCGCTCTTCCCCTTAGGTTGAGATACTTGCGTTTTCTCTTCCGAAGACTTCATCCTTTTGATTAGGTTAGATGTCTTCAACCGAGGAGTTTGTAGAAATAGTCCGGAAAGAGTCTAGGGAGTCTTCTGTAGCTTCCTCTTCTGCTTCTTCCTCTTCTTCGTCTGAGTCGGAGTCCCCCCGGGAAGTTAGGTTAGTCATGCTTCCCGGGGTCATGCGACGGGGGCGGTCCCCAGAGCGCAAGTTACAGGTGTTCTTGGCGCGTAATCCATGCCGAGGCATGCGGAAGAGCTTGCCACCATCCGGACTCGTTTCCACATTCCTCCTAGCTACTCGCTTCGTCTGGCCGAGCACGGGGAGAGGGCAGACCAGATACGGAATATGGAGATTGCCTTGTACCCGGAAGTTTTTGGGCCGGGATGCGCCTGTCTTTCTCCCTCGAGGTGAGTACGGCGTTGAATTGTTTTGAATTAGCCCCGGGCCAGTTAGTTCCGAACTCTTGGAAGATTCTCCTTGGGTTCCTAGTCTGGTTGAAATTACGCCAGATCCCTTTCAGCCGGAACCTTCTCTTTTCTTCTCTCTGCTACAAAAACCACCCCGGCACACGCAAGGGCGAGCCGAGCTGGGTATACATCTCTTTTAGAAAACACCGAGGAGGTGCCGCCGGGTCGGGGTTGTCGTAGTACCTTCTTCTATCCACGAATGGAAGAAGAAGTTTGTGTTCGTCGAGCCATCCGAAGATGAGGATTGGCCTATGCCCATCCAGTGGCACAAGGCCAACTGCCCGGGGGTGAGGCGGTTGAATGATCTCGACGCGGTGGCGGTGTCAGAGTAGGAGCCCCTCCCCCAGGCCGATGTGTTGCTGTCCGAGCAGGCCCTCAGTTGGGCCGGGCTCAGCCCCGTTCAGTTGGCGGGTAAGTTAGGAGTTTTTGGGTGACCTATTTAGACTTGTGCATTCTTCCACTTTTTCAGGAATCGCTAACTCCTCTTTTGTATTTTCGTCTTATGCAGAACCCATGGACCTAGGTAAATTTCAGGCGGCCCTGGTCGAACAGAAGAAAGGGAAGAAGGCCGGAGGTGCCAGCCCCTCTTGCCCGTCGTCGGCTCCGGATCCACCGGCGGCCGCCCCAGCCAGCTGCTCGAGCATGCCCCGGGCCCCGGAGTCTAGCCAAGCGTCGGGCCGAAAATGCGCTCGGGAGCAGGAGCCCCAGGTTTTGGAGGCGGGAGGCGAGACCGGTTCTCCTTCGTCTTTCCTCAAGAGATACCATAGGACAGTGCCCCGCTCTCCGGCATCCCCGATCATCGTAGATGAAGGGGAGCTCCGCTTCGAGGTGCCCTCGGGGCTTTCTGTCGCCGACAGCCTGCTCTCGGAGATGGAAAGGTCGGCTAGGGGCAGAATTCCTCGGGGGACCCTTAGGGCACAAATGGCAGCCATAGCCCAGGAGGCCGTGCAATTCAGTGTTCGCACCTCACTTGGGTCTTTATTCAGTACTTTTTGTTCCCAAGATTGGGTGCTCCTTCTCTTTTTAACCCCTCCTTTGTTTTCTTCAGGTCCTCCAGCACGTCGCCCTCGTCGTCAACATAGAGGACGAAGAAATTGCCCCGGCGATGCAGGACGCGGGCGAGTTCTCCTCACGGGAGGAGAGCTCAAGGCTAGAGCTGCAGGCGGCGATGGAAAGGGTCGCCTCCCTCGAAGACCGGGTAGCGGCCGGGGATGGGGAGATCGCCAAGTGCCGAGAAGCCGCCCGAGCCACTGAAGCTAAGTTGGAAGATTGCAGGGTGCTTGTCGCTACCCTGAAGAAGATGGCGAACACCTTCCGGAGGGAGAACAAGGGGGCGAAGGGAGGAACGAGGCATGCCGAGCTCCGAGCATCAAAGGCGGTGGAGAGCTACAAGAAGTCTGACCAGTACTACACCGACCTCGCTGGAGCCGCTGCCATCGTTTGGCATGACGCCCTCGACACCGTCAAGGCCCTGATGCCGGAGTTTCCTGACAGCGATCTTCGGGGTGAGTACCCCCTCGGGGATAAGGCGCAGGGGAATGCCCCCGGAAGCTCTGTAGGGGGAGAGGCCCCTGGTAGGAGCGTTGGGGAGAAGTCGGTCGCCCCGGCCCCCGGCGCCAAGGCTCCTGCGGTGGGCACCGACCTTCAAGACGCCACCCCGGTTGTCGTGGTGGAAGCGGAGCTCATCGAGGTTCTCCCCGGCCCCGAGGCCTGAACCTCCTCGCCTCCTTATTTTCTTTTTTCACTGAAATTTTGTAAACCCCAGGGTGATTTTGTAAGGTTGGGGAGCCCATAATACCTCTGTAAAGACCTCCGATTTTGGTGAATGAAATCTTTTTGCAGTGTTCTTTGCGTCAATATTTTCCCTTTGTTTGTGGTTAAATCTCTATTTGCACGGTACTGCTTTCATAACGCGTTAGGTCGGAGATCGGTTTTTCATTTGGCGACCACACGTCGAGTTGAATTCAACCATTTGCCAAGTATGCAAAGACCGACACAAGGTCGGTATCTCCATGGCCCCGAAGTCATGGTGGGGATCGCTTAGTAAAGACGTGTAGGATTTCACCCTCTAAGGAAGGACCGAGCATGGAAGCTGCTTGGCTGTCTCTTGGTGAGGACTTAGATCCTTAGCGCGGGAGGGCAGTGAGAGGCTTGCTAAGGAGGGACCGAGCAGGGTTGCTACTCGGCTGCCTCTTGGTGAGGGCTTAGCTCCTTAGCGCGGGAGGCCAGTGAGAGGACTGCTAAGGAGGGACCAAGCAGGGTTGCTGCTCGGTTGGCTCTTGGTGAGGGCTTAGATCTTTAGTGCGGGAGGGCAGTGAGAGGCCTTCTAAGGATGGAACGAGCAGGGTTGCTGCTCGGTTGCCTCTTGATGAGGGCTTGGATCCTTAGCACGGGAGGGCAGTGAGTGGTTTGCTAAGGATGGACCGAGCAGGGTAGCTTCTCGGTGGCCTCTTGATGAGGGCTTTGATCCTTGGCGTCGTTAAGTAAGAGATTACCAGCCAAGGATGGACCGAGCAAGGTAGCTACTCGGTGGCCTAGCACGGGAGGGCAAGGAGTGGCCTGCTAAGGATGGTCCGAGAAGGGTAGCTGCTCGGTGGCTCGCGAGGTTCTGTCTAACCTTCCTTGGTGTGTGAATATTGGGAAGAGCAATCGTCGCGGACGGCACGTGTCAAGAACGCATGGGGGAGGCGTAACGTTTCGAAGAGCCGCATCTGTTCCGCCACGTGGCGGTGCGGTATTGGAATAATTTGAGCGTATCCCAGGATTCCTGCCCATTCGCGCACAAATTTGGGCCCTCAGGGATTCTGTTTGAGGCTTCGACAACGTCTTCATGTATGACCAGTCCCTGGCTGAGGATAGGCACTGGGGGTGGTTCAGCGTCTCGAGGGCCACATCGGCCGGCTTCTCCCTCGGCGGTCGCCCCTCCTACAGCTGCTGATGTACGCAATTTAGAGGAGGTCCCGGGGGTTGTACAATCCCCTCTCCGAGGAGCTGCTGGACGAGACGCTCGATAAGGTTCACTCGAACTATATGCTCGGCCTCATCTCGAAGGCCAGGCATGACCGATCCTTGGCCTTCATTTTGGAGTGCTTCCAAAAAAAGGTACATCGTGAGCCTGGGCGCAGACGGCGGAGCACCGGGTGCGTCCGTGGCGTCCTGGGTTCGCGTGCAGTATCAGCAGGAGCGGACTGCAGGGGCTTGGGCCCGGTTGATGGAAATCTACTCCGAGTATCACCGGGAGTACTTCCTGGATCCCGTTCCCCCTCTGTTGTAAATTTTTCTTTTTAATGTAAGGCTAAGGAGCCTACAATAACTTTCGAATAAATAAAATTCTCCTTTTCGCGATGTTATAATGTTTCCCTCTTATTATTGAATAGTTAGAACTTTAGAAAGATTTACATCGCTTTTGTGAAAAAAGAAATATACATTCGTAGATATTCTTTTCAGAGATATAGCTTGAGCTTCTCGGCGTTATAAAGCCGTGGAAATTTGCGACCATTCGCATCTTGCAAACGATAGACTCCAACAAGCAGGACCTCGGAGACGAGGAAGGGACCGTCCCATCTCGGAGAAAACTTATGCAGCTTGCTTTGATCGACGAACTCGTTCCGCCTTAGGACTAAATCTCCAGTTTTGAAGAAGCGACGCTTGACTCGCGCGTTGTAGTGGCGGGTGGTTTGCTGTTGATAAGCGACATCTCTGATCTGAGCCCGGTCCCGTTTCTCTAACAACACGTCCAGATTAGTCCGGAGGACCGAGGTGTTCACTTCGTCATCGAAGTGCTCGACCCGGTGATTGGGGAGCCCGATCTCCGCTGGGACCATTGCCTCGGTACCGTAGCAGAGGCTGAAGGGGGTCTCCCCAGTGGGGGTCTTCTTCGACATGCGTAGGGCCCATAAGACCCGGGGTAGTTCTTCGACCCAACTGCCCTGTCGTCCTTCTAGGCGTGTCCGAAGACCTCGGAGGATGTCCCGGTTAGCAACCTCGGCCTGCCCGTTGCATTGAGGATGCGCGACCGCGGAAAACTTCATAAGGATATGGTATTCACTGCAGAATTACTTAACTTTTTCGTTCTTGAAATTTGTCCCGTGGTCGGTGATGATACATATCGGGATACCGAATCGGAGTACCACGTTGTTCTGCAGGAACTTGATAGTCGTGGTGGCGTCTGGTTTCCTGATGGGGACTGCCTCGATCCACTTCATGAAGTAGTCCACTGCGACGAGGACGTACTTGTGCCCGCCCGTACCGGTAGGGAACTGGCCTATCATGTCCATTCCCCACTGGGCAAACGGCCAGGGGGAAGTTAGGGTTGTTAGCTCAGTCGCCGGAAGGCAAGGTATGCTACCATGGAGCTGGCATCTTTTGCACCGCCTGACGAGCTTCTGGGTATCCTGATGAATTGTCGGCCAATAGTAACCTCGGAGCAGTGCCTTCTGGACTAAGGTGCGGCCCCCTTGATATGCGCCGCTGAACCCTTCGTGGATCTCTGGAGGACGTAGTCGGCCTCGTGTGGGTCGACACACCGGAGCAGGGGTTGAGTGAAGGATTTCTTGTAAAAGTTCCCATTGCTCCAGACGAAGTGGCGAGCTTTGGTTCGGAGACGGCGGGCTTCCCCTCGATTTTCTGGGAGTGTACCTTCCCTCAGGAATTCCACGAGGGCCCTCCTCCAATCCCGGTCTCCTTCCCAGGCTATGTACACTTGAAGTGGCATCGTCCCGTCTTCCACACTGGGCCGTGGCAAAACCTCGATGAGGATGTTCCTCTTATTGTTGGCCGTATAAGATGAAGCTAGCTTACTCAAGGCATCATCCTGGGCGTTTAGCTGTCTGGGGATCTGCTCTACTTGGACTTCATCGAAGTCTTTTTGCAATCTTTTCACCTCGGCCAAATACTTCACCATCAGAGGCTCACGTGCCTCAAATCGGTCGGTAACTTGGCCAACGACTAGGGCGAAGTCGCTGCGGATCCGGATCGTTTTCAGCCCCACTCCGGAGGCTATTCGTAGCCCGGCCAGCAAGGCCTCGTATTCCGCTGCATTGTTTGAAGCTTTGAAACCGAGCTTTAAAGAATACTCCATCTCTGCCTCGTTCGGGCCCCGAATGATGAGGCCGGCGCCACAGCCTTCCTCGGTTGAGGACCCATCGACATAAAGGATCCAATTAGGGACGGAGTCGGGCTTCTCATCGACTGAGGGTTGAGCTCCGGGGGCCGGCGAGGATTCCAGCTCTTTACTGGGGATGGTGCACTCGACGATGAAATCGGCCAGGGCTTGTGCCTTGATAGCCTGCCTCGGGCGGTATTTTATGTCAAACCGGGACAACTTGATTGTTGATAATTTCTGTGATTGGATGTAAAAGTATCGAATCAAATAGTCCCCGGCAACGGCGCCATTTGATTGAAAAGAATTCTCGATGTGTAGTATGGAATTGTAAAGAAATCACAACCAAAAATTATTTGACCGCAATCAACTACGGTGTCGGATTGTAGTTAGTATGTGAGTGCGGATCGTCCACAGGGAAAGTGTAATCGTTCGTCTTTTGAATTAGATGAATTGAAACATTAATGAAAAGAAAACAAAACAATTCAAGATTTATAGTTGATGTTCAAGAATGAGAAAAAACTAGATCTAAGAAAGCATTAAAAGATAGAATCAAGAATTGATCGTTTGATGATTTTTCCAAACCAAATCTCAAGAATCGAAATGAGGCTCGTAGGAATCGATCGGATCTATAGATGTGATGTAATCTTACAATTACGTATTCTTATCCTTCGATGAATTGATACTAGATCGATGATCATCGATGAGAATTAGGGATTTCTTGTGAAACTAGGGTTTCATCTTATCCCTTGTTCTTTCGTCGATGTCATTCACATTCTAGCCTCTAGTAAATTCAAGAAACGATCGTTGATCCCTAATTTCGAGCGATCACAATCAAGAAAGCATCGCTACGAAACTAGGTCATCGATTCTTGAACTTGCTAGGGTTTACAAAACTCGTAGGACTTAAAAATAGTATTAGAATTTGTTACATCATCATTCTACAATCGTCTCGACTCCTTAACGAGCAGAGTTTCACTCAAACATCACAACAAGAGCAACAATTACAAATTGAGATCTAATCATGATGCAAGAATTAAAAGAAAGCAAGATTATAGAATTTCACCTTTTATTTATATCAACAATTTCGTTACAATCACTCAAGAACTACAAGAGGAAGAACTTGATCGTCGACTTGGCTTCGCTCGTCTCCGTGGATCGCGGATCGGCTTGGATCACTTGCCCGATTGAAGATCGGCTCGGCTCCTAAAAGGTTGAAGGCTTCTCGCTTGATTTGGTACTCAAGATCTTGGATTTAGAGTGGAATTAAGGTTAGGGTTTCGCACAAGCCTTGTCACGAGACTTGTGGAAGAAGATGATGAAAGAGGGAATTATTTTTAACTAATGGTGAACTAGCTAATGATTGAACAACCTCAACCTTTAGATCTAGGCTCTATTTATAGATAACCAAACCCTAGATCTAGAATTCAAATTTCAAATTTCCCTCCAAAATGAACAACTTT
This sequence comes from Agapanthus africanus, assembly GCA_030015575.1. NCBI lineage: Eukaryota > Viridiplantae > Streptophyta > Magnoliopsida > Asparagales > Amaryllidaceae > Agapanthus > Agapanthus africanus. The sequence goes on along the minus strand of CM057339.1, from coordinate 690,394,508 downwards.
TCCCTCCAAAATAAACAACTTTTCCCTCCAAAATGAACTACCTCATTTGAATTTGAATTTTCCCTCCAAAATGAACAACTTTTCCCTCCAAAATGAACTACCTCATTTGAATTTGAATTTTCCCTCCAAAATGAGGTTGTTAGAAAGAATCTTCTAGAAAAAGTTTGTTGGAAGAAATATTCTAGAATGAGGTTGTTACAAGGAGGCTTCTAGAATAAGGTTGTTGGAGAGAGCTTTCTAGAAGAAGGTTGTTATAAGGAGGCTTCTAGAAGAAGTTAGTTGGAGGGAGGCTTCTAGAACTAGGTTGTTAGGCCGAGCCTTCTAGATGAAGCTACGTGGAGTTTCTGGAGAGTTCTGGAAGCTTTGCCGTTAGAAATAAGCACATGGGGAAAATCTGCTTCTCTGCTGACGTCATCATGCCACGGATCCGCGGCGGGAAGCGCCCATTGGCCTTGAATAAATTTCTGGAATTTTACTGCCAGATCACCAGACTTAGATTTGGTGTAATTTTGATCAGCACTTTTGACAATTTGGCTCGGTTTCTGGAATTTCCTGCACAGACTTCGAAACAAGTGTTGCGCAAATACAGAAATGATGCGATGCCATGAAATGCGGTTAATTTCCCTTAAAGTGTCGGTTTAAAAGTCTAATACATGCAATCTCATATTTTGTGACAGATTTGCTAATATGTAGAATATGAATGCCGAACACTTCTAAATGTATGCAAATGTTAAGGAAATTGCCGGCTAAAATATACAATATTTTCGACTGATCACAACTCCCGCCTCCATTTATCCAGACGACTAGAGGACTCGGGGGAGGCGAGGATAGCCCTCAAAGGCCGCTCGGTAAGAACGAGGATGGTGTGCGCCTGGAAATAGTACCGTAGTTTCTTTGAGTCCACGATGAGTGCCAAGATGATCTTCTCTATGGCTGGGTACCTTGTTTCCGCGTCTTTGAAGACGTGGCTCACATAGTATACCGGCTTCTGGACTCCCTCGACCTCTCGGATGAGCACTGAACCTGCAGCTTGGTCGGATACCGCAAGATATAGCGATAGCTCATCCCCTTCAACTGGACGAATGAGCAGCGGGGGAGTCACAAGGTGCCTCTTTAATTGCTCAAACACGGTCTGGCGCTCCTCTGACCATTCGAACCTTGGTATCTTGCTTAGAGCTTTGAAGAACGGGAGCCACTTCTCCCCAGATTTTGACATGAAACGACTCAACGCGGCTACCCTTTCCATTACCCGCATGATTTCGTCGTTAGTCTTGGGCGCGGCCATGTTGAGGATGGCACTGATTTTCTCCGGGTTAGCCTTGATTCCACGGTGGGTGACCATGAAATCAAGGAACTTCCCGCTGGTAACACCGAATGCGCACTTGGCGGGGTTCAGTTTCATCTTGTATCGGCGGAGGGCGTCGAAGGCCTCGCCCAGATCCTTAGCGTGCTCATCCGACAAGGTTGATTTGACGAGCATGTCATCGACGTAAACCTCCATATTCCTGCCGATCTATGGCTTGAACATCCAATTAACCAAGCGTTGGTACGTAGCCCCGGCGTTTTTGAGGTCGAAAGGCATCACCTTATAGCAGTATACCCCCGGTCCGTTGTGAATGCAGTGAGATCCTCGTCCACCGGATTCATACGGATCTGGTTGTAGGCGGAGAACGCATCCATGAAGCTAAGTAGCTCGTGGCCTGCTGAACTATCGACGAGCTAATCTATCCGAGGGAGGGGATAGTTGTCTTTCGGGCAGGCCTTGTTGAGGTCGGTGAAGTCAATGCACATGCGCCACTTCTCGCTGGACTTTTTAACCATGACCACGTTCTCCAACCATTCGGAGTAAGGAACGTTACGAATGAAGTTGGCGGCGAAGAGCTTGTCCACCTCATCCTCGATCGCCTTTTGTTTGATCGGGGTGAAGCTTCGTTTTTTCTGCCTGACGGGTCGGATCGTAGGGTCCACCCCGAGCTTATGCGATATGATTTTGGGGTCGATCCCAGGCATGTCGGCAGGCGCCCAGGCGAACACATCAGAGTTATTTCGGAAGAAGTGGACCAGGTCGTCTCGCTGAGTCCCCGTTAAGAGTGACCCTATCTGGACACTTCATTCATCGTCCCCTTTTATGAGGGGAACCTTTGTTAGTGGCTCCACCGGGGTCCCCCGGACCTCTTTCTGCTCGTCTCGAGTATCCAGGGAACCTTTGATATCGTCCACGCACCGCAGGTCATTGTTTGGCCCCTCAGATGTAGATGTTGCAGTGAAGCAAACCTTTGCGGTTTGTTGGTCCCCGTAGGCCCAACCTATCCCACCTTGGTCGAGCGGGAACTTCATCGCTAGGTAGTAGGTCGATATCTGGGCGCGGAGGGAGTTCAGTGTTGGACGACTAAGGAGGACGCTGTAGGTCGATGGAATTCTCGCAACGATAAAACCTAAGGGCACGGTGCACGTATGGCCAGCCTCTCTGATGTTAAATTGGAGGGTGATTACCCCATCTGCCAGGATGGAGTGGTTAGTGAACGCCGATAGGATGTGGGCGGTCGGCCTTAGGTTTGACGGGGTGAGTCCCATACGCAGAAAGCAGTTGTAAAAGAGAATGTTGGCCGAGCTTCCCAAGTCGACCAATATCCTCTGCACTTCGTAGCGGTGGACCCGGGCTGTGATCACCAGTGGGACGTTGTGGGGTAGGGATATCCTGTGGAGGTCCTCGTCGGTAAATATGATCGTCTTGGCCGCTTTAGCTTTCTTCCTTGGGTGGCTGCCAGTCCCCTCGACCGGTAGGGGACGCCGCGTTTCGTCGGTCCCCGTCGTACCCCCTGCTGACACGACCATGATTTGGCCGATTGTCAACTCGCCGGGAGGGGGATGGTGCTCTTGCTCTTGGTCGGCTTGCCGCTTATCTCGTAAGTACTTCGCTAGGTGCCCCGAGTGGATCAACTCCTCGATGTAATCTCGTAGCTGCTTGCAGTTCTCGGTGGAGTGGCCCTACGACCTGTGGAAAGCGCAGTATGGGCCCCGGATACACTTTTCCGCCCTATTCGAGACTGGGGGGAGTTTGAAGAACCTTTCTCCCTTAGCCTCTTCCAACAGTACCGTCTGGGAGACATTGAGTGGGGTGTACTTCTGAAACTTCGGGAAGTAGGGCTTTGGCCACTCAATCTTACTTTTCTCCTCCCTGGCCCTTTTCTTCTGATCGGCTTGCTCTGTCCGGGGCAGGTTAGCGTTCACCTCAGACTCAAGCTGGATCTCACGTTCGGTCCAGGCCTTTACCTCGACATTGGTCTTAGGTTGCGCTAATACAAATGAGTGTAGCCACTCCTTGTGCCTAAGACCCGACCTAAGGGCCGTAATGACCGTCTCATCCCGGTGCTCTGGGACCTCAAGAAGGGTGTTGTAGAAGCGGGTGACGTATCCTTTGAAGGATTCTTTGTCCCCGCTCTTTATGGTGAAGAGATGATCAACGGTCCGCTTTTTCCGTCTGTTCCCGACGAAATGACCGAGGAACTAGGTGGTGAGCTCATCGAAGGTAGAGATTGAGCGTGGCTCGAGTCCCGGAACCAGTCTCGTCCAGAGCAGATGAGAGTGGCGGGGAAAGCACGGCATTGGGCGGCGTCGGAATTGTCCTGGAAACTCATCCCAGCTGTGAACGCGTCCAAATGGTCGTTCAGGTCGGACTTCCCGTCGAAGAGGGAGACTTTCAGGGGCTTGTTCTGGGAGGACACGTGGACAACGAGTAGTTCTTTGGTGAAGGGCTTCGTGAGCGAGTCGACGGCATATTTAGCCCCGTCGCTCGAATGACGATTTTCCCGATACATGCCTTCGATCTTCTTTTCGAAGGCGTCAAGTTGGCCGTGGTATCCCGACGATTCGGCATACTCTGATTTTTGGCCTCTGCTGCTGGCGACCTGCGCCTGACCGCGGCTCCGGTTCCGTTCGATGAGGTTCTTTAGGTCCCTTGGCGAAGTCGTTTTCGAGCTACCGTGGAGAGTCCCGTCCGCGCGACCCCGTCAAGGGAGGGGGTGCCGGTCATGCCGGGTGCAGGCAAGCTGACCGACACCTCCTCGGGAGGGACAGGGGCATGATGGGGCTCAGGGCGGGGTGCTCTGGCGAGAGACCTTGGTGTTGAGCTGTGTGGCGCCCAGCGGGTCATTGAATCGGTCGCCACAGGGGATCTGCGTCCGCCGGAGATAGCGAGGCGGAGCTCGGTCGTGGCATGGCAGGCAGTGTCTTCTCTCCCTCTGTTGGGGTCCCGGTCCCGAGGTGGGGGAGCGACGACCTGGAGAGTTTGCCCGGCCGTTTGGACACGGACGAGCGCATCCATGATGGACGCAAGTTGATCTATCCGAGCAGATAGGGCATGGATGGCGTTCGGGGGGTGGAGGGGATTCTCCCACGTCTCCATCATGAGGAGGGCGGCGGCTGGTACTTGGATCATCGTGAGGATCACTCGCCATAAGGTTGAGATCGGAAGGTGAACTTTCGTTGAGTAGAACTAGCGTTCCCACAGATGGCGCCAACTGATGGATCTCTGGATCTCCTTCAGTTGTTACCTTCTGTTGATCTGCAGCGAGTGGAGGTGAGCGGCCGAGATTGGGTTTGAGGGTTGCCTCTCAATACGTGTGGATCTTGGTGGGCTTGATGTGGATAAGGCCGAGCTACCTGTAAGGAAGTCCCGGGGTGGTTGTACCACCGAGGACCCTCCGATGATCAAGTCAGTCGAGGTATTTGGGCAGAGTAACGGCCTATTGGGGCAAAATTGGCTTATCTGAGTCGTCTGAGAGAGGGGTTTATATAGTGGAAGCCATGAGCAGGTCGGCGTGAGATTTACGCCGGCCGTTGCGCCCCTGGCGTTATGCCAGCGTAAAAGGCGGGATTCCCCATTAATAATGAGATATGCACGTTAAAGGGGGAATGTAGTGGCGTGGAACGCGGGATCATGGGCGGCGGATATCTCGTGTCTGGCAAGATTCGCGGAGCCGTGGCAGAGACGCCTGTGATCAGTGTTGTAGGTCGGTCGATGAGACCGAGGAAGCTAAGCTCGGCCGGAGGCTCGGGAACGAGCGGGAGGCCGGGGGAGCTTAGTCATGAGATAGCTCGAATGCGAGCTGGAGTGCTGAGGGAACTCAGCGTGTGGGAGGGCTCGGAGGCGAGCCGGGGGTTGTTTGTAAGGTGGGCGTAGGAGTGCTCTGGAAGGCCACCGAAGGTTGGGAATTTTCTCGGGTCGATGGCCCGGGGTATGCTTCCAATGTACCATTCTTGATCCTCTCTTATAAGCACTGGGACACATCATCTGCCACGTGTTAAGATCTGGGGTATCCCCGATATCGAGCATCATCAGAAAGAGGGTGGGGATTGTGGAGGAGGATGAAACTATCGACGGTGCTTTGTTTTTCAGGGAGAGATCATGCCTTTGGTAGTTTGTTTGTCGAGAATTGTTGGGGAGATTTGGGTGGGGGTGGGGGTGTATGGGGTGGGGTGGGGGGGTTGTAAATGCTATGAAAGATATTAGACAAGTTGATGTTTCACTTTTCATAGCCGCATGATGACTTTGAATTGGTGAAGAGCTTGAGCTTGTAAGATGTTGACTTGACTTGTTCAATGCAGAGGGAAGTTGATTATTGTTATGTTGTTGTTTTGTTTTGTTTATTTTTATTTTAATATTAATTGGGAACCATGTTGTTGTTTTTTATTAGGGTTTTCTAATATACTCCCGTCTACGTCTTTAGTATTTCAGTGCCCAAATTTTTTCTTCATATATTTAAAAAATCCCTCCCCCCCAAAAAAACATTCTGCTAGTTATATGAGTTATCTATGGTTAAATAAAACCAGCTAATGTCTAAATTAGCCATTGATGATGCTCAATATTGGCGATCTCCAAGATTAGGACACGTGGCAGATGACATGTCCCAGAACTCAGAAGAAAGGGCTCACAGGCCGACCAGGCCACCCCTGTACCCGACCTGCAAGCACAAGCTGGCTCACCTCTGAGCCCCCTGAAAATTGGCCTCCTCGGCCTCTCAGCTCGCCCCGAGCTGCCACAGGACCAAGACTCCTCGGCCCTCTCGCTCGTCCCCGAGCTCCTCTACTTAGGCCATCTTCCTCGGTCCCACCGTCCGACCAACTCCACCACTCACAAGCATGACCGCCGCTCCGCAAATCTCGCCATGCGCAGATTCTCCGCCAGCAACGTCCCACGTTCTACGCAATCACGATCCCCTTTAATGGGTGATCCGCTCTTTACGCGGGCGTGACGTCGGGAGCATAACTGCCGGCGAGATTCTCGCGCCTGCTGCTGCGTGCTGCCGCCACTATATAAACCCCCATCACAGAAGGGTCAAGTAAGCCGTTTTTTTATCCTACTTAGCCGTTATTCTACTCGGATCTCGTGCTAACTTGATCGTCGAAGGGTCCTCGATGGCACCAAACCACCCCGGGACTTCTTTGCAGGTACTCGGCGCTAAACTCCTCAAATCACCAATCTCCTCAAAACCCATTGAGACCCACACGCAACGGGAGATCACCTCCAAAATCCACCAGGAGATCGACGGAAGACAACATCTGAAGAAGACCCGAAAAGGACCTCTATCACTTGGCGCCATCTGTGGGAAACTAAACTCCACAAAAAACAAAGTTAGCTTTCCGATCTCCATCCACATGGAAAGCAACCACCCTGAAGATCCAGGTACCAGCTGCCGCCTCACCCTCACCGGAGGCGCGGATGAACCTCCTCCGGCGACTATCATCAACGCCCTCTCCAGCTGAATAGATTGGCTACAGTCCCTCATGGAGGCACTCGTCCGTGCCCAAACGGCAGGGCCTAGGCCCCAGATCGCCGCTCCTCCGCCTCCAGAAGACTCTGCCCTCATTGGCACGGCTGACCACCGACAGCCTACAACTCCTGGCCACAGATCTCACGGGTCGATACTCCCTAAGGCCCGCTGGGCGCCCCACGGCTCCACACTAAGATTGGCCACCAGAGCGCCTCTCCTCGAGCCTCCTCGCGACCCTTACCCCCCTGAGGAGATGTCGGTCACATCGCCTGTCCACAGGCAAGATCGACACCCCCTCCCTCGACGGGGTTGCACAGAAGGGGCTCGCCACGAAGGCTCGAGGGCCACCTCGCCCGGGGATCTAAGGAACCTCATCGAGAGGAACCGGGGCCGTGCCCAGACGCACTCCTACAGCAGAGGCCAGGGATCACAAGGCGCCGAATCCTCGGGGTACCACGGCCGACTCGACGCCCTCGAGAAGAAGATCGAGGGCATGCGCCGGGAAGGTCACCTCTCGGGCGACGAGGCAAAGTACGCCGCCGACTCGCTCACCAAGCCGTTCACCGAGGGACTGCTCACTGTCCATGACTCCTCGTGCAACAAGCCCCCGAAGGTCTCTCTGTTCGAGGGGAAAACCGACCTGAAAGACCGTTTGGATGCTTTCACCGCGGGGATGAGCTTCCAGGACTATTCCGACGCTGCCTAGTGCAGGGCCTTCCTAGCCACCCTCATCCACGCAGGCCGGGACTGGTTCCGAGGGCTCGAGCCTCGCTCAATCTCGACCTTCGACGAGATGGCTACTCAGTTCCTCGGCCACTTCGTTGGGAACCGTCGGCAGAAGCGCACTGTCGACTACCTCTTTACAATTAAGAGCGGGGACAAGGAGATGTTTAAGGCTTACATCACTCGCTTCTACAATGCCCTCCTCGAGGTCCCCGAGCACCGGGACGAGACCGTCATCACGGCGCTCAGATATGGTCTTAGGCACAAGGAATGGTTGCGCTCCTTTACGTTGGCACAGCCTAAAACCATGGCCGAGGTCAAGGCGTGGACCGAGCGCGAGGTTCAGCTGGAGTATGAGGTGAACGCGAACCTTCCCCAAGCAGAACGGTCCGACCAGAAAAAGAGGGCTCGGGAAGAGAGACCGGAGCGTCAGCAGCCCTATCACCCGAAGTTCCAAAAGTAAACCCCGCTCAACGTCTCCCTCGCAGTGTTACTAGAGGAGTCCCAAGGCGAGGGATTCTTCAAGTTCCCTCCAATCCTGCGTCAGGCCTCGAAGCGAACCCGGGGCCCTTACTGTGCCTTCCACCGGACACTGGGCCACGCCACGGAGGATTGTAAGCAACTCCGCGACTACATCGAGGAGCTCATCCGATCGGGGCACCTCGCTGCTTACTTGAGGGACAAACGGCAGGACGACCACGAGCAGGAGCAGCATCCCCACCCGCCGAGCTGACCATAGGCCAGATTATGCTCATTTCGGCAGATGACCAGTCCGGCGCTCAAGGAGCCCCGTACCCGGTGCCGAGCACGGAGACAAACAAGCCTCCGAGGGGCTCGGGCTATGCTAATAAGGTCATCTATTAGCCTGTACTTTTCTTTTAAGGCAATGTAAACTCTTCCTAGGGTCTGTTGTTAATTTAATAAAGATCAATGGAACATTGCGAAAAAGAAGGAAATATCTCATTTATTCAAAAGGTATTATGGGCTCCTCAGCCGTACATACAAAAGAAAAAGAAAATTACAGCAGCGGGGGGAGGGATGCAAAGAACATTGCTTATGGTACTCGGTAAAGATCTCCGCCAGCCGAGGCCTCGCGAGATTCAACCTCAGCCCTCAACTCCCCCCGCACGCATTGACCCCGAGCCTTAGTTCGTAGCACTCACGGACGAGCGCCACTGAGCGAGCCAGCCGATTCACGGAGATCAGGCCAAAGCGCCTTAGAGACCGCAGCTTGCCCACAACCTCGTCATAGAGTTGCTCGGACAAGGGGTTGTAGAGCCCTGGCGACGCCTCCAGATGGAGTACATCAGCAGCTGCAGCAGGGAGGAGCGTCGGGAGAGCAGCCGACCGAAGTGGTCTTCGATACTCCCATAGACCAACTGCACCGTGTCCTCGGTGCAGTTCTGGTCGTAGAGGTATACGTCTTCAAAGTGGATGATTTCGGGGATGGTAAAGGGAAGTCCTGCATTCTCGACGATCTGTTTTGCGAAGAAAGGAAGGAACAGTGCTCCTTTAGCCTTATATAGCCCACTGCGCCCTAACGGAACTCAACGGTCGCCCGCTCTCGCCCAAGAAGTCGCTGCCACGCGGCAATCATCGAGCCTTCTCTGGCAGAATCGGAGCGACGCGACCCTGGCGCTTCGCCTCCCCCCACATTCAATGCGCATGCTACGCGCACTCTCTCCACAACCGTCCATGTCCCCCATACCTGCAATTGGATAGTCGGGTGAAACCTCATGAAGAATCAGCCGAGCAGCTACCCTGCTCGGTTATCCCTGGCCGGTAACTCCCCACTCGCAACGCCACGGATCAAAGCCCTTGCCAAGAGGCAACCGTGCAGCTTCTCTGCCCGGTTATCCTTAGCCGGCCTCCTAAGGCCCCTCCAGTACTAAGGATCAAAGTCCTCCGTAGAGGCAGCCGAGCGGCTCCCCTGCTCGGCTATCCCTGGCCGGTAGCTCCCGTACTCGCAACGCCTGGGATCAAAGCCCTCGCCAAGAGGCAACCGCGCAGCTTCACTGCCCGGTTATCCTTAGCAGGCCTCATACGGCCCCTCCAACGCTAAGGATCAAAGTCCTCCTTAGAGGCAGCTACCCTGCTCGGCTATCCCCGGCCGGTAGCTTCCTACCACGACCGACAGTGATCAAAAGCCCTCCCAGAGGTAGTCGAGCCCGAGGGTCCCTCGCTCGGCTATCCTTCACGACAAAAGCCCTCGCCAAGAAGCACCGGGTAGTAACCCTGCCCGGCCAAGGGTCCTTGGTAGGATTTTTATAGCCCCTCCCGTGCTAAGGACCAAAGTCCTCTCAAAGGCAGTCGAGCCCTTGTTCGTCTATCCCTTGCTGGTAGCTTCCTACCACAACCGACAGGGATCAAAGTCCTCGCCAAGAGGCACTGGGAAGTAACCCTGCTCGGTCTCCGTCCTGAAGGATCAAAGCCCTCGCAAGAGGCAACCGAGCAGCAACCCTGCTCGGTCATCTCCGGCTGGTAGCTCCCTACCCATGACGCCAGGGATCGAAGCCCTCACAAGAGGCATCCGAGCGGCTACCCCACTCGGTCATCCCAGGATAGTAGTGGCCTACCCACGATGCCAGAGATCAAAGCCGTCGCCAAGAGGCAACTGCGCAGCTTCACTGCCCGGTCATCCTTGGTTGGCATCTTACAGCCCCTCCAACGCTAAGGATCCAAAGTCCTCCTTAGAGGCAGCTCAGCAGCTACCCTGCTCGGCTATCTCCGGCTGGTAGCCCCCTACCTATGACGCCAGAGATCAAAGCCCTCGCCAAGAGACAACCTCGTAGCTTCACTGCCCGGTCAACTTTAGTGGGCTTCTTACAGCCCCTCCAACGCTAAGGATCCAAAGCCCTCCCAAAGGCAGTCGAGCCCGACCCTCACTCGACCATTCCCAGCTAGTGGTCGTTGCTCGCAACACCAGAAGTCAAAGGCCCTCGCCAAGGGACAATCGAGCAGCTTCCCATTCATGCTCGGCACAAATACGGCTGACAGCCATCTGCCCATCACAAGCAGAGGATCCGAGGCCCCAACAAGGGGCATCAGGTCTATCTAAGTCTGAGCGATCCCTCCTCAAATTCGGGGCCATGGAGATGCCTCCTTCTCAGCAGCGCTTGGCACGCTTGAAAAGTGATCGAAATCAACTCGACGAACGACTGCTAGACAGATAGCCAACCTAACATGGAAGCCCAACAATGTAAGCAGAGATATTTTACGAGCATTCTTCACAAGCAGAAGATAAAGTGCAAACCGATGAAACCAAAGACAAAAAATGCTTTATTACTAAAGGCAAAGTCTTTACAAAGGGTATTTTGGGCTCCCCAGCCTTAAGAACTGCCCGAAGGCTTACAAAAATTCCAGAAGCAACAAAATAAAGAAAGAGGAAGACGGGGGCTTTAGGCCTCGAGGCCAGGCGCGACCTCGGGGTCCTCGACATCCACCACAAGATGAGCAGGGTCCTCGACAACCTCCTCGTCAGGGATCTCTTCCCCCTGCTCATCGGCGTCCGTAAGGGGGTATTCGGCCCGGAGCTCTTCGTCGGCGAACTCCGACACCCAGGCCTTAACGGCGTCGAGGGCCTCGTGCCAGATGCGGGTTGTGGCCACGGCCAGGTCATCATAGAAGTCCTTCGACCTCTTGTAGCCCTCTACCGCCTTCGCCGCCGAGAGGTCGGCCGACTTCGCCGCTCTCAGGTCGACCGACTTCGCCGCCTCAGCCGCCGCCCCCAGCTCCTTCTGGAGGGTCTTCACCATCCTCTTCAGGTTGTCGGCGAGCACCTGAGCATCCTCAAGCTTGGCCTCGGTAGCCACGGAGGCCTCGCGGTACCGGGCAACCTCCCGTTTCCCGGCCTCCACCTCGCCCTCCAGGGCGGAAACCTTCGCCATCACCGCCTCCAGCTCCCGCTTGGAGCTCTCTTCCAGCGAGGCAAGCTGGTCCGCGACCTTCATCGCCGGGGCTATCGCCTCGGCCTCCATGCGCAGGGCAAGGGCGATGTGCTGGAAAAACCTGAAAAACGGGAAAGAGGTCAGGAAGACAAAGGAGGCACCGAATTTCACAAACAACCGAGCACTAACCTGCACGGACTCCTGGGCGATGGACGCCATCTGAGCCCCGAAGGTCCCTCCGGGGACCCTACCCCCTATCGACTTCACTATGTCGTGCAGCAGGCTATCTGCGACTGATATCCCTGAGGGCACCGCGAACTGGAGGCCCCCCTCCTCAACCATGATCGGCGAGGGCGGGCCACGGGAAGACCTCCGGGAACCCCTCTTGAGCGGCTCCGACGGAGAGCCAATCTCCTCCTCCGAGACTGGGTCCTCCAGAATCCGAGCCCGCTTCTGGCCCGACGCTCTGCTAGGCCCCGGGGCGGGATCCGCCCCCGGGGCGGGATCCGCCCCCGAACGCTCACGGGACGCGACCACCAGAGGAGAAGGAGCCGGGGCGGGCTTCCAGCGGGAAAAGCCGGCGCCTCCGGCCTTCGTGACCCTCCTCGGCTGGCGCATGGAGGCCCTGAGCTCGTCCATATCCATGGGTCCTGTACAAAACCAAATGCAAAGAAGTCAGCGACACAAGCAATATACAAGCCAAAAAACAAGCCTAACTTACCCACGAACTCAACGGGGCTGAGCCCGGCCTAACTCAGGACCTTCTCAGACAGCAGCACGTCGAATCGGGGGATGGGCTCCCACGACGCCACTCTCACCGCGGCGGGGTCATTGGACTGGTTCCCCGGCAAGCATTTTTCCCTCGACCACTTGGTAGGCATGGACCAGTCCTCGCCCTCGGGAGGGGAAACAAAGAACTTTTTCTTCCAGTCGTGAATGGAAGAAGGCAAAGCCACAACCCCTGTCCCGGCGGCGCCCCCCTGTCGCTTTCTAAAAGAGATGTAGACCCACCTCGGGTCACCCGCTCGACCCCCAGGATGATTTTTGAAAACGAGGGAAGAATCAAGGAGGGAGAGGCTGAAAGGAACCGCCCGTAACTTCAGGCGGATCAAGAACCCGAGGAGAATCCTCCATGAGTTCGGCACTAACTGTCCAGGGGCTAACCCGAAGAAGTTCAGCGCTTCGACGACCTTGGGAGAGAAGGGCAGGCGCATTCCACCCCAAAAAGCTTCCAAGTACAGGGCGATCTCCCTACTCCGTACTTGGTCTGCCCTCTCTCCCTCCTTGGCCAGACGAAGCGTATAACGTGAGAGGATGTGGAAGCGAGCCTGAGCATTGGCGAGCTCGTCCTCATGCCTCACCCAACATGAGGCGCCGGGGGCAGCATCTACCGCCTCCTCCCTAGGGGCTGCCCCAGCCGCACGATCCCGAGAAGAGGGTTCGATCCCTACTCCCCGAGAAGACTCAGGCTCAACTAAAGGGTCCCTAGAACCTACTCCTACGACATCTACAGATTCCACGAAAGAAAACATCTAACCTGAAAAAGATGGATCCTCGGGAAACGAAAGCAGAAGAAAGGAGAAGAGCGCCAAGCAGCCAAGACTTAGAAGAAAGGAAATATGAAAGAGTAGGGGCCCTAGAGTGGGCCCCACCTCTACTTATCACCGCAAACGACCTCATCCAACAGAACCCTTCATCTCCCACCAAAATGCCTCCTTGCGTCCAATGGCTCTGATTGCTCCACTTGTCGTTCCCACACTAGACCGCACCCCATCAGGCGTCGCAGGTCTGCACACGTCGCGTCGGCCAACCGACGATTGACATGTGGACCATTGCTTCAGTGGCAGGATGCACGAACCGGCGCACCTTCCTTAAATACAGAGATCTCACCCTGATTCGCTGGCAGAAAAGACAGCCGACAGCCCGGGGACGCGTCCCGATGAAACCTTAGGAGGGAGCTCACCCCGGGCGGCCTGGCAGTCCACTCCTGACCCGACCCGCTAACTGGTCGGGACAAGAGTGGGGGGATAATGATGATGCTCAATATTAGCGATCTCTAAGATCAGGACACGTGGCAGATGACGTGTCCCAGAACTCAGAAGAAAGGGCCCACAGGGGCCGACCAGACCACCCATGTACCCAACCTGCAAGCACAAGCTGGCTCACCTTAGAGCCCCCTGAAAATTGGCCTCCTCGGCCTCTCAGCTCGCCCCGAGCTGCCACAGGACCAAGACTCCTCGGCCCTCTCGCTCGTCCCCGAGCTCCTCTGCCGAGGCCATCTTCCTCGGTCCCTCCGTCCGACCAACTCCACCACTCACAAGCGTGACCGCCGCTTCGCAAATCTCGCCATGCGCGAATTCTTCGCCAGCAATGTCCCACGTTCAATGCCATCACGATCTCCATTAATAGGTGATCCGCTCTTTACACGGGCGTGACTTCGGGAACATAACTGTCGGCGAGATTCTCGCGCCTGCTGGTGCGTGCTGCCGCCCCTATATAAACCCCCATCACAGAGGGGTCAAGTAAGCCGTTTTTTTATCCCACTTAGCCGTTACTCTGCTCGGATCTCGTGCTAACTTGATCGTCGGAGGGTCCTCGGTGGCACCAAACCACCCCGGGACTTCTTTGTAGGTACTCGGCGCTAAACTCCTCAAATCACCAATCTCCTCAAAACCCATTGAGACCCACATGCAACGGGAGATCACCTCCAAAATCCACCGGGAGATCGACGGAAGAAGACATCTGAAGGAGACCCAAAAAGGACCTCCATCAGCCATTCTTTTGCTTTTTATTCTTTCTTCTATCTTTTCACTATCTTCTTGAGTTCCAATTGATTGGATTGGTTGTTAAACTCTTCATCCCCTCATCAAACCCTTATACAAGAAGACTTTCATAAATCATCAGTAGAGAGAACAAACAATATAGCAAGCGGGAGAAGAAGAAGAATCAGACATTGAGGGTATTATGGCCTATTTCAATCATGTTGGCTATAGTGCCATCAAGTCAATTATTAGATCGCAGGCACGTGATTGCAATGATTGAGGGAGGACCTATACCGGTAGGACAGTCTTACTCGAAATGATACTATGCTTTCTGGTTTGTCTTTATCATCGTGTACATGCTTCAGGTGACATTACAGATCACTATTACATGTTGATAGAGCCATAGGATTCTTGCCTGACTACCAGCAGTATGATGGCGATCATATACGTGAGAGTTGGGTGGTCTATAAGCACATCGTTAAAAGTTTCGCTAGTCGTGGAAGTTTCGAGAATGGGTATCGATACTCTAAGAGTAGACTAATGTATACGGATCGAGACCCCGACGAGGGGCGGTGGCCGGTCTCACAAGCCATTGGTGTCAGCTGGTTCACCTAAGATGTATACATATGCCCATTAGGTTATGAGTATACCAGACGGACTCGCCGGGAACATGCTGGTTGGTATCATACCTATTGTCAGATAGCAGTTCCCTGGTGACATGTGTTCAGGTTATTCTATCGACCTGAGATCGTCATTTTTCTCGTGTGAGTTCCCACTGTGCTTTGATTACTACACTACCACGGCTCAAAGGAGTCGTGCAAACAGGTTTTAGTTGGGTACAGTCCCGAGCCACACGGAGGCAGTGAGCGGATCGTCAAGGTTTTCGTCTCTCCCGGTATTGGGGGTTGATGTCGCATTGTGCACGGATGACCATCACCAGAAACCCTCGGCCGAGGTAGACGAGAATTACCGATCTAGGATTGGCAGTTTCTCAGGTGGTGATAGGGCTTCATACCGACACTAAATGTCAAGTTATTAGGGGTCTGACTTTATCCCCCCCCGACTTGATATGCGATACTCATAGACGAACGGACCGGACTGTACGGATATTGTCACTGTCAGGCTCAATAGGGGTTTCAGGATGAGTTTGCTCGTCGGCCTCCCTTTCACTCAATATCTAGGTAGTCGTTACGTACAGTTAGTTCCACTGACGTGCTTGTGGTTAAACCCACTGTCAGCGTATTGACGAGTCTTTAGAGTCCCACACAGAGGATTTCCCTGGTTCGAGTGAAACGTTGTAGAGGCTGTATGATTTTATGGCAGGGTTCGATCATATTCGTGCACTTGTGCACGGATCATGATCGGACGGATAATACTAGTGGGCTTTGGTTTAAGCTGGATCCTAGTATTATATTGTTGGATTATTTTCGTCTCGGTGTATTCGTATTCAGTTAGAATACGGATGCAGATATGTATATATGTATGAGGGGTATTCTTGTAATTCGTTACAAGATTAGTTTAGTTGACGCCATTTCTTTTTCTTTATTAAACATTTAGTTTTAATGTTTGATAATGTTAAAAGTGTGAAGTTAAGTTTTGGATTGTGAGTGCAAGTCTTAGCTTAGGGCATTGATTGTGGCATGTGGTGTAGTGTGAGATATTTGTGCAAGTGACAGATATTTTTGTGCTGGGATTTTTCTATTGTTGCTCTTCAAAAATACCACACAACACAAGTGAAAACAACATACACTTTTCTTTGGTTGTTTTTCTTTAGCCAAAACTTGAGCTCACTCTTTTCTTCACTTGGCTTCTTTTTCTACCTCCACGAATTCCCTCTCATGCGATAAGAATCATTGGGTGTTTTGAGACAAAGTATTCACAAACACTCTCTACTTCATCTTGAGTATCTAGGGTAGCAAAATGAATGCTCAAATTGCTTTGGTTTTAAAGCGGGAGCCCGTATTACTAATTCTCGACGTGGATCGTCTTCGATGAGGGAGACCAGAGACCGAACTTCATCGATGCAGCCGTGAGGAGCTTGGGGAAGAGGTTGAAGACCAAAGGATATGGATCGATCGGTATAACCTCTCCAAACTCTTTACAGTTAACTAGTATAGGGTTAATGGTACGATCCGTCGATTAGGGTTCCGTTAGCGCCGGTTTTTTAAAGTGTTTGTTCCGCGTTTGGCCACAGATTGATGGCCGGGGCGCTGGCGTAGCCCTACATGGTATCAGAGCCAACCCATTAACCACATACTAGTTATTTAGATGATGTTAAACTATCAAAACCGAAACAATACTCGATATATTCTAGTTTCTGTCATTTTTCATGAGTCTTCTAAAATTATTTTAGCAACTGTAAAAGACTACTTAGATGACCACTAGACTGCACCCCAAACACGAGCCACTTCCACCCTATTAGACCCGGCCACATTGCTTGAAAATCCAAGCTGGCCGACCAGAGAAGAGAGTTTGGGCTTCGTATTTTGGGTGTGGTCTGGTCTCTGGAATATTGGTTCAGTGGTATTGCTAGTTTAGCCCAGTTTTGATATGGTTTTATCTAGTTGTTTGGGGCTATTCGGGGTTATTTCGAACTCGATATTTCTAACATTGTTTAATGTTTACAGTACATACATTTCTATCCGCGACCGTGAATGTCATTAGATCGGTACAACTTGTCTAATTGCTATAGTTCTTTTAGACGGGTTTGTGAACGTGACATTCACGTTGATATTCTGTGTTGTGCTGTGTTTGTTGCGGATTCGTCGCAGTGGATAGCTTGGGTGCAATGTTAGTACAGTTTAGTTTTATTTGTATATTTGATATCGCGGGGCAAGAGTCCAACATGTGGACTGTCGTCACTGCCTGCTTGTATATTATTTGTTTGGGGTACGACTGGGGGTTGAGGTCAATATTATCGTTGTACTTAATTTCTTTTCTGTACTAGGATTACTCCGTGGTGGAGTACACGGATAATCGGATTCTAGAGGGCAACGGGTCTGCATCTCATGGTGTTGAGATGGAGGGTGCCTCACTCATGAGATGGAGGGTCCGCATAAACAACGATTCCTAGATCAACTATATCATAAAGGTAATACTATGATATCTAAGGTAACCGTATCTGTATATGTGCTAACAACATAATCAATGCCTATCTGCATGAGGCTAATATCTATGTGTCCGTCAATGACACCACAACGTCATGCATGTAAAATCATGAAAGCATATGCATGAGAATATGAGGATACAAATCAACGTGTGTCCATCAATGACACATCAAATCATGAAACCTGAGTGTCCAACATCGAAACTCGAAATATCATGAAACCCGTGTCCAGCATCGACACGTAAATTCTCATATATCGGGCTCCGTTAGTCCGGATCGGCCCATGGGCTCCGTCTGTCCGGATCGGCCCTCGGGCTCCGGCAGAACGGATCTTCCCATATCCATCTCTCGACTCCGGTCGGTATCCTCCGGATAACCGCCAAGTCCAACCAATCACCGGTAGGTAGTAATCCCTCTGCCAGGCTCATCGTCTACTGCACAACTATCCATTCTCGCCCCAGGGTACCATACCGGGTCCACCATGAACCCGCAAACCGATCATCCAACTCCTCGAATCGGGTTTCACATATCACACATCTCAGAACTGAGAAAACGTATGGTGGACATCTCTAAATATCATATCAAGAGAAACCGGGATTTTAAAACAATACATACTTTCTTTTGAAATAACCACGGTTCTCAAATCCAGAAATCTCATGAAAACAGCATATCTCAATGCGTATAATTGTAAAGCATGATGTATGCGACATATAACATAATGTAAGTATATCCGTATATCATGCAACATGAAACAGTGATGTGAACATAGCAAGTAAATCATGCAAGGAGTCATATCATGATGCAGCAATTCTACCGTGTAGTGACATAGCAATTATCGATGATGAAGCGTGTGAGCCGGCCAATCAGTGTAAGTGTAACATACGCATCATCGATAATGGTGTAGGTGTACTAGCACAGATATGTGTAATGCAATGAGAATGACATGAACGTAGCATAAGGTAATTCGTCAGCTAAATGCTATAAGGTATACGTATTTAATATGACCGAGTCGGTGAATCTACCAATCGGCATCCAGCCTCACATCATGTACGGTATAATCTATCGTACGGTATTCTCTAGTCGAGGGTATGGATCAATCATCATAAAACTCCTCACGTACGGTAAATCATCGTACGGCGGCATTAAACCATTAGGGATCCTATCAACCTATATGACAATAAGGATACGGACCTAACGTCTCGTACAGCATATCACTCATAATTCACAACATTATATATACCTATATACCTATATCCCAGGCCGCATCCATAACAATCTCATATCAGGGGACTGGCAAAGGTATCAATCCTCTCATATCGACTCGCATCCGTATACCGACATATCAACCAAGTCATCATATCACATCGTATATTCTTTTCATCACATTTATATCCCATATCAAGTCATTTACATATATATATCCTATCTTACAAATTTCATGTCATGCTACTCTAAATCTCATACTTATTCTCGTGCACTACCTATCTATATATTGTGATTTGCTTTCACTTATCATATCCTTATATATCAGTTCGAGACATCATTTCTATCATATCATGTCAAAAAGTCATATCCCTATAGCTTTCATCTCATATCTCGATACATATATTCAACTATCTTATTAACAATGTCCATAGTTTTCTAATCTAGCTTTCCTTAACCATATTCTATATATCGGTTTTCATCAAAACTTACGGGGGTGCTATACGCCATCCACCCGACTTCCCCCGTAGATATAAATCTACTCACCTTGATCCTTACTTGTCGAAGTCGATGACGCCATGCTCCGTCGTCTCGGAATCCACGGAAGGTACCTACAATAAATACATAGTCGCAATGCTATTAAAATCGAATCCAGAAAACCAATACGGCACACGGTGCGCTCATAAGTTAAAACCTATAGCCTACGCATGCAAAAACAACCAAACAACCTTCGTCGTTTACGTACAAACATCCATCGACCCAATACAATATCAAATACTAAAACCAAGAATTCCAAAATATGGAAAACATAGCCAAAAACACCCCAATATACTCCCAGATTTTGGTTCAGGTCAATTGGAACAAAACTAGCAAGTATAGGATATTGTATATGGAGTATGTGAGCTACTGAACTAACCTAGACACCAAACACTAACATTTGGCCGGCCACATAGCCCCTAAAACCGGCCTGCTCGGCCCAGGGTGCTCCGTTCGGGTCCGTCTTCCCAGGGTGGTCTCTTAGTGTCGTAAATAGATCTCTGGAGTTGCTAGATTTCCTCGTAAATAGCTCAGGTCATCCTAGATTCCCTGTAGGCACACAATACCTCACAAAACCGACACGGGTGAATTTCCTAAATCAGTATTCTCAGTTTTTGGGCATACAATCAACACTAAGGTCTGTAGACAGCCACTAAATCTCACAAGTCCACAAAATCACCCAACCCTTCTCTTGAAATTTCTGAACATCACATACCCTAACCAAATCAGATTCTAAACTAAACTAGAATACAAGAAAACTCAAACTAAACTAAATGGAAGAAGATATATCTCATTTGGGAAACTCAAGAAAAACCCTAATTTCCCAAAGTCTCCAAAATTCAACTTTGATTGGTCCAAAATGTTGAGGATGAGGTGGGGATCAACTTTAATGAAGATGGTGTAGGGTTTTGATGAAGATTTGGAGATAATTCTTGAGGGTGGAGGTGGAGGGAGATGAGGAAGAAGATGATGAGAAAAACAATTGGGGGATGAATGAATGGCTGCCCTCCCCCCTTCTCTCTCTTATTCTCACCCTCTCTCAACTCATTTCTTTCTCTCTCTCTCTCTCTCCAATCATTCTCTTTTTAACCCTTTTCTCTTTTTCTCACAATAATACACATAACACCAATAAAACAACACAAATGAAACAATACGCAATAAAATGCAATATGACATAGTGCACTAGCCATGGAAAACTGTAGAAATATGGATTTAGCTTAATCGTGATTAGTAGTGCACTAATCAATTTTTATCCAAACTGTATATAATTAATTATAAAAATGCCAAATCAAATAAATATATTTTTAAATGAATAAATCATTTTAATCTCCAATTATTTCACAAATATTGGTATATATTTATACCATTTTACGAAAACCTCAATTTCGCAAATCGGGTAGTTTTCGCGAAATATATTATTTTAATATTAAATTCCAAAAATAATATTTTATATTTTCTGAAATATTACAATCTTCCCCCCTTAAATAAATTCGGTCCCCGAATTTAAATTTAAACCTCCAAAAGCTAAAACATTTCAATAATCAGCTCAAATCAACGGGGCTCCGAAATCACGGAAGATATAGAAATAACACAGCGCATCGCGTGCGCCTGAAAACGAGTATAAAACTCAAAATCGAACTCCGTCAAACGTCACGCAAATCATCATATTTTCATGCATATCATCGGGGTTACAATGGAGACACAGATCTCGAAATCCACTACTGAAATCCAATATGCACTAGTCAAATACTATAATACGTATATAGTACACATCCTTGAACAAATCTCTTAAAACGGAATAAAACACATGCAAAATCTTTTCTGAATCGCCGTGTGATGCGTAACTCACGGTACAGGTGACAGACGCTCATTTATAAAGTAATAAATATACGTTCATATATATTTTGCTCAAATATACGTTCCACCATTTTGAAATATCCCAAAAGGTTTTCCTTTGTAAACGTTCGTGTCACTCACGGACACGTAGGAAAAGGTGAGACTATATCTCATTTTTGAAAAGCTCTTCTTAAACTTTTAATGCATGCAAAGTACTCAGGTACTGTCCTCAGATCTGTCATGTTCGGCCACTACATAGTATAATGCCCATCATGAAAACAAGTGCTCAAGAGCAAAATCAGCCCCAAAAGGCGTGTCCAACAATCATGTGCGTCTGGTGCGCACGAAACCAAAGCCAAATACAAGTGCTACGATTGTGCACAAACCCTAAACTGAGTGCAACAGGTGTGCACGAAAGCATTTGTCCAGTGCAACGGGTGCGCACGATAAAAACATATAGCGCATTTATAGTGCACGAAAATCTCAATCCGGTGCAACTAACATGCACGAATGAAAATCCCAATCGAGTGCATCCAGTGTGCACAAAATCACATCTCATATCATGAGCCCAACATGCGCGAAATTCAAATCAAGTGCATTCGTCATGCACAAAGAAAATCTAAATCAAGTGCATCCGACATGCACGAATGAAATCTAAATCAAGTGCATCTGACATGCACGAATAAAATCTAAATCAAGAGTATCCAATATGCACGAGTAAAATCTCAATCGAGCGCATCCGATGCATATAGAATCCAATACCAAGCGCCCAAAAATCCAACCCAAGCGCGTTAGGTCCGTAAAAAGCGTCTAGTGCAGTAGCATGCATGAAAACGAACATCAGGGGCAAACGCGCACAAAAACATAAATCTGGTAAAACAAATGCTCAAGACATAAATCGCGTGCAACCAAGGTACGAAGTATAAATTGTTAGTGTTTATGCCCTAGAAGGCCATTACTGTATCATACTAGTTTGTATATTACTTAATGGAAGCTTGGGATATTCACATGTATATAACAGTCTTGCTAAACATGGTAGTATGCTACTTGGTTTTTCTATCTTTATATGTGAGTGTACATATTGATAGAGCTCTTAGGATCTTGCTTGTCTACCAGCGTTGTGATGGCAGTCACACTAGTGGGGGCTGGGTAGTCTACAAGCACATCCTTATTCAGGTCCCTGGTCGTAGGATTATCGAGACAGAGCATCGATACTCCGGAGTAGACTAGTGTGTACGCTTCTCATCCCAGTTGGGGAGATGGTCTGTCCCACAGCCGTCAGTACGTCGTACTGGAGATAGTATGCAGGTGCTCGTTAGGTTACGGGTACACCGGACAGGACTCACAGGGAACTGTTGGTTGGTTTGATACCAGTCGTCAGTGAGCAGTTCCCAGGTGACATGAGTACAGCATAGTCCGCAGACTTGACACTGCTACTTCGCCTCGAGTGTGTCCCACTGTTCTTAGATTGCTACCCTACCACGGCTCAAAGGAGTCGTGCAAACAGGTAGCAGTTGGGTGCAGTCCCGAGCACTTGGAGGCAGTGGCGGTTAGACAGGATTCGTCCCTCCCGGTATTGGGAGTAGATATCGTGCTGTGTCAGAGAGCCATTACGCAAAGTCCCTGGCCAGGGCAAGCGAGATTTGCTGGTAGGTTCCAGTAGTTTCTCAGAGTGTAATGGGCTTCCCTCCGACACGACTTATACCGCTATTAGGGGACTGACGCTTGCCGCCCCCTAGGCCCGATATGCGATAGTCTTGGACGAACGGACCGGACTGTATGGAGATTGTCACATCAGACTCAGTAGGAGTTCGGATGGGTTTCCTCATTGGCCTTCTTATCGACAACTACCTGGGGACCGTTACGTACAGCTAGTGCCGCTTGCGGTCTGTGGTTAAACCCACTGCCAGCGTAGTAGTCGAGTCTCTAGAGTCCCACACAGAGAGTTTCCTATTCCAGGCGAAACGATATAGAGGTTGCATGGTTTTGCGACAAAGGGTTCGGACGCATATGTGCGTTTACGCGCGTACGTCTTTCGGACAGTTTTTACCAGTCGGCTTTGGTTTAAGCCAGTTACTGGTATTCGGTTATTGGATTTTTACAGTCTAAAGTTTTTCCGTATTTTTGCGGATCGGAGGGGCGTTCTCGTAATTGCTCGAGAAGCTTCTAGAAGATGGTGACTAAGGAGGGTTATGTGTCATATTCATTGAATGAGTTTATGAGTCATGGTGGTGATTCATTCATTTCATTAATGCACATTTATTGCTTAATGACTCATGCTAATGAATCACCACTAGATATTTTATGAAGCATGATTTATCATCACTCTTTATTTTTTTCTTATTATTAGAAAATGCTTCATATATGATATGATACTCATAAACTTATATCATAATATTATTCACATTCTCTCTCCAAAAGCTCTCTCTCTTTAAAAGACTAATCCTCACCCTCATGTGTTGAGATCTAGGATTAGTTAGACTTAACAATCCATAACCATCACTCTATCTCAATCTATCTTCTTTGATTAGCAATCCAAGAAGGTTAGTTGCCTCAAGTTTAGAGGCTAAGCTTGGAGTTTTGCTCTCGGGTGGATCGTCTACTACCTAGAGAAGGCCGAGGAGAACAAGGAGATCGTAAAGACGAAGGACTAGTTTCGATAGGTATAATCCCTAAGCATAGTAGTTTAGAACAACTATATGTTTGGTTAGTTATCGTTTAGCTTCGATTTAAGCGGTTAGTCGATGTTCGTTCTTTAAACATGATCGTTTTTGAAAATTCCGCCTCCCCACAAGTACTGGGGTGAAGTACATCGACTTACAGTGGTATCAGAGCCACGCTAAACAATAAATAACTTGATTGCAAATTTGTACGAATTTCGAACGGAAAAACGAAGCCGGAAAACCCTAAAATATTTCAGTTTCTGTCGAGTTTAAAATGATGTCCTAAAATTGTTCAGGGTTGCTCAGAAAGCTTGAAAAGAGTCCAGGAGAACACCCATGAAATTCGAGCCCATGACTCGGCTAAAGCGCCCATGTCATGCTCTCTGCGTACTGCAAATGTTCTCGACTACAGTCAATCTGGAATCTCTCACACGGACTCGAAATCGCGAACTCGGTATCTTCATCACTATGTAGAAGATATCTAGCCGAACACGTCCTCAGGAACTCGTCCCAATCATCTGAGGAATATACCTTATTTATCCGCTCTCGATCAACTCACAACGCATCTGGGTGAGATCCTCTATCTGAAGCTGGTCCACTTACTGATCTCTTATCGGATCATCCAACTAACAACATCATCTCTGGATCGATCTACTCTAGATCTGAGTAAGATTCTCCGCACTGGAAATCTTCAACTCAACTGGGCCTGCATCGGCGCATCAAATCTGACAAATCACCTTCGTCTCTCAACTCAAGATAGACTAGCTATCATCTGTCGCATCTCTGCCTGAAAACTCCAGCAATCTCAGCTCGTAATGTCTGGAAGCGACATCCCATCAATCTCATCAACGGCTGGGTCATCTGTCTGCACGGTAGACGGCATCACAAACTCTGAGGTAGGTTGTACATCAACGGTCCTCTCACAATCTGGCAGCCTCTAACAATGGACCGATCATCCGTTGTAAAACCGAACACTCGCCTCAAACAAGAGGTCACAACACAAATACAAAATCAAGACGTTCTCATGTCACCAGAAAACACGATGGTCAGTTCTCGTCCACGACGAGCTCTCCCTGACCGCAACACTAGAAGCAGCTTAATCTGTGCTCAAACCATGGTGATAGGAACCTCAAGTATGTATCGATAAAAACAGATCGAACGAATGAAAATAATCAACAGATCCAGAATGGATACATGATCATAAGGAGGAACAGAATCAGTGAGAGTATGATCATGGAAACGAATAAAATCAAGGATCTCAAATGGATGTATAATCATGGGGACGAAGAGAATCATAGATCTCAAAATATGTACATCCTAAGATTTCTTAAGTGGAGTATCGTATCGTAAATATGCCGCGGAACATACGTACGGTACGTCACTCTACTCAAGCTACCTACTCTATCAATCAGGGTCAGCCTATGTAATGAAATTTCGGGTCTAATACCCCCCTGTTCAAGTCTAAGTTCCGTAAGGTCAAGTCTAGGTTCCGAAATATTTATGCCCCAGACTCCACATAGTCAAAGCTAGACTCGAACCAAGGTTAGACCTAGCGCTCTGATAAAAACTTTGTCACGACCCGAAATTTAGTTCATGACCGGCACTTAAATCATGCCACGTCTAAAAGCGTAACGTAAATTATGTAAATCAAAGCCCAGAAATCTAAACCTTTTAAAGAAAATAAAAGAGATGAAGTTTTGAAATAAAGGTATGATGAAATCAAATGTTTTCTTAAATTCATAGAAAAGGGATCATGAAAAATGCAAATTTATTTTACTAGTTGAAAAACATATTTCGTCTTTTAAAAATTTGGGCAGAACCTCCTTTGTATATTTTGATCCAAAACCACAAATACAGAATAATATAAAAGGTATCCCCAAGCGGGAGATAGCTCTTCGCCAACCGGCGGAATAACAACCATGCAAGTCACAATATAGTATACGACGCCCAACGGCGAAGATCAACACAAAGGATAATGAATAAAGCAAGACATCAACCCAAAAAGCGAACATATAACCCATCGCTCTAAGTCTCGCAAATACAAGTCCTTCTAAGTCTTACTACATATACAAATACTAGTTTCTGATTGATGGAGTTGACAAAATACAATAGGAATAATAATACAAGAGAGGTATGATCCAACATGTACCACCTACCAAAGAAAATCACCCGAAAGTAAGTTGTGTGCCAGCGATGCCGCTACTGATCCATATGGTCAACCTACAAGAACTGTGGTATAATGGGGGTGAGTTTCTAACTCGTGAGTAGAAAACATCATCAGGTAAAAATCGAATAAACAACGATTCTTAGGTCAACTATATCATAAAGGTAATACTATGATATCTAGGGTGACCATATCTACATATGTGCCAACAACATAATCAATGCCTATCTGCATGAGGCTAACATCTACATGTCCGTCAATGACACCACAACGTCAAGCATGTAAAATCATGAAAGCATATGCATGAGAATATGAGGATACAAATCAACGTGTGTCCATCAACGACACATCAAATCATGGAACCTGAGTGTCTAACATCGACACTCGAAACATCATGAAACTCGTGTCCAGCATCGACACGTAAATCCCCATATATCGGGCTCCGTCGGTCCGGATAGGCCCACGGGCTCCGGCAGAACAGATCGGCCCATATCCATCTCTCGACTCCGGTCGGTATCCTCCGGATAACCGCCAGGTCCAACCAATCACCGGTAGGTAGTATTCCCTCTGCCAGGCTCATCGTCTAATGCACAACCATCCATTCTCGCCCCGGGGTACCATACCGGGTCCACCATGAACCCGCAAACGGATCATCCAACTCCTCGAATCGGGTTTCACATATCACACTTCTCAGAACCGAGAAAACGCATGGTGGATATCTCTAAATATCATATTAAGAGAAACCTGGATTTTAAAACAATACATACTTTCTTTTGAAATAACCACGGTTCTCAAATCCAAAAATCTCATGAAAACAGCATATCTCAATGCGTATAATCGTAAAGCATGATGTATGCGACATATAACATAATGTAAGAATATCCGTATGTCATGCAACATGAAACAGTGATATGAACATAGCAAGTAAATCATGCAAGGATTCATATCATGATGCAGCAATTCTACCGTGTAGTGACATAGCAATTATCGATGATGAAGTGTGTGAGCCGGCCAATCTGTATAAATGTAACATCCGCATCATCGATAATGGTGTAGGTGTACTAGCACATGTATGTGTAATGCAATGAGAATGACATGAACGTAGCATAAGGTAATTCGTCAGCTAAATACTATAAGGTATACGTATCTAACATGAGCGAGTCGGTGAATCTATCAATCGACATCCAGCCTCACAACATCACGTACGGTATAATCCATCATACGACATCCTCTAGTCAAGAGTATGGATCAATCATCATAAAACTCCTCACGTACGGTAAATCATCGTACGGCGGCATTAAATCATTAGGGATCCTATCAACCTATATGACAATGAGAGTACGGACCTAACATCTCGTACGGCATATCACTCATGATTCATAACATTATATATACCTATATCCCAGGTCGGATCTATAACAATCTTATATTAGGGGACCAGCAAAGGTATCAATCCTCTCGTATCGACTCGTATCCGTATACCGACATATCAATCAAGTCATCATATCACGTCGTATATTCTTTTCATCACATTTATATCCCGCATCAAGTCATTTACATATATATATCCTATCTTACAAATTTCATGTCATGATACTCAAAATCTCATACTTATTCTCGTGCACTACCTATCTATATATCGTGATTCGCGTTCACTTATCATATCCTTATATATCAGTTCGAGACATCATTTTTATCATATCATGTCAAAGAGTCATATCCCTATAGCTTTCATCTCATATCTCGATATATATATTCAATCATTCCTAGCATCTCTAACTATCTTATTAACCATATCTATAGTTTTCTAATTTATGTTTTCTTAACCATATTCTATATATCGGTTTCCATCAAAACTTGCGGGGGTGCTATACTCCATCCACCCGACTTCCCCCGTAGATATAAATCTACTCACCTTGATCCTTACTTGCCGAAGTCGATGACGCTATGCTCCGTTGTCTCGGAATCCACGCGAAGGTACCTACAATAAATACATAGTCGCAATTCTATTAAAATCGAATCCGGAAAACCAATACGGCACACGGTGCGCTCATATGTTAAAACCTATAGCCTACGCATGCAAAAATAACCAAACAACCCTCGTCGTTGACATACAAACAACCAACAACCCAATACAATATCAAATACTAAAACCAAGAATTCCAACATACGGAAAACATAGCCAAAAACACCCCTATATGCTCCCAGATTTTGGTTTATGTCAATTGGAACAAAACTAGAAAGTATAGGGTGTTGTATATGGAGTATGTGAGCTACTGAACCAACATAGACACCAAACACTAAAATTTGGTCGGCCACATAGCCCCCAAAACCAGCCTGCTCGGCTCAGGGTGCTCCGTTGGGGTCCGTCTTCCCAGGGTGGTCTCCTAGTGTCGTAAATAGATCTCTGGAGTTGCTAGATTTCCTCGTAAATAGCCCAGGTCATCTCAGATTCCCTGTAAGCATACAATACCTCACAAAACCGACACGGGTGAATTTCCTAAATCCGTATTCTCTGTTTTTGGGCATACAATCAACACTAAGGTCTGTAGACAGCCACTAAATTTCATAAGTCCACAAAATCACCCAACCCTTCTCTTGAAATTTCTAAACATCATATACCCTAACCAAATTACATTCTAAATAAAACTAGAATACAAGAAAACTCAAATTAAACTAAATGGAAGAAGATATACCTCATTTGGGCAACTGAAGAAAAACCCTAGCTTCCCAAAGTCTCCAAAATTCAACTTTGATTGGTCCAAAGTGTTGAAGATGGGGTGGGGATCAACTTTAATGAAGAGGGTGTAGGGTTTTGATGAAAATTTGGAGATGATTCTTGGGTGTGAAGGTGGAGGGAGATGATGAGGAAGATGATGAGAAAAATAAATGGGGAATGAATGAATAGCTGCCCTCTCTCTCTCTTATTCTCACCCTCTCTCAACTCATTTCTCACTCTCTCTCTCTCCAATACCCTTTTCTCTTTTTCTCACAATAATACACATAACACCAATAAAACAACACAAATGTAACAATATGCATCAAAATGCAACATGACATGGTGCACTAGTCATGAAAAACTGTAGAAACACGGATTTGGCTTAATCGCGATTAGTAGTACACTAATCAATTTTTATCCAAACCGCATATAATTAATTATAAAAATGCCAAATCAAATAAATATATTTTTAAATGAATAAATCATTTTAATCTCCGATTATTTCATAAATATTGGTATATATTTATACCATTTTACGAAAACCCCAATTTCGCAAATCGGGTAGTGTTCGCGAAATATATTATTTTAATATTAAATTCCAAAAATAATATTTTATATTTTCTGAAATGTTACATTAATTAACCTAACGGGTGATGACAGGACCCAGTGGCGAATGCGGATGGCATATACGTACATCATATTTTCGTTCTTTTTTGCTGTGATTAATTGATGGGACTGCGTTGATTCTGATCAATGCAAGGAAAACAAACCTATTCGATATTGTTGGAATAAATTTTCTAAAGTTGTTATTGCAAGGACGTTTTATTTTGTATTGTATAGTGGTATTCGGTTATGAATATCCAGCACCTCATTCGACGAGACAAGGGCCGAGATCCCTTCATCGGGAGTGACCCCTTGAGCAGAAATTTGCATCAGGGTAATAATTTCACTATAGTAGATTACTTTTTACTTTACATCGTGGTATTCAGTAGGAATATCCTGCACCTCATTCCACGAGGAAAGTGCCGAGATCTCTTCACCGGGAGTGACCTCTTTAGTAAAGATTTTCGCCACTATATATTTGTAAAAAGTTATCCGGTTCCTTCAACGAGATCAAGTTCATTACGTTAAAGGTTTTTCGCCAAAAACCATTCATAGCCCTCCGTCATTTCTGATAGGTAGCACTTAGTATTCATGCTATGTATGTTGGCCTTCGTCAAGGCATAGTGTATGGTAGTTATTTGTTACTTTTCTGTAGTATAGATAGATGCGTTAGTTTTGGATAGTCGTACTACTATTTTGGCCTTCGTTAAGGGTATGTACGGGTGGGTTCAAATTAACCTGGACAATGACGGGTAGAACTTGACATGTGACTTATGATATGTTGGCCTTCGTCAAGGTCATAAGAGTATGGGGTAAAAATCACATCGAGAGTTTCAAACATACATGAAACTTGCCGGGCATGCGCATACTTTCTGGAGTGTGATAACTTGAGTGGATTCCATCAAGTTATCATGCGATGATAGTTGGATACCGATACCCACTGATGAGTTGGTTTACTCCTCGAGTGATTTTAGATAATCCCGACTAATTCTTCTTTCGGGTTTGGAGAAGAATTTGAGGAAATAGTGGGCGACATCCTGATCAGATAAAGTGATTAACCATTCTAATTTAGGTTAGAGTGCACGCTGAGTGTTTCTTTTCTCTCTCTCTCTTTGGCAGTGACCATGTCCCGACCCTAGACTAAAACTCGTAAACCAAGTTTACCAAACCTTCTTAAAACATACTGGCTTTTGGATTGTCAGAATTTCATACTTCATTGCCACTCCTACTTTTACCCTTTGCATTTCTCCGGAACATTCCGTATTACTACGAAGATCCCCTTTTATTGGATATGACCATCGTATAGTTACATACGAACTCGAAAAAACTTGTTTCAGATTCGAGGATGATTTCCGGTTCTGGAGAAATTGAATAGGACTATTCAGTTGTCTTTTCCTTTTACCTTCTCTCAGATTATGAGGGCTCCTAGGATTAAGAGAGGGTACACCTATTACGCTTATTGGATAGTCTTCTTCCAAACCATAGGCAGGAGTCGAAAGGTGGGGAAGGAAGAAAACCAATTAGCCTAAGTGTGGTGTACAGAAGGTAATAAGTAAAGACAAATAAAGGGATTAGAAAGAGGGCAAATTAAAATGCGACTGCTATCATTCACGACCAAACCGCTTATATCATCGCCACACCTACTTCACCTTTGCATTTCTCCGGTTCAGGAGAAATTGAATAGTATTAATCATGTTGTCTTTTATCATTACCTTCTCTCGGGTTGCGAGGGCTCCTTGGATTAGGAGCGTATACCTATTACGCTTATTGGATAGTTTTCTTCCAAACCATAGGCTGGTGCCGAACGGTATGGAAGTAAGAAAATCAATTGGCCTAAGTGTGGTGTACAGAAGGGTATGAGAAAAGACAAATAAAGGGATTTGGAGAGACTGCAAAGGAAATATACGGTTACAGTCTTGAATCTGGATAATGGAAGAGGAATTACTAGGAATACCCGGATACCCCTTCGAAACATTTTCATGTTTCAGTTTCACTATGCGTTGTTAATTAAAAACTGATTTCCCAATTAGATCCTTACTCCAGGGTATGTATTTACCCGATTTGATTCTCACATCTGTATGGTTTTACAGATGATGAGTGAGAGTAAGTTATTGGGAATTAGGTGATTATATCCTCATTATATCGGAATTCGTTGTAATTGGTGATATTTGAGGAAATCACCTGGCGTTTTGCATGATGGCAGATATTTGGTTTTGAATATCCGTTGTTATGCACCAATTTCAAACTGATATATCTGTACGTTTATTTTATAAAGTGAGATATAATTTTTTGAAATTATGTCCATGACATTTACCTATATCAGTTGATGGTTAGGTAAGGAGTATTAAACAGCGGTGTAATTCTTCTTAACCATAGATACAGTTTTCAACCTACGACGCACAGGGTTTGAGTTATTCAACTCAGGGGACTTATACAAAGTATTATATGTTGTTCAGTGTCTATTAGGACAGAGGGGTTGGTAGGCGTACTATATTCTGTTTACTTGTGACTTCTCAAGTTTAGATAAATATTTCGTAGAAATGCAAGGTCCAAGTTTTGATAAGTTATAGGTACAAGAATAAAGTAGAGAACCAGGTGTCGCAAGTACCAGGATTCTTCAAGGTAATTGAAGATGTAGATACCTGTGTTTGGTATTCAGTTAATAGTAATAGTTTTGAGAACTTGCTTCTCTTTCAGATTACTCATATATGGATGCACTCCTAGTTGAGTAATGTTGATCGTCCTCCTTCCATTTAGTTGACATGCACTGGAGACAACTGCATGATTTGAATCT
Organism: Agapanthus africanus; assembly: GCA_030015575.1. Taxonomy (NCBI): domain Eukaryota; kingdom Viridiplantae; phylum Streptophyta; class Magnoliopsida; order Asparagales; family Amaryllidaceae; genus Agapanthus; species Agapanthus africanus. Next base: position 690,362,738 of record CM057339.1, on the reverse strand, counting down.
GGTTCCAATCAAATCAGTACCTTTGTTACTATATTGTATATAGAATGGTTCATATCTTAACGATGTTAAGATATATGGAGTTTTCCGGCTTATGTTTAAAACCAGACTCTGGATAACTCAAGGCACATTTCTGTAATGGCATTTTGTGGGTTATCCCAGGCTATGACGAGGGTTATCTTTCTACCATCTGGAAGATCAATAGTGATATTGTTCTTGACTCGCCACAGTTTTAGTAAAATGGATTTTTTCAGAAAATAATAGTGGGAGTATGGTAGAACTGGAAGTGATTCCAGAACTACAAACGATTACTGAAAATTTAATAGAACCTAAAGATTCAATCAGGTTTGACATTACATTAGCCACTCCGCAGATATGGTGGGTAACCTCAAGCACCCGAGAGGTACTTTGGTATTCTCAAAGACGGTGCCAGGGAGGTTCTTGTTTATCCAAACTTATCATTACTGTTGTTCTAGACTATAAGGCACGGCAGGAGGATGAGTATAGCGTCGTTCTAAACTAGCTTTAGAAGTGCACGTGTATAAGACTCTTCCAGAGGGTTGTTGTAGTCAGTGGAAGCAGCGGAAGTATAGTGGACAAGTAGCTTATGTCTATTTATAGACCAAAGCAGATATAGTGGAGATAGATCATTTATTTTTGATGTGACAGTCATAGGTTTTGACTTCATCAGAATAGGAGATGGATCTGTTAAGAAGGTAGTAGGGTGTGATGTCTTGGCATATGAATGACATACATTTATAGGAAGTAATATTCCTATATTACGGTTGGTTATACTGTGGTTGTCACACAGTGGTTTCTCCACATGGGATATGGATATAATATTAGGCATTTTGGTTACTAAATCTATGGTTTTAGATCTAGATTTGGGTAGTTTCCCAATCTGGGTACTTAGACAGTATCTAAAGGTGTTTTAGAATGGACGACTCCTGGCATGGTGGTGTACCTGCATGTGATGGAGTCATCCTCTCTAAAGGTGTCTTACAGACTAAAGGGGAGAGGGATGTGCATGATTGGCATATCGCTTGCTTAGGCAATTGAGTCAATCATGAGATGTCAAGTACCACACCAGATATTGTTTTTGCACTAGTTGCGATAAGTTTATATTAATCCAATCCTGGAGAAATGTTCGAAAGCAGTTTTAGAACATAAGTGGATGTTCTAAGGCTGTGGTAACGGCAGCCTCCTTCGGGAAGCGGTTATCATTTTAGGCTTCCAAGGTGACCTGGATGACAGAGTGACTGTCTGAGTTATAGTTTTCCCTCTCAACGAGGGGCAGTAGTTTGGACAAGTGGTCCAAACGAATACTGAGGGAGGCATGGCGCAAGATACTGATTAAATTCAGTGGACGATACAGTCTAAGAAGTTTACTGGATTTGAAGTTCATTTATGAACTGGGTCTCATCAGATATCCAGACATATTCTAAGACAGGTATTGCTCATTTCGGGAGATGGCTTTCTCCGCGAACTTGAGATAAAGAGAGACATAGGAACGAATCCACTCACTGGGGCTATTTCTCGAACGCAATAGTTTTGCAAACGAGTTTTGTGAAACTGATTAGTAGAGAAGTTGGGTGTTCGGTATCACGCGAGCTGTGAGTATGCGATACCGCAATAATTAGCCTTAAGTGCAAGTGGGAGATTGTTGGCTATAGTGCCCTCAAGTCAATTATTGGATCGCAGGCACGTGATTGTAATGATTGAGGGAGAACCTATACCGGTAGGACAGTCTTACTCGAGATGATAGTATGCTATCTGGTTTGTCTTTATTATCGTGTACATGCTTCAGGTCACGTTACAGATCACAATTACATGTTGATAGAGCCCATATGATTCTTGCTTGACTACCAGCAGCATGATGGCAATCATATACGTGAGAGTTGGGTGGTCTATAAGCGCATCCTTAAAAGTGTCCCTAGTAGTGGGAGTTTCGAGACTGGGCATCGATACTCCAAGAGTAGACTAGTGTATATAGATCGAGACCCCGACGAGGGGTGGTGGCCGGTCTCACAAGCCATTGGTGTCAGTTGGTTCACCTAAATGTATGCAGATGCTCATTAGGTTATGAGTACACCGGACGGACTCGCCGGGAACATGCTAGTTTGTATCATACCTATTGTCAGATAGCAGTTTCCTAGTGATATGTGTACAGCTTAGTCTATCGATCTGAGATCGTCATTTGTCTCGTGTGAGTTCCCACTGTGCTTTGATTATTACCCTACCACGGCTCAAAGGAGTCGTGCAAACAGGTTTTAGTTGGGTACAGTCCCGAGCCACATGAAGGTAGTGAGCGGATCGTCAGGGAATTCGTCTCTCCCAGTATTAGGGGTTGATGTCGCGTTGTGCATGGATGGCCATCACCAGTAATCCTCGGCTGGGGTAGACGAGAATTACCGATCTAGGATCGGTAGCTTCTCATGTGGTGATAGGGCTTCATACCAACACTAAATGTCAAGTTATTAGGGGTCTGACTTTATCCACCCCCTAGACTCGATATGCGATACTCATAAACGAACGGACCGGACTGTATGGATATTGTCACTGTCAGACTCAGTAGGGGTTTCAGGATGAGTTTGCTTGTCGGCCTCCCTTTCGCTCAATACCTGGGTAGACGTTACGTACAGCTAGTGCCACTGACGTACTTATGGTTAAACCCACTGTCAGCGTATTGACGAGTCTTTAGAGTCCCACACAGAGGGTTTCTCTGGTTCGGGCGAAACGTTGTAGAGGCTGAATGGTTCAATGGCAGGGTTCAATCATATTCGTGCACTTGTGCACAGATCATGATCGGACGGATAATACTAGTGGGCTTTTGTTTAAGCCGGATCCTAGTATTATATTGTTAGATTATTTTCGTCTCGTTGTATTCGTATTCAGTCGGAATACGGATTCAGCTATGTATATACGGATGAGAGGTATTCTTGTAATTCTTTACAAGATTACTTTAGTTGACGTCATTTCTTTTTCTTTATTAAACATTTAGTTTTAATGTTTGATAATGTTAAAAGTGTGAAGTTAAGTTTTGGATTATGAGTGCAAGTCTTGGGTTAGGGCATTGAATGTGGCATATGGTGTAGTGTGAGATATTTGTGCAAGTGACAGATATTTTTATGCTGGGATTTTTCTATGGTTGCTCTTCACAAATACCACACAACACAAGTGAAAACAAGAGATACTTTGCTTTGGTTGTTTTTCTTTAGCCAAAACTTGAGCTCACTCTTTTCTTCACTTGGTTTCTTCTTCTACCTTCACCCATTCCCTTTCATGTGTTAAGAATCATTGGGTGTTTTGAGACAAAATATTCACACACACTCTCTAGTTCATCTTGAGTATCTAGGCTAGCAAACTGGATGCTCTAGTTGCTTCGGTTTTGAGGCGGGAGCCCGTATTACTAATTCTCGACATGGAACGTCTTCGATGAGGGAGACCAGAGACCGAACTTTATCGAGGCAGCCGCGAGGAGCTTGGGGAAGTGGTTGAACACTGAAGGACACGGATCGATCGGTATAAGCTCTCCAAACTCTTTACAGTTAATTAGTATAGGGTTAATGGTACGATCCGTCGATTAAGATTCCGTTAGCGTCGTTTTTTTACCAAGCTTGAGTCTTCAACCAAGACTCGTTGTAAACGGCAAGCAGCGGTGAGATGGCTTGCATCACCACAATGCAGGGGGCATTGATTTTGGATGCTGTCTTCTGGACTTGATTGAAATTTCCATAAATGTCTCAGAATCATTCTGGCAAAGGTCCTTTCTCATGAACAGATTTCGGTGCAAGGCCGGAAATTGGAACACATTGATTCCGCTCGCTCCTGTCCTTCGCTTCAGGGCCTGTTTTTGTTCCGCGTTTAGCCACGAATTGATGGCCGGGACGCTGGCGTAGCCTTACAAATCATTACTTTTTGTCTCTATTTATGGTCAGATACTTCTCGATTTAACGGATTATAGATGATAATCGGATGGAAGTTAACTAAATGCACTTATGTAAGTTAGTTTAAATATTTAAATAAGGTTTTAGAAATGGGAATAATTGGATGTGGATTTAAAAAATACGTGAGGTATATAAAAAAACAGTATAGGTTAATTAATATATGTGTTCAAAAAAAAATTATACAGGAATAATTTGTTGGATGGATATGACATTTTAGGGACGGTAGTCTCCTTGAATAGGACAAATTTGGTTGGATGATTAGAAGCGGTAGCTTTGTTTCAAGTCAAGAATGCATGTGGTGATTATATTTTCCAAGGAATTTTGAGATACTTAACTACGTGTCATATGCTATTTAGTGGACTTGAATTTTTCTTTGAGTTACGACAGGTGCAATTTGTCTTCTTCTTCATCATCCAACTCTTCAGTCCTTCTCTTTGGCGTATCTTATAATCGATCAAATCCATTTATAAATCACTTATAAATCAAATTAATATCTAACAATTTAACTTATAAGTCGCTTATAAGTGCTAAAAGATAAGTACCAAATAGGTACTTAGTTTTTTTTAGAACTTATAAGTTAAGCAATTTTGACCAAATAAAGAACTCATTCACCCCTTATTTTATTAAAAATTACCATGTGAATGAGAGATAATTTAGGATAAATTTTATTAAACCCTATCATTCTTTTGAGGTTTCTGAGATAACTCTATTGAACTTTAAAAATGCTATAATACCCATTAAAGGATATTTTTCATAAAAAAATTGAAAGGTATTTTTGTTTAAAAAATACCATATTCCGTTTATTTTGAATCTATTTAATCTATCTGTAACACATTTTGGGGTTATTCAGTCCAATTGTGGCTTACACGAATTAATCAAACTAACAATTTCATACAATATTGGCAGTTTAGTGGGATTTTATAACATTTTTAAAGTTCAATAGGGTTATCTCAAAAAACCCAAAAGATGGATGGGGTATAGTAATATTTGCTCTATATTTTATTATAATCTCTTAGTTTCAATTATTTTATTATTAAATACATTCTTAATGTAAACAAATACGATTACAATAGCATTTTATATACAAATCAGCATGTCTTTTTTGGTCATTTTAGCACATAATCATAAACCAAGTTTACCAAACATTTCAATTACTTATAAATCAAGTTTTACCAAACACTTTGTTCACTTATTATTCTAAAATTATAAGTCACTTATAAGTGACCATGACTTATAAGTAATACTTATAAGCCACTGCTACAAATAGGGGATGCCCCTACTGTTAGGACCGTAAGAGCAATCCACTGCCCCTACGGTTATGACCGTAGGGGCAAAAAAGCAATGCGTAGGTCAAAAGGTCGTAGGGGCAAGTTTCTGCCCTTATGGATGAAAATTGGCCTTTAAGGATATAACCTTTGGGACAACTGTCCCTACGGTTTCCAACGTAGCGGTAGTTATTTTTGTTAATTTATGGAAAAAATAGTAATTTCTTGTCTGTACGGTCGAAACCGCAGGAGAAAATCCGTAGGGCCAGACTTTGAATTTAATAAAAGAAAATTGAAAAATTGTAATTTATGTCTTTACGGTTGTCACCATAAGGGCATATATTTAGACCTACGGATTCAACCATAGGGGCAAAATATCAGTTTTTCTAATATTTCACCTCTACGATTGCAGCCTAATCAACTATAACACTAATCATAACCATAACCCTAATCAGCCCTAACCCCATAATTAACCTTAACCTTAATTAAGCCATAATCCTAACCCGGCCCTAGCCTCTAACCCCTAACCCCTAACCCCAACAACAAAAATAACACCAGCAACAACAGAAAAATTAATTGATAAATTTCTAAAATTGTAGAAATTAAAAACTAAATTTAGAAAAATTAAAATTGAATTTGAATAAATTAACTACTCAACCTCTAAATTAGAGCCACTGGCGATGACGACGAAGGTGACGACGAGAAGAAGTGTAACATTTCAGAAAATAAAATATTATTTTTAGGAATTTAAATAATTAAAATAATGAATTTCATGAAAATTATTAAAGTATGAGAATTAGTTTTAATGATATGGTATAACTATATGCCGATAGTTTGGAAAATATTTGGAAAATTAATAAGAATTATTGATTTTGAAAGAATTTATGTGAATTGAGCATTTATAGATTATTATATAATTATTTATGTACAATGTTAATATTAAACTTGATTAACATGTCGCTAATTATGCTTTAATCTTGTTATGACATGCAACATATCATGTTTGCAACACTTGTTATTTTAGTTGTAAACCATGATACATTATATTCTCATTCATGCATGGTTCCTTTATAATTGTTTGTTGCCATTTATTGTTTTTTTTAAAGAGAACAAGATAAAGAAAAGGTTAGATATTTTGCTTGAGGGGCGACAAAGAAGTATGGGCAGAGAGAGAGGGGGGGGTTCTTTTGCCATGGCTCCCTCATCCTCTTCATTCTTCATCTCACATTTTCCTCTCCTCCTTCTTCTCCCCATTCTCCACCTCCTCCACCCCACACAAAGCACCACCAAAACTCAAACAAACCTTATACTCCCTTCATAGAAAATGTGCACAAGCTCACCACAAACCCTATGGCAGGAACAAGTCAAGACTTTGAGCACTTTGGGAAACTCAATAAAATTCTTGAGTTGCCAAATGAGGTATAATCCCTACCCTTCTAGTTAAGTTTTGGTGTTTCTTATATCTTATTGTAGTTTTAAGCAACAAGTGAAGTTTAGTGATCTTGGAAATTTCCAAGATGAGGTTAAGGGTGATTATGAGTTGTGATGGTTTGTTTGGGAATTAGATAGTCTTCAACCCTTCTAGTGTATGAATCCTGGACCAACTGAGCATTTAAACCCCAAGACTTGAGTTAGAATTTTTCCGATGTCGGTTTCTTTGATTTTAAAGGACTACAGGGAATCTGGAGCAACTGGAGTGTTTATAGGAAAATCAAACAACTTCATAAACCTAGTTAGACCACCATAGGACCACCACAGATGAACGAGACACCAACTCCATGTTGGGGCCGGCGACACCGGGCTATATGGCATTCTCGCCGGGCTAATTTTGGGTTCTGATGTTGGGGTTTGGGCTGTAGCTCACACTCCTTAAAACTTAGCCCCTGTATTGTTAGATTTGTCCCAATTTACTTGAGCAAAAATCTGGGAGCTTTTTTATGTTGATTTTGGCAATATTTTTCCGATTTCTAAAACTTGGTATTTGAATTTGGAATTGGTCATTAGACGTTTGTACGTCAACGACGAGGGTTATTTGATTGTTTTGCATGCGTAGGCCGTAGGTTCTAACCTATGTCTACTCCTCGTGCCGTGACGGTATTCATATGCAATTCTTGTTTACGATACGATGTGCTTGAAACTGTAGGTACCTTTGCGTGGACTTCGGACGACAAGGGAGAGCGTGGTGTCATCGACTTCGACAAGCTAGAATCGAGATGAGTAGATGTATATCTACGGGGGAAGTCGGGTGGATGGCGTATAGCACCCTCGCAACCATAGAATAGGTTGTGTGTGTGTGTGTGTGTGTGTGTGTGTGTGTGTTGATACAAGATTTGGATACTTAGCAAATAGGGTTTTAAGAGACCATAGGATTTGAATAAGCGTGTTCGTAGAAGGTTATAACCTCATTCTTTTTTACCTTAGTCGTGAACCTTAGGATATGTATTGTCACACACATGCACACGCACATACACTTGGTATTTATGTTTGTGTGTATATGTGTGTGTGTGTGTGTGTGTATGATCACACACACACACACACACAACACACACACACACACACACACGTGAGATGGGGATAGTTTATGGTAATGAGCATGGGTCGATATGATCAGACATGATGTGGTGAGGTTATGATATATGATCGTGTTAGACCTCGTATATGATTTGATATATTAAAGATCGTTGGGCGAAATACAAATAACATGCGATAACATGTAACCTGATGATATAATAGAATATACGAGACCTTAGATCCATACCCGTAATTATGACATAATACGATGGATGATACCGTACGTATGATATATATATATATATATATATATATATATATATATATATATATATATATATATATATATATAATATTTGACCCGTACCCTCGATTTTGAGGATATCGTATGACAGACTATACCGTACGAGATATATTGATGATGATTAATCCGCACTCTTGACTCGAGAATGCCGTACGATGGATTGTACCGTACGTGATGCTATGAGGCTGGATCGCCGACTATTAGATATATCGACTCGGATATGTATAGTTTACTATTTACTTTATGCTCTGTTCTTGTTAATTCTATTTCATTGCATATATATACGTGTGTTTTCATTAGTTGTTATGATCTCATCTGCTAGGACACATGTACCATTACCGATGATGCATATGTTGCACGTACACTTGCTTGTCGGCTCACACACATCATCATCAGAAATTGTCATGTCACGTACACATTTGAAAAACGTTATTTCACTTATGTAACCTGCTAGCTGGTAGTTTATTCATATTGTTAGTATTCTTGCTCTCACATGCTAGTTAGATATCGCAATTCTTATTTAGATACCACATTGCATTCATATACATGCATTCTGGTTATGCACTGTAGATTGGATTTACGCCAGTACTCACTGTTTCATTATATACTCATGATTATGAAATTTCGATTTCATGAGATTTCTGGATTTAGGAAATCGCATGTGAATTTGAAAACTTATGCTCCTTTTAAAAGAAAAATGCGGTTTTTCCTTGATATGATGTGTGACATCCACTATGAGATTTCTTAGTTCTGGAGCATATATAATATATGACTACCCGCCACGAGGAGTGAGTCGGCACCGTCTGTGGGTACATGGTGGACTCGGTGCAGTACCCCAGGGCGAGAAGGCCGTATAGAGATTGAGATGTTGAGCCCGACAGAGGAGCACTACCGACCGGTGTAGTTTGAACCCAGCGGACCAGAGTCGTGAGATGGATTTGAGGACCGATCTGAGGATGCGGCCCCTGAGATATGAGGATATTGTATCACAGATGGAGACGATTTCCATGATGTTTTCGAGTGTTGATACTGGGCACTCAGGTTTTATCATGATTTAGTGTGTCATTGTCGGGCACACATTAATTGATGCATTTACACTCATACATACATTTACATGTCTTGTTACCACTTTATGACACTGACACGTGTACCTTGGTTTATACTTATGCTTATACTGTTACCCTGGTTATTACTTTATGTCGATATATATTATTATTATACTGTATGACCTAGGAGATAGTTATATATTTGGTTTTTACTCGGTGATTTCTTCTACTCATGAGTTGGCAATCACCCCCGTTGTACCACAGTTTCTTGTAGGTTTGACCGCACAGGTTTTTCGTAGCGGCTTTGCTGGCACACTGCTTTTCTTCCGGGTGATTTTCTTTGGTAGGTGGGATTCACTTTCCTCGTGACCACCATTTGTATTTGTATAATTATTCAGTTGTATCTAGTTAAACCTCAATCAACCAGACTATGTATATTTGTAGACTTAGAAACCCTTATTGTATATTCTTTCGGGCTTAGAGTCACGCTCATGTATTTATTCTTTATGCTGGTTCTTGATGATGTTTTTATGGTCTCCTTATTTTATTTTTGTGCTTGATCCTCGCCTTCGGCATTGTATATGTATATTATTGTGTGGTTGTTTCCGCCAATTGGCGAAGAGTTAGCTCCCGCTTGAGGATGCCTTTTATTATTATTACTTGTATTTGTTTTTGGGTTAAAATATACAAAGGTGGTGCTGCTGAAATTTTCAATGACGAAACATGTTTTCAAGATAACTACAAAACATTGTATTTTCGTATACTATTACTTATCTTTTAAAGAAAGAACTTGTTTTCATTATACCGTCATTTCAAAACTTCACCTCCACTATTTTCCCTAAAAGGTTTAGATTTCTGGGTTTTTAGCTTACTTGAATTAGGTGGGGTCATATAGATTTCACATGATTCAAATGCCAGTCACGTGCCTTTTCCGGGTCGTGACAAAGTTGGTATCAAAGCGTTAGGTTTAACCTTGGTTCGAGTCTAGGTTTAACTATGCGGAGTCTAGGGCGTATATATATTCGGAACCTAGGCCTGACCTTACGGAACTTAGACTTGGCTGAAGGGGGTATTACACCCGAACTTTCGTCGCATAGGTTGACCTTAGTTGATGGAGTAGGTGACTTAAGCAGAGTGACGTACCATGTGTATGTTCCGCGGCATACGTACGATACACTACTTCACTTAAGTAGCCTTAGGATGTACATTTCTTATGTATTGTATTTCTATTTGTTCCTATGATCTATCCTCATCGATATCGGATTGTGATTTCCGTTACCATGGCTACACGAGTAGAGAGAGCTGTGGCTAGAGATGGGGTCATCACGAGCTCGTCAGGGACGAGGACTGACCAAGATGTATTCCGATGACACACAAACGTTTTGATATATTGTTTTACTACGTTTTCTCGTTGACGTGAATGTTCGAGATCTACACCAGATGATCGGGCCATTACCAGATAACAACCATATTATGAAGACTATTAAGGTACTGTCTACTCCAGATGATCGAGACGTTGTCTGCCGTACGGACAGATGAGCCAGCTGTTACTAAGTTTGATAAGATATCGCCCCCAGACCTATGTAGCTAATGCAGCATGAGGTTATACACGGAGATGTGATGGAAGACCTCTAGTCACCCTTGGATGAATGACTAAGACAGTTTGTTCGTTTGGATGCTCCGATGCAAAGTCTCAAATTGACTAGCTTCAGCTAGAAAGGGACCTCACTCAGACGTATTGTGAGTCGATAGAGACAGGACGAGCGAAAGCGCATTATCCCGGTGACTTGGACGAGTTCTGAGGACGTAATTAGCCAGACACCTTCTACAGAATATTAGAGATGTCGAATTCGTAACTTCGAAAGAGACTCTAGATATGACTACAGCCAGTTGGAGCGCAGTCCACACAGCTACGAAGAGATGATTCCGAATTGGTCCATATTGAAGGGAAGCAGAGTAAGAAGTTCATGTGAGATTTTCACGAGTTGTCATTCCACTCCGTGGACGCCAGAGATTTACTACGCACGCAGAGTCGTTCGATACGGCCAAAATTTCTTAAGGAAGGACGTGATGAGAATGCAATTGTCCCGGAACCAGAAACGGATTAAGTAAAGATTGCCAACTTCCGAGCAGTCCTGCAAAGATGAGATTTGGGAGAGATCCCGACAGGATCTTTATGGAATACTACACAAGAAGATTTGGACCAGGATCGATTGTATCGCGCACACTCAGTGGGCCAGAGGCTGACATCATTGACATGATACATTACGAGTGACCATGTTAATTGGTCAGGAGATCTTCGGAGAAGCGCCAGAGCGGAACTGTCTCTGTCATTACTCCGAATCAGTCTGTCAAGCCGAGGAGTCATGTAACTGGTAATCCGCAGAGAGAAACGAGGACCTAAAAGCAGAAGACGCCAGACCGTGGGCAAGAGGCAAGTAAATATTCTTGCTCTGCCAGCCTTGGATGCACCGGCACCTTTCGATCTTGAAGGAGGGGCATCTCGACGTCAGATATTATGATTTGCGACTTGGTGATTCGGATATCACGTTTCTGTCATTTTGACTTTCAGTATTTTGACAATTTGTTTTATGATTGATATTTTCTATGTACACCACAATTGCACTCGATTCGTATTTTCATATATTAGTTGTACTGATGTTGGTTTTTGTGCATACATATTGCACTTAATTTTGATTTTTACACATTCTGAAATATTTGACCTGATTTCATGCTGTAACACCTTAGAATGCGATTAGTGTTAATTAAGCATTTAGGTGGGTTTTAAAGGAAAAGTTTACCAAATCGGGTCCCTCGTATTTCATAACAATTAATTAATATTTTTATATTATTTGTTATGGCTTGCACACACGTGTGCATATTAATGTGAGGGTATATTAGTGTTAACCTTGTTTAGTAACCATGACACCTTAAGTTAAACCTTGCCCAAATTAACCTTGCCTTAACCTTTTCCTAGATCTTTTGGGAGGAAATATCTTGTTTGGAATGATAGAGGTGGCTAGAATGAGTCATGGAGCTTTAATGGTGCATTAATGAGGTGAAGGGGGAGTGAGTGTAAGGAAAGTGTTCACCCTACACTCACCTCTCATCAATTAATCTCTCTCACTCTCACTTAGTGTTCTTTCCCTCAACCCCAAACTGAAACCTCTCTCCCTCTTCACAAAATCCTTGCAAAACTTCACAAAAATCCATGGAAAACACTTCAAATGTCTTGATTAGCCACTAGGTTGCTTTAGAGCTTGGAAAGCTAGGATTTTGAGCAAGAGTGGCTAAGGTAATGATATCTAAACTGTTAAATAGGTGTTTTAAAGTTGTATAGCTTGTTGGTTACAGTTAAGAATACTTAAGGTATCGTTTCATGCAAATATCGTATTTTTAGTGTCATAATAGAGTCTCTGTAATCTTCTATGACCTGAGAATTTTACTGAAAAATCTAGCAGTGTAGTGGTGTTGTACTAGTGACCCTGAAAATACACCTGGAGCATGAACCCCATGGGCTCGGTTTTGGTCGGCGACGAGAAAGAGAAATCCGGTGACCTCAGAATTTTTGGGGAATTAGGGTTTGGTTTTTGGAGGGTAGCTGTCTGCAGTTGTTTAGAGGTGTTTGGTACTGTTTGATTTTTGAGTATTGACAGTATGCAAAATCTGTGATCACTTGTGCATAATCTAGTGTTTTGAGTACGCGTGTTACGTTATCTGATACGGTTCGTGATTTTGTGTAGCTGTTGCATTTGGGTTAGTTTTGGGTGTGTCACCACACACGTTAGCCGTTAGACGAACACTAATGAGTTGGATTGGAGTTGGTGCGTTGGTCAAACGTAATGTGTGCGTGATATTGATATATTTCTGAGATTTGCACTTGTTATGTTTTGTGTTAATAGGATCGCAGGCGGGGACTTCGAGCGCTGCGACGAAAGGGAAGCAGGTGATTGGATCGACCTAGCTTGAGATTTATCGATGAGTAAATTTAACATCTATGGGGAAATCGCCCGTATGGCGTTAAGCTGTAACATTTTTAAAAATATAAAATATTAATTTTGGGAATTTTTATAATTTAATATTATTTTATTGATTATTTTAATATTAAATGCAAATAAATAGGAAAAATGTTAGAAAAATTATGAAAAATTTTAGAAAATTCTAAAATGGGTTAATTATTGAAATTATGACATTTTTAAGTTGTTGTGATCATTTTGACACTAATTTAGTGCTAATCGCGATTAAAATCGCTAATCGGGTTTTTTGGTAATTTTGTGCAAAACTTGCACATATCACATTTTCTACACTTGTACACTTTTCTTGCCATGGTTTTTCATTTGGGATCACTATTCTTGTGAGAAGGTTTAGGGATTTAAAAGAAAAGGGAAAAAGAAAAAGAAAGTGTAATGATGAGGGTAGGTGAAAGAGAGAGGTTGACCTTTAACCCTTAACCATTTTCTTCTCCCATCATTTTTCCCCTCTTCCTTCTCCTCTTGCTGCTGCTGCCTTTCCCCCCCCATCATCCTCCCCTCTTCAAGCCATGAATCATCTCAAAAACATACCCAAAAGCTCATGTCCATTTTTTTAAAAATGTGCAAAATCCCTAGATCTACACATGGAGCTAAAGAAGCATGGATTTGGCCACTAGAGGGCAACTCAAGAATTTTCTTGAGTTGCTAATGAAGGTAATTTCTGAACCATTTGCTTAATTATAGCCTTTCCTATAAACCCATGTTAAGATTTAATCGATATTGTGTGATATTATGGATTTGATGAAAACCTAGTTAGGGTTTGAGAGGAACTTGGGTTGTATTGTGAAATTGAGTTCAATTGAGGATACACCAACACCCTAGTGTATGAATTGAGACCCTAACCTGAAGTTTAAACCCATAATGCGGATTTTAGAAAACTATATCGGGGGAAAAACCTGGAATCTGCCACTGTTATTGGAATCTGCTAACACCCCGAGAACCCTAAAATAATATTGAGTGGAAATTGAGATGTGCAGGCAATATAGAGGCAACACCCAAAACCCTAGCTCCCCACTCCACCTTCTGGCCGCCAAAACCTCCATTCTGGCCGCAAATTGCGGCCAGACCAGTGAGGAATCTCCTCGTTTTCTGTGCACAGCCCCATTTCATCAATTCTTGGCCCTGGGTACTTCTAGTTTTGACAGATTCTTTCTAGGGTGAAATCTGGGACATATATCCTAAGTTGCTATTTTGGATTCGTGTTTCTGTATTCCGTATTTTTGATTCTGAAATGGTGGGATGTGTTTTGCCTCGACTAATTGTCGTTTATACGACGATATAGAGGAGTTATTGATGGTTTTGAAGGCGTGCCATAGGTTTTCACCTATAGGCCCCTTATCGTATCGTTTTGGGTTTTATGCGCCGTTTTAGATTGGATTTGATTTTAATGCGCATATGCGATATTTTGATGTGTAGGTACCCATGAAGACTTCGGGACGACAAGCATACGTGGTGACGTCCGCAATGATGATGCAAGGTGAGTAGATTATATCTACAGGGGGAAGTCGGGTGGATAGCGTATAGCACCCCCGCAGTCCGTAGATAGATTACTATGTAGTTTATTGTGATATTAGGTGTATTGTGGATAGTATAGGGTTAGCAGTGACTAGTGCAGTTCATAGTCGCGAACCCTAGGATAGAATTACACCTATACACACACCCTTGCTTATCACTTGTACTTGCACTGTGATTGATGATATGTGATGACTTTGGAGATGAGTCGATGATGTGGGATCGGTGCCCTGGGATCGGTGATGTGATACGATTCATATGTGGGATATGACTTGTGATTCTTGCGGGCTTGGGATATGTGTTTACCCCCGCATGCATACTTCTCTGATGGTATCGACTTGTACTAGACATAGAGTAGTACCCCCAGACGGTATGATCTGATGATACTGATACCTGTTATGTGACGAGATAGTGAGTTGTTGACCCCTACCCAGCTATGGGGATGCCGTACGACGATTTACCGTACGAGCCGATATTGATGATAGATCCGCACTCATAATTCGAGGATATCTTACGATATGACATTGAGGCGGGATCACCGACTACATATCTTTATATATATACATTGACTCAGATTTAGGTGGTTTCTACACCTACCCCTCCTGATTGACCGGATACTTAGATGTAGTTTGCATAGTAGATACTTCACTGTGGTGTTGACTACTAGATATCTGCATTTTCCTGCTATTCGCATTGCTGGCATATGTTCATTATTATGCTATTATCATGCTGTTAGGACACCAGCACCATTATCGATGATGCGTATGTTTCACGTACACTATTTGCCGGCTCACACACTTCATCATCGATAATTGCCATGCCACTACACTGTAGTACTGTTGCATTCATAATATGATTACTGCTTGGCATATTGTACACATGTACCTGTACACAAACATAGATGATTCATACTTGATTGAGATTGAGAACTGCAAGATATTCCATGTTACATGATTTCCGATATGATTACCTCTCTTTACTTGTCGCATACATCATGGATTGATTGCATAGCACGTTGCATTGGATTTACTTCTCGATGTGGATTTTCATGTGATTTCTGGTTTTGAGGACCGTGGGATTATTTAATAAAAGATCCTCTTTATGAAAAACCCGGTACCTCGTGATATGATATTTGGTGCGTCCACCACGCGTTTTCTCGGTGCTGAGACGTGTGCTTGAAACCCGATTCGAGGAGGTGATGTACCGTTTGCGGGTTCGTGGTGGGCCCGGTATGGTTCCCCTCGGCGAGATGATCGATGGGTTATGCCGATTGAGCCTGGAGGCGGGCGAGTACCTACCGGTGATTGTATTTGAGCTCGGCGGATATCCGGGGGATACCGTCTGGAGCCGAGAGATGGGCGTACTGCCGGGGGCCGACGGGCCGATACCGCAGACGGAGCCCAGAGATGGACATGGGTTGACTCGTACTGCCGGGGGCCGAGGGCCGATACCGCAGACGGAGCCCCATATGGATGAGGATTTACGTGTCGATGCTTGGCACGGGTTTCATGATGAGTTTTCCATGATTTGGTTATATCCTCACATTGCATACATGATGCTTGCTGTCAGTGGGTGACAGGTGGACGGGTTCCACAGATATACAGATATGGATCATATACAGACTGGTTTTACACTTATCTTACACCAATATTAGTGGTATGGGACGCTAATATATGTGTATTGATATCTTTGATATTTCATCATATCTACTTCATGCAGACATACCTTACACTGATGACATGTTATTACCTGAGTACCTGGCACTACATACATGATTAGATGTTACCTTGCCACCTTGTTACACTCAGATGTACTCTTGTGGATTATATTACTGATCGTTGACTTAGGATTATGTCTTGCATTCGATTTCTGCTTGTAGATGTTTCTATTCACGAGTTGGCAACTCACCCCCGTTGTGCCACAGTTCTTGCAGGCTCTGCCGTACAGGTTCTATTGCGGCATTTCTGGCACACTACCTTCTTGCGGGTGATTTGCTTTGGTAGGTGGATTCTTTCGTATCAGGAATCACCTTTGTATTTATTTATTTCATTGTATCTAGAAATTGCCCATCAACCAAAACTTGTATATTCTTTCAGACTCAGAGACAATGTTGTATTATTCGACCTTAGAGTCGCGCTTAGTAGTATTGCGGTTTTCTAGCTACTTTTGAGCTTTCTTTTGGTTTTGATCCTCGCCACTTGGCGTTGTATATTATCATATCATTGTGTGGTTGTGACCGTCGATTGACGAAGAGCTAGCTCCCGCTTGAGGATGCCTTTATCATTGTATATGTATTGTTATCCTTATTGTACCCCATTCGGGGCCAGCTTTACAAAGGAAACTCTGCCGAAATTTTTAGAAAAGACTTATTGTTTTCAAAACGTACCTTCGGCTTAGTTATTTAAAAACCTTGATTTCAAACCTGTATTTCTTCACTTCTTTAAACCAGTTTTCTTTATTTATTCTTCAAAATGGTTTTAGATTTCTGGGCTTTTGGCTTACTTGGATCAGATGGAGTCCTATAGGCTTCATATGGTTTAAGTGCCAGTCACGTGCTCTTTCGGGTCGTGACAAAGTTGGTATCAGAGCGCTAGGTTGACCTTGGTTCGAGTTTAAGTTTGACTATGTGGAGCCTAGGGAGTTGTTTATATACGGAACTTAGGCTTGACCTTACGGAACTTAGACTTGGTCGAGGGGGTGTAAACCCGAACTTTCGTCGTTTTAGGATGACCCTTGGTTGATGGATTAGGCGACTAAAGTAGAGTGACGTACCGTTGGTATGTTCCGCGGCATACTTACGACACGCCACTCCGCTTAAGGAACCTTAGGATGTACATACTTTCGAGATTAGTGATTCTCTTCATATCCTGGATTATACATCCATTTGAGATTCCCGCCTCTATTAGTTTCATGATCATACATTCATTGATACTGTTCCTTCCTATGATCATGTATCCACTTTGGATCTGTTGTTTCCTTTCTTGCCACTGATGTACTCTCTTTGATACTCGATTGAGATTCCTGTCACCATGTTTGAGCGCAGTTTGGGCTGCTGCTAGGGTTACGGTCGGTGTGAGCTCGTTTGGTACGAGGGCCGACCATTGTGTTTTCTGGTGACATGGGAACGTCTCGAGTTAGTGTTGGTGATTGTGACCTCTAGTGGAGGCGAGTGCTTGGTCTTGCACCGGATGATCGGGCCATTGTTAGAGCTGCCAGTTGAGAGATGACTGTTGATGTACAGCATACCTCAGAGATGTGATGTCGCCTATCGTGCAGACAGATGGACCAGCTGTTGCTGAGATGGACAGGATGTTGCTTTCGGAGCTCACGAGCTGAGATTGCCGGAGCTTTCAGGCAGATATGAGACAGATGATAGCTAGTCTACCCGATTTGAGAGACGAAGGTGATTCGTCCGATTTTGCGCCTGAGCGGGCACAGATGAGTTGAAGATTTCCAGTGTGGAGAGTCTTACTCAGATCTAGAGCAGACTGACTCAGAGATGACCGCTTATGTATTGCCTTTCCTGGAGGATTGAGGCGTTGTTCGGCGTACAGGCGTATGAGCCAGTTGCTGCTGCAAATGACGAGATATCGCCCAGATGGTTGGAGCTACTGCAGCATGAGCATGTTCTTAGAGAGATGATAGGGAGTCGCTAGTCACCGAGGATGAATGACTAGGACGTGTGGTGAGTTCGCTACCCCGACGCGAGGTTATCAGGCGGATTGTTTCCAGCTAGAGACGACTTCACGCAGGTTCGTGAGAGTCGATTGAGACGATCGAATGTCAGGAGCCATTTTCCAAGTTTAAAGTATACGGAAAGACATGCAGGTGATTCTATGGACCCTCTAGAAGAATGAAACCCTAACTCGACTTAATGACCGTGTGACAGCCTTTGAACCTTAGGGTTTACGGCGGTTCCGCGGCGCCATTAGTGAGGCTTGGGTTTGCCCTTCTACGGCTGGACCACCGACGCTGTGGCATGTACTCGATACTATTAAACTGTACCCGAGATGTGAGCTCTTGGGGGATTATGAGGATCTGACGAGTCGATCGGATGGTTCGACATCTTTCGGATATCGTGATGGGACACTGCTTGGGAGACTCCAGATGCGAGCATAGCCGTTGGAGCACCGTACATGCAGCCATGATGAGACGAGTCCGAATCAGTCGACATTGACGCAGAGTGAAGAAAAGAGTCCGTACGAGATTTCGACGAGATGACGTCCCACTCCGCTGATATTAGAGATGTGATACACACCCCGAGGCGTGGTATATGGATATATCGTCCAGAAAGAAGCGCGATAAGTATGCAGCCGTTCCGGAATAATCTTTAGCTTCAGCATTGGATGACGACTTCCGGGCATTTCGGCAGGATTGAGATTTGAGAAAGGAACCTCGACAGGACCTTTCTGGAGTACGTTACGAAAAGACCTGGACCCAGGAGTGGTCATTTTGCGCACACCCAGCAGGCCAGAGTTCGGCATTGTCGACAAGGTAGTTGACCAAGTTCGGATAAAGGAACTTAACCAGATGCGTTGCGAATTGATCAAGGACGGACGAGTGATGAGTATTCCTCCGATGGTTGGGACGTATTCCCGGGGACCAGTTCGGCCTGACATCTGCTACAGAATGATGAAGCTACAGAATACGCGATTTCGAGTCCGTGTGAGAGACTTCAGATTGACCGTGGCCGAGAACAGTGCAGTGCATCATAGCCTAGCAGGACGTCATAGTGGACGATGATAGAGACAGTTGAAACCAGAGGTTCGTGTGAGACACTGACGAGCTGTCATTGCTTCCCGTCGAGACTAGAGACCTGATTTGCTTACAGAGACGTTGGGATGTGACCAGTTTCTGAGAAATGTTGTTCTGAGGACACAGGTGTCTTTTGAGCGAGAAGAGGTTGTGCAGGAAAGCCAGCCTCTGTACAGATCGGCATAGGCATGATTGGAAGAGACCTTGAGCAGGATTCCTTCCAGGACGTTGCTGCAATGATGTTTGCACCCAGGATCAGATGTGTGACGTGCTTTCAGAGAGCCAGAGGCCGACGCCAGTGATTTGCTGCCTTACGAGTGGTCGTGAGGATTGACCGAGAGGTGACCAGAGAAGTGCCAGAACGGAATCGTCCCCGTTAGCACATCTGACAGGGCCGATGAGCCGATTGACCGCGTGATAGGTGACCCACAGAGAAGATAAGGACCCAGAGAGTCAGAGGACGCCAGACCGTGAGCAAGAGGCAGGTAGATATCCTGCGCTGCTAGCAGTGGATTGTACCGACTCCTTCTCGACCTTGAAGGAGGAACTACCGAAGACGGTATTTATGATTTGTGATTTGGTGATTCGATTATCACGTATCCGTCATTTTGGATTTCGGTATTTTGGGCGTTCTGTTTGCATGATTTAGTTTTGATGACTGAGTTTCATGATTTTGGTTTCACGCACCCACGGGATATTTATATATTTTGCGCAGAGTTATTACATTTGAGATATTGATTGAGATTTCATGCCTACCGTGTGCAGTGATTTGATTTGCACTTCCAGCTTGGTTTTCATGCACCTTAGTGTTTTGATATACGATTTTGGTGCACGCCAGATGCACTAATATCGGGATTCTTCGTACATGTCACTTGCACCTGATTTATTCTTTCTGTCAGGCACACACGTTGCCTACGACAGATGTTTCGTGCACATCCGTTGCGCCTAGATGTTGTTTCGTATACCTGTTTGACACATTTATGGATCTTGATTTCCGTGCGCACCAGACGCACAGGATTGTGTTATGTGCATTTTTGGGATTATTTCCTTTTGGAGCAGTACCTTTTTTTGATGTTGGATTTTTGCTTTCATGCTGAGCAGGACTGGTCAGTGGACGGTACCTGGATATACTTTTGCATGCTATTACATCAGCTTTTTACATGTATAGATTGGATGTCTACATGTGTAGTGTTGATCCATATCATATCGGTTTTGTATTGGATTTGACATTGCGTTTTTACCTTGACTCCGATGATTGCGAGATGCTTGACGGAGTTTTGCTTTTGAGTTATCTGCTCAGTACCCTTGCGCATGCATTGCGCTGTGACGTTCTATGTGTTGATGATTTCGGAGCCCCGACGACTTTGGTTTATTACTGAGATGTTTTTGTATTTGGGGGTTTAAATTTAAATTCGGGGACCGAATTTCTTTAAGGGGGGTAGATTGTAACATTTTCAAAAATATAAAATATTAATTTTGGGAATTTTTATAATTTAATATTATTTTATTGATTATTTTAATATTAAATGCAAATAAATAGAAAAAATGTTAGAAAAATTATGAAAAATTTTAGAAAATTCTAAAATGGGTTAATTATTGAAATTATGACATTTTTAAGTTGTTGTGATCATTTTGACACTAATTTAGTGCTAATCGCGATTAAAATCGCTAATCGGGTTTTTTGGTAATTTTGTGCAAAACTTGCACATATCACATTTTCTACACTTGTACACTTTTCTTGCCATGGTTTTTCATTTGGGATCACTATTCTTGTGAGAAGGTTTAGGGATTTAAAAGAAAAGGGAAAAAGAAAAAGAAAGTGTAATGATGAGGGTAGGTGAAAGAGAGAGGTTGACCTTTAACCCTTAACCATTTTCTTCTCCCATCATTTTTCCCCTCTTCCTTCTCCTCTTGCTGCTGCTGCCTTTCCCCCCCCTCATCCTCCCCTCTTCAAGCCATGAATCATCTCAAAAACATACCCAAAAGCTCATGTCCATTTCTTTAAAAATGTGCAAAATCCCTAGATCTACACATGGAGCTAAAGAAGCATGGATTTGGCCACTAGAGGGCAACTCAAGAATTTTCTTGAGTTGCTAATGAAGGTAATTTCTGAACCATTTGCTTAATTATAGCCTTTCCTATAAACCCATGTTAAGATTTAATCGATATTGTGTGATATTATGGATTTGATGAAAACCTAGTTAGGGTTTGAGAGGAACTTGGGTTGTATTGTGAAATTGAGTTCAATTGAGGATACACCAACACCCTAGTGTATGAATTGAGACCCTAACCTGAAGTTTAAACCCATAATGCGGATTTTAGAAAACTATATCGGGGGAAAAACCTGGAATCTGCCACTGTTATTGGAATCTGCTAACACCCCGAGAACCCTAAAATAATATTGAGTGGAAATTGAGATGTGCAGGCAACATAGAGGCAACACCCAAAACCCTAGCTCCCCACTCCACCTTCTGGCCGCCAAAACCTCCATTCTGGCCGCAAATTGCGGCCAGACCAGTGAGGAATCTCCTCTTTTTCTGTGCACAGCCCCATTTCATCAATTCTTGGCCCTGGGTACTTCTAGTTTTGACAGATTCTTTCTAGGGTGAAATCTGGGACATATATCCTAAGTTGCTATTTTGGATTCGTGTTTCCGTATTCCGTATTTTTGATTCTGAAATGGTGGGATGTGTTTTGCCTCGACTAATTGTCGTTTATACGACGATATAGAGGAGTTATTGATGGTTTTGAAGGCGTGCCATAGGTTTTCACCTATAGGCCCCTTATCGTATCGTTTTGGGTTTTATGCGCCGTTTTAGATTGGATTTGATTTTAATGCGCATATGCGATATTTTGATGTGTAGGTACCCATGAAGACTTCGGGACGACAAGCATACGTGGTGACGTCCGCAATGATGATGCAAGATGAGTAGATTATATCTACAGGGGGAAGTCGGGTGGATGGCGTATAGCACCCCCGCAGTCCGTAGATAGATTACTATGTAGTTTATTGTGATATTAGGTGTATTGTGGATAGTATAGGGTTAGCAGTGACTAGTGCAGTTCATAGTCGCGAACCCTAGGATAGAATTACACCTATACACACACCCTTGCTTATCACTTGTACTTGCACTGTGATTGATGATATGTGATGACTTTGGAGATGAGTCGATGATGTGGGCTTGGTGCCCTGGGATCGGTGATGTGATACGATTCATATGTGGGATATGACTTGTGATTCTTGCGGGCTTGGGATATGTGTTTACCCCCGCATGCATACTTCTCTGATGGTATCGACTTGTACTAGACATAGAGTAGTACCCCCAGACGGTATGATCTGATGATACTGATACCTGTTATGTGACGAGATAGTGAGTTGTTGACCCCTACCCAGCTATGGGGATGCCGTACGACGATTTACCGTACGAGCCGATATTGATGATAGATCCGCACTCATAATTCGAGGATATCTTACGATATGACATTGAGGCGGGATCACCGACTACATATCTTTATATATATACATTGACTCAGATTTAGGTGGTTTCTACACCTACCCCTCCTGATTGACCGGATACTTAGATGTAGTTTGCATAGTAGATACTTCACTGTGGTGTTGACTACTAGATATCTGCATTTTCCTGCTATTCGCATTGCTGGCATATGTTCATTATTATGCTATTATCATGCTGTTAGGACACCAGCACCATTATCGATGATGCGTATGTTTCACGTACACTATTTGCCGGCTCACACACTTCATCATCGATAATTGCCATGCCACTACACTGTAGTACTGTTGCATTCATAATATGATTACTGCTTGGCATATTGTACACATGTACCTGTACACAAACATAGATGATTCATACTTGATTGAGATTGAGAACTGCAAGATATTCCATGTTACATGATTTCCGATATGATTACCTCTCTTTACTTGTCGCATACATCATGGATTGATTGCATAGCACGTTGCATTGGATTTACTTCTCGATGTGGATTTTCATGTGATTTCTGGTTTTGAGGACCGTGGGATTATTTAATAAAAGATGCTCTTTATGAAAAACCCGGTACCTCGTGATATGATATTTGGTGCGTCCACCACGCGTTTTCTCGGTGCTGAGACGTGTGCTTGAAACCCGATTCGAGGAGGTGATGTACCGTTTGCGGGTTCGTGGTGGGCCCGGTATGGTTCCCCTCGGCGAGATGATCGATGGGTTATGCCGATTGAGCCTGGAGGCGGGCGAGTACCTACCGGTGATTGTATTTGAGCTCGGCGGATATCCGGGGGATACCGTCTGGAGCCGAGAGATGGGCGTACTGCCGGGGGCCGACGGGCCGATACCGCAGACGGAGCCCAGAGATGGACATGGGTTGACTCGTACTGCCGGGGGCCGAGGGCCGATACCGCAGACGGAGCCCCATATGGATGAGGATTTACGTGTCGATGCTTGGCACGGGTTTCATGATGAGTTTTCCATGATTTGGTTATATCCTCACATTGCATACATGATGCTTGCTGTCAGTGGGTGACAGGTGGACGGGTTCCACAGATATACAGATATGGATCATATACAGACTGGTTTTACACTTATCTTACACCAATATTAGTGGTATGGGACGCTAATATATGTGTATTGATATCTTTGATATTTCATCATATCTACTTCATGCAGACATACCTTACACTGATGACATGTTATTACCTGAGTACCTGGCACTACATACATGATTAGATGTTACCTTGCCACCTTGTTACACTCAGATGTACTCTTGTGGATTATATTACTGATCGTTGACTTAGGATTATGTCTTGCATTCGATTTCTGCTTGTAGATGTTTCTATTCACGAGTTGGCAACTCACCCCCGTTGTGCCACAGTTCTTGCAGGCTCTGCCGTACAGGTTCTATTGCGGCATTTCTGGCACACTACCTTCTTGCGGGTGATTTGCTTTGGTAGGTGGATTCTTTCGTATCAGGAATCACCTTTGTATTTATTTATTTCATTGTATCTAGAAATTGTCCATCAACCAAAACTTGTATATTCTTTCAGACTCAGAGACAGTGTTGTATTATTCGACCTTAGAGTCGCGCTTAGTAGTATTGCGGTTTTCTTGCTACTTTTGAGCTTTCTTTTGGTTTTGATCCTCGCCACTTGGCGTTGTATATTATCATATCATTGTGTGGTTGTGACCGTCGATTGACGAAGAGCTAGCTCCCGCTTGGGGATGCCTTTATCATTGTATATGTATTGTTATCCTTATTGTACCTCATTCGGGGCCAGCTTTACAAAGGAAACTCTGCCGTAATTTTTAGAAAAGACTTATTGTTTTCAAAACGTACCTTCGGTTTAGTTATTTAAAAACCTTGATTTCAATCCTGTATTTCTTCACTTCTTTAAACCAGTTTTCTTTATTTATTCTTCAAAATGGTTTTAGATTTCTGGGCTTTTGGCTTACTTGGATCAGATGGAGTCCTATAGGCTTCATATGGTTCAAGTGCCAGTCACGTGCTCTTTCGGGTCGTGACATAAGCGTCAGGGGGTAGATATGATATGATATTAGCCGCATGTTTATATGCACATATAGAGATGGTACATGAACTTCATTTGCATATAGTTACTTGTTGTGCCTGAACCTGTATCCATTATACACTACACTATTATTGACAGTCCATGTTGCACGAGCACCAATTGTATGCTACACACACTGTCGGTAATTGCCATGATACGCACAGCATAAATATTCATATGATATACCTTGCTATTGGTTAGCGACATAGAGGCATTTATTCTTGTGCGATGGCGCATATGAAATATAGCAAACCTGTACACCTACATGCTTACACATATGCCTTGCTATACCTACATGCTCACACATATACCTTGCTATAGTTATATGTTCAACTTTATATGATATATATCGGTGGTATGGGACGCTGTTATATATGTATATTGGATTCGGATATTGGGAACCACATGATATATTTAATGACTTGATGTATTTAAATAGATGATTTTTCCCTTGATATGCTCTATGTTGCATATGTTATATTACATGGATTTACGCATTTGAGATATGTTTTTCATGCGATTTGGGGATTTCAAGTGTCGATATTGGGCACTTATATCCCGAGAGATATATGAATATCAGAAAACCAATACGTGGAACACGAGTGTCGAGGTTGGACACTTGGGTTTCGAGGAGCGTATGGATATCAGAAAAACCGATACATGGATCACAAGTGTCGATTCTGGACACTTAGAATTCGAGGAACATATGGTTACGAGTATTTATGTGTCGATGGTGGGCATTAGTTTTCATGATGTTTTCGGGTGTCGATGTTTGACACTCAGGTTCCTTGAGACTTACAGGTTATGAGGGCCGATCTGGGGGCCAGTCCTGGGGACAAAGTCTGAGGATATTGGGATTTGGGGGTGTCGTTAGTAGAAACCGGGTTTTTCCATGCTGATGATTTGTGTATGAGATTATTTAATTATCCCGCACTCAGTATTTAGTTGATATACATTTGATTCATGTAGATATAGTTCCCTGGTGGTGTACCTTGATCATGGTTGTTGCATATTCATATTGACATACTTATGCTACCAGAGTACATGTGATTGTTTATCACTGTTAGTGCATACTTGCGATTACAGTATGATGTTATTTACTATTCAAGAGTTGGCAACTCACCCCCCGTTGTGCCGCAGGGTTTTTCAGGTCTGATCATCAGGGTGGTCGCGGCAGGGCGTCTTATTATTTCTACTTTTGCGGATACCGCTATGGTTGGCTGTGAGGCCGTTTGCTTTTGGTGGGTTGCGGTTATCCGATGATGTACATTGTATATTTCTTGTATCTATTACTCTCTATCTACCACCTTCATGTATTGACTTAGAGACGAGTTGTGAGGATCGATGTTGTATATTCTTATGACTCTGGTTGTCGTGCTCATGTGAGCCGGCCTTTTATATGTGGATTATCTCATTTCTTCGCTACGGTGTCGTATATCTGTTGTGGTGGTTGTTTCCGCCGTTGGGCGAGATTTGCTCCCGTTTGGGGATGTTTTACTTTTATCTTATGTTTGTACCCGATTCAGGGCTAGTTTTTACAAAGGAGGTGCTGCCGAAATTTTTATGAAAAACAAACTTAAGTTTAAAGTTTTGCATCGAGGTTTTAAAAGTGTTCTATCTTTTCCTTCTTATAATGGTTTAGATTGCTGAGTTTTTCGGCTTACTTAATTGCGTTACGCCTGTTGACGTTACGTAGTTCAAGTGCCGGTCATGTGCCAAATTTTGGGTCGTGACAAAGTTGGTATCAGAACGCTAGGTTTTACCTTTCGGAGTATAGCACGACTTTGGTATGATGGAGTAGGTAGCTTAAGTAGAGCGACGTAGCGTGTGTATGTTCCACGGCATATTTACGACACGATACTCCGCCTAAGTGACCTTAGGACTTATTGCTTGAAATTCCTTCCGTGATAATATATATCCTTGTGATCCGATTTCTGTGTCCTTATCGAATCATGTTTCTATTTCCAGCCTTTATGCCGCCGAAGAATACGAAGGCGCAGAGAGCGGCCATGAGGGCCGAGGTCAGAGTTGACTCATCTAAGACGAGGACTGACCAGGGCGGTACGCCCGTTGTGCAGGAGCAGATTGTTCCACCTTCGACAGACCATATGGCTATGCCAGGGGCTGGTATGCAGGATTTGCAGCAGATGATGGGGTCGTTAGTTGAGACCATTCGAGCGCAGGGGCAGGCGGTTGTTCCACCCGTTACGGGGACCGTATTGGTGCCTACTGTTCAGGTGGTTGTACCTGCAGCTACGGGGGTGATCGTTGTATCGTTATCGGAGTTCATGAGGCTGAAGCCTCCGGTTTTCACTGGTACCGATGCAGCCGAGGATCCGCAGTCGTTTATCGACTGGATGGCCAGGATATGTCGTTCGCTTAGATGCTCCGGCACGAGATGGGTGGAGTTCGCGAGTTTTTGTCTAAAGGGTCTGGCCCAGAAGTGGTGTGAGTCCTTAGAGAAGGGCAGAGCCGCGGGTCTTTCTCCTATGACCTGGGCTGAGTTCGTGATGGTGTTTCCTGCGCGTTTTCTTCCGCTGAGCATCAGGGATTCTCAAGCACGCAGATTCGAGTCGTTCCGCCAGACTCAGGGTATGACGGTGGCCGAGTATGATGTGCCGTTTACCGAGCTGTCTGTGTATGCTCCGTATTTGGTAGCTACGGAGGAGATGCGGTTCAAAAGGTTTGTTCGAAACCTGCTTACCCAGTTGTTCCTCGCTATCAGCGTTTAGCATTGCGACACCTATGCAGCAGCGGTGGACGCAGTCCTGTTGGTTGAGGAGTGTCTTTCTGAGACGTCGGTTGCTCCGGAACCGAATAGGGTTCGTAGTGGTGATTCAGCAAGGTGGCGGGCGTTTAGACATCATGACAGTTCCCGTTCGGATACTGGGGGTAGTGGAGGTTCGGGACAAGGTCAGCTTTTTAGCTCTTATCCTTAGGAGAGTCAGCAGTTTTCATCTGGATGTTACCGCTGCGGGAGTTTGGGTCATCGGGTTCGAGATTGTACTGAGCCGCGTGAGCGCGAGGCAGCTGTACTGCAGGTTACCTTACCACATTCTCAACCTCAGAGGACGTTTCCCCTTATGCCTGTTGTTGCTCCGCGTCAAACTCATGTGCATAGAGGTCGGGGTCGCGGTGGTTTTGTACCGAGAGGGCGGGGTGGTAGAGGCGGAGGTCAGCCAGTCGCCGGTAGAGGGCATGCTCGGGTGTTTGCCTTGACTCGTCAGGACGCGCAGGCGTCCAATACAGTGGTTTCAGATACTCTTTCTGTATGTTCTTTTGAGGCTCATGTTTTGTTTGATCCGGGATCTACGCATTCGTATGTTTCTACACACTTAGTGCCGAGGTTAGACCGAGAGTCGTGTTTGCTAGATCAGCCGCTTGTTGTGATTACTCCTGTTGGCGATTCTTTCGTCGTGCGATATGTGTTTCAGTCGTGTGCCGTTCAAATTGGAGATAGAGATTCGTCCGTCGATTTAATCCTTCTAGATATGTTGGACTTCGACATTTTCCTTGGCATGGACTGGTTGGCAGCTTGTTATGCATCGGTGGACTGCCATGAGAAGGCTGTCAGTTTCAGTTTTCCGGGCGAGTCTGTTTGTGTTGTGCACGGGGACAGAGGTGTCGCCCCTCACAGTTTGATTTCTGCCCTTTGCGCTAGACGGCTTTTGAGGAGGGGATGTCGGGGATTCTTGGCTTTCATTTGTGATACTGGAGCCACTAGAGTCGTTGGACCGGGTTCCTATCGTGCGAGAGTTTCCCGATGTTTTTCCCGACGAGTTACCTTGTTTGCCGCCAGAGCGCGATATTGAGTTTTGCATTGATCTGATTCCTGGCACGGGGCCTATTTCTATACCGCCTTACCGGATGGCTCCGGCGGAGCTTAGAGAGCTTAAAGATCAATTGCAAGAGTTGCTTGATAAGGGACTTGTGCGTCTGAGTGCTTCGCCGTGGGGAGCTCCTGTTCTGTTCGTCAAGAAGAAGGATGGCAGTTTGAGGCTGTGTATTGATTATTGTCAATTGAACCGAGTTACGGTGCGGAACAGGTGTCCTTTACCTCGCATTGACGATTTGTTTGACCAGCTCCAGGGTGCAAAACTTTTTTCAAGATTGATATGCGTTCGGGTTATCATCAGTTGCGGGTTCGGAACGATAACTTTCCGAAGACTGCTTTTCGTACACGCTACGGGCATTATGAGTTT
This sequence comes from Agapanthus africanus, assembly GCA_030015575.1. Lineage (NCBI taxonomy): Eukaryota > Viridiplantae > Streptophyta > Magnoliopsida > Asparagales > Amaryllidaceae > Agapanthus > Agapanthus africanus. The sequence continues at coordinate 690,333,593 of CM057339.1, read as the reverse complement.
CCGGTGATGTCATTCGGACTCACCAATGCCCCAGCAGCGTTCATGGATCTGATGAACCAGATTTTCAGGTCGTTCCTCGACCAGTTTATTATTGTGTTTATTGATGACATTCTGGTCTACTCTAGGAGTCGGGAGGAGCATGAGCAGCACTTGAGAATTACTTTGCAGACATTGAGAGAGCACCAGCTGTATGCTAAATTCTCAAAGTGTGCATTTTGTCTTGATAGAGTTGACTTCCTGGGTCATGTTGTGACGGGATACGGTATTCTTGTGGACCCGGGGAAGATCGAGACTGTACAGCTTTGGCCCAGACCTGTATCCGTGACAGAGGTCCGCAGATTTTTGGGTTAGCTGGTTATTACCGCCGTTTCGTACAGGATTTTTCGAGTATCGCTACATCGCTGACCGGACTGACCCGGAAAGGGGTTCCTTTTCTTTGGATTGATGTGTGCGAGCAGAGTTTTCAGTAGTTGAAGACTCGCTTGACGACTGCACCCGTTCTATCTTTGCCTTCTGGATCAGGTGGCTTTGTAGTTTACTGTGATGAGTCTCGAGTGGGGCTCGGTTGTGTACTGATGCAGCATGATAGAGTGATTGCTTATGCATCTAGGCGCTAAAGAAGCACGAGCAGAATTATCCCACTCACGATCTTGAGATGGGTGCATTGGTCTTTGCGTTGAAGATTTGGAGACACTACTTGTATGGGGAGTCGTGTCAGATTTTCACGGACCACAAGAGCTTGAAGTACATCTTTCAGCAGCGGGATCTGAATATGAGGCAGCGCCGGTGGATGGAGCTTGTGAAGGATTATGATTGTGAGATCCTTTATCACCCGGGCAAGGCGAATGTAGTAGCTGACGCTTTGAGTCGTAGGCCCGAGGGTAACTTGTCCCAGTTGAGCACGGTTCAGAGGCAGTCTTCTGCTGATTGGCAGACCTTGTGCGACGGTAGAGTACAGTTTGAGTTCACTTCCACTGGGGGACAGCTTGCTCATGTCCGCGCCCGTCCACTTCTACTTGATCGTATCTGTGAGGCGCAGCCCAGTGATGCCTGTTTGGTTAAGATTCTTGAGCTTGTTCGGCAGAGTACAGATTCAGAGTTCTTGATTAGTGACCAGGGTATGCTATATTACGGGATTCGCTTGTGTGTACCAGATATTGATGGGTTGAGATGTGAGATCCTAGAGCAGGCACATCAGTCAGCCTTTAGCATTCATCCAGGTTCCACCAAGATGTACCGTGACTTGAGAGACTTTTACTGGTGGGAAGGGATGAAGCGTGATGTTTCGGAATTCGTTTCGAGGTGACTGACTTGTCAGCAAGTCAAGGCTAAGCATCAGAGACCGGCTGGAGAGTTGCAATCTTTACCCGTTCCTGAGTGGAAATGGGAGCAGATTTCCATGGACTTTGTCGTGGGTCTACCCAGGACCAGTCGGGGGTATGACTCCATTTGGGTGATTGTTGACCGGTTGACGAAAGCGGCTCACTTCCTTCCAGTGAAGACCACTTTCGGTTATGCTCAGTATGCTCAGTTGTATATAGATGAGATTGTGCGTTTGCACGGTGTTCCCACATGCATTGTATCCGACTGAGGCACCCAGTTTACTATGCATCTTTGGCAGAAGCTTAAGGAAGCTTTGGGTACCCGGTTGAGTTTTTGCACCGCTTTCCATCCGCAGACCAATGGTCAATCAGAGCGGACGATACAAACTTTAGAGGATATGCTTCGGGCGTCAGTGATTGATTTTGGTGGCAGTTGGGATCGTCACTTGCCGTTGATTGAGTTCTCTTATAACAACATCTTTCAGGAGACTATTCGGATAGCGCCTTTCGAGGCTTTGTATGGTAGGAAGTGTCGATCACCATTCTATCAGACCGAACTCAGTGAGAGTAGGATTTTGGGAACCTAGCTAGTTCAGGAGACTACGGAGAAGATCCAGCTGATTCAGGACAGGATGAGAGCAGCCCAGAGCAGACAAAAGTCATATACCGACCGTCGTCGTCGCAGACTTGAGTTTGCAGTGGGGGATCATGAATTCGTACGGATTTCTCCGATGAAGGGCGTTATGAGATTTGGGAGAAAAGGGAAGCTTAGTCCCCGATTTGTAGGTCCCTTCGAGATCCTTGAGCGAGTTGGTACCGTTGCTTACCGTTTGGCACTCCTGCCCAGTTTTCCGGATATTCACCCCGTGTTCCATGTGTCGATGCTACGTAGATACCTTCATGACCCTTCTCGCATGATTCAGCACGAGACCGTCCAGCTTGAGCGCGATCTTTCGTTCACGGAACAGCCGGTAGTTATATTGGATCGGCAGGTGAAGAAACTTCGGTCAAAGGTCTTTCCATCTGTGAAGGTTCTTTGGCGTAGCCCGACTAGTGAGGAGATCACTTGGGAGGCCGAGAGCGAGATGCGGAAGAAATTCCCTCATCTCTTTGAAGGTACGCTTGTATGAAATTTTAATTCAGAAACGAATTTTCTTTAAGGGGGGAGATTGTAACACCTTAGAATGTGATTAGTCTTAATTAAGCATTTAGGCGGGTTTTTAAGGAAAAGTTTACCAAATCGGGTTCCTCATATTTTATAACAATTAATTAATATTTTTATATTATTTGTTATGGCTTGCACACACGTGTGCATGTTAATGTGAGGGTATATTAGTGTTAACCTTGTTTAGTAACCATGACACCTTAAGTTAAACCTTGCCCAAATTAACCTTGCCGTAACCTTTTCCTAGATCTTTTATGAGGAAATATCATGTTTGGAATGAGAGAGGTGGCTAGAATGAGTCATGGATCTTTAATGGTGCATTAATGAGGTGAGGGGGAGTGAGTGTAAGGAAAGTGTTCACCCTACACTCACCTTTCATCAATTAATCTCTCTCACTCTCACTTATTGTTCTTTCCCTTAACCCCAAACTGAAACCTCTCTCCCTCTTCACAAAATCCTTGCAAAACTTCACAAAAATCCATGGAAAACACTTCAAATGTCTTGATTAGCTACTAGGTTGCCTTGGAGCTTGGAAAGCTAGGATTTTGAGCAAGAGTGGCTAGGTAATGATCTCTAAACAGTTAAATAGGTGTTTTAAAGTTGTATAGCTTGTCGGTTGCTGTTTAGAACACTTAAAATATCGTTTCATGCAAATATCGTATTTTTAGTGTCATAATAGAGTCTCTTTGATCTGCTATGACCTGAGAATTTTACTAAAAAATCTAGCAGTGTAGTGGTGTTGTACTAGTGATCCTGAGAATACACCTGGAGCACGAACCTCATAGGCTCGGTTTTGGCCGGCGACGAGAAGGAGAAATCCGGCGACCTCGGAATTTTTAGGGAATTAGGGTTTGGTTTTTGGAGGGTAGCTGTCCGCAGTTGTTTAGAGGTGTTTGGTACTATTTGATTTTTGAGTATCGACAGTATGCAAAATCTGGGATCACTTATGCATAATCTAGTGTTTTGAGTATGCGTGTTACGTTATCCGACACGATTCATGATCTTGTGTAGCTGTTGCACTTGGGTTAGTTTTGGGTGTGTCGCCACACACGTTAGCCGTTAGACGAACACTTATGAGTTGGATTAGAGTTGGTGCGTTGGTCAAACGTAATGTGTGCGTGATATTGATCGATTTCTGAGATTCGCACTTGTTATGTTTTGTGTTAATAGGATCGCAGGCGGGAACTTCGAGCGCAGCGACGAAAGGGAAGCAGGTGATTGGATCGACCTAGCTTGAGATTTTTCGGTGAGTAGATTTAACATCTACTGGAAAACCGCTCGCATGGCATTAAGCGTCAGGGCTATATATGATATGATATTAGCCGCATGTTTATATGCACATATAGAGATGGTGCATAAACTTCATTTGCATATAGTTACTTGTTGTGCCTAAACCTGTATCCATTGTACACTGCACTATTATTGACAGTCCATGTTGCACGAGCACCAATTGTATGCTACACACACTATCGGTAATTGCCATGATACACACAGCATAAATATTCATATGATATACCTTGCTATTGGTTAGCGACATAGAGGCATTTATTCTTGTGCGATGGCGCATATGAAATATAGCATACCTGTACACCTACATACTTACACATATGCCTTACTATACCTACATGCTCACACATATGCCTTGCTATAGTTATATGTTCAGCTTTATATAATATATACCGGTGGTATGAGACACTGTTATATATATATATATATATATATATATATATATATATATATATATATATATATATATATATATATATATATATATATATATTGAATTCGGATACTTGGGAACCGTGTGATATATTTAATGACTTGATGCATTTAAATAGCGGATTTTTCCCTTGATATGCTCATATTGTTGTTCTATGTTGCATATGTTATATTACATGGATTTACGCATTTGAGATATATTTTTCATGCGATTTAGGGATTTCAAGTGTTGATGTTGGGCACTTATATACCGAGAGATATATGAATATCAGAAAACCGATACGTGGAACACGAGTGTCGAGGTTAGACACTTGGGTTTCAAGGAGCGTATGGATATCAGAAAAACCGATACGTGGATCACAAGTGTCGATACTGGACACTTAGGATTCGAGGAACATATGGATACGAGTATTTATGTGTCGATACTGGGCACTAGTTTTCATGATGTTTTCGGGTGTCGATGTTTGACACTCAGGTTCTATAAAACTTACAGGTTATGAGGGCCGATCTGAGGGCCGATCTGGTGGCCAGTCCTGGGGAAAAGAGTCTGAGGATATTAGGATTTGGGGGTGTCGTTGGTAGACACTGGGTTTTTCCATTCTGATGATTTGTGCATGAGATTATTTAATTATCCCGCACTCAGTATTTAGTTGATATGCATTTGATTCGTGTAGAAATAGTACCCTGGTGGTGTACCTTAATCATGATAGTTGCATATTCATATTGCCATACTTATGCTACCAGAGTACATGTGATTGTTTATCACTGTTAGTGCATACTTGCGATTATAGTATGTTGTTATTTACTATTCACGAGTTGGCAACTCAACCCCCGTTGTGCCGCAGGATTTTTCAGGTCTGATCATTAGGGTGGTCGTGGCAGGGCGCCTTATTATCTCTACTTTTGCGGATACCGCTACGGTTGGCTGTGAGGCCGTTTGCTTTAGATGGGTTGCGATTATCCGATGATGTACATTGTATATTTCTTATATCTAGTACTCTCCATCTACCACCTTCATGTATTGACTTAGAGACGAGTTGTAAGGATCGATGTTGCATATTCTTATGACTCTGGTTGTCATGCTCGTGTGAGCCGGCCTTTTATATGTGGATTATCTCATTTCTTTGCTACGGCGTCGTATATCTGTTGTGGTGGTTGTTTCCGCCGTTGGGCGAGATTTGCTCCCGTTTGGGGATGCTTTACTTTTATCTTATGTTTGTACCCGTTTCGGGGCTAGTTTTTACAAAGGAGGTGCTGCCGAAATTTTTATGAAAAACAATCTTAAGTTTAAAGTTTTGCATCGTGGTTTTTAAAGTGTTCTATCTTTTCCTTCTTATAATGGTTTAGATTGCTGGGTTTTTTGGCTTACTTAAATTGCGTTACGCCTGTTGACGTTACGTAATTTAAGTGCAGGTCATGTGCCAAATTTTGGGTCGTGACACATGCATATGGTATGCACATGATTTTGACTTATGCATTCGATGTAGTTTACACGCGCTTTCAGTAATTCGATATGGTTTTGTGCACGCAGTTGCACATGTTTATGAGTTTACATACCTTGGTATACATAATTTTGATTTGGTGTATCTCGTATACCGTTGATTTCGATTCTGATATTCAGTATTCGATTTCGTGCACCCTAATGCACTGGATTTATATTTTCATGCACCTTATGCACATGATTGGGATTCTTGCGCACACTTAGCGCACTAGATGTGATTTTGTGCACACCAGATGCACTAAATCGAGATTCTTCGTGCATATCAGATGCACCTGATATTGTTGTCATGCACACCAGTTGCACTTGACAGATACTCTCGTGCACACCCGTTGCACTTAGTTTTGTTTCTGTGCACATCCGTGGCACCTGTATTTGATTTCGATTTCCGTGCGCACCAGACGCATGTGGCATTCTTGTATACATTTTTGGGATTGATTTCCTTTGGAACAACATTCCTTTATGATATATACTGTATGGTTTAATAATCGAGCATGACTAGTCTGAGGACAGTACCTGAGTATTTTGCATACATCGATATTTACCGAAGGGATTTTTAAAAAAGAGCTATAGTCTCGATATTTTCCTACGTGTCCATGATGACATGAAACTTTACGAAGAAAACCCTTCTAAATTCATTTTCAAAAGGCGGTATGTGTATGTTAAACACGGGTGTACACATACATAGCTTTTATTTTATAAATGAACGTCCGCTACTTATGTCGTGATTTGCGCATCGCACGGCGATTTGGAAAGGAATTTTGCATGCACTTTCATTTGGTTGTTTTTGGCGACTTCACAACGATGCGTACTATATATATGATGTACTCATAACCACATTATACTTGATTTTCGTAATGGATTTTGACATTGTATTTTCGCATTAACTCCGATGATTGCGTGGCGCATGACGGAGTTTTGATTTTGAGTTTTGCACTCGTTTTCACGCGCATATGATGTGTTATGATATATCTTATGTATTCATGATTCCGGAGCCACGACGATTTGATCATTTTACTGAAATGTTTTAGTGTTTGGAGGGTTTAAATACAAATTCGGGGACCGAATTTATTTAAGGGAAGATGATTGTAACATTTCAGAAAATAAAATTTTATTTTTGGGAATTTAAATAATTAAAATAATGAATTTCATGAAAATTATTAAAATATAAGAATTAGTTTTAATGATATGGTATAACTATATGCCAATAGTTTGGAAAATATTTGGAAAATTAATAAGAATTATTGATTTTGAAAGAATTTATGTGAATTGAGTATTTATAGATTATTATATAATTATTTATGTACAATGTTAATACTAAACTTGATTAATATGTCGCTAATTATGCTTTAATCTTGTTTATGACATGCAACATATCATGTTTGCAACACTTGTTATTTTATTTGTAAACCATGACACATTGTATTCTCATTCATGCATGGCTCCTTTATAATTGTTTGTTGTCATATATTGTTTTTTTTAAAGAGAAAAAGAGAAAGAAAAGGTTAGATAGTTTGCTTGAAGGGGGACAAAGAAGTGTGGGCAAAGAAAGAGAGAGAGAAAGAGAGAGAGAGAGAGGGGTTCTTTTGCCATGACTCCCTCACCCTCTTCATTCTTTATCTAACATTTTCCTCTCCTCCTTCTTCTCTCCATTCTCCACCTCCAAAACTCAAACAAACCTTATACTCCCTTCACAAAAAATGTACACAAGCTCACCACAAACCCTATGGTAGGAACAAGTCAAGACTTTGAGCACTTTAGGCAACTCAAGAAAATTCTTGAGTTGCCAAATGAGGTATAATTCTTACTCTTCTAGTTAAATTTTGGTGTTTCTTATATCCTAGTGTAGTTTTAAGAAACAAGTGAGGTTTAGTGATCTTGGAAATTTCCAAGATTAGGTTAAGGGTGATTATGAGTTGTGATTGTATGTTTAAGAATTAGATAGTCTTCAACCCTTCTAGTGTATGAATCCTGGACCAACTTAGCATTTAAACCCCAATTATTTTGAATATCCGTTATTATGCACCAATTTCAAACTGATATATCTGTATGTTTATTTTATAAAGTGAGATATAACTTTTTGATATTATGTTTGTGACATTTACCTATATCAGTTGGTGATTAGGTAAGGTGCATTCAACAGCGGTGTAATTCTTCTTAACCATAGTACAATTTTTCAACCTACGACACACAGGGTTTGAGTTATTGAACTCATGGGACTTATACAAAATATTTTATGGTGTCCAGTGTCCATTAGAACAATGGGGTTGGTACTCGTACTATATTCTATTTACTCATAACTTCTCTAGTTCTAGACAAGTATTTCGTTGAAATACAAGGTTCAGACTTTGAGAAGTTATAGGTATAAGAATAAATAAGAGAACCATTTGTTGGAAGTATCGGGATTCTTCGAGCAAGTCGAAGATGTAGATACTTGTGTTTGGTATTCCGTTGATAGTAATGGTTTTGAGAACTTACTTCTCTTTCAGGTCACTCATATATGAATGCACTCCTAGATGAGTAATGCTGATTGGCCTCTTTCAATTTGGTTGACATGCACTGGAGATAGCTGCATGATTTTGAAGCTGGTTCCAATTAAATTGGTGATTTTGTTTCTATATTGGATATATATAGAATCAATTTATATCTTAACGATGTTAAGGTATAGGGAGTTGTCCGGCTGATGCTTAAAACCAGAATCCATATAAACTCGAGGCATGTTTCAGTAATGGTTGTTTGTGGGTTATCCCGGGCTTTGATGAGGGTTAACTTTCTACCATCAGGAGGATCAATATTTATATTGTTCTTGACTCGCCACAGTTTTAGTAAAATGGATTTTTTTCAGAAAACAGAAGTGAGAGTATTGTAGAACTGGAAGTGATTCCAGAACCACAAACGATCACTGAAGAGGATTCGATTGGTTTCAATGATCCATTAGCCACTCCGCGGATTTGGTGGGTAACCTCAGGCACCCGAGAGGTACTTCGGTCCTCTCAGAGACGGTGACAGGGAGATTCTTGTTTACCCAGACCTGTCATTGCTGCTGTTCTAGACTATAAGACCTGGCAAGAGGATGAGTATAGCGTTGTTGTAAACTAGATTTAGAAGTGCACGTCTATATGACTCTGCCAGAGGATTCTTGTAGTCAGTGGGAGCAGCGGAAGCATAGTAGGCAAGTAGCTTATGTCTATTTATAGACTAAAGCAGGCATAGCGGAAATAGATCATCTATTTTTGATGTGACAGTCATAGGCTTTGACTTCATTAGAATAAGAGATGGATCTGCAAAGAAGGTAGTAGAGAGTGATGTTCAGGTATTAGGATGACATGCACTTTGTAGGAAGAGATATTCCTATACGACGATCGGTTATACTACGGTTGTCATAAAGTTGTTTCTCCACATAGGATATGGATATAATATCAGGGTTTATGGTTACTAGATCTATGGTTTTAGATCTAGATTTGGGAAGTATCCCAATTAGGGTACTTTGACATGATTCTAAAGGGATTTTAGAATGGATGACTACTGGCATGGTGGTGTACCTGCAGGTGATGGAGTCATCCTCTCTAAAGGATGTCTTTTAGACTAAAGGGGAGAGGGATATGCATGATTGACATATCACTTGCTTAGGCAATTGAGTCAACCATGAGATGTCAAGTACAACACCAGATATTGCTTTTGCAGTAGATGCAATAAGCAGATATATTAATCCAATCCTGGAGAAACGTTGGGAAGCAGTTTATGAACATAAATGGATGTTCTAGGGATATGGTAATAGCAGCCTCCTTCGGGAGACAGTTATCATTTCAGGCTTCCAAGATGACCTGGATGACAGAGTGACTGTCAGAGTCATAGCTTTCCCATTTTTGAGGGACAGTATGTTGGACAGGTGGTCCAAGGGGTTACTGAGGAAAGGCATGGCGCAGGATACTGATTAAATTCATTGGACGATACAGTCTAAGAAGTTTGCTGGATTTGGAGTTCTTTTGTGAACTGGGTTCCATCAGATATCCAGACAAATTCTAAGACAGGTATTGCTCATTTCGAAAGATAGTTTTCTCCGCGAAGTTGAGATATAGAGAGATACAGAAAGAAACATTGGAGCGGATCCACTCACTGAGGCTATTTCTCGAACACAATAGTTTCGCAAACGGGCTTTGCGAAACTGATTACTAGAGAAGTTGGGTGTTTGGTATCACATGGGCTGTGAGTATGCGACATCGCAATAATTGGCCTTAAGTGCAAGTGGGAGATTGTTAGCTATAGTGCCCTCAAGGCAATTATCGTAATCGCAGTTAGGTGAGTATGATGATTGAGAGAGGACCTATACCGGTAGAACGGTCTTACTCAAGATGATAGTATGCTATCTGGTTTATCTTTATCTTCATGTACATGTTGATAGAGCCCATAGGATTCTTGCCTGACTATAAGCATTATGATGTCGATCATATACGTGGGAGCCGGGGGTCTATAAGCACATCCTTAAATGTCCCTAGTCGTGTGAGTATCGAGACTGGGCATCGATACTCCAGTGTAGACTAGTGTATACTGATCGAGACCCCGACGAGGGGCGGTGGCCAGGTCTCATAACCCATTGGTGTTAGTTTGTTCACCTAAGATAGTATACAGGTGCTCATTGGGTTATGAGTACACTGGACGGACTCGCCGGGAACCTGCTAGTTGGTATTATACCTATTGTCAGATAGCAGTTCCCAGGTGACATGTGTATAGGTTAGTCTCTCGACCTGAGATCGTTATTTGTCTCGTGTGAGTTCCCACTGTGCTTTGAATACTACCCTACCAAAGCTCAAAGGATTCATGCAAACAGGTTTTAGTTGGGTACAGTCCCGAGCCACATAGAGGCAGTGATCGGATCGTCGGGGATTCGTCTCTCCCGGTATTGGGGGCTGATATCGTGTTGTGCACGGGTGGCCATCACCAGAAATCCGTGGCCACGGTGGACGAGAATTACCGATCCAGGATCGATAGTTTCTCAGATGGTGATGGGTTTCATGCCGACACAAAATGTCGCGTTGTTAGGGGTCTGACTTTATCCGCCCTCGTAGACTCGATATGCGATACTCTTAGACGAACAGACCGGACTATACGGATATTGTCACTGTCAGGCTTAGTAGGGGTTCAGGATGAGTTTCCTCATCGGCCTCCCTTTCGCTCAATACCTGGATAGCCGTTACGTACAGCTAGTACCGCTGACGTGCTTGTAGTTAAACCCACTACCAGCGTATTGACGAGTCTTTAGAGTCCCACACAAAGGGTTTTCACGGTTCAGGCGATATGGTGTAGATGACGTATGTTGGTACATACAGGTGTCCGATTAAATATATGTACAGGCTGCACAGACTTTAATCGGACTGTTGATAATACTAGCGGTTTAGGACCGAGCCGGATTATTAAATCAGGTTTTGATTTAATAATTTATATATGTATTTTAGTATTATTGTTCACTATTCATTTTCTCTCTTGGCTATTCGTATTTTAATACAAATACGCGTATATGTATTTCGATACATGTACCGGATTTTATTCTGTATTTATATGGAATAGTTTCTAGAAGATGGCCACCTCATTAATTGATTTTCTTTTTAGAAAAAAAATTTAAGAAATGAGGTGGAGGGTGAGTTGGCATGAGCATGGGCTTGAACATGTAGAGAGGTATGACTTGGAATTGTTTATTGAAAAAAGAGATGAGATATTTTGTGTGCATGAGAAAGAGGGGGAAGCCACCATGATTCACCACCTGATGCATTGCTCATTCTTTTCTCAACTTGATTCTTCACTTGCTCTCTTCACTACACTCTCATTCTCACTTGGAGACTTAGCATATTTCTTGAGTTGCTCATGCCACATATTTCCTCATCTCCTTCTTCATCTTCTATGGTTGTGAAGGGTTTCCTTAGCACCACTACTAGGGTTTGGTAGCATCACACATACCATATTAACAAAATTTAGAGGGTGCTAAAGAAACTATCCTAAGGATCAAACTAGAAAAGCTAGGATAACACAAAACTTTAACACAATCCACAAGTAGTTAAGAACTAGGTTTAGAGAATACAACCTTTGTAGCTCCCTTCGCTAGACTCCTTGGCTACTTGAGAGTTGGAATAAGCTTGCTTGAGATCCTCCAAGTCCACGACGATCCACCCGGAGTCCTCTTTGTCCAAGCTCAAAGCTCCACTTGATCAAGATGATGAAGTTGAAACCAACACTCTAAACTAGTGGGCAAGAGTAGTATAGAATGATGATGTGGTTTGTTTTCTCACTTCAAAACCCTAACTTGATTACTCTTTCACTCACTATCAAAACCTAGAGAGCAAGAGAGAGAGGAAGAAGAAGATGGCAATATGAGAGCTCAAGATAACGATAAAGCTTAGGATAAAAATGAGAAATGAATATATATATATATTTCTCTTCTCATTCTTAACCCTAATTAATAAATATCTAGATATTTCTTTTAGAGTTCTAATGTCCATGGAAAGATAACTCAAGGTTAACAAATAGTTTAGTGGATGAATAAAATAATCAACCATGAGTGATTTTTCCATTTTCATTAATCCAAAAATAAATATCAACATATTTACTAGCATGTGAGTCTTATATTGCCACCATCAAATGTATCAACAACCATGACACATAAAAGGTATGCATGTACCTCCATATGTGCATCAATGTAAACATGTACATACATGCATGCATACACCAAAAGACAAAAGGGTTTAAACTGAAAATGCTAATGGTCAATGTTAAATCAGCACATGATTTAGCAAACCGGTCATATCTCATACGACCCGACCAATAGCAAACCGCCCGATTAATATACGGTATCACATACACGTATTTAATCGGGTCTCCACACATATCTCATATGCACACCACATCGTATCGCCTGGGCTAGCTAACTCCATTGTGGGACTCTAAGACTCGTCAATCTGCCGGCAATGGGTGATGATCATATCAAGCACCCCCAAGCCGCAAGAGATCAGCTAAACGTAACGGCCACCCGGGTATTGAGCGATCAGAAGAAAACAAGCGAACCTGTCATAACTCCCGTCGAGCCAACCGGCAACACTACCGTACAGTCCGGTCTCTTCGTCAAATATGTTGCATATCGAGTCTAGGGATGGTAACGTCGACCCCAATAACTCAATAAGTCATGCCGATAAGTGGTCTATAACAGATTGAGAAACTACTGATAACACTTATAAGTAAATCTCAACAGCCCTGGCCAGGAACTTACTGATATAGCCAATCGAGCACTGCAAAACATCAACCCCCAATACCGGGAGAGACGAAACCCCTCCTATCGCTCATCGTCTCCATGTGTCTCGGGACTGTACCCAAAAGCCACCTGTTTGCAAGACTCAGTAGAGCCGTGGTAGGGTGGTAATCAAAGTGCAGTGGGAGAACACACAAGACTCTATGATGATCTCAGGTCTACAGACTAACATGTACCAGTGTCACCTGAGAACTGCTATCCGACAATAGATATAATACCATATATGAGTTCTCGGCGGGTCCGTCCAGTGTACCCAGTCTCCACTGAGCACCTGCATATGCTCTCGATGCCAAACATCAATGGATTTGGGAACATCCATCGCCCATCATATGGGTCTAGTATCATATACGCTAGTCTACTCTGGTATGTCGATGCCCCATCTCGATACACTTACGACTAGGGACATTTCAGGATATGCTTATAAACTACAGACGTCCCACTAGTATGATCTCCATCATAATCACAGTAGTCAAGCAAATATCCTCAGGACTTTATCAACATGTATAAATGAATAAAAGCATGATCAAGTGAATATATCAGATAAAGTAGAACCAGATAGCATACTATCATGTCGAGCAAGAATGTACACTGAATAAATATATATATATACACACATGTATAAATACATCCACTATCACATAATGACCTCTAGGGCATACATATATCCAACAATCTCCCACTTGCACTAAGGCCAGTTATTAGCGTATCTCATACCCAACATCTCAAAAAGTCGCTCATGTTGTGGCTGAGGGAGGGCCTTGGTGAGTGGATCCGTGGTGTTATTCTTTGGGTCTACTCTCCTAATCTCGATCTCGCGGCGATCTACAATCTCGCGGATCAAATGAAAACGCCCCAGGATGTGTCTGGACCACTGATGGGACCTGGGCTCCTTGGCTAATGCTATAGCCCCATTATTATAACAATACAATGGTATTAGATCAATAATGGTTGGAACTACTCCTAGCACTGAGACGAACTTCCTCATCCAGACGACTTCCTTGGCGGCATCATTCGCAGCAATGTACCCAGCTTCCATCGTAGAGTCTGCAACGGTATCCTATTTGGAACTCTTCCAACTTACCGTCCCTCCATTGAGGGTAAATACAAACCTAGAGATAGACTTGTTGTCGTCCTTATCACTCTAGAAGCTCGAATCGGTAAAGGCCTCCATTTGGAGATCTCCGTTACCATACACAAAGAACAATTCTTTAGTCCTTCGCAAGTACTTAAGAATGTTCTTCACAGCTATCCAGTGATTCTCCCCTGGGTTGAATTGATACCTGCTTACTACATTAAGTGCATAAGCTACATCTGGGCGTGTACATAACATCGCATACATTATAGATCCTACGGCTGAAGCATAGGGTATAATACTCATGCGAGCTCTCTCTTCATCGGTTTTTAGGCAAAAGTCCTTAGAGAGAGTGACCTCATGGCAAGCGGGTAAGGCACCCTGCTTGGAGTCTTCTATACTAAATCTCTTTAGGATGGTATTGGTGTACCTGGTTTGGGACAATCCCAATAACCTCTTGGATCTATCTCTATAGATCCGAATGCCCAGAATGTATGTGGCATCACCCAGGTCCTTCATGGAGAACCTTAGTGATAAGAAAGATTTGACCGACTGTAGCATTGGAATATCATTTCCTATCAGAAGAATGTCATCCACGTACAATACGAGGAATGTGACAGCTCTCCCTACAGTCTTCTTATAAACACAAGGTTCATCTAGATTTTTGATGAAATCAAACTCTTTGATAAAATCATCAAAACAGATGTTCTAACTCCGTGATGCCTGCTTTAATCCATAAATGGATTTAAGCAATCTACATGCTTTCCAGCTGCTCCCACTGTCAATGAAGCCCTCTAACTGATCCATATAAACGCATTCTTCTAAATCTCCATTTAGAAATGTTGTTTTAACGTCCATCTGCCATATTTCATAGTCGTAGTGAGCAGCAATAGCAAGTAGAATCCAAATGGATTTAAGCATGGCTACGGGAGAAAAAGTTTTGTCATAGTCCAGACCTGGTCTTTGACGAAAACCCTTCGCCATAAGTCTTGCCTTAAAGGTCTCTACCAGCCCATCTACACCAATCTTTCTTTTAAAAATCCATTTGCACCCTACAGGTTTTACCCCAGGGGGTACAACGTCCAAAGTCCATATTTTGTTGGTGTACATAAACTCTATTTCCGATCTCATGGTATCCAGCCACTTCACAGAGTCTCCACTCGTGATAGCTTGCTGAAAGCTGGTAGTATCATCATCCTCCAGGATGCAATCTTCTCTATCACCGTAAATGAGGAAACCGTAGTACCTCTCCGGTGGGAGAGAAGTCCTACCGGAGTGGCTGAGGTTCATTAGTTTCTGCTGCAACAGTCGGTTCAACCAAGTCATCATTAGTAATTTGTGTTTCTAGAACTTCTTCTAGGTCTACCACACTACCATCTGTATCATTTGTAAAAAATTCTTTTTCTAAAAATGTGGCATACTAAGAAACAAACATTTTTTGTTCCTCTTTGTGGTAGATTAGGTATCCATATGAATTCTTTGGATATCCCACAAAATTACACATGACTGACCGTGTCTCGAGTTTGTCCGGATTTTGCTTTTTAACATAGACCGGACAACCCCAAATCTTAATTCGTTTAAGAGATGGTCTCTTTTCATGCCATATCTCATATGGCGTGGTAGACACGGTTTTGGTTGGGACGCTGTTCAGTAGAAACGCTGCAGTCTCCAATGCATGCCCCCAAAATGAGACGGGTAACTCAGCATCACTAATCATGGAACAAACCATATCTAATAGGGTCCGATTCCGTTGTTCTGACACACCGTTGTGCTGTGGTGTGTAAGGAGGAGTGAGCTGAGAGAGAATCATATTCTCTTTTAGAAAGTTTGCAAATTCTGTACTGAGATACTCACCACCTCGATCTGATCGAAGCATTTTGATACTCAATCCGGTTTGTTTTTCTACTTCAAATTTATATTCAGTGAATTTCTCGAAAGCTTCGGATTTGTGCTTTAATAAAATTACATGACTGAATCTTGAGATATCATCAGTGAAAGTAATGAAGTAAGAAAAACCGCCTCTAGCCTGTGTAGACATTGGCTACATACATCATTATGTATGAGGCCTAAGAGCTCAATAGCTCTTTCTCCGTGTCCGGTAAACGGAGTTTTGGTCATTTTACCCTTGATACAAGACTGGCAAGTCGCATAAGATATATATTCAAAAGGGTTTAAATATCCATCTTTATGCCACTTGTTTAGTCTTGTTTAATTAATATGACCAAGTCTACAATACCAAAGAAAAGCTTCATTTATTTCTGAAAGTTTTCTTTTATTAGTGTGTTGTATGCTGAAAACTGTGTGTTGATTTAAGACGTATATTCCGTTATTAAGTGTACCATACCCAACCAACATTTGATTCAGGTGAATGTTCATAACATTATTCTACAATACAAAATTATAACCTTCATTGTCTAACAAAGAAACGGATATTATATTACAAAGCATACTGGGTATATAATAACATGGATTCAAAACCAATATACATCCAGACGGCAACCCCAAGTGATACTCTCCCACTGCAACTGTATGTACATTGGAACCATTTCCAACAAGAGTATGGTCACCTCTCTTCAAAACCTTGCTATTTCTCATCCCCTGCATAGAATTGCAAATGTGAGAACCTGAACCGGTATCTAATACCCAGGAAGCAGAGTTTATTGAAAAACAGTTTTCTGTCACAAACACACCTGAAGCGGAAGCATCCACATGCTTCTTCCTGAGATCTAAGTACTCAGTGTAGTTGCGCTTCCAGTGTCCTGTTTTATGGCAGTGATAACATTCCCCTTTCCCCGATTCCCCAGCCTTGGACTTGTCTTTCCCTTTAACCTTTTTAACTCCACCTCTAGGTTTGGTGGGTTTCTTCTTCATCTTTCCCTTGGCCTTAGCCTTCGGGCGAGAGGAGGAAGATGGCCCAACAGTCAAAACGGGAGTCTTCACTGACTTCGGCGTGCTCTCTGCACTCCTTAATATATTAAGAAGTTCAGGTAGTTCTTTCTCCATATTGTGCATGTTGAAGTTTACTACAAATTGAGCAAAGGTGGAGGGGGAGACTGCAGAATAATATCAGTATATTGCTCATTGTCCATTGTCCACCCAAGGCCCTCAAGCTCTTCTATGAGAGCTATCATCTTCAGAACATGGCCTCCTACTGGTATGCCAGGGGCCATCCGCGTCTGAAACAGCTTTCGTGACGCTTCGTATCGTAAGACACAAGATTGCTCCCCATACAACTCCTTTGTATGGAGAAATATAGATTGGACGTCCATATTCTCGTGCTGCTTCTGGTGTGTGTTATCCATCGATGCAAGCGCGAGGCATTTGGCCGTGGCACAGTCAGCGTCCCATGTCTTGCGGACTTCCTTATCCGCAACTGAAGATTTAGGGCATGGGACGGGCAGGGCTGGAGCCGTGAGGACATATGATACCTTATCATAAGTCAAGGCAATGTTAAGGTTCTTTATCCAGTCTTTATAATTGGTCCCATTCAGTTTATTTTTATCTAGTAGAAGCTTGAGTCCTGTCATTGGTATCTGCCATTAAGAGAGAGAAAAGAATACACTCAGCGAAAGCTCTTGCAAAGATCAGATTGGTTATTATCTTATCTAATCGATGTCTCCCACTGCTTTAATCAAGTTTTTCTTTCAAACCTTAAAAAGAAAACTAGCCAGGATTAATTACAGTCTACAACTTCGCTAACCGTTCAGCCAGGCTAGTGTCGGTACTTGAGGGAGGCTCCCCGTGTTTTCGCACGGACCTAATTAATATAAACCTTGTCTTCCCAGAGGCGTAGCCTCGTTAACACCTTTCTAGACACCTAATGGGTTAACAAATTGTAAACTGCAAAACTCTCCTAAGAGTAACTATTGCCCACACTGGAATCGGGATCCAACCATCATATGGAAGGTATGCAATCTCATTGCAAATTTCAACTCTTGAAATTCCCGATATGGTTTTTACCCCTAGTACTTATGACCTTAACTATGGTCAACAAATCATAAACACTAATCAAGTTCTACCCGTCATTTCTTGATTAATTAGACCCACCCACGTGACCCTTAACTATGATCAACAAAGTCACATGAATGTCCTAATTAATCTGCATCATATGCATTATAGGAAGACATCACTTAGCTACCGTACACTACGCCTTAACTATAGTCAACAAATGTAGCACGAATACTAAATACTCTACTTCCTAAAATGACGGAGAGTTGCGGATGGTTTTTAAGAAAACCTTTAACGCTTTAAACTTGAGATCACCGTAGAATCAAATGGTTTTCAAAAGGAATGGCTTAAGCTCCGCAATTTTGAAAATGTAGCTTTTTCTTAAAAAGCCGAGTGGTTTTCAAATCTGATTCTACAACATCTTTTTAGGTTTATTTTCTTTACATTAATCATATTAATGTAGTCACATCATTTAAGTTCTTAAGCCATCACAGAAAAGAAACGAAAATACAACGTACGCTTATGCCATCCGCATTTGCCACAATGTTCCGTTATGCACCGTTAGGTTACTTAACTAACGGCATACCGGGACGGGACTAGTGCGGGTGCAAAACATAAGCAACGCCTACTATATATCTCATATATAATATTGCATTCGTCTCAAATATATTAAGCGATCACATCACAGAATATAAGTAGCAGAAACACAGATATGATCATATAGGATATACTAGGATGTCCGTATTTAGTATTTAGCCAACGATAGAAAATACGGATTCCACAGTTGTGATGAATAGGCAATCCCACACCCTAGACCCCTACGAGAGCGGAAAGCGACCCTACCAATCCTAGAGTTAGGAAACCCTGTCCCGACTCCTCGAGATGGTCTCCCACTGGACTCTAGAACCCGGTCACTTGTGCTCTCCACCTTGGGTCTATCCTAATGCGGAAAAGTAAATAATATACATCAATGGTGACATCACCCTCAACCTGGATGTGCCTCAAATAAAAGAATATTACATTACAAATGAATTTTACATGAATGAAAAGAAAAACTCTCATCTCACATAACCTCCCCCCTCCGGCCATTCGATCACGACGATCCTATACATCACAGCACAGCAACACATAATATCACATGTCATCAGCGTAAGCAAGTATGCGTACCCCAATTGCCATTGACATATAGCAACGAAACCGGCGATACGCATACTACGCTTACGGTCGCAGAAACAAGTATCACATACTACTAGGCGATGTCAAACCCTTCGATCGAATTAGCGAACACCCATATTCCCCAGAAAGCTCAACACTTGAGCACCGTTAAACAATACCCAAAAAACTATGCCACGGTACTTTATGGACCGGCTGTAGAAGGGCAAACCCAAGCCTCATTTGTGGCGCCACTAACTACGGTAAACCCTAAGGTTTAGTCGCAGTTCTGTAGTCACATCTCGAGTTAGGGTTTCATTCTTCTAGAGGGTCCATAAGAATACCTGCATTATATATTGAGTACGTTCAACCTGGAAAATACCAGTGTTTGATAATCGTTCGACCTGCTTAACGTCGTCTAGGTTACGAATACAATGCTAAAAAAATACGAATACGAAATACTCCGCAAAGAGTGTATTACCAAACTAACATCACATGCAATTCTGGACTACCAAACAATATCAGAAACCCCAGATCAAGAACTACCGAGCACTGGTGCAAAACGAGGTGAAGGGGACCACAAAAATCCGGTGATGCCGGAAAATTTCTCTTGGTCGCCGGTCGAGAACCGAGTACCCCCCCCCCCCCCCCCGTTTTTCACCTGTGTTCTTATATTCTCTTAAATGTCACACTACAGTTACTAAAATAATTTTTAGACCACTTTTTAAAAAATTTCCAGAGAGCATTTCCAAGGGTTTCTAAAACCGTATTTTTGCGAAGGTTTTCGTTTTCGAATTATCGTAACATCGTCTAGGCTTCTAGTTAGGCTCTGATACCATGAAGGGTTTCCTTAGCACCACTACTAGGGTTTGGTAGCATCATACATGCCATATTAAAAAAATTTAGAGGGTGCTAAAGAAACTATCCTAAGGACCAAACTAGAAAAGCTAGGGTAACACAAAACTTTAACACAATCCACAAGTAGTTAAGAACTAGGTTTAGAGAATACAACCTTTGTAGCTCCCTTCGCTAGACTCCTTGGCTACTTTAGAGTTGGAAGAAGCATGCTTGAGATCCTCCAAGTCCACGACGATCCACCCGGAGTCCTCTTTGTCCAAGCTCAAAGCTCCACTTGATCAAGATGATGAAGTTGAAACCAACACTCTAAACTAGTGGGCAAGAGTAGTATAGAATGATGATGTGCTTTGTTTTCTCACTTCAAAACCCTAACTTGATCACTCTTTCACTCACTATCAAAACCTAGAGAGCAAGAGAGAGAGGAGGAAGAAGATGGCAATATGAGAGCTCAAGATAACGATAAAGCTTAGGATAAAAATGAGAAATGAAAATATATATATATATTTCTCTTCTCATTCCTCACCCTAGTTAACAAATATTTAGATATTTCTTTTGGAGCTCTAATGGCCATGGAAAGATAACAAATGGTTTAGTGGATGAATAAAATAATCAACCATGAGTGATTTTTCCATTTCCATTAATCCAAAAATAAATATCAACATATTTACTAGCATGTGAGTCTTATATTACCACCATCAAATGTATCAACAACCATGACACATAAAGTGTATGCATGTATGTGTGCATGCACATCCATATATGCATCAATGTAAACATGTGCATACATGCATGCATACACCAAAAGACAAAAGGGTTTAAAGTGAAAATGCTAATGGTCAATGTTAAATTAACACTTGATTTAGCAAACCGGTAGTATCTCATACGACCCGACCAATAGCAAACCGCCCGATTAATATACGGTATCACATACGCGCATTTAATCGGGTCCCCGCGCATATCTCATATACACACCACATCGTTTCTCCTGGGCTAGATAACTCCATTGTGGGACTCTAAGACTCGTCAATACGCCGGCAGTGGGTGATGATCATATCAAACACCCCCAGACCGCAAGAGGCCAGCTAAACGTAACGTCCACCCGGGTATTGAGCGATCAGAAGAAAACAAGCGAACCTGTCACAACTCCCGTCGAGCCAACCGGCAACACTACCGTACAGTCCGGTCTCTTCGTCAGATATGCTGCATATCGAGTCTAGGGATGGTAACGTCAACCCCAATAACTCAATAAGTCGTGCCGATGAGTGGTCTATAACAAATCGAGAAACTACTGATAACACTTATCAGTAAATCTCAACAGCCCTGGCCAGGGACATACTGATATAGCCAATCGAGCACTGCAAAACATCAACCCCCAATACCGGGAGAGACGAAATCCCTCTTATCGCTCATCGTCTCCATGTGTCTCGGGACTGTACCCAAAAGCCGCATGTTTGCACGACTCAGTAGAGTCGTGGTAGGGTGGTAATCAAAGTACAGTGGGAGAACACACAAGACTCTATGACGATCTCGGGTCTACAGACTAACCTGTACCAGTGTCACCTGAGAACTGTTATCCGACGATAGATATAATACCATATAGGAGTTCTCGACGAGTCCGTCCAGTGTACCCAGTCTCCACTGAGCACCCGCATATGATCTCGATGTCAAACATCAATGGATGTGGGAACATCCATCGCCCTTCATATGGGTCAAGTATCATATACTCTAGTCTACTCTGGTATATCGATGCCCCATCTCGATACACCTACGACTAGGGACATTTCAGGATATGCTTATAAAATACAGAAGTCCCACTAGTATGATCTCCATCATAATCACAGTAGTCAAGCAAATATCCTCAGGGCTTTATCAACATGTGTAAATGAATAAAAGCATGATCAAGTCAACATGTCAGATAAAGTAGAACCAGATAGCATACTATCATGTCGAGCAAGAATGTACACTGAATATATATATATATATATATATATATATATATATATATGTATGTATGTATGTATGTATGTATGTATGTATAAATACATCCACTATCATATAATAGCCTCTAGGGCATACATATATCCAACAGGTTGCTCATTAAGCATATGTGATGAAAGAAAATTATAGTGACACATTCCTACACCTCCACTCTCCATTGCTAACAACCTTGGAGTGTCGGTTTCCACGCTCGACGAGGCTGAAGGCTGCGCCATTTCCCTCAGGTGGATCATCGTAGATGGAGGAAGACCGGCAGCCAAATTCGATCAAGGAGCTACTAGGAGCTTGGGGATGATGGTTGAAGACCGAAAGACACGGATCGACTCGGTATAACCATTCTAACTTCTTTTTATAGCTTGCTAGTATAGGGTTTAGGGTAGATCCGGGCATCGGGTAATGGTAGCGCTAGTTTAGAAAAATTTTGTTCCGCATTTGGCCACGGTTTGATGGCTGGGGCGCTGCTGTAACCCAACATGGTATCAGAGCCAGCCTTTAAACCCTTAGCTAGCTAGTTTAGACAATGTTAAAGAATCAAACCGAAACAACTCCAAAACAGTGCACTGCATATTCCAGTCTCTGTCGATTTTTAAAGTCTTCAAAAAAAATTTTAGCAACTATAGAAGACTATTTATGTGACAACTAGAACATACCCCAAATTCGAACCCATTCCACCCAATTTGACTCGAGCACATTGGCTCAAAATCTGAGCCGGCCGGCCATAGTGAGGAGTTTGGGCTTCGTATTTTGGGCGTTTTCTGGTCTCTGGAATATTGGTTCGGTGGTATTGCTTGTTTTGCCCATTTTAGATTTAGTGTTGTCTTTTGTTCAGGAGCAATTCGGATTGTTTCGAAGTCGATAATTTAACACTGTTTGAATGTTTATAGTACTTACATTACTATCTGCGATCGTGAATGTTACTAGATCGGTACAACTTGTCTAATTTCTATAGTTCTTTTAGACGGGTTTGCGAACGTGACATTCACGTTGATGTTCTATGTTGTGCTGTGTTGTGGTTGGATCGTCATGGTGGATAGCTATGGAGCAATATCTGTAGGGTTCCTAGGCACACTAATGAAGTCTCACAACAGATCAAACATGCCCAATTCAAATTTTTCATGTGCCTACAAACCCTAATACGGATCGTTAACTAGATAATGAGGCGATGCAAGCAAGTTAACGGCTTTAACTAAGAGTGAACGAACATACAACCTTTGTAGATCCGGTCCTCCACCTCCATAGCTCCATGATGAAGTCCCCTCGCTGCGATCATCGGATCCCGGGCTCAAGCGTCGGCTTCATCGGAGAAATAGGCGAGCTAGGTCGTCGACTTCGATGCCGAAGATGATCTACGTCGAGGCAACACAAGATCAAGCTCCAACTTCACCAAGCCATGAAACTTGTGAAGAAAACACCCTATACTACTTGGCAAGTGGTAGAGGATGAAGAAATAGGAAGTGGGTTCACTTTAGAATTGGATTTCTCACTCTTTTTCTCAAGTTGCCATTGATGGAAGCAAGGTTTTCTTCTTTTGTTCAAGAAGAAGAAGAAGAAGAGAATATGAAAAGTATTATATAAAATAGAAAATAAAAATGAATACTTATCATATAGCAACCATGGTTATGTGTAGAGACTAAACTAGGGTTAGGTTGAATGGTTAGGTTAAGGAAAAGAACAAGAATGGTCAAGCTTTCAACACTTCAAGAAGTTTCAACAAACAACAAAATAAGCCACCATTCTTTTTATCTTTCCAAAATGAATAAATAAATAAATGAATAATTAAATAAAAACCCTAACCATTAACATAACCATGGTTTAAACTAAACATACACCCAAACATTCATGTATCATCAAACATGATACAATCAAGTGCACAAAAATATATCGCATATACAATGTGCACATCAAGTGAGAAAATCCTTTTAAAGTGAACAAATACTAGTTAATGCAAAGTAATATATCAAATATATAATTATGCATTAAATCATTAAATCAACACTTAATTTAACGATCCGGTCATATCGCATATGACCGACTAATATTTAATGTATCAGCTTATCGAATCAATCCTCGATTCGATAACTAGGTTATATCGCATACAACAAATCGATACATTCATCGCGAGAATGGAATACGGTATCACATACACGCATTATTCTCGGTCCCGCACATATCTCATATGTGCTCCTATTTCGTTTCGCTTGAGCCAGGAAACCTCAGTGTAGGACTCTAAAGACTCGTCAATACGCCGGCAGCAGGTGATAATCATATCAAACACCCATAAGCCGCAAGCGGTCTGCTAAACGTAACGGCCACCTGGGTATTGAGTGATCATAAGACCGACGAGCAAGCCCGCTCACACTCCTGTGAATCCAACCAGTAACACTTACCGTACAGTCCGGTCTGTTCGTCTGATATGTCGCATATCTCGCCTAGGGGTGGTAAATGTCAGACCCCAATAGCTCGATAAGTCATGCCTACGTGAGGTCCATAAAAATCGTGAAACTACTGATAACTCTTACCAGTATATCACTGCAACCCTGGCCATGGATTTCCTGTTATGGCCAGTCGAGCATAGCGCAACATCAACCCCCAATACCGGGAGAGACGAATCCCCTCCTATCGCTCATTGCCTCCATGTGAATCGGGACTGTACCCAAAAACCACCTGTTTGCACGACTCAGTAGAGCCGTGGTAGGGTGGAAATCAAAGCACAGTGGGAGACACACAAGACTCTATGACGATCTCGGGTCAACAGACTAAGCTGTACCAGTGTCACCAGAGAACTGCCATCTGACGTGGGGTATAATACCATCTGGGAGTTCTCGGCGAGTCCGTTCAGTGTACCCAGTCTCCACTGAGCACCCGCATACCATCTCTGATATCAAACACCAATGGATATGGGATCATCCATCGCCTATCACATGGGTCGAGAAGATATACGCTAGTCTACTCTGGAATATCGATGCCCCGTCTCGATATTCCCATGACTAGGAACATTGAAGGATGTACTCATGGACTATCCAGGCCCCACTAGTATGATCTGCATCATAGTCCTGGAAGTCGAGTACACATCCTAAGGGCTTTATCAACATGTAACAGAGAGACAGAAAGTATACATGTTAAGATAAAGAGTAACCAGATAGCGTACTATCATGTCGAGCAAGAAAATCTTACCTATATATGTCCCAGCATCCACTACAATATACATCCAATGTACAGTAATGGCCTCTAGGGCATACATATAACTAACAATCGCCCACTTGCTCTAGGGCCATCTGTAGCAGTGGTTGCAGTATCACATACTCAACCATCCCATATAAGTCTCTCTCTGGGAAAAAGCCTTTGTGAGTGGATCCGCCGTGTTGTCCTCTAAATCTACTCCCCCAACCTCGATCACCCTGGAGATCAACTATCTCCATGATCAGGTGATGCTGCCTCAGAATATGTCTGGGTCACTGATGGGACCAGGGTTCCTGGGCCGAAGCCACACTTCCATTGTCATACAATGGTAGGACCCTAGTTCATCTCATGAACAAATATACACCCAAACTGCCTCTTTGGTAGTATCTTTAATAGTGATGTTACCAGCCTTTATCGTCTAGTTTGCCACGGTATCTAGCTTGGAACTCTTCCAACATACCGTCCCTTTACTGAGGGTAAAGACAATGCCTGCGACTGACATTCAGTCGTCTTTATCACCCTGGAATGTTTCCAGTGATTCTCCCCAGGATCGATTGATACCATTTCACTACATCTAGTGAGAATCCTAGCATCCATTTACATCTATCTCATAGATGAAAACTCAGGATTTAGGAGGTATCACTTTGATCCTATTGGAGAATCCTTGTGATAAGCGGAGATTGACCGAGCGTAGTATAGGAAACTCTTTTCCTATCAAGAGTATGTTGTCCACACACAATACGAGGATAACCACCTTACTCTACCTTTTTGTACATACAAGGTTCATCTACCATTTTGATGAAGTCAAACTCTTTGACTACCACATCAAAACAGATGTTCCAACTCCACGATGCCTGCTTTATCCTGTAAAGCAACTTGCACACGTTTTCGCTGCTCTCACTGTTTACGAAGCCCTCTGGCTGTGTACTTATTGACGTTCTCTTCTAAATCACTATTTAGAAAAGTAGTCATGGCACCCAACCACCAGATATCGTAGTCATGGTATGTAGCAATGGTAAGTAGGATCTGGATGGACTAAAGCATAGTCCCTGGAAAAAGGTTTCATCATTATCCATGCTTGGTTGATGACGAAAACCTTTAACAAGTCTAGCTTTGAAAGTCTCAACTTTTCCATCTACACCAAGTAATCTTCTCAAGATATACTTGCTCCTGATGGGGATTTAACCCTTCAGATATCGCAAAAAAAGTCCATACTTTGTTGGTGTATATGGATTCCATCTCAGATCGCTAAGCATCCAGCCATTCTTACAGAGTCCCTACTCTCGATGGCCTGCTCGAAACTAGATGGGTCATCATCTCATGATGCATTCCTCGCTCCCACTGTCATCGAGAAACAGAGGTATCTCTCAGGCGGACGAGGAACCCTACTAGATCGGCGAAGAGGCTGAGGTTCGTCGGGAACTATTGAATCCTTTGGTTCTGTCAAATCATCTGCTGCAGTTTTGTATAGCTGGAACCTTTCCAATTCTACAGAACTGACCTTGCCTCGATCTTGTCCGGATTTTGCTTTTGACATAGGCCGGACAATCCTAAATCTTAACTTACTTAAGAGATAGGCTCTTCCCATACCATATCTTATATGGAGTGGTAGGCAGTGATCTGATTCGAACCTAATTCAATAGGTATGCAGCTTTTCAAGTGCACAACCCCAAAAAAGAAATAGGTAACTCAGTAGTATTCATCATAGAGCATACCATATCTAATACAGTGCGATTGCTCTGCCCTGATACACCGTTGTGCTGTGGTGTATTCAGAGGAGTAATACTGAGAGAGAATCTCATTCTCCTTTAGAATAATCCAGGGATTCCATGCACAAGTATTCTCCTCCCTGATCTTATCATAGGACATAATACTTATACCCGTATTTTGGTTCTCTACTTCTAACTTATATTCTGTGAATATCTCAAAAGGTTCGGACTTATGTTCCAACAGGAACATATGACTGAATCTTGAGAGATTATTAGAGAATATAATGAAGTACAAAGAACCGCTCCTGGCATGTGTAGACAGGGGACCTTACATACATCATCATGTATCAGTCCCAAGAGTTTACTAACTCTTTCTCTGCTTCCAATAAACAGAGCTATGGTCATCCAATCTTTGTGACATGACTGGCAAGTTTCACAAGATGTAAATTCAAACTGATTTAAATATGCATCTAAATGTAACTTTAGCCAGTCGGGTCGCATTGATATGACCTAGTCTACAATGCCTCAAGAAGGATTCGTTCATTTCTGAACTCTTCCACTTGTGTGTGTTCTTTATACTAGGAACTGTAGTTTGATTTAGAACGTTAATGCTTTTAGATAACGTGCCTAAACCGATCAACTTTTGATATAGGAAATGTTCAAAACATTATCCAACAATACAAAATTTTATCATTTCTTTACTAATAAAGAGACTGATATGATTTTGTATATCAGGTTCGGTATCTAATAACATTCGTTCAGAATCAATGTATTGGTAATACAGGGTGACAGTGACCAACAGACTTGGCTGCAACACTTGCCCCGTTTTCTGTCTCATGAAACTTATCACCCGTTCTCAGTTTTCTACCTTTTTGTAGCCCTATGTAACAGATTACATATCTGGGATCCTGATCCAGTATCAAATACCCAGGATTCAGAGGATACTGAGAAACAGTTCTTTATAATGAACACACCCGAAGGAGATGCATCTCATGCACTTTCTTCGTTTGGGCGGCACGGGAAATCTGGTATTCCCCAATTTCCTGCTCTGTCTTATAACAATTAAAAGTTGGAGCGGGACCAACTTACCCCAGTCTCAGTATAACAAGCGGGTTCAGTCAATACATCCATATTATTATCTTGATTAAGGCGTGATATGGTCGCTACCTGGAGAGAGAGAGAAGAAAACACTCTGCGTGCGCTCTTGCAAGATTAGATTGGTTATATATTTTATCTAATCAGGATGGCTCCCACTGTTTTTATCAAATCTTCCTTCAAACCTTAAAAGAAAAGACTAGCCGGGATTAATTACACTCTATAAGTTCGCCAATCTTTCAGCCAGGCCAGTGTCGGTACTTTGAGGGAGGTTCCCCGTGCTTTCGCACGGACCTAATTACAGTAAACCTCGTTTTCCCAGAGGCGTAACCCCGTTGACACCTTTCTAGACACCTACTTGATCGGCTAATTGTAAAGTGCAAAACTCTCCCAGGAGTAACAATTACTCGCAGTGGGTATCGGGATCCAACTATTATATAGAAGGTATGCAATCTCATTGCAAATTTCAACACTTGAAACTCCCGATAAAGGTTTTTACCCCTAGCACCTATGACCTTAACTAAGGTCAACAAATCATAAGTACTAGTCAAGTTCTACCCGTCATTTCGTGATTAATTAGACCCACCCACATAATCCTTAACTAAGGTCAACAAAGTCACGCGACTGTCCTAACTAATCGCATCATATGCGGTGTAGGAAGACATCACTTAGCTACCGTACACTGTGCCTTGACTATGGTCAACAAACACAGCACGAATACTAAGTACTCTACTTCCTAAAATGACGGAGGGTTGTGAATGGTTTTTGTGAAAACCTTTAACGCTTTGAACTTGATCTCGTTGCGGAATCAAATGGTTTTTAAATGGAATGTTTTTGAGGCTTTTCTAGTTTTGCTAAAGGGGTCACTCCTGGTGAAGGTATCGTCGGCCCATTCCTCGTCGAATGAGATGCGGGATATATCATATATATCACTGTGCAAAGCAGAAACTATAGAAGCAATCAAAAGACAAACCGAGGGTTGTAGCATCTGCCAGTTATTGCTAAAGGAGTCACTCCCGGTGAAGGGATCTCGGTCCTTTCCTCATCGAATAAGGTGCAGGATGTTCTACAATGAACACCGCGATGCAAAGCAAGAACTGTAGCTACCTGTTTTATTTTGAAATTCGATTCCACAACATCAATTAGGTTTATTTTCTTTCATTAATCTCATTAATGAATATCCCATCATTTAAGTCCACCTAAACATCACAGATAAATATAACGCACGCTTATGCCATCCGCATTCGCCTCGATGTCCCATCTGCACCGTTAGGTTAGGTAACCAACGCCAGAACGAGGCAGGGCTAGCGCGGGTGTAAAACATAAGCAACGTCTATATAATATATCATATATACTATATATAATATCTATCTGAAAAAATCACATGATCACATCACAGATAACGCAGCAGAAAATATCATATGAAATATTGGATATACTAGGACGTCCGTGTTTTCAATACGAGCCAGTAAAAAACGCGGATTCCACGGTCGTGATGAATAGCCAATCCCACACCCCTAGACCCCAACGAGAGCGGCAAGCAACCCTACCAATTCTAGGGTTAGGAGACCCGGACTCGACTCCTCGAGTTGGTCTCCCACTGGACCCCAGAACCCGGTTACTTGTGTTCCCCTCCTTGGGTCTGTCCTAGTGCGGAAAAGTAAATAATATACAAAAAAGTGATATCTTCCGCAACCTGGAAGTGCCCCAATAAAAGAATATTACATACAAGTTTTTACATGAATGAAAATGAAAAACACTCATCTCACATAAAAAAAACCCCGGCTATTCAAACACGACGATCCAATATAACATATCCAGCAATACATAACATCACATGTCATCAACGTAAGTAAATATGCGCATCCCAATTGTCGTTGACATATAGCAACGAAACCGACGATATCACATATTACACTTACGGTCACAGAAAAGAAAGTGTAAAACTACAACAGTTGGAATCCGCAACCTCCTTAAACATCGCATGCCTAAACCAATGAATTCCTTAGACATCACATGCCTAACAATTATAAACCCCGCATTTTAGTCTCATTATCGAAAACTCTTTTCAATATCAAGTCGGGCAATTCAACAAGATTCCCGACATCATGATCGAATGCTCGTCGCAAACTTTAGTAGGCGGCCGCACCCCTGATACCGTCGACGAAGTGCACCAAGGCGGAACACCGCTGCCGCGAGCACCCAAACGGATGCTTTCGGCGACGGGGTTCTCCTACAGTCACTTGGTCGGGGCTATAGAGTAAGGCTGTCTATTAAGTTTACCCGGCGAGTATCCGCGTACACTACGTGATTGCGACGGACTTTTGATCGCATCAAAATTCCATGGCAACCGATCAAGTGAGACTAAACTGCTATGTTTATAACATTCATTCAGTTATCTCATAACTACTTGTGAATTCCAAATGTTGTATCACATTCCGGATAAATAGAAAATGTTAAACTTTCCGATCAAACAATCGAACACCCAAGTTTTCCCGATACAGCTCGACACATGATATAAGTTTAAAAACATTCAGTTCATGCCTCAGTACCAACGGTCCAGCCGTAGAAGGGTCAAGCCAACGCCTCACATGTGGCATGCCGTACTGCCCCAAACCCGAAGGTTCAAAGGGCAGTTCAAGATGGTCACATAATCGAGTTAAGGTTTGTTGTCTTCTAGAGCGACCATCGCGTTACTTGCACTACTTAGAACGTCGTTAAACTACGAAAAAATCAAACAATTGAAAATTTCTCGGCAGGGGAAAAAGTGGGTATTCATATCTGGTCGAACTTTTTAACATATTCTAAAATTACCCGGAAAAGCACATAGACAAAGTTTGAATTTCCGATCGAATCATCGAAGCCCCAAAACACCCCAGAAAACTCAACTCTTGAGTTCAAATTAAAAATTCCCAGAAAACTCAGCACCTCAAGAAACAAATTATTGTGCAAAAATTGAAGGCTGACGTCATTAGATGGCCGCGGAACCGCCGCAGAAGCCAGGCTTCTGCCGCGGAACCGCCGCAGAAGCCAGGCTTCTGCCGCGGTTCCGCCGCGGTTTGGACGTATCTTTTGGTCATCTTTGCACCGTAATTCTTAGAACTTCCTGCTGAATTTTTTAAGCATTTTTAATCTGGAAAAAACCACGATTTCAAAAAATGTACAAAGAGCATTTTGGAGTTAGGGTTTTGGTTCGATCGGACTTCTAACTCCGTCTACGCATCGCCTAAGGCTCTAGCTAGGCTCTGATACCACTGTAGGGTTCCTAGGCACACTAATGAAGTCTCACAACAGATCAAACATGCCCAATTCAAATTTTTCATGTGCCTACAAACCCTAATACGGATCGTTAACTAGATAATGAGGCGATGCAAGCAAGTTAACGGCTTTAACTAAGAGTGAACGAACATACAACCTTTGTAGATCCGGTCCTCCACCTCCATAGCTCCATGATGAAGTCCCCTCGCTGCGATCATCGGATCCCGGGCTCAAGCGTCGGCTTCATCGGAGAAATGGGCGAGCTAGGTCGTCGACTTCGATGCCGAAGATGATCTACGTCGAGGCAACACAAGATCAAGCTCCAACTTCACCAAGCCATGAAACTTGTGAAGAAAACACCATATACTACTTGGCAAGTGGTAGAGGATGAATAAATAGGAAGTGGGTTCACTTTAGAATTGGATTTCTCACTCTTTTTCTCAAGTTGCCATTGATGGAAACAAGGTTTTCTTCTTTTGTTTAAGAAGAAGAAGAAGAAGAAGAGAATATGATAAGTATTATATAAAATAGAAAATAAAAATGAATACTTATCATATAGCAACCATGGTTAAGTGTAGAGACTAAACTAGGGTTAGGTTGAATGGTTAGGTTAAGGAAAAGAACAAGAATGGTCAAGCTTTCAACACTTCAAGAAGTTTCAACAAAACAACAAAATAAGCCACCATTCTTTTTATCTTTCCAAAATGAATAAATAAATAAATGAATAAGTAAATAAAAACCCTAACCATTAACATAACCATGGTTTAAACTAAACATACACCCAAACATTCATGTATCATCAAACATGATACAATCAAGTGCACAAAAATATATCACATATACAATGTGCACATCAAGTGAGAAAATCCTTTTAAAGTGAACAAATACTAGTTAATGCAAAGTAATATATCAAATATATAATTATCCATTAAATCATTAAATCAACACTTGATTTAACGATCCGGTCATATCGCATATGACCGAATAATATTCAATGTATCGGCTTATCGAATCAATCCTCGATTCGATAACTAGGTTATATTGCATACAACAAATCGATACATTCATCGCGAGAATGGAATACGGTATCACATACACGCATTATTCTCGGTCCCGCACATATCTCATATGCGCTCCTATTTCGTTTCGCTTGAGCCAGGAAACCTCTGTGTAGGACTCTAAAGACTCGTCAATACGCCGGCGGCAGGTGATGATCATATCAAACACCCACAAGCCGCAAGCGGTCTGCTAAACGTAACGGCCACCCGGGTATTGAGCGATCAGAAGATCGACGAGCAAGCCCGCTCACACTCCTGTGAATCCAACCAGTAACACTTACCGTACAGTCCGGTCTGTTCGTCTGATATGTCGCATATCTCGCCTAGGGGTGGTAAACGTCAGACCCCAATAGCTCGATAAGTCATGCCGACATGAGGTCCATATCAATCGTGAAACTACTGATAACTCTTACCAGTATATCACTGCAACCCTGGCCAGGGATTTCCTGTTATGGCCAGTCGAGCATAGCGCAACATCAACCCCCAATACCGGGAGAGACGAATCCCCTCCTATCGCTCATTGCCTCCATGTGAATCGGGACTGTACCCAAAAACCACCTGTTTGCACGACTCAGTAGAGCCGTGGTAGGGTGGAAATCAAAGCACAGTGGGAGACACACAAGACTCTATGATGATATCGGGTCAACAGACTAAGCTGTACCAGTGTCACCAGAGAACTGCCATCTGACGTGGGGTATAATACCATCTGGGAGTTCTCGACGAGTCCGTTCAGTGTACCCAGTCTCCACTGAGCACCCGCATACCATCTCTGATGTCAAACACCAATGGATATGAGATCATCCATCGCCCATCACATGGGTCGAGAAGATATATGCTAGTCTACTCTGGAATATCGATGCCCCGTCTAGATATTCCCACGACTAGGAACATTGAAGGATGTACTCATGGACTATCCAGGCCCCACTAGTATGATCTGCATCATAGTCCTGGAAGTCGAGTACACATCCTAAGGGCTTTATCAACATGTAACAGAGAGACAGAAAGTATACATGTTAAGATAAAGAGTAACCAGATAGCGTACTATCATGTCGAGCAAGAAAATCCTACCTATATATGTCCCAGCATCCACTACAATATACATCCAATGTACAGTAATGGCCTCTAGGGCATACATATAACTAACAATATTAGTACAGTTTAGTTTCTTTTGTATATTTGATATTGCGGGGCGAGCGTCCGACATGTGGACTGTCATCACTGCCAGTTTGTATTTTATTAGTTTGGGGCACGACCGGATTGAGATCGATGTCACCCTTGTATATTATTTTCTTTTCTGTACTAGGATTACCCGGCGGTGGAGTGTACGAATAGCCGGGTTCTAGAGGGAAACTGGTCCACATCTCATGGCGTTGAGACGGAGGGGACCTTACTCTAGAATTGGCGGGCTATTCGCCGCACTCGTAGGGGATATAGGTTGACCCACGGAAGGGTGCTTAAATTACCAGATTCTGTAAAATGCTAGGTGGCCCATTCACGTTGTTGAAGGGGGTTGCCTCACTTTTGGTTTTGGCGGGTAACTTGCCACGTGTAAGTGCACGGCGGCGCCCCGGCCGTCAATCCAACGACCAAATGCGGAAGCGGTGATAAACTTAAATTTACTTGAACTGGCAAACCGCCGCGCACTAATACCCGGATCGAACCACTAACTAGTCCTAGCTATCTACAAGAAAGGGAAGAGAGATATACCGACAGATCCGAGTCCTCCGGTCTTCTCGTCGTCGTCCCAATCTCCTGCGGAATGTCCCGTCTCCTCCTCGTCGCCGGAAATGCACCACATCGCCTACTTCATTTACGGGCTCCCACCTCAATGCCGAGGCAACTCGGGCACGAATCTGGCTAGTCGACGTGCCCAAGATTCACTGTAGAATATGTAGTACTGAAATCTCATATGGGGTTTTTGGAGCCTTGCCATTTGGTGGAAGAAAAGAGAGCAACTTTAGGAAATGAGCTAGAGGGCTTTTCTAGCAAGCATGAGAAACAAAATTGCCACCACTGAAAAATGAAATCCCTCTCTTTTCAATAGTGGCCGGCCCCCCTTTTGTTTTGTGTGATTGGAGAGAGAAAGCAAGGTCAAGGGGTGGGTGGAAAGCAATGATGAAAGCAAGTGATGATGAAAGAATCCAATGATCACTCCCAAAACCAATACTCAACCAACAATCATCAACAACCATGATTGTCTACAAAGTCAAGCCATCATGATAAAGCTAGAAGTCAAGGTCAAGGAAAAGCTATCATGATACAACAAAATGCAAAGACCCCCTCCACAAATGCCTATTTGCAACAATGCAAATAAGCCCTCCTCCACCAATCTTCGGCCAATGAACGATACAAAGGAAATCGGCCGAAACTAAAAGCAAACTGGCAACTCCAGAAAACTGGTCCCGTAATAAATTACAGGAAAACCCCGATACTGTGCATACACACCCGCATTTGTATTCCGACCGAAATACAAATGCAATGAGACAAAATCTACACTGTACTATACTAGGATCCGGCTTATACCAAAGCCGGCTAGTAATATCTGTCCGATCCTGATCCGTGCAATACCGCACGTATCTGATCGAACCCTGCCATATATCCATACGGCCTATAGTACAAACTGTCCGATCCTGATCCGTGCAATACCGCACGTATCTGATCGGACCTTGCCATATCTCCATACGGACTCTACAACCTTTCGCCCGAAAGCTGAGTAACTGAATGTGGGGGACTCTAAAGACTCGTCAACACCTTGGTTGTGGATTTAACCACTAGCACGTCAGAGGTATAAGCCAATACGTAACGGGCTACCGGGTATTGACTAAAAAGGGACGTCTGTGAGCGAACTCAGCCTGACAACCCTACTGATCCTGTCAGTGACAATATCCGTACAGTCCGGTCCGTTCGTCTATGAGCATCGCATGGCGGGCCTAGGGGGTTGGTAAAAGTCAGACCCCCAAAAGCGGTACAAGTCGTGTCGGAGTGTAGCCCAGAACACCCTGAGATACTACTGGAATACCTACCAGTAAATCTCCTTGCCTCGGCCGAGGGCTTCGTGTAATGGCTCTCCTAGACACAGCACGACCTCACCCCCAATACCGGGAGAGACGAACCCCTGAAGATACGCTCACTGCCTCCATGTGGCTCGGGACTGTACCCAACTAAAACCTGTTTGCACGACTCCTTTGAGCCGTGGTAGGGTAGTAATCAAAGTACAGTGGGAACTCACACAAGACAAATGACGATCCCCAGGTCGATGAACTAACCTGCACACATGTCACCAGGGAACTGCCATCTGACGTCTGGTATATGACCAACTAGCATGTTCCCAGCGAGTCTTGTCCGGTGTACTCATAACCCAATGAGCACCTGTATACATCTTAGGTGATCCAACTGACACCAGTGGCTTGTGAGACCGGCCACCGCCCCTCGTCAGGGTCTCGACTGTATACACTAGTCTACTCTGGAGTATCGATGCCCTGTCTCGAAACTCACACGACTAGGGACCATTTAAGGATATGCTTATAGACCCCAGCTCCCACTTATATGATCGCCCTCATACTGCTGGTGGTCAAGCAAGAATCCTAGGGGCTCTATCAACGTGTAATAGCGACTTGTCAGGTCACCTAAAGCAGTACACGATGATAAAGGTAAACCAGATAGCATACTATCATCACGAGTAAGACTGTCCTATCGGGATAGGTCCTCCATCAATCATTGCAATCACGTGCCTGTGATCGAATAATTGAATCTGAGGGCACTATCTCCAACAATCTCCCACTTGCACTCAAGGATAATTATTGCGATGTCGCATACACACAGCACGTGTGATACCGAACACCCAACTCCTCTACTAGCCAGTCTCACAAAGCTCGCTTGCGAAACTATTGCGTTCGAGGAATAGCCTTAGTGAGTGGATCCGCCTTGATGTTTCTTTCTATGTCTCTCTATATCTCAAGTTCGCAGAGAAACCCATCTCCCGAAATGAGTAATACCTGTCTTAGAATGTGTCTGGATGTCTGATGGGACCTAGCTCATAAATGAACTCCAAATCCAAACTTCTTAGACTGTATCGTCAACTGAACTTAATCAGTATCCTGCGCCATGTCACCCTCAGTATTGCCTTGGACCACCTGTCCAAAATACTGCCCCTCATCGGAGGGAAAACTATAACTCTGACAACCTCCTTGTCGTCCATGTCACCTTGGAAGCCTGGAATGATAACTGTCTCCTGTATAAGGCTGTCGTTATCATATCCCTAGAACATCCACTTATGTTCTAAAACTGCTTCCGACTGTTTCTCTAGGATAGGATCAATATCAACTTATTGCATCTAGTGCAAGAACAATATCTGGTGTGGTACTTGACATCTCATGATTGACTCAATTGGCTGAGCAAGTGATCTGCCAATTATGCACATCCCTCTCCCTTTTAGTCTGTAAGACACCTTTAGAGAGGGTGACTCCATCTTCTGCAGGTACACTACCGTACATGGAGTTGTCCATTCTAAATACCCTTAGAATGCTGTCCAAGTACCCAGATTGGGAAACCACCCAAATCTAGATCTAAAACCATAGATCTAGTAACCAGTATGTCTGATATAAAATCCATTTCCTTTGTGGAGAAACCACTGTGTGACTACCAAAGTATAACCGACTGTAGTATAGGAATTTCTTTTCCTATTCTGTGTATGTCATCCAAATACCAGGATATCACACCCTACTACCTTCTCAACAGATCCATCCCCTATTCTGATGAAGTCAAACCCATGACTGTCACGTCAGAAATAGATGATCTATCTCCGCTACTGGAGCTTTAGTCTATAAATAGACATAAGCTACCTGTCCACCAATGCTTCCGCTGCTCCCACTGACTACGACAACCCTCTGGCAGAGTCATATAGACATGCACTTCTAAAACTATTTTAGAACGACGCTATAATCATCCTCCCGCCGGGTCTCACAGTCTGGAACAACAGCAATGGCAATTGTGGGTAAACAAGAACCTCCCTGTCACCGTCCTTGAGGCTACCGGAGTACCTCTCGGGTGCCTGAGGTTACCCACCAAATCTGCGGAGTGGCCAATGGAATGTCAATCCAGATTGAATCTTTAGGTTCCTTATCAAATCTTCAGTAATCGTTTGTGGTTCTGGAATGACTTCCAGTTCTACCATACTCCCACTACTGTTTTTCTGAAAAAATCCATTTTTAATAAAACTGTGGCGAGTCTAGAACAATATTTCTATTGATCTGCCAGATGGTAGAAAGTCAACCCTCGTCATAGCCTGGGTCAACCCACAAACAGCCATTACAGAAGCGTGCCTTGAGTTGTCCAGTGTCTGGTTTTAATCATAAGCCGGACAACTCCCCGTACCTTAACATCGTTAAGATACGAACTGTTCTATATCCCATATAGGACCAGAGGCACTGATTTAACTGAACCAGATCCAAATCATGCAACTGTCTCCAGTGCATGTCAACTAAATGGAAGATGGTCGATCAACGTTACTCAACTTAGGAATGCTTCCAATTATGAGTAACCTGAAAGAGAAGCAAGATCTCTTTATCATTACTATCAACTGAATACCATACACAAGTATCTACATCTTCGATCTCTTTGAAGAATCCCGATACTTGCCACACCTGGTTCTCTACTCTATTCAAATACCTATAACTTCTCAAAATTCAGACCCTGTGTTTCCGCGAAACACCTGTCTAAAAACTAGAGAAGTCATAAGTAAACCGAATATAGTACGAGGACCAACCCCTCTGTCCTGATGGACCCTGAACAACATACAATACTCTGTATAAGTCCCTTGAGTCTGATAACTCATTCACTGTGTGTCGTAGGTTGAAAACTGTACTTATGGTTAAGAAGAATTACACCGCTGTTTAATGCTCCTTACCTAACCATCCACTGATATAGGTAAACGTCATAGACATAATTTCAGAAAGGTATATCTCACTCTATGAAAATAGACGTACAGATATATCAATTTGAAATTGGTGCATAAAAGAGGATATTCAAAACCAAATATTTGCCGACCGGCAAATAGCCCAGGTGATTTCCTCAAATATCACCGATTACAACGAATCCCGATATAATGAGGATGATCACCCAATTCCCAATAACCTACTCCCACTCATCATCTGTAAAACCATACAGATGTGAGAATCGTACCTGGTAAATACATACCCTGGAGCAAGTGTCTAATCGGGAAATCAGTTTTCCTTTAACAGTACACAGTGAGACTGAAACATTGAAATGTTTCGATGGGGTATCCCGGTATTCCTAGTAATGCCTCTTCCATATTCACGACTGTAACCGTATAATTCTTTGCCACCTCTCCAAATCCCTTCATATGTCTTTAGTCATTACCTTCTGCACACCCCTTTAGGCCAAATGGTTTTCTTCCTTCCCTACCGTTCGGCACCAGCCTATGGTTTGGAAGAAGACTATCCAATAAGCATAATGGGTGTACTGTCCCAATCCTAGGAACACTCGCAATGCGAGAGAAGGTGAAGATAAAAGACATCTGAATATACCTTATTCTTATTTCTCCTGAACCAGAATCCATCCCCGAACTGGAACAAGTTCCTTTCGAGTTCGTATATAACCATACGATGGAATATCCAATAAACTGTGGATCTTCGTAGTGATACGGAGTGTCCTGGAGAAATACAAAGGTGATTTTAGAATTGGCGAAAGAATACTTGGTTTGGTCGTGAATAGCAGTCGCAATTTACTTTGCCCTCTTACTAATCCCTTGCTTTGTCTTAACTTAATACCTTCTGCACACCATCGTTATGCTAATTGGTTTTCTTCATCCCCTACCGGTCGGCACCTGCCTATGGTTTGGAAGAAGACTATCCAATTTGCGTAATAGGTGTACTACCCCTAAACCAAGGAGTACTCATAACCTGAGAGAGGGAAAAAGGAAAAGACAACTGAATAATCCTATCCGTTTTCTCCAGAACCGGAAACCATCCTCGAATAAATTCTTTCGAGTTCGTATCTAACCATACGATGGTTTTGTCCAATGGAAGTGGACGTTCGTAGTAAAACGGGGTGTCCTGGAGAAAGGGGTAAAAGTAGGAGTGGCAATGAGGTTTGCAACTTTGACAATCCAAAAGCCAGTGTTTAAGAAGGTTCGGTTAACTTGGTCACTGAGTCATAGTCTTAGGGTCAGGTCAATGGTCGCTGCCAAAGAGAGAGAGAAAAGAAACACTCAGCGTGCACTCTAACCTAGATCAGAATGGTTACCAATTTATCTAATCTGGAAACCTCCCACTGTACCTCAAATTCTCCTCCAAACCTGAAAGAAGAATTAGT
This sequence comes from Agapanthus africanus, assembly GCA_030015575.1. Lineage (NCBI taxonomy): Eukaryota > Viridiplantae > Streptophyta > Magnoliopsida > Asparagales > Amaryllidaceae > Agapanthus > Agapanthus africanus. The sequence continues at coordinate 690,293,935 of CM057339.1, read as the reverse complement.
CGGGGTCACCCGAGGAGTAAACCAACTCATCAGTGGGAATCGGGATCCAACTATCATCGCATGATAACGTGACGGAATCCGCTCACATCATCACACTCCAGAAGGTATGCGCATATCTGGCAAGTTTCAGTTCTTTTGAAACTCCCGATGTGATTTCTACCCCATGCTCTTATGATCTTGGCGAAGGTCAACAAATCATAAGTCACATGTCAAGTTCTACCCGTCATTATCCAGGTTAATTTGAATCCACCCGTACAAGCCCTTGACGAAGGTCAACAAGGCTATACGACTGTCCCAAACCAACGCATCTATCTATGCAGCAGAAAGGTAACAAGCAGCTACCATACACTATGCCTTGACGAAGGTCAACAAACATAGCATGAATACTACGTGCTACCCGTCTGAAAAGACGGAGGGCTACGAATGGTTTCTGGCGAAACCTTTAACGTAAAGAACTTGATATCGTTGAAGGAACTGATAGCTTTTTAAAATTATAGTGACGAAAACCGTTGCTAAAGAGGTCACTCCCGGTGAAGGGATCTCGGCTCTTTCCCCGTAGAATGGGGTGCAGGATATTCCAACTGAATACCACGGTGCAAAGCAAAAGTAATCGGCTATAGTGAAGTTAATGCTCTGACGCAAACTCTTTGTCCAAGGGGTCACTCCCGGTGAAGGGATCTCGGCCCTTGCCTCGTCGACTGAGGAGCAGGATATTCCAACTGAATACCACGATGCAAAACAAAAGAGAACGTCCTTGCAATAACAGCTTTTTGAAAAGTGTTCCAACAACATCAGATAAGGTTTGTTTTTAACTTGCATTGATCCGAATCAACGCAGTCCCATCAATTGATCACACCACAAAGAACGAAAATATACTGATGTACGTATATGCCATCCGCATTCGCCACTGGGTCCCGTCATTACCCGTTAGGTTAGCTAACTAACGACAGAGCGGGGACTGGACTAGCGCGGATGCAAAACATATACAACATCTACTAATATATATACCAATATATTATATTCGCTCAAGGCGTGAAAGAAATGCAACATCACAGAAAATGAACAGCATCACAGAAACAAACAGATATCTGGGATCCCCGGGTTTCACAGAGCCACTACTGAAACCCGACGTTCCCCTGGTCGTGTGGATAGCCTGTGCAATGAAATCCTAGACCCCTACGGGCGTGGCAAGTCACCCGCCAAAACCTGAAGCGAGGCAGCCCCCTTCAGTGCCGTGAATGGACCACCCAGCACTTCACGGAATCCGGTAACTTGGGCACCCCTCCTAGGTCAACCTGTACCCCCTACGAGTGCGGCGAATAGCCCGCCAATCCTAGAGTGAAACCCCCTCCGTCTCAATGCCATGAGATGCGGGCTTGTTGCCCTCTAGAACCCGGCTATCCGTGCACCCCTCCTGGGGTAATCCTAGTACAGAAAGTAAAATATACATACAACGGGTACATCGACCGCAACCAGGTCGTGCCCCAAAAGAATAATACAATCAGGCAGTGACGGCAGTCCACATGTCGGACGCTCGCCCTGCAATATCAAATGTACATAATACAACAAAACTGTACTAGCATTGCAACCAGGCTACCCCCCACGACCAATCCGCAACATCACAGCAAAAACAGAACATCAACGTGAAAGTCACGTTCGCAAATCCGTCTAACCGGGCTATAGCAGTTAGACCGGATTTACCGATCAAGTGACATTCACGGTCGCAGATATAATGTAAATACTGTGAAAAATGTGTTTAAAATATCCGATCGATCAAATAATTAACAAGTGGGTCCCCAAGCAATACTGTAGCACTCACAGAAATACTGGGCCCAATTTTAATATTCCAAAACCCCAAGTTTAATCCCATAAAGCTACTGAAGAAATTCCACACAGCAAGGACACTGTTCAGCGGCGGAACCGCGGCCCAAGTGGGGTTTTGGCCGCGGTTCCGCGCTCTGTTGGTCGACTGAATGTGTCGAATTTCTACAGTATTCTTATAACAGCCAGTGCATCACTATTTTACAACCTGAAAAAATTTTCGAGACCAAAAATTTTCAACAGAAACTGATGCGAACTAAAATGCAGTTTTGGAACATTCGATTGATCGAAACAGAAAAACACATTACACCAAGCTAGACTATGTTAATGGCGAGGCTCTAATACCACTGTAAGTGCACGGCGGCGTCCCGGCCGTCAATCCGACGGCCAAATGCGGAAGCGGTGATAAACTTAAATTTACTTGAACTGGCAAACCGCCGCGCACTAATACCCGGATCGAACCACTAACTAGTCCTAGCTATCTACAAGAAAGGGAAGAGAGATATACCGACAGATCCGAGTCCTCCGGTCTTGTCGTCGTCGTCCCAATCTCCTGCGGAATGTCCCGTCTCCTCCTCGTCGCCGGAAATGCACCACATCGCCTACTTCTTTTACGGGCTTCCACCTCAATGCCGAGGCAACTCGGGCACGAAGCTGGCTAGTCGACGTGCCCAAGATTCACTGTAGAATATGTAGTACTGAAATCTCATATGGGGTTTTTGGAGCCTTGCCATTTGGTGGAAGAAAAGAGAGCAACTTTAGGAAATGAGCTAGAGGGCTTTTCTAGCAAGCATGAGAAACAAAATTGCCACCACTGAAAAATGAAATCCCTCTCTTTTCAATAGTGGCCGGCCCCCCTTTTGTTTTGTGTGATTGGAGAGAGAAAGCAAGGTCAAGGGGTGGGTGGAAAGCAATGATGAAAGCAAGTGATGATGAAAGAATCCAATGATCACTCCCAAAACCAATACTCAACCAACAATCATCAACAACCATGATTGTCTACAAAGTCAAGCCATCATGATAAAGCTAGAAGTCAAGGTCAAGGAAAAGCTATCTGATACAACAAAATGCAAAGACCCCCTCCACAAATGCCTATTTGCAACAATGCAAATAAGCCCTCCTCCACCAATCTTCGGCCAATGAACGATACAAAGGAAATCGGCCGAAACTAAAAGCAAACTGGCAACTCCAGAAAACTGGTCCCGTAATAAATTACAGGAAAACCCCGATACTGTGCATACACACCCGCATTTGTATTCCGACCGAAATACAAATGCAATGAGACAAAATCTACATTGTACTATACTAGGATCCGGCTTATACCAAAGCCGGCTAGTAATATCTGTCCGATCCTGATCCGTGCAATACCGCATGTATCTGATCGAACCCTGCCATATATCCATACGGCCTATAGTACAAACTGTCCGATCCTGATCCGTGCAATACCGCACGTATCTGATCGGACCTTGCCATATCTCCATACGGCCTCTACAACCTTTCGCCCGAAAGCTGAGTAACTGAATGTGGGGGACTCTAAAGACTCGTCAACACCTTGGTTGTTGATTTAACCACTAGCACGTCAGAGGTATAAGCCAATACGTAACGGGCTACCGGGTATTGACTAAAAAGGGACGTCTGTGAGCGAACTCAGCCTGACAACCCTACTGAGCCTGTCAGTGACAATATCCGTACAGTCCGGTCCGTTCGTCTATGAGCATCGCATGGCGGGCCTAGGGGGTTGGTAAAAGTCAGACCCCCAAAAGTGGTACAAGTCGTGTCGGAGTGTAGCCCAGAACACCCTGAGATACTACTGGAATACCTACCAGTAAATCTCCTTGCCTCGGCCGAGGGCTTCGTGTAATGGCTCTCCTAGACACAGCACGACCTCACCCCCAATACCGGGAGAGACGAACCCCTGAAGATACGCTCACTGCCTCCATGTGGCTCGGGACTGTACCCAACTAAAACCTGTTTGCACGACTCCTTTGAGCCGTGGTAGGGTAGTAATCAAAGTACAGTGGGAACTCACACAAGACAAATGACGATCCCCAGGTCGATGAACTAACCTGCACACATGTCACCAGGGAACTGCCATCTGACGTCTGGTATATGACCAACTAGCATGTTCCCGGCGAGTCCTGTCCGGTGTACTCATAACCCAATGAGCACCTGTATACATCTTAGGTGATCCAACTGACACCAGTGGCTTGTGAGACCGGCCACCGCCCCTCGTCAGGGTCTCGACTGTATACACTAGTCTACTCTGGAGTATCGATGCCCTGTCTCGAAACTCACACGACTAGGGACCATTTAAGGATATGCTTATAGACCCCAGCTCCCACTTATATGATTGCCCTCATACTGCTGGTGGTCAAGCAAGAATCCTAGGGGCTCTATCAACGTGTAATAGCGACTTGTCAGGTCACCTAAAGCAGTACACGATGATAAAGGTAAACCAGATAGCATACTATCATCACGAGTAAGACTGTCCTATCGGGATAGGTCCTCCATCAATCATTGCAATCACGTGCCTGTGATCGAATAATTGAATCTGAGGGCACTATCTCCAACACCACGCTCGTAGGAGACTAGGTTATCATTTCACAGGCTATCCATATGACAGGGAACGTCGAGTCTCATTTGCGGCTCAAGTGAAACCCGGGGCTCCAAGATTATCCACCATTCTATGTTGCTTCTGTAATGCTTCTGTGATGTTACTTTATATTATAATTGGGACGATTGTTATATATATTTATATATATATATATATATACACTAATAGATGTTGTATATATTTTACACCCGCGTTAGTCCAGTCCCCGCTCTATCGTTAGTTAAGTAACCTAACGAGTGATGACGGGACCCAATGGCGAATGCGGATGGTATATACGTACATCATATATTTTCGTTCTTTTCTGGTATGATTAATTGATGGGACTGCATTGATTCTTATCAATGCAAGGATAAAACAAACCTATATGATGTTGTTGGAACCAAGTTTTTAAAAATTAACATTACAGAAGTTCTCTTTTGCTTTGCACAGTGGTATTTGGTTATGAATATCCAGCACCTCATTCCACGAGGCAAGGGCCGAGATCCCTTCATCGGGTGTGACCCCTTGGGCAGAAATTTGCGTCAACATAATAACTTCACTATAGTCAATTCTTTTGCTTTTCATCGTGGTATTCAGTTTGGAATATCCTGCACCTCACTCGACGAGGAAAGAGCCGAGATCCCTTCACTGGGAGTGACCTCTTTAGCAAAAGTTTTCGCCACTATAAATTTGTAAAACCACTCGATTCCTTCAACGATATCAAGTTCATTACGTTAAAGGTTTTTCACCAAAAACCAGCCGTAGCCCTCTGTCATTTCAAAAAAGCAGCGCCTAGTATTCGTGCTATGTTTGTTGTCTTCCGTCAAGGCATGGTGTGCGGCAGCTATGTGTTACTTTTCTGTAGCATGGATATGCATTAATATAGGATAGTCATGCAGCCTTGTTGGCATCTGTCAAGGGCAAGTATGGGTGGGTCTAAATTAATCAGCACAATGAAGGGTAGAACTTGACTTGCAACTTATGATTTGTTGGCATCCGTCAGGGTCATAAGCTGCTCAGGGTAAAAATCACATTGGGAGTTTCAAACATATAGGAAACTTGCCAGGCTTGCGCATACTTTCTGGAGTATGATAACTTGAGTGGCTTCCATCAAGTTATTATGCGATGATAGTTGGATCCCGATTCCCACTGATGAGTAGGATTACTCCTCGGGTGATTCCGACTAATTCTCCTTTTGGGTTTGGAGGAGAATTCGAGAAAACAGTGGGAGTCATCCTGATTAGATAAAGTGATTAACCATTCTGATCTAGGTTAGAGTGCACGCTGAGTATTTCTTCCCTCTCTCTCTTTGGCAGCGACCATGGCCCAACCCTTGAATAAAACTCATGAACCAAGCTAACCGAACCTTCTTAAAACACTTTGGCTTTTGGAATGTCACGTAGTCGCAAAATATCCTTGCCACTTCTATATCACTTTTGCATTTCTCCAGAAAACCATGTATCACTATGAACATCCACTTCCATTGGATAAATCCATCGTATAGTTACATACGAACTCGAAGGAACTTGTTCCAGATTCGAGGATGGATTCTGGTTCTGGAGAGATTGAATAGCATTATTCGGTCGTCTTTTCCCTTTACCTTCTTTTAGGTTTTGAGGGCTCCTAAGATTAGGAGAGGGTACACCTATTGAGCTTATTGGATAGTCTTCCTCCAGACCATAGGAAGGTTCCGAAAGGTGGGGAAGGAAGAAAACCAATTAGCCTAAAGGTGGTGTACATATAGTAATAAGTAAAGACAAATAAAGGGATTAGAATAACGGCAAAGAAAATTGCGACTGCTATCATTCACGACAAAACCGTGTATACCCCTGCCACTCCCACATCCACTTTGGATTTCTCCAGAACACTCCGTATCACTACGGATATCCACTCCTATTGGATATGCCATCGTATAGTTACATACGAACTTGAAGGAATTCGTTCCAAATTCGAGGATGGTTTCCGGTTCAGGAGAAATAGAATAGGATTATTCAGATGTCTTTTCTCATTACCATCTCTCAGGTTGCGAGGGCTTCTAGGATTAGGAGAGTACACCTATTGCGCTTATTGGATAGTCTTCTTCCAAACCTTAGGCTGGTGCCGAAGGGTAGGGAAGGAAGAAAACCAATTAGCCAAAAGAAAGTGTACAGAAGGTAATAAGTAAAGACATAATAAAGGGATTGGAGTGAGGGCAGGTAAGTATATGGTTACTGTCATGAATCAGGATAGTGAAAGAGGCGTTACTAGGAATACCAGTTAACCCCTTTTGAAACATTTTCGTGTTTCAGTTTCACTGTGCGATATTAATTGAAAACTGCTTTCCTAATTGGAATCTGACTACATGGTATGTGTTTACCAGATCAGTTTCTCACATCTGTATGTTATTACGGATGTTGAGTGGGAGTAAGATATTAGGAATTGGGTAATTAGATCCTCGTTATATGGGAATTCGTTGTAATTGGTGATATTTGAGGAAATCATCTGGATTTTGCCAGATGGCAAATATTTAGTTTTGAATATCCGTTATTATGCACCAATTTCAAACTGATATATCTGTACGTTTATTTTATAAAGTGAGATATAACTTTTTGATATTATGTCTGTGATATTTACCTATATCAATTGGTGATTAGGTAAGGTGCATTCAACAGCGGTGTAATTCTTCTTAACCATAATACAGTTTTTCAACCTACGACGCACAGGGTTTGAATTATTGAACTCAAGAGATTTATACAAAGTATTGTATGTTGTCCAGTGTCCATTAGAACAATGTGGTTGGTACTCGTACTATGTTCTGTTTACTTATAACTTCTCTAGCTCTAAACAAGTATTTCGTTGAAAAACAAGGTTCGGATTTTGAGAAGTTATAGGTATAAGAATAAAGAAAAGAAACATTTGTTGGAAGTATCAAGATTCTTCGAGCAAGTTGAAGATGTAGATACTTGTGTTTGGTATTCCGTTGATAGTAATGGTTTTGAGAACTTACTTCTCTTTCAGGTCACTCATATATGGATGCACTCCTAAATGAGTAATGCCGATTGGCCTCTTTCCATTTGGTTGATATGCGCTGGAGACAGCTGCATGATTTTGAATCTGGTTCCAATTAAATTGGTGCTTTTGTTTCTATATTGGATATATATAGAATCAATTTATATCTTAACGATGTTAAGGTATAGGGAGTTGTCCGGCTGATGCTTCAAACCGAAATCCGGATAAACCCGAGGCACGTTTCAGTAATGGTTGTTTGTGAGTTATCCCGGGTTTTGACGAGGGTTAACTTTCCACCATCAGGAAGATCAATATTTATATTGTTCTTGACTCGCCACAGTTTTAGTAAAATGGATTTTTTTCCAGAAAACAGAAGTGTGAGTATGGTAGAACTGGAAGTGATTCCAGAACCACAAACGATCACTGAAGAGGATTCAATTTGTTTCGACGATCCATTAGCCACTCCACAGATTTGGTAGTTAACCTCAGGCACCCGAGAGGTACTTCGATCTTCTCAGAGATGGTAACAGGGAGGTTCTTATTTACCTAGACCTGTCATTGCTGCTGTTCTAGACTATAAGACTGGGCAGGAGGATGAGTATAGCGTCGATCTAAACTAGGTTTAGAAGTGCGCGTGTATTTGACTCTGCCGGAGGGTTGTTGTTGTCAGTGGGAGCAGCGGAAGCATAGTGGGCAAGTAGCTTATGTCTATTTATAGACTAAAGCAGGCATAGCGGAAATAGATCATCTATTTTTGATGTGGTGGTCATAGGCTTTGACTTCATCAGAATAGGAGATGGGTCTGCAAAGAAGATAGTAGAGAGTGATGTCCAGGTATTCGGATGACAAGCACATGATAAGAAGAGATATTCCTATACTACGATCGGTTATACTGTGGTTGTCACTAAGTTGTTTCTCCATATAGGATATGGATATAATATCAGGGTTTCTGGTTACTAAATCTATGGTTTTAGATCTAGATTTGGGAAGTATCCCAAGGGTACTTTGACATGATTCTAAAGGGATTTTAGAATATATGACTCCTGGCATGGTGGTGTACCTGCAGGTGATGGAGTCACTCTCTCTAAAGGATGTCTTTCAGACTAAAAGGGAGAGGATATGCATGATTGACATATCACTTGCTCAGGCAATTGAGTCAACCATGAGATGTCAAGTACAACACCAGATATTGCTTTTGCACTAGATGCAATAAGCAGATATATTAATCCAATTCTGGAGAAACGTTGGGAAGCAGTTTATGAACATAAATGGATGTTCTAGGGATATGGTAATAGCAGCCTCCTTCGGGAGACAGTTATCATTTCAGGCTTCCAAGGTGACCTGGATGACAGAGTGACTGTCAGAGTCATAGCTTTCCCATTTTTGAAGGACAGTATGTTAGACAGGTGGTCCAAGCGGATACTGAGGAAAGGCATGGCGCAGGATACTGATTAAATTCATTGGACGATACAGTCTAAGAAGTTTGCTGGATTTGGAGTTCTTTTGTGAACTGGGTTCTATCAGATATCCAGACAAATTCTAAGACAGGTATTGCTCATTTCGAAAGATAGTTTTCTCCACGAAGTTGAGATATAGAGAGATACAGAAAGAAACATTGACTGAGGCTATTTCTCGAACACAATAGTTTCGCAAACGGGCTTTGCGAAACTGATTACTAAAGAAGTTGGGTGTTTGGTATCACATGGGCTATGAGTATACGACATCGCAATAATTGGCCTTAAGTGCAAGTGGGAGATTGTTGGCTATAGTGCCCTCAAGGCAATTATCGTAATCGCAGTTAGATGATTATGATGATTGAGAGAGGACCTATACCGGTAGAACGGTCTTACTCGAGATGATAGTATGCTATCTGGTTTATCTTTATCTTCATGTACATGTTGATAGAGCCCATAGGATTCTTGCCTGACTACAAGCATTATGATGTCGATCATATACGTGGGAGCTGGGGGTCTATAAGCATATCCTTAAATGTCCCTAGTCATTGGAGTATCGAGACTGGGCATCGATACTCTAGTGTAGACTAGTGTATACTGATCGAGACCCCGACGAGGGGCGATGGCCAGGTCTCATAAGCCATTGGTGTTAGTTTGTTCACCTAAGATAGTATACAGGTGCTCATTGGGTTATGAGTATACTGGACGGACTCGCCGGGAACCTGCTAGTTGGTATTATACCTATTGTCAGATAGCAGTTCCCAGGTGACATGTGTACAGGTTAGTTTGCCGACCTGAAATCGTCATTTATCTCATGTGAGTTCCCACTGTGCTTTGAATACTACCCTACCACAGCTCAAAGGAGTAGTGCAAATAGGTTTTAGTTTGGTACAATCCCAAGCCACATGGAGGCAGTGATCGGATCGTCGAGGATTCGTCTCTCCCGGTATTAGGGGTTGATGTCGCGTTTTGCACGAGTGGCCATCACCAGAAATCCGTGGCCACGGTGGACGAGAATTACCGATCCAGGATCGATAGTTTCTCAGGTGGTGATGGGTTTCATGCCGACACTAAATGTCGCGCTGTTAGGGGTCTGACTTTATCCACCCCCTAGACTCGATATGCGATACTCTTAGACGAAGAGACCGGACTATACGGATATTGTCACTGTTAGGCTCAGTAGAGGTTCAGGATGAGTTTGCTCGTCGGCCTCCCTTTTGCTCAATACCTGGGTAGCCGTTACGTACAACTAGTGCCGCTGGCGTGCTTGTGGTTAAACCCACTGCCATCATATTGACGAGACTTTAGAGTCCCACACAGAGGGTTTTCACGGTTCAGGTGATATGGTGTAGATGACGTATGTTGGTACATACAGGTATCCGATTAAATATGTGTACAGGTTGCGCAGACTTTAATCGGACGGTTGATAATACTAGCGGCTTAGGACTGAGCCGGATTATTAAATCAGGTTTTGATTTAATAATTTATATATGTATTTATATATATGTATTCATTTTCTCTCTTGGCTATTCGTATTTTTGTACGAATACGCATATATATATTTCGAAACATATACCGGGTTGTATTCCGTATTTATACGGAATAGTTTCTAGAAGATGGCCACCTCATTAATTGATTTTCATTTTAGAAAAAAAATTTAGGAAATGAGGTGGAGGTGAGTTGGCATGAGCATGGACTTGAGCATGTAGAGAGGTATGGCTTGGAATTGTTTATTGAAAAAAGAGATGAGATATTTTGTGCGCATGAGAGAGAGGGGGCAGCCACCATGATTCACGACCTGATGCCTTGCTCATTCTTTTCTCCATTTAATTCTTCACTTGCTCTCTTCACTACACTCTCATTCTCACTTGATGACTTAGCATATTTTTTGAGTTGCTCATGCCACATATTTCCTCATCTCATTCTTCATCTTCTATGGTTGCTAATTGAGTATATGTGATGAGAGAAAATTATAGTGACACATTCCTACACCTCCACTCTCCATTGCTAGCAACCTTGGAGCGTCGGTTGCCTCGCTCGATGAGGCTGAAGCTTGCGCCATTTCCTTCAGGTGGATCATCGTAGATGGAGGAAGACCGGCAACCAAATTCGATCAAGGAGCCACTAGGAACTTGGGGATGATGGTTGAAGACCGAAAGACACGGATCAACTCGGTATAACCATTCTAACTTCTTTTTACAGCTTGCTAGTATAGGGTTTAGGGTAGATCCGGGCATCGGGTAATTGTAGCGCCAGTTTAGAAAAAAATTATTCCGCATTTGGCTACGATTTGATGGATAGGGCGCTGTCGTGACCCAACAATATGTATAGTTTTTTGGGATACCTACAACAGCAGCAAGATTTCGGGTGGCATCTCTCATGCCAATTTCAAATTTTGACATTATAGATAACCCTAAACCTAGATCATTAACTAGAGAATCAAACAAAACTAGTATGTTAACACTTTAACATCTAAGAGTTAGGGATTACAACCTTTGTAGTCCGTTCCTTCGCCTCATAAGCTTGGAGTTGAGGTCTCTTCGCTGCGATCATCAAGTACTTGGACTCTAGAGAGGCTCCATGAAGAGAAAGATGCAACCTTGCTTCTAATCTTCAAAAACTAAGATGATCTATCATGAAGAAACACTAACCCAAGCTCTCACTTCACTAATCAAGTATCAGTGAAGCAAACACCCTAATCTAAGTGGCTAGAATAGACGAGGATGATGAAGTAGGAATTTTGCTCCCTTTTGTTTTCTTAATCTCACTTTAAATCACCACAAACCAAAAAGCTAGTGTTCCCCTCCGAACGGCGGCTGAGACGCGTGGTCGTCTCGCCTGAGCTCGGGGCAGATGCTAATTGGTGCTATCCGTCTACCTCTCCGAAGATGCCAAGTTGATTTATGGCACAGTATATCGAAGGTTTAAACGGATGCGTCCGATGTAGCAGACTTCGTCAGATTCCCCCTCGCTTGAGGGGTTTTTGATTGTGGGGACGCTCTTCCCTGCAGGCGCAAGCCCCTGCAGTTAATTACGCTACCGCATCGCGGTAACCACTTTCTCCTTCTCCAGATGGTCACTTCGTGTCGTGTGTGTTTATTTTATGTTTAGTTGCCCGTGGATTGTATACGGAGACTGAGTTATGTCGTCGCCCGTAGGGCGTGGACTAGTCCAAATCCGTATTATCTTAGATTTGGGTTTGGGGGTTTGGGTTTAAGGATACATTAGCCTCATTTGAGACTAAGATCGACTTAAACGTTTGTTAAGGATACGTTAGTCTATTTTTTAGACTAAGATCAACTTAACGGGATCGTTTAGATCCAACAAGAGAGCAATAAAAGGGGGGCTCTGTTGTTTAGTTTAGTGACATTACGGTCGGTAGGTAGTTTAAGGACATTGCGGTCCATGGGTAGTTTAAGGACATTGCGGTCCAATGTTAGTTTTAAGACGTTGCGGTCAAGGTTAAGGACCTCATAGTCCGTGGATTTAAGGACTCCACAGTCCGTAGTTAGTTTTAAGACATCCCGGTCAAGGTTAAGGACCTCATAGTCCGTGGATTTAAGGACTCCACAGTCCGTTGTTAGTTTTAAGACATCACGGTCAAGGTTAAGGACCTTATAGTCCGTGGATTTAGGGACTCCACAATCCGTTGTTAGTTTTAAGTCATCACGGTCAAGATTAAGGACCTCATAGTCCGTGGATTTAGGGACTCCATAGTCCGTTGTTAGTTTTAAGACATCACGGTCAAGGTTAAGGACCTCATAGTCTGTGGATTTAGGGACTCCACAATCTGTTGTTAGTTTTAAGACATCACGGTCAAGGTTAAGGACCTCATAGTCCGTGGATTTAGGGACTCCACAGTCCGTATTAATATGTGGTCATCGGGACCCGTCACCTCTTTGAAGACGTTGAGGAATTACAACGCCACGTATCAAAGGAGTGAAGAGATGTACCCTTGAACCGAGGTAGATTAAATAATCTTTGGCCCAATTTGGAACCAAGACCAATTAATTATATTATGAGCCCGTTGGCTCAGTTGAATTTGAATTGAAGACTTATGGCCAGCTTGGGCTAAGTCCAATCATGTTTAAAATGTTGGCCCTCTGTTGGTCCATTAGAGGAGAGGCTTTGCCTCTGGATATTTAGCCAATTGGGCTGAAATTAGTGTTAAACACTAGAAACAGAGGGTTCAAATTAGTGTTAAACACTAGGGCAAGTCAGTGCTAGACACTAGCAACAGGGATCTCAAATTAGTGTTAAACACTAAGATAATCAGTGCTAAACACTGGTGGCAGAGATTTTAATTTGGTGTCGAACACTAAGAAAATTAATGTTAAACTCTGTCAACAGAGATTTAATTTAGTGTTAAGCACTAAGAAATTCAGTGTTAAACACTGCAAGAAAGCTCTTTAATTAGTGTTGAACACTAAGGCAAAACAGTGTTTAACTCTGGGCTCAGGGGTTCCAATTTAGTGTTAAACACTAAGGCAAGAGGGGTCACGTGGTAACACGTGAGGGCACCCTCACTTTATTTTATTCTGTCAAATGTGATGGGCATCTTGGTGCTTGTATGTTAAAGCTTCTGCCAAGGGTCACGTGGGTCACGTGAGGCACTGCCTCAAAGGGCCTTTTCTGTGGCTCTTTTCGGGGGTCACGTGGTAGCACGTGACCCTGCCTCTTTGTATGTTTTTCTGTTAATCCCTTTAAGAATTAAATTCTTCGCAGGGTTGAACCCTAACAATAATTTTTTGAGGAATTAAATTCCTATTTCCTTCTGAAGACTTATATTCTGGGATAGAGTTGAACTCTGAATTTTCTGTAGGAATTAAATTCCTCATATATGTGAAGAACTGCATTCTATCATAGGGTTAAACCCTAATAACAGCTTTAAGGAATTAAATTCCCACTCTCTTTTAGAGAATTATTCTGAGGAATGAGATTCTGTCATAGGGTGAAACCCTAATTTCTTCTTTCTTAAGGGAATTAAATTCCTGTTATTTTAACAGAACTAAGTTCTTAACTTGGGTTAAACCCTGATTCTGTTCATTCTGAAGGAATTAAATTCCCATGACATAGGGTTAAACCCTAATTTTATTTTAAAGGAATTTAATTCCTATAGTTCTGTGAGAATTAAATTCTCAAGCTTTCATTCCCTCTCTATGCTTTGGATCTGCATGGCAGGATCTCAACCCAATGAGAATTAAATTCTCAATTCAAGGGGAGATGTGCACTTTACAGATCCTCCACTAAAGAGAGAACTATGTTCTTCTATTTAATATCAGAGTTAAACTCTGTTGAGAATTAAATTCTCTTTTGAGGCCTTCCTTTTCTTACCTAAGATTTTCTTTTGCAGAAGATCCAAATTCCTCCAAAGTATCAAGGCTCTATTTTTCTCTCTATGTATCGATCCCTCTCTATATGTCCCTCTGTGTGTCTCTTGGGTCCTATTTATAGGAGAAGCAGCAGAATCAATTAGTTTTTGATGAATCTTTCATTGAGAGATTTGATTTGTATTCACCATTCGTTTGGACCTTTGGATTATTAGGTGAATTTTATTCACCATTGGATTTTAAATCCAGAGATTTTCCTTTGTTATTTCGGTTAGATTTTAAGGGGAAATCTTTCCAAATTCAAGATTTTTCCATAGATAGGTGATATTTAATCACCTTTAAATTTTTAATTCAATCGGTTCCAAATAATCATTTTCTTTTGGAAAGATTTGAGTGATCTCTTCAGAATTTGATTCTGTTAAATAAATAGGCTTTGAAAGCCGGTCACGTGTGGCCACGTGACCCCTGGTCACGTGTGGGCACGTGACCCCTTGGAACGAGCCATCTTCTTCTTTTTGCGCTCTGCCTTCTGGCCGCTGCTTAGCCGTCACATGCCACCACGTGACCCTCGTCTGGAGTCTTTTTCTTGATTTAATCAGAGAATGAGTCCGCTGCTTTTAAATGTCACGTGCCAACACGTGACCCCTGGCCACGTGTGATCACTTGACCTCTTCTGAAGCCTTTTCCTTGATTTGATCAGGGAACTGATGTGCCTTTGAAGCCGCTTTTAAATGTCATGTGCCAACACGTGACTGCTGGTCACGTGTTAGCACGTGATGCCTCTTCTGTAGGCTTTCCTGATTTTAAATCAGGAAACAAATGCTCCCACAGCGTTGTTCTCACGTGTCTGCACGTGAGTGCAACGCTGTCACCTTTTGCGACCGTTGGATTCCTCTAGGGATTTGGGGAGATGAAGCGTTTCCATCACCTCCTATAAATATTGGGGTCATTTCAGAAGAGCCTCCACTTTGCTCATCTTCTTCCTTGCATACTTTTCTTTCTGAGAATTTAATCCTCCTTTCCAGAGCTTAGTTCTCTGCCTTGAACAATTTTCAGAGTTTAACTCTGTTCGAAAAGAATTCTTTTCCTCAGGTAATGTCTTTGAACAAACGATGAACTTTCACATTCCTCTGGATTTTAAATCCAAAACAAGGGTTTTTACCCTTTAAATATGAACCCATGAAACCAATTAATCTTCAGCAGTAAATCTCTTTTAAGGTTCATCTGATCCTCCAAGGAGATGATGATGACAGTTCAAATCCATGGAGTTTAACTCCGTTCATAGAAAAAAGTTTCTGGGAATTTAATTCCCCTTTCCAAAAGGAATTCAATTCCTGTGAAGAACTAAGTTCTTCCCCATAGAGGCTTCTTGGGGTTTCCTTCGCCCCAGGTTGTCCTTCTGTGATCAGTGAAGAAGACGGTTGCAATGATGTCTTTTGAGGGAATTTAATTCTCCTGATCCTGTTTGATTTGTTGTGGAGCCCGAGGCAGATTTATCTTCTAAGAGATGTACAGGGTCACTTGAAACCCACTCCTCATTTAATGAGGATATCCCCTTTGTCTTATTATAACTGCTTGATCTCATTATTAACAAGTCGTCATCCTGATTCTGTGGGGCCCAATGGCTCCATAAAAGAGTCTGCTGTTGCTTTCTTTAACTAGTCTTCATGTTCATGCATGTGTATACACTGTTGACTTTGCTTTTGACAGTCTTCTTTTATTCGATTTCAGGTGCGATGGCTTCTGTTCCGTGTTTTCCCTTTACTCGTTCGGAGGCCGCTTTTCCTCAATCACCATCTGACGAGGAAGCGATGGCGATGATCCGGGCTCATGACCCGAACTGCACCAACTTGCTTCTATGGGGAACTTGGTACAGCCATATTATCCGGGGTCACTGGAGTTTTCTCTGTGCAGTACCAACAGAGCCTACTTTCCCATTCTTGCCGATGGACCCTCCGGGAACGGTTTTTGCTGTGGAGATGCCCAACTGGACTCCAACGGGGAGGCTCGAGCCTTCGACGACCGGTATCCCAAACCATCCGATCCCCGCTATAGATATCCTGGGGCGTCGCATTTGTCAGGTTGAGGCCCATCCATGGGGGAAGATTTATAAGATAGGGCTTACTCCTCGACACCCCACGGGCTACCTTCTCTGGGCTCGCTATATCCTTGCCACCCATCGTGCGCGGCTGCAGAAGGTCGGGCTTTATCAGGCAATATACGTGTCACTCTTCCATTATAAGTCCCCGCATGTCTGGTGGGTTAGGGCGTTCTTGAATCAATGGAATCTCCCCACCAACACTTTCATTTTAGGAGATCGCGAGGTTTCGATTTCTCTGGCAGAATTTCATGAAATCTCGGGACTGCCAATCAGGGGTGCACTGTATGAGGAGTTTTTGCCTCCTGACGAGTATGTCTTCAAGCCCGAGCCTACACCGGTTGACGGTTTGTCTGTTGAGAACGCCGTTCGCCATAAGCGTCCTAGTTTGATCAAGGCGCTAGGTATCTTCGACCGATTGTTCGCCGAATCCGAAGAGCAGGGTGTTACTTTCAAGAGTTTCATTGCCCGCTTCCTTCGCGAAGATGTCGTGTCGAAAACAACTCCAAAGTTTGCCAACGTCAAAGACCCCTTTGGATTTGGTCCGAAGAAGCTGCCGACCACTGAATCGGATCTACCTCAATACTATATCCCCATCATGTCGCCGATGTCTTTTGAGTCCATTGCAGCACCCGGTATGGATGAGGAGACGTTCTTCGTTGGGTTTGTCAGTGTCTGGCTCAGTTGGTTCGTTATCCCCATGCATCGCCACTTCATGAGAGCCTCGGTTATCTACCCGGCTCATCGTATTGCTGAGGGAACGCGATTGGCTATCGACATCCCGGCGCTGGCGCATCTTTATCATGGGTTGGGCACCGCAGCTAATACTTCCAACCCTGGCGTGGACGTGGTGAATTTTTCGCTTCATTACTTCACATCCTGGATCGAAATGCACGTGTTGGGGGCTTTTGCCATGCATCAGAGGCCCTCATTTTACGATGCCTACCCCTTCCCACGACTTATGCGATTAGTGGATGCTTCTGCCACCGACCCGACCCAATTTGGGGCTATTCGGGTGTTGATTTCTCCTTACGCTGCCGCTGGCGGGCTGGTTTTTAATGATCGGGTCTTGTCTACTCCCTCAGGTCCAGTTCAACAACTCTGGGACCAGTCGAAAGACAACGCACCTTCTTTGAAGCCCCGGGAGGCCGCGCACTTGTATACAATTAGACCGGGCTACTTGGTGTTTCGCCAGGACAGTGCAGCTCTTTTCATGCGGTAAAACCCGCATCGATTCACCCGACAGCTTGGATACGACCAGGGCGTTCCCTTTGAGGCTTTCATCGTTGCGCCGGTCCCTTCACTTGATGCCGTTCGTGATGCCGCACATCATTTCGTGAGGTTGAACACCGGCTCCAATTTCATGATCCCTGAAGCTGAGCATACACCCCGGTGCGTAGAGGCGTTTACAGGATGGTATCTCCATCGGGTGAACCCGATTATTCTTGAGGAAAGAAGGGTGCTTCTTGGTCATGATGCCCCTCCTCAGGCTCTGGGAGCTAAGCTGTGACCGAGGGCTCCGGTCCGCTTCCCTCTGAGGGAGATTGGCACCGCGCTCATTCCGGGGGAGTCAGGGGTAGACCTTACTCCAACAGCTGGTATGCCCTTGGGTTCCCGATCGCGGGGTAGACGGGCCCCAGTAGTAGCACCACCGCCGGTGGCAGCACCGCCCCCCGTGGCGTCGACAATGGCGGTGTCATCCTCGGTTGTGGCACTGAGCGAGAGTAATAGGGATGAGGGTGTCGAGGGCGATTTGGGTCGGCATCGCCCTAAGGCTTCGCGAGGAAGGAAGCGGTCATCCTCGGCGACCGGCTCTGGGTCTAAGCGGCGGAGGAAAGCGGCCACCAATCTGCTCGATTCTTTGGCGGAGTCTGAGCCTATTCTTGAAGACGAACCATTGGCCCTGCAAGAGTCAGACGCTGGACTTCTCTTCCCGAGTTCGGCCGATGAGGAGGCCGCACAGTTGGCCGAGGCCATACGGCGTTCCAAAGACGTATCTCATAACGCCAGGGTTCCGAAGAAGTCCTATCCCGCTGTAATTTTTTACGAAGACCCTTCGTGGATTTGGCGGCGATTTATCGGTCCTTTGGAGGAATGGGGGGAAAGGGCTCTGAAGCAGGCCGCTTCAGAAGACGCAGCGGACGCACTTTCTTTATGGACCGGCGGCCATGAGTCTACCCTTGAACCCCGGCGAGCCCACCTCCTTGAGAAGGAGCAGCGGCTTGAAGAAGCCTTATTGAGGGCTTCTTTGCGCATCGGTACGTTGTGGTTCTTTTTGTAGTTTTTCAGATTATTTATGCCTGTGCATATGTATCCTTATTCTTATTTGAATCGTGCAGAATCTTCGATGCTGGGGGAGCTCCTTACGGGCCCATTAAAGCTAAAGCCCGCCGAAATTCTCGATGAAGCCTTGCTTGATGTGGAGGGGGCTGATGAGGCTGCTCCTCTCATGGTAGAGCCTCCAGCGGCGGTTCTTGATCAGGGAGTGCTTGCCCCTTCGGGGGAGGCTCCTTTGGAGGTTACTTCTCCAACGGCTCTTCCCAAAGGCGGCCCAGAGGCTGAGATGGAGGTCGTGGGGACTACCCTCCCTCTGTTGGAGCCCGAGGTTCCGGCAGAGGCTGTCGAAGCCGCTATCCCCCCGACTCAGAACGAATGAAGTGTTGAAGGTAACCCTCGGCATTTTAAATTAGCAACCCTTCCATGGTCTAAACTCTTTTATCTTTCCCAGAACTGCGCGGTTTGGCGGCTACTATCGCTGATCTGTCGCCTCGACAATCATTTCAGCGTTTATTGGAGATGGCAGCTCCGCAGGCGATCTCCCCTCAGCGCATTGTCCTTTCCTCTGGGCAGGGTTAGCGTCATTCGCCATTTTTTTATTATAGCATTGTCACCATTTTTTTTTGTGAAATGACGTTGATGTCTCCTATATAGTTTTGGAAGCTGACGACGAGGTTGAAGTCATTGAAGGGCCAGGGGAACCTTCAGCACCTACTTGTATGACTGTCGGTAAGCGAAATTTTATTATAATCCCATTCGTTCTATGCTTAAGGATTTTATTGACATCTTTCAAATTTGAACAGCCCTGCCAGTCTCCACGGCGTTGGAATCGCGCATCGTGATGCCGCCCGGTCCTTATGCTTTGCGGGCTTCAGAGCGCTTGACCCAACTAAGCCTTGTCTCCCTCTCATCTTTTATTGAGGAGCTCTGTGCTGGTAGCGCGACTACAGCCGAAGCGTTTTCCACCAAGGCTAACGGTTCTCTCCCTTTTCTTGCCACCTATCATAGTGAGGAGGTGGTGCGGGTTTGGGTGGAGTTCTGTAGGAAGGTGGAGGCTTGTTTGTACGCCCTTGAACGTTCCCACCTTTCCTCGGAAACTGTGGCTGCAAAGGAGGAGTTACGGGTGTTGATAGCACGGTGCGCTGCAAACATGACGTCGTGCGAGAAGAGGCTCGGCCGTAAATTCTCGAAGAGGGAGTTGGCTTCTAAGGCGCTGAGCGAGCTTCAGGCCAGCCTCACAGCCAAAGCCAACAAAGCATACGAACTCTGGCGGGTGCTTCAGGAGTCCATAAAAGAGGTGGTGGCTCTCGATAAAGCCGCCACGTTCACTCGTGAAATGATCGAGGCCCATAAAGCCACCGAGAAAGAGCTTGAAGCTCGGCTTGCTTCATATCAGGCCCAGCAAGCTCAGGCGGAGGCCCGTCTTTTGTCGATCTTAAATCATGAGGCCGTGGCCCAACAAAAGCAGGATGAGCTGACCAAGCTGCTAAATCGCCCGCCGGCTTGAAACATTTGTATCTTTTCCAGCCTTCTTGTATATACTCATAGATGAGAGTATTTTCTTTTGTTCTTTCATGAATTGTACTTTGTATCCATTTTGGTTTATGAATAAAAGATACATCTTTCTTCTCAATGATGCGTCTCCTTTTTGTTGAATGTGTTTTGCGGACAATTTATCTTGATCTCCTTGCAGGGCAGCGATGGCTTAGGATTCAGGATTAAGATCTGCTTCCTAAGACTTTTGCACTTTATGAGCCACGAGGGCCTCATAAAGAGTTTTTCTCCCCATGGGTCGAGAGGAACCCATAGGTATAAGTTCTTCTTAAGAATCGTGAGGATTCTTAAGCGGGTTGTCCCTTGAGAGTCGTAAGGATCTCACAAGAGAGTTTTTCTTCCTTACATATCGTGAGGACCTGCAAGTGCTGGATGTGGTCACCCTTATTTGTGTTTCATGGAGTCAGGGGTTTCTCGAGGCATCGTAGTTTAAAGACGTCGCGGTCAAGGTTAAGGACCTCATAGTCCGTGGATTTAAGGACTCCACAGTCCGATGTTAGTTTTAAGACATCACGGTCAAGGTTAAAGACCTCATAGTCCGTGGATTTAGGGACTCCACAGTCCGATGTTAGTCTTAAGACATCACGGTCAAGGTTAAGGACCTCATAGTCCGTGGATTTAGGGACTCCACAGTCCGATGTTAGTTTTAAGACATCTCGGTCAAGGTTAAGGACCTCATAGTCCGTGGATTTAGGGACTCCACAGTCCGATATTAGTTTTAAGACATCACGGTCAAGGTTAAGGACCTCATAGTCCGATGTTAGTTTTAAGACATCACGGTCAAGGTTAAGGACCTCATAGTCCGTGGATTTAGGGACTCCACAGTCCGATGTTAGTTTTAAGACATCACGGTCAAGGTTAAGGACCTCATAGTCCGTGGATTTAGGGACTCCACAGTCCGATGTTAGTTTTAAGACATCATGGTCAAGGTTAAGGACCTCATAGTCCGTGGATTTAAGGACTCCACAGTCCTATGTTTGGTTGCAGGGACCCGTCACCTCTTTGAAGACGTTGAGGAATTACAACGCCAGGTATCAAAGGAGTGAAGAGATGTACCCTTAAACCAAGGCAGAATCCGTAGGGAATCGGGGTGGTTGATTGTTAGTTTTAAGACATTACGGTCGAGGTTAAGGACATCATAGTCCGTGGATTTTAGGGACTCCACAGTTCGGTGTTTGCTCTGGATGCTTCACACGGGTTCACTGCCGTGCTTGGCGAGGACCAGGCTCCGCTCTGGGCGTTTTCTGCGGGGTCAAAGAGTGACGTTATCCGTGTTCCACGTAACCAGGAATTTTGCACTAGATGCTTCATACGGGTTCACTGCCATGCTCGGCGAGGACTAGGCTCCGCTCTGGATGCTTCACACGGGTTCACTGCCGTGCTCTGCGAGGACCATGATCCGCTCTGGACGTTTTCCACGGGGTCAAAGAGTGACGTTATCCGCATTCCACGTAACCAGGAATTTTGCACTAGATGCTTCACACGGGTTCACTGCCGTGCTCGGCGAGGACTAGGCTCCCCTCTGGATGCTTCACACGGGTTCACTGCCGTGCTCTGCGAGGACCAGGATCCGCTCTGGACGTTTTCCACGGGATAAAAGAGTGACGTTATCCGCGTTCCACGTAACCAGGAATTTTGCACTAGATGCTTCACACGGGTTCACTGCCGTGCTCGGCGAGGACTAGGCTCCGCTCTGGATGCTTCACACGGGTTCACTGCCGTGCTCTGCGAGGACTAGGATCCGCTCTGGACGTTTTCCATGGGGTCAAAGAGTGACGTTATCCGCGTTCCACGTAACTAGGAATTTTGCACTAGATGCTTCATACGGGTTCACTGCCGTGCTCGGCGAGGACTAGGCTCCGCTCTGGATGCTTCACACGGGTTCACTGCCGTGCTCTGCGAGGACCAGGATCCGCTCTGGACGTTTTCCATGGGGTCAAAGAGTGACGTTATCCGCGTTCCACGTAACCAGGAATTTTGTTGATTGTATTCGTATTTCACGGAATTGGGATTTGACTTTTCGGTGATCAGGATATCGCCGAGCCATGGAACTGGGAGTTACCGCTGTTCCGCTTAGCTTAGAGTTGTGTCCGTTGTTACGAGACGAGTGTTAAGACGATCTCCAGGTCTCCTTTGGCCCGTCGAGATTTGGCTTCTTCTCCTGATGAAACCTGGGGGGGAGGATGATATTTTTTTGTTTACGCCCTTGGATTGTATACAGGGTGTGATGGAACATCACTTGTAGGGCATAAATTAAAACTCTCTTTTTTTTATTTATTTTATTTCTCTTTCCGCGATGCTCTATCATTTCAGCTTTTATATCGCGAAAGTCGCGATTGCCCATCATTTCGGCTATTTTTCGCGGTGCCCAATCATTTCGGCTATTTATTTATTTTCTACTCGCTGCTTTTTATTGTGAGTTGCCCCATCATTTCGGCTATTTTTCATGCATACATTTTTACTTGCAGCTTTTTATTGCAAGTTGCCCCATCATTTCGGCAATTTCGTAGGCATGTGTGGCTTGCTAGCCTTTTCGCTGCAAGCTTGGGTCTTAGACGCCTCTTTCGGCATCAGCATCGCTACCACTAGGATATTGCCAGGAGCGAATCATCATTTGCCTTTGTCGATGTTGAACAAAGGTGGCTTAGCAAACAGGGTTAGGGTCCTGTCGACTAAGGCTTTTGACTTCATGAGCCGTAAGGGTCTCACAAAGGTATTTCTCCCTACAAGTCGTGAGGATCTTGTAGGTGTATTTTCTCCCTAGGAATCGTGAGGATTCCTAAGTGTATGTTCCTCTGCAAGTCGTAAGGATCCCGCAAGAAGGCTTTCTCCTTATAGGTCGAAAGGACTTACAAGGGTTGCTCACCATATGGACATATCCCTAGTCACGGGTGGGACTTTGCTGGGGAAATGTTTATTCACGCCCGTGGATTGTATACAAGGGTCAGTATTGAGCCACTTGTAGGGCAATGTCGAAGGGTATGGGGGATTTTGCTTAAGCACAGGTTTAGGTCTCTGTGACTTAAGACTTTCAAATCTTATGAGCCGTGAGGGTCCCATAAGAGAATTCTCCTTACGAGTCGTGGGGATCTCGCAAGTGTATTTTCTCCTTAGGAATTGTGAGAACTCTTAAGTGTGTTGCTCCTTTGTGAGTCGTAAGGATATCACGCGGGTGGTTTCTCCTTGCAAGGTCGTGAGGATCCCGCAAGTGTCCTTTAACGAGGTTGCGCCCTTTCGGGTTTTCACAAACACTCGCCGGTAGCTCTGCTGTTTTTACTCATGGAGCCCTTTCGGGTTTTCATCCGTGCCCTTCTTGCTTATGGACATACCGTTTTTTTTATTCTCTTTATTTTATTCTTATTTTTTTTTTACGAGGTCGCGCCCTTTCGGTTTTTCACGAACACTCGCCGGTAGCCCTGCTGTTTTTACTCACGGAGCCCTTTCGGGTTTTCATCCGTGCCCTTTTTGCTGATGGACATACCGTTTTTATTTATTTTCTTTTTCCTTCCTTTTTTTTTATTCATCTCGTCAGCCTAAGGATGCTGCGGTAGTAGTTTAGGGACGTTTCGGTCCGTCGTTAGTTTAAGGACGTTTCGGTCCGTCGTTAGCTTAAGGACGTTTCGGTCCGTCGTTAGTTTAAGGACATTTCGGTCCGTTGAGGAGAGGGCCGGCTACTACTCATAGAGCTTTGAGCTTTAGGAAGATAGCGAGCGGACATAGTCGTCGTCATCTATCATTGACCTAGGCTGTGGCTCATTAAGCATGGTATTTCTTTAGGAAGCGGCCGTTTATTGGCCTGAAAGGCCTTTCACCATGCATGTCCATGAGTAGATAGGCCCCACCCTGGTAGACCTTATCTATGATGTACGGGCCTTCATAGTTTGGCTCGAATTTTCCCCGCTTGGCGCGATTGGGGATCATAGGTCTTTTGACCACTGGTACGAGTTCGCCTTGGCGGAATGTCCTCAGCCTGGTCAATCTTTCGTACGAGCGCGTCATCTTTGCTTTGTAGGCCTCTAGATTTTGTTGCGCTATGAGCCGGGTTTCATCGAGGGCATCAAGCTCCTCAAGCCGAAGGTGAGTATTTTCTTCGTCCGTCAACTCGTAGTAGACTGCCACTCGTAGAGAGGGTAACTCTATCTCGAGGGGGAGCACTGCTTCCGTCCCAAATACCAACGCGTACGGCGTTGTGTTCGTGGCTGTCTTAAACGTAGTTCGATAGGCCCAAAGGGCCTCTTGCAGCCTCTCGTGCCAGTCTTTCTTATTTCGGGACACTGTCTTTTTTATGATCTTTGTCAAGGTCTTATTGAAGGTCTCGGCCAGACCGTTAGCTCGTGGATTGTAAACTGAAGAATATCTCCAGTCTATATTGTGCTGCTGCGCGAAGCGGCTAATCTTATGGCTTCTGTAGGCTGGCCCGTTATCGGAGATAATCCGCCGTGGAGTTCCAAACCGATAGATGACGTGCGTCTTGAAGAAGTGGAGGATATTCTCTGTCTTCATTTCCCTCAGCGGTACTGCTTCTGCCCATTTGGAGAAGTAATCATTTGTCGCCAGGATGAAACGATGTCCCCGGGAAGATGCTGGTTCGATGGGGCCGACTATGTCAGTCCCCCACATTTCGAATGGCGAGCTAGCCACCGTCGGATGTAGTGGATTCGGATGCTGGTGGATGAAATCCCCGTGGATTTGGCATGAGTGGCATTGCTTCGCATATTCGAGGCAGTCTTGGATCATCGTAAGCCAGTAGTAACCCATCCGTTTAATTTTTAACTTCATCTTCGGGCCTGCTTGATGAGAACCACAGATTCCGTCATGAACCTCTTGAACGACTCTTTCTGCTTCGTCAGGTCCTAAACATCTCAGCCACAGAGAATCAAACGACCTCTTATACAGAGTATCATTGACGAAAGCGAAAGATAGAGCTCGTTTCATAAGCTGATGTCTTGAGGACGCTTCATCGGGGATTCGGTGGGACTTAAAGTAGTCTATGAAGACTTCCCTCCAGTCCTCAACCTTCTCACGGTCTTTTATTTGTAGGGTCGTCTGCTCAGTCGCTCCTTTTTCTTCGTATGATTCGGGAGATATTTCTGCTGGGGCGAGCACTCGACGGCTTTGTACCATGATTTTGACGTCATCGAGGTTCTCGTCAGCCAATTCTTTAGCGAGCTTAGCTAACGCGTCCGCTTTGCTGTTTTCCGCACGTGGTATGCTTTCCAAAGTATAGGAGGGAATTTGGGTCAACAGTTGTTGCACCTTTTCACCGTACTTCACCAGCTCCGGTTTGCACGTTTGGTAGTCGCCGTTTACTTGACTAACGACCAGTTGAGAATCCCCTTATATGAGGAGGTTTTCAATTCCCATGTCAATGGCGATCTCGAGGCCTGCTATCAACGCTTCGTATTCGGCTTCATTATTCGTCCTCGGCTCTGTTAAGGAGAAAGCGAAGCGCATTATCCCTCCTTGTGGGGTCACGAAGATAAGACCTACTCCCGACTTGACTATAGGGGTACTTTGTTTGCGCTTTTTCATGGAAGATGCTCCATCGAAATAAAGTTCCCATTGGGTATCACCACCGTCAACCGCGTCAAATGCATGTTCGTCCGGCAAATCGCAATTTAGAGGAGAGCCGGCAGGTACTGGATGCTCAGCAAGGAAGTCGGCAATGGCTTGGCCTTTCACTGCCTTAAGAGGCTGATAGGTTATTGAAAACTCCATCAGGAGTAAGGCCCATTTAGTGAGTCTCCCCGTCAATATGGCCTTCGACATTAGATATTTTAGGGGGTCCACCTTTGATATAAGACGGACTTCATGTGCCAATGCATAGTGCCGGAGTTTTGTTACCGCAAAGATTAACGCTAGGCAATGTTTTTCGATCGGGGAGTAATTGCTTTCTGCCCCCAGAAGAACTCGACTTAAGTAGTAGAGTGCCCTTTCTTTCCCCTGGTCATTCTCTTGCACCCATAAGGCGCCTAAAGAACCTTCGAGGGTGGTTGTATAAAGAATGAGAGGCTTTCCCTTAACCGGGGCAGCCAACACTGGGGGGTTCTGCAGGTACTTCTTGATCTCGTCCAGTGCGCCTTGACACTTGTGATCCCAAACGAATGGAGTTCCCTTCTTCATCAGGTGGCTGTAAGGACGGCACTTGCCTGAAAGATTGGCGATAAACCGCCAGATGTATGCGAGCTTCCCTTGGAGAGACCGCAACTGTTTGAGGGTTCTTGGCGGAGGCATTTCCATGATCGCCTTGATCTTAGATGGATCTATTTCGATACCTCGGTGTCGGATGATGAATCCCAGGAATTTATCCGAGGAGACTCCGAACGCGCATTTGAGGGGATTCATCTTCAAATTATATTGCCGAAGGCGTTGAAATACAGTCTTCAGATGCTCTAAATGCTCTTCGTATGACATGCTCTTCACTACGAGGTCATCAATATAGCACTCGACGATGTCATGTATGAGATCATCGAAGATCTTTGTCATAGCCCTTTGATAGGTAGCACCGGCGTTCTTTAGACCGAAGGGCATAACCTTGTAGCAGAATATATCCAAAGGGGTCCGGAAAGCGGTGTGCTTCTGGTCTTCGGGATGCATCTTTATCTGATTGTACCCTGATGAACCGTCCATAAAGGAGAAAACCTCGTGAGTGGACGTGTTATCTATCATTAGCTCGGTTATCGGTACTGGAAAATCGTCCTTCGGGCAGGCTTTATTGAGATCCCTGAAATCCACGCATATGCGCACCGTCCTATTTTTCTTCATTACCGGGACGATGTTGGCAATCCAGTCAGGATATTGGACTTCTTGGATAAATCCAGAATCGATCAGCTTCTTGACTTCGGCGTTGATGCTCATCTCAAGCTCGAGCCGCATCCTTCTTGGCGCCTGCTTGACTGGCTTGATATCCGGGGATATTGCTAATTTATGCACAGCAATCTCCGGATCTAATCCCGGCATCTCGGAATAGTTCCACGCGAAGCAATCTTTATGTTGTAGAAGCACGTCCTTTAATGCAGCCACCCTTTCTTCAGATAGCCGCTCACTGACGAATGTCGGTCGCGGATCGTCTGCCGATCCCAACTCAATCTTCTTGAGGTTATCTGCAGTAGTATGTATGCCATCTTCCAGTTCTTTCGGAGCCGGTGGAAATTCTGAGATTATCTCATCATTGCTGTTCTCAAAGCACCAGGGAAGGTCATCCATGTTCTCGGGCTCTTCTTTTAATATTGTAATCATGTAACAGGTGCGAATCCGCTTCCAAGATTGATGTGGATCTGGTTCCGCTCTTGCGGCTTTAGGTTCGTGCCTTTGTGGCGGCGTTACCTTCCAGCTGCTGGATAAAGCAAATCTGCCTTGCTGGTACTGGTCTTCGACCCAGTTCTTGAAGGTGAAGCAGTCTTCGATAGGGTGTCCTATGGCTCGGTGATAAGAGCAATAGCTCAGATAAGAAACCTTGTTAGCTTGCTCAGGGTGCTTAGACTCTGGAAGCGCGATCATTTGATGTTTTATAGCGAGCTCGAGTAACTTCTTCGTCTTGTCTCGGGGGAAGGAATACGCTCGACTCATCTTCTTCATGAGGGACAAATCCGGACCGCGCAATGCCCACTCACGTGACTCTCTAATCCCGTGTCGTTTTTGTCGACTCTTTTTTTTGCTTCTTGACTTACTTCTGCTTTCGCGTCGGGCTTTTTGCACAACGGGTTGACAGGGAGGAGCATCTTCGTCTTTTACAGCTTGTTGAAACAGACGTTGCGTCCTGGCCTTCTCGTAGATGGCCATCTCGCGGTTGTGGTCTTCCCGAGCATTTTGACCTGCTTTCCTGATAAGCTTGTCCACTTGTTCTTCAAATGACGGACTCGGCACTTCGCTCGCGGGATCCAGTTTTGACGAGGGGTTAGTATTCCCCGACAGGGTGTCCTCCTCCTCATCGAAGTTATATATGGCGTAGCTGCCGTAGACTCGCTCCCGTTTCCCGGATCTTACTTACCCAAGCCCAAGCGTTTCCATTCTCCCGTTGGGCAATTTGCGCTGAGTCCCAGGGACATTCCAAATCCTGTTGTAGAACCGAGCTTGTCGAACAGTCTGTTTTAAGGATACTCCTTGACGCTTCAATAGCCTCTTTAGTCCATTTGTGTAATATCGGGGCAAATGGATGGGTTGGAGCCTGTCGAGTGTAGCGTCCATGCCATGCCATATCTCTTTCTCCACTCTCGTCTCTTTGGATTGGTAGAATATGATCACTTTTTCACCCTTTCGCCTGGGAGGGACGTAAAACGTCTGCAGGTCCTGCACATTGTGAGCTTGAAGTGCGTCAAGATCCTTGTAGTGTTTCCGCGGCACCATGGTGATTTGCAAACTCTGATCATCACTAGGGGATGCCTGTATTGACAGCCGACTGGAGAACACGGCATTAACTTCATCTTCCGAGTCACTTCCGAAGATCAATATGGGGGCGGACGGTCCCGGGTTGATGCGTCGAGACGGCCTAGCATAAACTATCTCTTCTTCTTCTTCGGTATCGCTCCCGAAAACAGGGATGGTGGCGGCGACTTTGTTCTCCGGCTTGCGACTCTTTTCTGTATCCTCGAAGTCTGGCAAAAAATACTTTGCATCTTCGTACTTGCGGACTTCGTTCACGGAGAATGGGTTCAGCTTACTTGTTACGGTATACTCGAAACCGTCCTTAAAGTACTTCATACACTGATGCTGTGTAGAAGGGATGATGTTGTACACGTGTAACCAAGGACGACCGAGCAAGGCGTTGTAGCAGGTCTTGGCGTCAATGACGTGAAACTTGATGTCCGTGACGAGCAGTCCGAAGCGTAATGTCAATATTACGGATCCGAGAGTCCGTGACTATTGGGAGTCGAAACCAGAGATGGTAATTTTGTCACGAGCGAGGTGCTGCACGCTCATGCAAATTTCCTTTAACACCCGAATGTTAAGGAGATTGACGGAGGATCCATTATCTACCAGGATCTTGCCTATCTTGATATCATGGCAGTATCCAGAGACATATAGGGGACGATTGTGGTCGCATGTCCCGAGGAGGAGGTCTTCGTCACCGAAAGTGATGTCGGCCGTATGCACTTCTTCCAGTTCATCCTTCATCCTTTCCGCGGCGTGGAAGGTTTGGAATTGCTCGGGTTCTTGTAACGCCTTAATTAGTGAATCTGGCACTTCTTTTGATAATAGGAGGGCATCGAGAATGCTGAGTTGAGAAGGTAGCTTCCTTAGGTGCGCTAGGATGTTGTAGTCCACCTTACCCTTCCTGGGAGGGTCCTTGGTAGTCAGCTCTTTCATGACTTGGTCATCTAAAGTGATATCCTCAGTGACCTTTTCCTTTCCCTTATCTTTTCTATTTGCGGGCCCGAGATTCTTTTCCGGGAGCGTACGATTGCGCAGCTGAATGTTTTCGCAGGCCTCTGGTTCTTCCTCTTTCCCTAAAACGGATTCTTTAAAGAGAGGGCCCAGAGCCATTTCTTCATCAGAGTCGCTCCCAAAGGTGAGAACTTGTGACCCTCCGGCGTTAACCATGTAATAGTTGCCAGTAGTTCTGTTGTGCCCGTCGGCAGTACTTCTTCGTTCCCGACGAGTCTTGCGTTTCATGCGCTTAAAATGTTGCCGATGAGCAACATATCCCTGCCACCATATCCTAAAGGCGTCGCACTCCTCCGTAGGGTGTGAAATTTTCCGATGATATGCGCAATAATTAGGGTGCCTCTCCGCCCCATTGAGCGTGTTTTCTTCCGAGGGTGGTAGCTTCATTCCCATTGACATGGCTTTGGCAAACCTTTTCCTCGTCTTGAATATCTTTTTGTCTGCCTCGGATGCCTTTCGATCTGGCGGGATTACTTCAACTCTTTCGTTTAGTCGCCTGCGTTTGGCTCCTTCCGATGCGGCCATCTCACGCTCCTGATCCGCTTTACTCTTCAGACGAATCTCGTCTAGAAAGGCGTCGATCATTTCATCTGTTGGCCACACAAGCTCTGGTTCAGGCTCTGTCCCCAGTTTCTTAGTGCCAGGAGTTTTTTCATCGTCGGTAAACGAGTGGGAGATTACGTTACAACTCACCACATATCCCTCGGATTCATCCGACGAGCTCTCTCCATCATCTTCCTCTTGAAAGATGTGGTTGAGGAACTCTTGCAGCGTGACAGGAGTTCACGCCTTTTGATTGTACTCTTCCAGCGCGTCGATTTGCTTCTGCAAGTTCGTGCGCTTGTCTCCAGGCTTCACGGGCTTCTTAGATTTCTTCTTCTTTTTCTTCGAAGATTTTGACGGTAGGGCATGAGTACTTGGGCCATCACCACCGCTTTTTGTAGTTGGGCGCGGCCTCAGCATTCCTTCAATGATCTGGGGTTCCAGCGGGTCCTTCCATTCGACTGTCGGGCACGCATGAAGGTCCCTCAACATTCTTTTGGTTTTAGTTGGCAGCACGACCTCCCATGGAGCTTCTTCAATAAAGGAACAGGTTTCCCCCGGTGTATCTGCTTTCTTGGGAGTATGCGGTTGTGGCGGGTTCACCTTCCACTTTTCGGACAGCGCAAACTTTTCCTGGAGGTATTGATCTTCAATCCATCCTTTGAAGACGAAGCAATCCTCAATCGGATGACTTACCGTTTGATGGTAAGGGCAATAGTTGGGGTTATTCACCTCAGTGGGTTGTGGCGGTCGTCTTGGATTTGGCAAGTTTATAAGTCTGTTGCGTACTGCCAGCTCGAATAATCGTTTTGTCTTGTTCCGTGGGAACGAGTAGGGACTCTTCATCTTCTCATTATAATACCGGCGTCTTTCTTCCAGTTGATCCGTCAGCTTTGGGGCATTGGGTTGCTGCTGGGCATTCGCGACGAAGGTTGCCTTTCCTTTACCCTTGTCACTCCGAGGCTCGGGCTTCGGGGGAGACGGTCTATGACCCATCTGGTCCATCTGGGCCAACTTGTCGATTAGAGCCTGGAATGTGGTTGGCTTAAAGAACATCATAAACTGGGAGATAGTCGCGTGAGGGTCTAGGGTTCCCACGAACATGCCCACCGCGGGCGCTTCCTCAATGCGCTGCTCGCATTTCGACCACAAATTTCGCCAGCGTATAGCGTACTGGACCCACGTTTCTCCTGATTTTACCCTAGCATTAATCAATGCCGTTATTGGGGTGTGTTCGCTGGCGCTCCCGAACCGCTGAGTGAATAGCAACTCCATTTCAGCGAACGTCTTGATAGAATCGTTCGGGAGTTCCGAATACCATTCGAACGCTGTTTCTGATAAGCTGCCCACGAACTGGCGAAGCAACAGTTTATCATCACCGCCGGTGTTACCACAAAGGGCCCTGAACTGGGCAACATGTTGATGGGGATTGCCGGTCCCCTTATACACGTGGAATTTTGGTATTGTATAACCCGGCGGATATTTGATTTGGTCGTACCAGCTTGGATACGGCCGCCCCGTTTTTACGACTTGACCAGCTGCCTCAGTCGCATGATGAACCCGGATTTGCTGGGCTATATAGTC
Organism: Agapanthus africanus; assembly: GCA_030015575.1. NCBI lineage: Eukaryota > Viridiplantae > Streptophyta > Magnoliopsida > Asparagales > Amaryllidaceae > Agapanthus > Agapanthus africanus. The sequence continues at coordinate 690,262,309 of CM057339.1, read as the reverse complement.
GTCCAAGTCAGCCTTAGAGATTGTCTCCTCCTTGGCCGTTGAGAGGGCCGGCGGAGGATTCGACGTTTCTCCCCTATCGTCTTCAAGTATGGTCGGGGGATCTTCAGCGGGAGGATCTTGTTGGATCATCATTCCCACCATGTCTTGGAATAAGTGGGCTATCTGCTTTATATTGGCCTCTTGTTCCGCAGCCTCTTTATCCTTCTTTTCCAACATCCTCCGGAGGAACTCGGCGTCAGTTTCCTGTTCTTGTTGCTGATCCGAGGAAGCCTCGGGGCTTTCTTTCGGCCCAGTAAACGCGGCCATTGCAATCATCATTTCCTGGAGCTTTTGCTGTTGCTCCTGAGCTTTGGTTACTGACCGTGTAAGCGGTCTATGGCCTGTAGACGCACGGCTGTCTTCCTTCCCCGACGCCATGTATACAGTATGGACCATCCTACCCCCAGCCTTAGGGCGTCTGGGTTCAGCGCTTTTAGCTCTCGTTGCAGGCCCGGGGATCTTCTCCGGCCTCCTCTTTTTATGAGCAGTGGAAGTTGAGGGGGCCGTTGAGGTGGGCACCCAGACAGCTTTTCGTGGCTTAGCCTGGTGACTGGCTTCCTGTTGGATTTTCAGCTTCTTGTGCTGGCGGGAGAAGTTTGGATCGATCATTGAGTATCGGGCCTGCCGCCAGACTTTATAGATTCGGGAGGACAGCCGTTGAGGAGATTGGGGCTGTTCTGTTTTTACTTCTATAGCTCTTTTCAGCGGATGGGGAGATTTCTTTAGCGCCGTGGTAGGAGAATTCCTACGCACCTTATTTAGCATCTCAAAGTTGTTCCCAGTTGGAACAGCAGCATTAACTTCTGCCATCGGGGCTGGAGGAGTTAGCCCAGAGGGAGAGTTGCCCCCAGCCTTCCTCATTCGACGCCAGTAACGACGTCAAGCGCGTCGTGCTAATGGAACCGGCTTGGTGAGGGCGATAACCTCGTCTTGCCCCCTGTGTAGGTAGGGGGTCGCTGCTGGTGTCAGCCTGTCAAAGACCGATGTCCTTTGGGTAGCAGAAGCGGGAGCTGGAGACGTCAATCTTGTAAAGACCGACTTTTTGGCAGGGGAAGCCGCCTTAACGACTTCAGGAGCAGGACTGGTTACTTTCTTAAAAGCAGCCTTCTCTGGGATTGCAGGCCCCATTGCGGTTCCACAGGAGCTCTGGCCCAGTCTTGAGAAGACCGAGGCACTAGTGTTGGGCGACCCGTTGAGAGGGGCCGCGGCAGGGGTAAGACGATCAAAGACCTACTTCTTGGGAGCTTCCGTTGTCAGCACCGGAGCGGTGAAGCTTGTCGGCGGGAGCATGGTCCCAAAGAACAATCCTGTGGTGGCTCGAGTGACCTGTTCCGCTGGCATTGTGAATAGCGAAGCAGCTTGGGGTCCGTAGGCTATACCTCCTGGCGAGGCAGAGCGTTGGTTGCAATTGCAGTCCTAGCATGTCGCACAAGTGGAAGCCATTGATTCTTTGCTTTCTGCAGCAAACAAAACACCAAATCTTAGTACTTCGAAACCCAAGGGCAACCATTAGCGAACCGCGATTGGTTCGCGAATCACGACACACGAAGTGTGGAGTGGAAAGAGGAAAAGGTCCCACCGGGCGTGCCAGAATCTGTTCCCCTCCGAACGGCGGCCGAGACGCATGGTCGTCTCGCCTGAGGCTCGGGGCAGATGCTAATTGGTGCTATCCGTCTACCTCTCCGAAGATGCCAAGTTGATTTATGGCACTGTATATCGAAGGTTTAAACGGATGCGTCCGATGTAGCAGATTTCGTCAGATTCCCCCTCGCTTGAGGGGTTTTTTATTGTGGGGACGCTCTTCCCTGCAGGCGCAAGCCCCTGCAGTTAATTACGCTACCACATCACGGTAACCACTTTCTCCTTCTCCAGATGGTCACTTCGTGTCGTGTGTGTTTGTTTTATGTTTAGTTGCCCGTGGATTGTATACGGAGACTGAGTTATGTCGTCGCCCGTAGAGCGTGGACTAGTCCAAATCCGTATTATCTTAGATTTGGGTTTGGGGGTTTGGGTTTAAGGATACGTTAGTCTCATTTGAGACTAAGATCGACTTAAACGTTTGTTAAGGATACGTTAGTCTAGTTTTTAGACTAAGATCAACTTAACGGGATCGTTTAGATCCAACAAGAGAGCAATAAAATGGGGGCTCTGTTGTTTAGTTTAGTGACATTACAGTCGGTAGGTAGTTTAAGGACATTGCGGTCCATGGGTAGTTTAAGGACATTGCGGTCTAATGTTAGTTTTAAGACGTTGCGGTCAAGGTTAAGGACCTCATAGTCCGTGGATTTAAGGACTCCACGGTCCGTAGTTAGTTTTAAGACATTCCGGTCAAGGTTAAGGACCCCATAGTCCGTGGATTTAGGGACTCCACAGTCCGTTGTTAGTTTTAAGACATCACGGTCAAGGTTAAGGACCTCATAGTCCGTGGATTTAGGGACTCCACAATCCGTTGTTAGTTTTAAGACATCACGGTCAAGGTTAAGGACCTCATAGTCCGTGGATTTAGGGACTCCACAGTCCGTTGTTAGTTTTAAGACATCACGGTCAAGGTTAAGGACCTCATAGTCCGTGGATTTAGGGACTCCACAATCCGTTGTTAGTTTTAAGACATCACGGTTAAGGTTAAGGACCTCATAGTCCGTGGATTTAGGGACTCCACAGTCCGTATCAATATGTGGTCATCGGGACCCGTCACCTCTTTGAAGACGTTGAGGAATTACAACGCCACGTATCAAAGGAGTGAAGAGATGTACCCTTGAACCGAGGTAGATTAAATAATCTTTTGCCCAATTTGGAACCAAGACCAATTAATTATATTATGAGCCCGTTGGCTCAGTTGAATTTGAATTGAAGACTTATGGCCAGCTTGGGCTAAGTCCAATCATGTTTAGGATGTTGGCCCTCTGTTGGTCCATTAGAGGAGAGGCTTTGCCTCTGGATATTTAGCCAATTGGACTGAAATTAGTGTTAAACACTAGCAACAGGGGGTTCAAATTAGTGTTAAACACTAGGGCAAGTCAGTGTTAGACACTAGCAACAGGGATCTCAAATTAGTGTTAAACACTAAGATAATCAGTGCTAAACACTGGTGGCAGAGATTTTAATTTGGTGTCGAACACTAAGAAAATTAATGTTAAACTCTGTCAACAGAGATTTAATTTAGTGTTAAGCACTAAGAAATTCAGTGTTAAACCCTGCAAGAAAGCTCTTTAATTAGTGTTGAACACTAAGGCAAAACAGTGTTTAACTCTGGGCTCAGGGGTTCCAATTTAGTGTTAAACACTAAGGCAAGAGGGGTCACGTGAGGGCACCCTCCCTTTATTTTATTCTGTCAAATGTGATGGGCATCTTGGTGCTTGTATGTTAAAGCTTCTGCCAAGGGTCACATGGGTCACGTGAGGCACTGCCTCAAAGGGCCTTTTCTGTGGGTCTTTTCGGGGGTCACGTGGTAGCACGTGACCCTGCCTCTTTGTATGTTTTTCTGTTAATCCCTTTGAGAATTAAATTCTTCGCAGGGTTGAACCCTAACAATAATTTTTTGAGAAATTAAATTCCTATTTCCTTCTGAAGATTTATATTCTGGGATAGAGTTGAACTCTGAATTTTCTGTAGGAATTAAATTCCTCATATATGTGAAGAACTGCATTATATCATAGGGTTAAACCCTAATAACAGCTTTAAGGAATTAAATTCCCACTCTCTTTTAGAGAATTATTCTGAGGAATGAGATTCTGTCATAGGGTGAAACCCTAATTTCTTCTTTCTTAAGAGAATTAAATTTCTGTTATTTTAACAGAACTAAGTTCTTAACTAGGGTTAAACCCTGATTCTGTTCATTCTGAAGGAATTAAATTCCCATGACATAGGGTTAAACCCTAATTTTATTTTAAAGGAATTAAATTCCTATAGTTCTGTGAGAATTAAATTCTCAAGCTTTCATTCCCTCTCTATGCTTTGGATCCGCATGGCAGGATCTCAACCCAATGGGAATTAAATTCTCAATTCAAGGGGAGATGTGCACTTTACAGATCCTCCACTAAAGAGAGAACTATGTTCTTCTGTTTAATATCAGAGTTAAACTCTGTTGAGAATTAAATTCTCTTTTGAGGCCTTCCCTTTCTTACCTAAGATTTTCTTTTGCAGAAGATCCAAATTCCTCCAAAGTATCAAGGCTCTATTTTTCTCTCTATGTATCGATCCCTCTCTATATGTCCCTCTGTGTGTCTCTTGGCTCCTATTTATAGGAGAAGCAGCAGAATCAATTAGTTTTTGATGAATCTTTCATTGAGAGATTTGATTTGTATTCACCATTCGTTTGGACCTTTGGATTATTAGGTGAATTTTATTCACCGTTGGATTTTAAATCAGAGATTTTCCTTTGTTATTTCGATTAGATTTTAAGGGGAAATCTTTCCAAATTCAAGATTTTTCCATAGATAGGTGATATTTAATCACCTTTCAATTTTTAATTCAATCGGTTCCAAATAATCATTTTCCTTTGGAAAGATTTGAGTGATCTCTTCAGAATTTGATTCTGTTAAATAAATAGGCTTTGAAAGTCGGTCACGTGTGGCCACGTGACCTCTGGTCACGTGTGGGCACGTGACCCCTGGTCACGTGTGGGCACGTGACCCTTTGGAACGAGCCCTCTTCTTCTTTTTGCGCTCTGCCTTCTGGCCGCTGCTTAGCCGTCACGTGCCACCACGTGACCCCTGGTCACGTGTGAGCACGTGACCCTCGTCTGGAGCCTTTTTCTTGATTTAATCAGAGAATGAGTCCGCTGCTTTTAAATGTCACGTGCCAACACGTGACCCCTGGCCACGTGTGAGCACGTGACCTCTTCTGAAGCCTTTTCCTTGATTTGATCATGGAACTGATATGCCTTTGAAGCCGCTTTTAAATGTCACGTGCCAACACGCGACTGCTGGTCACGTGTTAGCACGTGATGCCTCTTCTGTAGGCTTTCCTGATTTTAAATCAGGAAACAGCTAGCAAAGCTTTTTCAAAGAGGAAAAAGAAGAAGAAAATCCTTTTGTGATGAATAATGAATTATTGTTGTGTTTACAATTGCAACCTAGGGTTAAGCATGACATGCTTAACACTTGTAGAGACTTTACCATAGGTTAAGGTTTGGGTTGGGTTAACAAATATCTAGCAAAAATAACAAGAAAAGTGGACAAAGTCAAAGCTTCATGAAGCTTCCTTAATACCCATCCAAAACCTGATCCATAACCTTAACCCTAATCCAAACCCAAACATGGTTAAATCTCAAAACCTTTGTTGCATTTGTAACCCTAACATGTTACAATATTATATATCACATATATAATATATAATGTAACAAAATATAATAATACAATTAATATATATTGCATATACATCAATGTATTACCAAGTGAGAAAAAGAATTTTTAAGTGAGCTTATATTAGTTAATGTAATGTAATATATCAAATATATAATTATACATTAAATTATCGAATCAGCACTTGATTCGATAATCCGGCTATTTCACAAATAACTGACTAATATAACATGTATCAGTTCATCGAATCAACACTTGATCCAATGACCCGGCTATATCACATATACCCCGCCGATATCACATATCGCGAGAATCTAATACGGTATCACATACACGTATTATTCTCGGTCCCGCACATATCACATATGTGCTCCTACTCCGTTTTGCCTGAGCCAGGAAACCTCTGTGTAGGACTCTAAAGAATCGTCAATACGCCGGTAGTAGGTGATGATCATATCAAACACCCACAAGCTGCAACCGGTCAGCTAAACGTAACAGCCACCCAGGTATTGAGCGATCAGAAGATCAACAAGCAAGCATGTACATTCTCATGTAAATCCAACCAGTAACACTCCCGTACAGTCCGGTCTCTTCATCTGATATGTCGCATATCTAGTCTAGGGTGGTAAACGTCAGACCCCAGTAACCGATAAGTCATGTCGATATGAGGTCCATAACGGTTCGAGAAACTACTGTTAACACTTACCAGTAAATCTCAGCAACCCTGGCTAGGGATTTCCAGTTATAGCCAATCGAACACAGCGCAACATCAACTCCCAATACCGGGAGAGACGAAACCCCTCCTATTGCTCATTGCCTCCATGTGATTCGGGACTGTACCCAAAAGCCACCATTTTGCACGTTCTCTTGAACATGGTAAGGTGGAAATCAAAGCACAGTGGGAATCACACAAGACTCTATGACGATCTCGGGTCTACAGACTAACCTGTACCAGTGTCACCAGAGAACTGCCATCTGCCTTAGGTATAATACCATCTGGGAGTTCTCGGTGAGTCCGTCCAGTGTACCCAGTCTCCACTGAGCACCCGTATACTTTCTCTGATGTCAAACACCAATGGATATGAGATCATCTATTGCCCATCTACATGGGTCGAGAAGCTATACGCTAGTCTACTCTGGTATATTGATGCCCTGTCTCGACACACCTACGACTAGGAACATTTGAAGGATGTACTTAGCGACTACACTGTCCCCACTAGTATGATATGCATCATAATCCTGGTAGTCAAGTACTCATCCTAAGGGCTTTATCAACATGTAACATAGAAACAATCAGAGTACATGTTAAGATAAAAAGCAACCAGATAGCATATTATCATGTCGAGCAAGAAAGTCCTCCATATATATGTTTAAGTATCCACTACAATATACATGGTATGTACAGTAATGGCCTCTAGGGCATACATATCACTATTAATCTCCCACTTGCACTAGGGTCATCCGTTGTAGTATCTCATACCCAACAATCAGCTATGGTTGAAGTATCTCATACTCAACCATCCCATAAAAGTCTCTACGGGGAAATAGGCCTTTGTGAGTAGATCTGCGCTGTTGTCCTCTGTATCTACTCTTCTATCCTCGATCTCCCTGGAGATCATCATCTCCATGATCAAGTGATACTGCCTAAGAATATGTCTGGATCTTTGATGGGACGGGGGTTCCTAGGAATAAGCCACAACTCTATTGTCACACAATGGTAGGAACTAAGTTCATCTCATGAACTAATATATATCCAGACTGCCTCTTTGGTAGCATCCTTGGTAACGATGTATCTAGCCTTTAATCGTCTAGTTTGCTACGGTATCTTTCTTGGAACTCTTCCAACATACCGTTCCTCTACTGAGGGTAAAGACAATGCATGTGACTGACATTCAGTCGACCTTATCACCTTGGATGCTATCCAGTGATTCTCCCCAGGATCATCTGATACCAACTCACTACACCTGGTGAGAATCCTAACATCCATTTAGATCTATCTCATAGATCAAAACCTAGGATTTAGGAGGTATCACCTTGATCCTATATGGAGAATCCATATGATAAGAGGAGATTGACCGAGCGTAGCATAGGAAACTCCTTCCCTATCAAGAGTATGTCATCCACGTACAATACGAGGATCACCACCATACTCTCTACTACCTTTTTGTATATACAAGGTTCATCTACCATTTTGATAAAGTCAAACTCATTGACTACCACATCAAAAAAAATGTTCCAACTCCGCGATGCCTGCTTTAACTCATAAAGCAATTTGCACACATTTCCGCTACTCTCACTGTCTACGAAGCCCTCTGGCTGTGTACTTATAGACGCTCTCTTCTAAATCATTATTTAGAAAAGCATTCATGACACCCAACCGCCAGATATCGTAGTCATGGTATATAGCAATTGCAAGTAGGATCTGGATGGACTTAAGCATACCTTTGAAAGTCTCAACTTTTCCATGTACACCAAGTAATCTTCTCAAGATATAATTGCTTCTGGTGGGGATTTAACCCTTCAGATAAAGCAACCAAAGTCCATACTTTTTTGGTGTATATGGATTCCATCTTAGATCGTATAGCATCCAGCCATTCTTACAGAGCCCCTACTCTTGATGGCCTGCTCGAAACTAGTTGGGTCATCATCTCATGATGCAATCCTCACTCCCACTGTCATAGAGAAACCGAAGTATCTCTCAGGTGGATGAGGAACCCTACCAGATCGGCAGAGAGGCTGAGGTACGTCGGAAACTATTGAATCATCCGGTTCTACCAAATCATCAGCTGCAGTTTGTATAGCTGGAACTCCTTCCAGTTCTACCTCATGACCACTAATTCCTTCACAAGAAATTTCCTTTTTCTCAAAAAGGTGGCATGTCGAGAAATAAAACACTTTTTGTTCCTCGGTTCGGTAGAAGATATTCTCTTGCGAATACTTGGGATATCCAACAAACTTCCACAGAATCTAACCTTGCCTCAAGTTTGTCCGGATTTTGCTTTTGACATAGGCCGGACAACCCCAAGTCTTAACATCCTTAAGAGATGGGATCTTCCCATACCATATCACATATGGAGTGGTAGGCAACTGATATGATTGGAACCCTATTCAATAGGTATGCAGCTTCTTAAGTGCATATTCCCAAAAGGAAATAGGCAACCCAGTAGTACTCATCATAGAGCACACCATATCACATAGGGTGCGATTGCTCCGCCCCGATGCACCGACGTGCTGTGGTGTATACGAAGGAGTAATGCTGAGAGAGAATCTCATTCTCTTTTAGAATAGTCCAGGAATTCCGTGCTCTAGTATTCTCCTCCCTGATCTCATCAAAAGACATAATACTTATACATGTTTTGGTTCTCTACTTCTAACTTATATTCATTGAATTACTCAAAAGGTTCAGACTTGTGTTTCAACAGGAACATATGTCCGAATCTTGAGATAATCAGTGAATGTAATGAAGTACAAAGAACCGGTCCTGGCATATGTAGACAGGGGACCTTACATACATCATCATGTACCAATCTCAAGAGTTCACTAACTTTTTCTCTGTTTCCAATAAACGGAGCTATGGTCATCTTTTCTTTGTGACATGACTGGCAAGTTTCACAAGATGTAAATCCAAACTAATTTAAATATGCATCTTTATGTAACTTCAGCTAGTCGGGTCGCATTGATATGACCTAGTCTACAATGCCTCAAGAAGGATTCATTCATTTCTGAACTCTTCCTCTTGTGTGTGTTCTGTATGTTAAGAACTGTGATTTGATTTAGAACGTATATGCTTTTAGATAACGTGCCTGAACCGATCAACTCTGGATATAGGAAAATGTTCAAAATATTATCCAACAATACAAAATTATATCCTTCTTTACTAAATAAAGAGACTGATATGATATTGTATATCAGGTTCGGTATCTAATAACAATTGTTCAGAATCAATGTATTTGGTAATACAGGGTGATAACTGCCAACATACTTGGCTGCAACACTTGCACTGTTTCGAACTCTTGAAACTTATCACCCATTATCAGTTCTCTATCTATCTGTAGCCCATGTAACAGATTACATATGCGGGATTCTGTTCCGGTATCTCATACTCAGGATGTAAAGGATACTGAGAAAACAGTTCTCGATAATGAACACACCAGAAGAAGATGCATCAGCATGTATTTTCTTCATTTGGGCGGCACGGGGATCCTGTTATTCCCCTATTTCCTACTCGGTCTTATAACATTTTTAAGTTGGAGCGGGACCAACGTTCCCTAGCGCAGTATAACAAGCGGGTTCAGTCAATACATCCGTATTATTATCTTGATTAAGACGTGACATGGTCGCTACCTGGAGAGAGAGAAGAAAACACTCAGCGTATGCTCTTGCAAGATTAGATTAGTTATTAATATATCTAATCAGGATGGCTCCCACTATTTTAGTCAAATCTTCCTTCAAACCCTAAAAGGAAAGACTAGCCGGGATTAATTACACCCTACAACTTCGCCAATCTTTCAGCCAGGCCAGTGCCGGTACTTTGAGGGAGGTTCCCTGTCACGACCCAAGGTTTGGCCCGTGACCGGCACTTAACCACGTAACGTCTACAGGCGTAACGTGACTAAGGGAACCGGGAACCCAGAAAACAAACCAGTGAAAGTATAGAGTGTGATAAGAATTAAATGAAAAACACCAACTAGCATGATAAGAATCTAAGTATACAATCCCAAGATATCAACATACGACGCCGTAGCGAAGCTCAAGATCCACAAGTGGGAACATCACAGATAGCATAAAAACTGCATAAGAAAAGTCGGCTCACAACGAGCACGACACCAGAACACAAATAAAGTACGACATCGTCCTCACACTGTCTCTAAGTCAAATACATACATGGTAGATGGAGAATACTAGATACAACAATGTACATACAGAAAGATAAACAGATACCGCACAAAACCCACCTATCAGCAAAAGAGCTAGTACACCAACTATGGGGGTATCTGTGTCAAAAGATGCAACCGCAGCCTGCCGCGACTACTCCGAAGGGCAACCTGCAAACACTGTGGCACAACGGGGGTGAGTTGCCAACTCGTGAATAGAGATAACATATAAAGGTAATCGCGAGCATGCACGTACTACGCTACTCTATCATATGTCAACAGATGATATCAATATGTGATACGCAGTATGTGCAATAATCATGCAAGTTCTCTATCAGGTACTGTACTACTGGGTGAGGTACCAATGCTCTATCAGGTAATGTAACTACAGGATGAGGTACAAATGCTCTATCAGGTAATGTAACTACAGGATGAGGTACAAATGCTCTATCAGGTAATGTAACTACAGGATGAGGTACAAATGCTCTATCAGGTAATGTAACTACAGGATGAGGTACAAATGATAAATGCTGAGCAGGGGAAATATAGTATCTACACGGAATGTCAACGTGGGATATATGTATATCGGTGTCCATCAGTACACCCAGATCCCCCAAATAGCTCAGGCGCCGGCACCCCATCGGCCCTCAATCCTGTACACCTCTGAGAGTCCCGAGTGCCCAACATCGGCACCCAAATATCATAAATAATCGTGTCCAGCATCGACACGCAAATCCTCATCCATCGGGCCCCGTCAGTCCGGGTCACCCACATCCATCTATAGACTCTGATCAGTATACTCCGGATAACTGTCAGGTCCAACCAATCACCGGTAGGTAGTGGTCCCTCTGCCAGGCTCACCGTCTACTGCACAGCGAAACCGTTCTCGCCCCGGGGTACCATACCGGGTCCACCATATACCCGTAATCGGCCTCAACCGCCTCCTCGATTCGGGTTTCCATATATCACTCTAGCACCGAGAAAACACATGGTGGACGCACCGAAATATCATATCAAGGGAACCAGGTTTTTAAATGATTACATATTTTAAATAGCCACGGTTCCCAAATCCAGAAATCACATATAATCCAAACAAATACAAGTCAATGATCCGATATGATATGTGCGTCAAATGTAAATATCCGGTCAAGTTACATATAGATAAGTTACAAGACAATAATCCGATGCGACATATGCATCAGGTATGAATATCAAATCATGTCACATATAATGTGCTACAATGCAATGATCCGATGTGATATGTGTAGCAGGTATGAACATCAAGTCATGTCATATATAATAAACTACAATATGATGATCCGATGTGATATGTGTAGCAGGTATGAATATCAAGTCATGTCATATATAATAAACTACAATATGATGATCCGATGTGATATGTGTAGCAGGTATGAATATATGGTCATGTCACAAATAGATGAACTAGAATGCTATGATCCGATGTGATATAGGCATCAAGTATGAATATATGGTCATGTCACAAATAGATGAACTACAATGCTATGATCCGATGTGATATAGGCATCAAGTATGAATATATGGTCATGTCACAAATAGATGAACTACAATGCTATGATCCGATGTGATATAGGCATCAAGTATGAATATATGGTCATGTCACAAATAGATGAACTACAATGCTATGATCCGATGTGATATAGGCATCAAGTATGAATATATGGTCATGTCACAAATAGATGAACTACAATGCTATGATCCGATGTGATATAGGCATCAAGTATGAATATATGGTCATGTCACAAATAGATGAACTACAATGCTATGATCCGATGTGATATATGCATCAAGTATGAATATATGGTCATGTCACAAATAGATGAACTACAATGCTATGATCCGATGTGATATAGGCATCAAGTATGAATATATGGTCATGTCACAAATAGATGAACTACAATGCTATGATCCGATGTGATATAGGCATCAAGTATGAATATATGGTCATGTCACAAATAGATGAACTACAATGCTATGATCCGATGTGATATAGGCATCAAGTATGAATATATGGTCATGTCACAAATAGATGAACTACAATGCTATGATCCGATGTGAGGTGTGTAGAAGGTATGCAATGCACTAGCTAGTAACCATGAACATGCAATATATATATGGAACACTATAAGGTCCTATCTGCCCTGACGTAGAACGCCATGCGGGCGATATCCCCGTAGATGTGAAATCTACTCACCGTAGTCTCTCGCTAGGTGTAGCCAACAACCTGCTTCCCTTTCTTCACTGCGTCCGCCGTACTCGCCTGCGAACCTAGAATTACACAATATATCATATGTAAGCTCGAAATCACACAAACGCGACATTAAAGCCCAACAAGTAACTCGTGTCGCGAACCAAGCGCGCGTGTGCGCGATACGCTAAAACGTGTGGTTACGCGTCTGAAATCACTCCGACGCGTCGCGATACGCAAAAACCCAAAACCCACACACACGTAACACGCGTGTCGCGAAAGGTTGAAAATACGGGAAAATAGGTATTCTACCCCAGATTTTGATACAGGAAAGATATTGAAAATATATATATACTAAAATAACCTACATATAAGCAGAGACCCACACACCCAAACCCCAACCCAAAACTCCCCAGTCTGGCCGCAATTTGCGGCCAGAATGCCATTTTTGGCGGCCAGACTTGGGAATTGGGTCCCCAGGTTTGGTCGGTGCACTCCATACCATACATACATGCTAAATCAATCACTAGATTTGTTCTGAAAAGTCTCGGATAGCAGCAGATTCTTACAGTGTCTAAAATCAGTTCAAAACACACATTATCCGACAAAAATGGAACTTTATGGTATTTTGATGAAATCTGAAACAAACCTAGGTCTAATCACTCACCAATAACTTGTTAATAAGCTAATCAAGCCACAACAACATAAGTTTTAACATATTACACAAAAACCCCCTTCAAGGCACTAAAAGGCACAAAAATGTGATATTTCTAAACTAAACATGCAAGTTAAGGAAATTGGGTGCTAGGATTAAGATTTATACCTTAAATTGACCTTAAAACACCAAGGGTTCCAGCTCTTCTCTCAGTTGTGCAGGTTTGCCCAAGAACACCTCAAAAACCTCAAGTTTTCATGGTTTAATGAAGGAAAAAGCATTGATGGTGTAGGGTTTTTGGTGTAGGGTTCAAGAGGAAATGAAAAGAGGAGAAAAGAGGAAGAAAGAAGTGTGGTTTCTGGTGAATTTCTGCAGGAGGTGCAGAAATGATTGGAAGAGAGAGAGAAGAGAGAAGAAAAGGTCAAGAAAAGTCAAATGTTTCACCTAACACCATGCCCTCTTGTTTTATTTGGACTTTGAATTATATAATGGGTTTTAGAAAAGATTAAATGGTGGGAAAAGAGTTTGCAACCATGCATATGAAGGGTTAACAAGTTGCAAGAAAAGTCTAAGTATGCAAGGTGTACACAAGCACAAGACCTATCCCAAAATGCACACACTACCAATAACAACTATAAATCCTACGCACACACAAACATAAAAACATGCACGACTTCTAATTATCACCAACACCAAACAAACGGGAAAATCAAAGTGTTACAATCTACCCCCCTTAAAGAAATTCGGTCCCCGAATTTAAAAATCTAACCCATACGCACCTTCAAAAAGATGGGGATACCTCTTCCTCATCTCGCTCTCGGTCTCCCAAGTGACCTCCTCCCTGCTCTGTCCACGCCAAAGTACCTTGACGGACGGTATCTCTTTCGACCTCAATTTCTTCACTTGTCGATCCAAGATCATCACTGGCTGCTCTGCATAGGAAAGATCGCGCTCAATCTGGATCGTCGGGTGCTGAATCGCATGCGAAGAATCATGAAGATATCGGCGGAGCATCGAAACGTGAAATACGGGGTGCACGTCTGGAAAACTGGGCGGAAGGGCTAATCGATACGCAACTGCACCAATACGCTCAAGGATCTCGAAGGGGCCTACGTATCTGGGACTAAGCTTCCCCTTCCTCCCAAATCTCATCACGCCCTTCATTGGGGAGACCCTCAAGAAAACATGATCACCAACAGAAAACTCAAGTCTGCGTCGACGACGGTCCGCATAAGATTTCTGCCTACTCTGGGCTGCTCTCATCCTATCGCGAATCAACTGGATCTTCGCTGTCGTCTCCTCAACGATCTGTGGCCTTAAAATACTGCTCTCACTGAGCTCTGTCCAACAAGTAGGCGACCTGCATTTCCTCCCATAAAGAGCCTCAAACGGTGCCATCTGAATGGTCTCCTGGTAGCTGTTGTTGTAGGAGAACTCTACTAAGGGCAAATGATGATCCCAGCTACCTCCGAAGTCTAATACGCATGCTCTGAGCATGTCCTCGAGAGTCTGAATAGTCCGCTCTGACTGTCCGTCGGTCTGCGGATGGAATGCTGTGCTGAAACTCAAGCGAGTGCCCAGAGCCTCCTGAAGCCTCTGCCATAGCCGGCTGGTAAACTGGGTGCCTCTATCGGACACGATGCATGTCGGAACTCCGTGCAGTCGCACAATCTGATCAATGTAAACCTGGGCATACTGAGTAAATCCGAAAGTCGTCTTCACCGGTAGGAAGTGAGCCGCTTTCGTCAAACGATCCACGATCACCCAGATGGAGTCATACCCTCGACTAGTCCTGGGTAGACCCACAATGAAGTCCATAGATATCTGTTCCCATTTCCACTCCGGAATGGGTAATGGCTGTAGCTCTCCCGCGGGCCTCTGGTGCTCAGCCTTGACTTGCTGACAAGTCAGGCATCTCGACACAAAATCTGCAATATCCCTCTTCATACCGTCCCACCAGTAAACATCTCTCAGATCGTGGTACATCTTGGTGGAACCGGGATGAACACTATATACCGATCGATGTGCATCCTCAAGAATCTCGCGCCGCAATCCCTCAGCATCCGGTACGCACAGTCTAGCCCCAAATCGTAGTATCCCCTGATCGTCGATCACGAACTCGGAAAATCTGCCCTGTCCCATCTGTGTCCTGATCTCTGAACAGCGGTCATCACTGTGTTGTGCCTCGTATATACGGTCAAGCAACTGTGGGCGTGCACGAACATGCGCCATCTGTCCCCCGCTCGGCGTAAACTCAAACTGTACCCGGCTGTCACATAAGATCCGCCAATCTGCCGATGACTGCCTCTGCACTGTGCTCACACAAGATAGACTACCCCCGGGCCTCCTGCTCAACGCATCTGCCACTACATTCGCCTTGCCCGGATGATATAAGATCTCACAATCGTAGTCCTTCACTAACTCCATCCATCGGCGCTGTCTAAGGTTCAGGTCTCGCTGCTGAAATATATATTTTAAGCTCTTGTGGTCGGTGAATATCTGGCACGACTCTCCATACAGATAATGTCGCCAGATCTTGAGTGCAAAGACCACCGCAGCCATCTCCAGATCATGAGTAGGGTAATTCTGTTCATGTTTCTTTAGTTGCCGTGAAGCATAAGCAATCACCCTGTCGTG
The DNA here is from genome assembly GCA_030015575.1 of Agapanthus africanus. Lineage (NCBI taxonomy): Eukaryota > Viridiplantae > Streptophyta > Magnoliopsida > Asparagales > Amaryllidaceae > Agapanthus > Agapanthus africanus. The sequence continues at coordinate 690,246,574 of CM057339.1, read as the reverse complement.
CTGCATCAAAACGCATCCCAGCCCCACTCGTGAAGCATCGCAGTAGACCGCAAATCCGCCTGATCCTGAAGGCAAAGATAGCACTGGTGTCGTGGTCAGTAGAGCCCGTAACCGCTGGAAACTGTGCTCACACTCCTCTGTCCAATCGAAGTGAACTCCCTTCCGGGTCAACCCGGTCAACGGTGTAGCAATGCGAGAGAAGTCCTGCACAAATCGCCTGTAATAACCTGCCAGCCCTAGAAAGCTACGAACCTCCGTCACTGACGTGGGTCTAGGCCAACTCCGAACTGCCTCTATCTTCCTCGGGTCGACACATATACCATCTCGTGTAATCACGTGCCCCAAGAAGTCTACGCTGTCTAGCCAGAAGGCACACTTGGAGAATTTGGCGAAAAGCTGATGCTCCCTCAAGGCCTGTAGTGAAATCCGCAGGTGCTGCTCGTGCTCCTCTCTACTCCGAGAATACACCAAGATATCGTCGATAAACACTATAATGAACAGGTCAAGATACGGCCGGAAAATACGGTTCATCATGTCCATAAATGCTGCTGGCGCGTTGGTGAGTCCGAACGACATCACCAAAAACTCATAATGGCCGTAACGTGTGCGGAAAGCCGTCCTAGGAATGTCCTCCTGTCATACCCGCAGCTGATGGTAGCCTGATCGCAAATCGATCCTCGAAAAGTATCCTGCCCCCTGAAGCTGGTCGAACAAATCGTCGATGCGTGGCAAAGGATATCGATTTCGCACTGTCACCTTGTTCAGCTGGCGGTAGTCAATACACAAACGCATGCTGCCGTCCTTCTTCTTGACGAACAAGACTGGAGCACCCCAAGGAGAAACACTGGGTCGAATAAGTCCCTTATCCAGCAAGTCCTGCAACTGACCCTTCAACTCTCTAAGTTCCGCTGGGGCCATCCGATAAGGCGGTACTGAAATAGGCCCCGTGCCAGGAACCCAATCAATGCAGAAAGAAATGTCACGCTCGGGCGGTAGCCCAGGAAGCTCGTCAGGGAACACATCAGGGAACTCGCTAACCACCGGAACCTGATCCAGAGGAACCTCTGTAGCTCTAGTATCGCAAACATATGCGAGAAATCCCTGACATCCCTTTCGCAAAAGCTGTCCAGCGCGAACAGAAGAAATCACACAGTGAGGGGTGGCACTACGGTCCCCCAACACAACAACAACCGACTCGCCGGGAAAACAAAATCGAACTGTCTTCTCGCGGCAGTCAACAGAAGCATAGCACGTGGCTAACCAATCCATGCCCAACAGAACGTCGAAGTCCAACATCTCAAGAAGGATCAAGTCGACCGGCAACTCTCTCTCGCCAATACGGACGGTACAGGATCGGAACACGTGCCTAGCAACAAACGACTCTCCCACAGGAGTAGTCACAACAAGCGGCTGGCCAAGCAAACCGGACTCTCTACCCAAACTCGGCACAAAGTGTGTGGATACGTACGAGTGCGTGGATCCGGGATCAAACAACACGTGTGCATCAACCGAACATACAGAAAGGATACCTGAGACCACCGCATTGGACGCCTGCGCGTCCTGATGCGTCAAAGCAAAAACCCGTGCCTGTCCTCCACCTGCAACTGACTGTCCCCTGCCGACCGCTGGCTGTCCTCTACCTCGGCCACCTCGTCCTCTATGAACAAATCCTCCACGACCACGACCTCTCCGTGTATGCGTCTGATGCGGAGTAACAGCAGGTACTATCGGCAACGCCGTCTGGGGTGGTGAAGGTGGTAATGTAACATGCGGTGCTGCCGCCCCACTCCGGGGTACCTCGGGACAATCTCGCACACGATGATAAGAACTCCCGCAACGGTAACATCCTGATGACGGTCTCTGGCCCTCCTGGGAATAGGAGCTAAACAATCGGCCTCGTCTCGAATCTCTGCCACCTGCAAGGTGCCTGTCACGACGCTGGAATGGCCGTCTCTGCACTGACGTATCTGCACGAACTCTCTTCGGCCCTGGAACTGCCGAAGTCTCAGCAAGGCGCTCCTCTACTAATAATGCTGCATCTACTGCTGCTGCGTATGTCTCGTAATGTTGCGCGCTGATAGCAAGGAATAATGGTGTGAGCAAACCTCGGACAAATCTCTTAACTCGCAACTCCTCAGTAGCCACTAGGTACGGGGCATAGATAGCTAGCTCTGTGAACAGCACGTCGTACTCTGCTACTGACATCCCTGGTGTCTGGCGCAAGGACTCAAATCTGCGTGCTCGGGCATCCCTAACACTCTGAGGAAGAAAACGGGCAAGGAATAGCGCTACAAACTCGGTCCAGGTCATAGGAGGAAGACCCGCTGCTCTGCCCTTCTCAACTGAATCACACCACTTCTGTGCAAGACCCTCTAGGCGAAAGCTCGCTAACTCGACCCATCTCGCATCCGCGCATCTAAGTGAACGACATATACGGGCCATCTTATCAAGGAAGGACTGGGGATCCTCGGCTGTGTCGGTGCCTGTGAAAGCCGGAGGCTTTAGCCTCATGAAGTCTGACAGCGATACCGTAATCACCTCTGTGGCTGCAGGGGCAACTGGCTGTGTGGTAGGTACCATCGCGGTCGCTGGAACAGGTGGAGCTACCTCTGGTCGCTGTGCTTGAAGCGTCTCAACTAGCGATCCTATCATGTCACGCATCTCCTGCATGCTAGATCCCACCGTTTGGCGCATCTCCTGCACACCAGCCCCTAGCGTGGCGATCTGATCTGTCAAAGGAGGAACAGTCTGCTCAGGTACAACGGGTGCACTGCCCGGATCAGTCCTCGTCTCGGACGAGTCAACTCGAATCTCGGCCCTCGCGGCCGCTCTCTGAGCCCTCGTAGTCTTTGGCGGCATATTGGCTGAAAGGAACAATAGGATTCGATAAGGATACGGAAATCGAATCACGAGAATGTATATACTCAAGAAGGAAATTTATATAAACAAGTCCTAAGGTCGCGTAGGCGGAGTACCGTATCGTGAGTATGCCGCGGAACATACACACGCTACGCTACCCTGCCGCAGCTACCTACTCCATCATACCAGGGTCATCCTACACTCCGAAAGGTAAAACCTACGCTTTGATACCAACTTTGTCACGACCCAAGGTTTGGCCCGTGACCGGCACTTAACCACGTAACGTCTACAGGCGTAACGTGACTAAGGGAACCGGGAACCCAGAAAACAAACCAGTGAAAGTATAGAGTGTGATAAGAATTAAATGAAAAACACCAACTAGCATGATAAGAATCTAAGTATACAATCCCAAGATATCAACATACGACGCCGTAGCGAAGCTCAAGATCCACAAGTGGGAACATCACAGATAGCATAAAAACTGCATAAGAAAAGTCGGCTCACAACGAGCACGACACCAGAACACAAATAAAGTACGACATCGTCCTCACACTGTCTCTAAGTCAAATACATACATGGTAGATGGAGAATACTAGATACAACAATGTACATACAGAAAGATAAACAGATACCGCACAAAACCCACCTATCAGCAAAAGAGCTAGTACACCAACTATGGGGGTATCTGTGTCAAAAGATGCAACCGCAGCCTGCCGCGACTACTCCGAAGGGCAACCTGCAAACACTGTGGCACAACGGGGGTGAGTTGCCAACTCGTGAATAGAGATAACATATAAAGGTAATCGCGAGCATGCACGTACTACGCTACTCTATCATATGCCAACAGATGATATCAATATGTGATACGCAGTATGTGCAATAATCATGCAAGTTCTCTATCAGGTATTGTACTACTGGGTGAGGTACCAATGCTCTATCAGGTAATGTAACTACAGGATGAGGTACAAATGCTCTATCAGGTAATGTAACTACAGGATGAGGTACAAATGCTCTATCAGGTAATGTAACTACAGGATGAGGTACAAATGCTCTATCAGGTAATGTAACTACAGGATGAGGTACAAATGATAAATGCTGAGCAGGGGAAATATAGTATCTACACGGAATGTCAACGTGGGATATATGTATATCGGTGTCCATCAGTACACCCAGATCCCCCAAATAGCTCAGGCGCCGGCACCCCATCGGCCCTCGAATCCTGTACACCTCTGAGAGTCCTGAGTGCCCAACATCGGCACCCAAATATCATAAATACTCGTGTCCAGCATCGACACGCAAATCCTCATCCATCGGGCCCCGTCAGTCCGGGTCACCCACATCCATCTATAGACTCTGATCAGTATACTCCGGATAACTGTCAGGTCTAACCAATCACCGGTAGGTAGTGGTCCCTCTGCCAGGCTCACCGTCTATTGCACAGCGAAACCGTTCTCGCCCCGGGGTACCATACCGGGTCCACCATGTACCCGTAATCGGCCTCAACCGCCTCCTCGATTCGGGTTTCCATATATCACTCTAGCACCGAGAAAACACATGGTGGACGCACCGAAATATCATATCAAGGGAACCGGGTTTTTAAATGATTACATATTTTAAATAGCCACGGTTCCCAAATCCAGAAATCACATATAATCCAAACAAATACAAGTCAATGATCCGATATGATATGTGCGTCAAATGTAAATATCCGGTCAAGTTACATATAGATAAGTTACAAGACAATAATCCGATGTGACATATGCATCAGGTATGAATATCAAATCATGTCACATATAATGTGCTACAATGCAATGATCCGATGTGATATGTGTAGCAGGTATGAACATCAAGTCATGTCATATATAATAAACTACAATATGATGATCCGATGTGATATGTGTAGCAGGTATGAATATCAAGTCATGTCATATATAATAAACTACAATATGATGATCCGATGTGATATGTGTAGCAGGTATGAATATATGGTCATGTCACAAATAGATGAACTAGAATGCTATGATCCGATGTGATATAGGCATCAAGTATGAATATATGGTCATGTCACAAATAGATGAACTACAATGCTATGATCCGATGTGATATAGGCATCAAGTATGAATATATGGTCATGTCACAAATAGATGAACTACAATGCTATGATCCGATGTGATATAGGCATCAAGTATGAATATATGGTCATGTCACAAATAGATGAACTACAATGCTATGATCCGATGTGATATAGGCATCAAGTATGAATATATGGTCATGTCACAAATAGATGAACTACAATGCTATGATCCGATGTGATATAGGCATCAAGTATGAATATATGGTCATGTCACAAATAGATGAACTACAATGCTATGATCCGATGTGATATAGGCATCAAGTATGAATATATGGTCATGTCACAAATAGATGAACTACAATGCTATGATCCGATGTGATATAGGCATCAAGTATGAATATATGGTCATGTCACAAATAGATGAACTACAATGCTATGATCCGATGTGAGGTGTGTAGAAGGTATGCAATGCACTAGCTAGTAACCATGAACATGCAATATATATATGGAACACTATAAGGTCCTATCTGCCCTGACGTAGAACGCCATGCGGGCGATATCCCCGTAGATGTGAAATCTACTCACCGTAGTCTCTCGCTAGGTGTAGCCAACAACCTGCTTCCCTTTCTTCACTGCGTCCGCCGTACTCGCCTGCGAACCTAGAATTACACAATATATCATATGTAAGCTCGAAATCACACAAACGCGACATTAAAGCCCAACAAGTAACTCGTGTCGCGAACCAAGCGCGCGTGTGCGCGATACGCTAAAACGTGTGGTTACGCGTCTGAAATCACTCCGACGCGTCGCGATACGCAAAAACCCAAAACCCACACACACGTAACACGCGTGTCGCGAAAGGTTGAAAATACGGGAAAATAGGTATTCTACCCCAGATTTTGATACAGGAAAGATATTGAAAATATATATATACTAAAATAACCTACATATAAGCAGAGACCCACACACCCAAACCCCAACCCAAAACTCCCCAGTCTGGCCGCAATTTGCGGCCAGAATGCCATTTTTGGCGGCCAGACTTGGGAATTGGGTCCCCAGGTTTGGTCGGTGCACTCCATACCATACATACATGCTAAATCAATCACTAGATTTGTTCTGAAAAGTCTCGGATAGCAGCAGATTCTTACAGTGTCTAAAATCAGTTCAAAACACACATTATCCGACAAAAATGGAACTTTATGGTATTTTGATGAAATCTGAAACAAACCTAGGTCTAATCACTCACCAATAACTTGTTAATAAGCTAATCAAGCCACAACAACATAAGTTTTAACATATTACACAAAAACCCCCTTCAAGGCACTAAAAGGCACAAAAATGTGATATTTCTAAACTAAACATGCAAGTTAAGGAAATTGGGTGCTAGGATTAAGATTTATACCTTAAATTGACCTTAAAACACCAAGGGTTCCAGCTCTTCTCTCAGTTGTGCAGGTTTGCCCAAGAACACCTCAAAAACCTCAAGTTTTCATGGTTTAATGAAGGAAAAAGCATTGATGGTGTAGGGTTTTTGGTGTAGGGTTCAAGAGGAAATGAAAAGAGGAGAAAAGAGGAAGAAAGAAGTGTGGTTTCTGGTGAATTTCTGCAGGAGGTGCAGAAATGATTGGAAGAGAGAGAGAAGAGAGAAGAAAAGGTCAAGAAAAGTCAAATGTTTCACCTAACACCATGCCCTCTTGTTTTATTTGGACTTTGAATTATATAATGGGTTTTAGAAAAGATTAAATGGTGGGAAAAGAGTTTGCAACCATGCATATGAAGGGTTAACAAGTTGCAAGAAAAGTCTAAGTATGCAAGGTGTACACAAGCACAAGACCTATCCCAAAATGCACACACTACCAATAACAACTATAAATCCTACGCACACACAAACATAAAAACATGCACGACTTCTAATTATCACCAACACCAAACAAACGGGAAAATCAAAGTGTTACAATCCCCGTGCTTTCGCACGGACCTAATTAAAATAAATCTCGTTTTCCCCGGGGCGTAACCCCGTTGACACCTTTCTAGACACCTACTTGATCGGCTAATTGTAATGTGTAAAACTCTCCCAGGAGTAACTCTTACTCGCGGTGGGTATCGGGATCCAACTATCTCATAGAAGGTATGCAATCTCAATGCAGATTTCAACACTTGAAATTTCTGATGATATTTTTCCCCGAGCGATCTATGACCTTGACAAGATCAACAAACCATATACCACAAGTCAAGTTAAACCCGTTATTTCCTGATTGAATTAACCCCACCCGCACGACCCTTGACAAGGTCGACAAAGTCGCACGACTGCCCTAATCCAATCGTATCATATGCTTATGCAGATAAGCACTAATCAGCTGCCGCACACTACGCCTTGACAAGGTCAACAAACGCAGCACGAATACTAACTATTACTTATCTGAAATGACGGAGGGCTACGACAGGTTTTTAAGAAAACCTTTTACGTAATGAACTTGATATCGTTGTAGAATCAAATGATTTAAATGGAGTGTTTTTTAGGCCTTTACTAGTTTTGCTAAAGAGGTCACTCCCGGTGAAAGGATCTCGGCTCTTTTCTCATCGAATGAGGTGCAGGATATTCACAATACCACTATGCAAAGCAAAAACTAGAAAAGCAATCAAAAGAAAAAACCGAGGATTATAGTATCTGCCAGTTATTGCTAAAGAGGTCACTCCCGGTGAAAGGATCTCGGCTCTTTCCTTATCGAATAAGGTGCTGGATGTTCTGCAAGGAACACCGCTGTGCAAAGCAAGAACTAGAGCTACTAGTTTTCGAGACAAGTTTCTACAATATCTTTAGGTTTCTTTTATTTCATTAATCTCATTAATTAAGTCCCATCTTTTAAGTTTACCTAAACATCACAGATAAATACAATGTACGCTTATGCCATCCGCATTCGCCTCGATGTCCCCTCGTGCACCGTTAGGTTAGGTAACTAACGGCAGAGCGGGGCAGTGCTAGCGCGGGTGTAAAACATAAGTAACGTCTATATAATATATCACATATACTGTATCATGTATTCATCTCATTAATATATCAAATGATCATATCACAGATATCGCAGCAGAAGAAACATATGAAATATTGGATATACTAGGATGTCCGTGTTTTATTTTAAGCCTGTATAAAACACGGATTCCACGGTCGTGATGAATAGCTAATCCCACACCCCTAGACCCCTACGAGAGCGGCAAGCAACCCTACCAATTCTAGAGTTAGGACATCCAGTCTCGACTCCTTGAGATGGTCTCCCTCTGGACCCTAGAACCCGGTTACTTGTGCTCCCCGCCTTGGGTTTATTCTAATGCGAAAAAGTAAATAATATACAATAGTGACATCATCCTCAACCCGGAAGTGCCCCAATAAAAGAATATTACATACAATGAATTTTACATGAATGAAAATGAAAAACTCTCATCTCACATAAAACCCCGACTATTCAAAACACGACGATCCAATATAACATCTCACAGCAACACATAACATCACATGTCATCAACGTAAGTAAATATGCGTATCCTAATTGTCATTGACGTATAGCAACGAAACCGGCGATACACCACATATTACACTTACAGTCGCAGAAAAGAAAGTGAAAAACTACAACAATTGGAATCCACAACCTCCTTAGACATCACATGCCAAACCAAATTAATTCCTTAGACATCACATGCCTAACAATTATAAACCCAGCATTTTACTCTCAATATCGAAAACACTTTTCAATATCAAGTCAGGAAATTCAACAAGATTCCCGACATCCTGATCGAATGCTCATTGGAAACTTTAGTAGACGGCCGCACCCCCCGATGCCGTCGACGAAGTGCACTAAGGCGGAACACCGCTGCCGCGAGCACCCGAACGGATGCTTTTGGCGACGGGGTTCTCCTACAGTCACTTGGTCGGGGCTATGGGGCGTGGCTATCTATTAAGTTTACCCGGCGAGTATCCACGTACACTACGTTATTGCGACGGACTTTTGATCGCATCAAAATCCCGTGGCAACCGATCAACTGAGACTAAAGTGCTAGATTTATAACATTCAAATTAGTTATCTCATAACTACATATGGATTCCAAATATTGTATCACATTACAGAAAAAGTTAGACGACGTTAAACATTCCGATCGAATTAACAAACACCCAAAATTTCCCGATTTGCTCAACACTTGAACTTAGTTTAAAAGCATCTATCACATGCCACAGTACCAATGGACCAGCCGTAGAAGGGTCAAACCAACGCCTCACATGTGGAAACGCCAAACTGCCACAAACCCTAAGGTTTAAAGTCAGTTCTGACGGTCACATAATCGAGTTAAGGTTTTCGTTTTTCTAGAGGGTCCACCGCGTTACTTGCACGATATTTGAATGTTCTTTAATTAAGGAAAAATCCAACACTTGAAAATTTTCCAGCAGGGGAAAAAGTGAGTTATTGATATCCATTCGAACTTTTTAACACTGTCTAAACAAACCGAAACAAAGCTAGAATTGCGAATACGAAACACTCTGAATTAGTTAATGTAGTAAATTAACATCACATGCAATTTTAGCAAAAACAAACAACACCTGAAGTACCAAACCCTAGAGATTAGAACACCACCCAAAACTGGAGCTCAAAACCCACCTGGGGGCTAGCCTGCTCGGATTTCCTAGCCATGTGCTCGGCCAAAATCTGAGCACATGGGTCCAGGTTTGGGGTATGTTCACTATGTATCTCATACATGATTCTTTACTTGTTTGGAAAATTTTTAGAGCTCATTTTAAAATTGACAGAAACTAGGGTTTTGCATCGGGTGTTTCGGAGTTGTTTCGGTTTCGTAATCCTACACTTATCCGTCTAATTCTCTAATTAGGCTCTGATACCACTGTTGGGATACCTACAACGGCAACAAGGTTTCGGGTGGCATCTCTCATGCCAATTTCAAATTTTTCCATTATAGATAACCCTAAACCTAGATCATTAACTAGAGAATCAAACAAAACTAGCATGTTAACACATTAACATTTAAGAGTTAGGGATTACAACCTTTGTAGTCAGTTCCTTCGCTTCATAAGCTCTGAGTTGAGGTCCCTTCGCTGCGATCATCAAGTACCCGGACTCTAGAGAGGCTCCATGAAGAGAAAGATGCAACCTTACTTCTAATCTTCAAAAATTAAGATGATCTACCTTGAAGAAACACTAACCCAAGCTCCCACTTCACTAATCAAGTATTAGTGAAGCAAACACCCTAATCTAAGTGGCTAGAATAGATGAGGATGATGAAATAGGAATTTTTCTCTCTTTTGTTTTCTTAATCTCATTTTAAATCACCACAAACCAAAAAGTTAGCAAAGCTTTTTCAAAGATGAAGAAGAAGAAGAAAATCCTTTTGTGATGAATAATGAATTATTGTTGTGGTTACAATTGCAATCTAGGGGTAAGCATGACATGCTTAACCCTTGTAGAGACTTTACCATGGGTTAAGGTTTGGGTTGGGTTAACAAATATCTAGCAAAAATATTAAGGAAAATGGACAAAGTCAAAGGTTCATGAAGCTTCCTCAAAGCTCATCCAAAACCTAATCCATAACCTTAACCCTAATCCAAACCCTAACATGGTTATATCTCAAAACCTTTGTTGCATTTGTAACCCTAACATGTTACAATATTATATATCACATATACAATATATAATATAGCAAAATATAATAATACAATTAACATATATCGCATATACATCAATGTATTACCAAGTGAGAAAAAGAATCTTTAAGTGAGCTTATAGTTAATGTAATGTAATATATCAAATATATAATTATACATTAAATTATCGAATCAACACTTGATCCGATAATCCGGCTATTTCACAAATAACCGACTAATATAAAATGTATCAGTTCATCGAATCAACACTTGATCCAATGACCCGGCTATATCACATATACCCCGCCGATATCACATATCGCGAGAATCTTGTTAGGTCCACGTTACCTCTCCCGGTACTTTCGGGGTTGCGGAAACGGTAAAACAAAATTTTTTCTAAACTTGGTAACATGGACCGTAAAAGCCGGATCTTTTCTAAACAATACACTAGCATCCTAACTAGAGATTTATCTACTCGGTTAGGGGTTATACCTCAACTTGAACTCCTTCTCTTCTTGTTGTTCTTCTCTTTGCTTGCTCCGATGGTTGATCCGGACTTTGGTCACCTCCGCGGCCTCCTTGAGTCGAAGACGATCCACCCGAGAGATGTACACCGAGCTCCACCTCGAGCCGAGGTAACTAGGGCAAAGAGATTGCCAATCTAGAAGCCCTAGGTTGTGTAGAAGTGATAAAGGGATGGTTTTGTCTTTGTGGGATCTTTATCTCTCAACACATGAGATCAAAAGATAAATCAAGAGGAGGAAGAAGAAGGAGGAGCTAGCAACCATGGTTCATATCTTTTTCTTCTCACTTGAAAAAAAAAAGAGAGAGAGAGAATGAGAATGAAATTATGAACTAAAGAAAAGTAACCATGGTTGCAATAATGCAAAAACAACATCATTGCTAATCCCATCAAGATAAAGTTTGATGGCTACATTGAAATGACCATTATCATAATCCAAAAGGAAAAGGAAAAAGAAAAGAAGAGTGTAGATCGCTCTTGAAAGTCAATGGTCAACACGGTCAACCGGTCAACAAAGTCAAGAGAGGTCAACGGGGTCAAATGGTCAATGCAATTAGCCATCATAAAATTATCACTAAAAGGATTAGTAAATGATGTCCGCGGCTCATAATGGTTTTGACCAAACGAACTGTCAAAACCCTAATGAGTCCGCCTCAAAATGGTTTTGACCGAATCAACTGTCAAAACCCTAATGAGCCTGCCACATAACGGTTTTGGCCGAACCAACTGCCAAAACCCTAATGAGGCACCTCCTCCTTCATCGCTCCGGAAAACTGTGCATACACACCTGCATCCGCATTCCGTAGAATGCGGATGCGCAGAAGACAAAACAAATCCATCCGTGCAATACTAGGATCCGGCTTAAACCAAAGCCCACTAGTACTGCCTGCCCGAACACCACACGCACACAAGTGTACGTAAGTGATCGCAGCCCTGCCGTAAAACCATACGGCCTCTACACATTTCGCTCAGTGCAGGGAAACTCTCTGTGTGGGACTCTAAAGACTCGACACAACGCTGGCAGTGGGTTTAACCACAGACCGCAAGCGGCACTAGCTGTACGTAACGGTCCCCAGGTAGATGTCGATAAGAAGGCCAATGAGGTAATCCCATCCGAACTCCTACTGAGCCTGTATGTGACAATCTCCGTACAGTCCGGTCTGTTCGTCTGATACATTGCATGGCGGGCCTAGTGGGGCGGTAAACGTCAGTCCCCTAATAGCGGTACAAGTCGTGTCGGAGTGAAGCCCAGAACACCCTGAGATAACACTGGAAACCTACCAGTATATCTCGCTTGCCCTGGCCAGGGACTACTTGTGTAATGGCTCTCCTAGACACAGCGCGATGTCAACCCCCAATACCGGGAGAGACGAATCCTGTCTAACCGTCACTGCCTACAAGTGCTTCGGGACTGCACCCAACTACTACCTGTTTGCACGACTCAGTAGAATCGTGGTAGGGCAGTAATCAAAGAACAGTGGGAACACACTTGAGGCGAAGTGACAGTGTCAAGTCAGAAGACTAAGCTGTACTCATGTCACCTGGGAACTGATAACTGATGATAGGTATAATACCAACCATCAGTTCCTGACGAGTCATGTCCAGTGTACTCGTAACCTAACGAGCACCCGCATACTATCTCAAGTACGACGTACTAACGGCTGTGGGACAGACCGTCTCCCGTGCTGGGATGAGAAGCGCATAGCTAGTCTACTCCGGAGTATCGATGCCCTATCTCGATACTCCCACGACTAGGGACGTGAATAAGGATGTGCTTGTGGATTACCCAGCCCCCACGAGTGTGATCGCCATCACAACGCCGGTAATCAAGCAAAGATCCTAAGGGCTCTACTAATGCGTATAGGTGATATAATAAAGAAACACATATGTACACATTAAAGCAGAGACAAACCAAGTAGCATACTACTATATTGAGCAAGATTGTCTATACAACTGTGAATATCCCAAGCTTCCATCAAGTAATATACATACTAGTATGATACAGTAATGGCCTCTAGGGCATATACACTAACAATCTCCCACTTGCACTAAGGCCATGTACTGGCGTATCGAAGATCTATCATCTCGATCAGCCGCTCGAACTGAGTCTGGGGTAAGGCCTTCGTGAATGGGTTCGCTGAGTTGTCCTTTGTGTCCACTCTCCGCACCTCGATCTCCTGGTGATCTATGATCTCCCTGATCAGGTGATACCGCCTTAAGATGTGCCTGAATTTCTGATGGGACCTTGGTTCCTTCGCTAAAGCTATAGCCCCATTGTTATCGCAATACAAAGGTATTGGGTCAACAATGGACGGAACCACCTGAAGTTCACTAATGAACTTCTTCATCCAGACCGCCTCTTTTGCGGCATCGCTTGCAGCAATGTATTCAGCCTCCATCGTCGAGTCTGCGACGGTATCCTGTTTGGAACTCCTCCAACATACCGCCCCTCTGTTGAGGGTAAACACAAAACCCGAGACAGACTTGCTGTCATCTTTGTCACTCTGGAAGCTTGAATCGGTAAAGGAATCGACCCTGAGGTCTCCATTACCGTAAACCAAAAACATCTCCTTAGTCCTTCTCAGGTACTTGAGAATGTTCTTCACTGCTGTCCAGTGGTCCTCCCCTGGGTCTGACTGATACCGGCTTACCGCGCTCAGAGCATAAGCTACATCTGGTCTTGTACATAGCATCGCATACATTATAGATCCTACCGCCGAAGCGTAGGGTATAGTGCTCATGCGAACCCTCTCCTCGTCAGTCTTAGGAGACATCTTCTTGGAGAGAGTAATTCCGTGCAGTGCGGGTATGTTACCGCGCTTGGAACCTTCCATACTAAATCTCTTTAGTACGGTCTCTATGTACCTGGACTGCGAAAGTCCCTGTAGTCTCTTGGATCTATCTCTATAGATCTTGATCCCCAGAATGTAAGAGGCATCACCCAGGTCCTTCATGGAGAACCTTTGTGATAAAAATAGCTTGACTGATTGTAGCATAGGAATATCATTTCCTATCAAAAGAATGTCGTCCACGTACAAGACTAGGAATACGACAGTTCGTCCTACAATCTTCTTATAAACACAGGGTTCATCTTCGTTCTTGATGAAATCAAATTCCTTGATTGCCTCATCAAAACAGATGTTCCAGCTCCACGATGCCTGCTTTAATCCATAAATGGATTTAAGCAACTTGCACACCTTCCCGCTGCTCCCACTGTCTACGAAACCTTCTGGTTGATCCATGTAAACGCACTCTTCCAAACAACCGTTTAGGAAAGCCGTTTTAACATCCATCTGCCAGATTTCATAGTCATGGAAAGCAGCAATGGCAAGTAGGATCCGAATGGATTTAAGCATAGCCACCGGAGAAAAAGTTTCGTCATAGTCCAAACCGGGTCTTTGACGAAAACCTTTTGCAACGAGTCTAGTCTTATAGGTTTCCACCTGCCCATCTACACCAAGTTTCCTTTTGTAGATCCATTTGCATCCAACGGGTTTTACCCCAGGTGGAGCAATATCCAAGGTCCACACTTTATTGGCGTACATGGACTCCATTTCGGATTGCATTGCTTCCTGCCACTTATTAGAGTCCCTACTGATAATGGCCTGCCTGAAACTGGTAGGGTCATCTTCTTCCAAGATGCAATCCTCTCGATCCCCGTCTATGAGAAAACCGTAGTATCTCTCGGGCGGATGAGAAATCCTACCAGATCTGCGGAGTGGCTGAGGTTCGTCTGGGGTTATTGAATCTAGCGGTTCCTCCAAATTTTCAGTTACATTTTGTGGTCGCTGAATTTCTTCCAGTTCTACCGAACTCCCACTAGTTTCTTTTGCAAGAAACTCCCTTTCTAAAAAGGTAGCGTGGCGAGATACAAACACCTTCTGTTCCTCAGTGTGGTAGAACAGATATCCTAGTGAGTCTTTAGGATATCCCACAAATTTACACAGAACTGACCGTGCCTCTAGCTTGTCCGGTTTCTGTGTTTTCACATAGGCCGGACAACCCCATATCTTAAATCGCTTAAGATACGGATTTCTTCCACTCCATATTTCATATGGAGTCTTAGGCACTGATTTGGATGGAACGTAATTCAATAGGTATGCCGCTGTCTGAAGCGCATGTCCCCAAAATGAAAGAGGCAACTCGGCATTACTCATCATGGAGCGAACCATATCCAGAAGGGTACGATTCCTCCTCTCCGATACACCGTTGTGCTGTGGTGTATAAGGAGGAGTAAGCTGAGAGAGAATACCATTCTCTTTTAAGTAATCTAGGAATTCCGTGCTTAAGTACTCCCCTCCTCTATCAGACCGGAGGATCTTGATACTTTTGCCAGTCTGGTTCTCTACTTCGTTTCTGAATTCCTTGAATTTCTCAAAAGCTTCAGATTTGTGTTTCATCAGATACACATATCCGAACCTAGAGAGATCGTCAGTGAATGTGATGAAGTACGAGAACCCACCCCTTGCATGTATAGACATCGGACCGCATACATCACTATGTACGAGTCCCAAGAGCTCGGTTGCTCTTTCTCCATGTCCGGTGAACGGAGATTTGGTCATCTTCCCTTTGAGACAAGACTGACAAGTTTCATAAGATGAAAACTCGAACGCATTCAAGAGTCCATCTTTATGCAACTTACTTAGTCTTTTCTCTCCGATATGACCAAGTCTACAATGCCACAAGTAGGATTCATTCGTATCTGAATTCTTCCTCTTGCGTGTGTTTTGTATATTGAGAACTGTATTCTGATTTAGAACGTAGATACCATTACACAGTGTACCCTCTGCAACCAGTACCTTATGAAGGTAAATGTTCATGATATTTCTATCAAGAACAAAGTTATATCCTTCTTTATCGAGTAAAGAAACTGATATGATGTTGCAAACCATGGAGGGTACATAGTAGCAATCGTTCAAAATCATAGTCTTGCCATTTGGCAATACTAGGTGATATTCACCGACGGCTGCCGCATTAACTTGTGCTCCGTTCGCTACTCTGAGCGACATATCACCCGGTGCAACTTTCCTACTTTTTCTCAGTCCCTGCAATAAATTACAGATATGAGATCCTGATCCGGTATCAAGTACCCAGGAGGTAGGGCTGACCGTAAAAGAGTTCTCAATTACAAGAACACCTGAAGTAGATGCAAAGCCATGCTTCTTCTTCAACTGGGTATCCTGGGAATCCATACAATCCCCTTTCCCTTGCTCATACTTATGACTGTTGTCATAAGTTAGAGCTGAACCAACGTTCCCCAGCCCCGAATAAGAATTCGGATTGGTCAAGCGATACATTTTATTATCTTGATTAGGGCGTGAAATGGTTGCTACCTGGAGAGAGAGAAAAGAAACACTCAGCGTGCGCTCTTGCAAGATTAGATTGGTTTATTAGTTTATCTAACCAGGATGTCTCCCACTGTTTCCTCAAATTCTTCTTAAAACCTTTTAAAAGAAGAACTAGTCGGGATTTAATTCACGTCACAATACTTGCTTAACCTTTCAGCCAGGCTAGTGACGGTACTTCAAGGGAGGTTTTCCAACGCTTTCGCGAAGTTTCTTAATTTAAGAACCTCTTTTCCCTGGGGGCGTAGCCCCGCTAACACCTTTCTAGACACCTACTAGGTTTATAGCATTGATCGTTAAGTGAAATAATCTCCCAAGAGTAATCCAACTCATCAGTGGGATCGGGATCCAACTATCACTGTGTGATGACCTAGATGGAATCCACTCTAGTCACCACACTCCAGAAGGTATGCTAAATCTGCAAGTTTCAGTACTTTTGAAACTCCCGATGTGGTTTTTGCCCCTAGGACCCAAGTGATCTTGACGGAGTCAACAAATCAAAGAGTCCTAGTCAAGTTCAACCCGTCATTATCTGGATTGCATTAAACCCACCCGCATAACCCTTAACGGAGTCAACAAGGTTATACGACTGTCCTAATCAATCCCATATACCGATACAAACAAGCAGCACTTAGTTACCGTACACTACGCCTTGACGGAGTCAACAAACGCAGCACGAATACGAAGTGTTACTTATAAGAAATGACGGAGGGCTACGGCTGGGTTTTTGGCAAAAAACCCGTTAACGTAATGAACTTGATATCGTTGAAGGAACCTGGCAATCTTTTTGAAAATATAATGGCGAAAACTTTTTGCTAAAGAGGTCACTCCCTGTGAAGGGATCTCGGCACTTTCCTCGTCGAGTGAGGTGCTGGGCATTCATAAGATGAATACCTCGATGCAAAGCAAGAATAATCGACTATAATGAAGTTATCACCCTGACGCAAACTTTTTGTCCAAGGGGTCACTCCCGATGAGGGGATCTCGGCCCTTGCCTCGTCGAATGAGGTGCTGGGCATTCATAACCGAATACCTCGATGCAAAACAAAAAGTGAACGTCCTTGTAATAACAGCTTTTGAAAAATTGTTCCAACAACGTCTTTTAGGTTTATTTTCTTGCATTAGTTCTTTTAATGCGTCCCATCATTTAAATCCTACCATTGCAGAAAACAACCAAAATATGACGTACGCTTATGCCATTCGCATTCGCCACGGGGCCCCGTCATCACCCGTTAGGTTACTTAACTAACGACAGAGCGGGGGCTGGGCTAGCGCGGCTGTAAAACATAAGCAACGCCTAAATAGTTATTATATATAGATATATAGCAATGATAGCCAATCCAGATCACAGATGAACACTTTGGATATACTAGGAACCCGCGATTCGTTCGAGCCTGTAACGAAAAGCGGATTACACGGTCGCGATGAATAGCCAATACCCCACCCAAGACCCCTACGGGGGCGGCAAACTACCCGCCAAGTACCCGAAGCGAAGCAACCTCCCTCAACGCCGTGAGTAAGCCACTCGGCACTTCGAGATACCCGGTAGTTTATGCACCCCCTCCATGGGTCTATCCTAGGAGCAAAAACAGTAAAAAGAATTATACAATGACGGCTACAACCCCGACCCGGTTGTGCGGCCATACAAATAACATTACATCAATTTACAAATTTATTACATGAATGAAAGAAAAAGAAACTCTCATCTCACATCCACCCCGGCTATTCATCCACGACAATCCAACGAGTTCATATACACAAACCATCAACAACACAGATCACAGATATGTATAACCCCCACTAATCGACGTATAGCGATTAGTAGACGTTCAATACACATATAACATTACAGATATAACCATTAGCCAAAGTCTACAGAACATCGACCAAAAATACGGATTTTTGAGCCCCAAAAACAAATTTTGCTTTCTGGAAAATCTGGGCAGAAAAGTCATATTGTAAAAATCCCAAAATACCCATATAAGAAAACTGCAGGAAAAATATTCCCCAACTGAGCTAACTCGGCCGCGGAACCGCGGCGCTTTAGACGAGTTGGGGGATCAAATTTCTCCAGTTTTCTAACAAAAGCCTGAGCCGATTTTTAGTGTATGATTTATTACTTTTTGAACAGAAAAAAAAATCGGTAGAAACTTGAAATATCCGGGGTGTTTTGCGGTTTTTTGTCCGGTCGAAATTCTAAACACTTTGCTAACATGCTAGGGTGTGTTTAGTTAGGCTCTGATACCACTGTTAGGTCCACGTTACCTCTCCCGGTACTTTCGGGGTTGCGGAAACGGTAAAACAAAATTTTTTCTAAACTTGGTAACATGGACCGTAAAAGCCGGATCTTTTCTAAACAATACACTAGCATCCTAACTAGAGATTTATCTACTCGGTTAGGGGTTATACCTCAACTTGAACTCCTTCTCTTCTTGTTGTTCTTCTCTTTGCTTGCTCCGATGGTTGATCCGGACTTTGGTCACCTCCGCGGCCTCCTTGAGTCGAAGACGATCCACCCGAGAGATGTACACCGAGCTCCACCTCGAGCCGAGGTAACTAGGGCAAAGAGATTGCCAATCTAGAAGCCCTAGGTTGTGTAGAAGTGATAAAGGGATGGTTTTGTCTTTGTGGGATCTTTATCTCTCAACACATGAGATCAAAAGATAAATCAAGAGGAGGAAGAAGAAGGAGGAGCTAGAAACCATGGTTCATATCTTTTTCTTCTCACTTGAAAAAAAAAAGAGAGAGAGAGAATGAGAATGAAATTATGAACTAAAGAAAAGTAACCATGGTTGCAATAATGCAAAAACAACATCATTGCTAATCCCATCAAGATAAAGTTTGATGGCTACATTGAAATGACCATTATCATAATCCAAAAGGAAAAGGAAAAAGAAAAGAAGAGTGTAGATCGCTCTTGAAAGTCAATGGTCAACACTGTCAACCGGTCAACAAAGTCAAGAGAGGTCAACGGGGTCAAATGGTCAATGCAATTAGCCATCATAAAATTATCACTAAAAGGATTAGTAAATGATGTCCGCGGCTCATAATGGTTTTGACCAAACGAACTGTCAAAACCCTAATGAGTCCGCCTCAAAATGGTTTTGACCGAATCAACTGTCAAAACCCTAATGAGCCTGCCACATAACGGTTTTGGCCGAACCAACTGCCAAAACCCTAATGAGGCACCTCCTCCTTCATCGCTCCGGAAAACTGTGCATACACACCTGCATCCGCATTCCGTAGAATGCGGATGCGCAGAAGACAAAACAAATCCATCCGTGCAATACTAGGATCCAGCTTAAACCAAAGCCCACTAGTACTGCCTGCCCGAACACCACACGCACACAAGTGTACGTAAGTGATCGCAGCCCTGCCGTAAAACCATACGGCCTCTACACATTTCTCTCAGTGCAGGGAAACTCTCTGTGTGGGACTCTAAAGACTCGACACTACGCTGGCAGTGGGTTTAACCACAGACCGCAAGCGGCACTAGCTGTACGTAACGGTCCCCAGGTAGATGTCGATGAGAAGGCCGATGAGGTAATCCCATCCGAACTCCTACTGAGCCTGTATGTGACAATCTCCGTACAGTCCGGTCTGTTCGTCTGATACATCGCATGGCGGGCCTAGGGGGGCGGTAAACGTCAGTCCCCTAATAGCGGTACAAGTCGTGTCGGAGTGAAGCCCAGAACACCCTGAGATAACACTGGAAACCTACCAGTATATCTCGCTTGCCCTGGCTAGGGACTACTTGTGTAATGGCTCTCCTAGACACAGCGCGATGTCAACCCCCAATACCGGGAGAGACGAATCCTGTCTAACCGTCACTGCCTCCAAGTGCTTCGGGACTGCACCCAACTACTACCTGTTTGCACGACTCAGTAGAATCGTGGTAGGGCAGTAATCAAAGAACAGTGGGAACACACTTGAGGCGAAGTGACAGTGTCAAGTCAGCAGACTAAGCTGTACTCATATCACCTGGGAACTTATAACTGACGATAGGTATAATACCAACCATCAGTTCCCGATGAGTCCTGTCCAGTGTACTCGTAACCTAACGAGCACCCGCATACTATCTCAAGTACGACGTACTGACGGCTGTGGGACAGACCGTCTCCCGTGCTGGGATGAGAAGCGCATACGCTAGTCTACTCCGGAGTATCGATGCCCTATCTCGATACTCCCACGACTAGGGACGTGAATAAGGATGTGCTTGTGGATTACCCAGCCCCCACGAGTGTGATCGCCATCACAACGCCGGTAATCAAGCAAAGATCCTAAGGGCTCTACTAATGCGTATAGGTGATATAATAAAGAAACACACATGTACACATCAAAGCAGAGACAAACCAAGTAGCATACTACTATATTGAGCAAGATTGTCTATACAACTATGAATATCCCAAGCTTCCATCAAGTAATATACATACTAGTATGATACAGTAATGGCCTCTAGGGCATATACACTAACAAATCTAATACGGTATTACATAAACGTATTATTCTCGGTCCCGCACATATCACATATGTGCTCCTACTCCGCTTTGCCTGAGCCAGGAAACCTCTGTGTAGGACTCTAAAAAATCGTCAACACGCCGGCAGTAGGTGGTGATCATATCAAACACCCACAAACTGCAAGCGGTCAGCTAAACGTAACAACCACCCAGGTATTGAGCGATCAGAAGATCAACAAGTAAGCATGTACATTCTCCAATAAATCCAACCAGTAGCACTCCCGTACAGTCCGGTCTCTTCGTCTGATATGTCGCATATCTAGTCTAGGGGTGGTAAACGTCAGACCCCAGTAACCGATAAGTCGTGTCGATATGAGGTCCATAACGATTCGAGAAACTACTGATGACACTTACCAGTAAATCTCAGCAACCATGTCCAGATATTTCCAGTTATAGCCAATCGAACACAGCACAACATCAACTCCTAATACCGGAAGAGACGAAACCTCTCCTATCGCTCATTGCCTCCATGTGATTCGGGACTGTACCCAAAAGCCACTGTTTTGCACATTCTCTTGAACGTGGTAAAGTGGAAATCAAAGCATAGTGGGAATCACACAAGACTCTATGACGATCTCGGGTCTACAGACTAACCTGTACCAGTGTCACCAGAGAACTGCCATCTGACGTGAGGTATAATACCATCTGGGAGTTCTCGGCGAGTCCATCCAGTGTACCCAGTCTCGACTGAGCAACCGTATACTTTCTCTGATGTCAAACACCGATGGATATGGGATCATCCATCGCCCATCTGCATGGGTCGAGAAGCTATACGCTAGTCTACTCTAATATATCGATACCCTGTCTCGATACACCTACGAGTAGGAACATTTGAAGGATGTACTTAGCGACTACACTGTCCCCTCTAGTATGATCTGCATCATAATCCTGGTAGTCAAGTACTCATCCTAAGGGCTTTATCAATATGTAACATAGAGACAATCAGAGTACATGTTAAGATAAAGAGCAACCAGATAGCATACTATCATGTCGAGCAAGAAAGTCCTCCATATATATGTCCAAGCATCCACTACAATATACATCGTATGTATAGTAATGGCCTCTAGGGCATATATATCACTAACATAGTTTACTATTTACTTTCTGCTCTGTTCTTGTTAATTCTATTTCATTGCATATATATACGTGTGTTTTCATTAGCTGCTATGATCTCGTCTGCTAGGACACATGCACCATTACTGATGATGCGTATGTTGTACGTACACTTACTTGCCGGCTCACACACATTATCATCGGTAATTGCCATGTCACATACACATTAAAAAAATGTTACTTCACTTGTGTAACCCGCTAGCTGGTAGTTTATTCGTATTGTTAGTATTCTTGCTCTCACATGCTCCTTAGATATTGTAATTCTTATTTAGATACCACATTGCATTCATATACATACATTCTGGTTATACACTGTAGATTGGCTTTAAGCCGGTACTCACTGTTTCATTATATACTCAAGATTATGAGATTTCTATTTTATGAGATTTCTGGATTTGGGAAACCGCATGTGAATTTGAAAACTTATGCTCCTTTTAAAAGAAAATTGCGGTTTTCCTTTAATATGATGTGTGACGTCCATCATGAGATTTCTCGGTTCTGGAGCATATATGATATATGACTACCCGCCACGAGGAGTGAGTCGGCACCGTCTGCGGGTACATGGTGGACCCGGTGCGGTATCCCGGGACAAGAAGGCCATATAAAGATTGAGACGTTGAGCCCGACAGGGAAGCACTACTGACCGGTGATAGTTTGAACCCGGCGGATATTCAGACGATACCGACAGGAGTCGTGAAATGGATTTGAGGGCGGATATGAGGATGCGGTGCCTGGGATATGAGGATATTGTATCACAGATGGAGACGATTTCCATGATGTTTTCGAGTGTCGTTGCTGGGCACTAAGGTTTTATCATGATTTAGTGTGTCGTTGCTGGGCACACATTGATTGATGCATTTACACTCATTTATACATTTACATATGTCTTGTTACCACTTTATGACACTGACACGTGTACCTTGGTTTATAATTATGCTTATACTGTTACCCTGGTTATTACTCTATGTCGATATATATTATTATTATACTGTATGATCGAGGAGATAGTCATACATTCGATTTCTACTCGGTGATGTCTTCTACTCACGAGTTGGCAACTCACCCCCGTTGTGCCACAGTTTCTTGCAGGTTTGACCGCACAAATTTTTCGTAGCGGCTTTGCTGCCACACTGCTTTTCTTCCGGGTGATTTGCTTTGGTGGGTGGGGTTCATTTGTCTCGTGACCACCATTTGTATTTGTATAATTATTCAGGTGTATCTAGTTAAAGCTCCATCAACCAGACCATATATATTTGTAGACTTAGAAACCCTTATTGTACATTCTTTCGGGCTTAGAGTCACGCTCATATATTTATTCTTTATGCTGGTTCTTGATGATGTTTTTATGATTTCCTTAATTTATTTCTGTGCTTTATCCTCGCCTTCGGCGTTGTATATGTATATCATTGCGTGGTTGTTTCCGCTAATTGGCGAAGAGCTAGCTCCCGCTTGGGGATGCCTTTTATTATTATTACTTGTATTTGTTTTCGGGTTAAAATATACAAAGGAGGTGCTGCTGAAATTTTCAATGACGAAACATGTTTTCAAGATAGCTACAAAACATTGGGTTTTCGTATACTATTACTTATCTTTTATAGAAAGAACTTATTTTCATTATACCGTCATTTCAAAATTCCACCTCCACTATTTTCCCTAAAAGGTTTAGATTTCTGCGTTTTTGGCTTACTTGAATTAGATGGGGTCATATAAACTTCACATGATTCAAGTGTCAGTCACGTGCCTTTTCCGGGTCATGACAAGAAGGCCGGAAAGGAAGAGGAGGAGGCCGACAAGAAGGAGGAGGCGACGCACATAAGAGCTCGATCAACGACGAGAAGATGGCGATGGAGCTCGACGGCGGCGATGGAGCTCGATGGCGGCGATGGAAAAGATGGCAGCGATAGAGCTCGAGGTGGGGGGAGGGGGATATTTTGTGAGGGGCCCAAAAGGGTTAGGCGGTGTGTGGGAAAAAAATTTGGGAAAGAAGAGAGACTTATCTCATTTTTTTTTAAAATGCCCTTAACTGTCTTTACGGTGCTTGCCGTAGGGATTTCTCTTACGGCACCGTAGGGGAAACAACCGAAGTAAGTTTTTAATTATTTTTTTATTTAAATATGCCCCTACGGTATACAAACAAAAACTGAACTTACGGATTTTCTCATCCGTAGGGGCAACCCACGTTTGTAGTAGTGCGATATGCCAAAACGACTATTTTGGTCTATTTAGGTTCATAAATTCATTTATCCAATATAACTCATACACGGTACTGGAAACTGGGGATTTATTTATTTCCAACCGAATTAAAAACCGATCATATATCAAATATACACATGCATATTCAAAATTTACTATATTGAAATGTTTTTGGTGGTATCTGTTTGCAAAACATAAATTTTGTCCCACACAATGGACAAGCATGTCCTGCAGCCATTAATATAATGTTTGTATTTAAAATATTTGTATGTAAAACTAGTCATATTGAATAACAAGCTATATGCCAAGGTGGCAAATGGGCCGGACGGCTTGTGGCCCGGCCTGAATGCCACGTGGCACATCCAGACTGGTCTGGTTGAGGGTCCAGCCTGGGTTGAGACCGGGCCGGGTCTAGCTTTCGCTGCCCGTCGGCCCAACTTGGCCCGGCCACGAGCCTGAGCCCGGGCCTGATTCGGGTCAGCCTGAGGCCAACTGCATTTTTTTTATATTTGGGCCAGAGGCGTCGCCAGCAATATCATCCTGCAATCTCCAACATCATAGCTATCTCCCTGAATTGGTTCGTTATCAAGTTATGACTTTTTTACTTTATCTTCGATTGTATAGAGAGGACCAGATTGACGGCCCTATCGTATGTTTATGGCTATTGTGCATCTGCTGCATCACCAAAGGAAAATAGGATTGTATGAGTCTTAACTAGCTCTTTCATCTTTAGAAACCTCTTTCACATTGTTTTAATAATAAGCTCTAAGCAGTGTCTTACTTTCCTGAAAGCTCAGTAAGGCAAGTAGGAACTTCTTCTTTGTACATGACACATAGGGCAAGTTGGGGGTGGGGAGGGCATTCACATTTCAAATTTTTTTTGGGGCCAGAGGCCATGTGCGCCTTCAAGGGAGGGAATTCGAAAATATATAATGATTTATAGTTTTGAGATCTATATTGACGGTTTAATGTTTGATTGGTTAACATTTGTTATATATCTAAATAAAGCTTTATTAATCAAGATCTATTCCCTTTCAATTTATCTAAAGATTTCCTACAAATATCCCGGTCAAACAAAGTATAACATATCCATTCTAAACTATAGTTTATAGAAAGCTAGAGTTAATTGAAACAAAGCTCCCTTGAATTTTAATCATGTATGGTGGATCAGCCCCATAAAGGGTTTCATTAGTGCAAAAACCCTTTTTTATAATCAATAAAAACCCTTAAAAACTCTATAAAAAAGAAGTAAAAAAAATGGCAGTGGGGCTTGCCTGGTTTGGCCGGCACAACAGGCCCGGCTAGACCCTAAGCCGGTTAGGCCGGGCTCAGTGATGGAAAATCTGGCCGGTCCGAGGCCTTGTCCGATTGCAGTCAACGCAGGCTTGGTCCGTTCCGAAGACCAGTCTTAGGGCCTGGCTGGACGGACGGGCCCATTTGCTACCCTACTATATTCATACAGAGGGATAGCCCCTTGATGCATGAACTGTCGGATGTCAACTTATGAACCACCATTTTTATCTTCTATTTATGGAAAAGTCAAATACCTTAATTAGACTATAGAGAATGATTACACTCCTGTTCATATTGTACTTTACAAGGAATTTTTTTTATTGGTTCGACCAGGGTGTTTGTATTTTGCAGGTGTGCACGATGCATGTATAATAAACATTGTTCGGTTTTAAGAAATGTTAAGTGATTTAAATATTAAGATTTGAAAATAAAGTTCAACACACTTTAGAAATTATAAGAAATGGCTTGGATGTTGGTGTATATGGGCCAGGGAGAGGCCGGAGGAGGTGAGGAAAGGAGGGAGTTTGAAATTTGAATTTAAATGAGTTTGTTATAATATTTAAATGGGTTGCTAACGCGGATAATTTTTTACGAGAAATATGTGAAAACTTTACCAATTTGTGAAAACTTATTGTTTCATATCCACTTTTTCTCCTACATGCATAAACCTAAGAGATAACACTATGGACTCCATGTAAGATATTAATTAATATCTAGGTGATGCGGCCATTGATCCTTTTCTCTCTTGGATACATATATCTAAGATTTTAAAGTAGGGAGGCCAAGTATTTCTCTATGTTAATTTTCCTTTTTTTAATATTAAAGAAGAGACTATGCCATTGATGGCAAGAGTTATATACTTAAAAGTTTGCTTTATAAGAGATCGGAAGGAAATGAAGAAATAAGCTTTGCAAGGAGAATACTATGTGTCGAGAACAATCCCACAACAACAAAAAAAAAAACTTGCATATGGGTATAAAATATAAATAGGAAACCCACCAATTGGCTTGGACCTTTTGGATGGAATCGAATATATTGAAAGCCCATGTGAGCTCAACACCCTTACATATCAATTTGTTATGGTATCAAAACCCAGATAGATTGGGACCTTAATAGTACACCTGAGAGACTGTCTAAATGCATCCAAAAAAGATACCTCTAAGTGATTAGCTTTACACGTGTTGTGCAGCTCTGATAAAGCCGTCTACATGCATCAGGAAAAAAGTACCTCTGGGAGATTTAACTCTATACGTGTTGTGCATCTTTGAAACAACAATCTGCATGCAAAATAGAAAAAAAGGTGCCTTTGAGAGATTTAGCTTGTAAAGTATTTTCCGTCACCCTATTGAGATGGATGCGCATTCAGGCTGGTACAGATCCCCCTGCCCGTTATAGACAAGGGTTTATTGATTGCGGGGATTCTTAGCTCCAGCAGCCACGGGCATAACCGCTGTTAATTATCTCTCATTTTGACATCTTCGAGTAACGGGTCATATGCATCATGCGAACTCACTCTGAAATATGTGTATGTGTATGGAATGGTGTTCGCTTTGGGCATAATGGGGGCATCACATAGTTTACGGGGGTCCCACTGGCCGGTCACCGGACGGGGTTTTTGGGAGGGGAAAGAGAGAGAAAGAGAGGGGGGAGGGAGGAGAGAGAGAAGCTGATGGCCTCCCCAAGGGTCGGGAGCCCACCTGATGGCAGGCGGTCTCTCGACAGAAGGGTGGTTTAATTTTTTTTAGCGGGAGCACCTCCCCGAAGGGTGGTGTCCCTAAAGCAAAGTACCTTTTGGGGGGCATTTGAGGGTCGGGTGCCTTTTGAAGGGGGCACCCGAAACGGTGACGAACATGGGTGTATCCCATGTTCGCGTGTTAGCCGGAACGTGGATCGCGGTCCATGTTCCTATGGATTCCATGAGGGATTCGGTGCCGAATAGATTTTGTGAAGGCGAAAGCTCCACGTTCATATGGATTCTGTGAGGGATCCGGTGCCAAGGAGATTTATGAGGGCGAAAGCTATGATTTTTCATTCCAAAGTCATCGATTTTGTGTATTTGATGGTGAAACTGATGAGTTTCACCATGGTTCTTCATCCATGGTGCTTTCCTGTAACGACCCAAAAATCCATGCACCTGTATGTATTTCTTCTTTAATAAAAGAATGTTTTCTCTTCAAACTATGGAGTATATTTAATTCTTGTTAAATATGTGTAAGAACAAGATTATATCCTATTGGTTAAGTCACTTCACTGCTGATCTACAGGCCATGCGTTCGAAACCTAGCGGACCTTTTTCTTTTTCTTTTGTTTTGTTTATATCTTTTTCAAGACCTTGACTTCACGTGCCGATTACACTGTTAGTTATATATATGCCCTAGAGGCCATTGGTGTACATATGATGTATATTATAGTGAATACTTGGATATATATAGAGAGGACTTTCTTGTTCGACATGATAGTATGCTATTTGGTTTCACTTTGTCTTAACATGTTGACTTGTATTAGTTTACTGTCTTGCTCTCACATGTTGATAAAGCCCTTAGGATATGTACTCGGCTACTGGGACTATGATGAGATCATACTAATGGGGCCAGGATAGTCAATGAGTACATCCTATAATTGTTCCTAGTCGAGAGTGTATCGAGACAGGGCATCGATACACCAGAGTAAACTAGCGTATACGCATCTTGACCCATATGATGGGCGATGGATGATCCCATATCCATTGGTGTTTGACATCAAAGATGGTGTACGGGTGCTCAGTGGAGACTGGGTACACTGAACGTACTCGCCGAGAACTCCTAGATGGTAATATACCTATCGTCAGATAGCAGTTCTCTGGTGACACTGGTACAGGTTAGTCTGTAGACCAGAGATCGTCATAGAGTCTTGTATGATTCCCATTGTGCTTTGATTTCCACCTTACCACGTCCAAGAGGGCGTGCAAAATGGTGGCTTTTGGGTACAGTCCCGAATCACATGGAGGCAATGAGCGATAGGAGGGATTCTGTCTCTCCCGGTATAGGGAGTTGATGTTGTGCTGTATTCGATTGGCTATAACTGGAAGTCCCTGGCCATGGCTGATATAGAGTGCTACTGGTAAGTGTTATCAGTAGTTTCTCAACTGGTTATGAGCCTCACATCGACACGACTTATCGATTACTGGGGTCTGACGTTTACCACCCCTAGACTTGATATGCGACATATCAGACGAAGAGACCGGACTGTACGGTAGTATTACTGATTGGATTCATAGGAGAATGTACAGGCTTGCTTGTTGATCTTCTGATCGCTCAATACCTGGGTGGCTGTTACATTTAGCTGACCGCTTGCAGCTTGTGAGTATTTGATATGATCATCACCTACTACCGGCGTATTGACGATTCTTTAGAGTCCTACACAGAGGTTTCCTGGCTCAGGCAAAACGGAGTAAGAGCATATATGTGATATGTGCGGGACCGAGAATATTACGATATGAGATATCGTATTCCATTCTCGCGATATATGATATCGGCGGGATATATGTGATATAGCCGGGTCATCGGATCAAGTGTTGATTCGATGAATCGGTACATGTTATATTAGTCAGTTATATGCGATATAACCGGATTGTCGGATCAAGTGTTGATTCGATAATTTAATGTATAATTATATATGTGATATATTACATTACATTAACTAATATAAGCTCGCTTTATTGATTCATTTTCTCACCGGATAATACATTGATATATATGTGATATATATTAATTGTATTATTTTCTTTTGTTACAAAAATATATTATATATGTGATATATAATATTGTAACAAGTTAAGGTTACAAATGCAACATGATTTGTGGAGATTAAACAAGTTAGGGTTTGATTTGGGTTAGCTTCTCCATGATGTGAGAGTGCCTAGTAACCCTACAGTGGTATCAAAGCCAGGCTAGAGCATTAGGCGACGTGTAGACGAAGTTAAAAGTCCGATCAAACCCCAAAACATCATTTTGGACCCCCTCTCTGGATTTTTTTTAAAACGATGGTTTTTTCCGTATTAAAAATACTCAGAAAATTTAGCAGGTGATTCTATGGATAACTGTGAAAGACGAACCCCTAATTCCTTAAAGTCGCCGCGGAACCGCGGCCATAACAGGCTTTTAGCGGCGGTTCCGCGGCCGTACTTGGGTATCAGGGGTAGATGTTTCTGGGTAACATCTGTAGGTATTATTACATGCTTCTGAGAATTTTTAATATTACTCAAGTGTTGAGTCTTCTGGAGATCTTTGGAATTCGTTGATTCAATCGGAAAGTTTAATATCGTTTAGTTTTTCGGATAATTTAGAACGTGTTAAAAGGTTCGAACGGATATCAATAACTCATTTTTTTCATGACGGAAAACTTTCAAGTGTTTGATTTTTCCTCTGTTTAAAACTTTCGGGAAATCATGCTAGCGTATCTGTGAACCCTCTAGAAGAACGTAACCTTAACTCGATTATGTGACCGTCAAAACTGCCATTGAACCCTAGGGTTTGTGGTAGTTTAGCGTTGCCACATGTGAGGCGTTGGTTTGACCCTTCTACGGCTGGTTCATTGGCGCAGTGACATGTTCTGGGATTTTTGGACTCCGCTCAAGTGTTGAGCTATTTGGGAAATCTTGGGTGTTTGTTTATTCGATCGGAAAGTTTAACATTGTCAATTTATCTGGAATGTGATACAATAATTGGAATTCATATAGTTAAGTATGAAATGCGAAGTATGTGATATTTCGGATTTAAGATGTCTAAAGTATTTGTGGATTCCAAATGTGGTAGTTTTACACTTTCTTTTCTGTGACCGTAAGCGTAGTATGTGGTGTATCGCCGGCTTCGTTGCTATATATCAACGACAATCGGGATACACATACTTGCTTACGTTGATGATATGAGATATTATGTGTTGCTGTGATATGTTATATTAGATCGTCGTGTTCTGAATAGCCGGGGGGTTTTATGTGAGATGAGGGTTTTAATTTTCATTCATGTAAAATTCATTGTATGTAATATTCTTTTATTGGGGCAATTCCGGGTTGAGGATGATGCCACCATTGTATATTATTTATTTTTCCGCATTAGGATAGACCCAAGGAGGGGAGCACAAGTAACCGGGTTCTAGGGTCCAGTGGGAGGCCATCTCTAGGAGTCGAGACCGGGTCTCTTAACCTTAGAATTGGCAGTGTTGCTTGCCACTCTCGCAGGGGTCTAGGGATGTGGGTTTGGCTATTCATCGTGACCGTGGAATCCGTGTTTTATACAGGCTCGATATAAAACACGGATGTCCTAGTATATCCAATATTTCATATGTTATCTTCTGCTGCAATGTTCTGTGATGAGATCATATTACTGCCTGAGACGAATGCTTATACTATATATATGATATATAAATATTACTGCTTTCGTTTCTTCTGTGATGCTTAGGAAGCATAACTGATGGGATTTATTAATGAGATTAATAAAAGAAAAGAAACCTAAAAGATGTTGTACAATCAAAACTTTATAAAAAGGGTAGCTACAATCTTGCTTTGCACAGCGGTATATATGATATACCCTGCACCTTATTCGATGAGGAAAGAGCCGAGATCCCTTCACCGGGAGTGACCACTTTAGCAAAACTGGCAGATGCTATAAACTCGCGGTTTAGTTTTTGAATGCTTCTATAGTTTTGCTTTGCACAACGGTATTTGTGAAATATCCTACACCTTATTCGATAAGGAAAGAGCCGAGATCCCTTCACCGGGGGTGACCTCTTTAGCGAAACTAGAAAAGCCTTAAAAACACTCCTTTTCAAAAACACTTGTTTTTACAACGATATCAAGTTCACTACGCTTATGGTTTTCTGAAAACCTGCGTAGCCCTCCGTCATTTCAGATAAGTAATATTTAGTATTCGTGCTATGGTAGTTTGGCATGCGTCAAGGCGTAGTGTACGGTAGCTGATTACTACTTATCTGTAGCATGAGATGTGATTGGATTAGGGTATTTGTACGGTGTTGTTTGGCATGCGTCAAGAGTCGTACGGATGGGTTTAATTCAATCACGAAATATACGGGTTGAACTTGACTAGCGGACTATGGGTTGTTTGGCATGCGTCAAGGTCATCGCACGCTAGGGGTAAAAGAATTATCAGGAATTTCAAGTGTTGAAATTTGCAATGAGATTGCATAACTCCTATGAGATAGTTGGATCCCGATACCCACTGCGAGTAAGAGTTACTCCTGGGAGATTTTTTACACAGGACAATTAGCCGATCAAGTAGGTGACTAGAAAGGTGTTTACGGGTTATGCCTCTAGGAAAACGAGGTTTATTTTAATTAGGTCCGTGCGAAAGCACGGGGAACCTCTCTCAGAGTACCAACACTGACCTGGCTGAAAGATTGGCGAACTTGTAAGGTGTAATTAATCTCGACTAGTTTTTCCTTTTAGGGTTTGAAGGAAGATTTGATAAAAACAGTGGAAGACATCCTGATTAGATAATATAATAACCAATCTAATCTTGCAAGAGCATACGCTAAAGTGTTTTCTTCTCTCTCTCTCCAGATAGCGACCAAGTCAGGCCTTAATCAAGATAATAACATGGATGTATTGACTGAACCCGCTTATTATACTGAGCAGGGGAACGTTGGTCCCGTTCTTTCTTATAAGTGTTATAAGACAGAGCAGGAAATAGGAGAATATCTGGATTCTCACACCGCCCAAACGAAAAACAAGCATGCTGATGCATCTTCTTCGAAAGTGTTAGTTATTAAGAACTGTTTTTCAGTTCACTCTACGTCCTGGGTATTAGATACCGGATCAGGATCCCACATATATAATATGTTACGTGGGCTACGTAAAGGTAGAGAACTGGGAATGGGTGATCATTCCGTAACAGTAGGGAATGGTGCAAATGTTGCAGCCAAAGCAGTTGGCGAATATCACCTAGTATTACCAAATGGTAATACATTGATTCTGAACGAATGCTATTACATTCCGACCCTGATATGCAATATTATATCAGTTTCTTTATTGAATAAAGAAGGATATAATTTTGTAATACAGGATAATGTTATGAACATATTCCTGAATAAAAAGTTGATAGGATCAGGATCATTAAATAATGGCATGTACGTTCTCAACCAAACTACAGTACTTAATGTACAAAACACACAGAAGAGGAAGAGTTCAGAAATGAATGAATCCTTCTTATGGCATTGTAGACTAGGTCATATCAATGCGATACGGGTAGCTAAGTTACATAAGGATGGATATTTGAATCCGTTCGAATTATCATCTTATGATACTTTCCAGTCATGTCTCAAAGGCAAGATGACCAAAACTCCGTTTAGTGGACACAGAGTAAGAGTTACAGAACTCTTAGGGCTGATACATAGTGATGTATGTCGACCCATGTCTACACATGCCAGGAACGGTTCTTCCTACTTCATTACATTCACTGACGATCTCTCAAGATACGGACATGTGTTCCTGATGAAACACAAATCTGAAGCTTTTGAGAAATTCAGAGAATATAAGAACGAAGTAGAGAACCAAACGGGCAAAAGTATTAAGATCCTACGATCTGATCGTGGAGGAGAATACTTAAGCAATGAGTTCCTAAATTATCTAAAAGAGAATGGGATTCTCTCTCAGCTTACACCTCCATATACACCACAGCACAACGGTGTATGGGAGCAGAGGAATCGCACCCTATTAGATATGGTGCGCTCTATGATGAGCACAGCTGAGTTGCCTATTTCCTTCTGGGGATATGCACTGGAGACAGCTGCATACCTACTGAATAAAGTTCCTACCAAATCTGTGCCTACCACCCCATATGAGATATGGGAAGGGAAGAGACCATATCTTAATTTTGTTAAGATATGGGGTTGCCCGGCCTATGTCAAAAGACAAAAACCGGACAAACTCGAGTCAAGGTCTATTTTTTGTAAGTTTGTTGGATATCCTAAGCATTCGCGAGGGTATATCTTCTACCACGGTGAGGAACAATGAGTGTTTGTTGCTTAACACGCCACCTTTTTAGAAAAGGAATTTCATGCAAAAAAAAATTAGTGTCTCTAAGGTAGAAATGGAAGAAGTTCCAGCAGAACAAACTACAACAGAAGATTTGATGGAACCAGAGAATTCAGTAGTTCCTGACGAACCCCAGCCTCTCCGCCGATCTAGTAGGGTTCATCATCCACCTGAGAGACACTATGGTTTTCTCGTTGATGGTGGGAACGAGGATTGCATCATGGAAGATGATGACCCGACTAGCTTCGAACAGGCCATCACGAGTGGTGACTCTGTGAAGTGGCTGGATGCAATGCGATCTGAGATGGAATCTATGTACACCAACAAAGTGTAGACTTTGGAAGTTGCTCCTGAAGGGATAAAACCCATTGGGAGCAAATGAATCTTTAAGAAGATACTTGGTGTAGATGGAAAAGTTGAGACTTACAAAGCTAGACTTGTTGCAAAGGGTTTTCGTCAAAGACCAGGTGTGGATTATGATGAAACCTTTTCTCCAGTGGCTATGCTTAAGTCCATCTGGATCTTACTTGCCATTGCTGCATACCATGACTACGAAATCTGGCAAATGGATGTTAAGACCGCCTTTTTAAATGGTGATTTAGAGGAGTGCGTGTACATGACTCAGCCAGAGGGCTTCGTAGATAGTGGGAGCAGCGGAAAGGTGTGCAAGCTGCTTAAATCCATCTACGGGTTAAAGCAGGCATCGCAGAGTTGGAACTGTAGGGTTCCTAGGCACTCTTGTGAAGGTTCATAAAGTATCAAACATGCCCAAATAAAATTTTAGATGTGCCGAAAACCCCAAAGACGGGATCTTTGCTAGATTATTAGGGTTTAACATGCAAGATAACATCTTTAAACCTAAGTATGAGGGATTACAACCTTTGTAGTCCGCTCCTTCGCTTCAAAAGCTCCGAGTAGAAGTCCCTTCGCCACAATCCATGATCTCCCGGACTCAAGAGAGGCTCCACGACTCGAACGATCCATGATAGCTTGTCGTATTCCTTTTCTCCGATGATCTACGTCGAAGTTGCAATAACTCAAGCTTTCTCTCACTCTAATGAGGTGAACACCCTAATCTAATGGGCTAGATTAGATGAGGATGATGGAGTAGTATTTATACTTTCTTTTTATATCATTTTCTCACAATAACTCATCACAAAAGAAAACTCAAGTGAACTCTCTCTCAAACTCAAGAGAGAAGAAGATGAAGAATGAAAAGAATAATACTTTTGTGATGAATAGTAGATAAATGTATATGATTGATTATGGAACCATGGTCAAGGATGAGAGGCTAAAACTTTGTAGAGAATAAACTAGAGTTAGGGTTTGGTTAGGTTAAGGATAAGGATCAA
The DNA here is from genome assembly GCA_030015575.1 of Agapanthus africanus. Lineage (NCBI taxonomy): Eukaryota > Viridiplantae > Streptophyta > Magnoliopsida > Asparagales > Amaryllidaceae > Agapanthus > Agapanthus africanus. The sequence goes on along the minus strand of CM057339.1, from coordinate 690,211,635 downwards.
CCATAATATCTTAACCAAGACAAAAGAGAATCTTTCTAGAAAGTGCAAAAAAGAGCTAACCCTAATCAAACCCTAATCCCTTTTTATCATCCTTAAACATGTTTCATAATAAATCATATCATGTCACAATAATATATATCACATATTATATATTTGCAACAAAAGAAAATAATACAATTAACATATATCGCATTTATATATCAATGTATTAATCCGGTGAGAAAATGAAATAATAAAGCGAGCCAATATTAGATAATGTAATACAATATATCATATATATCATTATACATTAAATCATCGAATCAACATTTGATCCAACGATCCGGCTATATCGAATATAACCGACTAATATATCATGTACCGATTCATCAAATCAACACTTGATCCGATGTCCCGATTCATATCTAAATATCGCGAGAATATAATACGGTATCTCATATCGCATTATCCTCGGTCCTGCACATATCACATATGTGCCTCTACTCCATTTTGCCTGAGCCAAGAAACCTCTGTGTAGGACTCTAAAGAATCGTCAATACGCCGGTAGCAGGTGATGATCATATCAAACACCCACAAGCTGCAAGCGGTCAGCTAAACGTAACAGCCACCCAGGTATTGAGCGATCAGAAGATCAACAAGCTAGCCTGTCCATTCTCCTGTGAATCCAATCAGTAACACACCCGTACAGTCCGGTTTGTTCGTCTGATATGTCGCATATCAAGTCTAGGGGTGTTATACGTCAGACCCCAGTAACCGATAAGTCGTGTCGATGTGAGGCACATAACAGGTCGAGAAACTAATGGTAACACTTACCAGTATATCTCTATATTATCCCTGGCCAGGGACTTCCAGTTATAGCCAATCGAACACAGCACAACATCAACTCCCTATACCGGGAGAGACGAATCCCCTCCTATCGCTCATTGCCTCCATGTGATTCGGGACTGTACCCAAAAGCCACCGTTTTGCACGCCCTCTTGGACGTGGTAAGGTGGAAATCAAAGCACAGTGGGAATCACACAAGACTCTATGACGATCTCGGGTATACAGACTACCCTGTACCAGTGTCACCGGAGAACTGCCATCTGACGTATGGTATATCACCATCTGGGAGTTCTCGGCGAGTCCGTCCAGTGTACCCAGTCTCCACTGAGCACCCGTACACCATCCTTGATGTCAAACACCGATGGATATGGGATCATCCATCGCCCATCATATGGGTCAAGATGCGTATACGCTAGTCTACTCTGGTGTATCGATGCCCTGTCTCGATATACCCTCGACTAGGAACAGTTATAGGATGTACTCATCGACTACTATGGCCCCACTAGTATGATCTCATCATAGTCCCAATAGTCGAGTACATATCCTAAGGGCTTTATCAACATGTGAGAGTAAGACAGTAAACCAATACAAGTCAACATGTTAAGACAAAGTGAAACCAAATAGCATACTATCATGACGAGCAAGAAAGTCCTCTCTGTATATATCCAAGCATCCATCATAATATACATCATATGTACAACAATGGCCTCTAGGGCATATACATAACTAACAATCTCCCACTTGCACTAAGGCCAGCTGCTGTAGTATCTCATACCTAGCATCCCGAATAATCTCTCAAACTGTATTAGGGGAATGGCCTTCATGAGTGGATCCGCACTGTTATCCTTCGTATCTACTCTCCTGACCTCGATCTCCTAGCGATCAACTATCTCCCTGATCAGATGATACCTCCTCAGAATATGTCTGGACTTCTGATGGGATCTGGGTTCCTTGGCCAAAGCCACAGCTCCATTGTTATCGCAATACAGAGGTATTGGATGTTCAATGGATGGAACCACACCAAGTTCAGTGATGAACTTCTTCATCCAGACAGCCTCTTTGGCAGCATCGTTGGCAGCGATGTATTCAGCCTCCATCGTCGAGTCTGCAACGGTATCCTATTTGGAACTCTTCCAACATACCGCCCCTCCATTGAGGGTAAAGACAAATCCTGAGTGCGACTTAGATTCGTCCTTATCACTTTGGAAGCTGGAATCGGTAAAGGACTCCACCCGGAGTTCTCCGTTACCATACACCAAGAACATGTCTCTAGTCCTTCGCAAGTACTTGAGAATGTTCTTCACAGCTGTCCAGTGACTCTCTCCAGGATCTGCTTGATACCGACTCACTACACTTAGTGAGTATGCAACATTGGGTCTGGTACATAGCATCACATACATGATAGAGCCTACTGCCGAAGCATAGGATATCCCTTGCATGCGAGCTCTCTCCAAATCAATCTTGGGAGACATCTCTTTGGAGAGAGTGAGTCCAGAGATCATGGGTTGGTTCCCACGCTTGGATTCTTCCATACTAAACCTCTTTAGTATGGTGTCAATGTACCTGGATTGGGACAATCCCAGTATCCTTTTGGATCTATCTCTATAGATCCTAATCCCCAATATGCAGGAGGCATCACCTAGATCTTTCATTGAGAATCTTTGTGATAAGAAGAGCTTGACTGATTGCAGCATAGGAATATCATTTCCTATCAAGAGTATGCCATCCACGTACAATACGAGGAAGACAACCTTACTCTCTGCTACCTTTTTATAGATACAAGGTTCATCTATATTTTTGATGAAGTCAAACTCTTTGACTACAACATCAAAACAGATGTTCCAACTCCGCGATGTTTGCTTCAACCCATAAATGGATTTAAGCAGCTTGCACACCTTTCCGCTGCTCCCACTATCTACGAAGCCCTCTGGCTGAGTCATGTACACGCACTCTTCTAAATCAGCATTTAGAAAGACGGTCTTAACATCCATTTGCCAGATTTCGTAGTCATAGTATGCAGCAATGGCAAGTAAGATCCGGATGGACTTAAGCATAGCCACTGGAGAAAAGGTTTCGTCATAATCCACACCTGGTCGTTGACGAAAACCTTTTGCTACAAGTCTAGCTTTAAAAGTCTCAACTTTTTCATCTACACCAAATTTCTTTTTAAAAATCCACTTGCTCCCAATGGGTTTTATCCCTTCAGGAGCATTTTCCAAAGTCCATACTTTATTGGTGTACATGGATTCCATCTCAGATCGCATTGCATCCAGCCATTTCACAGAGTCTGTTGGATATAGTGCCCTCTAAGTCAATTATTGGATCGCAGGTACATGATTGCAATGATTGAGAGAGGACCTATACCGATATAACAGTCTTACTCGAGATGATAGTATGCTATCTGGTCTGTCTTTATCATTATATATAGATGTTGATAGAGCCCATAGGATTCTTGCTTGACTACCAGCAGTATGATGGCGATCATATATGTGGGAGCTGGGGTCTATAAGCACATCCTTAAAAGTGTCCCTAGTCGTGGGAGTTTCGAGACAGGGCATCGATACTTCAGAGTAGACTAGTGTATACAGTCGAGACCCCGACGAGGGGCGGTGGCCGGTCTCACAAGCCACTGGTGTCAGTTGGATCACCTAAGATGTATACAGGTGCTCATTGGGTTATGAGTACACCGGACAGGACTCGCCGGGAACATGCTAGTTAGTATTATACATATCGTCAGATGGCAGTTCCCTGGTGACATGTGTACATGTTAGTTCATCGACCTGAGGTCGTCATTTGTCTCGTGTGAGTTCCCACTGTGCTTAGATTACTACCCTACCACACTCAAAGGAGTTGTGCAAACAGGTTTTAGTTGGGTACAGTCCCGAGCCACATTGGAGGCAAGTGAGCGGATCTTCGGGGATTCGTCTCCCCCGGTATTGGGGGTGAGATCGCGTTGTGTTTAGGAGAGCCATTACACGAAATCCCTGGCCAGGGTAATCGAGATATACTGGTAGGTATACCGGTAGTATCTCAGGGTGTTCTGGGCTGCTCTCTGACACGACTTATGCAGCTATTGGGGGTCTAACGTTTACCGACCCCCTAGGCCTAATATGCGATACTCATAGACGAACGTTCCGGACTATACGGATATTGTCACTGTCAGGCTCAGTAGGGTTTTATAGATGATTTCGCTCGTCAGATTCCCTTCCAATCAATACATAGGCAAAACGTTACGTACAGCTAGTACCTCTGACGTGCTAGTGGTTATACCCAGTACCAGTGTACTGATGAGTCATTAGAGTCCCCCACAGACACTTTCCCAAGTTCGGGCGAAACGTTGTAGATGCCGTATGGGATTATGGCAGGGTTCGGAAAAAGCACGTGCGTTTTTCGCACGTGTTGTTTTTCGGGCAGATAATACTGGTAGGCTTTGGTTTAAGCCGGATCCCAGTATTATACTGTGTAGATATAATATCTTTGTCTCAGTTGCATTTATATTCAGTCGTAATATAAATGCGGGTATGTTTATACCGATACGGGGTTATCCTGAAATTCGTTTCAGGATCACTTTTGGATGTTGCCAGTTTCCAGTTTTCTATCAGCCGTATTTGACATTCGGTTAAATACGGATTTGTCTTTTCGTCTTGAGGGTGAGTCATGCTTCTAGAAGGTTCTAGAAGTGGTGATTAGGCTTGTGACTCACTTGTTCATTAATGGTGCATTTATTATGTTCATACTTTGTGTTCACACTATGTGTTCACACTTTGTGTTCACACTATGTGTTCACACTTTGTGTTCAGACACTAGATATTTCCTTAAGCTCACCCTCCCCTCTCCTACACTCACCCTCCCTCTCCTATATATTTTGGCCGGCCCTTCTTGTGAGGGGATAGGATTTTGATTGATTCATTTTTGAGAGAAAAGATTATGATAGTTGAGTGTATGGAAATTTCATAGCCCAATTTCCATTTACCCGATTCCAATTGGCAACTTCTATTAACCGTTCGTCCATAGTCTTGGATGTAACGAGACAAAGTATTCTACTCATTCTCTACTTCATCTTGGTCGTCTCTTTTAGCAAACTTGACGATCGAGTTGCCTCGGTTCAGAGGCGGGAGCCCGTTTAAAGATCCGTCGACGTGGTGCCACCTGGACGACAAGACCGGAGATCGAGCAAGTTCGGATCAGTTGCAATATAGCGTGGGATGATGGTTGAAGACCGAAGGACTCGGATCATTCGGTATAAGAATTCTACCCTCTTTACAATTTGTTAGTTTAGCTTTAATGGACAATCCGGGATAAAGTACGCGATAGCGCCAGTCGTAAAAGTTTTGTTCCGCTTATTGGCATCTGTTAGACGGCCGGGGCGCTGCCGCGGACTTACAGTGGTATCAGAGCCTCACCATTAAGCTATACTAATTTGTGCTAACGCGTTTAAAAGATCGATCGAACGGAATTTCTGAAATCACAATTTTCTGTACATGATGTTTCTGTCGATTTTTAAACTGTTCTAAAATTAATTTTGAGCATATCAGAAAATCATGCAGGGTTTTTTAAGAATACTGTGCAAATTTGGGCACGTGATCCCATTAAATCACCGCGGAACCGCGGTCAAACCTAGGGTTTGACCGCGCTTCCGCGGCGGTTTAGTGGGAATGGTGCACCAAATTTTTTCAGGGGCTTCTTCACAGGGAAATGTGGTTTCTGGTACTGTTATTTTGGGCCCATATTTTATTACTGTACACCAGATGCTTGTGGGGCCCACTTCGGGAAATTTAGTCGATCGAAATTTTAAACTTGATAATTTTTCAGTATTTTCATTATATCTCCGACCGGGAATGTCATTTGATCGGTAAACCACGTCTGAATGTTATAGTTCTTTCAGACGGGTTTGCGAACGTGACATTCGCGTTGATGTTCTGTGTTGTGCTGTAATGTTGCGGATTCGTCGTGGTGGATAGCAGGGTGCAATGATAGAGCTGTTTGAATTTATTTGTACATTTGATATTGCGGGGCGAGCGTCCAACATGTGGACTGCCGGCACTGCCTGTTTGTATAATATTCTTTTGGGGCATGACCAGGTTGCGGTCGATGTACCTGTTGTACTATTTTTATTTCTGTACTAGGTTTACCCCGCGGTAGGGTGCACGAATAGCCGGGTTCTGCAGGGCAACGGGTCCGTATCTCATGGCTTTGAGAGGCAGAGGGGCCTCACTCTTGAATTGGCAGGCTATTCGCCGCACTCGTAGGAGGTACAGGTTGACCCAAGGAGGGGTGCTCAATTTACCGAATTCGATGAAGTACCGGGTGTTCCATTCACTATGTTGTGGGGACCACCTCGCTTCAGGTTTTGGCGGGTAACTTGCCGCACCCGTAGGGGTCTAGGTTTCATTGCACAGGCTATCCACACGACCAGGGGAACGTCGGGTTTCAGTAGCGGCTCTGTGAAACCCGGGGATCCCAGATTATCTGTATTGTTCTGTGATGCTTATTACTTTTCTGTAATGTTGCATTTATCACGCCTGGAGAGATTATTGTATATTAGTATATATACTATTAGATGTTGTATATGTTTTGCACCCGCGCTAGTCCAGTCCCCGCTCTGTCGTTAGTTAAGTAACCTAACGGGTGATGACGGGACCCAGTGACGAATGCGGATGGCATATACGTACATTTTATTTTCGTTCTTTTCTGGTGTGATTGATTGATGGGAATGCATTGATTCTTTTCAATGCAAGGATAAAACAAACCTATATTTGATGTTGTTGGAACAAAATTTTAAATTATTACAAAGACGTTTCCTTTTGTTTTGCATAGCGGTATTCAGTTGGAATATCCTGCACCTCATTCCACGAGGAAAGAGTCAAGATCCCTTCACCGGGAGTGACTTCTTTAGCAAAAGGTTTTCGCTACTATATATTTTTATAAAGCTATCAGGTTCCTTCAACGAGATCAGGTTCATTACGTTAAAGGTTTTTCGCCAAAAACCAGCCGTAATCCTCCGTCGTTTCTTATGGATGGTCAGTAGTATTCAAGCTATGTTTGTTGGCCTACGTCAAGACATAGTGTTTGGTAGCTGCTGGGTATTCATTTGTTGCATAGATAGATGCATTAGTTTAAGTCAGACGTACACCTTGTTGGCCTACGTCAAGGGCATGTACGATGACTTAAGTTGATCAGGACAACGACGAGTAGAACTTGACATGTTGCTTATGATTTGTTGGCCTACGTCAAGGTCATAAGAGCATGGGATAAAAATTACATCGGGAGTTTCAAACATACAGGAAACTTGCCAGGCATGCGCATACCTTCTGGAGTGTGATAACTTGAGTGGCTTCCTTCACGTTATCATGCGATGAGAGTTGGATCCCGATTCCCACTGATGAGTTAGTTTACTCTTCGGATGACCCTGACTAATTCTTCTTTCAGGTTTGGAGGAGAATTTGAGATTACAGTGGGAGGTTTCCTAATTAGATAAAATGATAACCTTTCTGATTTAGGCTAGAGTGCACGCAGAGTGTTTCTTCTCTCTCTCTCTCTTTGGCAGCGACTTTTGACCGACCCTAGACTATAACTCAGTGACCAAGCTGACCGAACCTTCTTAATATACTGGCTTTTGGATTGTCTATAGTTGCGTAAGTCATTGCAGCTCCTTCTTTTACCCTTTGTATTTCTCAGAACACCCCGTATTACTATGGACATCCACTTCCATTGGATAGATCCATCGTATGGTTATATACGAACTCGAAGGGACTTCTTCGAGGATGGATCCAGGTTCAGGAGAAATAGAATTGGTTTATTCAGTAAGTCTTTTATTATCACTTTATCTCAGGTTGCGAGGGCTCCTTGGTTTAGGAGAGTACACATATTACGCTTATTGGATAGTCTTCTTCCAAACCATAGGCAGGTGCCGAAAGGTAGGGAATAAAGAAAACCAATTAAGCCTAAGTGGGGTGTACAAAAGGTAATATGTAAAGACAAGATAAAGGAATTAGAAAGAGGGCAAAGTAAATTGCGACTATTTACATTCACGACCAAACCACATATTTCATCGCCACTCCTACTTCACCTTTAATTTCTCCAGAACAACCCGTATCACTACGAACATCCAATTCCATTGGATAAATCCATCGTATGGTTATATACGAACTCGAAGGATATTTTTTCGAGGATGGATTCTGGTTCAGGAGAAAAAGGAATAAGGTTTATTCAGTTGTCTTTTATCATCACCTTCTCTCAAATTGCGAGTACTCCTAGGATTAGGAGAGTACACCTATTATACTTACTGGATAGTCTTCTTCCAAACCATAGGCTGGTGCCGAACGGTAGGGAAGGAAGAAAACCATGTAGCCTAATGTTGGTGTACAAAAGGTAACGACTAAAGACAAATAAAGGGAATTGGAAAGATGGCAGGGAAATATACGGTTAAAGTCATGATTTGGATTATGGAAGAGGCATTACTAGGAATACCAGGACACCCCTTCGAAACATTTTCATGTTTCAGTTACACTGTGCATTGTTAATTGAAATCTGATTTCCCGATTAGATACTTACTCCAGGGTATGTATTTACCAGGTATGATTCTCACATCTGTATGATTTTACAAATGGTGAGTGGGAGCAAGTTATTGGGAATTAGGTGATCATCCTCATTATATCAGAATTCATTGTAATTGGTGATATTTAAGGAAATCGCCTGGGGACAGTTTTCAACCTACGACGCACAGGTTTTGAGTTATTCAAACTCAGCAGACTTATACAGAGTATTGTATGTTGTCCAGTGTCCATCAGGACAAAGGGGTTGGTCCTCGAACTATATTCTATTTATTTGTGACTTCTGTAGTTTATAGACAAGTGTTTCGTAGAAATACAATATCTAAGTTTTGAGAAGTTGTGGGTATAGGAATAAAGTAGAGAACCATGTATCGCAAGTATCGGGATTCTTCAAAGAAATCGAAGATGTAGATTCTTGTGATTGGTATTCAGTTGATAGTAATGGTTTTTGAGAAACTTGTTTCTCAATCAGGTTACTCGTAATTGGAATGATTCCTAAGTTGAGTAATGCTGATTAGCCTCTCTCCATTAAGATGATATGCACTGGAGACAGCTGCAGGATTAGAATCTGGTTCCAATTAAATAAGTGCCTATGTTTCTATATTGGATATAGATTGCTTCATATCTTAACGATGTTAAGGTAAGGGGAGTTGTCCAGCTTATGCTTAAAAACAGACACTGGAAAACTCAATGCATGTTTCTGTAATGGCAGTTTGTAGATTGACCCTAGCTTTGACGAGGGTTGATTTTCTACCATCTGGAAGATCAATAGTGATATTGTTCTTGACTCGCCACAGTTTTATTAAAATGGATTTTTTCAGAAAAAGGTAGTGGGAGTATGGTAGAACTGGAAGTGATTCCAAAACCGCAAACGATTACGGAAAATTTAATAGAACCTATATATTCAATCAGGTTTGACATTCCAATAGCCACTCCGCAGATAAGGTGGGTAACCTCAGACACCCGAGAGGTACTCCGGTAGCCTCAAGAACGGTGACAGGGAGGTTCTTGTTTACCCAGATTTGACACTACTGTTGTTCCAGACTATGAGACCCGGCAGGAGGATATGTATAGCGTCGTTCTAAACTAGTTTTAGAAATGTACGTATATATTATTCTGCCAGAGGGTTGTCATAGTCAGTGGGAGCAGCGGAAGCATAGTGGGCAAGTAGCTAATGTCTATTTATAGACTTGAGCAGATATAGCGGAGATAGATCATCTAATTTTTGATGTGACAGTCATGGGTTTGACTTCATCAAAATAGGGGATGGATCTGTAGAGAAGGTAGTAGGGTGTGATGTCTTGGTATTTGGATGACATACACAGAGTAGGAAGTAAAATTCCTATACTACGACCGATTATACTGTGGTCGTCACACAGTTGTTTCTCCACAAAGGATATGGATATAATATCTGACATTCTGGTTACTAGATCTATGGTTTTAGATCTAGATTTGGGTAGTTTCCCAATATGGGTACTTTGACAGTATTCTAATAGTATTTTAGAATAGTTGACTCCTGGCATGGTGGTATACCTGCAGGTGATGGAGTCACCCTCTCTAAAGGTGTCTTATAGACTAAAGAGGAGAGGGACGTACATGATTGACAGATGACTTGCTTGGGCAATTGAGTCAATCATGAGATGTCAAGTACCACACCAGATATCGTTTTCGCACTAAATGCGATAAGTTTATATTAATCCAATCCTGAAGAAACATACGGAAGCAGTTTTAGAACATAAGTGAATGTTCTACAGATTTGATGACGGCAGCCTCCTTCAGGAGACGGTTATTATTCCAGGCTTCACAGGTGACGTGGATGACAGAGTGATTGTCGGAGTTATAGTTTTCCCTCAGACGAAGGACAGTATTATGGACAGGGGGCCCAAGAGGATACTATGGGAGGCATATTGCTAGACACTGATTATTTTCAGTGTCGATACAGTCTGAGAAATTTGGATTTGGAGTTCATTTATGAACTAGGTCCCATCAGATATCCAGACAGGTATTACTCGATTCGGGAGATGGTTTTCTCCGCGAAGTTGAGATATAGAGAGATACAGAAAGGAATACCGAAGCGGATCCACTCATTGAGACTATTTCTCGAACACAATAGTTTTGCAAACGAGCATTGTGAAACTGATTAGTAGAGGAGTTGGATGCTCGGTATCACACGAGCTGTGAGTACACGACATCGCAATAATTAGCCTTAGGTGCAAGTGGGAGATTATTGGATATAGTGCCCTCTAAGTCAATTATTGGATCGCAGGTACATGATTGCAATGATTGAGGGAGGACCTATACCGATATAACAGTCTTACTCGAGATGATAGTATGCTATCTGGTCTGTCTTTATCATCATATATAGATGTTGATAGAGCTCATAGGATTCTTGCTTGACTACCAGCAGTATAATGGCTATCATATATGTGGGAGCTGGGGTCTATAAGCACATCCTTAAAAATGTCCCTAGTCGTGGGAGTTTCGAGACAGGGCATCGATACTTCAGAGTAGACTAGTGTATACAGTCGAGACCCCGACGAGGGGCGGTGGCCGGTCTCACAAGCCACTAGTGTCAGTTGGATCACCTAAGATGTATACAGGTGCTCATTGGGTTATGAGTACACCGGACAGGACTCGCCGGGAACATGCTAGTTGGTATTATACATATCGTCAGATAGCAGTTCCCTGGTGACATGTGTACAGGTTAGTTCATCGACCTGAGGTCGTCATTTGTCTCATGTGAGTTCCCACTGTGCTTAGATTACTACCCTACCACACTCAAAGGAGTTGTGCAAACAGGTTTTAGTTGGGTACAGTCCCGAGCCACATTGGAGGCAAGTGAGCGGATCTTCGGGGATTCGTCTCCCCCTGTATTGGGGGTGAGATCGCGCTGTGTTTAGGAGAGCCATTACACGAAATCCCTGGCCAGGGTAATCGAGATATACTGGTAGGTATACCGGTAGTATCTCAGGGTGTTCTGGGCTGCTCTCTGACACGACTTATGCAGCTATTGGGGGTCTGACATTTACTGACCCCCTAGGCCTAATATGCGATACTCATAGACGAACGTTCCGGACTGTACGGATATTGTCACTGTCAGGCTCAGTAGGGTTTTATAGACGAGTTCGCTCGTCAGATTCCCTTCCAATCAATACATAGGCAAAACATTACGTACAGCTAGTACCTCTGACGTGCTAGTGGTTATACCCAGTGCCAGTGTACTGATGAGTCATTAGAGTCCCCCACAGACACTTTCCCAAGTTCGGGCGAAACGTTGTAGATGCCGTATGGGATTATGGCAGGGTTCGGAAAAAAGCACGTGCGTTTTTCGCACGTGTTGTTTTTCGGGCAGATAATACTGGTAGGCTTTGGTTTAAGCCGGATCCCAGTATTATACTGTATAGATATAATATCTTTGTCTCAGTTGCATTTATATTCAGTCATAATATAAATGCGGGTATGTTTATACCGATACGGGGTTATCCTGAAATTCGTTTCAGGATCACTTTTGGAAGTTGCCAGTTTCCAGTTTTCTATCAGCCGTATTTGACATTCGGTTAAATACGGATTTGTCTTTTCGTCTTGAGGGTGAGTCATGCTTCTAGAAGGTTCTAGAAGTGGTGATTAGGCTTGTGACTCACTTGTTCATTAATGGTGCATTTATTGTGTTCATACTTTATGTTCACACTTTGTGTTCACACTATGTGTTCACACTTTGTGTTCACACACTAGATATTTCCTTAAGCTCACCCTCCCCTCTCCTACACTCACCCTCCCTCTCCTATATATTTTGGCCGGCCCTTCTTGTGAGGGGATGGGATTTTGATTGATTCATTTTTGAGAGAAAAGATTATGATAGTTGAGTGTATGGAAATTTCATAGCCCAATTTCCATTTACCCGATTCCAATTGGCAACTTCTATTAATCGTTCGTCCATAGTCTTGGACGTAACGAGACAAAGTATTCTACTCATTCTCTACTTCATCTTGGTCGTCTCTTTTAGCAAACTTGACGATCGAGTTGCCTCGGTTCAGAGGCGGGAGCCCGTTTAAAGATCCGTCGACGTGGTGTCACCTGGACGACGAGACCGGAGATCGAGCAAGTTCGGATCAGTTGCAACATAGCGTGGGATGATGGTTGAAGACCGAAGGACTCGGATCATTCGGTATAACAATTCTTCCCTCTTTACAATTTGTTAGTTTAGCTTTAATGGACGATCCGGGATAAAGTACGCGATAGCGCCAGTCGTAAAAGTTTTGTTCCGCATATTGGCGTCTGTTAGACGACCGGGACGCTGCCGCGGACTTACAGAGTCACCACTCGTGATGGCCTGCTCGAAACTAGTCGGGTCATCATCTTCCATGATGCAATCCTTGCTTCCACCATCAATGAGAAATCCGTAGTATCTCTCAGGTGGACGAGAAACCCTACTAGATCGGCGGAGAGGCCGGGGTTCGTCGGGTACTACTGAATCTTCTGGTCCTAACAAATTATCAGTTGCGGTTTGTGGTGCTGGAACCTCTTCCAGCTCTACCTCTTTGCCACTAATTTCTTTTGTAAGAAATTTCTTTTCCAAAAAGGTGGCATGTTGAGCAACAAACACTTTTTGTTCCTCAGCGTGGTAGAAAAAATATCCTTGAGAATTCTTTGGATATCCCACAAATTTGCAAAGAACTGATCGTGCCTCGAGTTTTTCCGGATTTTGTCTTTTGACATAGGCCGGACAACCCCATATCTTAACTCGTTTAAAATATGGTCTCTTCCCACTCCATATCTCATATGGTGTGGTAGGTACAGATTTAGACGGAACTAGATTCAATATGTATATGGCTGTCTCAAGCGCATACCCCCAGAAGGAAATAGGTTACTCAACATCGCTCATCATAGATCGCACCATATCTAATAGGGTCTGATTCCTTCGTTCCGATACACCGTTGTGCTGTGGTGTATAAGGAGGAGTAAGCTGAGAGAGAATCCCATTCTCTTTTAGATAATCCAGAAAATCATTGCTCAAGTATTCTCCTCCTCGATCAGATCGAAGGATCTTAATACTTTTGCCCGTTTGGTTCTCTACTTCGTGCTTATATTCTCTGAATTTCTCAAAAGTTTCAGACTTGTGTTTCAATAGGAACACATGCCCGTATCTAGAGAGATCGTCAGTGAATGTAATGAAGTAGGAAGAACCGTTCCTGGCATGCGTAGACATGGGACCGCATACATCACTGTGTACCAGTCCTAAGAGTTCAGTAACTCTTTCTCCATGTCCACTAAACGGAGCTTTGGTCATTTTTCCTTTGAGACATGAATGGCAAGTATCATAAGATGAAAATTCGAATGAATTCAAATATCCATTTTTATGTAACTTAGCTAGCCATGTCTCATTGATATGGCCAAGTCTACAATGCCACAAGAAGGATTCGTTCATTTCTGAACTTTTCCTCTTGTGTGTGTTTTGTATACTGAGGACTGTATTCTGATTTAGAATGAATATGCCATTATGTAACGAGCCTGATGCAATAAACTTTTGATCTAGGAATATGTTCATAACATTATCCTTTACTATAAAATTATATCCTTCTTTACTTAATAAAGAAACTGATATAATGTTGCACATCATGTTCGGTATATAATAGCACTCATTTAGAATCAGTGTATTACGACTTGGCAATACAAGGTGATATTCGCCAACTGCTTTGGCTGCAATACTTGCATCGTTCCCTACTTGAACGGAATGATCACCTTTTCCCAATTCTCTACCTTTATGTAGCCCATGTAACAATTTACATATGTGGGATCCTGATCCGGTATCTAATACCCAGGACGTAGGTTGAACTGAGAAACAGTTCTCAATAACTAACACACCTGAAGAAGATGCATCAACATGCATGTTCTTTTGGGCGGCGTGAGAATCCAGATATTCTCCGGTTTCCTGTTCAGTCTTATAACTCTTATAAGAAAGAACGGGTCCAACGTTCCCCTGCTCAGTATAATAAGTGGGTTCAGTCAATACATCCATATTATTATCTTGATTATGGCCTGACATGGTCGCTACCTGGAGAGAGAGAGAAGAAAACACTTTAGCGTATGCTCTTGCAAGATTAGTTTGGTTATTATCTTATCTAATCAGGATGTCTCCCACTGTTTTTATCAAATCTACCTTCAAACCCTAAAAGGTAAGATTAGCCGGGATTAATTACACCCTACAATTTCGTCAATCTTTCAGCCAGATCAGTGTCGGTACTTGAGGGAGGTTCGCCGTGCTTTCGCACGGACCTAATTAAAGTAAACCTCATTTTCCCAGAAGCGTAACCCCGTTAACACTTTTCTAGACACCTACTTGATCGGCTAATTGTCCTATGTAAAATTCTCCCAGGAGTAACTCTTACTCGCAATGGGTATCGGGATCCAACTATCTCATAGGAGTTATGTAATCTCATTGCAAATTTCAACACTTGAAATTCCCGATAATATTTTGCCCCTAGCGATCTATGACCTTGACTAAGTCAACAAACCATAAATCGCAAGTCAAGTTCAACCCGTACATTTCCCGATTGAATTAAACCCACCCGTACAACCCTTGACTGAGTCAACAAGGCCGTGCGAATACCTTAATCCAATCACATCTCATGTTTTAGCAGATAAACACTACTTAGCTACCGTACACTACGCCTTGACTAAGTCAACAAACATAGCACGAATACTAAATAATATCTATCTGAAATGACGGAGGGCTACGCAGGTTTTATCAGAAAAACCATGAGCGTAATGAACTTGATATCGTCGTAGAATCATGTGAAATTTTGAAATGGAGTGTTTTTTAGGCTTTCATTAGTTTTGCTAAAGAGGTCACTCCCGGTGAAGGGATCTCGGCTCTTTCCTCATCGAATAAGGTGCAGAACATATCATATATATCACTGTGCAAAGCAAAACTCTTAAAATCAATCAAAAGACAAACCGAGTTTTGTAGCATCTGCCAGTTTCGCTAAAGAGGTCACTCCCGGTGAAGGGATCTCGGCTCTTTCCTCATCGAACAAGGTGCAGGGTATATCATATATACCACTATGCAAAGCAAAACTGTAGCTACCATTTTTATAAAGTTTTGATTCTACAACATCTTTTAGGTTTCTTTTCTTTTTATTAATCTCATTAATAAAAAATCCCATCAGCTTATGCTTCCTAAGTATCACAGATAAATACGACGTACACTTATGCCATCCGCATTCGCCTCGATGTCCCCTCGTGCACCGTTAGGTTAGGTAACTAACGACAGAGCAGGGCAGGGCTAGTGCGGGTGTAAAACATAAGTAACATCTATATAATATATCATATATACTATATACTGTATCCATCACAAGATATCAAATGATCACATCACAGATATCGCAGCAGAAACATAGATATAATGTGGGATATACTAGGACGTCCGTATTTAGTATTTAGCCAACAATAGAAAATACGGATTCCACAGTCGCGATGAATAGCCAAGCCCACACCCTGGACCCCTACGAGAGCGGCAAGCGACCCTACCAATTCTGGAGTTTAGGAGACCCGGTCTCGACTCCTCGAGATGGCCTCCCACTGAACCCCAGAACCCGGTCACCTGTGCTCCCCTCCTTGGGTCCATCCTAATGCGGAAAAGTAAATAATATACAACACTGGTGGCATCAACCTCAACCCGGAAGTGCCCCAAATAAAAGAATATTACATTACATTTGAATTTACATGAATGAAAATATAAAACTCTCATCTCACATAAAACCCCCGGCTATTCAATCACGACAATCCTGCACATCATATCTCAGCAACACATAATATCTCATATCATCAACGTAAGTAAGTATGCATACACCGATCGTCGTCGATGTATAGCAACGACAATCGGCAATACAACTACATACTACACTTACGGTCACTGAAAAGAAAGTGTAAAACTACAATATTTGGAATCCACAAACACTTTAGACATCGTAAATTCGAAATATCACATACTTCGCATTTCATGCCTAACTCTATGAATTCCACATATTGTATCACATTCCAGATAAATAGACAGTATTAAACTTTTCGAACAGATAATCAAATACCCAAAATTTCCTAAAGTGCTCAACACTTGAGCGGAGTTCAAATAATCCCAGAATATGTCACAGTACCAGTGATCCAGCCGTAGAAGGGTCAAGCCAACACCTCACATGTGGCACGCCGTACTGCCCCAAACCCGAAGGTTCAAAAGGCAGTTCAAGACGGTCACATAATCGAGTTAAGGTTTGTTGTATTCTAGAGGGTCCACCGTGTTACTTGCACATTTTTTCGAAAGATTTAAACCCGATAAAAATTCAACACTTGAAAGTTTTTCGTGCCAGGAAAAAGTGAGTTAATGATATTCGTTCGAACGTTTTAACAGTTTCTAAATATCCGAAAATAAAAACGAATTTAAATATTCCTATCGAATCTACGATTACAAAACAAACCCCAGAACACTCAACCCTTGAGTCAAAATAAAAATACCAGAAACTAAATAAGCATTTAAAAGAATTACTGTGAAAACAAAACAGTCATATCATGCATTATTGCCGCGGAACCGCGGCCCAAGCAGGGTACGGCCGCGATTCCGCGGCAGTATGTATGGATCACAACGTCGAATTTCACAGTTATTCTTATTTTTGTCTGCTGAATTTTTCAGGTATTTTTAATTCAGAAAAAATCGCATTTTTGAAAAATATCCAGAGAGGGGTTCATTTTCATCGGTTCGGGTTCGATCGGAGTTTTAACTTTGTAAACACGTCGCCTAATGCTCTAGCTAGGCTCTGATACCACTGTAGGGTTCCTAGGCACTCTTGTGAAGGTTCATAAAGCATCAAACATGCCCAAATAAAATTTTAGATGTGCCGAACAACCCAAAGACGGGATCTTTGCTAGATTATTAGGGTTTAACATGCAAGATAACATCTTTAAACCTAAGTGTGAGGGATTACAACCTTTGTAGTCCGCTCCTTCGCTTCACAAGCTCCAAGTAGAAGTCCCTTCGCCGCAATCCATGATCTCCCGGACTCAAGAGAGGCTCCACGAATCGAACGATCCATGATAGCTTGTCGTATTCCTTTTCTCCGATGATCTACGTCGAAGTTGCAATAACTCAAGCTTTCTCTCACTCTAATGAGGTGAACACCCTAATCTAATGGGCTAGATTAGATGAGGATGATGGAGTAGTATTTATGCTTTCTTTTTATATCATTTTCTCACAATAACTCATCACAAAAGAAAACTCAAGTGAACTCTCTCTCAAACTCAAGAGAGTAGAAGATGAAGAATGAAAAGAATAATCCTTTTGTGATGATTAGTAGATAAATGTATATGATTGATTATGGAACCATGGTCAATGATGAGAGGCTAAAACTTTGTAGAGAATAAACTAGAGTTAGGGTTTGGTTAGGTTAAGGATAAGGATCAACCATAATATCTTAACCAAGACAAAAGAGAATCTTTCTAGAAAGTGCAAGAAAGAGCTAACCCTAATCAAACCCTAATCCCTTTTTATCATCCTTAAACATGTTTCATAATAAATCATATCATGTCACAATAATATATATCACATATATATTATATATTTGCAACAAAAGAAAATAATACAATTAACATATATCGCATATATATATCAATGTATTAATCCGGTGAGAAAATGAAATAATAAAGCGAGCAAATATTAGATAATGTAATACAATATATCATATATATCATTATACATTAAATCATCGAATCAACACTTGATCCAACGATCCGGCTATATCGAATATAACCGACTAATATATCATGTACCGATTCATCGAATCAACACTTGATCCGATGTCCCGATTCATATCTAAATATCGCGAGAATATAATACGGTATCTCATATCGCATTATCCTCGGTCCTGCACATATCACATATGTGCCTCTACACCATTTTTCCTGAGCCAAGAAACCTCTGTGTAGGACTCTAAAGAATCGTCAATACGCTGGTAGCAGGTGGTGATCATATCAAACACCCACAAGCTGCAAGCGGTCAGCTAAACGTAACAGCCACCCAGGTATTGAGCGATCAGAAGATCAACAAGTTAGCCTATCCATTCTCCTGTGAATCCAATCAGTAACACTCCCGTACAGTCCGGTCTGTTCGTCTGATATGTCGCATATCAAGTCTAGGGGTGGTATACGTCAGACCCCAGTAACCGATAAGTCGTGTCGATGTGAGGCTCATAACATGTTGAGAAACTACTGGTAACACTTACCAGTATATCTCTATATTATCCCTGGACAGAGACTTCCAGTTATAGCCAATCGAACACAGCACAACATCAACTCCCTATACCGGGAGAGACGAATCCCCTCCTATCGCTCATTGCCTCCATGTGATTCGGGACTGTACCAAAAAGCCACCGTTTTGCACGCCCTCTTGGACGTGGTAAGGTGGAAATCAAAGCACAGTGGGAATCACACAAGACTCTATGACGATCTCGGGTCTACAGACTACCCTGTACCAGTGTCACCGGAGAACTGCCATCTGACGTGTGGTATATCACCATCTGGGAGTTCTCGGCGAGTCCGTCCAGTGTACCCAGTCTCCACTGAGCACCCGTACACCATCCTTGATGTCAAACACCGATGGATATAGGATCATCCATCGCCCATCATATGGGTCAAGATGCGTATACGCTAGTCTACTCTGGTGTATCGATGCCCTGTCTCGATATACCCTCGACTAGGAACAGTTATAGGATGTACTCATCGACTACTATGGCCCCACTATTATGATCTCATCATAGTCCCAGTTGTCGAGTACAGATCCTAAGGGCTTTATCAACATGTGAGAGTAAGACAGTAAACCAATACAAGTCAACATGTTAAGACAAAGTGAAACCAAATAGCATACTATCATGACGAGCAAGAAAGTCCTCTCTGTATATATCCAAGCATCCATCATAATATACATCATATGTGTTAGTGTATGTGCCCTAGAGGCCATTACTGTATCATACTAGTTTGTATATTACTTAATGGAAGCTTGGGATATTCACCTTGTATAAACAATCTTGCTCAATATAGTAGTATGCTACTTGGTTTGTTTCTACTTCAATGTGTACATGTGTTTATTTTAGTATATCACCTATACACATTAGTGAATCCCTTAGGATCTTTGCTTGATTACCAGCGTTGTGATGGCAGTCACACTAGTGGGGGCTGGGTAATCTATAAGCACATCCTTATACAGGTCCCTAGTCGCAGGACTATCGAGACAGGGCATCGATACTCCGGAGTAGACTAGCGTATGCGCTTCTCATCCCAGAGTGGGAGATGGTATGTCCCACAGCCATCAGTACGTCGTACTGGAGATAGTATGCGGGTGCTCGTTAGGTTACGAGTACACTGGACAGGACTCGTCGGGAACTGACCGGTTGGTATTATACCTATCGTCAGTTATCAGTTCCCAGGTGACATGAGTACAGCTTAGTCCGCTGACTTGACACTGTCACTTCGCCTCGAGTGTGTTCCCACTGCACTTTGATTACTACCCTACCACGACTCAAAGGAGTCATGCAAACAGGTAGTAGTTGAGTGCAGTCCCGAAGCACTTGGAGGCAATGACGGTTAGACAGGATTCGTCTCTCCCGGTATTGGGGGTTGACATCGCGCTGTGTCTAGGAGAGCCATTACACGAGTAGTCCCTGGCCAGGGCAATCGAGATATACTGGTAGGCTTCCAGTGTTATCTCAGGGTGTTTTGGGCTTCACTCCGACACGACTTGTACCGCTATTAGGGGACTGACGTTTACCGCCCCCCTAGGCCCGCCATGCGATGTATCAGACGAACAGACCGGACTGTACGGAGATTGTCACATTCAGGCTCAGTAGGAGTTCAGATGGGTTTCACCTCGTCAGTCTTCTTGTCGGCATCTACCTGGGGACCGTTACGCACAGCTAGTGCCGCTTGCGGTCTGTGGTTAAACCCACTGCCAGCGTAGTGTCGAGTCTTTAGAGTCCCACACAGAAAGCTATTCGCCTTTCGGAAAAAGAGTAGAGATCGCATGGTTTTGCGACAGGTCGCATGATTTTGCGACAGGGTTCGGTCACATCCGTGCACTTGTGCACGTTTAGTGTCCGGACAGTTTACACTAGCGGGCTTTGGTTTAAGCCAGATCCTAGTGTACGTATTGGGATTGGATTTATCCAATATGTATTCGTGTTCCTCGGAACGCGGATGCGGGTGTGTATGCACAGTTGACGGAGAGACAGAGGCAGAGGATTCTCATTAGGGTTGTTGACCGTTGATTGTTGACTATTGACTTTTTGCTCAACCCTAATGAGAATATGATATATGATTAACAATAATATTAATTAAGTATTGTGGTGACATGGTTGTTGAGGGGTTGACTTTGTTGACTTGTTGACTTTGTTGACCGGTTGACTAGGTTGGACTAGTTGACCATCATGATGACAATGGCTATCATTTCATGGCAAAGACTTTTCACTTGCTTGTTCTCTTGTGCAATATGAGTGCATGAAATGATATAGCCATTTTTACTTAAACCATTTACACAATACTTGATTACTATTTTTGTGATGATGGTTTTGGATTATGAGAGCCAAGTGAGAAAAGTCTTTCTCATTCTATCATTCTCATTCTCTCTCTTGTTCTTGAGCTCTCATCTCCTTCCTCTTGCTCTCCCTCTCTTTAGTCTATGGTTCACTTGTCTCATATGTTGAGAACCAAGAACCATAGATAAAATCCCAACACACTCTTCTCTACTCACTCTAGTTCACAAGGTTTAGCAAACCAAGTGAACTAGTTTCTTCAAAGATCGAAGAAGAAGCCAAAGGTAGAAGCTTTCGGGTGGATCTATCTTCGGCGCAAGGAGACGACGGAGTGAAGCCGATCCGGACAACCATCGAGGCTTGAAGACGAAGGAGTTCAAGAAAGAAAGGTATAACCCCCTAACCGAGTAGTTAACAACTCCTAGTTAGGTTGTTAGTTAGATGTTTAACAAAGATCCGGTTTTGAGTCCATGTTACCACCTCTAGAAAATTGTTTTTCGTCAAATTCCGCATGCCCGAAAGTACCGGGGGAGGTAGCATGGACTTACAGTGGTATCAGAGCCTAGTTAAACTCTATCTAACATGTTAGCAAAGTAACTAGAAGATCGATCAAAGAAAAAGTCACGAAATACACCAAAAATTCATGCTTGCTGTCGATTTTCAAAGTACTGTAAATGTAATAAATCATGCTTCAAAAATCGACTCAGGGTTTTTAGAGTATACTGTAGAAATACGGTCCTCTGATCTCATCAAAGCGCCGCGGAAACGCGGCAATAGCTTGCTATTGCCGCGGTTCCGCGGCCGTATTGGCTCCTCTCTGGATTTTCTTTGCTACAGTATATTCAGTGGGGTATTTTGGGATTTTTGGAATATGTATTTTCTGCCCAGATTTTCCAGAACGAAAATTTTGTGTTTGGGGCCTAAAAATCCATATTTTTGATCGAACTTCTAAAAGACTTAAGCTGACGGGTTTTTCTGTGATGTGATATTTGTATTGAACGTCTGCTAATCGCTATATGTCGATTAGTGGGGGTTATACAAATCTGTGATCTGTAATGTTATTGGTTTGTGTATATGAATTCATTGGATTGTCGCGGGTGAATAGCCGGGGGGTTGTGAGACGAGAGTTTTCTTTTCTTTCAATTCATGTAAATTTGTAAATTGATGTAATAATTATTTGTATGGCCACACAACCGGGTCGGGGTTGTAGCCGTCATTGTATAATTTCTTTTTACTGTTTTTGCTCCTAGGATAGACCCATGGAGGGGGTGCACAAACTAACGGGTATGCCGAAGTGCCGAGTGGCCTACTCACGGGGTTGAGGGAGGTTGCTTCGCTTCGGGTACTTGGCGGGTAGTTTGCCGCACCCGTAGGGGTCTTGGGTGGGGTATTGGCTATTCACCGCGACCGTGAAATCTGCTTTTCGTTACAGGCTCGTACGAATTGCAGGTTCCTAGTATATCCAATGTGTTCATCTGTGATCTGAAATGTCTATCATTGCAATATATCTATATATGATATTATTTAGGCGTTGCTTATGTTTTACAGCCGCGCTAGCCCAGCCCCCGCTCTGTCGTTAGTTAAGTAACCTAACGGGTAATGACGGGGCCCCGTGGCGAATGCGAATGGCATAAGCGTACGTCATATTTTGGTTATTTTCTGCAATGGTAGGATTAAATGATGGGACGCATTAAAAGAACTAATGCAAGAATATCACGCATTAAAAGAACTAATGCAAGAAAATAAACCAAGTAAAAGTCGTTGGAACACTTTCGAAAAACCACTCGGTTCTTTTCAAAACTAACTTTTAAATGCGGAGTTTGAGCCACTCCTTTTAAAAGCTATCTCGTTCCATCGACCATATCAAGTTCTCTACGTTCACGGTTTCGCCAAAACCATTCGTAGCCCTCCGTCGTTTCACATAAATAGTCAATAGTATTCAAGCTATGTATGTTGGCCAAAGTCAAGGCATAGTGATTGGTAGCTATTGGGTATTTATGTGTAGCATAGATAGATGCGTTGGTTTGGGACAGTCGTACTGCCATTTTGGCCAAAGTCAAGGGTAGGTACGGGTGGATCCAAATTAACCTGGAGAATGACGGGTAGAACTTGACATGTGACTTATGATATTTTGGCCAAAGTCAAGGTCATAAGAGCATGGGGCAAAAATCCACATCGGGAGTTTCAAAAGAACTGAAACTTGCTAGTGTTGCATACCATTTGGAGTGTGATGATTCTGGTAGGATTCCTTCAGTTTCGTCATGCGATGATATTTGGATCCCGATCCTACTGTGAGTATATGCTACTCCTCGGGAAATTTCTCACTTAACGATCAATGCTATAAACCAAGTAGGTGTCTAGAAAGGTGTTAGCGGGGCTACGCCCCCAGGGAAAAGAGATTCTTAAATTAAGGAACCTCGCGAAAGCGTTGGAAAACCTCCCTCGAAATACCGACACCAGCCTGGCCGAACGGTTAAGCAAGTATTGTACGGTGAGATTGATCCTGACTAATTCTTCCTTTTTGGTTTTGAGGAGGGATTCGAGAAACAGTGGGAGCCATCCTGTTTAGACAAACTAAAAAACAACTCTAAACTTGCAAGAGCATCATGCTGAGTGTTTCTTCTTCTCTCTCCTAATTGCAGCGACCAATCGACATGACTGGACTTAAGTTACTTCTAGATAAAAACATACTGACAGGGCCAAACTACAAAGATTGGCTCAGGAATGTCAAAATGGCAATCACTTACGACAAGCTGTGGTATCTTATTACCACCAAAGCTCCCCCTGTCCCAGGTCCCACCTCCAGCGTCGCGGATAAGGAAATCCGTAAGACTTGGGAGATTGATAGCGCGAAGGCCAAATGCCTCGTACTTGCCTCTATGGACAACGAACAACAGAGGAGGCACGAGAATATGGACCTTGAATCCATATTTCTCCATACAAAAGAACTGTATGGAGAGCAATCTCGTATCGCAAGATACGAAGTGTCGAAGAAGTTATTTTCGGCAAGGTTGGCCATCGGATCATCGGTAGCGGAACACGTGCTTAAGATGATTGGCTTCATTGAGGAGCTCGCGGAACTTGGGACCACGTTGGAGAATGAGCTCTATACTGACTTGATTCTCCAGTCCCTTCCTTCCACTTACGCCCAGTTTATACTGAACTTCAACTTACAAGAAAAGGAAGTTGAACTTTCAGAACTCCTCAACATGCTGAGGAGTGCAGAGGGCACCATACAGAAAGGTAGGGAAACATCCACTTTGTTTGTAGGAGGATCTTCCTCTTCTAAGTCCAAGGCGAAAGCCAAGGGAAAGAAGAAGAAAGCCCCCGCCAAACCAAGGGGCGGTGTTGGTAAAGTGGATACGAAGGGAAAAGCAAAAGCAACAAAGAAAGCGGGGCAGCTTATGGATAAGGAATAATGCTTCTATTGTCATAAGAAAGGACACTGGAAGAATGATTGCAGGGCTTGGAAAGCCAGGACACAGGAATTGAAGCAGGTTGCGGCTTCAGCTTCAGGTGTGTATGTTATTGAAAACTGTCTTTCAATAAACTCTACTTCCTGGGTATTGGATACCGGATCAGGATCTCATATCTGTAATTCTTTGCAGGCGTTGAGAAACCGTAGGGTTTTGAAGGCAAGTGACATGACCCTCAAAGTTGCAAACGGAGCTAGCATGGATGCTAAGGCCGTGGGGGACTATCACCTGGGAATGTCAGATGGACATGTTTTGGTTTTGCGTAATTGCTTTTTTGTACCCAACGCAACTTGTAATATCATTTCTGTATCTTTAGTTTCTAAAGAAGGTTATGAATTTGCGTTTGTAAGTAATGTTATAAACATTCACCTTAATCAAGTTTTGATTGGGTCAGGTACATTGAGCAATGGTATATACGTATTAAACCAACCACAGATTTTCAATGTCCAGAATACACACAAAAGAAAGTCTCCGGAAATAAATCAGACTTTCTTATGGCATTGTAGACTAGGTCACATCAATGAGAGAAGGTTGACGAAGTTACATACAGAAGGATATTTGAATCCGTTCGAATATCAATTGTATGCCACTTGTCAATCCTGTCTCAAAGGAAAGATGACAAAGACTCCGTTCACTGGACACGGAGTAAGAGCGAGCGAGCTCTTGGGACTCGTACACAGCGACGTGTGCGGTCCAATGTCTACACATGCGCGAAGCGGTTATTCTTACTTCATTACTTTTACGGATGACTTTTCAAGGTACGGTTATGTCTTCTTAATGAAACATAAGTCCGAAACCTTTGGAAAATTCCAGGAATATAAGAATGAAGTAGAAAAACAAACCGGCAAAAGTATTAAGATTCTAAGATCGGATCGAGGTGGAGAATACTTGAGTGCCGAGTTCCTGGACTATTTAAAAGAGAACGGAATTCTCTCTCAGCTTACTCCTCCATACACTCCGCAACATAACGGTGTATCGGAGAGACGGATCCGAACCCTATTAGATATGGTACAGTCCATGATGAGTAACGCTGAGTTACCGCGATCATTCTGGGGGTATGCGCTAGAATCAGCTGCATACCTTTTGAACCGAGTTCCAACTAAGACTGTGCCTACTACACCATTTGAGATGTGGTGTGGGAAGAGACCCTATCTTAAGCACATTAAGACATGGGGAAGTCCAGCTTTTGTTAAAAAGCAGCATGCGGACAAGCTCGAGGCACGCTCAGTACAGTGCAAGTTTGTGGGATATCCAAAGAATTCCAAGGGATATTTCTTCTACTGCGAAGAGGAACAAAAGGTCTTTGTTTCTCGTCATGCCCACTTTCTAGAACACCAGTTCTTAGAAAAAGAAATAAGTGGGAGCGCAGTAGAACTGGAAGAAATTCCAGAACCACAGACTATTACTGAAAGCTTAGTGGAACCAGAGGGTTCAAAAGAACAGGACATTCCTACGCCGCTCCGCAGGAGTAGTAGGCAGTCTCATCCGCCCGAGAGATACTACGGTTTTCTCATAGACGGGGATAGAGAGGATTGCATCATGGATTATGATGAGCCTACTAGCTTCCAGCAAGCCGTTCAGAGCGTCGACTCGGTAAAATGGCTGGATGCAATGCGGACCGAAATGGAGTCCATGTACACCAACAAAGTATGGACGTTGGACGTTGCTCCAGACGGGGTAAAACCCGTAGGATGCAAGTGGATCTTCAAAAGGAAGATTGGTGTAGATGGACAGGTTGAGACCTATAAAGCTAGACTGGTTGCAAAGGGTTTTCGTCAGAGACCTGGTTTGGACTATGACGAGACCTTTTCTCCAGTAGCTATGCTGAAATCCATTCGGATCCTTCTGGCCATTGCTGCCTTCCACGATTATGAGATTTGGCAAATGGACGTAAAGAGCGCTTTTCTAAATAGAAATTTAGAGGAGTGTGTCTATATGGACCAGCCAGAGGGTTTCATTCAGAGTGGGAGCAGCGGAAAGGTGTGCAAGTTGCTTAAGTCCATTTACGGACTAAAGCAGGCATCGCGGAGTTGGAACATCTGTTTTGATGAGACGGTCAAGGAATTTGGCTTTATCAAAAATCCAGATGAACCATGCATCTATAGTAGATTTGTAGCGAGAACTGTAGTATTCCTCATTTTATACGTGGATGACATTCTCTTAATAGGAAATGACATTCCTATGCTACAATCTGTCAAGGGGTTCTTGTCACACAGGTTCTCCATGAAAGACCTGGATGATGCCTCATACATCCTGGGGATCCGGATCCATCGTGATAGATCCAAGAGGATATTAGGACTTTCACAGTCCAGGTATATCGACACCATACTGAAAATATTCAGTATGGAAGATTCCAAGCGCGGTAATCTACCGGCTTGTCACGGGATCACCCTTTCTAAAGAGATGTCTTCCAAGACTGATTTGGAGAGGGATCGCATATCTATTATACCCTACGCTTCTGCGGTAGGCTCTATAATGTATGCGATGTTGTATACCAGACCGGATGTAGCTTATGCACTGAGTGTAGTAAGCCGGTATCAGTCAAACCCAGGGGAGAAACACTGGATAGCGGTAAAGAACATTCTCAAGTACCTGAGAAGGACTAAGGAGATGTTCTTGGTGTATGGCGGAAAAGACCTCCAGATCGAGGCCTTTGCTGACTCCAGCTTCCAGAGTGACAAGGATGATTCCAAGTCCATGTCGGGTTTTGTCTTTACCCTCAATGGAGGGGCGGTGTGTTGGAAGAGTTCCAAATAGGAAACCGTTGCAGACTCGACGATGGAAGCAGAATACATCGCTGCATCTGATGCCGCAAAAGAAGCTGTCTGGATGAGGAAGATCTTGAAAGAACTTCAGGTGGTTCCGTCCATTGTTGATCCAATACCTCTGTATTGCGACAACAACGGGGCTATAGCTTTAGCGAAGGAACCCAGGTCCCATCAGAGATCCAGACACATCTTGAGGCGGTATCACCTGATCAGGGAGATCGTGGATCACCAGGAGATCGAGATTCGGAGGGTCGCTTCAGAAGATAACACTGCAGATCCATTCACCAAGGCCTTGCCCCAGACTCAGTTCGAGCGGCTGATCGAGATGATAGGTCTTCGATACGCCAGTACATGGCCTTAGTGCAAGTGGGAGATTGTTAGTGTATATGCCCTAGAGGCCATTACTGTATCATACTATTTTGTATATTACTTAATGGAAGCTTGGGATATTCACCTTGTATAAACAATCTTGCTCAATATAGTAGTATGCTACTTGGTTTGTTTCTACTTCAATGTGTACATGTGTTTATTTTAGTATATCACCTATACACATTAGTGAAGCCCTTAGGATCTTTGCTTGATTACCAGCGTTGTGATGGCAGTCACACTAGTGGGGGCTGGGTAATCTATAAGCACATCCTTATACAGGTCCCTAGTCGCAGGACTATCGAGACAGGGCATCGATACTCCGGAGCAGACTAGCGTATGCGCTTCTCATCCCAGAGTGGGAGATGGTCTGTCCCACAGCCATCAGTACGTCGTACTGGAGATAGTATGCGGGTGCTCGTTAGGTTACGAGTACACTGGACAGGACTCGTCGGGAACTGACCGGTTGGTATTATACCTATCGTCAGTTATCAGTTCCCAGGTGACATGAGTACAGCTTCGTCCGCTGACTTGACACTGTCACTTCGCCTCGAGTGTGTTCCCACTGCACTTTGATTACTACCCTACCACGGCTCAAAGGAGTCGTGCAAACAGGTAGTAGTTGAGTGCAGTCCCGAAGCACTTGGAGGCAGTGACGGTTAGACAGGATTCATCTCTCCCGGTATTGGGGGTTTACATCGCGCTGTGTCTAGGAGAGCCATTACACGAGTAGTCCCTGGCCAGGGCAATCGAGATATACTGGTAGGCTTCCAGTGTTATCTCAGAGTGTTTTGGGCTCCACTCCGACACGACTTGTACCGCTATTAGGGGACTGACGTTTACCGCCCCCCTAGGCCCGCCATACGATGTATCAGACGAACAGACCGGACTGTACGGAGATTGTCACATTCAGGCTCAGTAGGAGTTCAGATGGGTTTCACCTCGTCAGTCTTCTTGTCGGCATCTACCTGGGGACCGTTACGCACAGCTAGTGCCGCTTGCGGTCTGTGGTTAAACCCACTGCCTGCGTAGTGTCGAGTCTTTAGAGTCCCACACAGAAAGATATTCGCCTTTAGGCAAAAGAGTAGAGGTCGCATGGTTTTGCGACAGGTCGCATGGTTTTGCGACAGGGTTCAGTCACATCCGTGCACTTGTGCACGTTTAGTGTCCGGACAGTTTACACTAGCGGGCTTTGGTTTAAGCCAGATCCTAGTGTACGTATTGGGATTGGATTTATCCAGTATGTATTCGTGTTCCTCGGAACGCGGATGCGGGTGTGTATGCACAGTTGACGGAGAGACAGAGGCAAAGGATTCTCATTAGGGTTGTTGACCGTTGACCGTTGACTATTGACTTTTTGCTCAACCCTAATGAGAATATGATATATGATTAACAATAATATTAATTAAGTATTGTGGTGACATGGTTGTTGAGGGGTTGACTTTGTTGACTTGTTGACTTTGTTGACCGGTTGACTAGGTTGGACTAGTTGACCATCATGATGACAATGGCTATCATTTCATGGCAAAGACTTTTCACTTGCTTGTTTTCTTGTGCAATATGAGTGCATGAAATGATATAGCCATTTTGACTTAAACCATTTACACAATACTTGATTACTATTTTTGTGATGATGGTTTTGGATTATAAGAGCCAAGAGAGAAAAGTCTTTCTCATTCTATCATTCTCATTCTCTCTCTTGTTCTTGAGCTCTCATCTCCTTCCTCTTGCTCTCCCTCTCTTTAGTCTATGGTTCACTTGTCTCATGTGTTGAGAACCAAGAACCATAGATAAAATCCCAACACACTCTTCTCTACTCACTCTAGTTCACAAGGTTTAGCAAACCAAGTGAACTAGTTTCTTCAAAGATCGAAGAAGAAGCCAAAGGTAGAAGCTTTCGGGTGGATCTATCTTCGGCGCAAGGAGACGACGGAGTGAAGCCGATCCGGACAACCATCGAGGCTTGAAGACGAAGGAGTTCAAGAAAGAAAGGTATAACCCCCTAACCGAGTAGTTAACAACTCCTAGTTAGGTTGTTAGTTAGATGTTTAACAAATATCCGGTTTTGAGTCCATGTTACCACCTCTAGAAAATTGTTTTTCGTCAAATTCCGCATGCCCGAAAGTACCGGGAGAGGTAGCATGGACTTACAATATGTACAACAATGGCCTCTAGGGCATATACATAACTAACAGGAACATCTGCTTTGATGTTGTAGTCAAAGAGTTTGACTTCATAAAAAACGTAGATGAACCTTGTATATATAAAAAGGTTGCAGAGAGTAAGATTGTCTTCCTCGTATTGTACGTCGATGACATACTCTTGATAGGAAATGATGTTCCTATGCTGCAATCGGTCAAGCTCTTCTTATCACAAAGATTCTCAATGAAAGATCTTGGTGTTGCCTCCTGCATACGGGGAATTATGATCTATAGAGATAGATCGAAACGGATACTGGGATTGTCCCAATCCAGGTACATTGACACCATACTAAAGAGATTTACTATGGAAGTATCCAAGCGTGGTAACCAACCCATGATCTCTGGACTCACTCTCTCAAAAGAGATGTCTCCCAAGACTTATTTGGAAAGAGCTCGTATGCAAGGGATACGCTATGCTTCGGCAGTAGGCTCTATCATTTATGCGATGCTATGTACCAGACCCGATGTAGCATATGTAAGTCCACGTTGCCCACCCCAGTGCTTGCGGAGAGGCGGAAAACGGAATAAAAATCGGATTTTTACTACTCTAGGCAACATGGACTAGACAAAGTCGGGATATTTACTAAACAAAACTAACTAAAAATTAGCTACAAGGAAGAATGGTTATACCTAGAGCTTTATGTCCTTCTCTCCTTGCTCCTTGGAGTGTAAGAAAGAGATCGCCTTGTCGCCTTCTCGAGTCGAAGAAGGATCCACCCGAAAGTCTCAACCTTTGGCTTCAACTTCAAGCTAGAAGTAACTAAGGTGCTAGAAGTGCTAATCCTAGAACCCTAGATGAGAGTAGAGATTACTATAGAGTGGTTTTTCTCAAGCTCAAGTGTTTCTCAACACATGAGAGGGGAGAGCTTGAGGAAGAGGAAGAGCAAGAGAGAGAAAGTATATGATAGAATGAGAGAATAATAAGCCATTCTCACATATATGTGTGAATTATAAAAAATAGATAATTAGCTAGATAATTGTCATGGTTAATCAAGACTTGACCATTATCATTTCACATTAAATGAAAATTGCAAGGATTAAAGAGCATCTTTTATATGGAATGATGATGGTCAACATGTCAACTAAGGTCAACAAGTCAAGTATGGTCAAAATGTCAACAATCCTAACCATGCACAATTATATATATATATATATATATATAGCTAATATCAATTAATTATAATACACACATAAGCATTAGAGTTAATAAAATGACAATGGTCATTAACCCTAATCAAAGTCCTCTTCCTCTGACTCAATCAACTGTGCTTACGCACCCGCATTCGTGATCGGAGGAACACGAATACAAAGAGATAAAACCAATCCCAAATCATATACTAGGATCTGGCTTAAACCAAAGCCCGCTAGTATAAGCTGTCCGGACAGCAAACGTGCACAAGTGCGCGGATGTGAACGAACCCTATCGCAAAACCATGCGACCTCTACTCATTTTGCCTAAAGGCGAATAGCTCTCTGTGTGGGACTCTAAAGACTCGACACTACGCTGGCAGAGGGTTTAACTACAGACCGCAAGCGGCACTAGCTGTACGTAACGGTCCCCAGGTAGATGCCGATAAGAAGACTGACGAGGTGACCCCATCTGAACTCCTACTGAGCCTGTATGTGACAGTCTCCGTACAGTCCAGTCTGTTCGTCTGATACATCGCATGGCGGGCCTAGGGGGCGGTGAACGTCAGTCCCCTAATAGCGGTACAAGTCGTGTCGGAGTGTAGCCCAGAACACCCTGAGATAACACTGGAAACTTACCAGCATATCTCGCTTGCCCTGGCCAGGGACTACTTGTGTAATGGCTCTCCTGGACACAGCGCGATGTCAACCCCCAATACCGGGAGAGACGAATCCTGTCTAACCGTCACTGCCTCCAAGTGCTTCGGGACTGCACCCAAAAACTACCTGTTTGCACGACTCCTTTGAGCCGCGGTAGGGTAGTAATCAAAGTGCAGTGGGAACACACTCGAGGCGAAGTGACAGTGTCAAGTCAGCGGACTAAGCTGTACTCATGTCACCTGGGAACTGATAACTGACGATGGGTATAATACCAACCAACAGTTCCCGACGAGTCCTGTCCAGTGTACTCGTAACCTAACGAGCACCCGCATACTATCTCAAGTACGACGTACTGACGGCTGTAGGACAGACCGTCTCCCACGCTGGGATGAGAAGCGCATACGCTAGTCTACTCCGGAGTATCGATGCCCTGTCTCGATAGTCCAACGACCAGGGGCCTGTATAAGGATGTGCTTATGGATTACCCAGCCCCCACGAGTGTGAGCGCCATCACAACCCTGGTAATCAAGCAATAATCCTAAGGGCTCTACTAATATGTATATCAGCGATATGCTAAAAGAAACACATGCACATATTAAAGCAGAGACAAACCAAGTAGCATACTACCATTTCGAGCAAGATTGTATATACAACTGTGAATATCCCAAGCTTCCATCAAGTAATATACAAACTAGTATGATACAGTAATGGCCTCTAGGGCATATACACTAACAATCTCCCACTTGCACTAAGGCCATGTACTAACGTATCGAAGACCTATCATCTCGATCAGCCGCTCGAACTGAGTCTGGGGCAAGGCCTTGGCGAATGGATCTGCAGTGTTATCTTCTGAAGCAACCCTCCGAACCTCGATCTCCTGGCGATCCACGATCTCTCTGATCAGGTGATACCGCCTCAAGATGTGTCTGGATTTCTGATGGGACCTGGGTTCCTTCGCTAAAGCTATAGCCCCGTTGTTGTCGCAATACAGAGGTATTGGGTCAACAATGGACGGAACCACCTGAAGTTCTTTCAAGAACTTCCTCATCCAGACAGCTTCTTTTGCGGCATCAGATGCAGCGATGTATTCCGCTTCCATAGTCGAGTCAGCAACGGTTTCCTGTTTGGAGCTCTTCCAACACACCGCCGCTCCATTGAGGGTAAAGACAAAACCCGACATGGACTTGGAATCATCCTTGTAACTCTGGAAGCTGGAGTCAGCAAAGGCCTCAATCTGGAGGTCTTTTCCGCCATACACCAAGAACATCTCCTTAGTCCTTCTCAGGTACTTGAGAATGTTCTTTATCGCTATCCAATGTTTCTCCCCAGGGTTTGACTGATACCTGCTTACCACACTCAGTGCATAAGCCACATCTGGTCTGGTACACAACATCGCATACATTATAGAGCCTACCGCAGAAGCGTAGGGTATAATAGACATGCGATCCCTCTCCAAATCAGTCTTGGGAGACATCTCTTTGGAGAGGGTGATCCCATGACAAGCCGGTAGATTACCGCGCTTGGAATCTTCCATACTGAATCTTTTCAGTATGGTGTCGATGTATCTGGACTGTGAAAGTCCTAAAATCCTCTTGGATCTGTCACGGTAGATCCGGATCCCCAGAATGTATGAGGCATCACCCAGGTCTTTCATGGAGACCTGTGTGACAAGAACCCCTTGACAGATTGTAGCATAGGAATGTCATTTCCTATTAAGAGAATGTCATCCACGTATAAAACGAGGAATACTACAGTTCTCTCTACAAATCTACAATAGATGCATGGTTTATCTGGATTTTTGATAAAGCCAAATTCCTTGACCGTCTCATCAAAACAGATGTTCCAACTCCGCGATGCCTGTTTTAGTCCATAAATGAACTTAAGCAACTTGCACACCTTTCCGCTGCTCCCACTCTGAATGAAACCCTCTGGCTGGTCCATATAGACACACTCCTCTAAATGTCCATTTAGAAAAGCGGTCTTTACGTCCATCTGTGAAATCTCATAATCGTGGAAGGCAGTAATGGCAAGAAGGATCCGAATGGATTTCAGCATAGCTACTGGAGAAAAGGTTTCGTCATAGTCCAAACCAGGTCACTGACGAAAACCCTTTGCAACCAGTCTAGCTTTATAGGTCTCAACCTGTCCATCTACGCCAATCTTCCTTTTGAAGATCCACTTGCATCCTACGGGTTTTACCCCATCTGGAGCAATGTCCAACGTCCATACTTTGTTGGTGTACATGGACTCCATTTCGGTCCGCATTGCATCCAGCCATTTTACCGAGTCGACGCTCTGAATGGCTTGCTGGAAGCTAGTAGGCTCATCACAATCTATGATGCAATCCTCTCTATCCCCTTCAATGAGAAAACCGTAGTATCTCTCGAGCGGATGAGACTGCCTACTACTCCTGCGGAGTGGCGTGGGAATGTCCTGATCTTTCGAACCCTCTGGTTCTACTAAGCTTTCAGTAATAGCTCGTGGTTCTGGAATTTCTTCCAGTTCTATTGCGCTCCCACTTATTTCTTTTTCTATGAACTGGTGTTCTAGAAAGTGGGCGTGGCGAGAAACAAAAATCTTTTGTTCCTCTTCGCAATAGAAGAAATATCCCTTGGAGTTCTTTGGATATCCCACAAACTTGCACTGTACTGAGCGTGCCTCGAGCTTGTCCGCATGCTGCTTTTTGACAAAAGCTGGACATCCCCATGTCTTAATGTGATTAAGATAGGGTCTCTTCCCACACCATATCTGATATGGTGTAGTAGGCACAGTCTTAGTTGGAACTCGGTTCAAAAGGTATGCAGCTGATTCTAGCGCATATTCCCAGAACGATCGCGGCAACTCAGCGTTACTCATCATGGACCGTACCATATCCAATAGGGTTCGGTTCCGTCTCTCCGATACACCGTTATGTTGCGGAGTGTATGGAGGAGTAAGCTGAGAGAGAATTCCATTCTCTTTTAAGTAACCCAGGAACTCGGCACTCAAGTATTCACCACCTCGATCAGATCTCAGTGCCTTGATACTTTTGCCTGTTTGTTTTTCTACTTCATTCTTATATTCCTGGAATTTTTCAAAAGCCTCGGATTTATGTTTCATTAAGAAAACATAACCGTACCTTGAAAAGTCATCCGTAAAAGTAATGAAGTAAGAATAACCACTTCGTGCATGCGTAGACATTAGACCGCACACGTCGCAGTGTACGAGTCCCATGAGCTCGCTCGCTCTTACTCCGTGTCCAGTGAACGGAGTCTTTGTCATCTTTCCTTTGAGACAGGATTGACAAGTTGCATACGATTGATATTCGAACGGATCCAAATATCCTTCTGCATGTAACTTAGTCAACCTTCTCTCATTGATGTGACCCAGTCTACAATGCCATAAGAAAATTTTATTGATTTCTGGAAACTTTCTTTTGTGTGTATTCTGGACATTGAAAATCTGCGGTTGGTTTAATACGTATATACCGTTGTTCAATGTACCTGACCCAATCAAAACTTGATTAAGGTGAATGTTCACTACATTACTTACAAATGCAAATTCATAACCTTCTTTAAATAATAAAGATACAGAAATGATATTACAGGTTGCATTTGGTACATAATAACAACTACGCAAAACCAAAAAGTGTCCATCCGACAATCCCAGGTGATAGTCCCCCACGGCCTCAGCATCCATGCTAGCACCGTTTGCAACTCTGAGGGTCATGTCACCTGCCTTCAAAACTCTACGCTTTCTCAACGCCTGCAAAGAATTACATATATGGGATCCTGATCGGGTATCCAATACCCAGGATGTAGAGTTTATTGATAGACGGTTTTCAATAACATACACACCTGAAGCCGAAGCCGCAACTCGCTTCAGATCCTGGGTTCTGGCCTTCCAAGCCTTGCAATCCTGTTCCAGTGACCACTTTTGTGACAGTAGAAGCATTCTTCCTTCCCCACCAGCTTTCCCGCTACCTTTGTTGCCTTTCCTTTTCCCTTCGTATCCACTTTACTGACACCGCCTCTTGGTTTGGCGGGGGCTTTCTTCTTCTTACCCTTGACTTTCGCCCTAGATCTAGAAGAGGAAGATCCTCCTACAAACAAAGTGGATGTCTCCCTACCCTTCTGTAGGGTGCCCTCAACACTCCTCAACATGTTCAGAAGTTCGGAAAGTTCAACCTCCTTTCCTTGCATGTTGAAGTTAAGGATAAACTGGGCGTAAGTGGAAGGAAGGGACTGGAGAATCAAATCAGTATAGAGTTAATTCTCCAACGTGGTCCCAAGGTCCGCGAGCTCCTCTATGTTGCCAATCATCTTAAGCACGTGTTCCGCTACCGATGATCCGACGGCCAATCTTGCCGGAAAAAGCTTCTTCAACACTTCGTATCTTGCGATACGAGACTGCTCTCCATACAATTCTTTTGTATGGAGAAATATGGACTCTAGGTCCATATTCTCATGCCTCCTCTGATGTTCGTTGTCCATCGAGGCAAGCACGAGGCATTTGGCCTTCGCGCAATCGATCTCCCATGTCTTACGGATTTCTTTATCCGTGACGTTGGAGGTGGGACCCGGGACAGGGGGAGTTTGGTGGTAAGAAGATACCCCAACTTGTCGTAAGTGATTGCCATCTTGACATTCCTGAGCCAGTCTTTGTAGTTTGGCCCTGTCAGTATGTTTTTATCTAGTAATAACTTAAGTCCGGTCATGTTGAATGGTCGCTGCAATTAGGAGAGAGAAAAGAAACACTTTAGCATGATGCTCTTGAAAGTTTAGAGTGGTTTTTAGTTTGCCTAAACAGGATGGCTCCCACTGTCTCTCGAATCCCTTCTCAAACCGTAAAGAAAGAATTAGTCGGGATCAATCTCACCATACAATACTTGCTTAACCGTTCAGCCAGGCCAGTGTCGGTACTACGAGGGAGGTTTTCCAACGCTTTCGCGAAGTTCCTTAATTCAAGAACCTCTTTTCCCTGTGGGCGTAGCCCCGCTAACACCTTTCTAGACACCTACTAGGTTTATAGCATTGATCGTTAAGTGAGAGTTTTCCCGAGGAGTAGCATATACTCACAGTAGGATCGGGATCCAAATAACATCGCGTGATAAAACCGAAGGAATCCTACCAGAATCATCACACTCCAAATGGTATGCAGCGCTAGCAAGTTTCAGTACTTATGAAACTCCCGATGTGGATTTTTGCCCCATGCTCTTATGACCTTGACTTTGGCCAAAATATCATAAGTCACATGTCAAGTTCTACCAGTCATTCTCCTGGTTAATTTGGACCCACCCGTACCTACCCTTGACTTTGGCCAAAATGGCAGCACGACTGTCCCAAACCAACGCATCTATCTATACTGCACATGAATACCCAATAGCTACCAATCACTATGCCTTGACTTTGGCCAAAATACATAGCTTGAATACTTTTTGACCATTCATGTGGAATGACGGAGGGCTACGAATGGTTTTGGCGAAACCGTGAACGTAGTGAACTTGATATAATCGATGGAATGAGATAGCTTTTAAAAGGAGTGGTTCAAGCTCCGCGTTTAAAAGTTTAGTTTTGAAAAGAACCGAGTGGTTTTCAAAGTGTTCCAATCGACTTTTACTTGGTTTATTTTCTTGCATTAGTTCTTTTAATGTGTCCCATCATTTAATCCTACCATTGCAGAAAACAACCAAAATATGACGTACGCTTATGCCATTCGCATTCGCCACGGGGCCCCGTCATCACCCGTTAGGTTACTTAACTAACGACAGAGCGGGGGCTGGGCTAGCGCGGCTGTAAAACATAAGCAACGCCTAAATAGTTATCATATATAAATATATAGCAATGATAGACATTACAGATCACAGATGAATACATTGGATATACTAGGAATCCGCAATCCGTTCGAGCCTGCAACGAAAAGCGGATTACACGGTCGCGGTGAATAGCCAATACCCCACCCAAGACCCCTACGGGTGCGGCAAACTACCCGCCAAGTACCCGAAGCGAAGCAACCTCCCTCAACACCGTGAGTAGGCCACTCGGCACTTTGAGGTACCCGGTAGTTTGTGCACCCCCTCCATGGGTCTATCCTAGGAGCAAAAACAGTAAAAAGAATTATACAATGACGGCTACAACCCCGACCCGGTTGCGCAGCCAAACAAATAATAATACATCAATTTACATATTACAATGAATGAAAGAAAAAGAAACACTCATCTCACATCCACCCCGGCTATTCACCCGCGACAATCCAACGCATTCATATACACATACCATCATCAAACACAGATCACAGATATGTATAACCCCCACTAATCGACTTATAACGATTAGCAGACGTTCAATACATATAAACATCACAGATATAACCCATTAGTCAAAGTGTAGTGAAGTTCGATCAAAAATACGGATTTATAGGCCCCCAAAAACAAATTTCTTTTCTGGAAAACCTGGGCACAAATAAACCATCTTAAAAATCCCAAAACCAAGCCAGAAGAACACTGCACCAAACTCGACCCAGAACCGAGTCAAAACGGCCGCGGTTACGCGGCAATAGGCATGCTTTTGCCGCGGAACCGCCGCGCTTTGAGCGATTCACTGGATCGTTTTTGGTGGCTTTCTTCACAAAACCTTGAGATGATTTTTGACGTAAGATTTATTTTATTTTGAACAGAAAAAATTTCAACAGAAAGTTAGGGTTTTGTGTTTTTAGTTTTGTGATTTTTTCCAATTGAACTTCCATACACTTTACTACCTAGCTAGTTTATGTTTAGTTAGGCTCTGATACCACTGTAAGTCCACGTTGCCCACCCCGGTGCTTGCGGGGAGGCGGAAAACGGAATAAAAATCAGATTTTTACTACTCTAGGCAACATGGACTAGACAAAGTCGGGATCTTTACTAAACAAAACTAACTAAAAATTAGCTACAAGGAAGAATGGTTATATCTAGGGCTTTATGTCCTTCTCTCCTTGCTCCTTGGAGTGTAAGAAAGAGATCGCCTTGTCGCCTTCTCGAGTCGAAGAAGGATCCACCCGAAAGCCTCAACCT
Source organism: Agapanthus africanus (assembly GCA_030015575.1). Taxonomy (NCBI): domain Eukaryota; kingdom Viridiplantae; phylum Streptophyta; class Magnoliopsida; order Asparagales; family Amaryllidaceae; genus Agapanthus; species Agapanthus africanus. Next base: position 690,173,062 of record CM057339.1, on the reverse strand, counting down.
TTGTCTTCAACTTCAAGCTAGAAGTAACTAAGGTGCTAGAAGTGCTAATCCTAGAACCCTAGATGAGAGTAGAGATTACTATGGAGTGGTTTTTCTCAAGCTCAAGTGTTTCTCAACATATGAGAGGGGAGAGCTTGAGAAAGAGGAAGAGCAAGAGAGAGAAAATATATGATAGAATGAGAGAATAATAAGCCATTCTCACATATATGTGTGAATTATAAAAAATAGATAATTAGCTAGATAATTGTCATGGTTAATCAAGACTTGACCATTATCATTTCACATTAAATGAAAATTGCAAGGATCAAAAAGCATCTTTTATATGGAATGATGATGGTCAACATGTCAACTAAGGTCAACAAGTCAAGTATGGTCAAAATGTCAACAATCCTAACCATGCACAATTATATATATATATATATATATATATATAGCTAATATAAATTAATTATAATACACACATAAGCATTAGGGTTAATAAAATGACAATGGTCATTAACCCTAATCAAAGTCCTCTTCCTCTGACTCAATCAACTGTGCATACGCACCCGCATTCGTGATCCGAGGAACACGAATACAAAGAGATAAAACCAATCCCAAATCATATACTAGGATCTGGCTTAAACCAAAGCCCGCTAGTATAAGCTGTCCGGACAGCAAACGTGCACAAGTGCGCGGATGTGAACGAACCCTGTCGCAAAACCATGCGACCTCTACTCATTTTGCCTAAAGGAGAATAGCTCTCTGTGTGGGACTCTAAAGACTCGACACTACGCTGGCAGTGGGTTTAACCACAGACCGCAAGCGGCACTAGCTGTACGTAACGGTCCCCAAGTAGATGCCGATAAGAAGACTGACGAGGTGACCCCATCTGAACTCCTACTGAGCCTGTATGTGACAGTCTCCGTACAGTCCGGTTTGTTCGTCTGATACATCGCATGGCGGGCCTCGGGGGGCGGTGAACGTCAGTCCCCTAATAGCGGTACAAGTCGTATCGGAGTGTAGCCCAGAACACCCTGAGATAACACTGGAAACCTACCAGTACATCTCGCTTGCCCTGGCCAGGGACTACTTGTGTAATGGCTCTCCTGGACACAGCGCGATGTCAACCCCCAATACCGGGAGAGGCGAATCCTGTCTAACCGTCACTGCCTCCAAGTGCTTCGGGACTGCACCCAAAAACTACATGTTTGCACGACTCCTTTGAGCCGTGGTAGGGTAGTAATCAAAGTGCAGTGGGAACACACTCGAAGCGAAGTGACAGTGTCAAGTCAGCGGACTAAGCTGTACTCATGTCACCTGGGAACTGATAACTGACGATAGGTATAATACCAACCAACAATTCCCGACGAGTCCTGTCCAGTGTACTCGTAACCTAACGAGCACCCGCATACTATCTAAAGTACGACGTACTGACGGCTGTGGGACAGACCGTCTCCCACGCTGGGATGAGAAGCGCATACGCTAGTCTACTCCGGAGTATCGATGCCCTGTCTCGATAGTCCAACGACCAGGGACCTGTATAAGGATGTGCTTATGGATTACCCAGCCCCCACGAGTGTGAGCGCCATCACAACGCTGGTAATCAAGCAATAATCCTAAGGGCTCTACTAATATGTATATCAGCGATATGCTAAAAGAAACACATGCACATATTAAAGCAGAGACAAACCAAGTAGCATACTACCATTTCGAGCAAGATTGTATATACAACTGTGAATATCCCAAGCTTCCATCAAGTAATATACAAACTAGTATGATACAGTAATGGCCTCTAGGGCATATACACTAACAGCATACTCACTAAATATAGTGAGTAGGTATCAAGCAGATCCTGGAGAGAGTCACTGGATAGCTGTGAAGAATATTCTCAAGTACTTGAGAAGGACTAAAGAGATGTTCTTGGTGTATGGTAACGGAGAACTCCAGGTAGAGTCCTTTACCGATTCGAGCTTCCAAAGTGATAAGGACGACTCTAAGTCGCACTCTGGATTTGTCTTTACCCTCAATGGAGGGGCGGTGTGTTGGAAGAGTTCCAAACAGGAAACCGTTGCAGACTCGACGAAGGAGGCTGAATACATCACTGCCAACAATACTGCAAAAAAGGCTGTCTGGATGAAGAAGTTCATTACTGAACTTGGTGTGGTTCCATCCATTGAGCATCTAATACCTTTGTATTGTGATAACAATGGAGCTGTGGCTTTGGCCAAGGAACCCAGGTCCCACCAGAAGTCCAGACATATTCTGAGGCGGTATCATCTGATCCGGGAGATAGTTGATCGCCGGGAGATCGAGATCAGGAGAGTTGATACGAAGGACAACACTGCGGATCCACTCACGAAGGCCATTCCCCAGACACAGTTTGAGAGACTCTTCGGGATGTTGGGTATGAGATACTACAACAGCTGGCCTTAGTACAAGTGGGAGATTGTTAGTTATGTATATTCCCTAGAGGCCATTGTTGTACATATGATGTATATTATGATGGATGTTTGGATATATACAGAGAGGACTTTCTTGCTCGTCATGATAGTATGCTATTTGGTTTCACTTTGTCTTAACATGTTGACTTGTATTAGTTTACTGTCTTACTCTCACATGTTGATAAAGCCCTTAGGATCTGTACTCGACTACTGGGACTATGATGAGATCATACTAGTGGGGCCATAGTAGTCAATGAGTACATCCTATAATTGTTCCTAGTCGAGCGTGTATCGAGACAGGGCATCGATACACCAGAGTAGACTAGCGTATACACATCTTGACCCATATGATGGGCGATGGATGATCCCATATCCATTGGTGTTTGACATCAAAGATGGTGTACGGGTGCTCAGTGGAGACTGGGTACACTGAACGGACTCACCGAGAACTCCTAGATGGTAATATACCTATCGTCAGATAGCAGTTCTCTGGTGACACTGGTACAGGTTAGTCTGTAGACCCGAGATCGTCATAGAGTCTTGTGTGATTCCCATTGTGCTTTGATTTCCACCTTACCACGTCCAAGAGGGCGTGCAAAATGGTGACTTTTGGGTATAGTCCCGAATCACATGGAGGCAATGAGCGATAGGAGGGGTTTCGTCTCTCCCGTATAGGGAGTTGATGTTGTGCTGTGTTCGATTGGCTATAACTGGAAGTCCCTGGGCAGGGCTGATATAGAGTGCTACTGGTAAGTGTTATCAGTAGTTTCTCGACTGGTTATGAGCCTCACATCGACACGACTTATCGGTTACCGGGGTCTGACGTTTACCACCCCTAAACTAGATATGCGACATATCAGACGAAGAGACCGAACTGTACGGTAGTGTTACTGATTGGATTCATAGGAGAATATACAGGCTTGCTTGTTGATCTTCTGATCGCTCAATACCTAGGTGGCTGTTACGTTTAGCTGACCGCTTGCAGCTTGTGAGTGTTTGATATGATCATCACCTACTGCCGGTGTATTGACGATTCTTTAGAGTCTTACACAGAGGTTTCCTGGCTCAGGTAAAACGGATTAGGAGCACATATGTGATATGTGCGGGACCGAGAATATTACGATATGAGATATCGTATTCCATTCTCGCGATATATGATATCGTCCGGGTATATGTGATATAGCCGGGTCATCGGATCAAGTGTTGATTCGATGAATCTGTACATGTTATATTAGTCAGTTGTATGCGATATAACCGGATTGTCGGATAAAGTGTTGATTCGATAATTTAATGTATAATTATATATGTGATGTATTACATTACATTAACTAATATAAGCTCGCTTTATTGATTCATTTTCTCACCGGATAATACATTGATATATATGCGATATATGTTAATTGTATTATTTTCTTTTGTTACAAAAATATTTTATATATGTGATATATAATATTGTAACAAGTTAGGGTTACAAATGCAACATGATTTGTGGAGATTAAACAAGTCAGGGTTTGATTTGGGTTAGCTTTTTCATGAAGCTTCTAGAAACTTTATTTTGTTTTAAGCTTAGATATTTTGTGTTGATATTTTGTGAAAATATTTCTTAACCCAACCCAAACCCTTTACCATGGTTTATTCTCTACAATGGTTAAGCCTTTCTTTCTTAACCAAGGGTTGCAATTGTAACCACAACAATAATTTTCATTATTCATCAGAAAAAGGATCTTCTTCTTCTTCTTCATTCTCTTGAAAGAAAAAGCTTGCTGGCTTTTTGCATGTTATGAATTAGTGTGAGAAATTGAAAACAAAAGAAAGCTAAATTCCTACTTCATCATCCTTATCTATTCTAGCCACTTAGATTAGGGTGTTCACTTCATTAATACTTGATTAGAGAAGTGAGAGCTTGAGTTATTGATTCTTCAAGGTAGATCATCTTCGAAAAGGAAGACTTCATGCAAGCATGGATCATTCGGCTTGTGGAGCCTCTCCAGAGTCCGGAAGTTCATGGATAGTGGCGAAGGGACTACTACTCGAAGCTTATGAAGCGAAGGAGCGGACTACAAAGATTGTAATCCCTTTCCTTTAGATGTAAAGTTGTTTACATGCTTTGTTAACCCTAAAACTCTAGCAAAGATCCTCGCTTTAGGTTATTCGGCACTTGGAAATTTTTAATTCGGCATGGTTGATTCCTTATAGACCCTTGTGAGAGTGCCTAGTAACCCTACATACACCAAACCCTGAAGCTTAAATTTTGCAACCCTATTTATGTTGCAAATATATGAGATGTCATGAGCCAGGAGGACGAGGCTCGAGCCCAAAGCTTTGTTGGTTATGCGGTATGCTAATAACTGTCCTTAGAGCAGACCTTGGATATTCGGTATGCCGATTACAGGCCTTAGTGCAAGTGGTAGATTGTTGAATATATATGTATGCCCTAGAGGCATGCAATGTAAAGGATGGTAGAGATATGTATGTACAAGACAATCTTGCTCAGTTATATAGTATATTATTTGAGTTGTTTTTATCTGAACATGTGTATTTTTGCTGCTTTGTATTGCTTATACATGTTGATAAAGACTCGATACAGTAGTATATTGTTTTGGTATGTCTTTGTCTTAACATGTGCATATGTTTTACTCGATATCACATATGGCTGATACATGTTGATAAAACCCATAGAATTTTTCTTAACTACCAGCGTTATGATGGCGGTCATACTTATGGGGGTTGGGTAGTCCATAAGCACATCCTTGAATGTCCCAAGTCGCAGGAGTATCAAGCCCGGGCATCGGTATTCCAGATTAGGCTTGTGTATACGTTTCTAGACCCTGACGAGTGGCGGTGGTTGATATCACAGCTATTGGTGTGATCACCTAAGATTGTATACAGGTGCTCATTGAGGGTGAGTACACCGGACGGACTCGCCGAGAACTTCTAGTTAGTATTATACCTGTCGTCGGATAGCGGTTCATAGATGACATGAGTACATGTTAGTCTTTAACCATGATATCGTCATTTTTCTCATGTGAGTTACCACTGTACTTAGATCATTACCCTACCACGGCTATACTGAGTTATAAAAACAGGTTTTGGTTGGGTACAGTCCCGAGCTACATTGAGGCAGTGAGCGATTGTCAGAGATTCATCTCTCTCGATATTGGGAGTCGATATCGTACTGTGTCCGGATGGCCAGAACCATAAGACCTTGGCCAATGCAGTTGAGATTTACTGATTGTTAGATCAGAAGTTTCTCGGATTGGTCCCGAGCCACATCGACACGACTTATCGAGTCAGTAGGGGTCTGAGGTTTACCACCCCCAAGACCCGGTATGCGATACTCTTAGACGAAGATACCGGACTGTACGGAGATTTCATGGATGGACTCAGTAAGGGTTCGGATGAGCTTGCTGTTGGGTTACGCCAGCATCCCGGCCATCAATCCGTGGCCAAATGCGGAACAAAAACTTTAAAAAACCGGCGCTAACGGAACCCGATTCCCGGATCGTACCATTAACCCTACACTTGTGTATGTAAAAGAGTTTAGAGAGGTTATACCAAACGATCCGAGTCCTTCGGTCTTCAACCTCTGTCCTAAGCTCCTCGCGGCTTCCTTGATCAAGTTTGATCTCCGGTCTCCCCCCATCGAAGAAGATCCACGTCGAGGGTTAGTAATACGGGCTCCGACCTCAAAACCGAAGCAACTCGAGTATCTAGTTTGCTAGCCTAGATAGCCAAGATAAAGTAGAGAGTGCGTGTGAATACTTTGTCTCAATACACCTAAGAATTCTCAACTCATGAGAGGGTTTGGGTGGAGGTTGAAGAAGATGCCATGGAGAGAAAGTGTGAAGCAAAAGGAAAAAGCAAGTGAAGAATTGTGTCTGACTTTTTCTTGAGTTGTTTTTGGCTTAGCCTTTTTTGTGTGTTATATTTTGAGCACTTAAAGAAAATCCTCACAAGAAATGAACAGCCATCTCACTACAAAATCTCACACAAATATCTTTGCCAAAACAAAACCAATCCATGTCATGAGTCACAATGAATCACTTCCATTAGTTAATGCAAACCATGACTCACACTTTCCCACCAAATAAACATTTAAACTAAATGTTTAACACAAAATGAAAAAGCAACTTCTAAAGTAAACTTGTAACGAATTACAAGAATACCCATCATCCGTATATACATACCCGCATCCGTATTCCGACTGAATATGAATACAACGAGACGAAAATAATCCAACAATATATTACTAGGATCCGGCTTAAACCAAATCCCACTAGTATTATCCGTTCGATCATTATCCGTGCACAAATGCACTTATATGATCGAACCCTGCCATAAAACCATACGGCCTCTACAACATTTCGCCTAAAGAAGGGAAACCCTCTATGTGAGACTCTAAAGACTCGTCAATACGCTGGCAGTAGGTTTAACCACAAGCACGTCAGTGGTACTAGCTGTACGTAACGGCTACCCAGGTATTGAGCGAAAGGGAGGCCGACGGGGAAACTCATCCTGAAACCCCTATTGAGCCTGACAGTGACAATATCCGTACAGTCTGGTCCGTCCGTCTATGAGTATCGCATATCGAGTCTAGGAGGGTGGATAAAGTCAGACCCCTAATAACTTTACAATCAGTGTCGGTATGAAACCCATCACCGTCTGAGAAACTACCGATCCTAGATCAGTAATTCCCGACTACCTTGGCCAAGGATTTCTGGTGATGGCCACCCGTGCACACCGCGACATCTGTAAGTCCACGTTGCCTATCCCGATGCTTGCGGGGAGGCAGAAACGTTATGAAAAATCGGATTTTTACAACAGTAGGCAACATGGACTAACCAAAGGAGGGATCTTTGCTAAACATAAACTAACTACCAAGCTAAAAGAGTTAGCTACTCGGAAAGGGGGTTATACCTAAGTCTTGAAGTCCTTCTCTTCTTGCTCCTTGGAGTGAAAGAACGGCTTCTCCTTGTCTCCTTCTCTTGCCGAAGAAAGATCCACCCGAGGGCCTCTACCTTTGGCTCCAACCTCAAACTAGAAGTAACTAAGGTACTTGGTGTGCTAAACCTAGAACCTTAGAAAGAGTAGAGAGTATTTTTGAGGGTTTTATCTCAAACTCAAATGGTTCTCAACTCATGAGAGGGGAGAGCTAGAGAGAGAGGAAGAGGATGAGAGAGAGTGAGAATAATAGAATGAGAAGAATAATGCCAACCTTCTCACATATATGTGAATTATGATAAATAAATAATTAGCTAAAGATAATTGTGATGGTTAATCTTGAAATGACCATTATCATTTCACATTAATTGCTTTTGCAAGAATCAAAGAGCATCTTTCATATGAAATGATGATGGTCAACTTGTCAACCTAGGTCAACAAGTCAAGCATAGTCAAAAGGTCAACAACCCTAACCATAACACAATTATAATTAACTAATATTAATAATCATATTTCACACATAAACATTAGGGTTAAGAAAATGACAATGGTCATCAACCCTAATGAAAGTCCTTTGCCTCTGCCTCAGTCAACTGTGCATACACACCCGTATCCGTGTTCCGAGGAACACGAATACAAAGAGATAAAACCAATCCCAAAACATATACTAGGATCTGGCTTAAACCAAAGCCCGCTAGTATAAGCTGTCCGGACACCAAACGTGCACAAGTGCGCGGATGTGAAGGAACCCCGTCGCAAAACCATGCGACCTCTACTCATTTTGCCTAAAGGCGAATAACCCTCTGTGTGGGACTCTAAAGACTCGACACTACGCTGGCAGTGGGTTTAACCATAGACCGCAAGCGGCACTAGCTGTAAGTAACGGTCCCCAGGTAGATGCCGATAAGAAGACTGACGAGGTAAACCCATCTGAACTCCTACTGAGCCTGAATGTGACAGTCTCCGTACAGTCCGGTTTGCTCGTCTAAGAGTATCGCATGGCGGGCCTAGGGGCGGTAAACGCCAGTCCCCTAATAGCGGTACAATTCGTGTCGGAGTGTAGCCCAGAACACCTAAGATAACGCTGGAAACCTACCAGTCTATCTCACTTGCTCTGGCCAGGGACTTTGTGTAATGGCTCTCCTAGACACAGCGCGATATCAAACCCTAATACCGGGAGAGACGAATCCTGTCTAACCGTCACTGCCTCCAAGTGCTTCAGGACTGCACCCAACTGCTACCTGTTTACACGACTCCTTTGAGCCATGGTAGGGTAGCAATCTAAGAACAGTGGGAACACACTTGAGGCGAAGTGACAGTGTCAAGTCAACGGACTAAGCTGTACTCATGTCACCTGGGAACTGATAACTGACGATAGGTATAATACCAACCAACAGTTCCCGACGAGCCCTGTCCAGTGTACTCGTAACCTAACGAGCACCCACATACTATCTCAAGTACGACATACTGACGGCTGTGGGACAGACCGACTCCCAAGCTGGGATGAGAAGCGCATACGCTAGTCTACTCCGGAGTATCGATGCCCTGTCTCGATAGTCCTACGACTAGGGACCTGCATAAGGATGTGGTTATGGATTACCCAGCCCCCACGAGTGTGACTGCCATCACAACGCTGGTAATCAAGCAAAGATCCTAAGGGCTCCACTAATGTGTAAAGGCGATATGCTAAAAGAAACACATGCACACATTAAAGCAGAAACAAACCAAGTAGCATACTACTATTTTGAGCAAGAATTTCAATACAAGGTGAATATCCCAAGCTTCCATTAAGTAATATACAAACTAGTATGATACAGTAATGGCCTCTAGGGAATATACATTAACAATCTCCCACTTGCACTAAGGCCATGTACTGGCGTATCGAAGACCTATCATCTCGATCAGCCGCTCGAACTGAGTCTGGGGTAAGGCCTTCGTGAATGGATCAGCAGTGTTATCTTCCGTAGCAACTCTTCGAACCTCGATCTCCTGGCGATCCACGATCTCCCTGATCAGGTGATACCGCCTCAAGATGTGCCTGGACTTCTGATAGGACCTGGGTTCCTTCGCTAAAACTATAGCCCCGTTGTTGTCGCAATACAGAGGTATTAGATCAACAATGGACGGAACCACCTGAAGTTCTGTCAAGAACTTCCTTATCCAAACGGCTTCTTTTGCGGCATCTGCAGCAGCGATATATTCCGCTTCCATCGTCGAGTCAGCAACGGTTTCCTGTTTGGAACTCTTCCAACACACCGCCCCTCCATAGAGGGTAAAGACATAACCCGACATGGACTTGAAATCATCCTTGTCACTTTGGAAGCTGGAGTCAGCAAAGGCCTCGACCTGGAGGTCTTTTCCGCCATACACCAAGAACATCTCCTTAGTCCTTCTCAGGTACTTGAGAATGTTCTTTACCGCTATCTAGTGTTTCTCCCCAGGGTTTGACTGATACCGGCCTACCACACTCAGTGCATAAGCTACATCCGGTCTGGTACACAACATCGTATACATTATAGAGCCTACCGCAGAAGCGTAAGATATAATAGACATGCGATCCCTTTCCAAATCAGTCTTGGAAGACATCTCTTTGGAGAGGGCGATCCCGTGACAAGCCGGTAGATTACCGCGCTTGGAATCTTCCATACTGAATCTTTTCAGTATGGTGTTGATGTACCTGGACTGTGAAAGTCCTAATATCCTCTTGGATCTGTTACGATAGATCCGGATCCCCAGAATGTAAGAGGTATCACCCAGGTCTTTCATGGAGAACCTGTGTAACAAGAACCCTTTAACAGATTGTAGCATAGGAATGTCATTTCCTATCAAGAGAATGTCATCCACGTATAAAACGAGGAATACTATAGTTCTTGCTACAAATCTACTATAGATGCATGGTTCATCTGGATTTTTGATAAAGCCAAATTCTTTGACCGTCTCATCAAAACAGATGTTCCAACTCCGTGATGCCTGCTTTAGTCCATAAATGGATTTAAGCAACTTGCACACCTTTCCGCTGCTCCCACTCTGAATGAAACCCTCTGGCTGGTCCATATAGACACACTCCTCTAAATTTCCATTTAGAAAAGCGGTCTTTACGTCCATCTGCCAAATCTCATAATCGTGGAAGGCAGCAATGGCAAGAAGGATCCGAATGGATTTCAGCATAGCCACTGGAGAAAAGGTTTCGTCATAGTCCAAACTAGGTCTTTGACGAAAACCCTTTGCAACAAGTCTAGCTTTATAGGTCTCAACCTGTCCATCTACACCAATCTTCCTTTTGAAGATCCACTTGCATCCTACGGGTTTTACCCCATCTGGAGCAACGTCCATACTTTGTTGGTGTACATAGACTCTATTTCGGTCCGCATTGCATCCAGCCATTTTACCGAGTCAACGCTCTGAATGGCCTGCTCGAAGCTAGTCGGCTCATCACTATCAATGATGCAATCTTCTCTATCCCCGTCTATGAGAAAACCGTAGTATCTCTCGGGCGGATGAGACTGCCTACTACTTCTGCGGAGCGGCGCAGGAATGTCCTGATCTTTCGAACCCTCTGGTTCTACTAAGCTTTCAGTAATAGCTCGTAGTTCTGGAATTTCTTCCAGTTCTATTGTACTCCCACTTATCTGATTTTCCAAAAACTCAGTTTCCAAGAAGTGGGCATGACGAGAAACAAAAACCTTTTGTTCCTCTTCGTAATAGAAGAAATATCCCTTGGAGTTCTTTGGATATCCCACAAACTTGCACCGTACTGAGCGTGCCTCGAGTTTGTTCGCATGCTTCTTTTTGATAAAAGCTGGACATCCCCATGTCTTAATGTGATTAAGACAGGGTCTCTTCCCACACCACATCTGATATGGTGTAGTAGGCACAGTCTTAGTTGGAACTCGATTCAAAAGGTATGCAGCTGATTCTAGTGCATATCCCCAGAATGATCGCGGTAACTCAGCGTTACTCATCATGGAACGTACCATATCCAATAGGGTTCGGTTCCGTCTCTCCGATACACCGTTATGTTGCGGAGTGTATGGAGGAATAAGATGAGAGAGAATTCCATTCTCTTTTAAGTAATCCAGGAACTCGGCACTTAAGTATTCACCACCTCGATCAGATCTCAGTGTCTTGATACTTTTGCCTGTTTGTTTTTCTACTTCATTCTTATATTCCTGGAATTTTCCAAAGGCTTCGGATTTATGTTTTATTAAGAAGACATATCCGTACCTTAAAAAGTCATCCGTAAAAGTAATGAAGTAAGAATAACCGCTTCGTGCATGCGTAGACATTGGACGGCACACGTCGCTGTGTACGAGTCCCATGAGCTCGCTCACTCTTACTCCGTGTCCAGTGAACGGAGTCTTTGTCATCTTTCCTTTGAGACAGGATTGACAAGTTGCATATGATTGATATTTGAACGGATCCAAATATCCTTCTGTATGTAACTTCGTCAACCTTCTCTCATTGATGTGACCCAGTCTACAATGCCATAAGAAAGCCTGATTTGTTTTCGGAGACTTTCTTTTGTGTGTATTCTGGACATTGAAAATCCGTGGTTGGTTTAATAAGTATATACCATTGCTCAATGTACCTGACCCAATCAGAACTTGATTAAGGTGAATGTTTACAACATTACTTACAAACGCAAATTCATAACCTTCTTTAGATATTAAAGATACAGAAATGATATTACAAGTTTCATTGGGTACAAAAAAGCAATTACGTAAAACCAAAACATGTCCATCTGACATTCCCAGGTGATAGTCCCCCACAGCCTCAGCATCCATGCTAGCTCCGTTTGCAACTTTGAGGGTCATATCACCTGCCTTCAAAAATCTACGCTTTCTCAATGCCTGCAAAGAATTACAAATATGAGATCCTGACCCGGTATCCAATACCCAGGAAGTAGAGTTTATTGATAGACAGTTTTCAATAACATACACACCTGAAGCTGAAGCCGCAACTTGCTTCAGATCCTGTGTTCTGGCCTTCAAAGCCCTGCAATCTTTCTTCTAGTGTCCACCCTTGTGACAGTAAAAACACTCTTCCTTCCCCACAAGCTTTTACGCTACCTTTGTTGCTTTTGCCTTTCCCTTCGTATCCACTTTACTAACACCGCCCCTTGGTTTGGCGGGGGTTTTCTTCTTCTTTCCCTTGGCTTTCGCCTTGGACCTAGAAGAGGAAGATCCTCCTACAAACAAAGTGGATGTTTCCCTACCTTTCTGTAGGGTGCCCTCTGCACTCCTCAGCATGTTGAGGAGTTCTGAAAGTTCAACTTCCTTTTCTTGAAAGTTGAAGTTCAGGATGAACTAGGCGTAAGTGGAAGGAAGGGACTGGAGAATCAAGTCCGCATAGAGCTCATTCTCCAACGTGGTCCCAAGGTCCGCAAGCTCCTCTATGTAGCCAATCATCTTAAGCACGTGTTCCACTACCGATGATCCGATGGCCAATCTCGCCGAAAACAGCTTCTTCGACACTTCGTATCTGGCGATACGGGATTGGTCTCCATACAGATCTTTTGTATGGAGAAATATAGATTCGAGGTCCATATTCTCGTGCCTCCTCTGATGTTCATTATCCATAGAGGCAAGCACGAGGCACTTGGCCTTCGTGCAGTCGATTTCCCAGGTCTTACAGATTTCCCTATCCGCGATGCTGATTTTGGGACCTGGGACAGGGGGAGCTTTGGTGGTAAGAAGATACCCCAACTTGTCATAAGTGATTGTCATTTTGACATTCCTGAGCCAATCTTTGTAGTTTGGCCCTGTCAGTATGTTTTTATCTAGAAGTAACTTAAGTCCAGTCATGATATTTGGTTGCTGCAATTAGGAGAGAGAGAAGAAACACTTTAGCATGATGCTCTTGCAAGTTTAGAGTGGTTTTTAATTTGTCTAAACAGGATGGCTCCCACTGTCTCTCGAATCCCTCCTCAAACCATAAAGGAAGAATTAGTCGGGATCAATCTCACCGTACAATTCTTGCTTAACCGTTTAGCCAGGCCAGTGTCGGTACTTCGAGGGAGGTTTTCCAACGCTTTCGCGAAGTTCCTTAATTAAGTAACCTCTTTTCCCTGTGGGCGTAGCCCCGCTAACACCTTTCTAGACACCTACTTGGTTTATAGCATTGATCGTTAAGTGAGAAAGATCCGGAGGAGTAGCATATACTCACAGTAGGATCGGGATCCAAATATCATCGCGTGACAAAACTGAAGGAATCCTACTAGAATCATCACACTCCAAATGGTATGCAGCGCTAGCAAGTTTCAATTTCTTTTGAAACTCCCGATGTGGATTTTTGCCCCATGCTCTTATGACCTTGACTTTGGCCAACAAATCATAAGTCACATGTCAAGTTCTACCCGTCATTCTCCAGGTTAATTTGAACCCACCCGCACATACCCTTGACTTTGGCCAACAAGGTAGAACGACTGTCCCAAACCAACACATCTATCTATGTTGCACATGAATACCCAATAGCTACCAATCATGATGCCTTGACTTTAGCCAACAAACATAGCTTGAATACTTATTGACTATCCATGTGAAACGACAGAGGGCTACGAATATTTTTGGCGAAACCGTGAATGTAGTGAACTTGATATAATCAAAGGAACGAGATAGCTTTCAAAAGGAGTGGTTCAAGCTCCGCATTTAAAATTTGGTTTTGAAAAGAACAGAGTGGTTTTGAAAGTGTTCCAACGACTTTTACTTGGTTTATTTTTTCTTGCATTAATTTTAATGCATCCCATCAATTAATCCTACCATTGCAGAAAACAACGAAAATATGACGTACACTTATGCCATCCGCATTCGCCACGGGGTCCCGTCATCACCCGTTAGGTTACTTAACTAACGACAGAGCGGGAGCTGGACTAGCGCGGATGCAAAACATAAGCAACGCCTAAATAGATATCATATATAGATATATATAAACATTCGTCACATGCAATGATAGCCATTCCAGATCACAGATGAACACATTGGATATACTAGGAATCCGCATTTCGTACGAGCCTGTAACGAAGAGCGGATTACACGGTAGCGATGAATAGCCAAACCCCACCCTAGACCCTTACGGGTGCGGCAAACTACCCGCCAAGTACCCAAAGCGAAGCAACCTACCTCAACACCGTGAGTAGGCCACTCGGCACTTCGAGATACCCGGTAGTTTGTGCACCCCACCTTGGGTCTATCCTAGGAGCAAAAACGGTAAAAGAAATTATACAATGACAGCTACAACCCCAACCCGGTTGTGCGGCCATACAAATAATATTACATCAATTTACACATTACATGAATTGAAAGAATAAGAAAACTCTCATCTCACAACCCCCCGGCTATTCATCCGCGACAATCCAACGAATTCATATACACAAACCATCAACATTACAGATCACAGATATGTATAACCCGCACTAATCGACGTATAGCAATTAGCAGACGTTCAATACATATATCACATCACAGATATAACCCATTAGCCAAAGTGTAAAGAAGTTCGATCAAAATACGGATTTGTGACCACCCCAAAAACTAACTTCTTCTCTGGAAAATCTGGGCAGAAACAAACCATCACAAAAATCACAAAATAGCAACAGAAGAACACTGCAGGAAAAACGACCCACGGCAGAGTCAACTCGGCCGCGGATCCGCGGCAAGAGCATTCTCTTGCCGCGGTTCCACGGTGAGTTGGTCGACTCACTGGTTCGTTTTTCTTGGGTGTTCTGTAAAAACCCTGAGCCGATTTTTAGAGTATGATTTATTAGTTTTAAAGCAGGTTTAAAAATCGGCAGAAACTTAGGTTTTAGAAAACGTGTTTTGCGATTTTTTCGATCGAAGTTCTAGATACTTTGCTAACTTGCTAGTTTGTGTTTAGCTAGGCTCTGATACCACTGTAAGTCCATGTTGCCCACCCCGGTGCTTGCGGGGAGGCGGAAACGTTATGAAAAATTGGATTTTTACAACACTAGGCAACATGGACTAACCAAAGGAGGGAGCTTTGCTAAACATAAACTAACTACCAAGCTAAAAGAGTTAGCTACTCGGAAAGGGGGTTATACCTAAGTCTTGAAGTCCTTCTCTTCTTGCTCCTTGGAGTGAAAGAACGGCTTCTCCTTGTCTCCTTCTCTTGCCGAAGAAAGATCCACCCGAGGGCCTCTACCTTTGGCTCCAACCTCAAACTAGAAGTAACTAAGGTGCTTGGTGTGCTAAACCTAGAACCTTAGAAATAGTAGAGAGTATTTTTGAGGGTTTTATCTCAAGCTCAAATGGTTCTCAACTCATGAGAGGGGAGAGCTAGAGAGTGAGGAAGAGGATGAGAGAGAATGAGAAGAATAATGCCAACCTTCTGTTAGTGTATATGCCCTAGAGGCCATTACTGTATCATACTAGTTTGTATATTACTTAATGGAAGCTTGGGATATTCACCTTGTATAAACAATCTTGCTCAAAATAGTAGTATGCTACTTGGTTTGTTTCTACTTCAATGTGTACTTGTGTTTATTTCAGTATATCACTTATACGCATTAGTGGAGCCCTTAGGATCTTTGCTTGATTACCAGCGGTGTGATGGCAGTCACACTAGTGGGGGCTGGGTAATCTATAAGCACATCCTTATACAGGTCCCTAGTCGCAGGACTATCGAGACAGGGCATCGATACTCCGGAGTAGACTAGCGTATGCGCTTCTCATCCCAGTGTGGGAGATGGTCTGTCCCACAGCCATCAGTACGTCGTACTGGAGATAGTATACGGGTGCTCGTTGGGTTACGAGTACACTGGACAGGACTCGTCGGGAACTGACAGGTTGGTATTATACCTATCGTCAGTTATCAGTTCCCAGGTGACATGAGTACAGCTTAGTCCGCTGACTTGACACTGGCACTTCGCCTCAAGTGTGTTCCCACTGCACTTTGATCACTACCCTACCACGGCTCAAAGGAGTCGTGCAAACAGGTGGTGGTTGGGTGCAGTCCCGAAGCACTTGGAGGCAGTGACGGTTAGACAGGATTCGTCTCTCCCGGTATTGGGGGTTGACATCGCGCTGTGTCTAGGAGAGCCATTACACGAGTAGTCCCTGGCCAGGGCAAGCGAGATATACTGGTAGATTCCAGTGTTATCTCAGGGTGTTTTGGGCTTCACTCCGGCACGACTTGTACAGCTATTAGGGGACTGACGTTTTACCGCCCCCTAGGCCCGACATGCGATGTATTAGACGAACAGACCGGACTGTACGGAGACTGTCACATTCAGACTCAGTAAGAGTTCAGATGGGGTTTCACCTTGTCAGCCTTCTTGTCGACATCTACCTGGGGACCGTTACGCACAGCTAGTGCCGCTTGCGGTCTGTGGTTAAACCCACTGCCAGCGTAGTGTCGAGTCTTTAGAGTCCCACACAGAGGGTATTCTCCTCTGGGCAAAACAGAGTAGAGGTCGCATGGTTTTGCGACAGGGTTCGTTCTCATCCGCGCACTTGTGCACGTTTGGAGTCCGGACGGGTTTTGCTGGTTTGCTCTGGTTTGAGTCAGATACCGGTATATGTTTTGGGGTTGCTTTTATCTCTCAGTATTCATGTTCCTCGGAACAAGAATGCAGGTGTGTATGCACAGTTATTTGAGGAGGAGGAAGATGACTTTCATTAGGGTTTCGGAACGGGTGCGTATGCACAATTGACAGTCGTCTTTTTCCAAACCCTAATGGATTTATGTTTTATCAATTAATAATATTAATAAAATGAAAAGTGTCATGGTTGGTTTTTGTTGACTTGTTGACCATGGTTGGTTTTTTGTTGACTTGTTGACCATGGTTGACTTGTTGACCATGGTTGAAGATTTGACCATCATCATTACAAAAGCAAGATGCTTTTTGATTCTTGCAAAACCATTTAATGTTTGTAATGATAATGGTCATTCTAAAACTTTCCATCAACCTTTTCATTATCATTATTATTATTATTTGATAATTCTTTTTCTTTTGCATTATGGTTGCTAGAAAAAAAAGAGTGCTCATTATCTCATTTAGCTTCTCTCTCTTCACTTCATCTTCTTCTTCCTCTAGCAAAAGAGAACCCTTCTCATGTGTTGAGAATCCTTCTCTTTAAAAAGAAAAGCACCCCTTAGACACTCTCTACTCACTCTAGGATCAAGGGTTTAGCAAGCCGGAGATTCTAGTTCACTCCAAGTTCGAGAAAGAGCCCAAAGGTCGAACCCTCGAGGTGGATCCATCTTCGATGGAAGAAGGCGACAAGAAGAGAACCATCAACCTCTACAAAGTTTGAAGAAGAAGGAGTTCAAGTTTAGGTATAACCATCTCCATCCGAGTAGCTAACTCTCTTTAGCAAAGTATGCTAGTTTAGTTTAGACACGATCCCGACCTTGTTTAGTCCATGTTGCCTCTTGCGATAAAAATTTGTTTTTTTTTTATACCGTTTTCCGCCTCCCCGCAAGCACCGGGGGTCTCAACGTGGACTTACACCTTCTCACATATATGTGAATTATGATAAATAAATAATTAGATAAAGATAATTGTGATGGTTAATCTTGAAATGACCATTATCATTTCACATTAATTGCTTTTGCAAGAATCAAAGAGCATCTTTCATATGAAATGATGATGGTCAACTTGTCAACCTAGGTCAACAAGTCAAGCATAGTCAAAAGGTCAACAACCCTAACCATAACACAATTATAATTAACTAATATTAATAATCATATTTCACACATAAACATTAGGGTTAAGAAAATGACAATGGTCATCAACCCTAATGAAAGTCCTCTGCCTCTGCCTTAGTCAACTGTGCATACACACCCGTATCCGTGTTCCGAAGAACACAAATACAAAGAAGATAAAACCAATCCCAAAACATATACTAGGATCTGGCTTAAACCAAAGCCCGCTAGTATAAGCTGTCCGGACACCAAACGTGCACAAGTGCGCGGATGTGAACGAACCCTGTCGCAAAACCATGCGACCTCTACTCATTTTGCCTAAAGGCGAATAACCCTCTGTGTGGGACTCTAAAGACTCGACACTACGCTGGCAGTGGGTTTAACCACAGACCGCAAGCGGCACTAGCTGTACGTAACGGTCCCTAGGTAGATACCGATAAGAAGACTGACGAGGTAAACCCATCTGAACTCCTACTGAGCCTAAATGTGACAGTCTCCGTACAGTCCGGTCTGTTCATCTAAGAGTATCGCATGGCGGGCTTAGGGGGCGGTAAACATTAGTCCCCTAATAGCGGTACAAGTCGTGTCAGAGTGTAGCCCAGAACACCTGAGATAACACTGGAAACCTACCAGTCTATCTCACTTTCCCTGGCCAGGGACTTTGTGTAATGGCTCTCCTCGACACAGCGCGATATCAAGCCCTAATACCGGGAGAGACGAATCATGTCTAACCGTCACTGCCTCCAAGTGCTTCGGGACTGCACCCAACTGCTACCTGTTTGCACGACTCCTTTGAGACGTGGAAGGGTAGAAATCTAAGAACAGTGGGAACACACTCGAGGCGAAGTGACAGTGTCAAGTCAACGGACTAAGCTGTACTCATGTCATCTGGGAACTGATAACTGACGATAGGTATAATACCAGCCAACAGTTCCCGACGAGTCCTATCCAGTGTACTCGTAACCTAACGAGCACTCACATACTATCTCAAGTACGACGTACTGACGACTGTGGAACAGACCGACTCCCAAGCTGGGATGAGAAGCGCATACGCTAGTCTACTCCGGAGTATCGATGCCCTGTCTCGATAGTCCTACGACTAGGGACCTACATAAGGATGTGCTTATGGATTACCCAGCCCCCACAAGTGTGACTGCCATCACAATGCTGGTAATCAAGCAAAGATCCTAAGGGCTCCACTAATGTGTAAAGGCGATATGCTAAAAGAAACACATGCACACATTAAAGCAGAAACAAACCAAGTAGCATACTACTATTTTGAGCAAGAATGTCAATACAAGGTGAATATCCCAAGCTTCCTTTAAGTAATATACAAACTAGTATGATACAGTAATGGCCTCTAGGGCATATACACTAACAACATCAACACCCAATACCGGGAGAGACGAATCCCTTGACGATCAGCTCACTGCCTTCATGTGGCTCGGGACTGTACCCAACTAAAACCTGTTTGCACGACTCCTTTGAGCCATGGTAGGGCAATAATCAAAGCACAGTGGGAACTCACACAAGACAAATGACGATCTCAGGTCGATAGACTAACCTGTACACATGTCACCAGGGAACTGCTATCTGACAATAGATATGTTTCCCCCAATCAGAGCAAAGCTCTGTTTAAAATTCAAATTTTTGAAATAAAGCAACGCTTCAAATGCAGTGCCATGTGCATTGCGTCATAAGCAGCGCACCATATGCAAAGCACGTGGGCGCTAGCGCTAGGTGCGTTGCGCTCTAAGCAGCACGCCACGTGTGCACCAGCGCTAGGTGCGCTGCGCTCCAAGCAGCACACTACGTGTCAAACACAGGTGCTCTAGCGCATTGTGCACTGCCCTTTAAGCAACACACCACGTGTAAAGCATAGGTGCGCTAGATCAAAGATCTAATAATAATGATAAATCATTAATTAATCAGAATTAAATTCTGTTAAGGAGAGATTCCTTAAAATCATTCCAAATAACAAGATTGTTCTCTGTAAATCAGAGCACCGTTGGATCAATGATCCAATGGTAAATAAAAATTACCAAAAGACAGAATAAATTATGTATGGAAAGATTTTCCAATCTTGTTAAAAACAAGAAGATTGCCTTCTGTGGAACAGAAGCCTTAGGATCAAAGATCCAATGATGGGGAGACATCCCCAAATCAATCAGAGAAAGATCTCTTTAACTGATTCAACAAATCAGCCTACCCTATAAAAAGGCCCATAGACTTCAAGTCTGAGAGATAGAAAAAGAGAGAGAAACCTCCCCAAAAAACTTAAAGAGATTCAAAAGAGCAAGCTCTTGCAAGAAGATTTTTCTTCATGGTAAGAGTAAATGATGATGAACACAGAGATGAAATCATCTCATGATTAAGAAAGAAGAATTCATTTCTTTAAAAAGATCATAGATCTACAAAGACAAAAAGTCTTTCACAAAGAGATCAAAAGATCTCATCATAAAATAAAAGAATAACTTACTTCTCACAGATTATAGATCTATAAGACTAAAGTCTTTCTCAAAGAGATCATGAACATCTCATTATAAAAAGGAGGGGAGAATAATTCAATTCTCTTAAGGATCATAGATCCATAAAGGCAAAGCCTTTCATCAATATAAGAGATTGAAACAAAATAAGAACGGCAGTTCTTAGATACTGAGACAAAGTCTCTTTCAAAAGAACATAAATTGTTTCTCGGATCATAAAATTGATCAGATGCGCTCTTGAACTGCGCTTCTGGGCTTTCTGGACTGGCACTCAGCGCCAAATGCACCACGTGTCAATCGCGCATGTACTGTTTAACAACTAACGCCTTGCGCTCCTGAAATAGCGCACTATGCTCATGGGCTGGCTCTTAGCGCCAAGCGCACCACGCGTCACTCACGTGTGCGCCACTAAGCTAAAAGCGCAATGCGCTCATGAACCGGTGCTCTGCGCTCATAAACTGGCACAATGCGCCCATCATCTGGCGCTTAGCGCCAAGCGCGACACGTGTCCTTCACATATGCGCCACGTGGTAGAAGCGCACTACGCTCTTTGACCGGCGCAAAGCGTCAAGCGCACCATGTGTTGCGCTGACAGAACATAAATTGTTCTTTAATAAGCCCAGAGCTATGATGAATGCTCAGCATTCAATAAAAGACAAAACATTGTCAGAATGCAATTCAATGATCAGCATTGTTAAAAGGGCCAAGCCCAAATAAAGGCTCCAACAGCCCAAAATAAATGTTAAATTTTTTTTTAACTTGATTGGACTTAGCCCAAGATTGGCCTTAAGTCCTCAAATTCAGATTAATTGAGCCTGCATGCTCATAAATCTTTTAACAGATCTTAGTTCCAAATTAGACCACGGATCTTTCAACCCGCATCGGTTTAAGGGTACATATCTGAACTCCTCTGATATTTGTCGTTGTAATCCTTCAACGTCTTCAGAGAGGTGATGGGTCCCGACAACCACACATTTCATGGACTATGGGGTCCTTAACCCCATGGACTATGATGTCCTTAACCTTGACTGTGAGGTCTTTAAACTCACGGACTATGATGTCCTTAACCTTGACTGTGAGGTCTTTAAACTCACGGACTATGATGTCCTTAACCTTAACTGTGAGGTCTTTAAACTCATGGACTATGATGTCCTTAATCATGGACCGAGATGTCCTTAAACTTGTTGGAGATAGTGCCCTCAGAGTCAATTATTGGATCACAGGCACGTGATTGCAATGATTGAGGGAGGACCTATCCCGGGACGATAGTCTTACTCGAGATGATAGTTTGGTATCTGGTTTACCTTTATCATCGTGTACTGCTTTAGGTGACCTGACAGGTCGCTATTGCACGTTGATAGAGCCCTAGGATTCATGCTTGACTGCCAGCAGTATGAGGGCGATCATATAAGTGAGAGCTGGAGTCTACAAGCACATCCTTAAAAGGTCCCTAGTCGTGGGAGTTTCGAGACAGGGCATCGATTCTCCAGAGTAGACTAGTGTATACAGTCGAGACCCCGACGAGGGGCGGTGGCCGGTCTCACAAGCCACTGGTGTCAGTTAGATCACCTAAGATGTATACAGGTGCTCATTGGGTTATGAGTACACCGGACAGGACTCGCCGGGAACATGCTAGTTGGTCTTATACCTGACGTCAGATAGCAGTTCCCAGGTGACATGTGTACAGGTTAGTTCATCGACCTGGGGATCGTCATTTGTCTCGTGTGAGTTCCCACTGTACTTTGATTACTACCCTACCACGGCTCAAAGGAGTCGTGCAAACAGGTTTTAGTTGGGTACAGTCCCGAGCCACATGGAGGCAGTGAGCGGATCTTCAGGGGTTCGTCTCTCCCGGTATTGGGGGTGAGGTCGCGCTGTGTCTAGGAGAGCCATTACACGAAGACCTTGGCCAAGGCAGGAGATTTACTGGTAGGTATTCCAGTAGTATCTCAGGGTGTTCTGGGCTACACTCCGACACGACTTGTACCGCTTTTGGGGGTCTGACTTTTACCAACCCCTTAGGCCCGACATGCGATGCTCATAGACGAACGGACCGGACTGTACGGATATTGTCACTGACAGGCTCAGTAGGGTGTCAGGATGAGTTCACTCATCGACGTCCCTTTTAGTCAATAGCTGGTGGCCCGTCACGTATTGGCTTATACCTCTGACGTGCTAGTGGTTAAATCCACAGCCATAGTATTGACGAGTCTTTAGAGTCCACCACAATTACAGTTACTCAAGCTTTCGGGCGAAACGCTGTAGAGGCCGTATGGAGATATGGCAGGGTCCGATCAGATACGTGCGGTATTGCACGGATCAGGATCGGACGGTTTGTACTAGTGGCCGTATGGTTATATGGCAGAGTTCGATCAGATACGTGCGGTATTGTACGGATCAGGATCGGACGGATATTACTAGCCGGCTTTGGTTTAAGCCGGATCCTAGTATAGTACAGTGTAGATTTTGTCTCTTTGCATTTGTATCCGGTCGGAATACAGATGCGGGTGTGTATGCACAGTATCGGGGTTTTCCTGTAATTTATTACGGGACCAGTTTTCTGGAGTTGCCAGTTTGCATTCCGTTCCGGCCGGTTTTCCTTTGTTCTTTCCCGGCCGGACTTTTCTGATGGAGGGGGTTATTTGCAGTTTTGCAAATAACACTTTGTGGAGGACTTATTTGCATAAGGTTTGATATGATAAGCATCTTTGCTTTTCATGCATTTATGAGATTTGATGAGATTAGAAATGAAGTGAGGTTTGATGTTGATTTAGTGATGATTATGTTTTAGGATGTGGTCACCACTTTTGCTTCCTACACTCACCTCCCTCTTGCTATCATATTGTTTTTGCTCCACCTTTTTTATTCTCACTTGATGAGAGAGTTTTGTTCATGGTTGAGAAAAAAGAAAGATAAGAAGAAAAAGAGAAGAAGAGAGCTTCATCTTCATCTTTGAGAGAGTAGCATTCTTGATCTCATTTCTGATGCTAGAAAAATGCAAGCACCATTTTTCTTACCTTGTTTCCTCCATCATCCACAAATGGCAACAAACCCCAAAAGAGACTATGATTCTACACTACACTTCCTACAGCATATCTTGAGCATGTCGAGTTGCCGGCTTCATGCCCGAGTTGCCTCGGTATTGAGGTGGGAGCCCGTAAAAGTACCCGGCTTCGTGGTGCCCTTTCCGACGAGGAGGAGACAGACGGAGATCCCGCGAGGAGATCGGAGTGGAGATGAAGACCGGAGGACTCGGATCAGTCGGTATATCTCTAACCCATCCTCTTGTTAGCTTAGACTAGTTTAATGGCACGATCCGGGGTTTAGTGCGCGGTGGTGCCGGTTTGCTAAGTCCGCAAAAATTTAAGTTTATCACCGTTTCCGCGTTTGGCCGTCGGATTGACGGCCGGGGCGCCGCCGTGCACTGGAAAATCTAACATTGGACCACTATGTCCTTAAACTGGTAATCGACCGTGTTCCCCGCCGAACACAGAGACGCGACCGCGCAGGTCCGTCTTGACAGAAATTTGGGGCAAATGCTAATTGGTGCTATCCGTCCACTTCTCTGAAAATGCCAAGTTGATTTATGGCACCATGTATCGAAAGTTTAAACGGATGCGACCGATGTAGCAGACTTCGTCAGATTCCCCCTCGTTTGAGGTGTTTTTAATTGTGGGGACGCTCTTCCCTGCAGGCGCAAGCCCCTGCAGTCAATTACGCTACTGCATCGTGGTAACAACTTTCTCCTTCTCCAGATGGTCACTTCGTGTTTTGTGTGTTTGTTTTATTTTTGGTTGCCCGTGGATTGTATATGGAGACTAATTCATGTTGTCGCCCGTAGGGCGTAGATTAGTCCAAATCCGTATCTTCTTAGATTTAGGTTTGGGGGTTGGGTGTAAGGATACGTTAGCCTCATTTAAGACTAAGATCAACTTAAACGTTTATTAAGGATACGTTGGTCTAATTTTAGACTAAGATCAACTTAACAGGATCATTTAGATCCGACAAAAGAGCAATTGGACTCTATTGTTTAGTTTAGGGACATTGCGGTCGATTAGTTTAAGGACATTACGGTCCAACGTTAGTTTAAGGACATCTCGGTCCGTTGTTAGTTTAAGGACATCTCGGTCCTGGTTAAGGACATCGTAGTCCAAGGGTTTAAGGACCCCACAGTCCGTAGTTTAAAGACATCGTAGTCTATGAAGTTTAAGGACATCGTAGTCCATGAGTTTAAGGACATCGTAGTCCATGAGTTTAAGGACCCCACAGTCCATAAAATGTGTGGTTGTCGGGACCCGTCACCTCTCTGAAGACGTTGAAGGATTACAATGGCGAGTATCAGAGGAGTAAAGAGATGTACCCTTGAACCGGTGTGAATTGATTGGAAGATCTGTAGCCCAGTTTGGGACTAAGATCTGTTGAATATTCGTGAGCAGATGGGCTCAATTAAATATAAGTTGAGAACTTATGGCCAGAATTGGGCTAAGTCCAATAAGATTAAAATGTTTAACATTTTATTGTTCTGGGCTGTTGAGCCTCTATTTAGGCTTAGCCCCTTTAATAATGCTGAGTATTAGATCCTGACACATTTTTTGCCTTGTATCGAATGCATAGCATTCATCAGAACAATGTGTGTTCTGACAGCACGCCACGTGGCACGCCAGGCACTTTGTGCCAATTAAAAAGCGCATTGCGCTTCTGCCAAGTAGCGCACACGAAAAAGACACGTGTCACGCTTAGCGCTAAGCGCCAGTTTATGAGCGCATTGCGCTTTCAATTTGTGAGCGCGTTGCGCTAGTTTAGTGGCGCACCGGTGAGTGACACGTGGCGCGCTTGGTGCTGAGCGCCAGCCCATGAGCGCAGTGCGCTGTTTCAGAAGCGCAAAGCGTAAGTTGTATCTGTGGTTGACACGTGGCGCGTTTTGGCGCTGAGTGCCGATCCAAGGAGCGCAAAAGCGCAGTTCATGGGTGCAAGGTACTTTTCAGTAGCGCAAAACGCATTTGATCAAATTTATGATCAGAGAACAAGTTTATGTTCTTTTTAAAGGAGGCTTTGCCTCAAGATTCAAGAACAACAGTTCTTATTATTTTTTTTTTGAAAGGGGTTGCTTTTGTAGATCAATGATCTGTATGAAGAATATATTCTTCTTTATTATTTGATGAGATCTTTTGATCTCTTTTATTAAAGACCTCGGTCTTTTTTAGATCTATGATCTTTTTTTAGAAGATAGTTATTCTTTTCATGAGATGATTTCATCTCTGTGTTCATTGCTCATGTTCTTTACCTTGAAGAAATGATCTTCTTTTGCTAAAAGCTTGCTTTTCTTTCTTTGAGTTTTCTCAAAGTTTGTAGGGGGGTTCTCTATATTAGACTTGAAGTCTTGGGGTTTTATATAAGGCAAATTGATTTGTTAAATCAGTTAAAGAGATTTTTCTCTGATTGATTTGGGGATATTTCCCCACCGTTGGATCTTTGATCCTAGGGCTTCTGTTTTACAGAAGGCAGTCTTCTTATTTTTAACAAGATTGGAAAGATCTTTCCAGAATAGAATTTTAATTCTGATTAATTAATGATTTATCATTATTAGATGTTTTGATCTATCGGTGGGGAATTTTTAATTCCAGCGCTAGCGCACCTATATTTGACACGTGGCGCGCAGCGCAGCCTGCGTTAGCGCACCCGTGTTTGACACGTGGCACGCAGCGCGCCTAGCGCTGGATCTGAAGCGTTACTTCAAAATTTGAATTTTGAATTTTAAAACAGAGCTTTGCTCTGATTGGGGGTGCGCTGCCTAGGGCGCAGCGCACCTGGCGCTAGCGCATCTGTGTTTGACACATGGCGCGCAGCGCGCCTAGCGCCGAATCTGAAGCGTTGCTTCAATTTTTGAATTTTGAATTTTTAAAATAGAGCTTTGCTCTGATTGGGGGAAACAGACCGCAATGTTCTTAAACTAAACAATAGAGCCCAAACGCTCTCTTGTTGGATCTAAATGATCCCGTTAAGTTGATCTTAGTCTAAAATTAGACTAACGTATTCTTAACTAATGTTTAAGTTGATCTTAGTCTCAAATGAGACTAACATAACCTTAAACCCAACCCCCAAACCCAAATCTAAGAAAATACGGATTTGGACTAATCCACGCCCTAAGGGCGACAACATAAATTAGTCTCCGTATACAATCCACGGGCAACCAAAAAACAAAACAGACACACATGACATGAAGTGGCCATTTGGAGAAGGAGAAAGTGGTTACCGCAATGCGGTAGCGTAATTAACTGTAGGGGCTTACGCCTGCAAGGAAGAGCGTCCCCACAATCAAAAACCCCTCAAATGAGGGGGAATCTGACAAAGTCTGCTACATCGGCCGCATCCGTTTAAACCTTCGATATACGGTGTCATAAATCAACTTGGCATCTACGGAGAGGTGGACGGATAGCTCCAATTAGCATCTGCCCTCGAAATTCAGGCAAGACGGACCCGCGCGGTCGCGTCTCCGTGTTTCGGCGGTGAACAAGGTATAATACCAACTAGTATGTTCCCGGCGAGTCCGTCCGGTGTACTTATAACCTAATGAGCACATGTATACATCTTAGGTGAACAAACTGACACCAATGGCTTGTGAGACCGGCCACCGCCCCTCGTCGGGGTCTCGATCAGTATACACTAGTCTACTCTTGGAGTATCGATGCCCAGTCTCGAAACTCCCACGACTAGGGACATTTTTAAGGATATGTTTATAGACCACCCAACTCTCACGTATATGATCGCCATCATACTACTGGTAGTCAAGCATGAATCCTATAAGCTCTATTAACTGTAATTGTGATCTGTAATGTCACCTGAAGTATGTACACGATGATAAAGACAAAACAGATAGCATACTATCATCTCGAGTAAAACTGTTCTACCGGTATAGGTCCTCCCTCAATCATTGCAATTACGTGCCTGCAATCCAATAATTGACTTGAGGGCACTATAGCCAACGATCTCCCACTAGCACTTAAGGCTAATTATTGCGGTGTTGCATACTCACAGCCCGTGTGATACCGAACACCCAACTTCTCTACTAATCGGTTTCACAAAGCTCGTTTGTAAAACTATTGAGTTCGAAAAATAGCCTTAGCGAGTGGATCCGCTCCAATGTTTCTTTCTATATCTCTCTTTATCTCAAGTTTGCGGAGAAAGCCATCTCTCGAAATGAGCAATACCTGTCTTAGAATATGTCTGGATATCTGATGGGACCCAGTTCACAAATGAACTCCAAATCTAGTAAACTTCTTAGATTGTATCGTCCACTGAATTTAATCAGTATCCTGCGCCATACCTCTCTCAGTATCCGCTTGGACCACCTGTCCAAACTACTTCCCCTCGTAAGAGGGAAAACTATAACTCCGACAATCACTCTGTCATCCAGGTCACCTTGGAAGCCTGAAATGATAACCGTCTCCCGAAAGAGGCTGCCGTTATCGCATCCCTAGAACATCCACTTATATTCATAAACTGCTTCCGAACGTTTCTCCAGGATTGGATTAATATATAAACTTATTGCAACTAGTGCAAAAACAATATCTAGTGTGGTATTTGACATATCATAATTGACTCAATTGCCTAAGCAAGTGATATGCCAATTATGCACATCCCTCTCCCCTTTAGTCTGTAAGACACCTTTAGAGAGGGTGACTCCATCACCTGCAGGCACACCACCTTGCCAGGAGTCGTCCATTCTAAAACACCTTTAGAATAGTGTCAAAGTACCCAGATTGGGAAACTACCCAAATCTAGATCTAAAACCATAGATCAAGTAACCAGAATGCTTGATATAATATCCACATCCTATGTGGAGAAACCACTGTGTGACAACAACAGTAAAACCAATCGTAGTATAGGAATTTCACTTCCTACAAAGTGTATGTCATCCAAATACTAGGACATCACACCCTACTACCTTCTTAACAGATCCATCTCCTATTCTGATGAAGTCAAAGCCTATGGCTGTCACATCAAAAATAGATGATCTATCTCTGCTATACTTGCTTTAGTCTATAAATAGACACAAGCTACTTGTCAACTATGCTTCCGCTGCTCCCACTGACTATAAAAACCCTCTGGCAGAGTCATATACACGTGCACTTCTAAATCTAGTTTAGAACGACGCTATACTCATCCTCCTGCCGGGCCTCATAGTCTAGAACAGCAGTAATGGCAAGTTTGGGTAAACAAGAACCTCCCTGGCACCGTCTTTGAGCATACCGAAGTACCTCTCGGGTGCCTGAGGTTACCCACCAAATCTGCGGAGAGGCTAATGGAATGTCAAGCCCGATTGAATCTTTAGGTTCTATTAAATTTTCAGTAATCGTTTGTGGTTCTAGAATCACTTCCAGTTCTACCATACTCCCACTACTGTTTTCTGAAAAAGTCCATTTTGCTAAAACTGTGGCGAGTTAAGAACAATATCACTATTGCTCTACCAGATGGTAGAAAGTTAACCCTCGTCATAGACCGGGATAACCCACAAACTGCCATTACAGAAACGTGCCTTGAGTTATCCAGAGTCTGGTTTTAAGCATAAGCCGGACAACTCCATATACCTTAACATCGTTAAAATATGAACCATTCTATATACAATACAGAAACAGAGGCACTGATTTAATTGGAACCAGATTCAAATCATGCAGCTGTCTCCAGTGCATGTCAACTAAATGGAAGGAAGCCAATTGGCGTTACTCAACTAGGGGTGCAACCATATATGAGTAATCTGAAAGAGAAGCAAGTTCTCAAAATCATTACTATCAACTGAATACCAAACACAAATATCTACATCTTCGATCACCTCGAAGAATTCTGATACTTGCAACACATAGTTCTCTACTTTATTCTTGTACCTATAGCTTCTCAAAACTTGGACTTTGTATTTCTACGAAATACTTGTCTAAAACTGGAGAAGTCACAAGTAAACAGAATATAGTACGAGTACCAACCCCTCTGTCCTAATGGACACTGGACAACATACAATACTTTGTATAAGTCCTCTGAGTTGAATAACTCAAACCCTGTGCGTCGTAAGTTGAAAACTGTACTATGGTTAAGAAGAATTACACCGTTGTTTAATGCTCCTTACCCAATCATCAACTGATATAGGTAAATGTCATGGACATAATTTCAAAAAGTTATATCTCATTTTATAAAATAAACATACAGATATATCGGTTTGAAATTGGTGCATAACAACGGATATTCGAAACCAAATATTTGCCGTCAGACAAAACCCCAGGCGATTTCCTCAAATATTACCAATTACAACGAATTCCGATATAATGAGGATATAACCACCTAATTCCTAATAACTTACTCTCACTCATCATCTGTAAAACCATACAGATGTGAGAATCAAGCCTAGTAAATACATACCCAGGAGCAAGGATCTAATTAGAAAATCAGTTTTCAATTAACAACGTATAGTGAAACTGAAACATGAAAAATGTTTCAAAGGGGTATCCGCGTATTCCTAGTAATGTTTCCTCCATTATCCTGATTCATGACTGTAACCGTATATTTCCTTGCCATCTCTCCGAATCCCTTTATTTGTCTTTACTCATTACCTTTTGTACACCACCCTTAGGCTAAATGGTTTTCTTCCTTCCCTACCGTTCGGCACCAGCCTATGGTTTAGAAGAAGACTATCCAATAAGCATAATAGGTGTACTCTCCTAATCCCAGGAGCACTTGCAACCTGAGAGAAGGTAAAGATAAAAGACAACTGAATAATTCTTATTCAATTTCTCCTGAACCAGAATCCATTCTCGAACTAGAACAAGTTCCTTCGAGTTCGTATGTAACTATACGATGGATTATCCAATAAATGTGGATCTTCGTAATGATACGGGCTATTCTGGAGAAATTCAAAAGTGAAGTGGGAGTAACGATGATATACGTGGTTTCGTCATGAATGATAGCAGTCGCAATTTACTTTGCCCCTTTTTATAATTCCTTTATTTGTCTTTACTTATTTCCTTCTGTACACCACACTTAGGCTAATTGGTTTTCTTCCTTTCCCACCTTTCGGCACCTGCCTATGGTTTGGAAGAAGACTGTCCAATAAATACAATAGGTGTTGTAGGGTTCCTAAGCACACTTGTGAAGATTCATAAAGTATCAAACATGCCCGAATAAAATTTTACATGTGCCGAACAACCCAAAGAAGGGATCTTTTCTAGATTATTAGGGTTTAGCATACAAGATAACATCTTTAAAGCTAAGTGTGAAGGATTACAACCTTTGTTGTCTGCTCCTTCGCTTCACAAGCTCTGAGTAGAAGTCCCTTCGCCGCGATCCACGATCTCCCAGACTCATGAGAGGCTCCACGACTCGAACGATCCATGCTAGCTTGAAGTGTTCCGCTTCTCCGATGATCTACGTCGAAGTTGCTATAACCCAAGCTTTCTCACTCTAAAGAGATGAACACCCTAATCTAATAGGCTAGATTAGATGAGGATGATGGAGTAGTATTTATGCTATCTTTTTATTTCACTTTCTCACAATAAATCATCACAAGAGGAATTTCTAGTGAGCTTTCTCTCAAACTCAAGAGAGAAGAAGATGAAGAATGAAGAGAATAATCCATTTGTGATGAGTAGTAGATAAATGTATATGACTGATTATGGAACCATGGTCAAGGATGAGAGGCTAAAAGTTTGTAGAGAATAAACTAGAGTTAGGGTTTGGTTAGGTTAAGGATAAGTATCAACCATAATATCTTAACCAAGACAAAATAGAATCCTTCTAGAATGAACAAGAATGAGCTAACCCTAATCAAACCCTAATCCCTTTTTATCATCCTTAAACAGGTTTCATAATAAATCATTACATGTCACAATAATATATATCACATATATATTATATATTTGCAACAAAAGAAAATAATACAATTAACATATATCGCATATATATCAATGTATTAATCCGATGAGAAAATGAAATAATAAAGCGAGCCAATATTAGATAATGTAATACAATATATCATATATATCATTATACATTAAATCATCGAATCAACACTTGATCCAACGATCCGGTTATATCGAATATAACCGACTAATATATCATGTACCGATTCATCGAATCAACACTTGATTTGATGTCCCGGTTCATATCTAAATATCGCGAGAATATAATACGGTATCTCATATCGCATTATCCTCGGTCCTGCACATATCACATATATGCCTCTACTCCGTTTTGCCTGAGCCAAAAAACCTCTGTGTATGACTCTAAAGAATCGTCAATACGCCGGTAGCAGGTGATGATCATATCAAACACCCACAAGCTGCAAGCGGTCAGCTAAATGTAACAGCCACCTAGGTATTGAGCGATCAGAAGATCAATAAGCTAGCCTGTCCGTTTTCCTGTGAATCCAATCAGTAACACTCCCATACAGTCCGGTCTGTTCGTCTGATATGTCGCATATCAAGTCTAGGGGTGGTATACGTCAGACCCCAGTAACCGATAAGTCGTGTCGATGTGAGGCTCATAACAGGTCGAGAAACTACTAGTAGCACTTACCAGTATATCTCTATATCAGCCCTGGCCAGGGACTTCCAGTTATAGCCAATCGAACACAGCACAACATCAACTCCCTATACCGGGAGAGACGAATCCCCTCCTATCGCTCATTGCCTCCATGTGATTCGGGACTGTACCCAAAAGCCACCGTTTTGCACGCCCTCTTGGACGTGGTAAGGTGGAAATCAAAACACAGTAGGAATCACACAAGACTCTATGACGATCTTGGGTCTACAGACTACCCTGTACCAATGTCACCGGAGAACTGCCATCTGACGTGTGGTATATCACCATCTGGGAGTTCTCGGCGAGTCCATCCAGTGTACCCAGTCTCCACTGAGCACCCGTACACCATCTCTGATGTCAAACACCGATGGATATGGGATCATCCATCGCCCATCATATTGGTCAAGATGCCTATACGCTAGTCTACTCTGGTGTATCGATGCCCTGTCTCGATATACCCTCGACTAGAAACAGATATAGGATGTGCTCATCGACTACTATGGCCCCACTAGTATGATCTCATCATAGTCCCAGTAGTCGAGTACAGAT
This sequence comes from Agapanthus africanus, assembly GCA_030015575.1. NCBI lineage: Eukaryota > Viridiplantae > Streptophyta > Magnoliopsida > Asparagales > Amaryllidaceae > Agapanthus > Agapanthus africanus. The sequence continues at coordinate 690,140,436 of CM057339.1, read as the reverse complement.
CCTAAGGGCTTTATCAACATGTGAGAGCAAGACAGTGAACCAATACAAGTCAACATGTTAAGATAAAGTGAAACCAAATAGCATACTATCATGACGAACAAGAAAGACCTCTCTGTATATATCAAAGCATCCATTATAATATACATCATATGTACAACAATGGCCTCTAGGGCATATACATAACTAACAATCTCCCACTTGCACTAAGGCCAGCTGATGTAGTATCTCATACCTAGCATCCCGAATAATCTCTCAAACTGTATCTGGGGAATGGCCTTCGTGAGTGGATCCGCAGTGTTATCCTTCGTATCTACTCTCCTGACCTCGATCTCTCGGCGATCAACTATCTCCCTGATCAGGTGATACCGCCACAGAATATGTCTGGACTTCTGATGGGACCTGGGTTCCTTGGCCAAAGCCACAGCTCCATTGTTATCACAATACAGAGGTATTGGATGTTCAATGGATGGAACCACACCAAGTTCAGTGATGAACTTCTTCATCCAGACAGCCTCTTTGGCAGCATCGTTGGCAGCGATGTATTCAGCCTCCATCGTCGAGTCTGCAACGGTATCCTGTTTGGAACTCTTCCAACATACCGCCCCTCCATTGAGGGTAAAGACAAATCCCGAGTGCGACTTGGAGTCGTCCTTATCACTTTGGAAGCTGGAATCGGTAAAGGACTCCATCCGGAGTTCTCCGTTACCATACACCAAGAACATGTCTCTAGTCCTTCGCAAGTACTTGAGAATGTTCTTCACAGCTGTCCAGTGACTCTCTCCAGGATCTGCTTGATACCGACTCACTACACTTAGTGAGTATGCAACATCGGGTCTGGTACATAGCATCGCATACATGATAGAGCCTACTGCCGAAGCATAGGGTATCCCTTGCATGCGAGCTCTCTCCAAATCAGTCTTGGGAGACATCTCTTTGGAGAGAGTGAGTCCAGAGATCATGGGTTGGTTCCCACGCTTGGATTCTTCCATACTAAACCTCTTTAGTATGGTGTCAATGTACCTGGATTGGGACAATCCCAGTATCCTTTTGGATCTATCTCTATAGATCCTAATCCCCAATATGCAGGAGGCATCACCTAGATCTTTCATTGAGAATCTTTGTGATAAGAAGAGCTTGACTGATTGCAGCATAGGAATAACATTTCCTATCAAGAGTATGTCATCCACATACAATACGAGGAAGACAACCTTACTCTCTGCTACCTTCTTATAAATACAAGGTTCATCTATGTTTTTGATGAAGTCAAACTCTTTGACTACAACATCAAAACAAATGTTCCAACTCCGCGATGCTTGCTTTAACCCATAAATGGATTTAAGCAGTTTGCACACCTTTCCGCTGCTCCCACTATCTACGAAGCCCTCTGGCTGAGTCATGTACACGCACTCTTCTAAATCACCATTTAGAAAGGCGGTCTTAACATCCATTTGCCAGATTTCGTAGTCATGGTATGCAGCAATGGCAAGTAAGATCCGGATGGAATTAAGCATAGCTACTGGAGAAAAGGTTTCGTCATAGTCCACACCTGGTCGTTGACGAAATCCCTTTGCTATAAGTCTAGCTTTGAAAGTCTCAACTTTTCCATCTACACCAAATTTCGTTTTAAAAATCCACTTGCTCCCAATGGGTTTTACCCCTTCAGGAGCATTTTCCAAAATCCATACTTTATTGGTGTACATGGATTCCATCTCAGATCGCATTGCATCCAGCCATTTCACAGAGTCACCACTCGTGATGGCCTGCTCGAAACTAGTTGGGTCATCATCTTCCATGATGCAATCCTCGCTTCCACCATCAATGAGAAAACCATAGTATCTCTCAGGTGGACGAGAAACCCTACTAGATCGGCGGAGAGGCTGGGGTTCGTCGGGTACTACCGAGTCCTCTGGTTCCACTAAATCTTCAGTTACAGTTTGTGTTGCTGGAACTTCTTCCAATTCTACCTCAGAGCCACTAATCTCTTTTTCAAGAAATTTCTTTTCTAAAAAGGTGGCATGTTGAGCAATAAACACCTTTTGTTGTTCACTGTGGTAGAAAAAATATCCATTTGAATGTTTAGGATATCCCACAAACTTGCATAGAACTGACCGTGCCTCGAGTTTGTCTGGATTTTGCCTTTTGACATAGGCCAGACAACCCCATATCTTAACTCGTTTAAGACATGGTCTCTTCCCACTCCATATCTCATATGGTGTGGTAGGTACAGATTTAGTTGGAACTTGATTCAATAGGTATGCTGCTGTCTCAAGAGCATACCCCCAGAAGGAAATAGGTAACTCAACTGTACTCATCATAAAGCGCACCATATCTAATAGGGTGTGATTCCTCCGCTCCGATACACCGTTGTGCTGTGGTGTATAAGGAGGAGTAAGCTGAGAGAGAATCTCATTCTCTTTTAGATAATCTAGGAACTCATTGCTTAAGTATTCTCCTCCTCGATCAGATCGAAGGATCTTAATACTTTTGCCCGTTTGTTTTTCTACTTCGTGCTTATATTCTTTGAATTTCTCAAAAGCTTCAGACTTGTGCTTCATTAGGAACACATGTCCGAATCTAGAGAGATCGTCAGTGAATGTAATGAAGTATGAAGAACCGTTCCTGGCATGCGTAGACATTGGACCGCATACATCACTATGTACCAGTCCTAAGAGTTCAGTAACTCTTTCTCCGTGTCCACTAAACGGAGCTTTGGTCATTTTTCCTTTGAGACATAAATGGCAAGTATCATAAGATGATAATTCGAACGGATTCAAATAACCATCCTTATGTAACTTAGCCAATCGTGTCGCATTGATATGACCAAGTCTACAATGCCACAAGTAGGATTCGTTCATTTCTGAACTTTTCCTCTTGTGTGTGTTTTGTATATTGAGGACTGTATTCTGATTTAGAATGAATATGCCATTATGTAACGAGCCTGATGCAATCGACTTTTGATCTAGGAATATATTCATAACATTATCCTTTACTACAAAATTATATCCTTCTTTACTTAATAAAGAAACTGATATAATGTTGCACATCCTGTTCGGTATATAATAGCACTCATTTAGAATCAGTGTATTACGACTTGGCAATACTAGGTGATATTCGCCAACTGCTTTGGCTGCAATACTTGCACCGTTCCCTACTTGAACGGAATGATCACCTTTTCCCAGTTCTCTACCTTTACGTAGCCCATGTAACAATTTACATATGTGGGATCCTGATCCGGTATCCAATACCCAGGACGTAGGGTGAACTGAGAAACAGTTCTCAATAACTAACACGCCTGAAGAAGATGCATCAACATGCATGTTCTTTTGGGCGGCTTGAGAATCCAGATATTCTTCTATTCCCTGTTCAGTATAATAAGCGAGTTCAGTCAATACATCCATATTATTATCTTGATTATGGCCTGACATGGTCGCTACCTGGAGAGAGAGAGAAGAAAACACTTTAGCGTATGCTCTTGCAAGATTAGATTGGTTATTATCTTATCTAATCAGGATGTCTCCCACTGTTTTTATCAAATCTACCTTCAAACCCTAAAAGGTAAGATTAACCGGGATTAATTACACCCTACAATTTCGTCAATCTTTCAGCCAGATCAGTGTCGGTACTTTGAGGGAGGTTCCCCGTGCTTTCGCACGGACTTAATTAAAGTAAACCTCGTTTTCCCAGAGGCGTAACCCCGTTAACACTTTTCTAGACACCTACTTGATCGACTAATTGTCCTGTGTAAAACTCTCCCAGGAGTAACTCTTACTCGCAGTGGGTATTGGGATCCAACTATCTCATAGGAGGTATGCAATCTCATTGCAAATTTCAACACTTGAAATTCCCGATAATATTTTGTCCCTAGTGTGCTATGACCTTGACAGAGGTCAACAAACCATAGTGCACTAGTCAAGTTCAACCCGTCATTTCTTGCTTGAATCAAACCCACTCGCACGACCCTTGACAGAGGTCAACAAGGTCGTACGACTACCCTAATCCAATCACATCACATGCTTTACAGATAATTACTAGTTAGCTATCGCACACTACGCCTTGACAGAGGTCAACAAACGCAGCACGAACACTAAATAGTCTTTATCTGAAATGACGGAGGGCTACGATAGGTTTTTCTGAAAACCTATTGCGTAATGAACTTGATATCGTCGTAGAATCAAGTGAAATTTTGAAATGGAGTGTTTTTTAGGCTTTCATTAGTTTTGCTAAAGAGGTCACTCCCGGTGAAGGGATCTCGGCTCTTTCCTCATCGAATAAGGTGCAGGACATATCATATATATCACTGTGCAAAGCAAAACTCTAAAAGCAATCAAAAGACAAACCGAGTTTTGTAGCATCTGCCAGTTTCGCTAAAGAGGTCACTCCCGGTGAAGGGATCTCGGCTCTTTCCTCATCGAATAAGGTGCAGGGTATATCATATATACCGCTATGCAAAGCAAAACTGTAGCTACCCTTTTTATAAAGTTTTGATTCTACAACATCTTTTAGGTTTCTTTTCATTTTATTAATCTCATTAATAAAAATCCCATCAGCTTATGCTTCCTAAGCATCACAGATAAATACGACGTACACTTATACCATCCGCATTCGCCTCGATGTCCCCTCGTGCACCGTTAGGTTAGGTAACTAACGACAGAGCAGGGCAGGGCTAGTGCAGGTGTAAAACATAAGTAACGTCTATATAATATATCATATATACTATATACTGTATCCATCACAACATATCAAATGATCACATCACAGATATCGCAGCAGAAACATAGATATAATGTAGGATATACTAGGACGTCCGTATTTAGTATTTAGCCAACAATAGAAAATACGGATTCCACAGTCGCGATGAATAGCCAAGCCCACACCCTGGACCCCTACGAGAGCGGCAAGCGACCCTACCAATTCTGGAGTTTAGGAGACCCGGTCTCGACTCCTCGAGATGGCCTCCCACTGAACCCCAGAACCCGGTCACCTGTGCTCCCCTCCTTGGGTCCATCCTAATGCGGAAAAGTAAATAATATACAACACAGGTGGCATCAACCTCAACCCGGAAGTGCCCTAAATAAAAGAATATTACATTACATTTGAATTTACATGAATGAAAATATAAAACTCTCATCTCACATAAAACCCCCGGCTATTCAATCGCGACAATTCTGCACATCATATCTCAACAACACATAATATCTCATATCATCAACGTAAGTAAGTATGCATACACCGATCGTCGTCGATGTATAGCAACGACAATCGGCAATACAACTACATACTACACTTACGGTCACAGAAAAGAAAGTGTAAAACTACAATATTTGGAATCCACAATCACTTTAGACATCGTAAATCCGAAATATCACATACTTCGCATTTCATGCCTAACAAAATGAATTCCACATATTGTATCACATTTCAGATAAATAGACAGTATTAAACTTTTCGAACAGATAATCAAATACCCAAAATTTTCGAAAGTGCTCAACACTTGAGCGGAGTTCAAATAATCCCAGAATATGTCACAGTACCAGTGATCCAGCCGTAGAAGGGTCAAGCCAACGCCTCACATGTGGCATGCCGTACTGCCCCAAACCCGAAGGTTCAAAAGGCAGTTCAAGACGGTCACATAATCGAGTTAAGGTTTGTTGTCTTCTAGAGGGTCCACCGTGTTACTTGCACATTTTTCCGAAAGATTTAAACTCGAGAAAAGATTCAACACTTGAAAAAAAATTTGTGTCGGGTAAAAGTAAGTTAATGATATCCGCTCGAACTTTTTAACAGTTTCTAAATATCCAGAAATAATAACGAATTTAAATATTCCGATCGAATCATCGATTACAAAATAAACTCCAGAATTCTCAACACTTGAGTCAGATTAAAAATACCCATAAAAATTAAATCACAGAAAGAGAAATAACTGTGGAAAAACTTGTCCTTGATTCCTCCATACTGCCGCGGTTCCGCGGCCCAAGCGAGGTACGGCCGTGGTTCCGCGGCGGTTTGTACGAAACAGGGGCTCGTTTTTCACAGAAGTGCTTATGTTTCCCTGCTGATATTTTTAGGTATTTTTAATTCAGAAAAATCCCAGATTTTGAAAAATATCCAGAGAGGGGTTCATTTTCGTCGGTTCGGGTTCGATCGGAGTTTTAACTTCGTAAACACGTCGTCTAATGCTCTAGCTAGGCTCTGATACCACTGTAGGGTTCCTAGGCATACTTGTGAAGGTTCATAAAGCATCAAACATGCCCGAATAAAATTTTACATGTGCCGAACAACCCAAAAACGGGATCTTTGCTAGATTATTAGGGTTTAGCATGCAAGATAACATCTTTAAAGCTAAGTGTGAGGGATTACAACCTTTGTTGTCCGCTCCTTCGCTTCACAAGCTCCGAGTAGAAGTCCCTTCGCCACGATCCACGATCTCCCGGACTCATGAGAGGCTCCACGACTCGAACGATCCATGCTAGCTTGAAGTATTCCGCTTCTCCGATGATCTACGTCGAAGTTGCTATAACCCAAGCTTTCTCACTCTAAAGAGATGAACACCCTAATCTAATGGGCTAGATTAGATGAGGATGATGGAGTAGTATTTATGCTATCTTTTTATTTCACTTTCTCACAATAAATCATCACAAAAGGAATTTCTAGTGAGCTTTCTCTCAAACTCAAGAGAGAAGAAGATGAAGAATGAAGAGAATAATCCATTTGTGATGAATAGTAGATAAATGTATATGATTGATTATGAAACCATGGTCAAGGATGAGAGGCTAAAAGTTTGTAGAGAATAAACTAGAGTTAGGGTTTGGTTAGGTTAAGGATAAGTATCAACCATAATATCTTAACCAAGACAAAATAGAATCCTTCTAGAATGAACAAGAATGAGCTAACCCTAATCAAACCCTAATCCCTTTTTATCATCCTTAAACATGTTTCATAATAAATCATTACATGTCACAATAATATATATCACATATATATTATATATTTGCAACAAAAGAAAATAATACAATTAACATATATCGCATATATATCAATGTATTAATCCGGTGAGAAAATGAAATAATAAAGCGAGCCAATATTAGATAATGTAATATAATATATCATATATATCATTATACATTAAATTATCGAATCAACACTTAATCCAACGATCCGGCTATATCGAATATAACCGACTAATATATCATGTACCGATTCATCGAATCAACACTTGATTTGATGTCCCGGTTCATATCTAAATATCGCGAGAATATAATACGGTATCTCATATCGTATTATCCTCGGTCCTGCACATATCACATATGTGCCTCTACTCCGTTTTGCCTGAGCCAAGAAACCTCTGTGTAGGACTCTAAAGAATCGTCAATACGCCGGTAGCAGGTGATGATCATATCAAACACCCACAAGCTGCAAGCGGTCAGCTAAACGTAACAGCAACCAAGGTATTGAGCGATCAGAAGATCAACAAGCTAGCCTGTCCGTTCTCCTGTGAATCCAATCAGTAACACTCCCGTACAGTCCGGTCTGTTCGTCTGATATGTCGCATATCAAGTCTAGGGATGGTATACGTCAGACCCCAGTAACCGATAAGTCGTGTCGATGTGAGGCTCATAACAGGTCGAGAAATTACTGCTAACACTTACCAGTATATCTCTATATCAGCCCTGGCCAGGGACTTCCAGTTATAGCCAATCGAACACAGCACAACATCAACTCCCTATACCGGGAGAGACGAATCCCCTCCTATCGCTCATTGCCTCCATGTGATTCGGGACTGTACCCAAAAGCCACCGTTTTGCACGCTCTCTTGGACGTGGTAAGGTGGAAATCAAAACACAGTGGGAATCACACAAGACTCTATGACGATCTCGGGTCTACAGACTACCCTGTACCAGTGTCACCGGAGAACTGCCATCTGACGTGTGGTATATCACCATCTGGGAGTTCTCGGCGAGTCCGTCTAGTGTACCTAGTCTCCACTGAGCACCCGTACACCATCTCTGATATCAAACACCGATGGATATGGGATCATCAATCGCCCATCATACGGGTCAAGATGCGTATACGCTAGTCTACTCTGGTGTATCGATGCCCTGTCTCGATATACCCTCGACTAGGAACAGTTATAGGATGTACTCATCGACTACTATGGCCCCACTAGTATGATCTCATCATAGTCCTAGTAGTCGAGTACAGATCCTAAGGGCTTTATCAACATGTGAGAGTAAGACAGTGAACCAATACAAGTCAACATGTTAAGATAAGGTGAAACCAAATAGCATACTATCATGACGAGCAAGAAAGTCCTCTCTGTATATATCCAAGCATCCATTATAATATACATCATATGTACAACAATGGCCTCTAGGGCATATACATAACTAACAGGTGTACCCTCACCTAATCCTAGGAGCCCTCACAACCTGAGAGAAGGTAAAGGAAAAATCAACTAAACAGTCCTATTCAATTTCTCTAGAACCAGAAACCATTCTCGAATCTGAAATAAGTTTCTTCGAGTTCGTATGTAACTATACGATGGTCATATCCAATAAATATGGATCTTCATAGTGATACGAAATATTCTGAAGAAATGCAAAGGGTAAAAGTAGGAGTGGCAATAAAGTATGCAACTCTGATAATCCAAAAGCCAGTGTGTTTTAAGAAGGTTCGGTTAACTTGGTTTATGAGTTCTAATCTAGGGCCGGGCCATGGTCGCTGCCAGAGAGAGAGAGAAAAGAAACACTCAGCGTGTACTCTAATCTAGATCAGAATGGTTAATCAGTTTATCTAATCAGGATATCTCCCACTGTATCCTCAAATTCTCCTCCAAACCTAAAAAAAGAATTAGTCGGGATCATCTAAAATCACCTGAGTAGTAAACAACACATCATTGGGAATCGGGATCCAACTATCATCGCATGATAACCTGATGGAATCCACTCAAGTTATCACACTCCAAAAGGTATGCGCATGCCTGGTAAGTTTCCTGTATGTTTGAAACCCCCGATGTGATATCTACCCTATGCTCTTATGATCTTGACGAAGGCCAACATATCATAAGTCGCATGTCAAGTTCTACCCGTCATTGTCCAGCTTAATTTGAACCCACCCGTATATACCCTTGACGAAGGCCAACATAGTAGTACGACTGTCCCAAATCAACGCCTCTATCTATGCAACAGAAAAGTAATAAATAGCTACCATACACTATGCCATGACGAAGGCCAACAAACATAGCATGAATACTAAGTGCTACCCATCTGAAATGACGGAGGGCTACGAATGGTTTTTGGCGAAAAACCTTTAACGTAATAAACTTGATATCGTTGAAGGAACCGGATAGCTTTTTTACAAATATATAGTGGCGAAAATCTTTGCTAAAAAGGTCACTCCCGGTGAAGGGATCTCGGCTCTTTCCTCGTGGAATGAGGTGCAGGATATTCCAACTGAATACCGCGATGAAAAGCAAAAAATTAATCGACTATAGTGAAGTTATTACCCTAACGCAAACTTCTGCCCAAGATATTCATAACCGAATACCGCTGTGCAAAACAAAAGAAAACGTCCTTGTAATAACAGCTTTTGAAAATTTGTTCCAATGACATAGAATAAGTTTGTTTTACTTGCATTGATCAGAATCAACGCAGTCCCATCAATTAATCACACCAGATAAGAACGAAAATATGATGTACGTATATGCCATTCGCATTCACCACTGGGCCCCGTCATCACCCGTTTGGTTACTTAACTAACGACAGAGCGGGGGCTGGACTAGCGCGGGTGCAAAACATATACAACATCTACTAGTATATATATAACAATATATAATAATTATTTATATATGCAACATCACAGATAAGCGATAAGCATCACAGAACAATACTGATAATCTGGGAGCCCCGGGTTTTCTTTGAGCCGCAAGTGAAACTCGACGTTCCCCTGGTCGTGTGGATAGTCTGTGTAATGAAAACCTAGACCCCTACGAGCGCAGCAAGTTACCCGCCAAAACCAGAAGTGAGGAAACCCCCTTCATCAAAGTGAATAGGCCACCCGGCACTTCACGGAATCCGGTAACTTGAGCACCCCTCCTTGGGTCAACCTGTACCCCCTACGAGTAGGGCAAATAGTCCGCCAATTCTAGAGTGAAGCCCCCTCCGTATCAACGCCATGAGATGCGGACCCGTTACCCTTTAGAACCCGGCTATCCGTGCACTCCATCGCAGGGTAATCCTGGCACAGAAAAGAAAATATGTACAAAGGTGACATCGACCTCAACCCGGTCGTGCCCCAAATAAATAATATACAAACAGGCAGTGACGGTAATCCACATGTTGGACGCTTGCCCCGCGATATAAAATGTATAAATGAAACTAAACTGTACTAACATTGCACCCAAGGTATCCACTACAACGATTCCGCAACAACCACAGCACAACACAGAACATCAACGTGAATGTCACGTTCGCAAACCCGTCTAAAAGAACTATAGCAATTAGACAAGTTGTACCGCTCTAATGACATTCACGGTCATAGATAATAATGCATGTACTGTAAACTTTAAACAGTGTTAGAAATATCGACTTCGAAACAGCCCAAATAGCCCCAAAACCAATAGATAAAACCATATCCAAACTGGGCTAAACAAGCAATACCACTTAACCAATATTCCAGAGACTAAAGCACACTACAAATTCGAAGTCCTAATTCCCTACTAAAACCGGCCATGCCGGAAATTAGTCAGTTCTCGCCGGGTCAGTAGTGGATTTTGGGGCTCGTATTTGGTGTGTGTTCTAGTTGTCGCCTTGGGAGTCTTCTGCAGTTGCTTAAATATTTTTAGAAGACTATATAAAATTCGACAGAGAATGGAATACAAATTGGTATTGTTTCTAAGTTGTTTCGGTTTCGATACTTTAACATCGTCTAAACAAACTAGTATGAGGTTAATAGGTTGGCTCTGATACCATGTTGGGTTACACCAGCGCCCCGGACATCAAACCGTGGCCAAATGCGGAACAAAAACATTAAAAAACCGGCGCTAACGGAACCCGATTCCCGGATCGTACCATTAACCCTACACTAGTGTATGTAAAAGAGTTTAGAGAGGTTATACCAAATGATCCGAGTCCTTCGGTCTTCAACCTCTGTCCTAAGCTCCTCGTGGCTTCCTTGATCAAGTTTGATCTTCGGTCTCCCCCATCGAAGAAGATCCACGTCGAGGGTTAGTAATACGGGCTCCGACCTCAAAACCGAAGCAACTCGAGTATCTAGTTTGCTAGCCTAAATAGCCAAGATAAAGTAGAGAGTGTATTAATACTTTGTCTCAATATACCCAAGGATTCTTAACTCATGAGAGGGTTTGGGTGGAGGCTAAAGAAGATGCCATGGAGAGAAAGTGTGAAGCAAAAGAAAAAAGAAAGTGAAGAATTGAGTCTACCTTTTTCTTGAGTTGTTTTTGGCGTAGCCTTTTTGTGTGTTATATTTTGAGCACTTAAAGAAAATCCTCACAAGAAATGAACATCCATCTCACTATAAAATATCTCACACAAATATCTTTGCCAAAACAAAACCAATCCATGTCATGAGTCACAATGAATCACTTCCATGAGTTAATGCAAACCATGTCTCACACTTTCCCATCAAATAAACATTTAAACTAAATGTTTAACACGAAATGAAAAAGCATCCTCTAAAGTAAACTTGTAATGAATTACAAGAATACCCCTCATCCGTATATATATACCCGCATCCGTATTCCGACTGAATACGAATACAACGAGACGAAAATAATCCAACAATATAATATTAGGATCCGTCTTAAACTAAAGCCCACTAGTATTATTCGCCCGATCATGATCCGTGCACAAGTGCACGTATATGATCGAACCCTGCCATAAAACCATACGGCCACTACAACGTTTCTCCCGAAGAAGGGAAACCCTCTGTGTGGGACTCTAAATACTCGTAAATACGCTGGCAGTGGGTTTAAGCACAAGCATGTCAGTGGCACTAGCTGTACATAACAGCTATCCAGGTATTGAGCGAAAGGGAGGCCGACAAGCAAACTCATCCTGAAACCCCTACTAAGCCTGACAGTGACAATATCCATACAGTCCGGTCCGTAAGTCTATAAGTATCGCATATCAAGTCTAGGGGGTAGATAAAGTCAGACCCCTAATAACTTGACATTCAGTGTCGGTATGAAACCCATCACCGCCTGAGAAACTACAGATCCTAGATTAGTAATTCCCGACTACCTTGGCCAAGGATTTCTAGTGATGGCCACCCGTGCACACCGCGACATCAACCCTCAATACCGGGAGAGACAAATCCCCTGACGATCCGCTCACTACCTCCATGTGGCTCGGGACTGTACCCAACTAAAACCTGTTTGCACGACTTCTTTGAGCCGTGGTAGGGTTGTAACGCTTTGAAAATCGTTTCGGTGAAATTTCGAAAAATCGGTAAAATAAGGGGGGTTTCTGTAAAAAGTCAAAATACAAATATCTTATTATAAAAATTAAATATACATATTCTAGCTATGTAATTGCTATTATTTGGTGTTTATTGAGCCGCTGGTGAAATTTCAAATTTTCTGAAAAAAATATTATTTTATTATTATTTTAAGCTGTCACTAATACATTTAATTAGGGAAAATTACAAATTGGAATGAGTTGAAACAAATTTTGTGCATCATAAAACATTAAATAAAATTTTATCATGTGGTTTTTGGAACGAAATCATTTGCCAAAACGGTTTAGAAATTATTGAAGAAAAAAAGCTTTTTTTTAGCGTAAATGGATGTTTGGGGTATTGTATTTATCATTTTTCATCACCCCACACCCGTACCCACACCCACACACCCCCATTTACTTCTCCCCTTGGCTGAATTCAGCAGCCCCCTCTCTTGTCCCCACTTGGTTTGCAAAAGAAAAGAAAAGAAAGAAAACAAAGGAAATGAAACGAAATTGTAAAATGAGTTGGACCTTTGACTTTATGCCTTGACTTGGACTATTTTCCTCACCTCCCTCTCTCTCCTCTCCCCTCCATTTTCAGCCGAGCCCCCCTTTTGTGCAGCCCCAATTTTCCCCCTCTCTTTTCCTCATCAAAAAAGTCTTCAAAATCCATCAAATTTCCATCAAAAAATTAAACCAAAACTCAAATCTAACTCCTACCCATTTTTCATTAGCTATTCTTGCATGGATCTAGGGAGCAAGTTGGCATTTTAGAGGCTTTGAATTTCATGTTTGATCTCTTGATCATGAGGTATAAATTCTAACCTTTTCTTAAATTGTGTTAATTGTTTCATGTTAGCTTAATTAGTTTTTTTTAATTAGTTCTAGATGCTTGAATTAAAATTCAAGAGAAGGGTTTTGAATTAATGATTAGGGTTGTGATCAAGTGAGGTTTTTATCAATTGGTTATTGGTGTAATGAGGAGATTAACATGTGGTTGTATGCAAAATCTAAGTTAGTTGCTATTTACTAATTTGTTAATTTAAAATTGTGATAACTTTGCTAATTGCTAACTAGGTTTTTATAATTAGTCTAATAATTAGGTTTAAAAATCTAATTATGGTTTCATAGCATTATTAACATTATAATGAGTGGTTTAATACCTTAGGTTATGCAAATCTAAGCTTAATTCTTAAATCGAGAATTGTTTTGCTTGAAAATTGTTAAAATTGGATAATTTGTAAACTAGGTTTTTGGGGTTTATGGAATTTAATGAGATTAAATTTTGGGAATCATTTTTATGACTTATTTAAGATATTTAGTGAATATTGTGGCCTCTAGATTCGTCTATACATCGAGTTTTGTACAAAAACGGTGATTTGTGCTTGCTAGATTTTCGGAAAAATGACTTTTTAAGTGAAATTGGGGTTTTCGTGAATTTTAAGCTATTTTATATTATAATTAGTGCTTGTAATTGTACAAATTAGTGTGTTGGGAGCTTTCTCGATGGTTTGGCGTTTGTACGCCGACATCGAGGGTTTTTGGGTCGATTTGTGAAGCAACCATAGGTTTTGACCTATGTGAGATTCGTGCGTCGTTTTGGTCATGAGGCGGATTTTAATGCGATATGGTGCGTTATGATATGTAGGTACCCCATGTGGACTTCGAGACGACAAGCAAGCGCGTGGCGACGTCGGCACCGGCAAGCGAGGATCAGGTGAGTAGATTTATATCTACGGGGAGAAGTCGGGTGGATGGCGTATAGCACCCCCGCAGTTCGTGGTGATGTATACGAATACGTATGCACACACATATATATATTGTTTATATATTGTTTGAGATTATTGATGATAGAGATGGATCCTTGGTGTGATTGGATTGGTTTAGTGTTGCGAAACCCTAGAGTAGTGGTTGCACCACACATACACACACACCCATATTTGCATACATTCTTCTTTCATATGTGCGTATATGGGATTATATATTGATGTGTATATTTACACATGGGTATGGGACTATGTGTTTATATACTGGATTTGAGGATAGTAATTGGGATTTGAGATGAGTCGATGATATTGGGCTTGAGGCCAGAAGATCCGTGATGTGTTTTGGTTCGTATTAAGATACGACATGATATTTTAGCGGGTCTTTTAACGTAGTGATTCTTATACATGCATGCGTACATAGATGGTATCAATATTGTACTAGACGTAGATCAGTACCCCGATCATGATATTTGATAGAGAGGATATCAGATGAATAGTATAATGAATGTGATATTGACCCGTACCCAGATTTGGGATGCCGTACGACGGATTTACGTACGAGCTATATATTGATGATTGATCCGCACTCTTGACTTGGGATTCCTGATTATAGATATGGTATCGGATATGATATTATTGAGGCGGGATCACCGACTATACATATACAGGTATGTATATGTATCGACTCAGATGATAGGCGGTTTCCTTACCTGTAGTTCAGCCGTATAGTTTAGTGTAGTTGTTAGATTAGATTAGACTCCCACCTATTTCAAACTAGCGGGTCGTGGGCATTTTAAAAGACAGGTCAAGGGATCCTACGGATATTTCAAAGGACGTATCTTTTCATAAAAACACCGTAGCCCCTATTTTCAAAACCCCATGATTCGTGTTATTTCAAAAGGCATCATTTGTAGGACTTATATTAGATTAATGCAGATTAGTTATAGTTGCGTCTAGTTTTCAGCTCCCGCTCCTTATTGTGGTTCGCTTCGCATCGCATGCTTATAATATATTTCATACTCCATTATTGATATCATGCTGTTAGGACACCAGCACCATTACCGATGATGCGTATGTACCACGTACACTTACTTGCCGGCTCACACACATCTTCATCGGTAATTGCCATGTCACGTACACCTTAGAAAATATTATTGCTTGACATAGCATGTTAACTAATAGTTTAGACATTGTAGTTATTACCTGCTACTTCATGCATACTGTTATTCATTGTTATGTCGTATTCATGGATTCTCATGCTTATATTCATGGTTTTACATGCTATTGATGATTCGGATTCCCATTATATTTTATGGATTTGGAGGAAAACCGCAAAACATATATAAACTGCTTTCTTTCTTTTTAAATAAAAAGTGCGGTTTTCCTATGATGTATGAGTCGTCCACCATGAGTTTGCTGATGGATTTCGAGACCCGATTCGAGGAGTGGAGGAACCGTTTCGGGTACATAGTGGGCCCGGTATGGTACCCCGGAGCAAGAGGAATGTGGTGTTGACGTTGAGCCTGGCTGGGGAGCACTACCTACCGGTGATATTACCCGACGCGTCGGATATCCGGAGGATACCGTCGTGGTCTTGAGATGGATGGTAGGGGCCGGTCTGGACTGACGGCGCCGTAGATATTGAGATTGAGACATTGATATTTCGAGACAGTGAGATTTATGTTTTGTGTCGATGCTAGACACTGTTGATACTGATTTCATTTATGATGCCTCAGTTTAAAAATACGAAGGAAATCTCACTAATTTATGAAAACAGTTTCTTCATTTACATGTATTCTGTTTTCATGCATGCATACCTCATTCATATGATATATTGCTACCTGAGGCACTGACACAGGCACATGAGATTATACTCGGGTTAGATATTTACCCTAGCCTTGTTATAGGCTGCTGGTTATATATTTGAGGATATATTATGATCATTGACCCAGGTTGCGTTATTTATGCGATTTCTGTGCGTAGATGTTTTTCTATTCACGAGTTGGCAACTCACCCCCGTTGTGCCCCAGTTTTCTTGCAGGTTTGCCGTACAGGTTTCATTACGGTTTTGCGGGCTCAGTTTCATTCGGGTGACTTGCTAGTAGGTGGGTTTTTCTTATATCGTACCCATCATATTACCTTGTATAATATTATTCCGTTGTATCTAGAAGTTCCATCAACCAAACATGTATTTATTGAGATAGAGACCAGTGTTGTTTATTCTTTCGACCTTAGAGTCGCTCGTTTTATTTCTAGTGGTTTTGAGTTCCGTTTTGAGATTTTGATCCTCTCCGTTGGCGTTGTATATTATATTGCTTGTGTGGTTGTGACCGTCGATTGACGAAGAGCTAGCTCCCGCTTGGGGATGCCTTTTATTGATTTCGTATACTATTCATGTTGTATCCCGTTTGGGGGCCAGTATTTACAAAGGAGACTCTGCCGAAATTTTCAGTAAATTTTGATATTCTTAAAAACCGCATAATTCGGCTTATGCTATTAAAACTACTTGTTTTAAATTGGTTTTCCTTCACTCTACTTCTTTTCTTGGTTTGGATTTCTGGGTTTTCGGTTTACTTAGATTACGTACGCCTCGAGACGTTTCGTAGTTTAAGTGCCGGTCATGTTCCGTACTTTCAGGACGTGACAAGGGTAGTATTCAAAGCACAGTGGGAACTCACACAAGAAAAATGACGATCTTAGATCGATAGACTAATCTGTACACATGTCACTAGGGAACTGCTATCTGACAATAGGTATAATACCAACTAGCATGTTCCCGGCGAGTCCGTCCGGTATACTCATAACCCAATGAGCACCTGTATACATCTTAGGTGAACAAACTAACACCAATGGCTTGTGAGACCGGCCACCGCCCCTCGTCGGGATCTCGATCAGTATACACCAGTCTACTCTTGGAGTATCGATGCCCAATCTCGAAACTCCCACGACTAGGGACATTTTTAAGGATGTGTTTATAGACCACCCAACTCTCACGTATATGATCGCCATCATACTGCTGGTAGTCAAGCATGAATCCTATGGGCTCTATCAACATATAATAGTGATCTGTAATGTCACCCGAAGCATATACATGATGATAAAAACAAACCAGATAGTATACTATCATCTCGAGTAAGACTGTTCTACCAGTATAGGTCCTCCCGCAATCATTGCAATCACGTGCCTGCGATCCAATAATTGACTTGAGGGCACTGTAGCCAACACTTGCTTGTCGGCGTTCTTTTCGACAGGTACCTAGGCAGCCGTTATATACAGCTGTTCTGCTAACGTGCTTATGGTTAAAACCATTGCCACTATACTGTCGAGTCTTTAGAGTTCCACACAGAGGGTTTCCCTGGTTCAGGTAAAACGATATGGAGGCCGTATGTTTATACGTGCAGAGTACCGATTAATTACATCTACTAGTTGCACGAAATTTAATCGGGCGGATTATAATACTATCGGGCTTAGAATTAAGCCGGTGTCACGACCCGAAAATATTGTTCATCACCGGCACTTAAATCACGCAACGTCTAAAGGCGCAACGTAAATTAAGTAAGCCGAAGCCCAGCAATCTAAACCTTTTTAAGAAAATAAAAGAGGTGAAGTTTTAAAATAAAAGTATGATGAAGTCAAAAGTTTTTTCTTAAATGCATAGATAAAGGAACATGAAAAAATGCAAGTGGATTTACTAGTTGAAAAACATATTTCGTCTTTTTTTAAAAATTTGGGCAGCACCTCCTTTGTATATTTTGATCCAAAACCATAAATACATGATAATATAAAAGGAATCCCCAAGCGGGAGCCAGCTCTTCGCCAAACGGCGGAATCACAACCACGCAAGTCATAAAACATGTATACGACGCCCAACGGTGAAGATCAACACAAAGGATAATGAATAAAGCAAGACATCAACCCAATAAGCGAACATAAACCCTCGCTCTAAGTCTCGCAACCACAAGTCTCACTAAGTCTTACTACTTATACAAATACTAGTTTCTGATTGACGGAGTTAACTAGATACAACATGAATAATAAATATAATAGTGGTACGATCCAACATGTACCACCTACCAAAGCAAGTCATCCGAATGCAAGCTGTGTGCCAACGATACCGCTACCGATCCATGTGGTCAACCTGCAAGAACTGTGGCACAATGGGGGTGAGTTGCCAACTCGTGAGTAAAAAACATCATCAGGTAGAAATCGAATAAACCACGATTCCTAGGTCAACTATATCATAAAGGTAATACTATGATATCTAGGGTGACCGTATCTGCATATGTGCCGACAATATAATCAACGCCTATCAGCATGAGGCTAACATCTATGTCTTCGTCAATGACACAACAACATCATGCATATAAAATCATGAAAGCGTATGCATGAGAATATGAGGATATAAATCAACGTGTGCCCATCAATGACACATCAAATCATGGAACATGAGTGTCCAATATCGACACTCGAAACATCATGAAACCCGTTTCCAGCATTGACACGTAAATCCTCATATATCAGGCTCCGTTAGTCCGGATCAGCCTACGGGCTCCGTCTGTCCGGATCGGCCCTCGGGCTCCGTCTGTCCGGATCGGCCCATATCCATCTCTCGACTCCGGTCGGTATCCTCCAGATAACCGCCAAGTCCAACCAATCACCGGTAGGTATTTTTCCCTCTGCCAGGCTCATCGGCTAATCCATGAACATACCTTTCTTGCCCCGGGGTACCATACCGGGTCCACCATGAACCCGCAAATGGATCATCCAACTCCTCAATTCGGGTTTCACATATCACACGTCTCAGAACCGAGAAAACGAATGGTGGATGCACTGAAATATCATATCAAGAGAAACCGGGTTTTTAAAACAATGCATACTTTCTTTTGAAACATAACCACGGTTCTCAAATCCAGAAATCTCATGAAAACAGCATATCTCAATGCATATAATCGTAAAGCATGATGTATACGACATATAACAGAATGTAAGTATATCCGTATATCATGCAACATAGAACAGTGATGTGAGCATGGGCATATCATCGTAATGTGAGCATAGCAATATAATAGCATGATGTAGCAATTCTACTGTATGAGTAACATAGAAATTATCGATGATGAAGTGTGTGAGCCGGCCAATCTGTGTAAGTGTAACATACGCATCATCGATAATGGTATAGGTGTACTAGTACAGGTATATGTAATGCAATGAGAATGACATGAACGTGGCATAAAGTACATCATACGCGAAATGCTAACAGGTATACGTATCTACAATATATCCGAGTCGGTGAATCTATCCATCGGCATCCAGCCCCACAACATCACGTACGGTATAATCCATCGTACGGCATCCTCTAGTCAAGGGTACGGATCAATCATTATAAAAATCATCACGTATCGTAAATCATCGTACGACGGTATTATACCATTAGGGATCCTATCAACTTATATGACAATGAGGGTACGGACCTATTGTCTCGTACGGCATATCACTCATGATTCACAACATTATATATATATATATATGCCTATATCCCAGGTCACATCCATAACAATCTTATATTAGGGGACCGGCAAAGGTATCAATCATCTCTTATCGACTCGCATCCGTATACCGACATATCAATCAAGTCATCATATCTAATCGTATACTCTTTTCATCATATTTATATTCCACATCAAGTCATTTTATATCTATATATTCTATCTTATAAATCTCATGTCATGCTACTCTAAATCTCATACTTATTCTCGTGCACTACCTATCTATATATCGTGATTCACGTTCAATCCGAGACATCATTTCTTTCATATCATGTCACACTAAACCTTTAATCACATCCATAGGTTCCTAGAATAGGTTTCTCTAACCATATCCTATGTATCGGTTTCCATCAAAATTTGCGGGGGTGCTATACGCCATCCACCCAACTTCCTCCGTAGATATAAATATACTCACCTTGATCCTTACTTGCCGAAATCGATGACGCCATGCTCCGTCGTCTCGGAATCCATATGAAGGTACTTACAATAAATACATAGTCGCAATGCTATTAAAATTGAATCCGGAAAACCAATACGGCACACGGTGCGTTCATAGGTTAAAACCTATAGCCTACGCATGCAAAAACAACCAAACAACCCTCGTCGTTGACGTATAAACATCCAACGACCCAATACAATATCAAATACCAAAACCAAGAATTCCAAAATACGGAAAATATAATCAGAAACACCCTAATGTGCTCCTAGATTTTGGTTCAGGTCAATTGGAACAAAACTAACAAGTACAGGGAGTTGTATAGGGGGTAAGTGAGCTACAGACCAAACCTAGACACAATTGTCCACAATTTGGCCGGCCACATTGCCTGAAAAACCGGCCTGCTCGGCCCAAAATGCTCCGTTCTAGTTCGTCTTCTCAAGGTGGTCTCCTATGGGTCTAACTAGATCTCTGGAGTTGCTAGTTTTTCTCGTAAACGTTCCATGTCATCCCAGATTTCCCTGTAGTCCCTAATTTGTACACGAAACCGACATGGAACAAATCTTAAGTTCGTATTCTCTGTTTTAGGTCCACAAATCGATCTCTAGTGTCTTGTACATACTCACTACAGATCACAAGTCCACAAGTCACCCAATCCCTCTCTTGAATTTTCCAAACATCACATATCCTAACCAAATCACATTCTAAACTAAACTAGGGTGCAATAAACTAAAACTAAACTAAATGAAAGAAGATATACCTCAATTGGGCAACTCAAGAAAAACCCTAGTTTCCTAAAGTCTTCAAAATCCAACTTCGATTGGTCCAAAGTGTTAAGGATAATGTGGGGATCAACTTTAATGAAAAGAGTTTAGGGTTTTGATGAAGATTTTGATATGATATATGGAGGTGGAGGTGGAGGGAGATGAGGATGAAGAAGATGAAGGAACCATGAGGGAACATGAATGAGGGCAGCCCCTCTCTCTCCCCTCTACCCTCACTCTCTCTTATTCTCACCCTCTCAATCACTTAAGCTATGCCCCACTCTCTCTCTCTCCAATAATTTACTTTTTTCTTTCTTTTTCTCTTTTCTTCTCACAATAATAAAACCAATATCACAAAGGCAAATGAAACAACAAGTAACATGTCATGGTGCACTAACCATGGAAAATGTAGAAACACAGATTTGGCTTAATCGCGATTAGTAGTGCACTAATCAATTTTTATTCAAACTGCATATAATTAATTATAAAAGTGCCAAATCTAATAAATATATTTTTAAATGAATAAATTATTTTAAATCTCCAATTATTTTACAGTTATTGGTATATATTTATACCATTTTACGAAAACCCCAATTTCGCAAATCGGGTAGTTTTCGCGAAATATATTATTTTATTATTAAATTCCAAAAATAATATTTTATATTTTCTGAAATGTTACAGCCGGTTTGTTAAATTAGATATTAATTTAATACTTGTAATACATTAGTATTATTATTCTATCTCTAGAGTATTCATATTTTGGTACGAATACGGGTATGTATATACGGTAGAAAGTATTTTGTATTTATACCAAATACCTTCCAAAAGATAACACCGTATTATGTATTTTTCTATTTATTAGAAATAGAAAATGAGGTGGAGGAGTTAGGTGGCATCAAGCATGGTGAGAAGCATGGCTATTAGTTTT
The DNA here is from genome assembly GCA_030015575.1 of Agapanthus africanus. Lineage (NCBI taxonomy): Eukaryota > Viridiplantae > Streptophyta > Magnoliopsida > Asparagales > Amaryllidaceae > Agapanthus > Agapanthus africanus. The sequence continues at coordinate 690,118,541 of CM057339.1, read as the reverse complement.
ATTTATTCATTTGGGGAAACTATTCAAGCATGGTTGGTATTCTTTATTGAAAAATGATATGCTTGATATTTTTCCTTAACCATTTTCTTCATTGATTCTAACTTGGCCATTCTCTCTCCTCTCTTGAGTTCATATTCTTTCTCAAACCTTAACCCTCTCATGAGTTAAGAAACATAGGGTTTTAGAGATAGAAAAATGCTACTAAATATCTTTGCATCGCCTAAAAAACTAGATTAGCAAACTAGTTTGTTTAGTTGCTTCTTTTTGAGGTGCAAGCTTGAGCCAATATTCCATCGGGTGGATCATCTAGGATCGAGGAGGCTTTCTGAGAAATCTTGATCAAGGACTTCAAAAGAGCTTAAGAAGAGGATTAAGAAGACCCGAAAGACACGAATCATTTTGGTATAAATTTCTAACCGAGTAGATAAACTCATGTAGTTGCTAGTTTAGGATTATGGTTTGATCACTTGGGGTTTAGTTGGTTGTGCTTGCTCAAAATTTAATTTTTTTGCATTCCTCCTCTCTACTTTCATTGTAAAGTGAGCACAACTAACCAACAAGTTCGAGCCAAGACTGTCCTCGAAGGCACCTAGACCGTCCCCGACGGCAAAGTGGGGCCCGCTCGTGCTCAGATTTTGAGCACGAGTTCTTTTGGGTTCAAACGTTTGATTTTTATGTTCCAAAACACTCCTTTAACTTCAGAACAGTAAGAAAACCCTCGGCCTTTTATTTCCCCTTCTTTAAACCTCATTCAATACCTTTAATTGCACCTTCTTCTTTATTTGCTTTCCTTCCATTCCCATTGTTGCCAAAACCTTCATCCTCATATGAACTTTTGTTTCAAATCTCCATCCAAGGTAATTCGAAGGTCTCCAATACCTCAAAAGGACAGAAGGCTCCCGGTCGAGTCTTTTTCTCACAAATTGCAATACGGTTGTTATACATTATTGCAAAGCAAAAAAGTCCCCTCCTTTCCTCCTTCTGTTGAATCTCCCTCTCTTGACGTGCTGCCACTCATTGCTCGTACCCTATGTTGGTATCCTCACGTTAAAATGACATATATAAAGTAAAGTACTTAGTTTGAATGCATAAATTGTTGGTCATAGTATTGCCTTCATGTGTTTCTTTTTGTGAGAAATCGATAAATACCTGTAGCTATGACTTCTCCGTTACTTGTTTAATACTAGTAGTTATGAACATGCTTGTTTTCGAATAATGGATGATCTTGTAAGACTTCTCATAAATTCAAGTACTTATAAAAAAAAATAAGAGACCTTCTTTGGTATAAGGTCTAATTAAATCTTTTACGATAATTTTGGTGTATGTTTCATGACCCGAACCTCGCGCTTGTTTCATATGAATCGCCCCATGTAAATATTCATAATACAAGAACAATTTTCGTGCTCTTCCTTACATTCCCGTTTTATTAGAATTTAAATCTGTAAGTGTATGGTGCTAGGGTTGCAACACTTGCGGACCTCGGCGGAAACATATAACAAAAAATTATAATATAACACCATAAACTAAAAACCAAGATCATCCATAAACTAGAAATTGTAAAACATCAAGAGAGCAAAACTAAGCTATACTGGGGTTTTAGAGGTAACAACCTTTGATGTATGTTCTCTACTAGAGATAAAGACCCAAGCTTTGTCTCCCGGAGCAAGGATTGAGCTTGATTACTGACCTCCTCGCCGAAGATGATCCACTTCAAAAGCACCCCAACCCAAGCTTCAACTCCACCAAAGAACACTTCTTTATGAAGTAACATGCTCTTACAAATTGATAGAATGTGAGATGAAGAAGATGTCGAAAAAACTCTCTTTCTTTCTCTATCTTTTTCTTATCTTTTGGTTCCAATTCATGAGAGAGAAGATGAGGTTGGAAATGAGATAGCTCTTTACTCATTTTATCTCTCTTATATTATATATTAGAGAGAGGGGATGAGAAATATCTCCTCAAGTTGTCTCCACTTGCCCGCACGCCCCTTTGTCACTAAATGACAAAAAATAGTAAATGTATCATATACATATACTAAGTACTTGAGAGAGAGAGAGAGAGAGAGAAAGTAATACTAGTATCCATATCATATATGGTTATTAAGTCAACACTTGACTTAATAATCTGGCTCGAAATAAACATGATAGTATTATCGGGCGTCCGAATAATATACGCGTATCTCAACACATGTTTAATTGAACTACTGCACGTATCAACTATACGCACATCTACATCTTTTCTCTTGAGCGAGAGAACTTTCTGTATGGGACTTTAAACACTCAACAATACGTTGACAGTGAGTAACAAGATCATATCCGGTATTACTCATAAGAATGTCAGCGACGCTAGCTGTGTGTAACGGCTATCCAGGTATATGTCAAAAGGTAGGTTGACAAGCAAACTCATCTGAACCCAACAAAGCCTATCAGTGACAATTATCGTACAGTCCAGTCTCTTTATTAAAGAGTGTCACATATTGGTTCTGGGGGGTGGAAATTGTTAAACCCCCAATAACCCAATAAGTCATGCCGATATCAAACTCATAACCGTTCAAGATACAACTGCTAACTCTTATCAGTTTATCTCAACCGTCATGGCTAGGGAATTCTAAATTTTATATTTTCATTATAAATTTTCCATGCAAATATTGATAATCGTTGATGTTGTTTTTCAAGTTCGTCGCATTGATGCCTCCACGGATGCATGGTGCCCGAGCTCCTGTTGGTGGAGTGTTCACCGCCGGAAGAGCGGACTGCTACGTTAGGATGTCTGGCCTGAATTTTGGAGGTAGATGCTATTTGGATATATCTGTCCACCTCTCCGAAGATACTAAGTTGATTTATGGCACCATACATCGGAGGTTTGGACAGATGCGACCGTTGTAGCAGACTTTATCAGATCCCCCCTCATTTTATGAGGGGTTTTTGATTGTGAGGACGCTCTTCCCAGCAGGCGCAAGCCCCTGCAGTTAATTACATTACTGCATTGCGATAACCACTTTCTCCTGCTCCGGAAGCTCACTTCGTGTCGTGTGTGTTTTTGTTTGTTTTGGTTGCCCGTAGATTGTATACGGAGACTAGTTTGTGTCGTCGCCCGTAGGGAGCGGATTAGTCCAAAACCGTATATTTTAGATTTGGGCTTAGATTTATTTAAGGACTATTAATCTAGTTTGAGATTAAAATCGAGTTAAAACATATGAGCATTTAGGCTCAATTATTTTAGTTTAAAGACCTCACGGTCCATTATTGCCATGTTTGAGGCGAAAATTCAGTTTAGGGACATTTCGGTCCAACATTCCCGTTTTGGGGACGAATGTTAGTTTAAGAACATTTCGGTCCAACATTCCTGTTTTGGAGATGAATGTTAGTTTAAGGATATCTTGGTCCAACATTCCCGTTTTGGGGACGAATGTTAGTTTAAGGACATTTCGGTCCAACATTCCTTGTTTGGGACGAATGTTAGTTTAAGGACATTTCGATCCAACATTTCCGTTTTGGGGACGAATGTTAGTTTAAGAACATTTTGGTCCAACATTCAACCTGCACGCACGTGTATTTGTTACGTGGCAGAGTGAACGATGGTGACATGGAATGCAACCAATTTGGGGTACGATCCGATTTGAGGTGTGCACGTCAATTTGGAAGTGCATCAATGTGGAATATATCATTCCCTATCTTGATGAAATTTTATATCAAGTTGGAACGAGAAAGGAGTTGTTAGTTGTCGGGACTCGCCATCTCTCTGAAAACGTTGAGGAATTATAACGATATATATCAGAGTTGTGAAGAGATGTACCCTTAAACTAAATCCCGTATTTGAGGGAAAAGATGGTGATGGACCTAAGAATCGCTAGTCATATTTGAGACTAAGATTAACTTGGGTGATATAAGATAAATATCATTTTGGATATCATCGATGAGAGATCATTAGTCATGTTTGAGACTAAGATCGGTTTGGATATCAATTTGGATATCATAAATTTATGCTTAGCCAGTTTGGGCTAAGATTGGGTTTCTTTAACATCCAACAGTGCTAAGCATTCAGTTATACAGCACTCACGTATGTTTCATGTGAGGTGCTGAAATATGCTAAGCACTAGTTTTTTTTGTGGTGCTCACGTGCTTTTCACATGAGGCGCTTCACTAGTGCTAAGCACTGCTGTTTTACAGAATATGATTTTTCTCGGCGCTCGCTAGTCATATTTGAGACTAAGATTAACTTGGGTGATCCAAGGACTTCTGTTTTACAGAATATGATTTTTTTTTATTTTTAACAAGATCGGGAAAATATTTTCTCATATACAAAATTTATTCTGTAAAATGGTGTTTTTTAATCACCATTGGATTTTTAATCCAAGGGCTCTCTGTTTTATAGAGAGCAATCTTTTTTGTTTAAAAAGATATAGAGAAATATTTTCCCATCTCATTGGATCTTTGATCCAACAATTTCCTGTTCATTTAGGAAGCTTAGGGGAATATTTTCTATTGATAGAATTTTATTTTATTATTTGATGATTTATTATCACCATTGGATTTTTGATCCAACGGCCCTATTTAACAGAGAGTATCCACATTTTTAGGGAAATATCCCCCTGTAGAATTTAATTCTAATGATTTTGACTTGGACGCCAGCGCTCACGTGTTGTGCATATGAGCGCCACTTGAGAATTTAATTCTTATGATAGGTATTTATGAGGTTTGCACATTGGCGCTCGCGTGATAAGTACGTGCAGCGCCATATAAGAATTTATTTTTTATTCAGAAAGCGTTTCTGTGCTTTGCACATCGGCGCCGGTGTGAGAAGCACGTGCGGCGCCATATAAGAATTTAATTCTTATAATAGGCATTTATGTGCTTTGCACATTGGCGCCCACGCGAGGAGCACGTGCGGGGCTCCCATAGGATTTAATCCTACAAAATAAGTGCTGACACTGGCGCCCCCGTGAGAAAAGCGTGAGGTGCCGCCCTATTAAATTTGAACAGAGCTTTGCTCTTTTATCAAGTTAAATATTAGGGAAACAATTGCCCCCTACCGTTGTGCTCACGTGGCTCACACGTGATTGAAACGGTGTCACCTTTTCCACTGTTCGATTTCCTGAGGAGTTGAACCGTCCCTTCATGTCTTATAAATAGGGCCTTTGGCTCTTGAGATGACTGTCGTCCCAATCATCTTCTTCTTCCTTGAGAATTTAATTCTCTCCTCAGAGCTTAGATCTCTGTTCACAGAACTCTCTCAGAGTTAAACTCTGTCAAAAATTGGTAAGAATTAGGACTATAATTTAACTCTTAAGAAATTCTTAGAAGAACCTCTTCTTATTTTGGGTTTTCAACCCATTAATAGAGTTTTGCTCTTTTCTTGGAACAATCTCTTAGAGATCTTAAAACTATTAGTTAGGTAGACCATGGGTCTTAGAGATTTTAGGGTTTTGCCCTGTTAGTGACTTTGATTTTTGAGGGTTGTTTGGAATCTAATTCCATTTCCCGTGGGGATTTCTGGAATTTTATCCCCTTATCAGAGGAATTTAATTCCAGTTTGTTCTACAGAGCCTAGCTCTGAGAAAATTCTTTTGGGAATTTTATTCTCTTTTCTTATTTTCTTTTTAGGGTTCTTCTTGCAAATTTGAATTTGTTGTAGAACTCATTTTTCAAGAATATTGGGAGTCTTGAACTCCACAGTTCGAGGAAATTTTTTTATTAAATGAAAATCCCTTTAGATTCCTACAATGAATGCCTACATCATCATTGTGTCAACAATTTACCCTTTTTTTAGGTGCTATGACTTCTCATCTGTATGATCTTGAAGAGATTATCTCTTATGAGGATATTCGCATCTAAGGTCGCTGTCAGGGCCAGGAGTTTACTGACACCCAATGCGCTGAGCTGATGCATCGCTTCGACGATTACAACGGTCGATTGCTCCCCCGTCATTCTGCCCTTTTGAAGATTATCGTTGGGTCGATTTGGGAAGCACTTCCTGAGCTTGATGAGGCCATGCCGCTCGAGACATTTGATGATGCTGAAGACAAGGTGCATTCAGTATATCTGATGGGCCTGATCTCAAAGAAGCGGAGAGATGATCTTGTCGTTTTTTTGTATCGTGTCTTCCAACAGAAGGCGATAATATCAGCGTATCAGAGGATGGGCGACATTAGCGGGGATTCCGACGCTTGCATTCATGAGAAAATGCATAAGAAGATGATCAACAAAGCTAGAAGCACTTTACTCAAACTTGCCTCTAAGATCATGAATCCGTGTCCGGAATTCAGCGTCTTGCCGTTGTAAACATTATGATGATGTTTTTTTTATCACCAATGTATAAATTTCTTCGAAATATGAATGACAAAACTCTCCCTTCTCTTTATGCCAATGCTCATATGTGCCTCACGTGAAATGTTGTTATTCATATATATAAAAACTAGTGCCGGCGCTCACGTGTCATGTGCATGAGGCGCTGTTACAGGATTTTAATCCTGAACCAGTGTCGGCGCTCACATGTTATGCACATAAGGTGCTGCTACAGGTTCTAATCCTGCAAATAATCGGCGCTGGCGCTCACGTGTCATGCACGTGAGGCGCTGCTGAGGGAATTGTTTCACCTTCTTGCTCTGATTCTCACGAGTCTACCTTTTCTTTTCCCATGCCCCTTTTATCAAGACTTGGAAATAACTCCACCATGCACAACATTTTCTGTGCCTAGACTTGAATACTTCTCTTTATAATCTGAAGCTATGTTTTCCTCCTTCTTCACAAGGAGAGAACTATTTTTAACAAACCAAGAGTTATAGCTTGCAATCGTCCGCATGCTCGTCGGCAACCGTGGGAAGTACCTATCGAGGAAATTGTCCCTCGTTTTGCTGCGCGTTTAGTGGATCTTGTCCTTACAGATGACCAATGTGACACTGTGATGTATGAGCTTCTAGCTCGTAGAGGCTCTCCTCTTTCTATTGTCTCCATTTCGCTCCGGATGATCTTCTCGTCCGTGCTTACTGACATCCCCCCTCATCCAGCGGAGATGACTCTGGCGATGCTCGACGCGGCGGAGGACAAGATCGAGTACTATCATAAGGCACATCTTATAACCCAGCCTCTAAGGGATCGTTCTGTTCAGTTGTTAAGCCGGGTACGGGCTTAGCGGGACATCATGTCTGCCTTTGCTGATGGGCACGGCGCTGACCGATGGGGAGCAACTCCTTGTGAAGATCGCCACTTCAACATGGTGAAGAAGGCAGGGAGGGTTTTAGAAAATTTTATTCATTGTTTTGTTAATCCCTATACTACTGATCTCATATTTGGTGATCTTTTTTCTTCGGAATAAAATACTTACTTAAATGTGCTTCTTTATTATTAACTACTGAATGTTTTATTCCCCAGTACATATCCATGTGAGCATCTTGCCTGTACACATATACTTTGTATTTTAATCATATAAGTTTATGATGCATGCATCTAGCTATAGGTGAACATTGGACTGATGTGAACAAATGCTTTCCCCTACCGCATTACTCCCGGTGGTATATCCGCAGTGAAGTAATATGTAGCATATGGACGGTTTCGAGCTGGCATGTCATACACAATTTTTATTAGAATTTTGATCTGAGAAGATAGCAAGCGGACACAAGCGTCGTCATCTATCGTTAACTCAGATCTCGATCCTTAAGAAATGTAGTTCTGAACCACGAGGCCTATGAGTTACCCCTTTCTGTTTCTTGATGTCTTATTTTAGCGCCAATTAGTTTATTTACTCATTTTGGAGTTTCTAGTTTATTTACTCATTTCGGAGTTTGTAGTTTATTCACTCATTTCGGAGTCTCTAGTTTATTCACTCATTTCGGAGTGTTTTTAGTTTAACTCTCTTGGGTATACAGGCAAACGTCTCCTAACGTTATATGTAGATAACCTCCATTCCTTACGACAGAGGTCCGTTAGGTTTGTGGTACTAGGATTTTAGTCTATGGTAACGTCGCATTGACTGATGTATTTCTCGATATGCAATCTTCAAGCAGTTGTTCGAGTAGCCTCGCGACTGTCGTGTCTCTAATCCATTCGGGGGCTAGACAAGACGTCTTCAAGTAATCTCCTTAGGTCATATTATCGTCGGAAGAGCAAACGTTAGGAATTTTCCATGACACTTTTTACTTGAGGTTAGGCTCAATTTGGAGCCCCGATGAGTCATAACCACTCCGCTCTGATGTGGGATGATCTCCGATAGTCTTTTAGGCTTTATATGAGTTGTTGTCGAGACCTGAAACTGGGAATATTCTGTCGCTTCATTTTTTTTTGACGATGTTGTGCCGTTTCTTTGCTGAAGTAGGGTAGACATCTGTAGGACCTCTATGCTGTATGTATTGCAATTAAAGTCCGGAGATAGGAATATGCCATTGCTCCAATTTAATTTGATAGTTGCATCCGCATCCTGCTGAAATGAGGGGGAATGTCTAGATAGTCTCTGGGTTGTATATGAACCATCAAGATTTGGAGCTAGGATTTTGCCGTGACTCCATTTTTGCTTTCGATCTTGGGTCTTTTGTTGACATTGCATCTGCATCCTGCCGGAATGAGAAGGAACGCTGGGATAGTCTCTAGGTTATATATGTACCATCAAGACTTGGAGCTAGGATTTTGCCATGACTCCATTTTTGTTTCGACCCTTGGGTCTTTTGTTGATGTTGCGTCTGCATCGAGAAGAAACGTCGAGCTGGAGCTGCGATTTTGCCATTACTCATTTTTTTTTTGACCCTTGGGTCTTTGATGACGTTGTGTTTACATCCTGCTGGCATGAGAAGCACGTCGAGTTGGAGTTAGGATTTTGCCGTCACTGCTTTTTGATTTGGCTCCTTAAAGCCTTTGTTGACGTCGTGGCTGCACCGAGAAGGAATGTCGAGCTGGAGCTGAGATTTTTCCATTACTCTTCGACTGTCGTGTCTCTGATCTCTTTGGAGGCTGGACAAGACGTCTTCAAGTAATCTCCTTAGGTTATATTATCGTTAGAAGACCAAGCGTTAGGAATTTACCATGGCGCTTTTACTTGAGGTTAGGCTCAATTTGGGGCCCCGATGAGTCATAACCGCACCCTTCTGGGGTGGGATGATCTCCAATGGTCTTTCGGGTTTTATATGAGTTGCCATCAAGACCCGAAGATAGAAATTTGTCGTCGCTTCATTTTTTTTTGCTTTGACGATGTCGCGCTGATTCTTTGCTGAAATAGGGTAGACATCTGTAGGACCTCTATACTGTATGTATTGCAATTGAAGTCCGGAGCTAAGAATATGTCATCGCTCCAATTTCATTTGATAGTTATGCCCGCACCCTGCCGGAATGAGGAGAATGTCGAGCTGATCTTTAGGTTGTATATGAACCGTCGAGATCTGGCTCTTCCTTTACCGGAGCTTGGTGGGAAAATATGGTTCTCTTTCTTTCATTTATGCCCATGGATCGTATACAAGAACCAATATGGACCTACTTGCAGGGCAGAGGAAATTTCATTTTATATTTTTTTTATTTCCGTGATGCTCTATCTTTTCAGCTTTTCATATCGCGAAAGTCACGATTGTCCAATCATTTCGGCTATTTATCGCGGTGCCCAATCATTTCGGCTATTTTTATTTGCTCGCTGCTTTTTATTGCGAGTTGCCCAAACATTTCGGCTTTTTTTCTTATGCATATTTTTTTTGCTCCCTGATTTTTATTGTGATTTGCCCTATCATTTTAGCTATTTCATATGCATTTTTTTGACTCGCTAAGTTTTATTACGAGTCAGGGACTTGAGATCTGATACCAATCTTGGTATAAGTATCGTTGCAACTGGAATATTGCTAGGAGCGAATCATCATTTGCCGTGAGAAGGCTTGAAAGTTGACACCTGTTTAGGCATCAGTATCACTACAACTGGGATATTGCCAGGAGCGAATCATTATTTGCCCTTGTCGATTTGAACAAAGGTGGGTTAGCAAATAGGGTTAGGATCCTGTCGACTAAGACATTTTGACTTTATGAGCCGTAAGGGTCTCATAAAAGTATTTCTCCCTACGAGTCGAGAGGATCTCGTAAGGGTATTTTCTCCTTAGGAAACATGGGGATTCCTAAGTGATATTTTCTCTTGCAAGTTGTAAGGATCTTCTAAGAGTGTTTTCTCCTTTAACTCTGACAGCTACTCCATCATCCAGATCATCTTGGAAGCTTGAAATGATAACCATCTCCTGAAGGAGGCTGTCGTTACCATATACCAAGAAAATTCTCTCAAGTTCATAACTGTTTCCCAATGTTTCTCCAGGTTTGGATTAATATCTGCTTATTGCAGCTAGTGCAAAAGCAATATCTGGTGTGGTACTTGATATCTCATGATTGACTCAATTTCCTAAGCAAATGATATGTCAATCATGCAAATCTCTCTCCTCATCAGTTCAGAAGACATCTCTTTAGAGAGGATGACTCCATCAACTGCGGGTATACCACCATGCCAGGAGTCATCCATTCTAAAACACTTTAGAATAGTGTCAAAGTATCCGAATTGGGTCACTTCCCAAATCTAGATAAAAACCATGGATCTAGTCATCAGAATATCTGATATTTTATCCAGATTCTTTGTGAGGAAACATATTTGACAACCACAGTTTAATCGGTCGATGTATAGGAACAACATTTCCTATTAGGAGTAGTCATCCAAAATCCATGACTGTACTCCCTACTCAACCTTCTTATCAGGTCCATCTGTCATTCTTGATGAAATCAAACACTGTGATTGTCGCATCAAGAATAGATAAACCATCTCCGCTCTCCTTATTTTAATCTATAAATAGACACAAGTATCTTGCCCACTACGCTTTCACCGCTCCCAATGAATATAAGAACCTTCTGGCAGAGTCATATAGACGTGCACTTCTAAATTCAATTTAGAATGACATTAGTCATCCATCTGCCATGTCTCATAGTCAAGGACAGTGGTAGTGATAATCTTGGGTCATGAAAACTTCCCTGTCACCATCTTTAAGGAAACTGAAATTCCTCTCGGGTGACTGAGATTACCAACTAAATCTGCAGAGTGGCTAGTAGATTGTCGAATCCAATTAAATCCTAAGGTTCTACTAAATATTCAGTAACCGTTTGTGGTTCTGGAATCACTTCCAGTTCTACCATACTCCCACTAATATTTTCTGAAAAGAATTCATTTTACTAAAAGGTGGCAAGTCAAGAACAATATAATTATTGATCCTGCAAATGGTAGAATGTTAACCCTCGTCTAAGCCCATGATAACTCATAAACTGCCATTACTGAAACGTACCTTAAGTTTATCCGGATTTTGGTTTTAATTATAAACCGGACAACTCCATACCTTAACATCGTTAAGATATGAATCCATTCTATATTCAATATAGAAATAAATGCACTAATTTAATTGGAATCAGATTCAAAAATTATGCAGCTGTTTCCTGTGCATATTGACTAAATGGAAGAAGACCAAGCAGCATTACTCATCAAGGAGCGCATCCACGGATGAGTAATCTAATAGAGAATACAATTCTCAAAATTACCATGACGGAAAACCTAGCATAAGTATTACATCTTCGGTCACCTCGAAGAATCTTGATACTTCCAACGCATGGTTCTCTACTTTATTCTTATATCTATAACTTTCCAAAATTTTGATCTTATATTTCAAGGAAATACGTGTCTAAAACCAGAGAAGTCATAAGTAAACGGAATATAGTACGAGTACCAACCCCTTGTTCTTATGGACATCGGACAACATACAATGCCTTGTATAAGTTTTCTAAGTTTAGTAACTCAGACCCTGTGTGTCGTAGGTTGAAAAACCGTATTATGGTTAAGAAGAATTACACTGTTATTGAATGCACCTTACCTAATCATCAACTGATAAAGGTAAATATTATAAACATAATTTCAAAAAGTTATATCTCACTTTATAAATAAACGTACAGATATATCAGTTTGAAATTGGTGTATAACGAATATTCAAAATCAAATATTTGCCGTTAGGCAAAACCCAGGTGATTTCCTCAAAAATCACCAATTTCAAAGAACTCTGATTTTGAGGATCTAATCACCCAATTCTCAATATTCTACCCCCACTCAGCATCTGTAATGCTATACATATGTGAGAATCAAGTCCATTAAATACATACCCTGAAGTCAGAATCTAATTGGGAAAACTGTTTTCAATTAACACGGTACAGTAAAACTGAAATATGAATATGTTTTGAGGAGGTGGCCGGTATTCCTAGCAATGCTACTTCCAACACTAGACTCATGACATTAGTTACAATTTCCATTGCCCTTACTTCAATCCTTTTATATATTTTTACTTCTTACCTTATGTATACCATACTTAGGCTAATTGGGTTTTTCTTCTTTCCTTACCTTTCGACACCAGCATAAGCTTTGGAAGACGACTATCCAAAAAGTGTAATATGTGTACTCTCCTAATACTAGGAGCCCTCGCAATATGGGACTAGATAAAGAGAAAAGACAACCGAATAATCCTATTCAATTTCTCCAGAACCAGAATCCATTCTCAAACTGAAATAAATTTCTGCGAGTTCGTATGTAACTATACGGGATGGTTTCATCCATTCTATATGGATCTTCGTAGTGATACGGAATGTTCTGGAGAAAGAAAAGGTTAAAGCAGGAGTGACATGGATATATGAGACAGTCGTAAATCGTGACAAAACAAATCCAGGTTTATAAAATGGTTCGGTCAACTTAGTTTATGAGTTTTAGTTTAAGATGGATCATGGTTGCTGCCAAAGAGAGAGAGAAAAGAAACACTCAGAGTGCACTCTAACCTAGATTAGATTGGTTAATCACTTTATCTAATCAGGATGGCTCTCACTGTTTCCTCGAATTTTCCTTCAAACCCTAAAAGGAGAACTAGTTGGGATTATTTACACCTTACAAGTTCGTTAACCGTTCAGTCAAGCCAGTGTTGGTACTCCGAGGGAAGCTCCCCGTGCTTTCGTACGGACCTAATTAAATAACCCCGTTTCTGCAGAGGCGTAACCTTGTCAACACCTTCTAGACATCTAATAGGTTAGCTAATTGTGAAGTGAAAATATCCCAAAGAGTAATACCTACTCACAGTGAGAATCAGAACCCAACTATCATCACGTGATAACCTGATGGAAGCTATTCAAGGCACCACACTTCATAAGGTATGCGTATGTCTGACAAGTTTCCTTTATGTTTGAAACTCCGGATGCAGTTTTTACCCCTAACGATCTATAACCTTGACGTTTGCCAACAAATCATAGGCCGCTAGTCAAGTTCAACCCGTCATTATCCTAGATTAACTCGAACCCACCCGCACAAACACTTGACGCTTGCTAACAAAGCTGTACAACTGTCTCGATAAATCGCATATCTATGCAACAGATAAATCACTCAACTACCGTGCATAATGTCTTGACGCTTGCCAACAAGCATAGTGTTAGTTATATGTATGCCCTAGAGGCCATTACTGTACATACGATGTATATTGTAATAGATGCTTGGACATATATAGGGAGGACTTTCTTGCTCGACATGATAGTATGCTATCTGGTTGTACTTTATGTTAACATGTACTCTGATTGTCTCTATATACATGTTGATAAAGCCCTTATGATATGTACTCGACCACTAGGACTATGATGAGATCATACTAGTGGGGCCATGGTAGTCGACGAGTACATCCTATAACTGTTCCTAGTCGAGGGTGTATCGAGACAGGGCATCGATACACCAGAGTAGACTAGCGTATACGCATCTTGACCCATATGATGGGCGATGGATGATCCCATATCCATCGGTGTTTGACATCAAGGATGGTGTACGGGTGCTTAGTGGAGACAGGGTACACTGGACGGACTCGCCGAGAACTCCCAGATGGTATTATACCTCACGTCAGATGGCAGTTCTCCGGTGACACTGGTACAGAGTAGTCTGTTGACCCGAGATCGTCATAGAGTCTTGTGTGATTCCCACTGTGCTTTGATTTCCATCATACCACGTCCAAGAGGGCGTGCAAAAAGGTGGCTTTTGGGTACAGTCCCGAATCACATGGAGGCAATGAGCGATAGGAGGGGATTCGTCTCTCCCGGTATAGGGAGTTGATGTTGTGCTGTGTTCGATTGGCTATAACTGGAAATCCCTGGCCAGGGTTGCTGAGATTTACTGGTAAGTGTTATCAGTAGTTTCTCGAACTGTTATAGACCTCATATCGACACGACTTATCGAGCTACTGGGTCTGACGTTTACCACCCATAGGCGAGATATGCGACATATCAGACGACGAGACCGGACTGTACGGGAGTGTTACTGATTGGATTCACAGGAGAATGTACAGGCTTGCTTGTTGATCTTCTGAGCGCTCAATACCTGGGTAGCTGCTACGTTTAGCTGACCGCTTGCAGCTTGTGGGTGTTTGATATGATCATCACCTACTGCCGGCGTATTGACGATTCTTTAGAGTCCTACACAGAGGTTTCTTGGCTCAGGCAAAACGGAGTAGGGGCACGTATGTGATATGTGCGGGACCGAGGATAATGCGATATGAGATACCGTATTCTATTCTCGCGATATTTGATATCATCCGGGTCATCGGATCAAGTGTTGATTCGATGAATCGGTACGGATAAATATTAGTCGGTTATATGTGATATAGCCGGATTGTCGGATCAAGTGTTGATTCGATAATTTAATGTATAATAATATATATGATATATTAAATTACATTATCTAATATTAGCTCACTAAAAGATTCTTTTTCTCACTCGGGTAATACATTTATATATATGCGATATATGTTAAATGTATTATTTTATTTTGTTACGATAAATATTTTATATGTGATATATAATATTGTAACATGATATGATTACTAATGCAACATGTTTAGTAGAGATTAAACATGGTTAAGGTTTGATTAGGGTTAAACCTTTCTAGATGTTTCTAGAAGATTTCTTTTTGTTTTGTGCAAAGATATTTGTTTAGATATTTTTGCATGATATTTCTTAACCCAACCACACCCCTTAACCCTAGTTCAATCTCTACAAAGGTTACTCAACCATTGTTGCATAAATGATTATGATACTTTTTATTATTCATCACAAATGAATTCTATCATCTTCTTCCTTGAGTTATTCATTGAAAAAGCTTTCTAGCTTTTTCTAAGTGATGAAAAATATGTGAGAAATAGAAAATAAAAGAGAGCAAAAATCCTACTTCATCATTCTCATCCATCCTTACCCTTTAGATGAGAGTGTTCACTTCATATTATGAGTTTAGCTTGTGTTAATGAAACTTCAAGGTAGATCATCTTTGTATCGAAGATCGGAAGCAAGACTTCATCTTTCTCTTCGTGGAACCTCTCGAGAGTCCGGAGCAAGATGATCACAGCGAAGGGACTTCAACACGGAGCTTATGAAGTGAAGGACCGGATCTACAAAGGTTGTAATCCCTCTCACTTAGTGTTAAAGTGTTTAACATGTTTGTTTTCGCCTAATCTCTAGTTTAAAGATCCGGCTTTAGGTTGTTCGGCACGGCTAAATTTTTAATCGGGCATAGTTGATGCCTCGTAGAACCTTGTGGCAGTGCCCAGCATCCCTACAGTGGTATTAGAGCCTAGCTAGAGCTTTAGACGAAGTCTAGACGAAGTTTAAAGTCCGATTGAACCCGAAAACCCCGACACGAACCCTTCTTTGTACATTTTTCAAAAATGTGGTTTTTCTGAATTAAAAATGCTCAGAAAAGTAAGCAGGAAAAACTAAGAATTACTGTGAAGTACGGACCTCTAACTCGAAAATTTGACCGCGGAACCGCCGTGAAACCAAGGGTTTCGCGGCGGTTCCGCGGCCAAAATTTTGACTTAGTCCCTGGAATTTCACTTAATTATTCTTAGGTCCTTCGTTGTTATTTTTTCTGGGAATATTTTAATTCCACTCAAGTGTTGAGTTTTCTAGGGTTATATTGGGGAATCGTTGATTCGATCAGATAATTTAACTTTGTTTAGTTTTGTCCGGATAATTTTTTTAGAAACTGTTAAAAAGTTCGAACGGATATCAATAACTCACTTTTTCCCCTGTCGGAAAATTTTTCAAAAGTTGGATATTTTCTCGAGTTTAAGAACGTTCTAAGTCATGCAAGTAACGCGGTGGACCCTCTAGAAGACAACAAAGCTTAACTCGATTATGTGACCGTCTTGAACTGCCTCTAAATCTTAGGGTTTACGGCAATACGGCGTGCCACATGTGAGGCGTTGGCTTGACCCTTCTACGGCTGGACCATTGGTACTGTGGCATGTGATGGATGTTTTTAAACTGATTTCAAGTGTTCATATATATTGGGGAAATCTTGGGTGTTTGATTATTCGATCGGAAAGTTTAACTTTGTCTATTTATCTGGAATGTGATACAATATTTGGAATCCACATATAGTTATGAGATAACTAATTTGAATGTTGTAAATCTAGCAGTTTAGTCTCAAATGATCGGTTGCCACGGAATTTTGATGTGATCAAAAATCCGTCGCAATCACGTAGCGTACGCGGATACTCGCCGGGTAAACTTAACAGACAGCCAGGCCCCATAGCCCCGACCAAGTGACTGTAGGAGAACCCCGTCGCAAAAAGCATCCATTCGGGTGCTTGCGGCAGCGGTGTTCCGCCTTAGTGCACTTTGTCGACGGCATCCGGGGGTGCGGCCGTCTACTAAAGTTTGCGACGAGCATTCGATCAGGATGTCGGGAATCTTGTTGAATTGCCCGACTTGATATTGAAAAGAGTTTTCGATAATGAGACTAAAATGCGGGTTTATAATTGTTAGGCATGCGATGTCTAAGGAATTCATTTGGTTAGGCATGTATGTCTAAAGAGGTTGCGGATTCCAACTGTTGTAGTTTTACACTTTCTTTTCTGTGACCGTAAGCGTAGTATGTGGTGTATCGCCGGCTTCGTTGCTATACATCAACGACAATCGGAATACGCATACTTGCTTACGTTGATGATATGAGATATTATGTGTTGCTGTGATATGTTGTATTGGATCGTCGCGTTTGAATAGCCGGGGGTTTTATGTGAGATGAGAGTTTTTTTCTTTTTCATTCATGTAAAATTCATTTGTATGTAATATTCTTTTATTGGGGCACTTCCAGGGTGAGGATGATGTCACCGTTGTATTATTTACTTTTCCGCATTAGGTAGACCCAAGGCGGGGAGCACAAGTAACCGGGTTCTGGGGTCCAGTGGGAGACCATCTCGAGGAGTCGAGACCGGGTCTACTAACCCTAGAATTGTCAGTGTTACTTGCCGCTCTCGTAGGGGTCTAGGGATGTGGGTTTGGCTATTCATCGCGACCATGGAATCCATGTTTTATACAGGCTCGTATTGAAAACACGGACGTCCTAGTATATCCAATATTTCATATATGTTCTTCTGCTGCAATGTTCTGTGATGAGATTATATTACTTCCTGAGACGAATGTTTATATTATATATATTTGAGATATATGTTATATTGCAGATTTCGTTTCAAATGTGATGCTTGTGAAGCATATTAAAATGGGACTTCATTAATGAGATTAATGAAATAAAAGAAACCTAAGATGTTGTAGAAACTTGTTTAAAAACTGGTAGCTCTAGTTCTTGCTTTGCATAGCGGTGTTCCTTGTAGAACATCCAGCACCTTATTCGATAAGGAAAGAGCCGAGATCCCTTCACCGGGAGTGACCTCTTTAGTGAAACTAGCAGATGCTACAAACTCGGTTTGTCTTTTGGTTGCTTCTATAGTTTTTGCTTTGCATGGTGGTATATATGATATATCCTGCATCTTATTCGATGAGGAAAGGGCCGACGATCCCTTCACCGGGAGTGACCCCTTTAGCAAAACTAGAAAAGCCTCAAAAACATTCCATTTAAAATCACTCGATTCTACAACGATATCAAGTTCATTACGCTCATGGTTTTCTTAAAAACCTGTGTAGCCCTCCGTTATTTCAGATAAGTACTATTTAGTATTCGTGCTGCGGTAGTTTGGCATGCGTCAAGGCGTAGTGTACGGTAGATAACTAGTGCTTATCTGCTAGCATACGATGCGATTGGATTAGGGTATTCGTACGGCGTTGTTGTAAGTCCACGTTGCCACCCCCGGTTCTTGCGGGGAGGCGGAAACGGTATAAAAATCAAATTTTTAGCGCATGAGGCAACATGGACTAACAAAGTCGGGATCTTTTCTAAACTAAACTAGCAAGAAAGCTAAAGAGAGTTAGCTACTCGGATAAAAGGTTATACCTAACTTGAACTCCTTCTTCTTGAAACCTTTGTAGGGTTTGATGGTGCTTTCCTCGTCGCCTTCTTCCGTCAAAGATGGATCCACCTGAGGGTTCAACCTTCGGGCTCTTTCTCGAACTTTGAGTGAACTAGGATCTTTGGCTTGCTAAACCTCTAACCCTAGAGTGAGTAGAGAGTGGCTTTGGGGTGTTTTTATCTCAAGGAGATGGATTCTCAACACATGAGAAGGGAGCTCCTTGAACTAGAGGAGGAGGAAGAAGAAGAGAGGAGAGAGAAGAGTTATGATAGAATGAGCTATTCTTTTCATTTTACAACCATAACTCAAATGAAAAGAATTATCAAATTGACAATAATAATAAAAATGAAATAGATCATGGATGGTTTGGAATGACCACTATCATCACATTCATTAAATGAATTTTGCTAGAATCAAAGAGCATCTTTGATATGTAATGATAATGGTCAAACTTTCAACCATGGTCAACAAGTCAACCATGGTCAACAAGTCAACAAACCCAACCATGACACAATTTCATTTAATTAATATTATTAATTGATATATCATAAATTCATTAGGGTTTGGAAAAAGACGACTGTCAACTGTGCATACGCACCCGTTCCGAAACCCTAATGAAAAACCTCTTCCTCCGCCTCAATCAACTGTGCATACACACCCGCATTCTTGTTCCGAGGAACATGAATACTATGAGATAAAATCAACCCCAAAACATATACCAGTATCTGGCTCAAACCAGAGCCTGCTAGTAATATCTGTCCGGACTCCAAACGTGCACAAGTGCGCGGATGAGAACGAACCCTGTCGCAAAACCATGCGACCTCTACTCAGTTTTGCCCAATGGCGAATAGCCCTCTGTGTGGGACTCTAAAGACTCGACACTACGCTGGCAGTGGGTTTAACCACAGACCGCAAGCGGCACTAGCTGTGCGTAACGGTCCCCAGGTAGATGCCGATAAGAAGACTGACGAGGTGAACCCCATCTGAACTCCTACTGGGTCTGAATGTGACAGTCTCCGTACAGTCCGGTCTGTTCGTCTGATACATCGCATGGCGGGCCTAGGGGGCGGTAAACGTCAGTCCCCTAATAGCGGTACAAGTCGTGTCGGAGTGAAGCCCAAAACACCCTGAGATAACACTGGAAGCCTACCAGTATATCTCGCTTGCCCTGGCCAGGGACTACTCGTGTAATGGCTCTCCTAGACACAGCGCGATGTCAACCCCCAATACCGGGAGAGACGAATCCTGTCTAACCGTCACTGCCTCCAAGTGCTTCGGGACTGCACCCAACTACTACCTGTTTGCAAGACTCCTTTGAGCCGTGGTAGGATAGTAATCAAAGTACAGTGGGAACACACTTGAGGCGAAGTGACAGTGTCAAGTCAGCGGACTAAGCTGTACTCATGTCACCTGGGAACTGATAACTGACGATAGGTATAATACCAACCTGTCAGTTCCCGACGAGTCCTGTCCAGTGTACTCATAACCTAACGAGCACCCGTATACTATCTCCAGTACGACGTACTGATGGCTGTGGGACAGACCATCTCCCACACTGGGATGAGAAGCGCATACGCTAGTCTACTCCGGAGTATCGATGCCCTGTCTCGATAGTCCTGCGACTAGGGACCTGTAAGGATGTGCTTATAGATTACCCAGCCCCCACTAGTGTGACTGCCATCACAACGCTGGTAATCAAGCAAAGATCCTAAGGGCTCCACTAATGTGTATAGGTGATATGCTAAAATAAACACATGTACACATTGAAGTAGAAACAAACCAAGTAGCATACTACTATATTGAGCAAGATTGTTTATACAAGGTGAATATCCCAAGCTTCCATTAAGTAATATACAAACTAGTATGATACAGTAATGGCCTCTAGGGCATATACACTAACAATCTCCCACTTGCACTAAGGCCATGTACTGGCGTATCGAAGACCTATCATCTCGATCAGCCGCTCGAACTGAGTCTGGGGTAAGCCCTTGGTGAATGGATCTGCAGTGTTTTCTTCTGAAGCAACCCTCCGAACCTCGATCTCCTTGCGATCCACGATCTCCCTGATCAGGTGATACCGCCTCAAAATGTGTCTGGATCTCTGATGGGACCTGGGTTCCTTCGCTAAAGCTATAGCCCCGTTGTTGTCGCAATACAGAGGTATTAGATCAACAATGGACGGAACCACCTGAAGTTCTTTCAAGAACTTCCTCATCCAGACAGCTTCTTTTGCAGCATCAGATGCAGCGATGTATTCCGCTTCCATAGTCGAGTCTGCAACGGTTTCCTGTTTGGAACTCTTCCAACACACCGCCCCTCCATTGAGGGTAAAGACAAAACCCGACATGGACTTGGAATCATCCTTGTCACTCTGGAAGCTGGAGTCAGCAAAGGCCTCGATCTGGAGGTCTTTTCCGCCATACACCAAGAACATCTCCTTAGTCCTTCTCAGGTACTTGAGAATGTTCTTTACCGCTATCCAGTGTTTCTCCCCAGGGTTTGACTGATACCGGCTTACCACACTCAGTGCATAAGCTACATCCGGTCTGGTACACAACATCGCATAAATTATAGAGCCTACCGCAGAAGCGTAGGGTATAATAGACATGCGATCCCTCTCCAAATCAGTCTTGGGAGACATCTCTTCAGAGAGGGCGATCCCGTGACAAGCCGGTAGGTTACCGCGCTTGGAATCTTCCATACTGAATCTTTTCAGTATGGTGTCAATGTACCTGGACTGAGAAAGTCCTAATATCCTCTTGGATCTATCACGATGGATCCGGATCCCCAGGATGTATGAGGCATCACCCAGGTCTTTCATGGAGAACCTGTGTGACAAGAACCCCTTGACAGATTGTAGCATAGGAATGTCATTTCCTATTAAGAGAATGTCATCCACGTATAAAACGAGGAATACTACAGTTCTCGCTACAAATCTACTATAGATGCATGGTTCATCTGGATTTTTGATAAAGCCAAATTCCTTGACCGTCTCATCAAAACAGATGTTCCAACTCCGCGATGCCTGCTTTAGTCCATAGATGGACTTAAGCAACTTGCACACCTTTCCGCTGCTCCCACTTTGAAAGAAACCCTCTGGCTGATCCATATAGACACACTCCTCTAAATTTCCATTTAGAAAAGCGGTCTTTACGTCCATCTGCCAAATCTCATAATCGTGGAAGGCAGCAATGGCAAGAAGGATCTGAATGGATTTCAGCATAGCCACTGGAGAAAAGGTTTCGTCATAGTCCAAACCAGGTCTTTGACGAAAACCCTTTGCAACAAGTCTAGCTTTATAGGTCTCAACCTGTCCATCTACACCAATCTTCCTTTTGAAGATCCACTTGCATCCTACGGGTTTTACCCCGTCTGGAGCAATGTCCAACGTCCATACTTTGTTGGTGTACATGGACTCCATTTCGGTCCGCATTGCATCCAGCCATTTTACCGAGTCAATGCTCTGAACGGCCTGCTGGAAGCTAGTAGGCTCATCATAATCTATGATGCAATCCTCTCTATCCCCGTCTATGAGAAAACCGTAGTATCTCTCGGGCGGATGAGACTGCCTACTACTTCTGCGGAGCGGCATAGGAATGTCCTGTTCTTTTGAACCCTCTGGTTCCACTAAGCTTTCAGTAATAGCTCGTTGTTCTGGAATTTCTTCCAGTTCTACTGTGCTCCCACTTATCTGGTTTTCCAAAAACTCAGTTTCCAAGAAGTAGGCATGATGAGAAACAAGAACTTTTTGTTCCTCTTCACAGTAGAAGAAATATCCCTTGGAGTTCTTTGGATATCCCACGAACTTACACTGTACTGAGCGTGCCTCGAGCTTGTCCGCATGCTGCTTTTTAACAAAAGCTGGACTCCCCAAGTCTTAATGTGACTGAGATGGGGCCTCTTCCCACACCACATTTCATATGGTGTGGTAGGCACAGTCTTAGTAGGAACTTGGTTCAAAAGGTATGAAGCTGATTCTAGCGCATATCCCCAGAATGATCGCGGTAACTCAGCGTTACTCATCATGGACCGTACCATATCCAATAAGGTCCGGTTCCGTCTCTCCGATACACCGTTATGTTGCGGAGTGTATGGAGGAGTAAGCTGAGAGAGAATTCCATTCTCTTTTAAGTAATTCAGGAACTCGGCACTTAAGTATTCTCCACCTCGATCCGATCTTAGAATCTTGATACTTTTGCCGGTTTGTTTTTCTACTTCATTCTTATATTCCTGGAACTTTTCAAAGGCTTCGGACTTATGTTTCATTAAGAAGACATAACCGTACCTTGAAAAATCATCCGTGAAGGTAATGAAGTAAGAATAACCGCTTCGCGCATGTGTAGACATTGGACCGCACACGTCGCTGTGTATGAGTCCCAAGAGCTCGCTCGCTCTTACTCTGTGTCCAGTGAACGGAGTCTTTGTCATCTTTCCTTTGAGACAGGATTGACAAGTGGCATATGATTGATATTCGAACGGATCCAAATATCCTTCTGTATGTAACTTAGTCAATCTTCTCTCATTGATGTGACCCGGTCTACAATGACATAAGAAAGCCTGATTTATATCTGGAGACTTTCTTTTGTGTGTATTCTGGACATTGAAAATCTGTGGTTGGTTTAACACGTATATACCATTGCTCAATGTACCTGACCTAATTAGAACTTGATTAAGGTGAATGTTTACAACATTACTTACAAACGCAAATTCATAACCTTCTTTAGAAACCAAAGATACAGAAATGATATTACAAGTTGCGTTGGGTACAAAAAAGCAATTGCGCAAAACCAAAACATGTCCATCTGACATTCCCAGGTGATAGTCCCCCACGGCTTTAGCATCCATGCTAGCTCCGTTTGCAACTCTGAGGGTCATGTCACCTGCCTTCAAAAACCTACGGTTTCTCAACGCCTGCAAAGAATTACAGATATGAGATCCTGATCCGGTATCCAATACCCAGGAAGTAGAGTTTATCGAAAGACAGTTTTCAATAACATACACACCTGAAGCTGAAGCCGCAACCTGCTTCAGTTCCTGTGTCCTGGCTTTCCAAGCCCTGCAATCTTTCTTCCAGTGTCCACTTTTATGACAATAGAAGCATTCTTCTTTATCCACAAGTTTCCCCGCTATCTTTGTTGCTTTCGCCTTTCCCTTCGTATCCACTTTACTAACACCGTCCCTTGGTTTGGCGGGGGCTTTCCTCTTCTTTCCCTTGGCTTTCGCCTTGGACCTAGAATAAGAAGATCCTCCTACAAACAAAGTGGATGTTTCCCTACCTTTCTGTAGGGTGCCCTCAGCACTCCTCAACATGTTCAGAAGTTCGGAGAGTTCAACCTCCTTTCCTTGCATGTTGAAGTTAAGGATAAACTGGGTGTAAGTGGAAGGAAGGGACTGGAGAATCAAATCAGTATAGAGTTCATTCTCCAACGTGGTCCCAAGGTCCGCGAGCTCCTCAATGAAGCCAATCATCTTAAGCACGTGTTCCGCTACCGATGATCCGACGGCCAATCTTGCCGAAAACAACTTCTTCGACACTTCGTATCTTGCGATACGAGATTGCTCTCCATACAGTTCTTTTGTATGGAGAAATATGGATTCAAGGTCCATATTCTCGTGCCTCCTCTGATGTTCGTTGTCCATCGAGGCAAGTACGAGGCACTTGGTCTTCGCGCTATCAATCTCCCAGGTCTTACAGATTTTCTTATCCGCGACGCTGGAGGTGGGACCTGGGATGGGGGGAGCTTTGGTGGTAAGGAGATACTCCAGCTTGTCGTAAGTGATTGCCATTTTGACATTCCTGAGCCAATCTTTGTAGTTTGGCCCTGTCAGTTTGTTTTTATCTAGAAGTAACTTAAGTCCAGTCATGTCGATTGGTCGCTGCAATTAGGAGAGAGAGAAGAAACACTTTAGCACGATGCTCTTGCAAGTTTAGAATGGTTTTTAATTTGTCTAAACAGGATGGCTCCCACTGTCTCTCGAATCCCTCCTCAAACCATAAAGGAAGAATTAGTCGGGATCAATCCCACCGCACAATACTTGCTTAACCGTTCAGCCAGGCCAGTGTCGGTACTTCGAGGGAGGTTTTCCAACGCTTTCGCGAAGTTCCTTAATTAAATAACCTCTTTTCTCTGGGGGCGTAGCCCCGCTAACACCTTTCTAGGCACCTACTAGGTTTATAGCATTGATCGTTTAGTGAGAAATTTCCCGAGGAGTAGCATATACTCACCGTAGGATCGGGATCCAAATATCATTGCGTGACGAAACTGAAGGAATCCTACCAGAATCACCACACTCCAAATGGTATGCAAATCTAGCAAGTTTCAGTACTTATGAAACTCCCGATGTGGATTTTTGCCCCATGCTCTTATGACCTTGACTTTGGCCAACAAATCATAAGTCACATGTCAAGTTCTTCCCGTCGTTCTCCAGGTTAATTTGAATCCACCCGTACCTACCCTTGACTTTGGCCAACAAGGCAGTACGACTGTTCCAAATCAACGCATCTATCTATGCTGCACATGAATACCCAATAGCTACCAATCACTATGCCTTGACTTTGGCCAACAAACATAGCTTGAATACTATTGACTATTCATGTGAAACGACGGAGGGCTACGAATGGTTTTGGCGAAACCGTGAACGTAGTGAACTTGATATAATCGATGGAACAAGATAGCTTTTAAAAGGAGTGGCTCAAGCTCCGCATTTAAAAGTTAGTTTTGAAAAGAACCGAGTGGTTTTTCGAAAGTGTTCCAACGACTTTTGCTTGGTTTATTATCTTGCATTAGTTCATTTAATGCGTGATATTCTTGCATTAGTTCTTTTAATGCGTGCCATCATTTAATCCTACCATTGCAGAAAACAACCAAAATATGACGTACGCTTATGCCATTCGCATTCGCCACAGGGCCCCGTCATCACCCGTTAGGTTACTTAACTAACGACAGAGCGGGGGCTGGGCTAGCGCGGCTGTAAAACATAAGCAACGCCTAAATAGTTATAAATGTAAATCAATGATAGACATTACAGATCACAGATGAATACATTGGATATACTAGGAATCCGCAATCCGTTCGAGCCTGCAACGAAAAGCGGATTACACGGTCGCGATGAATAGCCAAAACCCCACCCAAGACCCCTACGGGTGCGGCAAACTACCCGCCAAGTATTCGAAGCGAAGCAACCTCCCTCACCACCGTGAGTAGGGCACTCGGCACTTCGAGATACCCGGTAGTTTGTGCACCCCCTCCATGGGTCTATCCTAGGAGCAAAAACAGTAAAAAGAATTATACAATGACGGCTACAACCCCGACCCGGTTGTGCGGCCATACAAATAATAATATTACATCAATTTACATATTACAAATGAATGAAAGAAAAACAACACTCATCTCACATCCATCCCGGCTATTCACCCTCGACAATCCAATCCATTCATATACACAAACCATCATCAAACACAGATCACAGATATGTATAACCCCGACTAATCGACATATAGCGATTAGCCGACGTTCAATACATATAAACAACACAGATATAACCAATGCGGGTTTATAATTGTTAGGCATGCGATGTCTAAGGAATTCATTTGGTTAGGCATGTATGTCTAAAGAGGTTGCGGATTCCAACTGTTGTAGTTTTACACTTTCTTTTCTGTGACCGTAAGCGTAGTATGTGGTGTATCGCCGGCTTCGTTGCTATACATCAACGACAATCGGAATACGCATACTTGCTTACGTTGATGATATGAGATATTATGTGTTGCTGTGATATGTTGTATTGGATCGTCGCGTTTGAATAGCCGGGGGTTTTATGTGAGATGAGAGTTTTTTTCTTTTTCATTCATGTAAAATTCATTTGTATGTAATATTCTTTTATTGGGGCACTTCCGGGGTGAGGATGATGTCACCGTTGTATTATTTACTTTTCCGCATTAGGTAGACCCAAGGCGGGGAGCACAAGTAACCGGGTTCTGGGGTCCAGTGGGAGACCATCTCGAGGAGTCGAGACCGGGTCTACTAACCCTAGAATTGTCAGTGTTACTTGCCGCTCTCGTAGGGGTCTAGGGATGTGGGTTTGGCTATTCATCGCGACCATGGAATCCATGTTTTATACAGGCTCGTATTGAAAACACGGACGTCCTAGTATATCCAATATTTCATATATGTTCTTCTGCTGCAATGTTCTGTGATGAGATTATATTACTTCCTGAGACGAATGTTTATATTATATATATTTGAGATATATGTTATATTGCAGATTTCGTTTCAAATGTGATGCTTGTGAAGCATATTAAAATGGGACTTCATTAATGAGATTAATGAAATAAAAGAAACCTAAGATGTTGTAGAAACTTGTTTAAAAACTGGTAGCTCTAGTTCTTGCTTTGCATAGCGGTGTTCCTTGTAGAACATCCAGCACCTTATTCGATAAGGAAAGAGCCGAGATCCCTTCACCGGGAGTGACCTCTTTAGTGAAACTAGCAGATGCTACAAACTCGGTTTGTCTTTTGGTTGTTTCTATAGTTTTTGCTTTGCATGGTGGTATATATGATATATCCTGCATCTTATTCGATGAGGAAAGGGCCGACGATCCCTTCACCGGGAGTGACCCCTTTAGCAAAACTAGAAAAGCCTCAAAAACATTCCATTTAAAATCACTCGATTCTACAACGATATCAAGTTCATTACGCTCATGGTTTTCTTAAAAACCTGTGTAGCCCTCCGTTATTTCAGATAAGTACTATTTAGTATTCGTGCTGCGGTAGTTTGGCATGCGTCAAGGCGTAGTGTACGGTAGATAACTAGTGCTTATCTGCTAGCATACGATGCGATTGGATTAGGGTATTCGTACGGCGTTGTTGTAAGTCCACGTTGCCACCCCCGGTTCTTGCGGGGAGGCGGAAACGGTATAAAAATCAAATTTTTAGCGCATGAGGCAACATGGACTAACAAAGTCGGGATCTTTTCTAAACTAAACTAGCAAGAAAGCTAAAGAGAGTTAGCTACTCGGATAAAAGGTTATACCTAACTTGAACTCCTTCTTCTTGAAACCTTTGTAGGGTTTGATGGTGCTTTCCTCGTCGCCTTCTTCCGTCAAAGATGGATCCACCTGAGGGTTCAACCTTCGGGCTCTTTCTCGAACTTTGAGTGAACTAGGATCTTTGGCTTGCTAAACCTCTAACCCTAGAGTGAGTAGAGAGTGGCTTTGGGGTGTTTTTATCTCAAGGAGATGGATTCTCAACACATGAGAAGGGAGCTCCTTGAACTAGAGGAGGAGGAAGAAGAAGAGAGGAGAGAGAAGAGTTATGATAGAATGAGCTATTCTTTTCATTTTACAACCATAACTCAAATGAAAAGAATTATCAAATTGACAATAATAATAAAAATGAAATAGATCATGGATGGTTTGGAATGACCACTATCATCACATTCATTAAATGAATTTTGCTAGAATCAAAGAGCATCTTTGATATGTAATGATAATGGTCAAACTTTCAACCATGGTCAACAAGTCAACCATGGTCAACAAGTCAACAAACCCAACCATGACACAATTTCATTTAATTAATATTATTAATTGATATATCATAAATTCATTAGGGTTTGGAAAAAGACGACTGTCAACTGTGCATACGCACCCGTTCCGAAACCCTAATGAAAAACCTCTTCCTCCGCCTCAATCAACTGTGCATACACACCCGCATTCTTGTTCCGAGGAACATGAATACTATGAGATAAAATCAACCCCAAAACATATACCAGTATCTGGCTCAAACCAGAGCCTGCTAGTAATATCTGTCCGGACTCCAAACGTGCACAAGTGCGCGGATGAGAAAGAACCCTGTCGCAAAACCATGCGACCTCTACTCAGTTTTGCCCAATAGCGGATAGCCCTCTGTGTGGGACTCTAAAGACTCGAAACTACGCTGGCAGTGGGTTTAACCACAGACCGCAAGCGGCACTAGCTGTGCGTAACGGTCCCCAGGTAGATGCCGATAAGAAGACTGACGAGGTGAACCCCATCTGAACTCCTACTGAGTCTGAGTGTGACAGTCTCCGTACAGTCCGGTCTGTTCGTCTGATACATCGCATGGCGGGCCTAGGGGGCGGTAAACGTCAGTCCCCTAATAGCGGTACAAGTCGTGTCGGAGTGAAGCCCAAAACACCCTGAGATAACACTGGAAGCCTACCAGTATATCTCGCTTGCCCTGGCCAGGGACTACTCGTGTAATGGCTCTCCTAGACACAGCGCGATGTCAACCCCCAATACCGGGAGAGACGAATCCTGTCTAACCGTCACTGCCTCCAAGTGCTTCGGGACTGCACCCAACTACTACCTGTTTGCACGACTCCTTTGAGCCGTGGTAGGATAGTAATCAAAGTACAGTGGGAACACACTTGAGGCGAAGTGACAGTGTCAAGTCAGCGGACTAAGCTGTACTCATGTCACCTGGGAACTGATAACTGACGATAGGTATAATACCAACCTGTCAGTTCCCGACGAGTCCTGTCCAGTGTACTCGTAACCTAACGAGCACCCGTATACTATCTCCAGTACGACGTACTGATGGCTGTGGGACAGACCATCTCCCACACTGGGATGAGAAGCGCATACTCTAGTCTACTCCGGAGTATCGATGCCCTGTCTCGATAGTCCTGCGACTAGGGACCTGTATAAGGATGTGCTTATAGATTACCCAGCCCCCACTAGTGTGACTGCCATCACAACGCTGGTAATCAAGCAAAGATCCTAAGGGCTCCACTAATGTGTATAGGTGATATGCTAAAATAAACACATGTACACATTGAAGTAGAAACAAACCAAGTAGCATACTACTATATTGAGCAAGATTGTTTATACAAGGTGAATATCCCAAGCTTCCATTAAGTAATATACAAACTAGTATGATACAGTAATGGCCTCTAGGGCATATACACTAACAGTTGTTTGGCATGCGTCAAGGGTCTTGCGGGTGGGTTTAATTCAATCAAGAAATGTACGGGTTGAACTTGACTAGCGGACTATGGGTTGTTTGGCATGCGTCAAGGTCATAGCACGCTAAGGGTAAAATATTATTGGGAATTTCTAGTGTTGAAATTTGCAATGAGATTGCATACCTTCTATGAGATAGTTGGATCCCGATACCCGCTGCGAGTAAGAGTTACTCCTTGGAGAGTTTTACACATTACAATTAGCCGATCAAGTAGGTGTCTAGAAAGGTGTTAACGGGGTTACGCCCCTGGGAAAATAAGGTTTATTTTAATTAGGTTCGTGCGAAAGCACGGGGGACCTCCCTCAAAGTACCGACACTGGCCTAGCTGAAAGATTGGCGAACTTGTAGCGTCTAATTAATCCCGGCTAGTCTTTCCTTTTAGGGTTTGAAGGAAGATTTGACTAAAACAGTGGGAGACATCCTGATTAGATATATTAGATAACCAATCTAATCTTGCAAGAGCATACGCTGAGTGTTTTCTTCTCTCTCTCTCCAGGAAGCGACCATATCACGCCTTAATCAAGATAATAATTCGTATGTATTGACCGAACCCGCTTGTTATACTGAGCTGGAGAACGTTGGTCCCGCTCCAACATATAATTGTTATAAGACAGAGCAGGAAATTGGGGAATACCAGATTTCCCGTACCGCCCAAACGAAGAGAGTGCATGTTGATGCATCATCTTCGGGTGTGTTCATTACAGAGAACTGTTTCTCAGTATCCTTTACGTCCTGGGTATGTGATACCGGATCAGGATCCCGCATATGTAATCTGTTACATGGGCTACAGATAGGTAGAGAACTGAGAACGGGTGATAAGTTTCATGAGATAGAAACGGTGCAAGTGTTGCAGCCAAATCTTTTGGTCACTATCACCCTGTATTATCAGAATACATTGATTCTGAACAAATGTTATTAGATACCGAACCTGATATACAACATCATATCAGTCTCTTTATTAGTAAAGAAGGATATAATTTTGTATTGTTGGATAATGTTTTTAACATTTCCTATATCAAGAGTTGATCGGTTCAGGCACGTTATCTAAAAGCATAGACGTTCTAAATCAAACTACAGTTCTTAGTACACAGAACACACACAAGAGGAAGAGTTCAGAAATGAACGGATCCTTCTTGAGGCATTGTAGACTAGGTCATATCAATGCGACCCGACTAGCTAAGTTACATTTAGATGCATATTTAAATTTGTTTGAATTTACATCTTGTGAAACATGCCGGTCATGTCACAAAGATAAGATGACCACAGCTCTGTTTATTGGAAACAGAGAAAGAGTTAGTGAACTTTTGGGATTGACACATGCTAATGTATAAAAGTCTCATGTCTACACATGCCAAGACCGGTTCTTTGTACTTCATTACATTCTCTGATGATCTCTCAAGATTCAGACATATGTTCCTGTTGAAACACAAGTCCGAAACTTTTGAGATATTCACAGAATATAAGTTAGAAGTAGAGAACCAAAAACGGGTATAAGTATTATGTCCTTTGATGAGATCAAGGAGGAGAATACTTGAGCACGGAATTCCTGGACTATTTTAAAAGAGAATGAGATTCTCTCTCAGCATTACTCCTCCGTATACACCATAGCACGTATATCGGGGCGGAGCAATAGCACCCTATGTGATATGGTGTGCTCTATGATGAGTACTACTGAGTTTCCTATTTCCTTTTGGGAGTTATGCACTTGAGAAGCTGCATACCTATTGAATAGGGTTCGAATCAAATCAGTTGCCTACCACTTCATATGTGATATGGAAAGGGAAGAGCCCATATCTTAAGTTGGTTAAGATTTGGGGTTGTCCGGCCTATGTCTAAAAGCAAAATCCGGACAAGCTAGAGGCAAGGTCAGTTATGTAGAACTGGAATGGTTCCAGCTATACAAACTGCAACTGATGATTTGGTAAACCCGAAGGATTCAATAGTTTCCAACGAACCTCAGCCTCTCCGCCAATCTAGTAGGGTTCCTCACCCACCTGAGAGATACTTCGGTTTCTCTATGATAGTGGGAGCGAGGATTGCATCATGAGATGATGACCCAACTAGTTTCGAGCTGGCCATCAGGAGTGGGACTCTATAAAAATGGCTGGATGCTTAGTGATCTGAGATGGAATCCTTATACACCAACAAAGTATAGACTTTGGTTGCTTTATCTGAAGTGTTAAATCCCCATCAGGAGCAAGTATATCTTGAGAAGATTACTTGGTGTATATGGAAAAGTTGAGACTTTCAAAGCTATGCTTAAGTCCATCCAGATCCTACTTGCCACGGCTACATACCATGACTACGATATCTGGCGGTTGGGTGTCATGACTGCTTTTCTAAATGATGTTTTGGAAGAGAGCGTCTATAAGTACACAGCCAGAGGGCTTCGTAGACAGTGGGAGCAGCGGAAACGTGTGCAAGATGTTTTATATGATAAAGCAGGCATCGCGGAGTTGGAACATCTATTTTGATGTGGTAGTCAAAGAGTTTGACTTCATCAAAATGGTAGATGAACCTTGTATATACAAAAAGGTAGTAGAGAGTATTGTGGTGATCCTCGTAGAGAACGTGGATGACATACTCTTGATAGGGAATGAGTTTCTTATGCTACGCTCAGTCAATCTCCGCTTATCACAATGATTCTCCATTTAGGATCAAAGTGATACCTCCTAAATCCTGGGTTTTGGATCTATGAGATAGATCTAATTAGATATTAGGATACTCACTAGTTGTAGTGAGATGGTATCAATCGATCCTGGGGAGAATCACTGGAATGGTTCCAGGGTGATAAGAACGACTGAATGTCAGTCGCAGGCATTGTCTTTACCCTCAGTGGAGGGACGGTATGTTGGAAGAGTTCCAAGCTAGATACCGTGACATACTAGACGATTAAAGGCAAGATACATCGTTACCAAGGATACTACCAAAGAGGCAGTCTGGATATATATAAGTTAATGAGATGAACTTCGTTCCTACCATTGTGTAACAATGGAGTTGTGGCTTTAGCCAAGGAACTACCGTCCCATCAGAAATCCAGATATAATTCTTAGGCAGTATCACCCGATCATGGAGATGGTTGATCTCCAGAAAGATCGAGGTTAGGAGAGTAGACACAGAGGACAACAGCGCGGATCCACACACAAAGGCCTTTTTCCCAGTAGAGACTTTTATGGGATGGTTGAGTATGAGATACTTCAACCACAGCTAATTGTTGGGTATGTGATACCACAACAGATGGCCCTAGTGCAAGTGGGAGATTGTCAGTTATATGTATGCCCTAGAGGCCATTACTGTACATACGATGTATATTGTAATGGATGCTTGTGTTAGTGTTTATGCCCTAGAAGGCCATTACTGTATCATACTAGCTTGTATATTACTTAATGGAAGCTTGGGATATTCACATGTATATAACAGTCTTGCTAAACATGGTAGTATGCTACTTGGTTTTTCTATCTTAATATGTGAGTGTACGTATTGATAGAGCTCTTAGGATCTTGCTTGTCTACCAGCGTTGTGATGGCAGTCACACTAGTGGGGGCTGGGTAGTCTACAAGCACATCCTTATTCAGGTCCCTGGTCGTTGGATTATCGAGACAGAGCATCGATACTCCGGAGTAGACTAGTGTGTACGCTTCTCATCCCAGTTGGGGAGATGGTCTGTCCCACAGCCGTCAGTACGTCGTACTGGAGATAGTATACAGGTGCTCGTTAGGTTACGGGTACACCGGACAGGACTCACAGGGAACTGTTGGTTGGTTTGATACCAGTCGTCAGTGAACAGTTCCCAGGTGACATGAGTACAGCGTAGTCCGCAGACTTGACACTGCTACTTCGCCTCGAGTGTGTCCCACTGTTCTTAGATTGCTACCCTACCACGGCTCAAAGGAGTCGTGCAAACAGGTAGCAGTTAGGTGCAGTCCCGAGCACTTGGAGGCAGTGGCGGTTAGACAGGATTCGTCCCTCCCGGTATTGGGAGTAGATATCGTGCTGTGTCAGAGAGCCATTACGCAAAGTCCCTGGCCAGGGCAAGCGAGATTTGCTGGTAGGTTCCAGTAGTTTCTCAGGGTGTAATGGGCTTCACTCCGACACGACTTATACCGCTATTAGGGGACTGACGCTTGCCGCCCCCCTAGGCCCGATATGCGATAGTCTTGGACGAACGGACCGGACTGTATGGAGATTGTCACATCAGACTCAGTAGGAGTTCGGATGGGTTTACTCATCGGCCTTCTTATCGACAACTACCTGGGGACCGTTACGTACAGCTAGTGCCGCTTGCGGTCTGTGGTTAAACCCACTGCCAGCGTAGTAGTCGAGTCTCTAGAGTCCCACACAGAGAGTTTCCTACTCCAGGCGAAACGATATAGAGGTTGCATGGTTTTGCGACAAAGGGTTCGGACGCATACGTGCGTTTACGCGCGTACGACTTTCGGACAGTTTTTACCAGTCGGCTTTGGTTTAAGCCAGTTACTGGTATCCGGTTATTAGATTTATACAGTCTAAAGTTTTTCCGTATTTTTTACGGATCGGAGGGGCGTTCTCGTAATTACTCGAGAAGCTTCTAGAAGATGTGACTAAGGAGGTTTCTTTTGGATAAGAGAGTGAGTCATGGTGGTGATTCATTCACTTCATTAATGCACATTTATTGCTTAATGACTCATGCTAATGAATCACCACAAGATATTTTATGAAGCATGCTTATTCATTTCCTTTATTGATTATTCTAAAATAAGAATGCTTCATAATATTATGATACACTCTCTCTCTTCTCTCATTATCTTATCTCACATTCTCTCTCCTCAAGCTCTCATCTTCAAACCCTAATCCTTAATCCTCATGTGTTGAGATCAAAGGATTAGTTAGACTAAACAATCCATAACCTTCACTCTTTATCATCCTTTCATCTTTGATTAGCAATCAAAGTTGATTAGTTACCTCAAGTTAGAGGTTTAGCTTGGTGTTTTGCTCTCGGGTGGATCGTCTACTACCTAGAGAAGGTCGAGGAGAACAAAGGAGGACGTAAAGAAGAAGGACCGGTTTCATTAGGTATAATCCCTAATCACTTATGAAAAGAAACTCATAAGATACGGTTATTTATAGTTTAGCTTCGATTCAAGCGGTTAGTCGATGTTCGTTGTTTAAACTTGATTGTTTTTGAAAATTCCGCCTCCCCATAAGTACTGGGGTGAAGTACATCGACTTACAGTGGTATCAGAGCCTCGCTAAACAATAAATAACCTAGTTGCAAATTTGTACGAATTTCGAACGGAAAAACGAAGCCGGAAAACCCTAAAAAATGTAAGTTTCTGTCGAATTTAAAACGATGTCAGAAAATTTTTCAGATGAGCTCAGAGTGCTTGACATGACACCAGAAGAACACCCAAGAAAAACAGTCGACTGAATCGACCAACTCGCCGCGGAACCGCGGCCTCAGCCACTGAGTTGCCGCGCTTCCGCCGCCGAGTTGGCGAGTCAGCGGCCGATTTTTCTTCTGTTGCTTCTCTGTGTAATTTGGGGTTTTCTGGAATGTTTAATTATTGCTCAGGTTACTGTTTAACAGAGCAGATTTTGGAGCAATATTGAAGTTGTTTATTCGATCGAATTGTACAGTATTTGCGTATTGGATTATATCTGTGATTGTTTAATGTGTTCGTAAACCTTCCCCAACTGCTAGTATGTCGGTTGGCAGGGGGTTGCACATTTCTGAAATGGTTATATCTGTTTGTGCATATAAACTGTATTGGACTGTTGTGGTGTATAGCCGGGGTTTGCAATGGGTTATTGTTTTAATTCATTTGTTGTAAATGTAACTTGTTGTAATATTATTTTTGCGGGGCACTTCCAGGTTGCGGTCGTAGCCACCGTTGTATTATTTCATTTTACTGTTTTTGCTCCTAGGACTGACCCAAGGTGGGGTACACAGACTGCCGGGTGGGTAGTTTGCCGTACCCGTAGGGGTCGAGGGTGGGGTAACGGCTATTCATCACAACTGTGTAATCTGTCTTTTCTTGCAGGCTCAAAAGAAATACAGATTGCTTGCAAGTCCAATATTGTTTATCTGTGTTCTGGAATGAATATCATTGCGTCAGACGAATGTAAAATATCTATATTATGATAGCTATTTAGACGTCACTTATGTTTTACACCCGCGCTAGCCCAGCCCCCGCTCTGTCGTTAGTTAAGTAACCTAACGAGTGATGACGGGACCCCGTGGCGAATGCGGATGGCATAAGAGGACGTTGTATTTTCGTTGTTTTCTGCAATGATAGGTTAATGATGGGACGCATTATCTGTAATGCAAAGTAAAACAAACCAAAGTTTTAATCGTTGGAACAATTTAAAAGAAACCACTCGGTTATTTTTAAAACAGATATTTTTTAAATGCGGAGCTTTAACCACTCCTTTTAAAAGCTATCAGGTTCCTTCGGTTATATCAAGTTCACTACGTTCACGGTTTCGCCAAAACCAGTCGTAGCCCTCCGTCATTTCATTTGGGTATTCAGTAGTATTCAAGCTATGCATTTTGGCCAAAGTCAAGGCATAGTGTTTGGTAGCTACTGGGTTTTCATTTGTTGCATAAGATAGATGAGTTGGTTTGGGACAGTCGTATTACCATTTGACCAAAGTCAGGGGTATATACGGATGGGTTCAAATTGACAAGATAATGACGGGTAGAACTTGACATGTGACTTATGACATTTTGACCAAAGCCAAGGTCATAAGAGCATGGGGCAAAAACTTATATCGGGAATTTCTAAAGAAACTGAAATTTGCAAAGAGATGCATACCATTTGGAGTTTGATGAATGTTGGTAGGATTCCTTCAACATTATCATACGATGATATTTGGATCCCGATCCTACTGTGAGTATATGCTACTTATCAGGATATTCGTCGCTTAACGATCAATGCTATAAACCTAGTAGGTGTCCAGAAAAGTGTCAGCGGGGTTACGCCCCCAGAGAAAAGAGGTTACTTAATTAAGGAACTTCGCGAAAGCGTTGGAAAACCTCCCTCGAAGTATCGACACCGGCCTGGCTGAACGGTTAAGCAAGTATTGTACGGTGAGAATAGTCTTGGCTAATTCTTCTTTTATGGTTTGAGGAAGGATTCGAGAAACAGTGGGAGCCATCCAGTTTAGATAAACTAAAAACCACTCTAAACTTGCAAGAGCATCATGCTAAAGAGTTTTCTTCTCTCTCTCCTAATTGCAGCGACCCTGAAAATGACTGGACTTAAGTTAATTTTAGAGAAAAATATACTGACGGGGCCAAACTATAAAGATTGGCTGCGGAATGTCAAGATGGCCTTGACCTACGACAAATTGGGGTACATCCTCACCGCTACGGCACCTGCTGTCCCTGGTCCCAAATCCAGTGATGCGGATAAGGAAATCCGCAAAACCTGGGATTTAGATTGCGCGAGAGCCAAGTGCATCGTGCTTGCCTCGATGAACAATGAACATCAGAGGAGGCACGAGGATATGTCCTTAGATGGCATATTTCTCCATACAAAGGAACTTTATGGAGAGCAATCTCGTATAGCAAGATACGAGACCTCAAAGAAATTGTTTCGAGCGAGGTTGGCTGTCGGGTCATCTGTAGGTGAACATGTCCTACAGATGATTGGCTATATAGAAGAGCTCGCAGACCTTGGGACGACTTTGGATAATGAGCTCTATACAGACCTTGTTCTCCAGTCCCTTCCTCCCACCTACGCCCAGTTTATCCTCAACTTCAATCTTCAAGGAAAAGAAGTTGAACTTGCGGAACTCCTGAACATGTTAAGGAGTGCAGAGGGCACCTTGCAGAAGGCAAGGGAAACACCCGCTATGTTTGTTGGCGGTGCATCTTCTTCCGGGTCCAAGGCTAGGGCCAAAGGAAGGAAGAAGAAGGCCGCACCCAAACCTAGAGGAGGTGTTAGTAAGGTGAGAGGGAAGGGAAAGCAAAAGAAAGCAGTACCGATAGTTGGCCAGGATGAGTGCTTCCATTGTCACAGGAAAGGGCACTGGAAGAAGGATTGCAAGGCGTGGAACGCCAAGAACCAGGAACCGAAGCAGGCTATGGCTTCGACTTCAGGTGTGTTTGTAATTGAGAATTGTCTGTCAATCAACTCTACTTCCTGAGTATTGGATACCGGGTCAGGATCTCATATTTGCAATTCATTGCAGGCACTGAGAAACCGTAGAGTGCTGAAGGAAGGTGATATGATCCTCAGGGTTGCTAACGGAGCTAGCGTGGGAGCTGCGTCCGTCGGGGATTATCACCGAGGATTGACGAGTGGACACATTTTGGTTTTACATAACTGTTATTTTGTACCCAGCTTAACGTGTAATATCATATCAGTTTCCTTGTTATCAAATAAAGGTTATGATTTCACGTTTGTAAGAGATGTTGTCAACATCCACCTTAATCATGGTTTGATTGGGTCCGGTACTCTAAATAACGGCATATATGTGTTAAACCAACTCCAAATTTTCAATGTCCAGAACACACTAAAAAGAAAGTCTCCAGATTTAAATAAAGCTTTCTTATGGCATTGTAGACTGGGTCACATCAATGAGAGAAGGTTGACTAAGTTGCATAGAGAAGGATATTTGGACACGTTCGAATATCAAACTTATGACACTTGTCAATCTTGTCTCAAAGGAAAGATGACAAAGACTCCATTCACTGGACAAGGAGTAAGAGCGAGCGAGCTCTTAGGACTCATACACAGTGATGTATGCGGTCCAATGTCTACACATGCGAGAGGTGGTTTTTCCTATTTCATTACTTTCACGGATGATTACTCAAGATACGGATTCATTTATCTGATGAAACATAAATCCGAGGCTTTTGAGAAATTCCAAGAGTATAAGAATGAAGTAGAAAACCAAACCGGCAAAAGTATAAAGACACTTAGATCTGATCGAGGTGGTGAATACTTAAGTGCCGAGTTCCTAGGTTACCTAAAAGAGAAAGGAATTCTCTCTCAGCTTACTCCTCCGTACACTCCACAGCATAACGGTGTATCGGAGAGACGGAATCGAACCCTATTGGATATGGTACGATCCATGATGAGTAATGCTGAGTTACCGCGATCTTTCTGGGGTTATGCGCTAGAATCAGCGGCATATCTTCTGAACAGAGCTCCTACCAAGACTGTGCCTACCACTCCATATCAGATATGGACTGGGAAGAAACCCCATCTTCAGCATATGAAGATTTGGGGATGTCCAGCTTTTGTTAAAAAGCAGCATGTGGACAAGCTCGAGGCACGATCAGTAAAATGTATGTTTGTGGGATATCCAAAGAACTCCAAGGGATATTATTTCTATTACGCAGAGGAACAAAAGGTTTTTGTTTCTCGTAATGCCCATTTTCTGGAAAATCAGTTTTTAGAAAAGGAAATAAGTGGGAGCGAAATAGAACTGGAAGAAATTCCAGAACCACAAACTACTACTGAAAGTTTGGTAGAACCAGAGGTTCAAGAAGAACAGAACATTCCCGCACCCCTCCGCAGGAGTAGTAGGCCGTCTCGTCCGCCTGAGAGATACTACGGTTTTCTCATAGACGGGGATAGAGAGGATTGCATCATAGATGATGATGAACCTACTGACTTCCAGCAGGCCATCCAGAGCGGCGACTCGGTACGATGGCTAGATGCAATGCGGACCGAAATGGAGTCCATGTACACCAACAAAGTATGGACTTTGGACTTTGCTCCAGATGGGGTAAGACCCATAGGATGCAAATGGATCTTCAAGAAAAAGATTGGTGTAGATGGACAGGTGGAAACCTATAAGGCTAGACTTGTTGCAAAGGGTTTTCGTCAAAGACCTGGTTTGGACTATGACGAAACTTTTTCTCCAGTGGCTATGCTCAAATCCATTCGGGTCCTTCTTGCTATTGCTGCCTTCCATGATTATGAAATCTGGCAGATGGACGTAAAGACGGCTTTTCTAAATGGAAATTTAGAAGAGAGCGTCTATATGGATCAGCCAGAGGGTTTCAATCAGAGTGGGAGCAGCGGGAAAGTATGCAAGCTGCTTAAGTCCATTTACGGACTAAAGCAGGCATCGCGGAGTTGGAACATCTGTTTTGATGAGACAGTCAAAGAATATGACTTTATCAAAAATCCAGATGAACCGTGCATATATAGTAAAGTTGTGGCCAGAAGTGTCGTATTCCTCGTCTTGTACGTGGATGACATTCTATTGATAGGAAATGACATTCCTATGCTACAATCTGTCAAAGGATTCTTGTCACACAGGTTCTCCATGAAAGACCTGGGTGATGCCTCTTACATTCTGGGGATCCGGATCTATCGTGATAGATCCAAGAGGATGTTGGGACTTTCGCAGTCCAGGTATATCGACACTGTACTGAAAAGATTCAGTATGGAAGATTCTAAGCGCGGTAATCTACCGGCTTGTCACGGAATCACCCTCTCCAAAGAGATGTCTCCCAAGACTGATTTGGAAAGGGAACGCATGTCTATTATACCCTACGCTTCTGCGGTAGGCTCTATAATGTATGCGATGTTGTGTACCAGACCAGATGTAGCTTACGTACTAAGCGTGGTAAGCCGGTATCAGTCAGACCCAGGGGAGAAACACTGGATAGCAGTAAAGAACATTCTCAAGTACCTGAGGAGGACTAAGGAGATGTTCTTGGTTTACGGCGGAAAAGACCTCAGGTTGGAGGCCTTTGCTGATTCCGGCTTCCAGAGTGATAAGGACGATTCCAAGTCCATGTCGGGTTATGTCTTTACCCTCAATGGAGGGGCGGTGTGCTGGAAGAGCTCCAAGCAGGACACCGTTGCTGACTCGACGATGGAAGCGGAGTATATAGCTGCTTGCGATGCCGCAAAAGAAGCAGTCTGGATGAAGAAGTTCCTAACAGAACTTCAGGTGGTTCCTACCATAGTTGACCCAATACCTCTGTATTGCGACAACAACGGAGCTATAGCTTTAGCGAAGGAACCAAGGTCCCATCAGAAGTCCAGACACATCTTGAGGCGGTATCACCTGATCAGGGAGATCATTGATCGTCAGGAGATCGAGGTTCGGAGAGTTGCTTCAGAAGAGAACATTGCTGATCCATTCACGAAGGCCCTTCCTCAGATTCAGTTCGAGAGGCTGCTCGAGATCATTGGTCTGCGATATGCCAGTACATGGCCCTAGTGCAAGTGGGAGATTGTTAGTGTTTATGCCCTAGAAGGCCATTACTGTATCATACTAGCTTGTATATTACTTAATGGAAGCTTGGGATATTCACATGTATATAACAGTCTTGCTAAACATGGTAGTATGCTACTTGGTTTTTCTATCTTAATATGTGAGTGTACGTATTGATAGAGCTCTTAGGATCTTGCTTGTCTACCAGCGTTGTGATGGCAGTCACACTAGTGGGGGCTGGGTAGTCTACAAGCACATCCTTATTCAGGTCCCTGGTCGTTGGATTATCGAGACAGAGCATCGATACTCCGGAGTAGACTAGTGTGTACGCTTCTCATCCCAGTTGGGGAGATGGTCTGTCCCACAGCCGTCAGTACGTCGTACTGGAGATAGTATACAGGTGCTCGTTAGGTTACGGGTACACCGGACAGGACTCACAGGGAACTGTTGGTTGGTTTGATACCAGTCGTCAGTGAACAGTTCCCAGGTGACATGAGTACAGCGTAGTCCGCAGACTTGACACTGCTACTTCGCCTCGAGTGTGTCCCACTGTTCTTAGATTGCTACCCTACCACGGCTCAAAGGAGTCGTGCAAACAGGTAGCAGTTGGGTGCAGTCCCGAGCACTTGGAGGCAGTGGCGGTTAGACAGGATTCGTCCCTCCCGGTATTGGGAGTAGATATCGTGCTGTGTCAGAGAGCCATTACGCAAAGTCCCTGGCCAGGGCAAGCGAGATTTGCTGGTAGGTTCCAGTAGTTTCTCAGGGTGTAATGGGCTTCACTCCGACACGACTTATACCGCTATTAGGGGACTGACGCTTGCCGCCCCCCTAGGCCCGATATGCGATAGTCTTGGACGAACGGACCGGACTGTATGGAGATTGTCACATCAGACTCAGTAGGAGTTCGGATGGGTTTACTCATCGGCCTTCTTATCGACAACTACCTGGGGACCGTTACGTACAGCTAGTGCCGCTTGCGGTCTGTGGTTAAACCCACTGCCAGCGTAGTAGTCGAGTCTCTAGAGTCCCACACAGAGAGTTTCCTACTCCAGGCGAAACGATATAGAGGTTGCATGGTTTTGCGACAAAGGGTTCGGACGCATACGTGCGTTTACGCGCGTACGACTTTCGGACAGTTTTTACCAGTCGGCTTTGGTTTAAGCCAGTTACTGGTATCCGGTTATTGGATTTATACAGTCTAAAGTTTTTCCGTATTTTTTACGGATCGGAGGGGCGTTCTCGTAATTACTCGAGAAGCTTCTAGAAGATGTGACTAAGGAGGTTTCTTTTGGATAAGAGAGTGAGTCATGGTGGTGATTCATTCACTTCATTAATGCACATTTATTGCTTAATGACTCATGCTAATGAATCACCACAAGATATTTTATGAAGCATGCTTATTCATTTCCTTTATTGATTATTCTAAAATAAGAATGCTTCATAATATTATGATACACTCTCTCTCTTCTCTCATTATCTTATCTCACATTCTCTCTCCTCAAGCTCTCATCTTCAAACCCTAATCCTTAATCCTCATGTGTTGAGATCAAAGGATTAGTTAGACTAAACAATCCATAACCTTCACTCTTTATCATCCTTTCATCTTTGATTAGCAATCAAAGTTGATTAGTTACCTCAAGTT
Organism: Agapanthus africanus; assembly: GCA_030015575.1. Classification (NCBI taxonomy): domain Eukaryota; kingdom Viridiplantae; phylum Streptophyta; class Magnoliopsida; order Asparagales; family Amaryllidaceae; genus Agapanthus; species Agapanthus africanus. The sequence goes on along the minus strand of CM057339.1, from coordinate 690,076,439 downwards.
AGAGGTTTAGCTTGGTGTTTTGCTCTCGGGTGGATCGTCTACTACCTAGAGAAGGTCGAGGAGAACAAAGGAGGACGTAAAGAAGAAGGACCGGTTTCATTAGGTATAATCCCTAATCACTTATGAAAAGAAACTCATAAGATACGGTTATTTATAGTTTAGCTTCGATTCAAGCGGTTAGTCGATGTTCGTTGTTTAAACTTGATTGTTTTTGAAAATTCCGCCTCCCCATAAGTACTGGGGTGAAGTACATCGACTTACAGCTTGGCATATATAGGGAGGACTTTCTTGCTCGACATGATAGTATGCTATCTGGTTGTACTTTATCTTAATATGTACTCTGATTGTCTCTATATACATGTTGATAAAGCCCATAGGATATGTACTCGACCACTAGGACTATGATGAGATCATACTAATGGGGCCATGGTAGTCGACGAGTACATCCTATAACTGTTCCTAGTCGAGGGTGTATCGAGACAGGGCATCGATACACCAGAGTAGACTACGTATACGCATCTTGACCCATATGATGGGCGATGGATGATCCCATATCCATCGGTGTTTGACATCAAGGATGGTGTACGGGTGCTTAGTGGAGACTGGGTACACTGGACGGACTCGCCGAGAACTCCCAGATGGTATTATACCTCACGTCAGATGGCAGTTCTCCGGTGACACTGGTACAGAGTAGTCTGTTGACCCGAGATCGTCATAGAGTCTTGTGTGATTCCCACTGTGCTTTGATTTCCATCATACCACGTCCAAGAGGGCATGCAAAAAGGTGGCTTTTGGGTACAGTCCCGAATCACATGGAGGCAAAGAGCGATAGGAGGGGATTCGTCTCTCCCGGTATAGGGAGTTGATGTTGTGCTGTGTTCGATTGGCTATAACCGAAAATCCCTGGCCAGGGTTGCTGAGATTTACTGGTAAGTGTTATCAGTAGTTTCTCGAACTGTTATAGACCTCATATCGACACGACTTATCGAGCTACTGGGGTCTGACGTTTACCACCCATAGGCGAGATATGCGACATATCAGACGACGAGACCGGACTGTACGGGAGTGTTACTGATTGGATTCACAGGAGAATGTACAGGCTTGCTTGTTGATCTTCTGAGCGCTCAATACCTGGGTAGCTGCTATATTTAGCTGACCGCTTGCAGCTTGTGGGTGTTTGATATGATCATCACCTACTGCCGGCGTATTGACAATTCTTTAGAGTCCTACACAGAGGTTTCTTGGCTCAGGAAAAACGGAGTAGGGACACGTATGTGATATGTGCGGGACCGAGGATAATGCGATATGAGATACCGTATTCTATTCTCGTGATATTTGATATCAGCCGGGTCATCGGATCAAGTGTTCATTCGATGAATCGGTACGGATAAATATTAGTCGGTTATATGCGATATAGCCGGATTGTCGGATCAAGTGTTGATTCGATAATTTTGTAAGTCGATGTACAACACCCCACGACTTGCGGGGAGGCGGAAATATGAAAAACGATCTTGTTTTAATGCTAAACATCGACTAACCGCATGAATCGAAGCTAAACGATAACTAACAACAAACATAGAAGTTCTAAACTACTATGTAAAGGGATTATACCTAAAGAACCGTGTCCTTCGTCTTTACGAACTCCACCTCCTCCTCGGCCTTCTCCAAGTAGTAGACGATCCACCACGAGAGCTAAACTCCAAGCTTTGCCTCTAAACTTGAGGCAACTAGGTAACTTTAAGTGCTAATCAAAGTACTTAGATGAAATAGAGTATGGTTATGGATTAAGTAGTCTAACTAATCCTTGTACTCAACACATGAGAGGGGAGGATTAGGGTTTGAAGAGGGAGAGCTTGAGGAGAGAGAAGGTGAGAATAATCATGAAATGAGAAAATGAGTTATCATAATATATATCAAGCATTTTATTTTATCAAGAAAATAAAAGATAATGTTTTACAACCATGCTTGATAAATATCTAATGGTGATTCACATCCATGAGTCATTAAGCAATTATGAAGCATTAATGACATGGATGAATCATCCATATGACTCACTAATCTCATTTAATGTATATGCCACCTAAACCTCCTTAGTCACCATCTTCTAGAAGCTTCTCGCATAATTACGAGAACACCCCTCATATCCGTGAAAACACGGAAAAACTTTAGACTGTATAAATCCAATAACCGGATACTAGTAACTGGCTTAAACCAAAGCCGACTAGTAAAAACTGTCCGAAAGTCATACGTGCGTAAACACACGTATGCGTCCGAACCCTTGTCGTAAAACCATACGACCTCTATATCGTTTCGCCTGGAGTAGGGAAACTCTCTGCGTGGGACTCTAGAGACTCGACTACTATGCTGGCAGTGGGTTTAACCACAGACCGCAAGCGGCACTAGCTGTACGTAACGGTCCCCAGGTAGATGTCGATAAGAAGGCCGATGAGGAAACCCATCCGAACTCCTACTGAGTCTGATGTGACAATCTCTGTACAGTCCGGTCCGTTCGTCTAAGACTATCGCATATCGAGCCTAGGGGGGCGGCAAGCGTCAGTCCCCTAATAGCGGTATAAGTCGTGTCGGAGCGAAGCCCATTACACCCTGAGAAACTACTGGAACCTACCAGCAAATCTCGCTTGCCCTGGCCAGGGACTTTGCGTAATGGCTCTCTGACACAGCGCGATATCAACCCCCAATACCGGGAGAGACGAATCCTGTCTAACCGCCACTGCCTCCAAGTGCTCGGGACTGCACCCAACTGCTACCTGTTTGCAAGACTCCTTTGAGCCGTGGTAGGGTAGCAATCTAAGAACAGTGGGACACACTCGAGGCGAAGTAGCAGTGTCAAGTCTGCGGACTATGCTGTACTCATGTCACCTGGGAACTGTTCACTGACGACTGGTATAAAACCAACCAACAGTTCCCTGTGAGTCCTGTCCGGTGTACCCGTAACCTAATGAGCACCTGCATACTATCTCCAGTACGACGTACTGACGGCCGTGGGACAGACCATCTCCCCAACTGGGATGAGAAGCGTACACACTAGTCTACTCCGGAGTCATCGATGCCCTGTCTCGATAATCCAACGACTAGGGGCCTGAATAAGGATGTGCTTGTAGACTACCCAGCCCCCACTAGTGTGACTGCCATCACAACGCTGGTAGTCAAGCAAGATCCTAAGCGCTCTATCAATACGTATACTCACATATTAAGAAAGAAAAACCAAGTAGCATACTACCATGTTTAGCAAGACTGTTATATACATGTGAATATCCCAAGCTTCCATTAAGTAATATACAAACTAGTATGATACAATAATGGCCCCTAGGGCATATACACTAACAATCTCCCACTTGCACTAGGGCCATGTACTGGCATATCGAAGACCGATGATCTCGAGTAGCCTCTCGAACTGAATCTGAGGTAGGGCCTTCGTGAATGGATCAGCAATGTTCTCTTCAGAAGCAACTCTCCGAACCTCGATCTCCTGACGATCAATGATCTCCCTGATCAGGTGATACTGCCTTAAGATGTGTCTGGATTTCTGTTGGGACCTTGGTTCCTTCGCTAAAGCTATAGCTCCGTTGTTGTCGCAATACAGAGGTATTGGATCAACGATGGTAGGAACCACCTGAAGTTCTGTTAGGAACTTCTTCATCCAGACTGCTTCTTTTTCGGCATCGCAAGCAGCTATATACTCCGCTTCCATCGTTGAGTCAGCAACGGTGTCCTGCTTGGAGCTCTTCCAGCACACCGCCCCTCTATTGAGGGTAAAGACATAACCCGACATGGACTTGGAATCGTCCTTATCACTCTGGAAGCCGGAATCAGCAAAGGCCTCCAACCTGAGGTCTTTTCCGCCGTAAACCAAGAACATCTCTTTAGTCCTTCTCAGGTACTTGAGAATGTTCTTTACTGCTATCCAGTGCTTCTCCCCTGGGTCTGACTGATACCGGCTTACCACGCTCAGTGCGTAAGCTACATCTGGTCTGGTGCACAACATCGCATACATTATAGAGCCTACCGCAGAAGCGTAGGGTATAATAGACATGCGTTCCCTTTCCAAATCAGTCTTGGGAGACATCTCTTTGGAGAGGGTGATTCCGTGACAAGCCGGTAGATTACCGCGCTTAGAATCTTCCATACTGAATCTTTTCAGTACAGTGTCGATATACCTGGACTGCGAAAGTCCCAACATCCTCTTGGATCTATCACGATAGATCCGGATCCCCAGAATGTAAGAGGCATCACCCAGGTCTTTCATGGAGAACCTGTGTGACAAGAATCCTTTGACAGATTGTAGCATAGGAATGTCATTTCCTATCAATAGAATGTCATCTACGTACAAGATGAGGAATACGACACTTCTGGCTACAACTTTACTATATATGTATGGTTCATCTGGATTTTTGATAAAGTCATATTCTTTGACTGTCTCATCAAAACAGATGTTCCAACTCCGCGATGCCTGTTTTAGTCCATAAATGGACTTAAGCAGCTTGCATACTTTCCCGCTGCTCCCACTCTGATTGAAACCCTCTGGCTGATCCATATAGACGCACTCTTCTAAATTTCCATTCAGAAAAGCCGTCTTTACGTCCATCTGCCAGATTTCATAATCATGGAAGGCAGCAATAGCAAGAAGGACCCGAATGGATTTGAGCATAGCCACTGGAGAAAAAGTTTCGTCATAGTCCAAACTAGGTCTTTGACGAAAACCCTTTGCAACAAGTCTAGCCTTATAGGTTTCCACCTGTCCATCTACACCAATCTTTTTCTTGAAGATTCATTTGCATCCTATGGGTTTTACCCCATCTGGAGCAAATTCCAAAGTCCATACTTTGTTGGTGTACATGGACTCCATTTCGGTCCGCATTGCATCTAGCCATCGTACCGAGTCGCCGCTCTGGATGGCCTGCTGGAAGTCAGTAGGTTCATCATCATCTATGATGCAATCCTCTCTATCCCCATCTATGAGAAAACCGTAGTATCTCTCAGGCGGATGAGACGGCCTACTACTCCTGCGGAGGGGTGCGGGAATGTCCTGTTCTTCTTGAACTTCCGGTTCTACCAAACTTTCAGTAGCAGTTTGTGGTTCTGGAATTTCTTCCAGTTCTATTTCGCTCCCACTTGATTCCTTTTCTAAGAACTGATGTTCTAGAAAATGGGCATTACGAGAAACAAATACCTTTTGTTCCTCTGCGTAATAGAATAGATATCCCCTGGAGTTCTTTGGATATCCCACAAACTTACATTTTACTGATCGTGCCTCGAGCTTGTCCACATGCTGCTTTTTAACAAAAGCTGGACATCCCCAAATCTTTATATACTGTAGATGGGGTTTCTTCCCGCTCCATATCTGATATGGAGTGGTAGGCACAGTCTTGGTAGGTACCATGTTCAAAAGATATGCCGCTGATTCTAGCGCATAACCCCAGAAAGATCGCGGTAACTCAGCATTACTCATCATGGATCGTATCATATCCAATAGGGTTCGATTCCGTCTCTCCGATACACCGTTATGCTGTGGAGTGTATGGAGGAGTAAGCTGAGAGAGAACTCCTTTCTCTTTTAGGTAACCTAGGAACTCGGCACTCAAGTATTCACAACCTCGATCAGATCTAAGTGTCTTGATACTTTTGCCGGTTTGGTTTTCTACTTCATTCTTATACTCTTGGAATTTCTCAAAAGCCTCGGATTTATGTTTCATCAGATAAATGAATCCGTATCTTGAGTAATCATCCGTGAAAGTAATGAAATAGGAAAAACCACCTCTTGCATGCGTAAACATTGGACCACATACATCGCTGTGTATGAGTCCTAAGAGCTCGCTCGCTCTTACTCCTTGTCCAGTAAATGGAGTCTTTGTCATCTTTCCTTTGAGACAAGATTGACAAGTGTCATAAGTTTGATATTCGAACGAGTCCAAATATCCTTCTCTATGCAACTTAGTCAACCTTCTCTCATTGATGTGACCCAGTCTACAATGCCATAAGAAAGCTTTATTTAAATCTGGAGACTTTCTTTTTAGTGTGTTCTGGACATTGAAAATTTGGAGTTGGTTTAAAACATATATACCGTTATTTAGTGTACCGGACCCAATCAAACCATGATTAAGGTGGATGTTAACAACACCTCTTACAAACGTGAAATCATAACCTTTATTTGATAACAAGAAAACTGATATGATATTACACGTTAAGCTTGGTACAAAAAAACAGTTATGTAAAACCAAAATGTGTCCACTCGTCAATCCTAGGTGATAATCCCCGACGGACGCAGCTCCCACGCTAGCTCCGTTAGCAACCTTTAGGGTCATATCACCTTCCTTCAGCACTCTACGGTTTCTCAGTGCCTGAAATGAATTGCAAATATGAGATCCTGATCCGGTATCCAATACCCAGGAAGTAGAGTTGATCGACAGACAATTCTCAATTACAAACACATCTGAAGTCGAAGCCACAGCTTGCTTCGGTTCTTGGTTTTTGGCGTTCCACGCCTTGCAATCCTTCTTCCAGTGCCCTTTCCTGTGACAATGGAAGCACTCATCCTGGCCAACTACCGGTACCGCAAACTTTTTCTTTCCCTTCCCTCCCACCTTACTTACACCTCCTCTAGGTCTGGGGACGGCCTTCTTCTTCCTTCCTTTGGCCCTAGCCTTGGACCCGGAAGAAGATGCACCGCCAACAAACATAGCGGGTGTTTCCCTTGCCTTCTGCAAGGTGCCCTCTGCACTCCTTAACATGTTCAGGAGTTTCGGAAGTTCAACTTCTTTTCTTTGAATGTTGAAGTTCAGGATAAACCGGGCGTAGGTGGAAGGAAGGGACTGGAGAATAAGGTCTGTATAGAGCTCATTATCCAAAGTCGTCCCAAGGTCTGCGAGCTCTTCTATATAGCCGATCATCTTTAGGACATGTTCTCCTACTGATGACCCGACAGCCAACCTCGCTCGAAACAAGTTCTTAGAGGTCTCGTATCTTGCTATACGAGATTGCTCTCCATAAAGTTCCTTTGTATGGAGAAATATGGCATCTAGTTCCATATCCTCGTGCCTCCTCTGATGTTCATTGTTCATCGAGGCAAGCACGATGCACTTGGCTTTCGCGCAATCGAAATCCCAGGTTTTGCGGATTTCCTTATCCGCATTACTGGATTTGGGACCAGGGACAGCAAGTGCCGTAGCGGTGAGGACGTACCCCAATTTGTCATAGGTCAAAGCCATTTTGACATTCCGCAGCCAATCTTTATAGTTTGGCCCTGTCAGTATATTTTTCTCTAAAAGTAACTTAAGTCCAGTCATTTTCAGGGTCGCTGCAATTAGGAGAGAGAGAAGAAAACTCTTTAGCATGATGCTCTTGCAAGTTTAGAGTGGTTTTTAGTTTATCTAAACTGGATGGCTCCCACTGTTTCTCGAATCCTTCCTCAAACCATAAAAGAAGAATTAGCCAGGACTATTCTCACTGTAGAATTCTTGCTTAACCGTTCAGCCAGGCTAGTGTCGATACTTCGAGGGAGGTTTTCCAACGCTTTCGCGAAGTTCCTTAATTAAATAACCTCTTTTCTCTGGGGGCGTAACCCCGCTGACACTTTTCTTGACACCTACTTGGTTTATAGCATTGATCGTTAAGTGACGAATATCCTGATAAGTAGCATATACTCACAGTAGGATCGGGATCCAAATATCATCGTATGATAATGTTGAAGGAATGCTACCAACATTCATCAAACTCCAAATGGTATGCATCTCTTTGCAAATTTCAGTTTCTTTAGAAATTCCCGATATAAGTTTTTGCCCCATGCTCTTATGACCTTGGCGTTAGGTCAAAATGTCATAAGTCACATGTCAAGTTCTACCCATCATTATCTTGTCAATTTGAACCCATCCGTATATATCCTTGACGTTCGGCCAAAATGATAATACGACTGTCCCAAACTAACTCATCTATCTATGCAACAAATGAATATCCAGTAGCTACCAAACACTATGCCTTGGCGTTAGGTCAAAATGCATAGCTTGAATACTACTGAATACCCAGATGAAATGACGGAGGGCTACGAATGGTTTTGGCGAAACCGTGAACGTAGTGAACTTGATATAACCGAAGGAACCTGATAGCTTTTAAAAGGAGTGGTTAAAGCTCCGCATTTAAAAATATCTGTTTTAAAATTAACCGAGTGGTTTCTTTTAAATTGTTCCAACGATTAAACTTTTGGTTTATTTTCTTTGCATTATAAATAATGTGTCCCATCATTAACCTATCATTGCAGAAAACAACGAAAATACAACGTCCTCTTATGCCATCCGCATTCGCCACGGGGTCCCGTCATTACCCGTTAGGTTACTTAACTAACGACAGAGCGGGGGCTGGGCTAGCGCGGGTGTAAAACATAAGTGACGTCTAAATAGCTATCATATATAGATATTGTACATTCGTCAGACGCAATAATAGGCATTCCAGATCACAGATGAATTTTATTGGATTTGCAAGCAATCCGTGTTTGTTTTGAGCCTGCAACAAAAGACGGATTACACAGTTGTGATGAATAGCCATTACCCCATCCAAGACCCCAACGGGTACGGCAAACTACCCACCCGGCAGTTTGTGCACCCCACCTTGGGTCTGTCCTAGGAGCAAAAACAGTAAAATGAAATAATACAACGGTGGCTACAACCGCAACCTGGATGTGCCCCGCAAAATAATATTACAACAAATTACATTTACATCAAATGAATTAAATAATAACCCATTTTATAACCCCGGCTATACATCACAACAGTCCAACACAGTTCATATCCACAAACAGTAAAAACCATTACAGAAATGTGCAACCCCCTGCCAACCGACATACTAGCAGTTAGGGGAGGTTTACGAACACATTATACAAACACAGATATAATCCAACAAGCAAATACCGTATAATTTCGATCGATTAAACACATTTAATTTTGCTCCAATACTTCTCTGTAAATCTGAAACCTGAGCAAAAATTAAAAAATTCCAGAAAATACCAAATATCACAGAGAACCAACACAGGAAATTTGGGCTGGTGAATCGGCAACTCGGCGGCGGAATCGCGGCGGATCGGGGGGATTCGCCGCGGTTCCGCGGCGCTTTAGCCGATTCATGAGCCCAATTTTCTTGGGTGTTCTTCTACTATCATTTAAGGCTTTCTGAAGGTCCCTGAAAAATTTTTGGACCTCATTTAAAAATCGACAGAAACCATGATATCGGGGTTTTCCGGTTTTGGTTTTTTCCGTTCGAAATTCATACAATTTTGCAAGTGAGTTAATTATTGTTTAGCGAGGCTCTGATACTACTGTAAGTCGATGTACAACACCCCACGACTTGCGGGGAGGCGGAAATATGAAAAACGATCTTGTTTTAATGCTAAACATCGACTAACCGCATGAATCGAAGCTAAACGATAACTAACAACAAATATAGAAGTTCTAAACTACTATGTAAAGGGATTATACCTAAAGAACCGTGTCCTTCGTCTTTACGAACTCCACCTCCTTCTCGGCCTTCTCCAAGTAGTAGACGATCCACCACGAGAGCTAAACTCCAAGCTTTGCCTCTAAACTTGAGGCAACTAGGTATCTTTAAGTGCTAATCAAAGTACCTAGATGAAATAGAGTATGGTTATGGATTAAGTAGTCTAACTAATCCTTGTACTCAACACATGAGAGGGGAGGATTAGGGTTTGAAGAGGGAGAACTTGAGGAGAGAGAAGGTGAGAATAATCATGAAATGAGAAAATGAGTTATCATAATATATATCAAGCATTTTATTTTATCAAGAAAAGAAAAGATAATGTTTTATAACCATGCTTGATAAATATCTAATGGTGATTCACATCCATGAGTCATTAAGCAATTATGAAGTATTAATGACATGGATGAATCATCCATATGACTCACTAATCTCATTTAATGTATATGCCACCTAAACCTCCTTAGTCACCATCTTCTAGAAGCTTCTCGCACAATTACGAGAACGCCCCTCCTATCCGTGAAAACACGGAAAAACTTTAGACTGTATAAATCCAATAACCGGATACTAGTAACTGGCTTAAACCAAAGCCGACTAGTAAAAACTGTCCGAAAGTCATACGTGCGTAAACACACGTATGCGTCCGAACCCTTGTCGTAAAACCATACGACCTCTATATCGTTTCGCCTGGAGTAGGGAAACTCTCTGCTTGGGACTCTAGAGACTCGACTACTACGCTGGCAGTGGGTTTAACCACAGACCGCAAGCGGCACTAGCTGTACGTAACGGTCCCCAGGTAGATGTCGATAAGAAGGCCGATGAGGAAACCCATCCGAACTCCTACTGAGTCTGATGTGACAATCTCCGTACAGTCCGGTCCGTTCGTCTAAGACTATCGCATATCGGGCCTAGGGGGCGGCAAGCGTCAGTCCCCTAATAGAGGTATAAGTCGTGTCGGAGCGAAGCCCATTACACCCTGAGAAACTACTGGAACCTACCAGCAAATCTCGCTTGCCCTGGCCAGGGACTTTGCGTAATGGCTCTCTGACACAGCGCGATATCAACCCCCAATACCGGGAGAGACGAATCCTGTCTAACCGCCACTGCCTCCAAGTGCTCGGGACTGCACCCAACTGCTACCTGTTTGCACGACTCCTTTGAGCCGTGGTAGGGTAGCAATCTAAGAACAGTGGGACACACTCGAGGCGAAGTAGCAGTGTCAAGTCTGCGGACTATGCTGTACTCATGTCACGTGGGAACTGTTCACTGACGACTGGTATAAAACCAACCAACAGTTCCCTGTGAGTCATGTCCGGTGTACCCGTAACCTAACGAGCACCTGCATACTATCTCCAGTACGACGTACTGACGGCCGTGGGACAGACCATCTCCCCAACTGGGATGAGAAGCGTACACACTAGTCTACTCCGGAGTCATCGATGCCCTGTCTCGATAATCCAACGACTAGGGACCTGAATAAGGATGTGCTTGTAGACTACCCAGCCCCCACTAGTGTGACTACCATCACAACGCTGGTAGTCAAGCAAGATCCTAAGAGCTCTATCAATACGTATACTCACATATTAAGATAGAAAAACCAAGTAGCATACTACCATGTTTAGCAAGACTGTTATATACATGTGAATATCCCAAGCTTCCATTAAGTAATATACAAACTAGTATGATACAATAATGGCCCCTAGGGCATATACACTAACAAATTTAATGTATAATAATATATATGATATATTAAATTACATTATCTAATATTAGCTCACTAAAAGATTCTTTTTCTCACTCGGGTAATACATTGATATATATGCGATATATGTTAAATGTATTATTTTATTTTGTTATGATAAATATTATATATGTGATATATAATATTGTAACATGATATGATTACTAATGCAACATGTTTAGTAGAGATTAAACATGGTTAGGGTTTGATTAAGGTTAAACCTTTCTAAATGTTTCTAGAAGATTTCTTTTTGTTTTGTGCAAAGATATTTGTTTAGATATTTTTGCATGATATTTCTTAACCCAACCACACCCCTTAACCCTAGTTCAATCTCTACAAAGGTTACTCAACCATGGTTGCATAAATGATTATGATACTTTTTATTATTCATCACAAATGAATTCTATCATCTTCTTCCTTGAGTTATTCATTGAAAAAGCTTTCTAGCTTTTTCTAAGTGATGAAAAATATGTGAGAAATAGAAAATAAAAGAGAGCAAAAATCCTACTTCATCATTCTCATCTATCCTTGCCCTTTAGATGAGAGTGTTCACTTCATATTATGAGTGTTAGCTTGTGTTAATGAAACTTCAAGGTAGATCATCTTTGTATCGAAGATCGGAAGCAAGACTGCATATTTCTCTTCGTGGAACCTCTCGAGAGTCCGGAGCAAGATGATCGCAGCGAAGGGACTTCAACACGGAGCTTATGAAGTGAAGGACCAGATCTACAAAGGTTGTAATCTCTCTCACTTAGTATTAAAGTGTTTAACATGTTTGTTTTCGCCTAATCTCTAGTTTAAAGATCCGGCTTTGGGTTGTTCGGCACGGCTAAATTTTTAATCGGGCATGGTTGATGCCTCGTAGAACCTTGTGGCAGTGCCCAGCATCCTTACACATAGCACGAATACTAGGTGCTACTTATCTGAAATAACGAAGGGCTACGGCTGGTTTTTGGCAAAAAACATTTAACGTAATGAACTTGATTTCGTTGAAGTAAACTAGTGATTTCACAACGGGTGGTTTAAGCTCAATTTTGAAAACTTTTGATTTTGGTGAAAAACCGAGTAGTTTTGAAAAGAACCGAGTGGATTTGAAATTTGATTCCAACATCATCTTTTAGGTTTGTTTTCCTTGTATTAAACCTATAATGTGATCCCATCAATTAAGTTCCTATGCATCATAAAAATAACCAAAATAGAATGTACGTATATGCCACCAGCATTCGCCACGGGGTCTGGGGACTTCGCCGCAAGGTTACTTAACTTACGGCCGTGCATGGGCAGGGCTAGCACGGGTGCAAAACATATATAACATTTACATATATCATCAGAGAGACAGGTAATAAACATCGCATGCATGCGATAAAAAGATGGGATAGCGGATAAACTAGGAGCCTCATGTTTCGTTTGAGCCGCAAAAGAAAACCAACATTCTCCGGTCATGTGGATAACACAAACATCACCTAAAACAAAGACGCCTCTGAACGGGGTAAGCTACCCGTCAATTCTAGAAGTGAGACAACCGTCAATTCTAGACATGAGTGGACCACTCACCACTTCATGAAATCCGGTAATTTAAGAACTCCACCATGGCTCTAACCTAAACCCCTACAAATGCAGCGAATAGTCCTCGAATTCTAGAGTGAGGCGGCTCGAACTCATCACCATGAGACGACCAACTAACACACTCTAGAACCTGGCTTCTCGAGCACTTCTTTATGGGTTATCCTAATACAAGAATGAATGAATATACAATGGTAACACATGTTGGAGATAGTGCCCTCAGAGTCAATTATTGGATCACAGGCACGTGATTGCAATGATTGAGGGAGGACCTATCCCAGTAGGACAGTCGTAATCAAGATGATAGTATGCTATCTGGTTTATGTTGGAGATAGTGCCCTCATAGTCAATTATTGGATCGCAGGTACGTGATTGCAATGATTGCGGAGGACCTATCCCGGTAGCACAGTCTTACTCGAGATGATAGTATGCTATCTGGTTTGCCTTTATCAGTCGTGTACATGTTCAGGTGACTGATTGCATGTTACACTTTGATAGAGCCCTTAGGATCTTGCTTTACTACCAACAGTATGATGGCGATCATATACGTGAGAGTTGGGTAGTTTATATGCATATCCTTAATTGTAGTCCCTAGTCGTGGGAGTTTCGAGACAGGGCATCGATACTCCGGAGTAGACTAGTGTGTACAGTCGAGACCCCAACGAGGGGCGGTGGCCGGTCTCACAAGCCACTGGTGTCAGTTGGATCACCTAAGATGTATACAGGTGCTCATTGGGTTATGAGTACACCGGACAGGACTCGGCGGGAATCTGCTAGTTAGTACTATACCTATCGTCAGATAGCAGTTCCCTGGTGACATGTGTACAGGTTAGTTCATCGACCTGAGGTCGTCATTTGTCTCGTGTGAGTTCCCACTGTGCTTTGATTTCTACCCTACCACGGCTCAAAGGAGTCGTGCAAACAGGTAGTTTTTGGGTACAGTCCCGAGCCATATGGAGGCACGTGAGCGGATCGGCAGGGGATTCGTCTCTCCCGGTATTGGGGGCGAGGTCGTGCTGTGTCTAGGAGAGCCATTACACAAAGTCCATGGCCATGGCAGGAGATTTACTGGTAGGTACTCCAGTAGTATCTCAGGGTGTAATTGGGCTTCACTCCGACACGACTTATACTGCTATTGGGGGTCTGGCGTTTCTAGCCCCCTAGGCAGATATGCGATACTCATTGACGAACGGACCGGACTGTATATACATTGTCACTGTTAGGCTCAGTAGGGTTTTCCGGATGAGTGCGCTCATCGGCATCCCTTGAGGTCAGTCCGTGGGCAGCCGTTACGCATTGCTAGTGCCGCTGACGGTTTGTGGTTAAACCCACTGCCAGGGTGCTGACGAGTCATTAGAGTCCCCCACAGACAGTTTCCCTAGTTCGGGCGAAACGTTGTAGAGGCCGTATGGTTTTATGACAGGGTTCGGAAAATGCACGTGCGTTTACGCACGTGTCGATTTTCGGACAGATGATACTGGTCGGCTTTGGTTTAAGCCGGATCCGAGTATTATATTGAGTAGGTATAATATCTTTGTCTCAGTTGCATTTGTATTCGGTCGTAATACAAATGCGGGTATATTTATACAGTTTCGGGGTTGTCCTGAAATTCGTTTCAGGATCACTTTTGGAAGTTGCCAGTTTCCAGTTTTCTATCAGCCGTCTTTTAACATTCGGTTAAAGACGGATTTATCTTTTCTTCAGATATGGTGAGTCGGTGCTTCTAGAAGTTTCTAGAAGGTTCTAGATGATGACTAGGCTTCATGACTCATTAGTGCATTAATGGTTTTTTGATGACTAGCCTAATGACTCATGCTTTGTGATTAATTCCTTTTGGATTGCTTAAGATATTTTGAAGTGAGAAGCTTTTAGCTTATGGTCACCACTTGCTCCTACGGTCACCTCCCTCCATCATATAAAAGTGGCCGGCCTCCTCTCTCTCCTCACTCTCACTTGATGTTTCATTTTGACTAGAAAAGATTATGATAGTATTCGGGGTGTATGGAATTTTACAGTTCATTTCATTCCATCACCCGATTTCCACGGCAACTTCATTAACCGATCGTCCACGGATTTGGACGAAGTGAGACAAAGTCATCTACTCATTCTCTACATCATTCTTGGTCGTCTCTTTTAGCAAACTTGACGATCGAGTTGCCTCGAGTCAGAGGCGGGAGCCCGTTTAAAGAACCGATCATGTGGTGCCACCTCGACGAGGATATCGGAGATCGACGCGATCGGAGCAGCCGCAACGGAGCGTGGGATGATGGTTGAAGAACGAAGGACTCGGATCGTTCGGTATAACCATTCTACACTCTTTACAGTTTGTTAGTTTAGCAATAATGGCAGATCCGGGTTAAAGTATACGATAGCGCCAGTTTAAAAGTTTTGTTCCGCATTTTGGCGTCTGTAGACGGCCGGGGCGCTAACGTAGACTTACAGTGGTATCAGAGCCTAACCATTTTGCTATACTAACTTGTGCTAACGTGTTCAAAACTTCGATCGAACCGAAAAACCAAAATTGCAAAATTTCAACCCGACAGTTTCTGTTATTTTTAAATGGTCTCAAAATTTATTTCTGGATGTCTTAAAAATCCGTGCAGGCGTTTTTAAGAGCCACGACAAAATTTGGGGTCGTGATCCCTCCAAGCTGCCGCGGAAGGGCGGCCAAACCCATGGTTTGGCCGCTCATCCGCGGCCACGTGGGGAGCACGTGCTCCCAAATTTTGTCAGAATGTTCAGTGTTGGATTTTAGGGTTTTTGGTATATATCATTTTGGCCCAGGTTTTGTTACTGTTCACCAGTAAGCAGTGGGGCCCACTTTTTGATAATTGGTCTTTGGTCGATCGTAATTTAAACACGTTAGTTTACAGTGCTTACATTATATCTCCGACCGGGAATGTCATTTGATCGGTAAACCGCGTCTGATTGCTATAGTTCTTTTAGACGGGTTTGCGAACGTGACATTCGCGTTGATGTTCTGTGTTGTGCTGTGATGTTGCGGATTTGTCGTGGTGGATAGCAGTGTGCAATGATAGTACTGTTTGTGTTTATTTGTACATTTGATATTGCGGGGCGAGCATCCAACATGTGGACTGCCGTCACTGCCTGTTGTATAATATTCTTTTGGGGCACGACCAGGTTGCGGTCGATGTACCTATTGTACTATTTTACATTACTGTACTAGGTTTTACCCCGCGACGGAGTGCACGGATAGCCGGGTTCGGGAAAGCAACGGGTCCGCATCTCATGGCTTTGAGAGGCAGAGGGACCCCACTTCAGAATTGGCAGACTATTCGCCGCACTCGTAGGGGGTACAGGTTGACCCAAGGAGGGGTGCTCAATTTACCGGATTCCGTGAAGTGCCGGGTGTTCCATTCACTATGCTGTGGGGACTACCTCGCTTCAGGTTTTGGCGGGTAACTTGCCGCACCCGTAGGGGTCTAGGTTTCATTGCACAGGCTATCCACACGACAGGGGAACGTCGAGTTTCAGCAGCGGCTCTGTGAAACTCGGGGATCCCAGATATCTGTATTGTTCTGTGATGCTTATTACTTTTCTGTAATGTTGCATATTATCACGCCTGGAGCGATTATGTATATTGGCTTATATACTATTAGATGTTGTATATGTTTTACACCCGCGCTAGTCCAGTCCCCGCTCTGTCGTTAGTTAAGTAACCTAACGATTGATGACGGGACCCAGTGACGAATGCGGATGGCATATACGTACATTTTATTTTCGTTCTTTTCTGGTGTGATTTTATGATGGGACTGCGTTGATTCTGATCAACGCAAAGTAAAAACAAACCTGTATACAGTTGTTGGAACAATTTAAAAAGTGTTATTGCAAAGACGTTTCCTTTTGTTATGCATAGCGGTATTCAGTGGAATATCCTGCACCTCATTCGACGGGGCAAGGGCCGATATCCCTTCACCGGGACTGACCCCTTGGGCAGAAGTTTGCGTCAGCGTAATAACTTCACTATAGTCGATTACAAGTTGCTTTGCATAGCGGTATTCAGTGGAATATCCTGCACCTCATTCCACGAGGAAAGAGCCGAGATCCCTTTACCGGGAGTGACCTCTTTAGCAAAAGGTTTTCGCCACTATATTTTAAAAAGCTATCAGGTTCCTTCAGCGATATCAAGTTCACTACGCTAAAGGTTTTTCGCCAAAAACCAGCCGTAGCCCTCCGTCACTTCTTTTGGGTATTCAGTAGTATTCAAGCTATGTATTTTAGCCAAAGTTAAGGCATAGTGTTTGGTAGCTGCTGGGTATTCAATTGTTGCATAGATAGATGAGTTAGTTTGGGACAGTCGTTCTGCCGATTGGCCAAAGTCAGGGGCATGTGCGGGTGGGTTCAAATTGACAAGATAGTGACGGGTAGAACTTGGCATGTGACTTATGACATTTTGACCAAAGCCAAGGTTATAAGAGCATGGGGCAAAAATCATATCGGGAGTTTCTAAAGAAACTGAAACTTGCCAAGTATGCGCATACCATCTGGAGTATGAGTAACGTGGATGCATTCCATCACGTTATCATGCGATGAGAGTTGGATCCCGATTCCCACTGATGAGTTGGTTTACTCTTCGGGTGATCCCGATTGATTCTTCTTTAGGTTTGGAGGAGAATTTGACAGGACAGTGGGAGGTTTCCGGATTAGATAAAGTGATGACCATTCTGATCTAGGTTAGAGTGCACGCGGAGTGTTTCTTTTCTCTCTCTCTCTCTCTTTGGCAGCGACCTTTGACCGACCCTAGACTATGACTCAGTGACCAAGTTGACCAAACCTTCTTAGAATACTGGCTTTTGGATTGTCTGAGTTGCATAAGTCATTGCCACTCCTTCTTTTACCCTTTGAATTTCTCAGAACACCCGTATTACTACGGATATCCACTTCCATTGGATAGATCCATCGTATGGTTATATACGAACTCGAAGGGACTTCTTCGGGGATGGATCCAGGTTCAGGAGAAATAGAATTGGTTTATTCAGTTGTCTTTTATTATCACCTTCTCTCAGGTTGCGAGTGCTCCTTGGTTTAGGAGAGTACACCTATTACGCCTATTGGATAGTCTTATTCCAAACCATAGGCTGGTGCCGAAAGGTAGGGAATGAAGAAAACCAATTAGCCTAAGTAGGGTGTGCAGAAGGTAATATGTAAAGACAAAATAAAGGGATTAGAAAGAGGGCAAAGTAAATTGCGGCTGATATCATTCACGACCAAAACCGCGTACTTCATCGCCACTCCTATTTCACCTTTAAAAGAATAAGGTATTATTCAGTTGTCTTTTATCATCACCTTCTCTCGAGATGCGAGTACTCCTTGGTTTAGGAGGGTACACCTATTATGCTTACTGGATAGTCTTCTTCCAAACCATAGGCTGGTGCCGAACGGTAGGGAAGGAAGAAAACCATTTAGCCTAACGATGTTGTACAGAAGGTAACGACTAAAGACAAATAAAGGGATTTGGAGAGATGGCAATAAAATATACGGTTGAAGTCATGAATTGGATTATGGAAGAGGCATTGCTATGAATACCAGGATACCCCTACGAAACATTTTCATGTTTCAGTGCATTGTTAAAAGAAAAACTGTTTTTCCCGATTAGACACTTACTCCAAGGGTATGTATTTACCAGGTTTCATTCTCATATCTGTATGGTTTTACAGATGATGAGTGGGAGTAAGATATTGGGAATTAGGTGATCATCCTCATTATATCGGAATTCGTTGTAATTGGTGATAGTTGAGGAAATCGCCAGGGTACAGTTTTCCACCTACAACGCACAGGTTTTGAGTTGTTCAACTCAGCGGACTTATACAGAGTATTGTATGTTGTCCAGTGTCCATCAGGACAAAGGGGTAGGTCCTCGTACTATGTTCTGTTTACTTATAACTTCTCTAGTATTTAGACGAGTGTTTCGTAGAAATACAAGGTCTAAGTTTTGAGAAGTTGTGGGTATAAGAATAAAGTAGAGAACCAGGTATCACAAGTATCGGGATTCTTCAAAGAGATCGAAGATGTAGATTCTTGTGATTGGTATTCAGATGATAGTGATGGTTTTGAGAAACGTGTTTCTCTTTCAGGTTACTCATAATTGGATGGATTCCTAAGTTGAGTAATGCTGATTAGCCTCTTTCCATTAAGTTGATATGCACTGGAGACAGATGCATGGATTGAATATGGTTCCAATTAAATAAGTGCCAAAGTTTCTATATTGGATATAGAATGGATCGTACCTTAAAAGAAGTTAAGGTACGGGGAGTTGTCCAGCTTATGATTAAAACCAGACACTGGATAACTCAGGGCACGTCTCTGTAATGACTGTTTGTGGGTTGACCCTGGCTATGACGAGGGTTGATATTCTACCATTTGGAAGATCAATAGTGATATTGTTCTTGACTCGCCACAGTTTTAGTAAAAATGGATCTTTTTCAGAAAACAGTAGTGGGAGTATGGTAGAACTGGAAGTGATTCCAGAACCGCGAACGATTACGGAAAATTTAATAGGACCTATACATTCAATCAGGTTTGACATTCCAATAGCCACTCCGCAGGTATGATAGGTAACCTCAGACACCCGAGAGGTACTTCGGTAGGCTCAAGGACGGTGACAGGGAGGTTCTTATCTACCAAGACTTGACACTACTGTTGTTCTAGGATATGAGACCCGGTAGGAGGGTTGTCGTAGTCAGTGGGAGCAGCGGAAGCATAGTGGGCAAGATGCTTATATCTATTTATAGACTTGAGCAGTTATAGCGGAGATAGATCATCTAATTTTGATGTGACAGTCATGGGTTTGACTTCAATCAGAATAGGGGATGGATCAGTTAAGAAGGTAGTAGGATGTGATGTCATGGTATCTGGATGACATACACAGTGTAGGAAGTAAAATTCCTATACTACGATCGGTTGTACTGTGGTAGTCACACAGTTGTTTCTCCAGACAGGATATGGATATAATATTTGACATTTTGGTTTCTAGATCTATGGTTTTAGATCTGGATTTGGGTAGTTTCCCAATGTGGGTACTTTGACAGATATTCTAATGGTTTTTGGAATAGTTGACTCCTAGCATGGTAGTGTACCTGCAGGTGATGGAGTCACCCTCTCTAAAGGTGTCGTATAGACTAAAGGGGAGAGGGATGTGCATGATTGACAGATCACTTGCTTAGGCAATTGAGTCAATCATGAGATGTCAAGTACCACACCAGATGTTGTTTTTGCACTAGATGCAATAAGTTTGTATTAATCCAATCCTGGAGAAACATAGGGAAGCAGTTTTAGAACATTGGTACATGTTCTACGGATTTGATAACGGCAGCCTCTTTCGGGAGACGGTTATCATTCCAGGCTTCAAAGGTGACATGGATGACAGAGTGATTGTCAGAGTTTTTAGTTTTCCCTCTGACGAGGGACAGTATTATGGACAGGTGGTTCCAGAGGATACTGTGGGTGGCATGGTGCCGGATACTGATTAGGTTCAGTGATCCATACAGTCTAAGAAGTTTGGATATGGAGTTCATTTATGAACTAAGGTCCCATCAGATATCCAGACATATTCTAAGACAGGTACTACTCAATTCGGGAGATGGCTTTCTCCGCGAACTTGAGATTAAGAGAGATACAGAAAGAAACTTCTAGGCGGATCCACTCACCGAGGCTATTTCTCGAACACAATAGTTTTACAAACGGGCTTTGTGAACTGATTAGTAGAGGAGTTGGATGTTCGGTTTCACACGGGCTGTGAGTAGTCGACATCGCAATATTAGCCTTGAGTGCAAGTGGGAGATTGTTGGAGATAGTGCCCTCATAGTCAATTATTGGATCGCAGGTACGTGATTGCAATGATTGCGGAGGACCTATCCCGGTAGCACAGTCTTACTCGAGATGATAGTATGCTATCTGGTTTGCCTTTATCAGTCGTGTACATGTTCAGGTGACTGATTGCATGTTACACTTTGATAGAGCCCTTAGGATCTTGCTTTACTACCAACAGTATGATGGCGATCATATACGTGAGAGTTGGGTAGTTTATATGCATATCCTTAATTGTAGTCCCTAGTCGTGGGAGTTTCGAGACAGGGCATCGATACTCCGGAGTAGACTAGTGTGTACAGTCGAGACCCCGACGAGGGGCGGTGGCCGGTCTCACAAGCCACTGGTGTCAGTTGGATCACCTAAGATGTATACAGGTGCTCATTGGGTTATGAGTACACCGGACAGGACTCGGCGGGAATCTGCTAGTTAGTACTATACCTATCGTCAGATAGCAGTTCCCTGGTGACATGTGTACAGGTTAGTTCATCGACCTGAGGTCGTCATTTGTCTCGTGTGAGTTCCCACTGTGCTTTGATTTCCACCCTACCACGGCTCAAAGGAGTCGTGCAAACAGGTAGTTTTTGGGTACAGTCCCGAGCCATATGGAGGCACGTGAGCGGATCGGCAGGGGATTCGTCTCTCCCGGTATTGGGGGCGAGGTCGTGCTGTGTCTAGGAGAGCCATTACACAAAGTCCATGGCCATGGCAGGAGATTTACTGGTAGGTACTCCAGTAGTATCTCAGGGTGTAATTGGGCTTCACTCCGACACGACTTATACTGCTATTGGGGGTCTGGCGTTTCTAGCCCCCTAGGCAGATATGCGATACTCATTGACGAACGGACCGGACTGTATATACATTGTCACTGTTAGGCTCAGTAGGGTTTTCCGGATGAGTGCGCTCATCGGCATCCCTTGAGGTCAGTCCGTGGGCAGCCGTTACGCATTGCTAGTGCCGCTGACGGTTTGTGGTTAAACCCACTGCCAGGGTGCTGACGAGTCATTAGAGTCCCCCACAGACAGTTTCCCTAGTTCGGGCGAAACGTTGTAGAGGCCGTATGGTTTTATGACAGGGTTCGGAAAATGCACGTGCGTTTACGCACGTGTCGATTTTCGGACAGATGATACTGGTCGGCTTTGGTTTAAGCCGGATCCGAGTATTATATTGAGTAGGTATAATATCTTTGTCTCAGTTGCATTTGTATTCGGTCGTAATACAAATGCGGGTATATTTATACAGTTTCGGGGTTGTCCTGAAATTCGTTTCAGGATCACTTTTGGAAGTTGCCAGTTTCCAGTTTTCTATCAGCCGTCTTTTAACATTCGGTTAAAGACGGATTTATCTTTTCTTCAGATATGGTGAGTCGGTGCTTCTAGAAGTTTCTAGAAGGTTCTAGATGATGACTAGGCTTCATGACTCATTAGTGCATTAATGGTTTTTTGATGACTAGCCTAATGACTCATGCTTTGTGATTAATTCCTTTTGGATTGCTTAAGATATTTTGAAGTGAGAAGCTTTTAGCTTATGGTCACCACTTGCTCCTACGGTCACCTCCCTCCATCATATAAAAGTGGCCGGCCTCCTCTCTCTCCTCACTCTCACTTGATGTTTCATTTTGACTAGAAAAGATTATGATAGTATTCGGCGTGTATGGAATTTTACAGTTCATTTCATTCCATCACCCGATTTCCACGGCAACTTCATTAACCGATCGTCCACGGATTTGGACGAAGTGAGACAAAGTCATCTACTCATTCTCTACATCATTCTTGGTCGTCTCTTTTAGCAAACTTGACGATCGAGTTGCCTCGAGTCAGAGGCGGGAGCCCGTTTAAAGAACCGATCATGTGGTGCCACCTCGACGAGGATATCGGAGATCGACGCGATCGGAGCAGCCGCAACGGAGCGTGGGATGATGGTTGAAGAACGAAGGACTCGGATCGTTCGGTATAACCATTCTACACTCTTTACAGTTTGTTAGTTTAGCAATAATGGCAGATCCGGGTTAAAGTATACGATAGCGCCAGTTTAAAAGTTTTGTTCCGCATTTTGGCGTCTGTAGACGGCCGGGGCGCTAACGTAGACTTACAGTTTATCTTTATCATCGTGTACTGCTTAAGGTGACCTTACAGGTCACTATTGCGCGTTGATAGAGCCCCTAGGATTCTTGCTTGACTGCCAGCAGTATGAGGGCGATCATATACGTGGGAGCTGGAAGTCTATAAGCAAATCCTTAAAAGGTCCCTAGTCGTGGGAGTTTCGAGACAGGGCATCGATACTCCAGAGTAGACTAGTGTATACAGTCGAGACCCTGACGAGGGGCGGTGGCCGGTCTCACAAGCCACTGGTGTCAGTTGGTTCACCTAAGATGTATACAGGTGCTCATTGGGTTATGAGTACACCGGACAGGACTCGCCGGGACCATGCTAGTTGGTCATATACCTGACGTCAGATAGCAGTTCCCTGGTGACATGTGTACAGGTTAGTTCATCGACCTGAGAATCGTCATTTGTCTCGTGTGAGTTCCCACTGTACTTTGATTACTACCCTACCATGCTCAAAGGAGACGTGCAAACAGGTTTTAGTTGGGTACAGTCCCGAGCCACATGGAGGCAGTGAGCGGATCTTCAGGGGTTCGTCTCTCCCGGTATTGGGGGTGAGGCCGCGCTGTGTCTAGGAGAGCCCTTACACGAAGTCCTTGGCCAAGGCAGGAGATTTACTGGTAGGTATTCCAGCAGTATCTCAGGGTGTTCTGGGCTACGCTCCGACACAACTTGTACCGCTTTTGGGGGTCTGACTTTTACCAACCCCCTAGGCCCGCCATACGATGCTCATAGACGAACGGACCGGACTATACGGATATTGTCACTGACAGACTCAGTAGGGTATCAGGATGAGTTCGCTCATCGACGTCCCTTTTGGTCAATACCTGGTAGCCCGTCACGTATGGCTAATACCTCTGACGTGCTAGTGGTTAAATCCACAGCCAAAGTATTGACGAGTCTTTAGAGTCCCCCACAGACCGTTTTCTCAAGTTTCGGGCGAAACGTTGTAGAGGTCGTATGGAGATATGGCAGGGTTCGATCATATACGTGCGGTATTGCACGAATCATGATCGGACGGATAATACTAGAGGGCTTTGGTTTAAGCCGGATCCTAGTATTGTACAGTGTAGATTTGTCTCTTTGCATTTATATTCGGTCGCAATACAAATGCGGGTATGTATATACAGTCGCGGGGTTTTCCTGTAATTTATTACGGGATCATTTTTTTGGAGTTGCCAATTTGCTTTCCGTTTCGGCCATTTTCTTTTGTTTCTTTCATTAGCTGAAAATTGGTGGAGGAGGGCTTATTTGAAAATGTGCAAATAAGAATTGTGGAGGGTGGTCTTTCCATATTGTTGCTTCATGATGGTTGCACCATCATTTGACTTCTTCACTCATCATTGCTTGACTTTTGGAGTAATCTTGGTTGTTGATGATGAGATGGTTGATGGAGTGAAGACTTGGTTGTGATCATATTGTTTTTAATCATCACTCATTATTCATGCTTGTATGATAGCTTCCCCACTCTCTTGACTTTTCTCTCTCACTCCTTTCACCAAGTTTGGCCGGCCACTTCTAGGGTGGGGCTGTCCCAATTTTTTTGGGTGTGGGATTTCATCTCTTTTGGCTTGCAAAATTCATATAGCTCATCCTCCAAAAGTTCTTTTCTTCACCTCCACCATAAAGGCAACTTCTAGTAACCCTTGAGACAAAGAGCACTACACTATTCTACAGCAATTCTTGGGCACGTCGGCTCGCCAACTTCGTGCCCGAGTTGCCTCGGTCCAGAGGTGGGAGCCCGTAAAAGAACCCGGCGATGTGGTGCCCTTCCGATGAGGAGATGAAGACCGGAGATTCCGCGGGGAGATCGGGACAACGACGAGAAGACCGAAGGACACGGATCGCTCGGTATATCTCTCTACCCCTTCTGTAGTTAGCTAGGATTAGATTAATGGCCCGATCCGGGATTTTTGTGCGCGGTGGTGCCGGTTTACTAGTTTCGTAAAAGTATCGTTTCCGCATTTTGGCCTCGGATTGACGGCCGGGGCGCCGCCATGCACTTACACTGGTATCAGAGCTACGCCATTAACCTAGTCTAGTTTGGTCTAATGTGTTTACATTTTGGATCGAACAAGATTCGAAAACCCGCGATTTCAATGCATCAGTTCTCTGTCGAAATTTTTTTGGCTCGAAAATTTTTTCAGTGCATTGCAGAAATTTGTGCAGGGAAAGTTGAGAATTCTGTGAAAAAATGATAGCGTGATACTATAGCATCACCGCGGAACCGTGGCCAAACCCCTCTTCTGGCCGCGGTTCCGCCGTAGTACAGTGTCTTCACTGCACCATTTTTGCACAGAGCTCTTTAAACTTGGAAATGGGTTTGTTTGGGCCCAGATTTTCTTTGAGTGCTACAGTAGTGCTTGGGGCCCACTTCGGTAAATTTGATCAATCGAAAATTTTAAACATGTTAGTTCACAGTATTTACATTATATCTGCGACTGTGAATGTCACTTGATCGGTAAATCCTGTCTAACTGCTATAGCCCTTTTAGACGGATTTGCGAACGTGACATTCACATTGATGTTCTGTGTTGTGCTGTGATGTTGCGGATTGGTCGTGGGGGATAGCCTGGATGCAATGTTAGTACAGTTTGGTTATTTATGTACATTTGATATTGCGGGACGAGCGTCCGACATGTGGACTGCCGTCACTGCCTGTCTGTATATTATTCTTTTAGGGCACAACCGGGGTGAGGTCGATATACTCGTTGTATGTATATTTTACTTTCTGTACTAGGATTACCCCAAGGTGGGGTGCACGGATAGCCGGGTTCTAGAGGGCAACTGGCCCGCATTTCATGGCGTTAAGACGGAGGGGGCTTCACTCTAGAATTGGCGGGCTATTCGCCGCACCCGTAAGGTGTACAGGTTAACCCAGGAGGGGTGCCCAAGTTACCGGATTCCGTGAAGTGCTGGGTGGTCCATTCACGTTGCTGAAGGGGGCGGCCTCGCTTCAGGTTTTGGCGGGTAACTTACCGCTCCCGTAGGGGTCTAGGATTTCATTGCATAGGCTATCCACACGACCAGGGGAACGTCGGGTTTCAGTAGCGGCTCTGTGAAACCCGGGGATCCCAGATATCTGTATTGTTCTGTGATACTTATTACTTTTCTGTGATGTTGCATTTTATCACGCCTTGAGCGAATATTATATATTGATATATATACTAGTAGATGTTGTATATGTTTTGCATCCGCGCTAGTCCAGTCCCCGCTCTGTCGTTAGTTAAGTAACCTAACGGGACGGGACCCAGTGGCGAATGCGGATGGCATATACGTACATCATTATTTTCGTTCTTTATGGTGTGATCAATTGATGGGACTACATTGATTCGGATCAATGCAAGCTAAACAAACCTATTTGATGTTGTTGGAACAATTTTTCAAAAAGCTGTTATTGCAAGGGCGTTCTCTTTTGTTTTGCACAGTGGTATTCGGTTATGAATATCCAGCACCTCAGTCGACGAGGCAAGGGCCGAGATCCCTTCACCGGGAGTGACCCCTTGGACAGAAGTTTGCGTCAGGGCAATAACTTCACTATAGTCGTTTACTTTTGCTTTGCATCGTGGTATTCAGTTGGAATATCCTGCACCTCATTCTACGGGGAAAGAGCCGAGATCCCTTCACCGGGAGTGACCTCTTTAGCAAAGGTTTTCGCCACTATATTTTTATAAAAACTATCCAGTTCCTTCAACGATATCAAGTTCATTACGTTAAAGGTTTTCGTCAGAAACCATTCGTAGCCCTCCATCATTTCAGTTAAATATTCAGTAGTATTCAAGCTATGTATTTTGACCTCACGCCAAGGCATAGTGATTGGTAGCTGCCGGGTATTTATCTGTTGCATAGATAGAATGTGTTGGTTTGAGACAGTCGTATTGCCATTTTGGCCTACGTCAAGGGTAGGTACGGGTGGGTTCAAATTAACCTGGATAATGATGGGTAGAACTTGACATGTGACTTATGGTATTTTGACCTCACGCCAAGGTCATAAGGGCATGGGGCAAAAATCACATCGGGAGTTTCTAAAGAACTGAAACTTGCCAGATATGCGCATACCTTCTGGAGTGTGATAACGTGAGCGGATTCCGTCACGTTATCATGCGATGATAGTTGGATCCCGATTCCCACTGATGAGTTGGTTTACTCCTCGGGTGATCCCGACTAATTCTTCTTTCAGGTTTGGAGGAGAATTTGACGTTACAGTGGGAGGTTTCCTGATTAGATAAATTGGTAACCATTCTGATCTAGGTTAGAGTGCACGCTGAGTGTTTCTTTTCTCTCTCTCTTTGGCAGCGGCCATGACCCGACCTTAAGACTATGACTCAGTGACCAAAATTAACCGAACCTTCTTAAACACCGGCTTTTGGATTGTCAGAGTTGCAAACCTCATTGTCACTCCTACTTTTACCCTTTTCTCCAGGACACCCTGTATTACTACGAAAGTCCACTTCCATTGGACAAAACTATCGTATGGTTATATACGAACTCGAAGGAATTTATTCGAGGATGGTTTCCGGTTCTGGAGAAAACGAATAGGATTATTCAGTTGTCTTTTCCTTTTACCTTCTCTCAGGTTGCGAGTACTCCTTGGTTTAGGAGATAGTACACCTATTACGCAAATTGGATAGTCTTCTTCCAAACCATAGGCAGGTGCCGAACGGTAGGGAATGAAGAAAACCAATTAGCCTAACGATGGTGTACAGAAGGTATTAAGCAAAGACATATCAAGGGATTAGTAAGAGGGCAAAGTAAATTGCGACTGCTATTCACGACCAAACCAAGTATTTCATTACCACTCCCACTTCACCTTTGTATTTCTCCATGACACTCCGTATCACTACGAAGATTCACAGTTTATTGGATACTCCATCGTATGGTTATATACGAACTCGAAATGAACTTGTTCCAGTTCGGGGATGGATTCTGGTTCAGGAGAAATAGGAATAAGGTTTATTCGGGTGTCTTTTATCTTTACCTTCTCTCGCGTTGCGAGTGCTCTTAGGATTAGGACAGTACACCCATTATGCTTATTGGATAGTCTTCTTCCAAACCATAGGCTGGTGCCGAACGGTAGGGAAGGAAGAAAACCATTTAGCCTAAGAGGGTGTACAGAAGGTAATGACTAAAGACATATGAAGGGATGTGGAGATATGGCATAGAAATATACGGTTCAGTTGTGAATCTGGATAATGGAAGAGGCATTACTAAGAATACCAGGATACCCCTATGAAACATTTCAATGTTTCAGTTTCAC
This sequence comes from Agapanthus africanus, assembly GCA_030015575.1. Lineage (NCBI taxonomy): Eukaryota > Viridiplantae > Streptophyta > Magnoliopsida > Asparagales > Amaryllidaceae > Agapanthus > Agapanthus africanus. The sequence goes on along the minus strand of CM057339.1, from coordinate 690,048,450 downwards.
AGTGTACTGTTAATAGAAAACTGATTTCCCAATTAGACACTTGCTCCAGAGTATGTATTTACCAGGTATGATTCTCACATCTGTATGGTTTTACAGATGATGAGTGGGAGTAAGTTATTGGGAATTAGGTGATCATCCTCATTATATCGGAATTCGTTGTAATTGGTGATATTTGAGGAAATCACCTGGGTTGTTTGCCGGACGGCAAATATTTGGTTTTGAATATCCGCTGTTATGCACCAATTTCAAATTGATACATCATATGTCTATTTTTATAGAGTGAGATATACCTTTTTGAAATTGTGTCTATGACATTTACCTATATCAGTGGATGGTTAGGTAAGGAGCATTAAACAGCGGTGTAATTCTTCTTAACCATAAGTACAGTTTTCAACCTACGACACATAGGGAATGAGTTATTAGACTCAAGGGACTTATACAGAGTATTGTATGTTGTCCAGCGTCCATGAGGACATAGGGGTTGGTTCTCGTACTATATTCGGTTTACTTATGACTTCTCTAGTTTTTAGATAGGTGTTTCGTGGAAACACAGGGTCCGAATTTTGAAAAGTTATAGGTATATGAATAAAGTAGAGAACCAGGTGTTGCAAGTATCGGGATTCTTCAAGGTGATCGAAGATGTAGATACTTGTGTAGGGTATTTAGTTGATAGTAATGATTAAGAGAACTTGCTTCTCTTTCAGATTACTCATAATTGGAAGCACTCCTAAGTTGAGTAATGTTGATTGGCCTCTCTCCATTTAGTTGACATGCACTGGAGACGGCTGCATGATTTGAATCTGGTTCAATTAAATAAGTGCCTCTGGTTCTATATTGGATATAGAACAGTTCATATCTTAACGATGTTAAGGTACGGGGAGTTGTCCGGCTTATGCTTAAAACCAGACTCTGGATAACTCAAGGCGCGTTTCTGTAATGGCTGTTTGTGGGTTGACCCAGGTTATGACGAGGGTTGACTTTCTACCATCTGGAAGATCAATAGTGATATTGTTCTAAACTCGCCACAGTTTTAAGTAAAATGGATTTTTTCAGAAAACAGTGGTGGGAGTATGGTAGAACTGGAAGTGATTCCAGAACCGCAAACGATTACTGAAAATTTGATAAGAACCTAAAGATTCAATCTAATTTGACATTCTATTGGCCACTCCGCAGATTTGGTGGGTAACCTCAGGCACCCGAGAGGTACTCCGGTAGCCTCAAGGACGGTGACAGGGAGGTTCTTGTTTACCCAAAATTTCCATTGCTGTTGTTCCAGACTGTGAGACCCGGCAGGAGGATGAGTATAGCGTCGTTCTAAACTAGCTTTAGAAGTGTACGTCTATATGACTCTGCCAGAGGGTTGTCGTAGTCAGTGGGAGCAGTGGGAGCAGTGGGAGCAGCGGAAGCATAGTGGACAAGTGGCTTATGTCTATTTATAGACTTAAGCAGATATAGCGGAGATAGATCATATATTTCTGATGTGGCAGTCATAGGTTTGACTTCACCAGAATAGGGGATGGATCTGTTAAGAAGGTAGTAGGGTGTGACGTCCTGGTACTTGGATGACATACACAGAGTAGGAAGTGAAGTTCCTATACTACGATCGGTTATATTTTGGTTGTCACACAGTGGTTTCTCCATAAAGGACATGGATTTCATATCAAACATTCTGGTTACTAGATCTATAGATCTAGATTTGGGTGGTTTCCCAATCAGGGTACTTAGGCAGCATTCTAAAAGTATTTAGAATGGACGACTCCTGGCACGGTAGTGTACCTGCAGGTGATGGAGTCACCCTCTCTAAAGGTATCTTACTGACTAAAGGGGAGAGGGATGTGCATGATAGGCAGATCACTTGCTCAGGCAATTGAGTCAATCATGAGATGTCAAGTACCACACCAGATATTGTTTTTGCACGAGATGCAATAAGTTGATATTAATCCAATCCTGGAGAAATATTCGGAAGCAGTTTTAGAACATAAGTGGATGTTCTAGGGATATGATAACAAAAGCCTCATTCGGGAGACAGTTATCATTCCAGGCTTCCAAGGTGACCTGGATGACAGAGTGACTGTCAGAGTTATAGTTTTCCCTCTGACGAGAGGCAGTATTTTGGACAGGTGGTCCAGGTGGATACTGAGGGAGGCATGGTGCAGGATACTGATTAAGTTCAGTTAACGATACAGTCTAAGAAGTTTGGATTTGGAGTTCATTTATGAACTAGGTCCCATCAGATATCCAGACACATTCTAAGACAGGTATTGCTCATTTCGGGAGATGGCTTTCTCCGCGAACTTGAGATATAGAGAGATATAGAAAGAAACATCAGAGCGGATCCACTCACTGAGGCTATTCCTCGAACGCGTTAGTTTCGCAAACGGGTTTTGTGAGACTGATTAGTAGAGGAGTTGGGTGTTCGGTATCACACGGGCTGTGAGTATGCGACATCGCAATAATTAGCCTTGAGTGCAAGTGGGAGATTGTTGGAGATAGTGCCCTCAGAGTCAATTATTGGATCACAGGCACGTGATTGCACTGATTGAGGGAGGACCTATCCCAGTAGGACAGTCTTACGCAAGATGATAGTATGCTATCTGGTTTATCTTTATCATCGTGTACTATTTTAGGTGACCTTGCAGGTCACTATTGCGCGTTGATAGAGCCCCTAGGATTCTTGCTTGACTGCCAGCAGTATGAGGGCGATCATATACGTGGGAGCTGGTAGTCTATAAGCAAATCCTTAAAAGGTCCTTAGTCGTGGGAGTTTCGAGACAGGGCATCGATACTCCAGAGTAGACTAGTGTATACAGTCGAGACCCCGACGAGGGCCGGTGGCCGGTCTTACAAGCTACTGGTGTCAGTTGGTTCACCTAAGATGTATACAGGTGCTCATTGGGTTATGAGTACACCGGACAGGACTCGCCGGGAACATGCTAGTTGGTCATATACCTGACGTCAGATAGCAGTTCCCTGGTGACATGTGTACAGGTTAGTTCATCGACCTGAGAATCGTCATTTGTCTCGTGTGAGTTCCCATTGTACTTTGATTACTACCCTACCACGCTCAAAGGAGACGTGCAAACAGGTTTTAGTTGGGTACAGTCCCGAGCCACATGGAGGCAGTGAGCGGATCTTCAGGGGTTCGTCTCTCCCGGTATTGGGGGTGAGGTCGCGTTGTGTCTAGGAGAGCCCTTACACGAAGTCCTTGGCCAAGGCAGGAGATTTACTGGTAGGTATTCCAGTAGTATCTCAGGGTGTTCTGGGCTACGCTCCGACACGACTTGTACCGCTTTTGGGGGTCTGACTTTTACCAACCCCCTAGGCCCGCCATGCGATGCTCATAGACAAATGGACCGGACTGTACGGATATGTCACTGACAGGCTCAGTAGGGTGTCAGGATGAGTTCGCTCATCTACGTCCCTTTTGGTCAATACCTGGTAGCCTGTCACGTATGGCTAATACCTCGGACGTGCTAGTGGTTAAATCCACAGCCAAAGTATTGACGAGTCTTTAGAGTCCCCCACAGACCGTTTTCTCAAGTTTCGGGCGAAACGCTGTAGAGGCCGTATGGAGATATGGCAGGGTTCGATCATATACGTGCGGTATTGCACGAATCATGATCGGACGGATAATACTAGAGGGCTTTGGTTTAAGCCGGATCCTAGTATTGTACAGTGTAGATTTGTCTCTTTGCATTTGTATTCGGTCGCAATACAAATGCGGGTATGTATATACAGTCGCGGGGTTTTCCTGTAATTTATTACGGGATCAGTTTTTTGGAGTTGCCAGTTTGCTTTCCGTTTCGGCCATTTTCTTTTGTTTCTTTCATTGGCTGAAAATTGGTGGAGGAGGGCTTATTTGCAAATGTGCAAATAAGCATTGTGGAGGGTGGTCTTTGCATATTGTTGATTCATGATGGTTGCACCATCATTTGACTTCTTCACTCATCATTGCTTGACTTTTGGAGTAATCATGGTTGTTGATGATGAGATGGTTGATGGAGTGAAGACTTGATTGTGATCATATTGTTTTTAATCATCACCCATTATTCATGCTTGTATGATAGCTTCCCCACTCTTTTGACTTTTCTCTCTCACTCCTTTCACCAAGTTTGGCCGACCACTTCTAGGGTGGGGTTGTCCCAATTTTTTTGGGTGTGGGATTTCATCTCTTTTGGCTTGCAAAATTCATATAGCTCCTCCTCCAAAAATTCTTTTCTTCACCTCCACCATAAAGGCAACTTCTAGTAACCCCTTGAGACAAAGAGCACTACACTATTCTACAGCAATTCTTGGGCACGTCGGCTCGCCAACTTCGTGCCCGAGTTGCCTCGGTCCAGAGGTGGGAGCCCGTAAAAGAACCCGGCGATGTGGTGCCCTTCCGACGAGAAGACGAAGACCGGAGATTCCGCGGGGAGATCGGGACGACGACGAGAAGACCGAAGGACACGGATCGCTCGGTATATCTCTCTACCCCTTCTGTAGTTAGCTAGGATTAGATTAATGGCCCGATCCGGGATTTTTGTGCGCGGTGGTGCCGGTTTACTAGTTTCGTAAAAGTATTGTTTCCGCATTTTGGCTTCGGATTGACGGCCGGGGCGCCGCCATGCACTTACAACACCAACCTCAACCCGGTTGTGTTCCAATAAAACAATATACATGAAGCGGAAACGACGACCACTATCTGGTTGTTCGTCCCGAATAACAAATATACATTCAATTCTACGATGATGGGTTATCCACCATAACTATCCGTCTAATCCATCACAAGATATATAACAGCACAAGCAAGTGCTTTCAAACCTGTCTAATCGGCTTATAGCAATTAGACGATGTTTACAAACACATATACCAAGATACAAACTTAAACAATGTTAAAATTTCGACCGAAAACAGTCACAAAATGCCCGTATGCACAAATAGTACAAAACAAAATCTTGGACAAAAAGATGTATACCAAAAATCTAGTTTCTACAATTCTAAGCAATTGACAATTTGGGGATACACAGAGAAAATTGGGCCGCTAACCTCGGCCAAAACTTGGCCAATATTTATCTGTTTTTTCTCGAATTTTATGCCAAGTTTTCTTTCTTAAAAATTAGTTTACTGATATATACAAAAAAAATTCAGGTTCTGTTTTAAAATGGACAGAAACTTGGAATTCAAAACTAAATACTGGTAAATTTTCGGTCTCAAAACTAAAATATCGTCTAATCAAGTTCTAGTGTTTGGTTTGGCTCTGATACCATGTTAGTAGACGCTCGTGCCCGTGCCACTAACTTGCGACCAATGCGGAATACAAAACGAAAAATTTTTAATCAAGAGCACGAACTCTACGACCTAGAATCCAAACACTAAACTAGTGAACACTAGAAGGAGTTTAACTACTTGATTAGTAATTATAACCTTTGTAGTCGTGTCCTTCGTCTTCTATGTCACTTCTTTAGCTCCTAGGTCGTCGAGAACGAGCTTGGGAGTCGGTCTTTCTTGTCGAAGATGATCCACCTGAAGAAACATAAACCTAGGCTCTGAGTTCACACAAAAACAACAAAGTGAAGCAACTAGTGATCAAAACTTGCTAAGAATTGATCACTAGGATGTAGTAGTGGCTAATCTATAAGTGTTCGCTCATTTTCTTTTTCCTTTCTCTACTTATAAAAAATCAAGAGAGGAGGAAGAAGAAGCTTAAGGATGAGTGTGAAGAAAACAAGTATAGCTACTCAAAAATCCATCATCATTTTCTTTTTCTTTCTTTTCTTTTTAAAGTGTGAAGTGGGTGGAATTGTGACTCACATGTGTGAGTCACAAGTCCACGCTCTTCCATTTTGTTCAAGAAAGAATGAGAAGAAAATGCAAGCCATGTCATATGCACGCGCGCACACACATATATATATATCCATATACTAATACAAGTATATGCTACAAATACAAACACGAATACCGTATTTGTATAAAATACGAATATTCGTATTCGTATAAAATACGAATATTCGTATTCGTATAAAATATGAATATACGTATTTGTATCAAGACACGAATACACGTATTTATACAAATACCCGTATTCGTATAAAAACCATATTTTGTCAAAATACGAACACTGAAAAGAGAGATACTAAAAAGAGATATATATTACTCACATTTTATCCAAATGTGATAATCTAGCTATCTTTCAAACCGGTTAATATTAACAAAATGTCCGATTAAAAGTGTGTGTACAAAAACACGTGTTTTAATCGAATCTAAGTACGTATCAAAATACGTACACTATATCGTTTCGCCTGAGCTGGGAAACCCTTTGTGTGGGACTCTAAAGACTCGACAATATACTGACAATGGGTTTAACCACAAGTACGTCAGCGGCACTAGCTGTATGTAATGGCTACCCAGGTATTGAACAAAATGAGGGTCGACAAGCAAACACGTCTGTATCCCTACTAAGCCTGAAAGCGACAGTCTCCGTACAGTCCGATCTGTTCGTCTAAAAGTATCACATATCGGGTCTAGAGATGGATAAATTTAGACCTCTAATAACGCGATAAGTTGTGTTGGTGTGAAGCCTATCACCCACTGAGAAACTACTGATCCAAATCAGTAATTCTTGTCCATCTTGGCCAAGGATTTCTAGTGATGGTCACCCGTGCACTACGCAACATCTACCCCTAACACCAGGAGAGATGAATTCCTGATAATTCGCTCACTGCCTCCATGTGGCTCGGGACTGTACCCAACTAAAATCTGTTTGCACGATTCAGTAAAGCTGTGGTATGGTAGTAATCAAAGTACAGTAGGAACTCACACGAGATAAATGACGATCTCAGGTCGACAGACTAAGCTGTACTCATATCACCAGAGAACTGCTATCTGAAAATAGGTATAATACCATCTAGCATGTTTTCGGCGAGTCCTTCCAGTGTAACTCATAACCCAATAAGCACTTGTATATAATCTTTGGTGACTAATTAACATCAATGGTTGTGAGACCGGCCATCGCCCCTCGTCGGGGTCAAGAATCGTATACACTAGTCTACTCTGGAATATTGATGCCCAGTCTCGATATTTCCACGACTAGGGAAATTTAAGGATTTGCTTATAGACTACTAAGTTCTCACAAGTGTGATCCCCGCAATAATCCTGGTAGTCAAGAAAAAGTCCTATGGGCTCTATCAACATGTAATAGTGACCCGTAATACCATATAATACATATACATGATGATAAAGTCAAAGCAGATAGCATACTATCATCTCGAGTAAAATTGTTCTACCCGTATAGGTCTTCTTTCAATCATCATAATCGCCTTCCTGCCATTACAATAATTGCCTTGAGGGCACTATAACCAACATAGTACGTGGAGATTGACATAGCTACCGAAAGGAAAAAGGGCTATTGGATGCAAGTGGGTATTCAGGAAAAAGGAAAACAGGCAATACAAGACACGTTTAGTTATGAAGGATTTTGCTCAGAAGGAGGGGGTTGACTACAACGAGATTTTCTTGCCGGTAGTCAAGCATACGTCTATTCGAGTGTTGTTGGCGAAGGTAGCTACTCAAGATTTATAGTTGGAGCAAATGGATGCGAAAATGGTATTTCTGTATGGTAAGTTGGAAGAGAAGATCTTCATGAAGCAACCTGAAGGATTTATAGAGCCCGGTAAGGAGGATCATGTATGTGAGTTCAATCGGCCTTTATATGGATTGAAGCAGTCTCTCAGACAGTGGTACAAGCGTTTCGATTCTTTCATAAGGAAGACCAACTAGTTGAGATGTGAGTATAACAGCTGCATGTACTCGAAGCGGCTTAAGAATGGGTCATCGATATATCTACTCGTTTATGTCGATGACATGTTGATCGTGGCTAAGAGTGTGGCGAAAATAAAGGCGTTCAAAGCTTCATTGAGTGCATAATTTGATATGAAGAATTTAGGTGAAGCAAGGAAAATTCTTGGGATGGAAATTATTCGAGACAGGAAGGATGGAAAGCTGTGGCTATCCCAAGTCAGATATATTGAGAAAGTATTGGAGAGATTCAACATGAAGGACTCAAAACAGATGAGCACCTCTATCGCTGATCATTTCAATCTATCATTCAAAGAGTGTCCAAAATCAGCGAAGGAGAAGGAAAAGATGTCTTGAGTACCATATGCAAGTGCAGTTAGATTTTTTATGTACGCTATGATATGCACAAGTCCAGACATATCCTATGCGGTAAGTCTGGTTAGCCGGTACATGTTAAATCCAAGAAAGTTTCATTGGGAAGTTGTAAAGTGGATACTTTGATATCTAAAAGGATCTAAAGACTTCGGTTTATTCTTTCATAAGTCCGAAAATAAATCGAGCCAGTTGCAAGGATACATATATGCGGATTACGCTGAGGACTTGGACAAGTGAAGATCTCTTACAGGCTATATATATACAGTTGCAAAATCTCCTATCGGTTAGAAGTCGATACTTCAGGATACCGTGGCTCTCTTAACGACGGAGGCAGAATACATAGCGGCGGTGGAACCATCTAAGAAGGCCTTTGTGGTTAAAATGCCTAGTTGGCGAGTTCGGGTTCGATAAAGGACCAGTTCCTTTGTTTTGTGGCAGTCAAAAAGCCATTCACTTTGCAAAGAATCAAGTATACCACAGTCAAACTAAGCATATCAATGTGCGGTATCACAAGATAAGGGAGTGGGCTGAGAAGGAGATCGATTTGATAAAGATCGATACTAAGATAAACCCGACGGGCATGCTGACAAAGGTCAATTTTACGGAGAAGTTCAAGACAGCCTTGGCTTCTATTCAAATACTCAAATATGAGAAAGGGCGATCTCGGTAGGAGGGTCACAACAGTTTCTCGGTTCTGGTTAAAAACTGTGACAGCATCAGTTTCACAATTCAAGAAAACGATTGTGCCAGCAGGGGAAAACGGAGAGAACAATTAAGAATACAAGATGAAGGAAACAAATTTTCAAGGTTTTATTTAGATTTAAACTAAGGTAGAGATTGTTAAGATTAGTTTAAATTTAAATTGTTAGTTATTATAAATAGAATTAAGATAAATCTCTTATTTAAATATAGATTTAGATAACAGAAAATATTCTTATAGATAAATATTTTATTTAAGTATAGATTTAGATTTAAATTTAAATAAGAGATAATATTTCATTAGATAAGGATAAAGTTGATTTATATTAATTCTAATATAAGTGGGAGAATGTTTATTCTATACTTTAAATAGAAAGGTGCTCTCATCAAGGAAAAATATTGACTTGATCATAAGGTTCAAGGGAGGCGAGAGACGACTCCATAAGGAGTCAAGGCGGTCATTAAAGAATGGTTTTGATCATAAAGTTTAAGGAAGACGAAACGGCGGCTCCATAAGAGATCAAAACGATCATAAGATGAATTTGTAGAAGAAAGAGATTTCGTTGGAGATCATAAGGAGAGGGTTTTTTGTAATCTTCTGTAAGTTGTTTTTTTTCTCAAATTCTAATAAAGTCCTCCCATTTTCCCCAATCTATTGTGTTATTTATTTCTGCAGTTTGCATATGGTATTTTTTGTTATTCATAAAGGGATTTAGGTTTATAGATCCATAAGCTTTTCTGCTGCGTCACCGATTAATCTTGTGGCAACAACAGAAGAAGTCCTATGAGTACTGGCTCAACAGGATGCCTGCCATGCTCAATGGTGTAGCTCTGAGGTTCATATATTCTCCAAAAAGAAATATTGCCAGACTTTCCGCCACCAGCAAGTATAGAACAGTTGGTTTTAATATTCGAGCAATCAACTCCAGATATCTGTAATGTTGGTGACCAGGAATTAATAAGGGATGGCAATAATGCACTGCGAGAAGCATACTGCCGTGGAGCTATCAACTGTGGAGAATCATTTTCTGTTCTATCTGGTTGTTGACTTGCAAATTTCTGCAAAGAACATTGATTGGTGTTATTCATCAAGAATCCATAGAAGTTGCCGTCTAATCCAGAAATTAAACATACAACGCAATTAGTGAGAACATTCTCATAGATATGGCTAAGATGTAAGCATCCATTCGATGGTGTAACTTATACATTATAAAGTAAGGTTGGAAGGAAAAAGAAAATAGAAGACCTCAGCGGAAGAACCTTGCTTGACACTGGAGCATGGATTTAGAGCTGCACTCGCACTCCTGATCCTTTCGATGTTTTTCTTGGTAGGTGCTCTTGCACTTGCAGTGATTTTGGCCTTTTTGCCGGGTTGAGGTTCGTGATACTCGTCATCTGTGCTTTGACTTTGGGGGTCGACATTTTCACCATTTGGCAGCTCCTCTCGAAGAAATTCAACATAGTAGTTTTCCTGAATTCTGTTTGAAACAAAAAAAAAAAAAAGGAATCCAAGTGGGGAAATGTTTCACACATATGCAAACATGACAAAGGCAGTAGAGCATCTACTTAATACTTCAAAATATTAATATAAATTTCTCCCAAAAATATATTTAAATTTTAAACTAAGGTTTAAAATCTCGGTGTTTGAGGGTCGTTTTTGGGATCTGAATTGACCATATCGTCCGTCTCGGATTGGAAATATCGAATTTTCTATCTCTTGACAAATTTTTATTTAAAATAAGTAATTTTTTTAAATAAGAATTAAAATTTTGGCAAATTCTTTAGCAACGAATGATGTCTAAAATGGTTGTTTAAATACTAAATATAATAACTATAATCCTTTTTGATATATTTATAGTAAATGATGATGTCGAATAAACTATAATTCAATAATCTATTGATAAACCCATTAACCCTTAAATACACTTCATACTAGAACCCTACAAATAAAATGGGAGGGCCAATATAGCTCGGTATCAGCAGGTATCAATATATGAACTCGGACGTCCATTTTTTTTTATCAAAATAGACCGTCTCGGATCGGGATCGGCGGAGATTTCAAACCATGATTTAAACAAGTATCTAAACAATACACGTAGAAGGAAACAATTTTACATTGAGGGGAAAAAGAGCAATGCCATAGTAGTAATGGCAATTGGCAAGACACTCGGTTGTTTAATACATCATAGTAAAGCAATTTATCGAAGCATAAGGGTGACAAGTAGGGGCTGACAAAAGAATATACCTTCTACCTGAACCTCTATTTTTCTATGTGTAGGAAGCTTGCTAGACACGGAATCTTCCAGGCCTGTTGCGATAAATACGATCACGAAAACAAAACAAACGACATAGAGAAGAAACAAAACCACAGGCAAATAGAAAATACGAGAACTTACTAATTAGACGAAAACGAAGCTTTATTAATAACCAAAAGTGGAGGAGTACAAACGGTGGACGAATACAAATCCCCCACACAAATAGTTCTCTCTCAAAAAACTATCTCAAAGGCATCCCCAATCTCTAGGGTTACAAAATACTACAATTTTATATAGTATACTAGAGATAAATCTAAATAACTAGAGATAAACCTAAGTAACTAATTTTCTAACTAATAAATATCCACCTTACTTGTAGACAAGTCTGAATCTGCTATCTCTTGCCTTATAGATAAATCTGAATCTGTGAGAAATCAATAGGGATCGGAATGGGACGTACACAACAAATCTCCATCTTGCCTCACATTCCCACAAAACTCCTCCATCAAAATTAATGATAGCTCCACCTTCACCACAAAACCCCTAAAGGGCTCAATGAGTGCGTCACATTCCAATTAAGTTCAAACAATATTCAAACTTAACAACCGAAAGAGACTTCATCACCATGTCGGCCAGATTGTCCGTTGTGCCAACCTTCTTCAAACAATCTCTTCTTTCTCAACGACTTCCTGCACGAACCAGTACCTTACGTCAATGTACTTCGTCCTGTCATGATGCATCTGGTCCTTCGTCAAGTGAATCGCGTTTTGACTATCACAATAGACTATTATGATATCCTTTTGAATACCAAGTTCCGAAAATAGTCCCTTAAACAAGATTGCTTCCTTAACGGCCCTAACAACAGTCATATACTCCGCCTCCGTCGTAAACAACGCTACCAAAGACTGTAACGAAGCATGCCAGTTGATGGCACATTCTCCCAAAAAGAATACATAACCAGTGATCGACTTTCATCTGTCGAGATCACCCATATAATCGGAATCGCTGAATCCAACTAAACAGTCGTTGTTCCTTCCAAATACCAACCCCATATCAGACGTACCTCGCAGGTACCATAATATCCATTTCACTGCCTACCAATGGCCCTCATCAGGAGAAGCCATATAGCCACTAACAACACTAACAGCGTGCGAAATGTCGGGTCGTGTACAAACCATGGCATATATAACGCTACCCACCGCACTCGCATATGGAATATTCAACATATATCTAATCTCATCCTCTATTTGTGGTGATGAACGAGCTGAAAATTTGAAACGAGCTGCCAATGGAGTACTTACAGATTTAGCGTCAGCCATGCTTAAACGTTCCAAAACTTTCTCAACATATCATTGTTGAGACAAGTATAGCTTTCCTCCTTTGCGATCTCGCCTGATCTCCATACCAAGTATCTTCTTGGCCGCTCCCAAATCCTTGGTCTCAAACTTGCCTTTCAACCGTTCCTTCAAAATCTTAATATCAACCATATATTTTACTGCTATCAACATATCATCAACATAAACTAGCAAATATGTGAAAGAACTATCGGCGAGCTTCTTCGAATATACACAATAGTCGCCCATACTTCTCGTAAACCCTAGTTTTTCATGAAGGAGTTGAACTTCTTATGCCAACGTCTTGGTGACTGCTTCAAACCATAGAGAGACTTCTCTATCAAGCAAACATGGTCTTCTTTACCTTCGACTTCGAAACCTTCAGGCTATTGCATATAGATTTTCCCTACCAAATCACCGTGCAAGAATGTGGTCTTCATATCGAGCTGCTCAAGCTCCAAATCTTGCATAGCTACCAAACCGAGCAAGACACGCATAGAGGTGTGTTTAACAATCGGAGAAAATATCTCAGTGAAGTCAACTCTTTGCACCTGCGAATAGCCTTTAGCAACCAATTGTTGGTTATAGTGCCCTCAAGGCAATTATTGTAATCGCAGGCGGGCAATTATGATGATTGAGAGAGAACCTATACAGGTAGAACAGTCTTACTCGATATGATAGTATGCTATCTGGTTCATCTCTATCATGTACATGTATAATGTGGTATTAAATATCACTATTACATGTTGATAGAGCTCATAGGATTCTTACTTGACTACCAGGGTTATTGTGGCGATCACACTTGTGAGAACTGGGTAGTCTATAAGAAAACCCTTAAATGTCCCTAGTCATGAGAATATCGAGACCGAGTATCGATATTCTAGAGTAGACTAGTGTATACGCTTCTTGACCCTGACAAGGGGCGATGGCCAGTCTTACAGCCATTGATGTCAGTTAGTCACCAAAGATAATATACAGGTGCTCACTGGAGGTGAGTACACTGAAAGGACTCGCCGGGAACATACTAGATGGTATTATACCTATTGTCAGATAGTAGTTCTCAGGTGACATGAGTACAGGTTAGTCTGTCGGCCTGAGATCGTTATTTGTTTCGTGTGAGTTCCCATTGTGCTTTGATTAATACCTAACCACGGCTCAAAGAAGTCGTGTAAACAAGTTTTAGTTGGGTACAATTCCGAGCCACAAAGAGGCAGTGAGCGGATCGTCGGGGATTCGTCTCTCCCGGTATTGGGGGTAGATGTCGCGCTGTGCACGGATGACCATCACCAGAAATCCTTGGCCAAGGTGGATGAGAATTACTGATTTGGATCAGTAGTTTCTCAGTAGGTAATGAGCTTCACACTGACACAAAATATTGTGTTATTAGGGGGTCTGACTTTATCTACCTCCTAGACCCGGTATGCGATACTCTTAGACGAATAGACCGGATTATACGGAGATTGTCACAGACAGGCTCACTAGGGGTACGGATGTGTTTGCTTGTCAGCCTTCCTTTCGTTCAATACCTGGGTAGCCGTTACATATAGCTAGTGCCGCTGACGTGCTTGTGGTTCAACCCACTTCCAACATATTAACGAGTATTTAGAGTCCCACACAGGGGGTTTTCCCGGTTCAAACGAAATGATGTAGTGGTTGTATATTGATACGTGTAGGGTTCCTATTAAATAAGTGTACTAGCTACATGGATTTTAATAGGGCGGATGATAATACTAGCCGGCTTAGGATTAAGCCGGATTATTAAATCAAGTGCTGATTTAATAATTTATATATGTATTTTGATATGTATATTCTAGTATTATGTTTATTGTATTTTTCGATCTCTTGGGTATTCGTATTTTGATACGAATACGGGCATGTATTTGCGGGGATGTATTTTTGTATACATACAAAAATACTTCTAGAAGGTTGACACCACATATTGTTTTTTCCATTTGATTTTTAATGGAAATGAGGTGGCATGCAAGGTGGTAAGGTGGCAAGGGGTGAGGTGAGAAGGATGGCAAATGAATTGATTAATTCATTTGTCATCACTATTCAAGCATTGTAGGAATCTTTATTTGAAAAATTCTTTTATCAAAAACCAAAAATCCTATGCTTGAATTTAAGAAAAGCTCTCATTTTCTCACCTATGACACTTTCTTCTCTTGCTCTCGCTCTTGAGCTCATCCTTCATCATTTTATTCTACCCTATTATATGATGAGAATCAAGAAGAAAAATGAGATGGAAAAATACAAGAACACTACAATACATCCTAAGCAACCGGCAACCTAGAATCTTTAGTTACTTCATTTTGATGAAGTTGAAGTTTGGACTTGGTTCTCTCGGGTGGATCATTTTCGGTGAAGGAAGACCAACTTGGAAGCGCATCCGGAGCTCTTGAGAGCTAGCTAGAGTCAACAACATTGTTGCTCTTGAAGAAATCTTGAGGATGTGAGTATTCTACACATAATAAATTAGTATAGCTCACTAGGTTTTTTGTTTACAAGTTCTAGCTTTCTTTAGTTTTAATTCATGGTTTTGGAACTTTAACATCCTAGAAATTTTTTAAAATCCATGTTACTATCTTCTAAAATTAGTTTGCTAATGTGCTTAAATCTCCAACAGTTGTATCAGAGCCAGGCTAAAGGCTAGACTTGTTTGCACAAATTTAGAGTTTCGATCGACGGAATTTTCCGATTCACAATTTCATTTTAGTGATTGCTGTTCGGATTTTCAAAGGTGCTTAAAAAAAATTCTAAGACCCTTAAAAATATATGCATGTTATTTATGGTCTCTGGAAAAAATTTGGAGGCTTGAAGACAAAATTTGGGCTATAAACTGCCACCAAATGGGGCTTTTTGGGGCTAATTAGTGGCCAAATTTTGGTTTAGGCCTCCAAATTTTTTCCAGTGGTCCAGCACTTGGAATTGTGATTTTTGGGATATTTGGTTTTGATCCAGATTTGTTTATATACTGGTTTGTACTTAGGGCCAATGCAGAAAGTTTTAATCAATCGAAATTTTAAATTCGTGGTTTTCTGTGCACTTGTTTCTGCGACCGTGCATATCATAGCGCGGTATAATCCGACTGGTTGCTATATGTACAATCAGACGGGTTTACGAACATGACATTCATATTGATGTTCTATGTAACTATGTTGATTATGGTTATGTTGGATTTGCCGCGATGGATAGTCCGGTGTATATAGTAATTGATGTATTCTCTATGACGTAATGTATATTCATATTGCGTGTCGAGCGTCCAATATGTGGACTACCGTCACTGCGGCTTGTATATTATTCTTTAGGGCGCATCCTGGTTGCGGATGTAGTCACCGTTATATATTCAGGTTTTCATTACATGCACTAGGATTATCCCGTGGTGGAGTGCTCAAGTAGCCGAGTTTTAGAGGGCAACGGGCCTCCATCGCATGATGTTGAGACCGGGATGCCTTACTCTAGAATTGGTGGGCTATTTGCCACACTCGTATGGGTATAGGATTGACCCGTGGAGGGGTGCCCAAATCACCGGATTTTAGAAGTGTTGGGTGGCCCACTCACTTCGTTAATTGGGGTTACCTTATTTCCGGGATTGGCGGGTGGTTTGCCGCATTCGTAGGGGTCTAGGATCCGATACTACGGGCTATCCACACGACCGAGAAAATTGCATTTCATATTTGGCTCCATTGAAATGTACTTTTCCTAAATTATCCGCATTTCCATACCGTGTTTGCTTCTGCTGTGATATTGCTTGATATCAAGCGTGAGACGAATATTTGTATATAGTATATATATATATATATATATAGTTGACGCTATATATGTTTTGCATTCGCGCTAGTCATGTTCTCGTCCTGTTGTAAGTTAAGTAACTTTACGGTGAAGACCCGGGACCCTGTGGCGAATGCGGATGTCATATATGTGCGTGCCTATTTTCGTTTCGTTCTGGCATAATATGATTAATTAATAGGACTGCATTAATTCTAATTAATGCAAGTAAAACAAACCTAAATGATGTCGGAACCAATTTTAAAACTACTCGGTTTTCTTCAAAACCATAGTTATACTCTTTTGCTTTGCATAGAGGTATTCGGTTAGGAATATCCTGCACCTCATTCTATGAGGAAAGAGCCTTGATCCCTTCACGGGGAGTTCATTTTGAAGCAAAGATTTATGTTACTAGTTTTAAAAGCGGAGTCTAAACCACTCCTTTTCAAAACTACTTGGTTCCTTCAACGATATCAAATTCGTTACATTAAAGGTTTTTTCGCCAAAAACCAGCTGTAGCCCTTTGTTATCTCCAACGAGTATTATTTGTATTCGTGTTACATATGTTGGCCTTTGTCAAAGCGTAGTGTGAGGTAGCTAAGTAATATCTCGTTTGTAACATATTATGTGATAAACTAGGACAATTCGCACAGCTATGTTGGCCTTTGTCAAGGGTTTGTGCGGGTGGGTCTAGAGAAATCATGATGCTAACGGGTTGAACTTGACTAGCGACTTATGATATGTTGGTCTTTGTCAAGGTTATAAACCGTTAGGGGTAAAAACCATATCAGGAGTTTCAAATATAAGGGAAACTTGCAAGGTTTGCGCATACTTTCTGAAGTGTGGTAATTTTAGTCGACTTCCGTCAAGGTTATCACACAATGATAGTTAGGTCCCGATTCCCACTGATGAGTAAGTATTACACCTCAGGAGATTTTCACTTCACAATTAGCTAACCTATTAGGTGTTTAGAAAGTATTAACGAGGCTACGCCTCTGCGGAAACGGGATTATTTAACTAGGTCCGTGCGAAAGCACAGGGGAACTCCCTCGGAGTACCAACACTGACCTAGCTGAACCGTTAGCGAACTTGTAAGGTGGATATGATCCCGACTAGTTCTCCTTTTAGGATTTGAAGGAAAATTCGAGAAAACAGTAGGAGTCATCCTGATTAGATAAAGTGATTAACCAATCTAATCTGGGTTAAAGTGCACGCTGGGTGTTTCTTTTCTCTCTCTGGTTTGCGACCATGACTTACCTTAAACTAAAACTCATGAACCAAGTTAACCAAATCTTCTTACACATTTTGGCTTTTGGATTGTCATAATTCACGAAAAAGTTGCATATATCTCTACCATTCCTACTTCCTCTTTGAATTTCTTCAGAACACTCGGTATCACTACGAAAATCCATATTTCTTAGGTATGCCATCGTATAGTTACATACGAACTCGAAGAAACTTGTTTCAGTTCAAGGATGGATTCCGGTTCTGGAGAAATTGAATAGGATTATTCGGTTGTCTTTTCTCTTTATCTTCTCTCAAGTTGCGAGAGCTCCTAGTATTAGGAGAGTACATATATCACGCTTATTGGATAGTCTTCTTCCAAATCTTATGCAGGTGTTGAAAGGTAGGAAAGAAGAAAACCAATTAGCCTAAGTATAGTGTATAGAAGGTAAGAAGTAAAGACATATGAAGGGATTGGAGCAAGGACAAAGAAAATTGCTACTGTCATGGATCTGGATAATGGAAGAGGTATTACTAGGAATACCCTGCCACCCCCTCGAAACATTTTCATATTTCAGTTTTATTACGGTGTTAATTGAAAGCTACTTTCCCAATTAGATTCTGACTCCAGGGTATGTATTTACCAAACTTGATTCTCACATCTGTATGGCGTTACAGATGTTGAATGGGAGTAGAATATTAGGAATTGGGGGGACCACATTATAGACTCTCGGGCTGAATCCGAGACGTGCAGCTAAGCAGTAAACAGGTAACATGTACAGACAAATGATGTCGGCAGCATCATTCTGGGGCTAGCCGGCCCGTAAAGACTGATCAGTATAAGCATCGAACTGTTGAGTTACAAGTCAGGTTTCATTATTGATTTCCCCTTACCCCCAAAGTTTTGTGTTCAAGTCAGGTATTTATGATATGAATCTAATGCTAACACAGGATCAAGCAGGTACAAATCTTGTCTATGTAGACAATAAGTCACGTCTGTCAGGACAACAAGTCAGGATTGTTGGCATTAACAATAAGATCCAAGTATCAAGTCTGGTAGGCTGTCGTGAACATGTCATGTAATATATATTAACCCAATAGATGCCAAATGTAAAACCGTAATCAATATCGAAATACTATTAATGCCAGGATGTATATGTATCTATCTGTAATAGCCATTACATGTCTATTCCTATGTATGATGCAGTCTAGATAACATATTGAATTAATATAGTAGTATGATAACGTTGTGACGTTCCGACATGCAACTAGATAAACTATTATCAGTAAGGATACAGACGAATACTGAAAAACGGTAAATCGGTAATTTCTGCTGAATATTAAACAAATGCACTATAATTTATCAAATAGATATTGATATAATAATATAGCATGTTGCAAGTTTAGAATTTGCTTGATCGGATCTCACGTCGAGATACGGATATCACGTTCCGACGTCGAAATAATGTCGCGATGCAAAACTTGCGTGCGCAGGACTGGACCTAGCTGAGCAGTGATATAACATGGTGATTGGGTTGGACAACGACGGTGAATAGGTCGTCCGGATCATCGGCGACGCGTGCAACTCCGGCAAGACGGCTGGTAAATCAAGAAAAGAAAGAAAGAAAGAAAAGAAGAAAGAAGAAGAAGAAGAAGAAGAAAGGTTTGCTGGGGTGGCAAGGACAAAGGAATGGTGGCGAGGTGTCGGGGGTTGACGACGATGAGATGCTACCGTCGGTGAGGTGGCTGTGAGTTTGGTGATCGGGGAGGAAGTGCAGGGTGGTCGCTGGGGTTTTTGTTTTGGGGTTGTCAGGGAGAGAAGGTGAGGAGGAGGAGGAGATGCTTGTAGTGAGGGTAATGACGAGGGGCGAGGACGAGGGCGAACAGCGGCAAGGGTTGTCGGCGGGGTGTTGTGTTTCTTGGATCGTGAAAGTTGGTGCAGGCGATGCTCAGGATGTCGGGAATAAGAAAAGGAGAGGAGGTGGAGGTGGTGGTGACGACGACGAGGGCGGTGATGGTGAGGACGAGGTCGAGAGTGAACGGCGGTGACGACGGAGTAGGTTAGGGTTTTTCTGGATTCACGTTTCATGAGCAGAAGAGAGGAAAAGAGAAAGAGATGAGGTTATTAGGTTTTGTTTAATACACACACACACACACTTAGAGATATAGAAAGAGAGAAACAGAGAGAAAGGCTGATAGAGATGTGTGGGAAGGAGAGAGAGAGATAAAGATTATATATGTTAGTTTAATTAATATATTATTGTAACATTTCAGAAATATAAAATATTATTTTTGGAATTTAAATAATAAAATAATAAATTTCACGAAAACTATACGAGTATGGATTTGAGTTTTTGTAGAATGGTATAATTATATACATACAATTTGGAAAAAAATAATTGGAATGTTAATATGAATTATTAATTATAAAAGCATTTATTTGATTTGGACATTTTATAAATTATTATACAATTATTTATATACAAGTTTAATGTTAAACTTGATTAATATTTCCTAATTATGCATTAAACTAAGTTAATTGTTAAAACCATGTTTATATATCATGACATGCAACATTTCATGTAGTAACATTTGTTTATATTTATTATCATGGTTTCATTTTTTTATATGCTTTTAATTTGTTTTGTTTTTTTCTAAAAGAAAAGAAATTATAATGAGGGGGGACAAGGAAGCATGGTTGAAGGGGGGAGAGCCATCTACTATTTGAGTCGAGTTCTCTTGGGGGCATAAAATAACTACCCCCTATCAAAAAACACTGCCTGGTGTTAATCTTCGCGATAACGAAGCTTCGGCATTATGCTTTGGCGCATGAGGTCCACTTCATATCAAAAGTGGATCCTCTCAAATATTTGATGTCAAGAGCCATATTAACAGGAAAGCTTGCTAAATGGGCCCTCCTCTTAATGGAATTCTCGATAACATACCGACCTCTCAAGGCAGTGAAAGGCCAGGCCATCGCCGACTTCCTTGCTGAGCATCCGATACCTGCCGATTCACCCCTAAATTGCGAATTGCCAGAAGAGCACGCGTTTGACATGATCAACAAGGAGAGAGGAGGGAGTGATACCCGATGGGAACTCTACTTCGATGGGGAATCTTCCATGAAAAAGTGAAAGCACAACTCCCCCATAATCAAATCTGGGGTAGGCCTCATCTTCATGACTCCACAAGGAGGGATAATGCGCTTTGCCTTTTCCTTAACAGAGCCAAAGACAAACAATGAAGTGGAATATGAAGCTTTGATAGCAGGTCTTGAGATCGCTGTCGACATGGGAATCGAAAACCTCCTCATATACGGAGACTCCCAGCTGGTCGTTAGTCAAGTAAACGTCGACTATCAAACGTGTAAACCAGAGTTGGTAAAGTACGGTGAGAGAGTGAAACAATTGCTGACTCAAACCCCTTCCTACGCCCTGGAAAGCATACCGCGTGGATGCATTGGCCAAACTCGTTAAAGAACTGGCTGATGAAAACCTTGATGACGTAAGGATCGTTGTACAAAGCCGTCGGGTTCTTGCACCAGCGGAAATATCTCCGGAGTTGTCTGAAGAAAAGGATGCAACCAAGCAAACAACCTTACAAATAGAAGATCAAGAAAAGGCTAAGGATTGGAGAGAAGTCTTTATAGACTACTTCAAATCCCGTCGAACACCTGAAGATGCATCCTCAAGACACCAGCTCATGAAACGAGCTGTCTTTCGCCTTCGTCAATGACACTCTATATAAGAGATTGTTCAACTCTCTGTGACTGAGATGCCTGGGACCGGAAGAAGCAATGAGAGTCGTCCAAGAAACTCACGACGGACTTTGCGGTTCTTATCAAGCCGGGCCAAAAATGAAGCTGGAGATCAAAAGAATGGGCTACTATTAACCCATGATGATTCAGGACTGCCTCGAATACGCGAAGCAGTGCACTCGTGTCAAATTCATGGAGACTTCATCCACCAGCATCCAAACCCGCTACACCCAACAGTGGCTAGCCGGCCGTTCGAAATGTGGGGAATCGACATAATTGGGCCTATCGAACCAGCGTCATCCAAAGGACATCGGTTCATATTGGCGACAACTGATTACTTCTCCAAGTGGGCAGAAGCCATACCGCTAAGAGAAGTGAAGACGGGGAACATCCTCCATTTCTTCAAGACACACGTCATCTATCGGTTCGGCACTCCGCGATGGATTATCTCCGATAACGGGCCGGCCTACAGGAGTCACAAGATCAGCCGCTTCGCACAGCAGCATAATATAGACTGGAGATACTCTTCGGTCTATAATCCCCGAGCTAACGGTCTAGCTGAGGCTTTCAACAAGACCTTGACGAAGATCATAAAGAAGACGGTGTCCAAAAATAAAAAGGACTGGCACGAAAGACTGCATGAAGCTCTCTGGGCGTATCGGACTACGTTCAAAACGGCTACGAGTGCAACGCCATTCGCATTGGTATTCGGCACAGAAGCGGTACTCCCCCTCGAGATGGAGCTTCCCTCTCTGCGAGTGGCGGTTTATTACGAGCTAACAGACGAAGAGAACGGTCATCTTCGGCTTGAGGAGCTCGACGCCCTCGATGAAACTCGTCTCATGGCGCAGCGAAACCTAGAAGCTTACAAAGTAAGGATGACGCGCTCATATGAAAGACTGATTAGGACGAGAACATTCCGCCAAGGCGAACTCGTGCTTGTTGTCAAAAGACCTATGATCCCCAATCGTGCCAAACGAGGGAAATTCGAGCCAAACTATGAGGGCCCGTACATCATAAACAAAGTCTACCAAGGTGGGGGCTTACCTGCTCATGGATATGCATGGCGAAAGACCCTTTCGGCCAATAAACGGCCGATTCCTGAAAAAATACTACGCTTGACGAGTCACGGCCCAGATCAATAATAGATGACGATGCCTATGTCCGCTCGCTATCTTCTTGAGTCATAACTCCAAAAGTAGTACCCAACAGTACTCCGTATCAAACATGGAGAACAATGGACCGAGATGTCCTTAAACTAACAGTGGATCGAGATGTCCTTAAACTAACAACAGACCGAGATGTCCTTAAACTAACAGCGGACCGAAACGTCCCTAAACTAGCAATGGACTGCAATGTCCTGAAACTAGCTCCGGACGGTAACATCCTTAAACTACTACGAACCGCAGCATCCTTAGGCTAATGCGGCAAAATAAATAAATAAATAATATAAAAAAATGGCACGTCCATAAGCGAAATGGGCATGGATGAAAACCCAAAAGGGCTCCGTAGGTAAAAACAGCAGGGCTACCGGCGAGTTTGTGAAAACCCGAAAGGGCACAAACTCGTTAAAAAAATCATCATGCACACTTGCAAGATCCTCTCGACCTTGTAAGGAGAAAATACCTGCGTGAGATCCTTACGACTCACAAAGGAGCAACACACCACGATTCCTAAGGAGAAATTACACTTACGAGATCCTCATGACTCGTAAGGAGAATCCCCTTATAAGACCCTCATAGCTCATAAGATTCAAAAGCCTTAAGCTACAGGGATCTGAACCTGTTCTTAAGCCATCACATTCCCCCAGATTTCCCTTGTATACAATCGGTTCAATATTGACCCTTGTATACAATCCACGGGCATAAATAAACGCCTCCCCCACCAAGTTCCACCAATGGCGTGAAATTCCCCTATTTGGCGAACGACACTTGTAAGTCCTCTCGACTTATAAGGAGAAAACACTCTTGTAAGATCCTTACGACTTATGAACATACACTTAGGAATCCTCACGATTTCTAAGGAAAAATTACGCCTACGAGATCCTCACGACTCATAGGAAGAGACACCTTCATGAGACCCCTACGGCTTATGAAGTCAAAAGCCTTAGTCGACAGGATCTTAACCCTGTTTGCTAAGCCACCTTTGTTCCGATCGACAAAGGCAAATGATGATTCGCTCCTGGCAATATCCCAGTTGTAGCGATGCTGATGCTAAAATTAGTATCAGATCCCAAGTTCCATACCCACAGAAAAATGTCAGCGAGCCATAAATGCATATGAAAGAGCCGAAATGATAGGGCAACTTGCAACAAAATCAGCAAGTAAAATATATGCATACAAAAATAGCCGAAATGATTGGACAACTCGCAATAAAAAGCAGCGAGTAAAAACAAAAATAGCCGAAATGATTGGGCATCGCGAAAAATAGCCGAAATGATTGGGCAGTCACGACTTTCGCGATATAAAAAGCTGAAATGATAGAGCGTCGTGGAAGAAAATAAAAAAATGAAAGAATGAAACTTTTGCCCTACAGGCAAGTCCATACTGACCCCTGTATACAATCCATGGGAATAAACGAAAAGGGAACCACATTTCCCCACCGGACTCTTTCAAACGGAGAGTCAGATCTCAACGGCAACATCTACAGCCTAGAGATCAACAACGACGTTCATCCTTGTTCCAGCAGGATACGGACACGACATCACCAATCGGAACTACGGCGCAATCCCCAGTTCCAAGACTCTACGATTCACAGACAACCTAAAGTCAACCCCAACACCACAGAAAGTGGAGTATGTCAACCCTGACACCACAGAAAATGGAGTACGTCAACCCTGCCACCACAGAAAGTGGAGTACGTCAACTCTGACACCACAGAAAGCGGAGCACGTCAATCCTGACACCGCAGAAAGTAGAGTACGTCAACCCTGACACCGTAGAAAACGGAGTACGTCAACCCCGACATCGCAGAAAGCGGAGAACGTCGATCCTGACACCACAGAAAGTGGAGTACGTCAAACCTGACACCGCAGAAAGTGGAGTAAGTCAATCCTGACACCACGAAAAACAAAGTACGTCAACCCTGACACCACATAAAGTGGAGTATGTCAACCCTGACACTGCAGAAAGTGGAGTAAGTCAATCCTGACACCACAAAAAGTGGAGTACGTCAACCCTGACACCACAGAAAGTGGAGTACGTCAACTCTGACACCACAGAAAGCGGAGCACGTCAATCCTGACACCGCAGAAAATGGAGTACGTCAACTCTGACACTGTAGAAAATGGAGTACGTCAACCCCGACATCGCAGAAAGCGAAGCACGTCAATCCTGACACAACATAAAGTGGAGTACGTCAACCCTGACACCGCAGAAAGTAGAGTACGTCAACCCTGACACCATAGAAAACGGAGTACGTCAACCCTGACACCACAAGAAACGGAGTACGTCAACCCCGACACCACAGAAAACGGAGCACGTCAACCCTGACACCACAGAAAGTGGAGTAAGTCAATCCTGACACCACAGAAAGAAGAGTACGTCGACCCTAACACCACAGAAAGCGGAGCACGTCAATCCTGACACTGCAGAAAGTGGAGTACGTCAACTCTGACACCGTAGAAAACGGAGTACGTCAACCCTGACACCACAGAAAGTGGAGCACATCAATCCTGACACCGCAGAAAGAGGAGTTGACGGAGTAAGTCAATCCCGGCACCACAGAAAGTGGAGTACGTCAACCCTGACACCAAGAAAGTGGAGTACGTCAATCCTGACACTGCAGAAAGTGGAGTAAGTCAATCCTGACACTACAGAAAGTGGAGTACATCAACCCTGACAACACAGAAAGTGGAGTACGTCAACTCTGACACCACAGAAAGCGGAGCATGTCAATCCTGACACCGCAAAAAGTGGAGTACGTCAACTATGACACCGCAGAAAGCGGAGCACGTCAACCTCGACACCGCAGAAAGTGGAGTACGTCAAACATGACACAGCAGAAAGCGGAGCACGTCAACCCTGACACCACAGAAAACGGAGTAGGTCAACCCTGACACCACAGAAAGTGGAGTACGTCAACCCTGACACTGCAGAAAGTGGAGTAAGTCAATCCTGACACCACAGAAATTGGATTTCTTCAACCCTGACACCACAAAAAGTGGAGTACGTCAACTCTGACACCGCAGAAAGCAGAGCACGTCAACCCCGACACCGCAGAAAGTGGAGTACGTCAAACATGACACCGCAGAAAGTGGACACGTCAACCCTGACACCGCAGAAAGCGGAGTACGTCAACCCTGACACCGCAGAAAGCGGAGAAAGTCAACCCTGACACCGCAGAATGCGGAGCAAGGCAACCAATAATCCCTCGGTTTGTCTCGACTCGTAGGGGAAAGCCTTAGGTAATGGGGATAAGAACCTGTTCCCTAAGCACTGGGGCCCTGCAAGTCGATCCAAGATAGGCCATTACATACTATTCATGGGTCACACACCCCAAAGTCGAATCTCGACAAGGAGGGAAACAACCATTTACGAGTCCTCTCGACTTGTAAAAGGGAAAAATTCTCTTGTGAGATCCTTACGATTCTCGAGAGAAAATATACACTTAGGAATCCTCATGATTCATAAGGAAAAATTACACCTACGAGATCCTCTCGACTCGTGGGGAGAAAAGTCCTTATGAGACCCTCACGGCTCATAAAGTTGAAAAGTATTAGGCAACAGACTTGAACCTGCTTCCTAAGACATCACTACCCTACAAGGAGATTAAGATGGACTGCTATCTACTATCTACAGGCTACATTTGCTAAAGTAACATGCCAATGACACGGCAAAGAAAAGAAAGCGATAGTACAAGATAAAAAAAATGTGTATTTTATTCATGAATTCAATTGAGTACAAGATACATCATATAAAAGAATAAAAAAATGAATGAATGCATGTTATTCATAGATTATAAATTTTCAGTCGATACAAAGGCGGCTACTAAGAAGGAGGCATCTTCAGTAAGTCAGCAAGCCGCTCGCGCACTCCTCTTAACTCCTTTTCACGGTCAGCCACCGTGGCCAACTCCGCTTCAATTCAAGCCCATTGCTGCAAACAGGATGAATGTTTCTCATCATTTTCCTGCTGAGCAACTTCGCGACTCTGCGTAACCCGCTCAGTAAAGTCAAGCTTCTTCCTCAGCACCAACCCGTCGGAAATACATCGTTGGAGACCTTCAAAAATAGCTTTCAGTTGTGCAGCGTTCGCTTTGACTTGGGCACGCAATTGGACAGACTCGGTGGAAGCCGCCTCACGTTCCTTTTGCCTCAGGGTTGCCTCTTGTTCAAAATGGCGAAGGAAAAGAACACTCTGCTCAACCCGTGCAGCTCGCTGGGAGTTCAAAGCCGATACTTCCTGAGCGGGACGATTGAGCTCAATCTCATGCAGGCAAGCCTCGATCTTTCTGCAGTGATTAACCCAAGACTCGACGACGCCTTCGCCATGGAAGTTCATGAGCGTCGCCAACATAGGATTAACCTCAGCAGCAAAATCTGCAGCGAATGCGAGGGCCTCAGCGTCAAGATCCTCGACGAACTCGCTCAACATTCATAGGCTAGTCGCAGTGCCCCTGGAAGATGGGCGTTTAGCAAAAGGCCCTGCCGACATTAGGATCCGAGACTCGAAGGGAGCTGGAGCCGGTGCAATTGCTGTAAAACAAATTATGGTCAAATATCGACTCGACAGGTAAAGAAATACACGAGCGATGGAGTCTAATATACCGGCTGTGGCAAACGGCAAAATTGGGAGTACCGAAGGTGCGGCTATCCCCTCGTCTCCTCCTCCGATCCGTGATGCTGCAATCAATATAAAGAAGACTTAGCAACAATACGGCTATTTATAAAAAGAGGGGAAAACCATAGCTGAAAGATATACTAACCAATGCCAGCGGGCGAAGTGACTTCCGACTGGAAGGAGAAATGCAGGTTCAGCACCTAATACAAGTGGTCAAAAAGGACTCCTGCAAAGTTATGACAATATACTTTCAGTACAAGGAGGATGATACCCACAATGAAACCGATAAATCGCAAATTTATACCTTCCAGCATTTCGGAGGACATAGGAGAAGACAAGGGAACAACAACCGTCGTGGTGGCGACTGGAGGTGCTTCAGATGGCACAATCTCAGCGCTCGCTGCACCTACAAACAGAACATCATCAGGAGAAGCTGAACGGAATTGTGAAATAAAAAGAACAGTGACTCAAGATTTACTTGACGAGTCACCAACCAAAGCCGCGACGGAAGTGTCACCAGGCGTAGCGGCTTCTTCGCTCTCCCGCAGAGGAGTAGTCTCTGCACCCATGGCTTCATCCCCTGATTCGACAAGGGCCGTTGTGACGCTTGCGATGCTCGCCGATACCGAGGAGCCACAAAGGGAAAGAGCGGCGGTTTGGGCAGTCCTAGACTCCCGAGAGAGAGTAGCCACTTCGGGCTCTGTGGTCACCATCGTCTCGCCTACCATCTCATCGCCAAGACTTGGCCATGTGGGATATTATGTATAAGAATTTGCAGATCAAGTTCTAATAAAAAAAAGACCAGGCATTACGTTACCTTGCGAAAGGTTCTCGGTTGCCTCTCGAGCCACGCGCGCAACCTGTCTATGGACGGTAGACAGGGCAGCTGGAACACCCCTTGAAGGAATAACGACAGATGGAGTGGTGCTTGAGCCTGCACCTACAGCCAAAGCGGCATCACGTTCCTTCGCTGCGCGCTTCCTGCGTTTCCTTTCAGTTTGGGCCATGAGAGCTGATCTCCTCAAGACCTCCGTCAAAGGGACGTCATCGTCCGAACCAAGCTCTGCCTCTAGAGCGGTTACAACGTCTGTCATCGGCCGCTTTAGCGAAGCCTCCTGCGGTAAGGTTGGAGGAGATAGGGCCACAATAGCTAGCTCTGGAAGCGTCGCCGCATCACCACCTGAGATCGGCACCGCACTCGGGATAACCTGAGTCAAGGTAGTCCCTGCAATAAAATAAAGAAGAGGGTCAGACCACGAATAAAGAAAAAGGGAATGAAGGCACAATTAGCCAAATTATACCAAGACCCAAATAAGCGCGGAGCCTCTCTTCCTCCTCGAAAGTCTTGATAGAAGCCGCGAGAGCCTCTTCAGCAGAAATGCCTGTTGAAGAAAAGGGCATTAGTAAAGCGTAATAATAAGGAAAGAACGAACGCAAAAAAAAATATACAACTGAAATGTACCTGACTTCGCAATGGTAATTAACGCCGCTTCTTCGCGAGCCAATCGCTCGGAGGCCAGAAAGGAAGCCTGTAGATCGGTGTCAGTCACAGGCGTGTCGAATAAGCTATCGTTGGTGCCATACTCACACAAGCCTTCGCTGTAGGGAGCATGGGGCTCCTGGCCGAGCACAACGTCAGCAGAAAAGAGCGACTTCTTCTTTTTCTGTGAGCGAACGCCGGCAGCCGACGATAGGAGCTTGCGCTTGGCGGGCAATTTTGGGCGACGAGTCCCGATTTCTGTACCCACTCCAAACTCCGGCGACGCTGCAGCTGCCGTCTCTACAGGAACATGGGGTAGAGGCATCTCAAGCAAAGCGCGCGGGACCACAACCGCGGCGGCTTCTCTTAAGGAAGGACGAACGGTGGTCCGTCGCTTCAAGGGAACGGCGGGGTTACCAGCTTGGACAGCAACCTTGCGATCAAGCAGCAACCGCTTTTCTTCCCTAATGATAGCACTCGTCGCATGTTGGTACCACACCATGTATGCGTTCGAGGCTTTCGGAACGCAGCTCGGCTCACTGATAAAAAAGTTGGACCCGGTGTTTAGCCGCATAAAATGGTGCAGCGCGCTGCGGATACCCTCTTCCGTAGCAGCCGGCTCAGCTAAGAAGGCCTCTAGCGGGACACCCTGATTGTAGCTCGATTGTTGAGCAAAACGGTGCAGGCTGTACCTCATGAACAGCGTCGAGTCGTTCTGCCTGAACACTAAAAAGCCCGGCCTGATTGAATATAAATGTAGAATCTCCCGAGCCTTCAAGGTAGAATCCCCATCTTTGAAGGTGTCGCACAGCGGCTGCACCATTTTTGTGGATTCCTTGCCGATGGTTAAGACCTTATCGACGTAGGTCATGCCATCCCCGACCATACGCGAGCGAAGAACTAGACCCCGAGCCTCTCGCTGAGTCGGTTCTAAAGCAGAAGCATCGACTAGCAACATAACCCGAGGGAAGTTACAACTGTCATAGAAATGGGGCCGCTTGTGGACTCCAAAAGCGCCGAGCATATGCTGCTCGATCCATGATGTGAAATAGTGCAGCGGGAAATTCACGGGCTGTACCCCCGGCTGAGTGGTGTCTGTCGCTAAGCTGAGGCCATGATACAAGTGAGCCAGCACAGCGACCCTGACGGCCACTCGCATCCCAACAACCATTCGGTGAGCCGGATAGAAGACGGATGGCCTCATATGGCGAGGGTGCATTGGAAGCACAGACCAGCTTAACCACAGGCCAAGGAACCCCAAAAAGAACGCATCTTCGTCGATGTCTGAAGCTGCGAGCTCTGCAAATGGGACGACCGGAGTATCCGGGAGGAAGAAATTCCTTTGATCTGCCTCCGCTGTTGGCTGACTGTCCAAGCCAAAACCAAAAGGGTCGTCAAGCTTGGCGAATTTCGCAGCTTGTTTTAATAAGACTTCTGGACGAAGAAAGCGAGCGATGAAATCCGCGAAGCTGACCCCGTGCCCTCCGGATTCGAGAAACAGACTTTCGTAAATTTTCAACACCTTAATCAGACTTGGGAATTGATGTTGAATGGCATTCTCCGGGGTAAGGCCCATCACCATTGATTTGGTGACAAAGATGTACTCGTCAGGAGGAAGTAGCTCCTCGTAATGTTCTCCCCTGACGGGTAAGCCGGAGATCTCCGAGAACTCTTCCAAAGAGATTGAAACTTCCCGATCTGATAGAAGGAAGTTGTGTGTCAGAATATTCCATTGTTCCAAGAAAACTTTGGCCCACCATACATGGGGCGTAGAGTACTGGAAAAGAGACGCGTAAACCGCGAGGTACAACCCGAGCTTTAGCAGCAGTGATTTCTTGGCCGACAAGATATATCGAGCCCACTGCAAGTATCCGGCTGGATGGCGAGGAGTCAAGCCTATCATGTATGGTTGTCCCCTAGGACGCGACTCACCTTGACATATGCGCCGTCCCGGAATATCCAAAGCCATCGGCGGCTATACATGTATCGAGACCATAGAGGGCTGAAGGCGACCTTCCGAAGTCCAGTTGACCTCCTCTACGGTATAGTTCACTGAGTGTGAGTCGGCGTAGTGAATCGCTGAAATGGGCTCCGAAGGTACTGCGCAAGAAAAACTACGCCGACCCCGGATGATTTGATTGTACCATGACCCCCATAAATGAAAAGATTTCTGCTCCAGGCCGTGATCTTTAATGAGCGCGAAGACTTTTCTATCCACGGGCGCATCAGGAAATGCGCTCTCCAGACGAACAAATGGGAAAGAAGTGTCAAAAGACATAGTACCTGCGCGAAAAAGAACGAGAATTAGCTGTCAATGCTACAGTCCAAATTCCGACACTTGTCACTTTAAATTTGTACCACACTGCAATGCAGTGGAAAGGGACCAAAGAGGACCCACAAAATCAAGATGACGGCTCATCATTGATGAGACAGTCACTCATTAAAGAGAAAATACTAAAAGGATTCTCATTTAATGAGAGACTCCTCGGAACAAGGAGTTAAACTCCATTGAGAGCAGCGCTCTGCAACAGAAGTCACATATGTCATTATGAGGGGAATAAAAATTCCCCAAAAATTCTAAAGAGCTATGCTCTGCGAAAACGATGGAGCAAGCCATCAGAACCCTAAAAAGCAAAGCTTTTTACAGAGGTAAAACCCCAAGATCTTTAAAGATCTGAAATAAAAATCCTAGAAACTCTAAGAGTTCTTCATTAATGGGTTAAGAAACCCTAAAAAAGATCTCTTTAGATCTGTGATCTAAGAAAGAGCAAAGCTCTGTTAAGAAACCCTAAAAAAGATTTCTTTAAATCTATGATTTAGGAAGAGCAAAGCTCTGTTTTAATTAACGGTTTAAAGAAACCTCAAAAAAGAGGTTTTAGATCTATGATCTAGTAAGAGCAAAGCTCTGTTAATGGGGTCGAACATGATTCTTACCAACCTTTTGAACAAAGTTCTAACTTAAAAGAAAGTTATTTGGGCAGAGATCTATGCTCTGAAGAGAGAATTAAATTCTCAGAAAAATAAGGAGGCAAGAAGATGAACAGCAGTCATCTCAAGGGGCAAAGGCCCTATTTATAGGCGTTGGAAGTCGATCCGACTTCCAAGACAATCCAACGGTGGAAAGGCTGCCACCGCTGCACTCACGTGTGAGCCACGTGAGCGCAGCGGTGGGGGGGCATTTGTTTCCCCAATCAGAGAGCAAAGCTCTGTTCAAAATTTGAAATTTGAACTGAGGCAGCGCTTCACGTGCAAAGCACGAGAGCGCCAGCGCCAAGAGCGCCAGCGCCATGAGTCAAAGACTCTGAGGCAGCGCCTCACATGCAAAGAACGAGAGCGCTCGCGCCAAGAGCGCCAGCGCCATGAGTCAAAGACTCTGAGGCAGCGCCTCACGTGCAAAGCAAGAGAGCGCCAAGAGCTAAGAGTCAAAGACTCTGAGACAGCGCCTCACGTGCAAAGCACGAGAGCGCCAGCACCATGAGTCAAAGACTCTGAGGCAGCGCCTCATGTGCAAAGCATGAGAGCGCCAGCGCTAAAACTAAATGTTCTCCACCATTGAATCAAAGATCTAACGAAGATGATAAATCATCAAAATTACAGAATTAAATTCTGTTGAGGAAATACTCCTCAAATCTTTCCAAACAAGAAAGATTGTTCTCTGTAAATCAGAGCACCGTTGGATCAAAGATCCAATGGTGATTAAAAATCACCAAGATACAGAATAAGTTCTGTATGGGAAAATATTTTCCCAATCTTGTTAAAAACAAGAAAAGTGTCTTCTGTAAAACAGAAGCCCTTGAATCAAAAATCCAATGGTGAGAAACATCCCCAAATCAATTGGAGATCTCTCAATGAGATATTTCCTTAACTGATTCAACAAACCAGCATCCCCTATATAAAGGACTCAAGACTTCAAGTCTTAAAAAAAAGGAATCCCCATAAACTTCAAAGACGAGAGCAATTTCTTCTCAAGGTAAATAAGAAGAAGAGAGATCTTAACATCTCCTCCATTTTTTTAAGAGTTTAACTCTCATATCAGAAAAACTTAGTTCTTTTTCTAGATCACAGATCTATGAGACAAAGTCTCTCATAAAGAAAAACAAAAGAGATCATAGCATCTCTTCATAAAGAAGAACTTAGTTCTTAAATCCATGAGACAAAATCTCTCATAAAGAAAAACAAAAGAGAGCATAGCATCTCCTCATAAAAGAAGAACTTAGTTCTTAGATCCATGAGACAAAGTCTCTTATAAACGAGAATTTAATTCTCAGAGCACAGAACTGATCGGAACTGCCAAAAAACAGTGCATGGCACTCAGCGCCAAGCGCTCCACGTGTTTCTCACGTGGGCGCTATTTTATATGAAGCGCTTTAGTGCTCCAAGTCTGGCGCTCGGCGCCAAGCGCTCGACGTGCTCCTCACGTGGGCGCTGAGGAAACACAAGGTGCTCTGTAAATAAAGTCCCAGCGCCATAAAGATGTTAGTGTATATGCCCTAGAGGCCATTACTGTATCATACTAGTTTGTATATTACTTAATGGAAGCTTGGGATATTCACCTTGTATATACAATCTTGCTCAAAATAGTAGTATGCTACTTGGTTTGTTTCTACTTCAATGTGTACATGTGTTTATTTTAGTATATCGCCTATACACATTAGTGGAGCTCTTAGGATCTTTGCTTGATTACCAGCGTTGTGATGGCAGTCACACTAGTGGGGCTGGGTAATCTATAAGCACATCCTTATGCAGGTCCCTGGTCGCAGGACTATCGAGACAGGGCATCGATACTCCGGAGTAGACTAGCGTGTGCGCTTCTCATCCCAGTGTGGGAGATGGTCTGTCCCACAGCCATCAGTACGTCGTACTTGAGAGAGTATGCGGGTGCTCGTTGGGTTACGAGTACACTGGACAGGACTCGTCCGGAACTGACTAGTTGGTATTATGCCTATCGTCGGTTATCAGTTCCCAGGTGACATGAGTACAGCTTAGTCCGCTGACTTGACACTGTCACTTCGCCTCGAGTGTGTTCCCACTGTACTTTGATTACTACCCTACCACGGCTCAAAGGAGTCGTGCAAACAGGTGGTAGTTGGGTGCAGTCCCGAAGCACTTGGAGGCAGTGACGGTTAGACAGGATTCGTCTCTCCCGGTATTGGGGGTTGACATCGCGCTGTGTCTAGGAGAGCCATTACACGAGTAGTCCCTGGCCAGGGCAAACGAGATATACTGGTAGGCTTCCAGTGTTATCTCAGGGTGTT
This sequence comes from Agapanthus africanus, assembly GCA_030015575.1. Taxonomy (NCBI): domain Eukaryota; kingdom Viridiplantae; phylum Streptophyta; class Magnoliopsida; order Asparagales; family Amaryllidaceae; genus Agapanthus; species Agapanthus africanus. The sequence goes on along the minus strand of CM057339.1, from coordinate 690,014,747 downwards.
TTGGGCTTCACTCCGACACGACTTGTACCGCTATTGGGGGACTGACGTTTACCGCCCCCTAGGCCCGCCATGCGATGTATCAGACGAACAGACCGGACTGTACCGAGATTGTCACATTCAGACTCAGTAGGAGTTCAGATGGGTTTCGCCTCGTCGGTCTTCTTGTCGGCATTACCTGGGGACCGCTACGCACAGCTGGTGCCGCTTGCGGTCTGTGGTTAAACCCACTGCCAGCGTAGTGTCGAGTCTTTAGAGTCCCACACAGAAAGCTTTTCGCCTTTAGGCAAAAGAGTAGAGGTCGCATGGTTTTGCGACAGGTCGCATGGTTTTGCGACAGGGTTCGGTCACATCCGTGCACTTGTGCACGTACAGTGTCCGGACAGTTTGCACTAGCGGGCTTTGGTTTAAGCCAGATCCTAGTGTACGTATTGGGACTGGATTTATCCAGTTTGCATTCGTGTTCCTCGGAACGCGGATGCGGGTGTGTATGCACAGTTGACGGGGAGACAGAGGCAGCGGATTCTCATTAGGGTTGTTGACAGTTGACCGTTGACTATTGACCTTTTTGCTCAACCCTAATGAGAATATGATATATGATTAACAATTATATTAATTAAGTATTATGGTGACATGGTTGTTGACTTGTTGACTTTGTTGACTTGTTGACTTTTGTTGACTTGTTGACTTTGTTGACCGGTTGACTAGGCTTGACTAGTTGACCATCATGATAACCATAGCCATCATTTCATGGAAAAGAATTTTGCTTGCTTGCTCATTTGTGCAAAATGAGTGCATGAAATGATATGGTTATAGTTGCTTCAACCATCACATAACACTTGATTGGTATGATGAGTTATCATTGTTTTGGATTATGAGAGGGTGAAAGGCAAAAGAGAGGCTCATTCTTACTTGCTCATTCTCTCTCTTGTTCTTGAGCTCTCTTGTTTTTGCTCTCACCCTCTTCCTCTTGCTCCCTCTCTTGACTCTATGGTTCTCTTGTCTCATGAGTTGAGAATCAAGAACCATAGATAAAATCCCATACAAACTCTTCTCTACTCACTCTAGTTCACAAGGTTTAGCAAACCGAGTGAACTAGTTTCTTCAAAGTTCGAAGAAGGAGCCAAAGGTTGGAGCTTTCAGTTGGATCTATCTTCGGCGTACGGAGACGACGGGAAGAAGCCGATCCGGACCACCATCGGAGTTTGAAGACGAAGGAGTTCAAGACAAGCAAGGTATAACCCCCTAACCGAGTAGTTAGCAACTCGTAGTTAGGTTGTTAGTTAGATATTTAACAAAGATCCGGGTTATAAGTCCATGTTACCACCTCTATAAAAATCGTTTTTTACCAAATTCCGCATGCCCGAAAGTACCGGGAGAGGTAGCATGGACTTACAAAAGAGTGTTCAACACTCAATAAAAAAAAGAGGGGTGTCAGAACCCAAATCAATGCTCAGCATTGTTAAACAAAAAGGGACTGAACTCAAACAAATGTTCAGCATTTTATTCAAAACTGAGTGGGCTGAGTCCAAGTTGTCCATAAGTCCCCAATTCAGATTAACCAAGCCCATGTACTCACAATTTCTCTAATTGGTCTTAGTCCCAAACCTGGCTATAGATCTCCCAACCAACATTGGTTCAAGGGTACATCTCTTCACACCTCTGATACATGTCGTTGTAATTCTTCAACATCTTCAGGGAGGTGGCGGGTCCCGACAACCAGAAACTCTACAGACTATGATGTCTTTAAATCCAACAGACTATGATGTCTTTAAACTTACATGGACTACGATGTCCTTAAATCCTATGGACCGCAACGTCCCTAAACTAAGACGATAGAGCCCAGATATTCTTTCGTTGGATCTTAATGATCCCAAAATCTCGTTGAGTAGATCTTAGTCTAAAATTAGACTAACGTATCCTCAACAAACATTTAAGTTAATCTTAACCTCAAATGAGGTTAACGATCCTTAAAATCAAACCAAACCCAAATCTAAGAAAATACGGATTTGGACTAATCCCCGCCCTACGGGCGACAACATAAATTAGTCTCCGTATACAATCCACGGGCAACCAAAAAATAAAACAAACACACACGACACGAAGTGACCTTCTGGAGCAGAAGAAAGTGGTTGCCGCGATGCGGTAACGTAATTAACTGCAGGGGCTTGCGCCTGCAGGGAAGAGCGTCCCCACAATCAAAAACCCTCACAGCGAGCGGGAATCTGACGAAGTCTGCTATAACGGCCGCATCCGTCCAAACCTCCGATACGTGGTGCCATAAATCAACTTGGCATTTTCGGAGAGGTGGACGGATAAAACCAAATAGCATTTGCCCCCAAATTCAGGCAAGACGACCTACGCAGTCTCGTCTCTGTTTTCGGCGGCGAACACCCACTAGATACAAACTATATACTAACTTAGTTATAAACAAAGTTATCTAACATAATACTAGCCCAGATATATAGTATAGATATCCTAGTTAATTGGTTGCATGGGTGCTATACGCCATCCACCCGACTTTCCCAGTAGATATAAATCTACTCACCGACCTCTTGAGCTAGTCGAAACCCACGATTGCCTCGCACGTCTTTGCAGTCTCGAAAATCCCCGCAATCACACCTACAATCGAAATCATGACACAACGACAAATATCCATATCAAAACCGATATGACGAGCGAAACGCACATAAGTTAGAACTTATGGCCAACGCGTGCTAAAACGAAAAAATACTCCCCGACGTCGATGTACGAACATTGAACGACCAAGTCATATCATGGAAATTCAAAAACCAAGTTTCAAATATCTTAAAACGTTGCTAAAACTAAGTCAAATTGCTCCTATATTTTTACTCAGGTGATCTGGGACAAAATAGCAATAAACCAGGCTTAGTTATCGAATGCGTGGGCTACAGAACAAACCCCACACCCTAACTCTACAACTTGGCCGCAAATTGCGACTAAAAACATTAAATTGGCGGTTTTGGGTTGGAGTTGTGGGCTCGGGCTTCGATGGCTGTCTTCTACTTGTTCAAACATCTCACTGTATCCTCTAAATAATTTTCAGAGAACCCTACTTACTCCAGATCCAAATCTAACACAAAAACTTCATGAAAACATAGTTTTAAATCTCAAAACACATTCAAAACTTAAACTCCAAGCATCCTAACACCTCTACCTCCCTCAAACAAGTAGTGATTATCAACTAAACCCAACCACTAGGTAAGGCACAATAACATGAATCAAAAAGAAAGGATTTTTACCTCATGTGATAAAGGGAAGAGAGATCCAAGATAAGAGATGACTAGATGAAGATCTTTGGAATGATATAAGTCTAGCTTGATGTCTTGATCAATTTGTGTGAAGGAACCATCAAGATCCATGGTGATTTGTTGAAGGGAGGCTAGGGTTTGGATAAGGGTTGAGAGAGTTAGAGATATTTATGTGAAGATATTTGTGTAGAGAGAAAATGAGAGGATATAAAGATAAAGGGAGAATGAACCATGCTTGATATTAGTTAGGATATTTGTGAGGTGTTGTGGTGTGCATGAGGGTATAATATAAGCTAACATATCCCCCTTCTCTCTCTCACAAAACCAAATAAAACATACACAAATCATCTAAATCACATATCTTTTCTCAAAACAAAATACATGTTATCTTTAAAAATTTTCATATTTTTCATTTTTTCCAAAATAATTATATTTTTATGGATACCGATCCGAAAACCCAAAATCCATACATGATATTATTTTCATAAACTCATAATATCCATATTTAAATTATAAATTAATATTTATGATTTTCAAAATGTTACAATGAATATATCGCCCGTTCAAGGCTCACCTAGCCAGTGAAGCCGCTGGCAAGTTGATAAGGATTGGCCGACCCTACCCGGCGTGTTATGATCTGATCCAGTACCCACCACGATACACAATTCTGACGTTCTCCATATATAAAGGAACTGGAAATCCAAAGCAGCATATCACCCAGTTCAGGTCCAAATACAGCAATACTGGGAGTAACGTCATATTTCTCCTGCGACAATTCGTTAGCAGTCTAGCGGACGTAGCATTCGAATGGTATTCAGAGATTCTCGATGACTCGATCAAAACTATTGACGAGATTGAGCTCCTCTTCTTCCAAAGATTCGCTAGTGCAAGCGAGCTCACAACCGTGACCGTCCTGGTCAACGAAAGGCCCAGATCAAACGAGACGTGGATCCAGTACGCGAGGAAATGGAGGAACCTTTGGTCCAAATACGAACAAAGCATTGCTGAAGCTCCGGCCATAAGTATGTCCGTAAGCACTCTCGACAAAAGGAACAAGCGTTCCCATATTGGCCCATCTCGGCCCAACGACTTTCCAAGAGCTTATCGACAAGCTAGCTCACCTAGATGCAATGAACTAGGGTCCGTCATCTTCCAATGAAGATTCATGGTACTTTAAAGCAAGGGTAACGCGGCGTTTGTCTCTAACACGCAACAGCGTCCGAACGACCCTGTTCCCCGCCGAAAACCGGAGGCGCGGTCGTGTAGGTCCGTCTTTCCTGAATTTGGGGCAGATGCTAATTAGTGCTATCCGTCCACCTCTCCGAAGATGCCAAGTTGATTTATGGCACCATGTATCGAAGGTTTAAACGGATACGGCCGATGTAGCAGACTTCGTCAGATTCCCCCTCATTTGAGGGGTTTTTGATTGTGGGGACGCTCTTCCCTACAGGCGCAAGCCCCTGCAGTTAATTACGCTGCCGCATCGCGGTAACAACTTTCTCCTTCTCCAGATGGTCATTTCGTGTCGTGGGTGTTTGTTTTGTTTTTGGTTGCCCGTGGATTGTATACGGAGACTAATTTATGTTGTCGCCCGTAGGGCGTGGATTAGTCCAAATCCGTATCTTTCTTAGATTTGGGTTTGGGGGTTGAGTTTAAGGATACGTTAGTCTCGTTTGGGACTAAGATCAACTTAAACGTTTGTTAAGGATACGTTAGTCTAATTTTAGACTAAGATCAACTTAACGGGATCATTTAGATCCAACAAAAGAGCATTTGGGCTCTATTGTTAGTTTAGGGACATTGCGGTCGATTAGTTTAAGGACATTACGGTCCAAGGTTAAGGACATCATAGTCCGTGAGTTTAAAGACATCACAGTCAAGGTTAAGGACATCATAGTCCGTGAGTTTAAAGACCTCACAGTCAAGGTTAAGGACATCATAGTCCGTGAGTTTAAAGACCTCACAGTCAAGGTTAAGGACATCATAGTCCATGGGCTTAAGGACCCCACAGTCCGGAGAGTGTTTGGTTGTCAGGACCAATCACCTCTCTGAAGACGTTGAAGGATTACAACGACAAATATCAAAGGAGTAAAGAGATATACCCTCGAACCGGTGTGAGTTGGTTGAAAGATCTGTAGTCCAATTTGGGACTAAGATCTGTTGAAATATTTATGAGCAGATGAGCTCAATTAATACGGGTTGAGGACTTATGGTCAATATTGAGCTAAGTCTAATCAGGTTAAAATGTTTAACATTTTATTTTGGGCTGTTGAGCCTTTATTTGGGCTTGACCCTTTTAACAATGTTGAGCATTATATCTTGATACTGTTTTTTTGTCTTGTATTGAATGCTGAGCATTCATCAGAGCTCTGGCTTATTAGAGAACAAATTATGTTCTGTCAGCGCAACACGTGGCGTGCTGGGCGCTTTGCGCCAATCAAAAGCGCAGTGCGCTACTGCCAAGTAGCGCACATGTAAGGGACACGTGTCGCACTCAACGCTAGACGCTAGATGATGAGCGCATGATGCCAGTTTATGAGTGCTGAGCGCTAATCCATGAGCGCATTGCGCTTTCAGTTTAGTGGCGCACACGTGAGTGACACGTGGTGCGCTTGGCGCTGAGCGCCAGCCCATGAGCGCAGTGCGCTATTTCAGAAGCGTAAAGCGCAAGTTGTTAATTGGCGCATACGTGATTGAGACGTGGCGCATTTAGCGCTGAGAGCCAGTCCAGAGAGCGTAGAAGCGCAGTTCAAGAGCGCAAAGCGCATCTGATCAATTTTATGATCTGGGAAACAATTTATGTTCTTTTAAAAGAGACTTTGTCTCAAGATCTAAGAACAACGGTTCTTATTTTTGCAGGAGATATTTCCAATCTCTTATGTTGATGAAAGGCTTTGCCTTTATAGATCCATGATCTGTGAGAAGAATTATGTTCTTCTTTTATTATATGATGAGATCTTTTGATCTCTTTTGTGAAAGATCTTGATCTTGTAGATCTATGATCTTTAAAGAAGTAAATTCTTCTTTTTATGAGATGATTTCATCTCTATGTTCATCATTAACATTTTTACCTTGAAGAAAGATCTTCTTGCAAGAGCTTGCTCTTTTTCTTTTGAGTTTCTCAAAGTTTATGGGGGGGTTCTCTCTATCAGACTTGAAGTCTTGGGGCCTTTATATAGGGCAAGCTGATTTGTTGAATCAGTTAAAGAGATCTTTCTCTGATTGATTTGGGGATGTTTCCCCACCATTGGATCTTTGATCCTAGGGCTTCTGTTTTACATAAGGCAATCTTCTTGTTTTTAACAAGATTGAAAAATCTTTCCATAACAGAATTTAAATCTGATTAATTAATGATTTATCATTATTATTAGATCTTTTTATCTAACGGTGGGGAGTTTTTTAATTCCAGCGCTAGCGCACCCATGCTTTGCACGTGGTGCGCTGCTTAGAGCGCGACGCTCTTAGCGCTAGCGCACCTGTGTCTTACACGTGGTGCGCTTCTCAGAGCGCAGCGCACTTAGCGCTAGCGCACCCGTGTTTGACACGTGGTGCGCTGCTTAGAGCGCAGCGCACCTAGCGCTAGCGCATACATGGTGCGCTGCTTAGGGCGCAGCGCACTTGGTGCTGCATCTGAAGCGTCGCTTCAATTTTGAAATTTGAATTTCAAACAGAGCTTTGCTCTGATTGGGGGAAACAAATTCCCCCCACCGTTACGCTCACGTGGCCGACATGTGAGTGCAGCGGTGGCAGCATCTGCGCCCTTGGATCAACTCAGAAGTTGAAGAGGCATTTCAATGCCTATAAATAGGACCTTCGGTCCTTTAGATGATTATGTTCATCTTCTTCTTTTGAGAATTTTTACTCAGAGCATAGCTCTTCTGCTTAAGAACTTTTCAAGAGTCAAAACTCTGTTAAAATCTTGGTAAAGATTAAATCTTTTTAAAAGATCATTTTAAGAATCTAGGATTTCACCCATTAATAGAGCCTTGCTCTCCATAGATCTTTGATCTAAAGAAAAACCCTTTTTAGGGTTTCATTAACAGAGCTTTGCTCTCTTGAACCCATAGATCTAAGGAGATCTTCTTTCAGGGTTTCTTAACCCATGAACAGAGTTTTGCTCATAAAGAACTCTTAGAGTTAGTTCATAGATCTTGAAGATCTCAGAATTTTTAATTCATAAAAAATTGATTTTAATTTTTCGGATGGATTCTTTCATCATCATTTTTTTTAGAGCAAGGCTCTTGAGGAATTTTTATTCCCTCATGATCAGAGTTTGACAATTGTCACCCTCTCTACTGCATTGCAGTGTGATACAAATTCTAAAGTACCAAGTGTTAGAATTTAAATTAAATTATAGCACTGACAGTTGATTTTTGTCCCTTTTCGCGCAGGCGACATGTCTTTCGACACTTCTTTTCCGTTCATCCGCTCAGAAGACGGATTTCCTGAGGCGCCTGTAGACCGAGAGGTTCTTGCACTGATCAGAGACCACGACCCGGAATACAAGAATCTTCACCTATGGGGTAGATGGTATGATCAAATTATCAGAGGCCGCCGGAGCTTTTCTTGCGCGACACCTTTGGAGCCTATCTCGGCGATCCCTTATGCAGATGCACCCCCGGTGAACTATGCCGTGGAGGTGGTTAATTGGACTTCGGAAGGTCTCCTTTAGCCTTATATGGCTGCGATTCCTGTGCAGCCGGCGGCGGCTTTGGACACCCTAAGATGGCGCATATGTCAGGGCGAGTCGCGCCCTTGGGGGCAGCCCTACAACATCGGGCTAACTCCCCGTCATCCGGCCGGATACTTGCAGTGGGCCTAATATATCTTATCGGCAAAGAAATCGCAGCTGCTGAAGCTTGGCTTATACCCTGCGGTCTACGCTTCCTTGTTCCAGTATTCTGCACCTCCCACATGGTGGATCAAGGCGTTTTTAGAGCAGTGGAATATTCCGACCCATACCTTCCTCCTATTGGATAGAGAGGTCTCCATTTCCTTGGAAGAATTTGCCGAGGTTTCTGGTTTACCAGTTAGGGGGGAGCATTACGAGGAGTTGCTTCCTCCGGATGAATATGTTTTTGCCACCAAATCAGTGGTGATGGGTCTTACCCCAGAGAACGCCATTCAGCACTAGTTCCCAAGTCTGATAAAGGTGTTGAACATGTATGAGAGCCTCTTTCTTGAATCCGGAGGCCAGGGGGTCAGCTTTGCGGACTTCATTGCCCGTTTTCTTCGCCCAGAAATTTTGTCGCGACAAGGCGAAAAGTTTGCTAAACTTGATGATCCTTTCGGCTTTGGCTTGGACCGTCGGCCAATACTGGAAGTCGATCAAAAGGGTTTCTTTCTTCCTGACGTCGCGATCGTCCCCTTGTCAGAAATCGCCGCTCCGGGCATTGATGAGGAAGCGTTCTTTCTCGGGTTTCTCAGTTTATGGTTAAGCTGGTTCGCGCTTCCTATGCACCCTCGTTACATGAGGCCTTCTGTCTTTTACCTGGCACATAGCATGGTTGCCGGAATACAAGTGGCCATCGGGATCGCCGGGTTAGCCCACCTATATCAGGGCCTCAGCTTAGCAGCGGATACCACTGAACCAGGGGTGCATCCTGCCAACTTCCCAATGCATTACTTCACTTCATGGATGGAGCGGCACGTGCTTGGGGTCTTCGGTATCCACAAAAGACCTTCTTTTTACGACAGATGCAGGTTCCCTCGGATAATGCGGCTGGTTGACGCCTCCATCGTGAGTCCGTCACCGCGGGAAGCTAGGGGCTTGCTCCTTCGTCCGCGCACAGTTGGAGATGGTATGTCTTTCACAGACAAAGTCTTGACCATCGGCCAGGAAACTTCAAAAGCGGTGCTGCCATTGCAAGACATCTTTAAAGACGGGGCTTCTATGTTGAAAGCCCGGGTGATTCTTCATTTGTACTCCATCAGGCCGGGCTTTCTCGTATTCAGGAAAAATGATGCGGCATTATTCATGAGATACAACCCGCATCATTTTGCCCAGCAGCCGAGTTACAATCAGGGCATCTCACTTGAGGCTTTCTTGGCAGAACCTGCTGCTACCGAAGAGGGAATGCGGAGCGCGCTGCATCATTTCATGCGCTTGAACACAGGGTCCAGCTTCTTTATCAGCGAATCGAGCTGTGTCCCGAAGGCCCTTAATATACACGTGGTCTGGTACCAACATTCAATGGGCGCCGTTATCAGGGAGGAGAAGTGACTGCTGCTCGATCGCAAAGGTGCACCCCTTGCTGGTGATCGAAACGTCCTTTTGAAGCGACGGACCATTGTCCCCCCTCCGTTAAGAGAAGCTGCCGTGATCGAAGTCTCGCACGACAGACCCGAGCTATCGATACCCCGGGCTCCTGTAGAAAAGGTGACTGTGGCCTCCCCCGATTCTGGCGTGGGTTCAGATATTGGGACTCGTCGCCCCAAGGTGCCCGCTAAACGTAAACTTGTGCTTGCGGCGACCGGAGCTCGCTCGCAGAAGAGGAATAAGAAGTCGATCCTCTCTGCCGACGTTGTATTTGGTCAGGAGCCTCATGCTCCTTATAGTGAGGGCTTGGGCGAATATGGGACCAATGAGGGTCTATTCGTAGCGCCGGATGATACCGACCTCGAGGCTGCTATTGCAGCTTCTGTGCGATCAGCAAGCCACAAAGCGGGACTGGCAATCCTTGCGCAATCAAGTAAATAGCAGCCGTACTTTTTGTCATTGCATTATATCTTTATTATCATGTTTTGACTGACACTTTTCCTTCTTTAACAGACATTTCCACTGAAGAGGTTCTCGCGGCTTCCCTTAGGACCTTTGAGGAGGAGGAGAGGATTCGCGCTTCGCTGGGCATTGGTATATTTTAGCTCACCGCGTCTTCATTCTCTTTTCTTATGGACAATCTGACCCCCTCCTTATCTTATCGCAGGGACTACAATGCCAATCCCGCAAGGTGATGCGGAGATGCTTCCAGGGCCAGCCATCGAAGTCCCGGCCTCCTCAGCACTGCCGAAAGAGGCCTTACTCAAACGACCGATGACGAATGCCATAATGGCTCCAGATGTAACCCTTGGCGCGGACGATGACGTCCTATTGATGGAGGCTTCTAGAAGATCCGCTCTCACGGCCCGAGCGGAAAGGAAGCGTAGAATGCGCGCGGCAAGGGAGCGTAGTGCCGCCTTAGCCGTGGGTGCAGGTTCGAGCACCGCTACCCCAGCCCCTACTCCTTCAGAGGATGTTTCGGCTGCCTTGTCTACCGCCCACAGTCAGGCAGCACGTGCAGCTCGGGAAGCAGTCGAAAAACCGACCCAAGGTAATGTGACATTGGGTTCTTTTTGTCAAAGTTTTAATCTTCAGATTTTCATATATCCTATCCTGCAGGGCTGAGTCTTGATGAGGTAGCGGTAGGTGAGGTGGCTGCAATTGCCGAGCCTGAGGTAGCGGTAGGCGAGATGGCTGCAATCGTCGAGCCTGAGGTAGCCACTCTTTCTCAGGAGTCTGGCACTGCCCTAATCGCCATTCTTTCCGCCTGCGGTTCTCTGCCATCTCCTGGCGTCGCGAGCGTTACGACGGCTCTCGTAGAGTCAGGGGATGAGGCGATGGGAGGCGAGACCATTCCGTCGGAGGAGGGTGAGGTAGTCGCTGCATCCAATGGCGCCCTTGTCGCAGTCTCGACCGGCGACTTACCAGGTAGATTTTGGGTCATCACTTTCCCCTTTATTCTGCAATCCTTTTCAAATTTTTTTGACAGCATTTCTCTTATTTCTAATGCAGGTGTGATGAGCGTTGGGGTTGTGCCATCCGAGGAAGCGTCTCCAGTTGCTGCTTTGACGGTGACCGCTCCTTTACCTTCTCTCGTACCTTCTCAAATGCTGGAAGGTGCGGATTTGTGATCCATCAGCTTCACTGTAGACAGTATACTTTTTGTACTGACATTGCATTATTACATCCTTGCAGGAATCCTTTTTGATCACCTGTATCAGATGCGCACCCACACTTCTCCTTTCAGTCAGAGATTGCCTCTTCTAGCGGCGCTGGTGAGTACAGCCTTCAGCTAATGTCTTTTCTTTTATGGGCAGCCAAATCGTTTCTAATTCTTCTTTGTTTTGATTGCAACACTACATATCGAAAGAGGAGACGAAAGGGTAGCTGCACCACTGGTACCCCCGGTCTTGCCACTTGCTGCAACCGATATAGTAAACTCCGTCGTTCATGAACCTCCTTTATTTCTCGAACCGTTACTTGACTGTGATTTGTTTTGTAGCTGTGACATCGACTTCAGCTCTGTTCGAGTCTCAAGTTATAATGCCAGCAGGCCCCTTCTCTCGACGCCCCTCTTCCAAAGGTGCTGTGAATAGCCTGCGCATGTTGATCGATCACCTCAAGGAGCTTGATGTGGAGACTCCTGCCCTTGCTACCGATTTCGCTGCTGAGGTTAATCCCATGCTAGCGATGCTCTTGCACTTTCATAACAAAGGCGTCGTGGAGTCCTGGGTTAATCACTGCAGGAAAATCGAGGCATGTCTGCATGAGCTCGAGTTTAGACATCCTGCCCCCAAGGTCTTGGCTATGAACTCCCAGCGGGCTACATGGGTGGAGGAGAGCACTCCTTACTTCCGCCATCTTGAACAGGGAGCGGCCCTGAAGCGTAAGTAGTGCGAAGAGGCTTCAAGCGAATCTGGTCGATTGCATGCTCAAGTTGATGCAAACGCTGCACAGTTGAAAGTTATCTTCGAAAGCCTTCTACGATGTATTTCCGATGGGCTAACGCTGAGGCAGAAGCTCGACCTCATCGAGTGAGATGCACAAAGTCATGAGGTGGCTCAGCGGGTCGTTGACGAGCAACTCTCATCCTACTTGCAGCAACGAGCCCAGGTCGAAGCAGAGTTGGCCGCGGCAGCTGACCAAGAAAAGGGGCTGAGGGAAGTGTGCGAGCGGCTGATTGGACTATTGAAAACGCTTCCCTCTCAATAATCGTTTTTGTACCATTTGTAATTTCGAATAAAATGTATCCATTTTTTTATTCTTTCATAAGATGTATTTTATACCCAATTGAATTTATGAATAAAAGATACATTTCTTTCGTAATGTCTTGTGTCATCTTTTTGCTTTCTTCTTTTCTTTGTTATCAGCATGTCACTTTAGTAAGCGTAGCCTGTAGATAATAGAGAGAGCATTCCATTTTGAATTCTTTGAGAGGTAGCGATGGCTTAGGAAGCAGGTTCAGATCTGCTGCTTTCCAACTTCATGAGCCGTGAGGGTCTCATAAAGACTTTTCTCCCTACGAGTCGAGAGGATCTCGTAGGTGTCTTTTCTCCTTAAAAGTCGTGAGGACTCCTAAGTGTGTTTTCTCTTGAGAGTCGTAAGGATCTCACAAGAGAATTTTCTTCCTTACAAGTCGAGAAGACTCGTAAGTGATTGATGAGTTGACCCACTCCTGAGTCAAAGCATTGCTTCAACAGGGAGATCAAGGGTTGACTTTGGTTTGTCTGTGCACCGCCGAGTCATGGAACTGGGAACTTTGCCGCGGCTCCACTTTGCTGACATTGTATATTCCTGCAGAGACACTGATTTCTCTGCGGGGCGGCGCGAATCGAGATGTTCTCGTCAAGGACGCTGATTTCTCTGAATCGAGGTATTTTCCAAGGACACTGATTTCCTTGGAGTTGAGACGAATTGAGGTATTCCTGCAAAGACACTAATTTCTCTGTGGGTCGACGCGAATCAAGATGCTCTTGACAAGGACGCTGATTTCCCTGAATCGAGGTATCAGCCAAGGACACTGATTTCCTCGGAGTTGAGACGAATCGAGGTATTCCTGCAAAGACACTAATTTCTCTGCGGGTCGACGCGAATCGAGATGCTCTCGTCAAGGATGCTGATTTCCCTGAATCGAGGTATTTGCCAAGGACACTGATTTCCTCGGAGTTGAGACGAATCGAGGTATTCCTGCAAAGACACTAATTTCTCTGTGGGTCGACGCGAATCGAGATGCTCTCGTCAAGGAAGTTGATTTCCCTGAATCGAGGTATTTTCCAAGGACACTGATTTTCTCGGAGTTGAGACGAATCGAGGTATTCCTGCAAAGACACTAATTTCTCTGCGGGTCGACGCAAATCGAGATGTTCTCATCAAGGACGCTGATTTCCCTGAATCGAGGTTTTTGCCAAGGACACTGATTTCCCTGGGGTTGAGACGAATCGAGGTATTCCTGCAAAGACACTGATTTATCTGCGGGTCGACGCGAATCAAGATGCTCTCGTCAAGGACACTGATTTCCCTGAATCGAGAGGTTTTGCCAAGGACACTGATTTCCCTGGGGTCGGTTGACTTGTTCTGCTTTTTGCGGTGTCTAGGTTGATGTGCTCCGCCTCCTGCGGTGTACTCCACTTTCTGCGGTGTCAGGGTTGACGTATTTCCGAGAAGGGGTCATTGGATGACGTATTTCCGAGACGGAGGTCATTGGCCGACGTATTTCCGCTTTCTGTGGTGTCGGGTTGACTCTAGGTTGTCTGTGAACCGTAGAGTCTTAGAACCGGAGACTTTGCCATGGCTCCGATTGGTGATGTCATTTCCGTATCCTGCTGGAATGAGGAGGGACGCCGTTGGGGGTCTCCTGGGATGCAGATGTTGCCGTCAAGATCTGACTCTCCCTTTGACAAGGTCTGGTGGGGAAATGTGATCCCCTTTTTGTTTATGCCCATAGATTGTATACAGGGGTCGGTATGGACTTACCTGCAGGGCAAAAGTTTCATCATTATTACTTTTTTTATTTCTTTCTACGATGCTCTATCATTTCAGCTTTTATATCGCGAAAGTCGCGATTGCCCAATCATTTCGGCTATTTTTCACGGTGCCCAATCATTTCGGCTATTTGTTTTATTTTTACTCGATGCTTTTTATTGCGAGTTGCCCAATCATTTCGGCTATTTTTCATGCATACCCTTTTACTTGCTGATTTTGTTTGCAAGTTGCCCCATCATTTCGGCTATTTCGTATGCATGTGTGGCTCGCTGGCTTTTTGCCACGAGTTTTGGGATTTGACACCAATTTCGGCATCAGCACCGCTACAACTGGGATATTGCCAGGAGCGAATCATCATTTGCCTCTGTCGATGTCAAACAAAGGTGGCTTAGCGAACAGGGTTAGGATCCTGTTGACTAAGGCTTTTGACTTCATGAGTCGTAAGGGTCTCATAAAGGGATTTCTCCCTGTGAGTCGTGAGGATCTCGTAGGTACGTTTTCTCCTTAGGAATAGTGAGGACTCCAAAGTGTATGGATTCTCGTAAGTCGTAAGGATCTTACAAGAGTATTTTATCCTTTTAAGTCGAGAGGACTTACAAGGGTTGTTCACCGTGTAGACATATCCCTAGTCACGGATGGGACTTTGTTAGGGAAATGTTTATTCGCGCCCGTGGATTATATACAAGGGTCGAGACGCTTGTAGGGCAAAATCGGGGGGTATGACTGCTTAAGAACAGGTTCAGATCCCTGTAACTTAAGACTTTTGAATCTTATGAGCCGTGAGGGTCTCATAAGAGGGTTCTCCTTACGAGTCGTGAAGATCTCGCAAGTGTAATTTCTCCTTAGGAATCGTGGGGATCCCTAAGTGTGTTTCTCCTTTGTGAGTCGTAAGTATCTCACGCCGGTGGTTTCTCCCTACAGGGTCGAGAGTACCTTGCAAGTGTTTTTTGACGAGATTGCGCCCTTTCGGGTTTTCGCAAAACTCGCTGGTAGTCCCGCTGTTTTTACTCACGGAGCCCTTTCGGGTTTTCATCCGTGCTCATTTCGCTTATGGACGTACCGTTTTTTTTTACCACGTCAGCCTGAGTACGCCGCGGGTTTGTATTAGTTTAACGACGTTTTGGTCAGACGTTCATAGGTCCGAGATTTTTCGGGCAACGTATGATTATGCAGCTAGATTTTCTCGCGAATCTTCGCATCTTTTGTTTCGAAGGTGGATTCTTTGAAGAGAAGGCCGAGGGCGATTTCTTCGTCAGAGTTGCTTCCAAAGGTGATAACTTAGGATCCCTTAGTGTCGATTATGTGACAGTTGCCAGCGGCTCTTTTGCGCTCATCTGTCGTACTTTTCTGTTCCCGATGAGCCTTACGCTTCACTCATTGAACGTGTTGTCGGTGGGCACCATATCCCTGCCACCAGTTTTTAAAGGCTATGCACTCCTCGGTAAGGTGTGTAATCCTCTGATGGTATAAGCAAAAGTTAGGATGTATGTCCGCTTCATCAAGATGTATACTGCCAGGAGAATTTGCTCTGAAATAGGGCCCTAGCGAATCGTTTCCTTACTTCAAGATTGCTTTTGATGGCGATAGGGATGCTTCGATCCGGTTGGGGTGCCTCAACTTTTTCATCCAGTCGTCGGCGTTTGGCTTTTTCGAATATAGCCAGTTCGCGCTCTTGATTGGCTTTGCTTTTCTGACAGGCTTCGTTCAGTAGCAAGTCGATCATCTCGTCAAACGGTTCCAAGGGTTTTGGCTTCGATCCTGGCCCCAGCTCTTTTATGATGTCTTCTATCGCCGAGTGAGCTTCTTCGTTAGTTAACGCCGAATGAGAGATCATGTGGCAACTTGCCACATAGTCCTCAGATTCTTCTGACGAGTCATCCCTATCGTTATTGTCGTTATCTCCACTCTCAAGGATATTGTTGAGAAATTCTAGGAGTGTGACCGGGGTTCGCGCCTTCTGGTTATATTCCTCCAGCGCGTCAATATGCTTTTGCAGATCCGTGCGCTTGTCATCAAACTGTGCGGGCTTTTTGGTCTTCTTCTTCTTCTTCGAAGACTTTGACGGCTGGGTGTGAGTGCTTTGGCTATCACCACCAATCTTTGGGGTTGGGCGCGGTTTCAGCATTCCCTCGATGATCTCGGGTTCCAGTGGATTTTTCCACCTGATCGCCAGGCATGTTTGGAGATCCTTCAGCATTCTTTTCGTCTTGGCTGAAAGAGCGACCTCCCATTGAGCTTATTCTATGAAGGAGCATGATGCCCCCGGTGTGTCCGTCTTCTCGGGAGCGTGTGGTTGTGGCGGGATCACCTATTTAGACAACGCGAATTTGCCTTGCTGGTATTGGTCTTCAACCCAATTTTTGAAGACGTAGCAATCTTCGAGTGGATGGCCCAATACTCGATGGTAGGGGCAGTAATTGGGTCGTTGATGTCGTTCGGTTGCGGTGGGTGTCTCGACTCTGGTAAAGTAATGAGCCCATTGCGCACTGCTAGTTCGAACAATCTCCTTGTTTTATCTTGGGGAAACGAATAGGGACGTCTCAACTTCTCATCGAGGGATTGCCGCTTGTTGCTTTGGCGAACAACCGGTCTCGGGCCACTCGGTTGTTGTTGAGCGTTGGCGACGAAGGTTGCTTTCCCTTTGCCCTTCTTGTTTCGAGGCTCCATCTTTGAGGAAGGCGGTCTATGGCCCATCTGATCCATTTGGGCCAGTTTGTCAATCAAGGCCTGGAAAGTAGCCGGCTTGAAAAACATCATGAACTGTGAAATGGTCGCCTGCGGATCAAGAGTACCCACGAACATGCCTACAGCAGGTGCTTCCTCGATGCACTGCTCACACTTCGACCATAAATTCCGCCATCGTATCGCGTATTGCACCCATGTTTCGCCTGGCTTCACTATGGCGTTAATTAACGCGGTGATCGAGGTGCGCTCGCTAGCGCTCACGAAACGTTGGGTAAACAGCAATTCCATCTCCGTAAAAGTTTTGACGGAGTCATTTGGAAGCTCCGAATACCATTCGAAGGTCGCCTCCGTCAAACTGCCAACGAATTGGCGAAGCAGTAGCTTATCGTCACTTCCGGTGTTGCCGCACAGAGCCCTAAATTGAGCGACATGCCGATGCGGATTTCCAGTCCCCTTATATACATGGAATTTGGGGATCGTGTATCCCGGCGGGTACTTTATTTGTTCATACCAACCCGGATAGGGTCGTCCAGTTTTAACAATTTGCCCAGCCGCTTCATTCTCCTGGTGAACTCGTATCTGCTGAGCGATGTAATCATCCAAGGCAGCTTTGGAGATTGTCTCCTCCTTGGCTGTTGATAGAGCCGACAGAGGATTTGATGTCTCTCCTCTATCATCTTCAATTATTACTGGAGGATCTTCGGCTGGGGGATCCGGCTGGATCATCATACCCACCATATCTTGGAATAGAAGGGCCATTTGTTTTATATTGGCCGCTTGTTCCGCGGCCTCTTTGTCCTTCTTCTCAAGCATTCTCCGAAGGAATTCGGCATTAGTTTCCTGCTCACGGCGTTGCTCCGAGAATGTCTCCGGGCTTACTTTCGGTCCCGTAAGTGCGGCCATAGCTGTTAGCATCTCCTAAAGTTTCTGCTGCTGTTGTTCTTGAGCCTTCGTTATCGATCGGGTAAGCGGTCGATGGCCCGTAGAAACACGGCTTTCCTCTTTTCCGGAAGCCATATAAACAGTATGCACCATCATGCCCCCAGACTTGGGGCGTTTAGATTCGACATCCTTGCAGCTTGCCGCATTCACGGTGACTTTCTCTGTCCTCCTTCTCTTGTAAGCAGTTGAAGTGGAGGGAGCCGTTGCAGCGGGCACCCAAACGGTCGTCGCCTTTTGTGGCTTGACAGGATGGTTTTCTCCTTGTAGATCTTTAAGCTTCTTTGATCGGCGAGAGTAGTCCTGGTCAATCACCGATTCCTGGACCTGTCGCTAGACTTTATAAATTTTGGAGGACAGCTGCTGAGGGGGCTGCTCCGGCTTCTTTTCTGTGGTAATCTCCATAGGTGGTGGAGATCTCTTTAGCACGGCAGTCGGAGAGTTCTTACGAACCCTCTTAAGCGTTTCAAAGTTGTTCCCAGTTGGAACAGCAGTATTGATTTCCACCATGGGAGCTGGCGGAGTTAGCCCAGAGGGGGAGTTGCCCCCGGCCTTCCTTACTCGGCGCCAGTGGCGACGTCGAGCGTGTCGAGCCATTGGGATTATCTCGGCTGTAGGAGTGACTTCCTCATGCCCCCTGTGTTGGTCAGAAGTTGTCGTTGTCAGCCTATTGAAGACAGACGTCCATTGAGAGGGAATATCCAACCTATTGAAGGCGGACTTCCAAGTAGGGGAAGCAACCTTGACGGTTTCGCCTGGAACAAGAGCTGAAATATTCGGTCTTGTGAAGACCGACCCTTTGGCAGGAGAAGCCGCCTTGACGACTTCGGGAGCAGGGATGGCTATCCTTTTTGAAATAACCCTTTCTGGTATCGCAGGTTTCTTCAGGGGCCCAACTGAGCTTTGGCCTAGTCTGTCAAAGACTGAGGAGTTGGAGCTGGACGACCCGTTGAGAGGGGCCGCAGTAGTTGTAAGCCGATCAAAGACCGACTTCCTCTGAGCTTCTTGTGTTGGTACAGGAGCGCTAAAGATCGTTGGCGGGAGCATGGTCC
Source organism: Agapanthus africanus (assembly GCA_030015575.1). Taxonomy (NCBI): domain Eukaryota; kingdom Viridiplantae; phylum Streptophyta; class Magnoliopsida; order Asparagales; family Amaryllidaceae; genus Agapanthus; species Agapanthus africanus. The sequence continues at coordinate 689,996,061 of CM057339.1, read as the reverse complement.
CGAAGAACAATCCAGTGGTGGTCTGAGTGACCTGTTCCACCGGCATAGCGAAGATGGAGGCCGCTTGGGGCCCGTAAGTCACTCCTCCGGACGGGACGGAGCGAGAGTTGCAGTTGCAGTTAGTGCAGGTTGAAGCCATTGATCTTCTATTTTCTGCACGGAGCAAGACACCAAATCTTAGTACCTCGAACCCAAGGGCAACCATATCAAACCGCGATTCGTTCGCGAACATGACACACGAAGTGTGGAGTGGAAAGAGGAAAAGGTCCCACCGGGCGTGCCAGAATCTGTTCCCCGCCGAAAACCGGAAATGCGACCGCGTAGGTCCGTCTTGCCTGAATTCGGAGCAGATGCTAATTGGTGCTATCAGTCCACCTCTCCGAAGATGCTAAGTTGATTTATGGCACCATGTATCGAAGATTTAAACGGATGCGGCCGATATAGCAGACTTCGTCAGATTCCCCCTCATTTGAGGGGTTTTGATTGTGGGGACGCTCTTCCCTGCAGGCGCAAGCCCCTACAGTTAATTACGCTACCGCATCGCGGTAACAACTTTCTCCTTCTCCAGATGGTCATTTCGTGTCGTGGGTGTTTGTTTTGTTTTTGGTTGCCCGTGGATTGTATACGGAGACTAATTTATGTTGTCGCCCGTAGGGCGTGGATTAGTCCAAATCCGTATCTTTCTTAGATTTGGGTTTGGGGGTTGAGTTTAAGGATACGTTAGTCTCGTTTGGGACTAAGATCAACTTAAACGTTTGTTAAGGATATGTTGGTCTAATTTTAGACTAAGATCAACTTAACGGGATCATTTAGATCCAACAAAAGAGCATTTAGGCTCTATTGTTACTTTAGGGACATTGCGGTCGATTAGTTTAAGGACATCGCGGTCCAATGTTAAGGACATCATAGTCCGTGAGTTTAAAGACATCACAGTCAAGGTTAAGGACATCATAGTCCGTGAGTTTAAAGACCTCACAGTCAAGGTTAAGGACATCATAGTCCGTGAGTTTAAAGACCTCACAGTCAAGGTTAAGGACATCATAGTCCATGGGCTTAAGGACCCCACAGTCCGGAGAGTGTTTGGTTGTCGGGACCCGTCACCTCTCTGAATACGTTGAAGGATTACATCGACAAATATCAGAGGAGTAACGAGATATACCCTCGAACCAGTGTGAGTTGGTTGAAAGATCTGTAGTCCAATTTGGGACTAAGATCTGTTGAAATATTTATGAGCAGATGAGCTCAATTAATACGGGTTGAGGACTTATGGCCAATATAAGGCTAATTCCAATCAGGTTAAAATGTTTAACATTTTATTTTGGGCAGTTGAGCCTTTATTTGGGGTTGACCCTTTTAACAATGTTGAGCATTATATCTTGATACTGTTTTTTTGTCTTGTATTGAATGCTGAGCATTCATCAGAGCTCTGGCTTATTAGAGAACAATTTATGTTCTGTCAGCGCAACACGTGGCGTGCTGGGCGCTTTGCACCAATCAAAAGCGCAGTGCGCTACTGCCAAGTAGCGCACATGTAAGGGACACGTGTCGCACTCAACGCTAGGCGCTAGATGATGAGCGCATGATGCCAGTTTATGAGCGCTGAGCGCTAATCCATGAGCGCATTGCGCTTTCAGTTTAGTGGCATACACGTGAGTGACACGTGGTGCGCTTGACGCTGAGTGCCAGCCCATGAGCGCAGTGCGCTATTTCAGAAGCGCAAAGCGGAAGTTGTTAATTGGCACATACATGATTGACACGTGGCGCATTTGGCGCTGAGCGCCAGTCCAGAGAGCGCAGAAGCGCAGTTCAAGAGCGCAAGGCTCATTTCAAGAGCGCAAAGCGCATCTGATCAATTTTATGATTTGGGAAACAAATTTATGTTCTTTTAAAAGAGACTTTGTCTCAAGATCTAAGAACAACGGTTCTTATTTTTGCAGGAGATATTTCCAATCTCTTATGTTGATGAAAGGCTTTGCCTTTATAGATCCATGATCTGTGAGAAGAATTATGTTCTTATTTTATTATATGATGAGATCTTTTGATCTCTTTTGTGAAAGACCTTGGTCTTGTAGATCTATGATCTTTAAAGAAGTAAATTCTTCTTTTTATGAGATGATTTCATCTCTATGTTCATCATTAACATTTTTACCTTGAAGAAAGATCTTCTTGCAAGAGCTTGCTCTTTTTCTTTTGAGTTTCTCAAAATTTATGGGGGGGTTTCTATCTATCAGACTTGAAGTCTTGGGGCCTTTATATAGGGCAAGCTGATTTGTTGAATCAGTTAAAGAGATCTTTCTCTGATTGATTTGGGGATGTTTCCCCACCATTAGATCTTTGATCCTAGGGCTTCTTTTTTACATAAGGCAATCTTCTTGTTTTTAACAAGATTGAAAAATCTTTCCTTAACAAAATTTAATTCTGATTAATTAATAATTTATCATCATTATTAGATCTTTTGATCTAACGGTGGGGAGTTTTTTAATTCCAGCGCTAGCGCACCCGTGCTTTGCACGTGGTGCGCTGCTTAGAGCGCAGCGCTCTTAGCGCTAGCGCACCTGTGTCTTACACGTGGTGCGCTGCTCAGAGCGCAGCGCACTTAGCGCTAGCGCACCCGTGTTTGACACGTGGTGCGCTGCTCAGAGCGCAGCGCATCTAGCGCTAGTGCACACATGGTGCGCTGCTTAGGGCGCAGCGCACTTAGCGCTGCATCTGAAGCGTCGCTTCAATTTTGAAATTTGAATTTCAAATAGAGCTTTGCTTTGATTGGGGGAAACAGGCCCTAAAGCGCCTGGTCATCAAAATTACAACTGCATGGGACCCACTCTTGAAGAAAGAATGGGACGGGAATATTGCTTCCCCCGTGATAAAATGAGGAAGTTATTCGACCTTCCAGTAAAGAGCAGCTTTCTGACATTGCCTGACCAACGACGATTGGCTCAAGCCCATGACGTCAATAGCCCAACCTATTGCCCATACCATCAGGTGGTAAGTTATCCGATCGAGGATTGTTACGCGTTCAAGAACTGGGTCGAGAACAAGTATAAACATGGCAAGTTCATACTCTCCGATAAATGAAAGGTGAACCCTCCTCAAAGGCACATCTCTAAAGGGAACAACGCGCAGGGGGCATCCTGCTCAGTCGTCGAAGAGACCATGGGAAGTAATAATTTCTCCCAAAACGAAAAGAATGCTAAAGGATTTCCAGGCTTGCCCTGCGATTAAGTGGAAGAGTTCGCTTGAACCGGAGATCATACCAGGGATGTTGAAACCGTGTCCCACTTCGAAGGCTATTGATCATAATCATATAATTCGTGAATTATTCGGCGAACTCGCGAATTTTTGATTGGCCGATTAATTCTCTGATTTAATCGCCGTTGGCGAACGCTCCAAATAATTCGCGAATACCTGCCGAATCTTTAAAAAAATCGGTGAATAATTCACAAAAACGGCGAATGATTAGCAACATCAAAACCCAACATCTCATATATTAATTTCTTCCTCGAAATCCTTACCGTACATTTCCCGAGTACCTGTCGAATCATTCCTGAATACCTGCCGATTTTTTTCCGAATAGTTCTCCGAATCCGAATTTTCGACCTCGCCGAATTAATCGCGAATTTGTGACTATGCTATTGATAAAGGGAAAATCCTTGAAGTCAAGAAGTCTTCCAAAAAGAAAAATAAGAAGAAGGCAAAGAAGCCCGTACAGAAACCGAGTATCTCGACAGCCATACAAGCATCCAGAAGTATATAGACGCACTCGAAGAATATAATCAGAAAGCGTGTTCGCCCCTTACTTTTGAGGATCTTATCAGGCACATCCTCGAAAATAGCAGACAGGATGAGGACGATGACTCAGAGGAGGGAACAGAAGGCCATGTGGAAAGCTGCCGCATGGTCTCTCACTCCTCCATCTATGAAGATGAGGCTCCACCTGCATCCGAGAGTAACTCCGACGAGCAGAGGACAGAATCAATACCTAAAGCCCAAAGTTCGCCACAACAAGACCCAGTTGAGAAGCTCCTAAGGGAAGCCTTCCAAAGAAGCCGGGAAAATCAAAAGCATGAGCTGGCTATCTACGAGAAAACCAGACAACAACGTCTCAGAAGGGAAGCCGCGGAAGAGGCGAGTTATGTAACTCTCCAACCAAAGAAGAACTTACAACCGAAGCAGAAGATACTGCTGAAGAAAGGTAAAGCCGAGAAACATTTTGCCAAGGCCTTATCCAAAGGGATGAAGCTACCGCCTTTAAAGATGTACACCCCTAGGGTTATGGACTTCGAAGGTGGAGAAAAGCATCCAAAATATTGCCTTTACCACCGGAGGGTTTGTCATCCCATCGACGAATGCAAGGCATTCGGAAAATGGTGGAAAAATACATTTTCTAAAAAAGGCATCTGAAAATAAAGAAGCGGATGGCCAAGGCTCACCCGCACCAACGCGATAGTCCCGAGGCCAACGGCCAAGCAAGGACGATCACTGAAGGCTGCCATATGATCAAGGCTCAAATTTCGGAAGGAGCAAGTTTGGGTCGTTGATTAGAGCCTCCTCCGCATTCCCTCGGGTGGATCGTCTTCGGCAAAGGGTGGTCGATTCTCAAGCGCGATCCCGGCGGCTACGAGCTTGGAAGGGTCTTCCACAATTGGGTGGACACGCGACAAAGGTTGCATTTCTCAAACTTTGCATGTTTTATATTTCTAGTTTAGGGTGTTTGGATCGAATTCCTGGGTTTGCACGTCCGGTGCCCGCAAAAAGTTTTTGTTTTCACTTCCGTCTCGGCCGCTGTAACGTTTTGAAAATCGTTTCGGTGAAATTTCGAAAAAATGGTAAAATAAGGGGTTTTCTGTAAAATGTCAAAATACAAATATTTTTAATATAAAATTAAATATACATATTCTAGCTATGTAATTTCTAGTATTTGGGGTTTATCGAGCCACTGGTAAAATTTCTAATTTTTCTGAAAATTTTTCCAAAAATAATTATTTTAAGCCGTCACTAATACATTTAATTAGGGAAAATTACAAATTGGAATGGGTTGAAACAAATTTTTTGCATCATAACATATTAAACTAACCTGTAAGATATTTTTTTTGTAATGCAAAGAAGCTGTTAATATGGTGTTAGAAAATATAAAAGAAAAAGGCTTTTTTTGTGAAAATAAGTTAAATAGAATTGAGGAGTGGTATTTATCTTCTTGTGTGTGCTCCCACTCACTCACCTACACTCACACACCCCACAAATATCAGCTTGGCCGAACCCATGGCTGCCCCACACACACACACCTCACATGTAATGATAAAAAGAAGGGAAATTGGAAAAAAAGAAAGAATGAACATGAAACTATAATTAAAGAAGTATGGGTTTTGTTTGACTTTTGCCACAAACCCCATTCTCACTCTCTCTCCTCACTCATTCATCCCCAATTCTGGCCGAGAGCTCCCATGAGCAGCCCCCCCAATTTTCCCACTTCATTTCCACACAAAATTCCTCACAAATTCCACAAAAATCAAAATAAAACCTCACAAATCCCAAATCTAACATTTACTCATTATTCTTTAACCAATCTAGCATGGATCTAGGAGCTTGGAAGCTACTTTTGGAGGCTAGGATTTGCATGCTAGATCCTTAATCTTGTGAGGTATAAATCAAGAGCTTTTGTTAAATTGTTGTTTGAATACCTTAAATCAAGCATTATTAGTTATTAATTTGGGTTTAATTGTATGTTTGGAAAAATTTAGTAAGGGTTTATGAAATTCAAGTTAGTTTTTTATTATGTAATTGTGGTTGCAATTGTAGTTCTTCATATTGTGAAATGATAACCTAATCAAATTTCTAGTTTGCAAATTGTTAGTTTGGAATTGTAATAATTATGCTAAATTGCTAACTAGGTTTTAGAAATTTAATTAAAATATGGGATTAAAATCTAGTTAGGGTTTTTAGCACATCATTAAGGTTTCCATGTGTGGTTTAACCATTTAAAATATGCAAAACCAAGCTTAATTGTTAAATTGTGATTTTTGCTTTAAAAATTGTTAAAATTGGTTGTTTTTGCAAACTTGAATTTTGGGTTAATGATAATTAGTGAGATTAAAAACATGGAAATGGTTTATATGACCTGGTTATGATACTTAGGGAATATTATGGCTATTAGTTGGGTTAAAACATCAAGTTTTGAATTAAAACGGTAATTAAGTGTTTTCTAGGTTTTGTGAAATAAATCGATTTGAGCAAATTTAAGGTTTTTATGAATTGCACCATATTTTCAATTAAATTCTAGTGCGTTATGAACGCGTGATTGGTATGTTGGGTTTTTCTCGATTGATTGACGTTTGTACATCGACATCGAGGGTTGGTTTGGCTATTTTGGCATGCGTAGGCGATAGGTTTTGACCTATGCGTGATACGCGTGCCGATTTGATTTCTCGTGTGCCGTTTCGATTTCGAATTTGATTTTAATGCGATGCGGTGCGTTATGATATGTAGGTACCCCCATGTGGACTTCGAGACGACAAGCAAGCGCGTGGCGACGTTGGCACCGGCGAGCGAGGACCATGTGAGTAGATTTATATCTACGGGGAGAAGTCGGGTGGATGGCGTATAGCACCCCCGCAGTCCGTGGTGGTGTATACGGATGCGTATACACAACAACAATTATTATTTGTTATTTGAGATTAATACCGATGTTTAGGATGGATTTTGGTGTGTTGGATTATCTTAGTGTTGCGAACCCTAGGGTAGTGTTGCACTACACATACACATATACATACTTGCATACATTCCTATTTATATGTGCTCATGGGATTCTTTATAGTTATGTGATCACATGGGTATGGGACTATGTGTTCACATACGGATTTGAGGGTGATATTGGGTTTGAGCTGAGTCGATGAGATTTGTTTTGTGGTTGTGATATCGGTGATATGGCAGGATTCGTACTTGAGGTACGTCCTGGTGTTATAGCGGATCTTGGGGCGGCGATACGGGTGAATAGTGTTATAAGTAAAATGGTCGACCTGTGATCGTGATATGAGGCATGATATGCTAGGATATTGATATTAGGCCGTATCGGGCGATGTATACCCCTTGATGATGATATGTGCTGACGATATCGGTTTGTACGAGATTGTCGATCAGTAGTCAGATCATGAGTATCTTGAGGATATTAGTATTGTACTAGACATAGGTCAGTATCCTAGACTACGATCTTGAATAAAGAGGATACCAGAGGAATGGTGTGAGGAATATGATATTGACCCGTACCCAGATTTGGGGATGCCGTACGACGGATTTACGTACGAGCTATATCTTGATGATTGATCCGTACTCTTGACTTGGGATGTCTGATTGTAGATATGGTATCGGATATGATATTATTGAGGCGGGATCACCGACTAATATATATACAGGTATGTATATGGATCGACTCAGATGTTAGGCGGTTTTCTTACCTGTAGTCCAGCTTGTTAGCTTAGCCCTTTAGTTTAGTTTAGTTGTTAGATTAGATTCGATTCTTACCTATTTCAAAAACTAACGAATCGTGGGTATTTTAAAAGACAGCCCAAGGGATCCTACGGATATTTCAAAAGACGTATCTTTTCATAAAAACACCGTAGCCCCTATTTTCAAAACCCCATGATTCGTGTTATTTCAAAAGGCACCATTTGTAGGACTTATATTAGATTAATGCAGATTAGTTATAGTTGCGTCTAGTTTTCAGCTCCCGCTCATTTTTGTGGTCCGCTTCGCATCGCATGTTTATATTATGTTTCATACTCCATTATTGATGCCATGCTGTTAGGACACCAGCACCATTACCGATGATGCGTATGTACCACGTACACTTATTTGCCGGCTCACACACATCTTCATCGGTAATTGCCATGTCACGTACACCTTAGAAAATATTATTGCTTGACATAGCCTGTTAGCTAATAGTTTAGACATGATATTAGCGTACTTGCCTTATATGTTAGTTAGACATTGTAGTTATTACCTGCTGCTTCCTGCATACTGTTATTCATTGTTATGCCGCATTCATGGATTCTCATGCATATATTCACTATTTTACGTGTTATTGAGGTTTTGGATTCGGATTTCCATGAGATTTGTTTCTGGATTTGGAGGAAAACCGCAAAAACATAAATAAACCTTTTCTCTCTTTTAAAATAAAAAGTGCGGTTTTCCCATGATGTAAGAGTCGTCCACCATGAGTTTGCCGATGGATTTCGAGACCCGATTCGAGGAGACGGATGAACCGTTTCGGGTACATGGTGGACCCGGTAAGGTACCCCGGGGCAAGAAGCACGTGATGATGACGATGTGAGCCTGGCAGGGGAGCACTACCTACCGGTGATTTTACCCGACGCGTCGGATATCCGGAGGATACCGTCGTGGTCTTGAGATGGATGGTAGGGGCCGGTCTGGACTGATGGCGCCCTAGATATTGTGATTGAGACATTGAGATTTCGAGATATTGAAGTACAGAGACTGTGATACAGAGATATCGAGATATTGGGATTACGTTTTATGCCGATGCTAGGCACTGTTTTATGCTGATTTCATTATGATACCTTATTTTATAAATACAAAGGAAATCTCACTAAATTATGAAAACAGTTCTTCATTTACATGTATTCTGTTTCCATGCATTCATACCTCATTCATATGATATATTGCTACCTGAGGCACTGACACGGGCACATGAGATTACACTCGGGTTAGATATTTACCCTAGCCTTGTTATAGGTTGCATGTTATATATATAATTGAGGATATATTTTGATCTTTGACCTAGGTTGCGTTGTTTATGCGATTTCTTTCCGTGGATGTTTTTCTATTCACGAGTTGGCAACTCACCCCCGTTGTGCCCCAGTTTCTTGCAGGTTTGCCGTACAGGTTTCCTTACGGCTTTGCGGGCATAGTTTCCTTCGGTGATTTGCTAGTAGGTAGGTTTACTTATATCTTACCCCCATTATATATCTTGTATATTATTACCCTGTTGTATCTAGAAGTTCCATCAACCAAAAATGTATTTTTTGGAGATAGAGACCAGAGATGCTATTCTTTCGACCTTAGAGTCACGCGTTTTATTTCTGTGGTTTTCTTGTGGTTTTGAGTTTTGATCCTCGCCGTTGGCGTTGTATATTATATTGTTTGTGTGGTTGTGACCGTCGATTGACGAAGAGCTAGCTCCCGTTTGGGGATGCCCTTTTATTGATTTCGTATACTATTCATGTTGTATCCCGTTTGGGGGCCAATATTTACAAAAGAGACTCTGCCGAAATTTTCAGGAAATATTTGATTTTTTTTTAAACGCATAATTCGGCTATGCTATTAAAACTACTTGATTTAAATTGGTTTTCCTTCACTCTGCTACTTTTCTTGGTTTGGATTTCTGGGTTTTCGGTTTACTTAGATTACGTACGCCTCGAGACGTTTCGTAGTTTAAGTGCCGGTCATGTTCCGTACTTTCGGGTCGTGACAGCCGCGCCTTCCGCGGCGCGGGTGCCGGATCCCAACAGTTACTACTCTTTTGGAAAGCGGGGCATGACAGGTTTTATTGGTGGCCCATGCAGGTCCGTTATGCATGATGTCATAAGCAATATGATACAAGAAATATGAAATCCAACTATTACATTTCATCCTTCCTTTGAATCTCATCTTATTTCTTGAATCCATCTTGAACTTTATTTTCGACTTCCTTAAAGATCATCTCTTGAGTTTTGAATCCTTAACTCTAGTTCATCCGTTCTACTTCTATCTCATAGGCCTATTGGCTCAGTAGGTTAAAGTATCGATCGACGGAGTTCTAAGATGATGTTATCCTTAGTTTTTCTCCGTGTCTTATCGCGACGTACTCCTTAAGCGAATTTCACGGACGAAATTCTTTTAAGGAGGGTAGACTGTAACGACTCGATATACTTGAATCTATCTCACTTATTTCGTTTGATTTTCTTGAAGATCACTTCTTGCTCTCTTGAAATTCGTTTCTGTGTCTCCTTGTATCTCTTTGACCATCTTTTACATTCAATATTACTCTCTTGTCAATTAGAGTACCGACTGGTGGAGCGACGACGAAATGCGACCATATTTAGTTTCCTTGTTCTATTACCATATCCTTCTTAACTAATTTCGAGGACGAAATTATTTTAAGAAGGGTAGAATATAACGATCATAAAATTTCTATATTTTCGCGTATCATTTTTTTAATAGAATATTGCAATTATTAATATTTGGTATATTTTGTTTTCTAATAAATATATTATTTTATCACTTTATCTATTTTATCCATTTTATAATTTTTCAAAGCCCAAACTCAAGCCAAAACAATTCCATTTGATTTCTTTCTTTTCTTTTTCTAAGCCCACTTTCTTTTCAAGGTACGACAAATATATAATTCTTGTTAAATAAATGCATGAACAACCTTGTAGCTCGTTGGTTAAGTCCTTATATTATTATTCTATAAGTCACATGTTCGAATCCCCATTCTTGCAATTAATTTTTTTATCAATTTTTATTCTTCTCATAACCTAGAAATGGGACTTTTCATTTCATCTTCTTTTTAACCCCCAAAATAATTAGAATGGTTATAAGCTATAATTTATTAGAATTATGGTGGTCATAAACTTTTTTTATATGTCACTCTTCTTTTTTTTCTTCATCTCACATTTCTATTATTTCCCATCTCTCTCTTCATCTCTTCTTCATCCCACCTTAGACATTTTCTTTTGATCAATTCTAAAAATAAAATAAAATAAAATCTCTTTTCTCTTGAGCTTGGAGAAGTATCGGTTCCATCAAGCTTCAAGGACTAGGTTGAGGATTTTATCTAAACGGTGAGCCGGTTGTTATACCGACCCACACAACCTGTAAGTCCCTTTACTCCCTCTCCATCTCTTTCACTCTGTTATTGTGCCTTCTCCATGATTTCATTTTCTTGACCGTGGTACCTAATCGAGTGCATATATATATATTATTGTTTGTTTATACTTAATCTTCATGTTTATTCATTATTTTCTTATAGAATAAAAATGCCTCCATGTCATAGATTTACTTTTACATTAACTAGGAATATCATGGACTGAATATAAACAAACGATGCACGATAACACAACTTTACATAAGCTCTCTTGAAATTAGGACTTTCCTGGTATAGGACGTTGTCGAAATTCATGATCTATATATTGACATTAGGGGATCCAATTTGAAGTATATATTGTATGTGCCGTTTATTTTATAATTGTTTAATTTTTTATATAAAATAGAAAAAAATAAAAAATACGAAGCTGCAAATAAATTCAGTAGTTTTGTCACCTTTAAATACGGTCCTAGATAACTTTTGTCCCTAAAATAGTTTTTAAAAATTAATTTTCACATCTGGAATATCTAGGAAAATTAGGATAAATAATAGATAGAATTTCAGGTTTACAGTAAAAATTTAATATCAAAACGAATAACAGTTTAGAAGTTGCATAGTTTTTTTATTCACTGTTTTTTAAAACCAGAAAACTGCCAATAAGGGTCTTCTTCGAGAGACCATAACTCTATAATCGTTGATCCAAATTAATTGTTTTCAGATGTTTTGAACATATACATCGAAAGATATAGATTTTCTTGGTTTTAAGTTCTTACTTAAAATCGACGTAAAATATAGAAAACTGCGTTGCAATATTTAGCGACGAATCTGTCCTGATTCGCACACTGTTTTTAAATAGGACATAACTCGAACTCCCGATATCCGTTCGTGACAAACTTTAGATGTGTAGATGGATAATTGATAGAACTATAATTTCCTGTATATTATATTACTTAGAAACGCATGAAACAACTCGATATAGGCTTTGCAATATAACATATAGTTGCTGTCCAGAAATCTGAATTTCTGTTTTAAATGCTGATATTAAAACGATCATTCTTATAATTTATGTAAGCTGAAACCTGATAGAAATTAAGTCAAACTGCGTTTTAAAAATGTGTGACGGTCCTGAACAGATTCTGATCTGTTTTGCACGACGATACGAAAACATGTATATCTCCCAAACCGGTAGTCGTATTTAGGCGAGACTGGAACTCACGTATGCATAACATTTAAGGATATGTTTTCATTTATATTCTGATTTCAAATGACTTGATTAACTGGTCGTACATATCGCATATTTACAACATTGTTTTGGACGTTACTTGTATACTTATCTCATATCATATTCTGTGATTTTTTTATTTATATGACTTGTGATTAAATCATTACATGTTAGAATTGACTTGATCTTGACACGACTCAATCATGAATACTTGAATTCAGTATGTACACTTGAACCAACTTGACTCGAACCATGAATACAATTGGCATGACTTGCACTTAATATGACTACATGAACTCAATCTTGAAAACTTGATATCATACATCACCTTTTGTATTCATGGATTCAATCAAGACTTGTAACATTAATCATAAACTAATAAACACGGGATGTTGGGGTAGTTTGAGTATGAATCCAACGAAATATCGTGAGTCCCATTAATACAAATCATGTTGCTATGGTACCGAGCTGAAATGGTACAAATCATGTTGCCGTAGTACCGGGATGAAACGGTACAAATCACGAATTCACAAATGAAGGCCCATGTTTCCAAGTCCCTGGATGATAGCCTGTTGGGTTTGGAATACTTCAATAATAATTGAAGTCCCGCTATTTTGGGCTCGTGATTCCTTACCTCTAGACGATAGCCTTGGGTTCGAGAATACTCTTGAGGTTGGTTGACATTCACACTTGAACTCACGTTAGCTGCTTTTACCTTTTTAGAGACCTTTTAGGACACTTTCATTCACTTCATGTTCACTATACCTACACTCCACGATCATGCTATACTTGTTTACTATGCTCATGCTATATTGCCATGCTTACATAGTTGTCATTAACATTACCATGTTATACTTGCTCATGTTTTATTTCCATTCATACTATATCACATGTCACCTTGCATATTCATTTATATACTTTCACATCCCACCTTTCTTGGGGATTTACCGAACGCAAGTTCGCTGACGGGCATTCCACCCATTTCTTTGTTTCCTTGGAATGTTCGTCAGATAATCTAGAGATTGAGTAGATCGAGCCGAGTCAGGAGGATTACTCTTAGCTTGCGGAGCAGACCGACTACTAGTTCTTTCTTTTCAGCTTTTACTTCCTGTATGCTACCTGTTTAGGCACTTTCTTTCATGCATCTTTGTTTTCAGACATCATTTATTCAGTTTGAAACTTATGAAAATTGGGAATGTAAATATATAAAGTTGGATTTTCATTATCATGTCTTTTCTTGTCATTTTATATTGCTTATATATGCTTAGCGTATTTGTTTCGAGAAATGACCTTCTCGGAATAAATACGTCGCGGGCTTGTCACATGCCGTTACCGCTCTTTTGGGAAGCGGGGCGTGACAATACCTAAGGAACTCCATGGGGTATCTTTTCTATTACGCAGAAGAACAAAAGGTTTTTGTTTCTCGGCATGCCCACTTTCTGGAAACTTAATTTCTTGAAAAAGAAATAAGTGGGAGCACAATAGAACTGCAAGAAATTCAAGAACCGCAATCTATTATTGAAAGCTTGGTGGAACCAGAAGTTTCAAAAGAACCAGACGTCCCTGCGCCACTCTACAGATCTAGTAAGGTGTCTCATCCGCCCGAGAGATACTACTGTTTTAGTAAACGAGGATATATATGATTACATCATCGATGAGGATGAACCAACTAGTTTCCAGTAGACCATTACGAGCAGAGACTCAGTTAAGTGGCTCGATGCAATGCGGACCGAAATGGAATCATGTACACCAACAAAGTTTGAATTTTGGACATTGCACCTCAAGGGATAAAATCCGTAGGCTGCAAATGGATCTTCAGTAAGAAGATTGGTGCAGATAGACAGGTTGAAACCTATAAGATTAGACTTGCAGCAAAAGGTTTTCGTCAAAAATCTGGTTTGGACTATGATAAAATCTTTTCTCCAATAGCTATGCTTAAATCCATTTGGATCCTACCTGCCATTGCTGCCTTCCATGATTATGAAATTTGACAGATGGACGTAAAGATCGCTTTTCTGAATGAAAATTTGGAAGAGTGTGTTTATATAGATCAGCCAGAGGATTTCATAGAGAGTGAGAGCAGCGAAAAAGTGTGCAAGTTGCTTAAATCCATTTGTGGATTAAAACAGGCATCGCAGAGTTGGAACATTTTCTTTGATGAGACGGTCAAAGAATTTGACTTTATTAAAAATCCAAATGAACCATGCATTTATAGTAAGATTGTAGCGAGAACTGTGGTATTCCTCGTCTTGTATGTGGATGACATTCTCCTGATAGGAAATGACATTCCTATGCTACAATCAGTCAAAAGATTCTTATCACAAAAGTTCTCTATGAAAGATCTGGGTGATACCTCCTACATTATGGGGATTCAGATCCATCGTGATAGATCTAAGAGGATTTTAGAACTTTCACAGTCCAGATACATTGACACCATACTGAAAAGATTTAGTATGAAAAATTCCAAGCACGGTAACCTACCCGCTTGTCACGGAATCACCCTCTCTAAAGAGATGTCTCCCAAGACTGATTTGGAAAGAGATCGCATGGGTATTATACCCTACGCTTCGGCGGTAGGATCTATAATATATGCGATATTGTGTACCAGCCAGATGTTTCTTACGCATTGAGCATGGTAAGCAGGTATCAGTCAAACCCTGGGGAGAAGCACTGGATAGCAGTTAAGAACATTCTCAAGTACCTGAAAAGGACCAAGGAGATGTTCTTGGTGTACGGCAGTAAAAACCTCCAGATCGAGGCATTCGCCGACTCCAGCTTCCAGAGTGATAAGGATGACTCCAAATCCATGTCGGGTTATGTCTTCACCCTCAATGGAGGGGTGGTCTGTTGTAAGAGCTCCAAACAGGACACCGTTGCTGACTCGACAATGAAGGCAGAGTATATCGCTGTATGTGACGCCGCGAAAGAAGCAGTATGGATGAGGAAGTTCATAACAACTTCAGGCGGTTCCGCCTATTATTGACCCAATACTTTTGTATTGTGACAACAACAGGGCTATAGTTTTAGCGAAGAAACCAAGATCCCATCAAAAGTCCAGACATATCTTGAGGCGGTATCACCTGATCAGGGAGATCGTGGATCGCCGGGAGATCGAGGTGCGGAGAGTAGACACGGAGAACAACACTGTAGATCCATTCACAAAGGTCATTTCTCAGACGCAGTTCGAGAGGCTATTCGAGATGTTAGGTCTGCGATATGCCAATATATGGCCTTAATGCAAGTAGGAGATTGTTAGTGATAGATGCCCTAAAGGCTATTATTGTATAGTTCTGGATTGCATATTGCATTTTGGAAGCTTGAAATATATACAGATATAATAAGCCTTGCTCAACATGATAATATGCTATTTGGTTTGAGTCTATCTTAATATGTGTATATGTTTCTTTTAACATATCGCTAATACATGTTGATAGAGCCCTTAGCATCTTTGCTTGACTACCAGCGTTGTGATGACAGCCACACTAGTGGGAGCTGGGTACTCTATAAACACGTCCTTAAACTTGTCCCTAGTTGTAGGATTATCGAGACTGGGTATCAATACTCCAAAGTAGACTGGTGTATACGCTTCTTATCCCCGTCGGGGGAGGTGGCATATCCCGCAGCCATTGGTATACGGGACCAAAGATAGTATATATGTGCTTATTGGGTTATGAGTTACACCGGACGGACTCGCTGGAAACTGCTGGTTGGTATTATGCCTATCGTCAGTTAGCAGTTCCCCGGTGACATGAGTACAGCTTAGTCCGTTGACTTGACATCACTATTCGTCTCGAATGTGTTCCCATTGTACTTAGATTAGTACCCTAGCACGGCTCAAATGAGTCGTGCAAACAGGTAGTGGTTGGGTGCAGTCCCGAAGCACTTGGAGACAGTAGGGGTTAGAAGGGATTCGTCTCTCCCGGTATGGATAGTTGATATCGCGCCGTGTACGGCTGGCCAATACATAAAGTCCCTAGCCAGAGCAAGTGAGATTTACTGGTAGGTACACCAGTAGTTTCTCAAGCTGTATTGGGCTCCACACCGACATGGCTTATTGCGTTATTAGGGGTCTGACGTTTACCGCCCCTTTAGGACCGATATGCGACACTCTTAGACGAACAGACCTGACTGTACGGAGAATGTCACCTATAGGCTCAGTAGCGTTTTCGGATGAGTTATCGTGTCGATCTTCCCTTCGATAGATACCTGGGCAGCCGTTACGTACAGCTAGTGCCACTGACGTGCTTGTGGTTAAACCCACTGCCAGCGTATTGTCGAGACTTTAGAGCCCCACACAGAGGTTTTCCCGGTTGAGGCGAAACGGTGCAGTTTGCGTATGGTTTTACGCACGGGTGTTCGATTGAACACGTGTATTTATGCACGTGCTTTAATCGGACGGTTTAGTAGTACGAGCAGGTTTGAAAGACAGCCAGTTTTGATTCTACTATTATACTGCTCTCTTTTGGGTATTTATATTTTAACACGAATACGGTATTTATACGAATATGTGTATTTGTATAAATACGGGTATTTGTGTTTTGATACAAATACATGTATTCCTTTCTAAATATGAATACGCGTGTTTGTATTTTCAGTACAAATACGGTATTCGTATTTTGGTAGAAATACGGTATACGTATTTATACGGGTTTGAGTATACTTGTTTATATATATGTATTTATATTTATATATGTGTATGTGTATGTATACTTGATGATGTGGCCTCTCTCTCACTCTCACTCGTTCTTACCTCTTCTAGAGTTGTGTGAGCTTGTGATTCACGCTAGTGAGTCACAACTCACACACCCATTCTTTTGTTTCTAATGAGAAGAGATAAGAACGAGAGAGCAGTGTAGGATTTTAGTGATGGTTGATATTTTTTCATGTGAGAAAAATTCTTGAGTTGCCGCCTCTTTTTCTTCCTCCTCGTTTTCTTCTCTTGAATTTTTGAGGATTAAAAGAGAGCATCTTAATCACAAACTACACCACTCTAAGTATCTTGTCTTGATCAGACTTGATCTTTAGTTGTTTCAGACGGAACTATCGTTTGAATTGACATCCTCGGGTGGATCGTTTTTGACGCGGAATATCGGATTCGAGAGCTCGTTTCATCAAACCAAGAAGCCTGTGGAGTCCATCTTTCAAGACCCGAAGGACCGTATATAGAGATTTTAATCCCAACCGAGTAGCTTAAATTCTAGTTACAGTTTGTTTAGTTTAGTGTTTGGACTTGTATCCTGGGATTTTAGTGTATCGTGCTCAAGTTTTTAAAGTTTTTGATTCTGCATAGCCGTAGTTGTCACGGCAAGAAGCACATATACACTTACAAGAAATAGGGGAAAGTTTCGGGCAGTTCTGGGCAGCGTGTGGGGCCTACATTTTTATTACTTCTCTCTCTTGCCCGGATATATACGTCCGACACATGAAATACTTTTTCCTAAACTCTCGATTTTCAATCCATCATTAGTTTGAGAGGGAGTGTTAAATATATCATAGCGAACATAATATATTTCATATACATTCTATATATCTTGTTAAGATCTGATTAGATATTTTAATATTCTATTTAGATATCTACTTTTGTGTATAAATAGATATGTATTGTAACTCTTTCAATCAATCAATAATGATAATTTTATCCTCCATATCTTCGACTCCTAAGAAGAGGCTATATAATATTCTAGAAAAATACATATGCTAAATAGAAATATTGAATTTTGTAAGGGAAAAATTTATTTTATATTTTATATAATGCAGTCCTAAGCTTTTGGAGCTGATCGATTTAAGGTGGGGTCTCATTTTTTATTGTGAAGCCAACTACTTAAACAAGCAACATGCCCTGTATTTTCTTTAATACTTACAGATTATTGAGATGTATATGTCTTCAATATGTTATGCATCAAAACTCACAAGATTTGGAGTTCTCTAACACGTACATCAAGTAGACAAAAAATTAATTCCTTTAATTGGTTAATATTTGTGTTAGAGATATCTAAATCTCATTATTTTTCTATTCATAAAATTTATAAAACACGCGATGATCGGTATGAGTCGAAAACACGATGAGTTGTGGTTTGATAAGTCGGCCTCAAATTAGAAAAGGAGACCCGGCCCATAATATCATCCCCACCTCTACATGTGCAAAGCGCGAGCAAAAAATCTTTCTGATTTTAGCCAATTACAATATAAGACTGATGTTGAATTCACAAACATTGAGGTGCTTTTATGTAATTTGTCATCAACATGAAAGGGGGACATTTCGGTCACTCACTCGGCGCTTGCCCTTCTAAGTTCGAAAATAGCGCGGCCGCGAAAATTCAGAATCGAAACCAGCGAAACGAAAAAAATCACGCGGGCTTCTAAAAAGATAAGACTTCTAAGAAAGAAGCGCCGCCCTCATTTTATTGCATCTAGATACAAACCCTTCGTTTTATTTTTCGTTTTCGTTTTCGACCAATCGAGAAAACCCTAGAGTTGAGAAGACGATGGCGGATCTAGCTCATCTCGAGAAGATGGGAAGAGAGCTCAAATGCCCCATCTGGTATCTCTCTCTCTCTCTAATTGTTTACGAATTAGGGTTTGTTGCTGAATTTCTCTGTACCCAATTCCTCAAATTTAGAAATTTGGGCATTGTACGGGCTCTAATTGTTGGGTTTTTATTATAATGAATTTGACTGGCTATTTAAGTCCTTTAATTATGAATTCATTTTTGTGTAGTTTGAGCCTATTGAAATCAGCAGTTTCGCTTTCATGCAATCATGTCTTTTGCAAGTAAGCCATCGTAATTTACTTTTTTATTTCAATTTTTTTTAGCTTTTGTTATCTTTCGAATAATTTTCTTACTAATTTTTCTCATTGTTTATTTAGCTTGTGTGTTCTGGAATCTATGAAGTCTGTATCAGATTGCCCAATCTGCAAAGTTCCATTTCGTCGCAGAGGTATGCTTTTAAGTTCTAATTTTTCCAGTAGAGTAGATTTGATTAGTTTAATTGCCTGTTTAATTCATCTAAATTCACAGAAATTTGTTGCAATGAGAATACTTGAATATTTCTTCGTATGTGAAAATATTGATTTTGGTTCAGAGGTTCGCCCTGCTCCTCACATGGACAATTTGGTAACTGTGTTTAAGAGCATGGAGGCTGCAGCAGGAGTAAACATCTTCACAACTCAAGTAGGGCCTTCTACTAAGAACCAAGGTACATTTCTTCTTCTTCTTCTTTGGCCTTTTTAAATTGAATTTTATGAGGAAAAATATGGGTTATTGCCCTTATAATAATATTAAGGGTTAATTGCATATCCATTTAACACCTTTTATTAATATCCCCTCCTAGACCTATAATCCTTGAATAGCTAATTAGCACCGGACACGCCCCTGGATTAGTTAAAAATTAGTGTCGGAAATATAAGGGTTAAGGGCTAATAAGCCAGTAGAGAGGTTGTAATTATGAGATAGATGAAGGGTTTTACATGCAATTAACCATGAGATCAATCCTCAAACTTGGTTACAGTGACAATGTTGTCGGATAACAAAGTATAAATTGAGCTGTGTCACCCTCGTGAAATGCTGAGTTATATCGTTCTTTCGAAAACCGATTGTTTCCGTTTTTGGGGACAAATATTTACCTGGATTAAGGGTATTTTGACTTTTTCTTTTATATTTGTTGCAAATGTTCCATAGTTTCTTCTGTTGTCCTGTTCAAAGATTGTTTCGTTGCCTAGCAATATATGACTTCGAGTACCACTGTTTCAAACTATAATGATATATGTTAATTTAATCTCTTCCTGTTTGATTTACTACTACGTTTTATCTTCAATTTCCTATTAAAGTGATTAACTGACACTAGGTGAGTTTGAGAAGATCTCTACAGAAGAAACTGCATTAACACGTCGTGGAAAGTCTAATAAAAGAGGATCAATTAGAAAAACAAGAGAAAAATTGGAGCAAACCCAGGTTACGAAATCTGATTCATCTAAACAACCAATGCCATCTTTTCCTGCGAAGAAACGAGTACATGTGACACCATACCCGGTCTCTGAGACACCCGTGCGGCCCGGAAAGGTTTCTAAACATGCAAATGCCTGTAATGAGGTTGAGATTACCAAGTCAATGAATGAGGATACTTTATTTTCGCCATTTTTTTGGTTGAGAGAGGGGAATGATGATGAAGATGATGAGGCTTCAGGGAAAGCAAGTGGTCAGCCGATAACAGATACATCTCAAGCGAACATTGCTCCGTGTTTTAGTGACATCAAAGATTCTGAAAATGATAAATCTCCAATTAAGGCGACTGCTGCTGTAAGTTTCGTGTTGCATACAAAGTTAAAGAATTTAATTTTATAGTTTTTCATGTTTTTCTTTGGGTGATGTGATTTGCAGAGCCAATTTAATGCTGAGGAAGCTTTTGATAGTGAAATGTTTGAATGGACTCAAAGAGCTTGTTCTCCTGAGCTCTTCTCAACACCTTTGAAGAAAAGGGTGAAGTCACTTTGATATTTAAAGTTAAATACTTTTCAGCTGTGCTCACTTGATAGTTGACACTGATTTTTTTTTTATTTAAATTTAACTACAGGCTGAAGGTACAAACAAACTTGATGCAATACAAGAAAAAGATTGCCCAAAACAAACTCAAATGGCATCAGACTACGAAGAAACTGTGAAAAATCAAATGAATAAAACTCTTGTTGCAAAGAAGGGAAGCGATAAAGAAAACAAGAGACCATCTAGAACTAGAGGAAAGCATTTTAAGAAATGCACCAACACAGCTAACGGCAGTTCTCTGGATAAAATCCATTCAGAAGTTCAAGTCAACTCAAAAGATATAGTTGAAGACTCAATTGGGGAAGATGAGGAAGCTGAAGAGAGACAAATTCAAAGCCGTACAAGAAAAACTACCATGAAGGACAAAAAGCCAATATCAAGCAAACAGAAAACTCAGAACCAGGAATCAGAAGTTTTAGGGATTCTGTTGCCGGTGTTGAATGACAATACGCCAAAAAGTGATATGGGACAAAATGTGCTAGATAAGACCAAGAAAAGGAGAAAGCAAACCACAATTTCTTCAAAGAATAAGTGCCTGAAGCTATCAATGGATGCTGCTGCTACTAATGTATCTGATGAAGTTAATGTTAATGTCGTCACTGAAGCAAGCCCCCAAGATCAAGAACATCAATATGCAGTAAAAGTAAATCAATCCAATAGTTTGACATCAAAAAGCTTATCAACAATTAAACATGTTTCTACCGACAATGGGGATAAGATCTTGAAAAAATGTGGAAACCCTCATTCTCAGATCATATGCGCTTTCTGTCAAAGTTCTAACAACACAATGGTAACTTTATTTTTGGTTTTGTTTTTTTCCGTCTAGTCTTAGGTTGGAGTACATTATATATTAATGTACTTGACAGGATTCTGGAGAAATGATGCACTTTTTCAATGGAAAGCCAGTAGCAGCAGATTATAATGAAGGGGTCAATGTGATTCATGCTCACAAACGTTGTACTGAATGGTAAGCTATAGTTTATAATGTTATTATTGTTCTTTATTTAAGATTTCTGACTTTTTGGTGCTATTCAATTCAAGGGCTCCTGATGTATATTTTGAAGATGATTTGGCCATAAATCTAGGAGCTGAATTAGCAAGAAGCAGGAGGATAAAATGCAGTTGTTGTGGCATCAAAGGAGCTGCACTTGGGTGTTATGAGAAAAGTTGTCGCAAAAGCTTTCATTTCATTTGCGCTAAGTTGGTTCCAGAATGTCGATGGGATAATGTAGGCTCATTAGTTTCGTGTAGGCATGATTTTTTTTCTTTGAGGCCATAAAACGAACATTAAGAGAATATTATAATAATATTTTGTATCTTGAATATTACAGGATAATTTTGTGATGCTTTGCCCCCTTCATTCATCCTCCAAATTGCCTGATGAAGCTTCCAAGCCCCTGAAGCAAAAGAGGAAAAAGTCCATCTCAAAAGTGTATGCTTAGATCAATCTCAATGGCTTTAAATAGTTGCTTAATGAAAATTAGCTTACTATTTTAAAAGTTGCTTAATTTAATTAGCTTGATATTTAGACTTAAGTATTGAATGAATCTTCAGAGAACCGAAAGCATCTACCAATTGCAAAAATAGTGATGGTATGAGTCGGATGTGGACATGGACTTTTGGATCGCCATGCAAGTGGGTTCTATGCTGCTCAGCTCTCGCCGATGCAGAGAAGGTAGTTTTGAACCTAATATCATTCTTCTCTTGGTATTATGCATGTATTATCATGGAGTTAAATCTAGGCTAATTCCAACCCGAGATGGCTGATTCCGATGTAAAAAAAAGAACATCCAAGTACAGATACCGAGATTTTAAATTCTGGTATTGGGTTTAGCAATTGATTAGCGGGGGCTTTAGTATTGAGTTTAGTAATGTTTTAGAAGGCTAATTAATCAATTGACCAGTTTATTAATGGGTTATTGTTCTATTTGATACTATCAACTATTTGAAAAATGTTAAAAGGTTATAGTTATTTTTACAATGTTTAAAAGAAAACTATTCAAGACATCCTTAATTAGTGAAAAGTATGCCAAATTATTTTATTGTTATTTTTACTATTTATTTATATTTTAACTAATTTTTAAGGACATGATATTCCGATCCTAAGTGAGCGATACAGCCGACATGACCAGTTTCAATCCCAAAATTTACCATATGTTATGTTTGTGCATGCGTGTGCGACTTTAAGGTTTTCTAACAAAATAATAATTTATAGGATATCATGTCTGAGTTCACAAAGTTGACGAGTGTATCCATCTCGAAATCTTGGAACCCGGCAATCACTCATGTCATTGCATCTACTGATGAGAATGGAGCATGCAGAAGAACCCTCAAAGTATTGAAGGGCATCCTCGATGGGAAATGGATATTGAGCATTGAGTGTGAGTGCAATTCTTGTTTAGATCAAATTAACTGATCGCACTGATATCAAATAGCTTAGATCTAAATTCTTGGAAACTTGCTTGTCATATAGGGATCAAAGCATGCTTGAAGGCTATGGAGCCTGTCGAGGAAGGAAAATTTGAAATTACAGTTGATGTCCATGGAATCAGTGGAGGTCCTCAACTTGGAAGACTGAGGGCCATGAATAAGGTTAGTTTTTCCATCACTCATTTCAAATCATCAATTTTTCTGAGATTTCCTTTCAGAACATGGATAAGATTTTGAATAAGCATACTAAGAAAAAAGAAAAGAGCAAGATGTGTAACAAAGTCAGCTGACATAATAACTTCAAGAAGATTCCTTCGCTAATTGTCTGCAATAAGTTAAGGATACCAAACTTTCCTTTTCTTCCAAGAATTTGACTAAAAGTGCAACAACGAAAAAGAAAATTATGTTTAAGACGATTTTCTAGCACGAAGCTATGAAAAACTCCTGCATTCCTGTAACCCAAACACACTGGCAGAAGGCTGTGATATACAAAACCTTGACATCCCTAGTTACTATTGCTCTTAATTCGCCAAAACAATATCGAGGTTAACTTATATCAACTTTGAAAAAGGATGCTTTAGGAAGAATTGTTTAGCTCTCTGGTTACCTATTTTGAATCACACAAAAATTACGGGGAGACTGCACTACTGCAGAGTCAATAAACCAACTCCCATTATGCATCCTTTATGATTCCATTTTACACTCTTATGCTTCAGGAACAAAAGCTTTTTTATAACTTGAGGTTCTATCTCTCCGGCGACTTCACTCCTTCCTATAAAGGCTACCTTCAAGATCTTATCATTGCAGCAGGAGGAACAGTTTTAAAGAGAAAGCCCCTTACAAATGATCAAGAGAAGCTGTTTAACAACTCCTTGATGCTCAAAACCTTTATAATATATAGCCTAGAGCTTAAGAAGCAAAAGTGCAGCAATGGCTTGGATATTACTAGCAGGCGAAATGAAGCGCAATCTCTTGCTAGTGTTTCCGGGGCAAAAGTGGCAACAAGTTCATGGGTCATTGATTCCATTGCTGCCTCTAAATTGCAGCCTCTAAGTTGATACAATGTTTTTAATTATGTAGAAATTATACATACCGTCTTAATTGAGCCAGCTGTTACTTATCTACTTGTTTAGAAACTGTTATGCGTACTGGTTGTGAAAACTTCTTTCATCTTAATATTGATTGTGATTGTAAATTAACCTCTCATTTTGTCTCATCTATTCTTTTGTTCTGTGGTGTTCAAGCCTTTCTAGTTAATCTGGAATGAAATGGTTATGCAAAGTATAATTCAAATTCATACAAAAGTGATTTTAAATGAACTGGAAATCTCAAGCTCGTTTATTTATTTTTGATTTTTGATAGTAAAAGTTGTTCATTAATATACTCTTCATTATATAAAAATATACCAACAAGCTTCATTTCAAATTTTTGGGATAGGCTATATGAAACTTTCTTTTTCATTCTTCATTCTGCTCTATTAAAGACCGTTTTTTCGGTCAAATTAACAATTAATATTTCGTTTTTAATTACCTCTATCTATATTTGCTTAGATCCATTCTTACCCTCTAGCAGCATGATGAACTATAATTTCGACACTAAAAAAAATAGAACTGATAAACAATTTGTAGATTGTGACTTATGATAAAGATTCTAATGATAAAGATTCTAATATTCGATGAAAATAGATATAAAAATTTCATTTTGCATAAATTCCCTAACAAAACTTTCTGTTATATTTCGTAGTTTGTAGTCAAAAATTAATAGGTCTGCAAGTCTTGATTACCTTTAGCCAAGATATTGCACATTGATTCTCAGCTAATCGCTCTGCGCATTTGACCAGAGTTCCGCATCTGGAACCATTAAAGCATTCAATCCAAAATCCCTATTTCTTAATAAACCTTTCTGCTTAAATATGTTTTCCCGTATCGATCAAAGTGCTTTTTGACATTGGATAACCATAATTTGATTTCTCAACAGTTGGGAATGTACAAAATGTAGGGAAAAAAAATCGATTCTCATGTAGATTTAGATAGTAAATGGAATACACAATAGATAGCTCTATGCTCTTCGCTAATCTCAAAACATTTTGTGGTGAGCGACTCAATCTACAGATGGACAGTAACAAGATTCAGTATTACCAAAAAGGAAAAAGAAACATGAGAAATTACATCCATAGAAGCTGCCATGAACCACCTGGTAATATATCGATGACTATGACGATCAAGAAAGTTGCTTCTCGCAAAATGTAACAAGATGGCATCGATTTTCACGTGCTATCGAAGGTTGCAGCTGTGGGCCTGACCCCTCGCCAATTTATCCCACAGGCAAATCATTTGCCTCGGAGACTGGTAATGTGCAGTGTAGTAGTTCTCCAAGCACCCATATTGACAAAATTTCCAGTTGTGCGAGTATTGCACGGTCGTTGAAGAATTAAACTCTTCGACCCACATGCCCATGCTTACGTCTTCCATCTTGAACATCTGCAAAAGAATGTATCAGTGTCTGTGTTCCAGTAGGTCCTAGGGTTTCTAGATGTAAAGGGCTTGTTTGGTTGTCATGAAAATGGAGCTGCATGCACTATATGCTGTCAGAAAAGCAATCAAGAATTCCATACTCGGGTAGCAACATTTTAGAAGACAAGTTTCAAAAATGGAACAAATCCGAATTTAAAGCAGCCAATTTGGTTGTGAAAGTGCTGCAACTTTTGAGAACAAAAGTAAATGGTATACAAGCCCTTTGCTCTCTCAATGCAAAATAGGAACAAATGTTGCATCTTCACTTTAAAAAAAATAAATAAATTGAACACAAAATATACTTTGGATTTGGAAATCCTGCAACAAAAGTTGAAAACAATTAAACAATAGATATGAGATTTTCGCTTGCAACAAATGTTTGCATTTTCTATTGCAGCAAGCCAAATAGACACCAAGGGGATTATTCTCTCTATATCAGCCTAATCGTTCTTACCCTTAAGCTTTGATTTGCATGCTTGGAGACCATGAAACTTGCAATGTTATTTGAGATTACATTGCCTGGTCCATCGGAATATGGTGGATATATGTCTTCTGGCCATTCCTGCAATTCCATGGAAAATTGGAAGAAAGAAAACCCCAAATTTAATTTTAAAAAAAGAAGGTTTTCTAGATAAGAAGAGCAAGAGGGAATATATGATTAATTCTTTTAATCGGTTTCTAATGAACCAACTTACATCAAATTAAGAGGGCGAAGTTAAATAAAGTGAATGTCAATATTCTCAAAGAAGCTGACAATTTACCTCATACGTGACAGCCCATTTTCCACTTCCCAAAGGCCTATGCAAGAGATTAAGATTTCCCATATAAAGAGAGTTCTTGTTTGCAATTTTGCTACAACATCCAGTCGAACAAAGGGATCATCATCACCACACTTCATAATGTATGCAGCAGTTGCATTGTGAATCTGCAGGGATGAAGTTCAATAAAACAAAAACATTAGGTGTTTTAATATTTCCTTTTTTGGGGTTTTTTTGTGTGTGTGTGTGTGGGGGGGGGGGTTTGGGGGGAGGGGGTGTGGACGTTATTAAGAGATTTGTTGTACACCAAGCAGTAAGCTTGTAATTTAACAAATAGAAATCGATAGGGAAACATTAAAAAAACCATCACTCACCCCATACCCACAAATAGCAATGGTTTTTAAGAACCACAAGTTCGTAGTGATCAATAAATGGTAAGATCACAATATCTCCAAAATACTCTGCTTCCTTCTTCAGCAATACATTTACTTCCTTTCTTGAACCCTGTACATGAACCATCATTACTACAAAAATACAGATATGGAAATTTTAAAGATAATTTGTTTCGTCTCTTCATAATCTGTGAGAAAGAGAGTTCCGCAACATGCTCTATTAGTGTGGAGATGAAATGACCTCATGAATCTCATGGAAAAAACAAAACTGCTACTGTAGGTCAGCTAAGCGATGATATATTTGGATGTCTTGTGCACTCCAGATGCTAGAGAATATTCTTGTAAGGTAAAATTAAAGCACTGGGACCAACCTTAGTTTCATCAATATAATATCATACAAATAAAAAGGATGAGCCTGGAAGGATTTGGTGCAAACCTTCATCCTATATATATGTTACCATCTCTCACATTGGGTGGAGACTGTGTAGAGCAAAAATAAATGAATTTTACTTCTATAATAATCATTGATCGAGTATCATAGGAGATCTTTGTAAATTTGGAACTAAGCTTCCAAGTTGGCGGACATTAATAAAATTTCCATAATGTTGATTACTATCCGGAGTGATATACACCTTATTTAATTGTGAATCAGAAATAGAAATGGCCATTGTCGGTCAATGAACATGGAGTTTAAACCGGACCTAGTTTAATTTAAGAAATTTAACGATGCAGAACTCCTAGTCCAAGATGGAAATCCTTGTATTGATGGCAGTAATTTTCATTTCGCCTAGATAATTATTTTCATTTTATAGAAAAAGCCAAATGCACCCAAAGGGCCCCCTAAATAGTGGCATGGGGTCTCAATTGTATATGAGAAGTGAAGTTTTGGCATCAAGTGTTAATCCCAAAACTTGACATCAAGCGACTATTAAGTATTAATTTCAATCCTATGTACGAACTACAAATTAATACTTACCAATGCCACAAAGAATCGGGTAACCACATATGACGATTTGATGTCAGGAAACTGCATCCGAGTTTTCCTAATGTCCATGCGCTCAGCAAAATGATTTGTAGCAGAAAGGATACCAATGAACATATGAACAGGACCTTCAATAAGAGGAAGGGATTTCCATTTTTCTGACATCTCAAGGACATTCTGAACTGAAAAACTGCGATGGGACATGGGCAGAGAAGTGGCATATACCGAATGCACTTCGATGTTTCCTTTGACTGCTAAACCCGTCGCATCTTCAAGAATAAATCCCTAAAAGAAGAGCACTGTAAGTAATAAGAAACCTACTTTCTGGAAGAAGAAATGCAATGTAACTGACCGACAGGACAAAAATAATTGTGGTGTGATGACTTTTATGAAAAAAAGTATAAAGGCATCTGCTATGTTGCCTGGATTCGTCATTGAGGTGACAAATCCGGGTCGGATCACGGATTTGTATCGGATTCGTATTCCTATCGGATTACTTCTGACGCATCCTAAAATTCATATTGTATTCTAATGTATAGAGCAAGCATAATTAATTAAGACTCTTGTTTGTGAAATTGTATTCGTTGTTTACATATGCTAGAAGTATAACTACCCTTATTATGTATATACATTTAAACAATAAAAAGACCAGCGCCCAACAAACGTATCCTAGAAGTTCGGAAAAGTGTGAATGGGTGAATCCGAATGGTATCATGTCTCGTAACTGTATCCAAATCCATGCTACTAAGATTATCAGTTGTGGGGTCAGAATTTTATGTCAGGTGGAGCAAAATTCACCACAAAATATTCGGGCATCAAATGGTAAATAAAATTCTGGCCGGCTATAAGTTTTCACAACGTAGATGTGTGAGTCTTAAATGGTACACCCCCCAACTCCCAAAACAAAAAAAAAGGACAAAGTTCCCCCTTTAATCTTGCACCCAACTTTGACTCAAACCCTAGGCAAACTTCAACAACTAGTGTTTGAAGTATTATTTG
Source organism: Agapanthus africanus (assembly GCA_030015575.1). Classification (NCBI taxonomy): domain Eukaryota; kingdom Viridiplantae; phylum Streptophyta; class Magnoliopsida; order Asparagales; family Amaryllidaceae; genus Agapanthus; species Agapanthus africanus. Next base: position 689,967,368 of record CM057339.1, on the reverse strand, counting down.
TAAAACATCTCAACCCACATACTTAACGATACACGTACAAGAGAATTCCCAATTCAGGCGAGTCACCCGCGCAAAATCGGTCCCTCTGGATCTGCCACCGAACTTTATGAACAATTCTTGAAACATCCCCCACGTTTCGTTAATAAGCTCTTGACCAACCGATAGATAGAGCAGATAGTAATAATTAATTCTGAAGCATCTAACAAAATACATAATAACATACCGGTCGATATGGAAATAAGCTACATGACGTCCTCCAACATGAATGTGATATCCTTCCATACCAGCTTGAAGAGTCAGGACAAACAACTTTCCCTCTACCAAAGGGAAAGGCCATGTCATCTCTGGCTTCTTTGCACAACCTATGAAACGATTCAACCACGAATTTGATTTGGATTCTTTCAGGTCAGCAGTGTCACTGCGTTCCCATTTCTCACATTTGTTGTATCCATCGATTGTCCAAAATAACAATTCGAAATTGTAGATTTTAGCCAAATATGATGGCCTGAAGATAAAAGAGGCAGAATACAGTGTCACGACTGATACTGGACCAAACGCTATGCAGAAAAGGCAAAAAAAACTATATAATACAGCAGAATTAAAAATATAAAAATATCACCGATTCATGGCTCAAAGTTATACATCATTCCCATGCTTAACATGCAAGATGTATTCAATATTCACACTGGCAATTCATGTGTGTGAAACACAATTGGTATACTTTAGAGTTAAGCATACTCTAGAGACCGAGTTTGATTAATAATTTGTAACAGAAAGATTCCTAACCTTTTTTTCTTTTCCTTTTTTCTAAGAATCCTTATTAATTATAGTTATACTAAGTAAAGATGTAATCAGATTACCATGTCAAGTAATAGTCAACCAAGACGAGAAGAATAGAGAATTAGAGACGCAAACGTGCAGATGGAAAGAAATTATTCAGAAAACCTACCGTTGCTGTTTCATACAAGTTATGATGGTACCTTTATTTTTGGCAGATTTTCTCCTACATAGCAAGTAGGGTTGTAGCCAAAGGTAATGCTCAAGACCCTTATGTCAAAAGGTTAGTCCTCAAGGCTCCAAATCAAACTTAATAAATACTTCACTCAAAGGGTTGCGACAAAATCCAGTGAAATGTCATGCAGATAATCCGCAGCAGCCTGCTCATGAACCCTCCATCAGCTACTTGGATAGTTCAACTTCGCAATTTATGGTTCTTATTGACTTCCCAAGAGGGCCAGGTCTAATTCTCCCACCTCCACGAATATTATATTTATCGCTGATAACTCTCATAGCCTCCTACTTTAACCCTAACTATAACTATCACTTGTTTTTTGGGAACCGGATATCTATCACTTAATTTTAAAAGAATAAGCTAGTTAGAATGATTAACTAATTTAATTGGATTTCAACAAGAATGTGGTGTGCATCAACACCGACCTACTTTAATGGCTTAACCCTCACAACTTCTGGTAATTATATTGATAATTGCTGGATAATTGTTGATAGGTTTCACCATTCAACTGCATCAGACAGTCACATAGGTGCAAGTTGATTTTGCTAATGTGAGGGAAAATGCAATTAATGAAGTATAATGGGGAAGGAAGAAGGGGTGAGGAGAGCATAACCAATAACATGTGTGCTCATGTCAGGCTTAAGTAGTTAGAAAGCAAGAAAAATCAAGTGAAATAGCACCCAAGCATCCATAAATATTAGTGGCAGTATGCACGGAAGTCACTTATTCAAAACAAATCGACTATATTTCTGAATCAAGCATTGTCATCAAAATTGTCACTGAGGAATATCATTATAGCTATGTAGTTTCTACACCTTTATCAAGATGCAGGTGTTACTATCCCAGTGAACCCTAAACATTTGTAGCATAATCTTCTCTATTTGCAAAGGCAAATCCATGGGTGCCTACAAGCTTTATTCCAGACCTCCAAATTTGTTAGACTAATATACATCCTTTGTTATGGGATTTTTTTCTGACAAAAGAGCAGGGATTAGTGCCCATCTCAAAACCTTTGTTATGGATTTAATTAGGGTATGGTCTCAAACCAGATACAAGACAGTTTACCCCGCAGTGGAAAAATCACTATCTTCACTATAGTATCATTGACACTTTGCACATATAAATTTCCTCTCATCTCTTTTACTTCTCATCTATATATATTCAACACAAGAATAAAACAAAAACCTAGTTTGCAAGCGACACCTATGAGTGACCATACAACATTAAACATGATTCTTGTGATAGATTTACTACTAGACATTCCGACAAAGCATCCAACCAATACTCAGTCAGCAATAATTGTCATTTTCATCACAAATAACTTCTTCCCAAGCTTTTCAATGAATGCAAACACACATGCTCATCGAGTAATTCAAACACAATAGGAAACTTAACTAAATAGCAATTTAAGGAAATTAATAATATATTTCAAATTTAAATAGCACATACCCGTGTCATCATCGTCCCACTGCAGCGTATCGACTTCCCCCATTGCATCGGATAACACGTATTAAGCTCAATAACTGGCCTCTTACTCCAATCCCCTTTCAACCTCGGATTGAAATGCAAAATCCTTAGCGGATCCTCTCCATCCACAACCCTTAGCCCTTGCAACTCCACCATGAACTGCGAAACCATCACTGCCGCATCTCCCATCCCTCTCTTAACCAACAGTGGCACAACCTCCTTATGAGCATTCTCCGGCGTTCCAACCACCATAATCGACGACCCATTTCCAATCCACAAGGCAACAGCATCACTTCATCTGTTTCTAACCCTAACCCTAATTTCCTCCCATTTGCAGACTTGTTCCCCTTCAGAGAAACCGAAGAAGGGCAAGATTGGGTCTTTTTCTCGATTTGTTGATCCTCATCAGCTCGATAGCTCTCGACCTCTTCCCAAGCCTTGGATCCTAGATTCCAAGCATCACGAGCCATGGATTCGAGCACGGTGAGGTTACCCGACCAACTGAAGCGCCGACTCCGCCGCCGCATGATCTCGCCGGTGATCCGACCGTAGCCGATGCGGGCGCAGGACACGAGCGAGTCCTTAACGGGTCTCGGAGGCGGATCCGAGTGGGAGCTGCGAATCAGGGTGGCGTGGGACACCGAGTTCAGCTGTGGGCGATCGACCTGAAGGAGGTAGAGGGATTTGGAGGCGATGAAGAGGAGGTAGAGAGCGGCGGCGGCGATGAGGAAGTGAGGGGCTTTCCATTTTCTAGGGTTTTTCGAGTTGAAAGCTTCCGTGCTCTTCGATCTCTTCATTGGAGAAACCCTAGGAGATCGAGCTGACCTGCGAGGGCCAATTTGAAAATTTTAGATTTGGAGATGGTTTATATGGATAGAAAGCTGAGAAATGAGATGAAGAAGGACGAGGTAGTTTTCCTTTGAACGTTCCTCCCTCCGCCTTTATTTACTTCGCATTTTGAAGTCACACAAATGTTTAACATTTTAATTACAATTAAATCATTAATAATAAAAATATCAATAAATTATACAATATCAAGAATGACATGGGAGAAACTCTAGATTGTCCGGAAGAAGATGTAGAAGATAAAGAAGTCGGTTGGGTGCTTTCCCATTGCAGTGCTTGCTCAACGAGATCTTCCAAGAATGGCCACGCTTTCTAGTCGGATTAGATAGGAAGTGGCCTTGGTAAATTGTTTCTAGTAACTGTCTAAGTTTCTGGAAGCAGTTCCTCATATAAAGTGTGACAAAATTGCCATTTTTCAAAGACATTTTTCAAAACCATGATAAGGACACTGCATAAGGAGATCCTTGTACCGTTTAAAACACTTCCAAAATGGTTCATTAGGAAGCTGAGTGAATTGATTGATCTCAATTCTGATGCGCACAGTCTTATAATTTAAATAAAACTTCTTTAAAAAGGCTTTTAAAAACTCATCCCAACTGAATATGGAATGAGATGCGGTGGAATAAAACCATTTTTCCGCTAAATCGCAAAGGGTGAAAGGGATCATCCTTAAACGGATAGCAACATCTGAAAGCTGGGTTGTTTTCATCATCTGGAAAATTGCTGAAATTTGTTGATGAAAACGTACGGGTCATCAGAATCAAGCCCATGAAAATTTAGCAGAATATTGAGAAAATAGGGCTTAATCTCAAAATTATCCCCATTGGTTGGTGGTACAGAAAGACAGGCGGAAAGAGCTGTACGGATAGAATAGCATCGGTCTTGTTACGCGATGCATGACGGTGCTCCTACGGGAGATGGTAGATTATTCGCACCAAGAGGAGTTGGAATCAATCCCGGAGGAGCTAGATTATTCATACCAAGAGGTGGTGGAATCATGTTGGAAAATGCGAGATTGGTTTATTCGAGAAAAGGTGGAGGTCCCGACATTTCATGAGAAGAGCTACAAGATAAAAAAGGTGAAGACGTGTGAACAGAATCTTGGTCAATCTCGGCGTTGACCAATAAAGGTAAGTGTGCGTAGGGGAAGATGAATCGATTTGGAGTCGATCGCTTAGTCGGTAGGGATTAGCGTAACGCGGACTAATCGGGCACTAGTGTCCCGAGTCCACACGGACATATACTAAACACGTTTAGTGTTGTCAAAGCATGTTGGTTGAATGTGAGGGTAAGGAAACGATTATGAGAAATGTAGGTGAAAGATAGGTGGAATGAAAATTTGGTGACAAATGACAAGTTTTTATGAATGTTTTTGGGTTTTTTTATCTTTTATTTTTTTTATAGAGTTTTGAAAAAATATACGGAATTAAGGACACAACTTCAAACAATCACAGTCATAATATGCGCAATCACATCTAGAGCTATGGTCCTCAAAATCCAACCAGACTGCTCTTAACTGTTCCAAAACGACAAGTTGTGAGATAACTCTCGAATCGCCTCTTCATTGCCCATTGTGGCCAGATAAGCACAAGTGATGTAAGGAGAGTTCCGCTCACGAATCATCGTGAGACGGGCCTTTTAAAGTTTCCTCCTTACTTGTTTAGTCTAGGCATCACAAAGTCAAGTTTAGATAAACGATCGAATATCCACAACCTTCCTCTGTCCTATTGAGCATGACGTGTCCTTAATTGGCTAAGTCTGGATATTTTTTAATTAAGCCCAATGGTAACGCGTATACTTTTTTGTGATTTTTGGGGTCTTAGGAAGAGTGATGAAATCCCCATCCAATCTGAATTGCTGTTATAGCCGCTTAAAATCCGTATTATTTATGCAAAACAATAACAAACAAAATCTAAAACACTTGCAAAAATTTTATTTAGCGGCGGCGCAAAGAATCCTGCACAAAAACAGTTTATTGGTAAGGGAAGAGGGTTTGCGTAAAGAACACTGCAGAAAAGGCAATTCAGTGGAGTTAAGAGGGGGTTTCTGAAAAAAAAAGTACGCACAAAAAAAATTAGGCTCTAAAACAATATTTTGAGCGTGGGTCCGCAGTCAAACACATTTTCTTGGCCGCGGTTTCGCGGTGGAGTTGGAGAATTAGACCTCCAAATTTCTTCTGTGCACTACAATTGTTCTCTTTTTCTGATTTTTAGCCTCTGGTTTTTAATTTGGTCACTGAATTTGCTAGATTTTGGCACGGTCAGCAGCGATTTCGTCTTGATCCTCCACGGTGTAGCCGCGAGATGTGGGTCTAACTTTCCACAACTTTGGTACTGAACTTGCTCTTCTCCCTATTCTGCACACTCGCACAAAAAGAGTTAAATAATAACAAGATGATATTTATGGTTTTTTTATATTCACAAATTAACCCGAAACTAGAAAAAGAAATAAACTACCGTCTCCCCGGTAACGGCGCCATTTGATTGAAAGGCTTTTTCACCATAGTTTTTAAAGTCCTATTCCGCAATCAAGACGGGTTCATTTGGTAGCTAATCGGTTGAGTACGGGTCGATCCACGGAGAGATGAGAGTACTTTTCTTTATGTTTTAACAAGTTAAGTCAAGTTTGTCCAAGTTTGTCCGATGCTAACTATGTGTTTGGATATGTATGTTAATGGAAGCTTGTTAGGGTTAGGATTATTTTAGTTTGAGTGTAACGTTTTAGAAATCGTTATGCGAATTTTTCCGTTTTAGGGCAAAATTGTCGGTAAATTCCGTTTTAACCCGACTGTAATCAAACGTCCATATTGATTTGCCAGCACCTAATTTAGCTAAAATAAAGCTAGTGCACAAGCTTTGGGGGTATATGAGACGTTTTGGTTCAAAAAGAATTTTTCCCTATTTTAATATTATTTTAATGTGGTATTTACCTTTTGGGTTGGAAAAATTTCTCCTAAAATTTTAAGCAAACTTGAGTTAATCAAAACCTTCACTTAATATCTAGATATTTGTTTGGGTTTAAGGATTTAAGTTTAAAGAAAAAGAAAAGAATTAGAATGAGGTGCATGAATGTGCATGTGAATGCATTTATGTGCATTTATTGTTGAAATGAGCTAGAAAACCCTACACAACTTCTCACACTCCCCCTTGGCCGAATTCTTCTTCATTCTTCTGCCCTTGATCACTTCCTTCACCATTTTCATCAATCCTAGCACAATAAATCTCCAAAATTCCCAAAATATATCACAATATTACATCAAGTCTTGGTTTTTGCTTCTTGATCACTTGGAGCTAGGAAAGCTTGGATCTTGAGAGCAAGGGTTATTAGGTATAATCCCTAATCTGTTAATTAAGAGTTTTTATGATGGGTAGCTCGTTGGTTATTGTTTAGAACACGTTAGATATCGATTAGTGCAATATCGTGATTTTAGTGTCCTTTTTGAACCCCTGTGAACTGCTGTGTCCTGGTATTTGTACAGAAAAATCAAACAAAATTATAGTGATGTACTAGTGACCCTGGAGTACCACCTGAGACACGAGCACCACCCCACCGGCCTTGGCTGGCGACCCAAGACGTAATTCCGGCGACGCCGGCTATTGAGGGAGGTGTTGGGGTTTGGTTTTTGTGGGTAGTTGTCTGCTGTGGTTTAGGGGTGTTTGGTACTGTTTACTTTTTCAGTAATTGCAGTATGAAAAATCTGGGATCATTTTTCTATAATCTAGTGTTTTGTGTCCGCTTGTTACGTAATCCGATACGAATCGTGATCTTATGCAGCTGCTGCACTTAGATTGGTTTAGTTGTGTCGCAACGCACGTTAGCCACTAGATGCACACTAGTTTAGTGTTGGTGCGTCGTTTAAATTGTAGTTTTACGTTATATTGGTCGATTTCTGAGATTCTTTGCACTGCTTATGTGTTTGTAAAAATATAGCGTCGCAAGCGGGGACTTCTGACGCTGCGAACAAGGGGAAGCAGGTGGTCGGATTTTCATAGATGGAGACCATTGGTGAGTAGATTTAACATCTACGGGGAAATCGTCCGTATGACGTTATGCGTCGGGGCTGATATGATATGGTAGCTGCATGTCATTGCATAGTATTATCTGTTGTACCTTGATTTGTACCTGTTCATATCAGATTTTTGCATTTTTATACCGCCCAATTTTTATCACATTGCTTATCGGTAGGTACTCTTGAGCCGTGTTTGCTAGTTAATTGCAGGATACAGGTTCTCAGCTCTAAACAGTGAAATTCATGGAAAAGCGCGACAAATTCCGGATTACTGCCATCCACGGATAAAACATGGGTCTCCGCTCTCTATCCGTATGTTGCCGCACACCAGTTTAAGGGATAAAATGGCAAATCGATGTCATTTTCATGCACAAAGCGCAATGTCAACACAAGATCCAACATATCTACGCGGAGCTCAAGGAAATCATAGCAAAAGATCCATATCACATCACCTTTTGATCTGCTGAAATTCTGGAAAAATTGTGAAGAGTTTCTGAGAAAAAAACATATACCACACTGCAGACAACATCAAACCAGGGAACCCCACAAAAGATGATGAGCCAACTCATCATTATGGCCGCGGATCCGCGGCCAACATGGGGTCTAGGCCGCGGATCCGCGGCCATATAGGCTCGTCAGATGAAACATTTTCAGGGGTAGTTGGGTCTTTTCATGAAGGGTTAGAATGTGGCCCTAGGGTTTCAGTTTCCTGCCTATAAATAGCCCAGAACATTGCCAAGCCAAGTGTGCTTATTCTTGTGTAAAATTCTAGGATATATTTTGTAGTTCTTCTTCCTCTTTTAATCTTTTCTCCATTAAAACTTTGTAGTGAGCTTTTTATGAGTGAAGGATGAATAAAAGAGTTCTTTTTGTTACCATGCTTGTCTTGTTATGTTGCTAATGATAATTGCTTGTATTTTTCATTTGCTAATCTAGTTGTTGTTATTTGTTGTTTGTTTCTTTCTTGTTCTCTTTTTCTTTATCCTTAACAACAATGATGCTTAAGCTTGATCCTTGCCAAGGTAAGGTCTCAAATAGCTAGTTGTAATCTTCTAACCTTCTTCTTTCTATCTTCATCCTTTTGTTGTATTTTCTTTTTCTTATAATGGGTGAGTAGTTTTCTTACTTGTTAGGGTAGGATAAGGAAAGTTTGAGAGAAGGAAATCTCTCTCACTCTTTCCTTGCCCAATATCTTAATTCGGACTCCCGTTAATTGAACCACAATCCGCTCCCTACGGCATCCTATCCTACATGATAGCGGTGATTCCTTAGTGAGACCGGTTGTGGTGCTAAGAGCCAAGAACGGACGGACAAACACCAAAAGGAAGAACTTAAGCGTTGGAAAGCCTAGCTTATACTCGCAAGTTCCTTCCTAATCGTGCTAATCCCCGTTGCTGCCGATTACCGTAATACCGATATTAAGAATGGCAACGAAAGAAGTGAGCGACTCCTAACTCAAACTAACCTAATCCTAACCCTAACAAGCTCTCTTTATATATCATTTTAGCACATAGTTAATCTCAAAAAAACCTGGACATTTGGACTTAACTCGTTAAAGCACATAGAAAAAGATTCCCATCTCCCTGCGGACGACCCGTACTCTAGCTACAAGCGAAACCGTCTTGATTGCGGTAATTAACTAAGCACGCAAAAACTCTACCAATCAAATGGCGCCGTTGCCGGGGAGACGGTAGTTTATTTCTTTGTGTAATTTCGGGTAAATTTGTGAATATAAATATAACCGAAAAAAATATACATTGTAAAAAAACCATCTTGTTATTTTTGATTAGTTTTTGTGCAAGTGTGCAGGATAAAAAGACGGTCGAGTTCAGTGCCAAAGACGTGGGAAGTTAGACCCATATCTCGCGGCTACACCGCGACGGATCAAGACGGAGCCAACGGTCTACTATAAAAATCTGGAGCAGATACAGTGAGCAAATCAAGATTCAGGAAATCCAGACAAGAAGAGGACAGTCAAGGCAGCACATGCAAGAAATTTAAAGCCCCAATTCCTCTTTCTTGCTGCGGAACCGCGGCCTAAGCGCTCTCTGGCCGCGGAACCGTGGCCATTTGTTGCTATCAACTCCCAAATTTCTCTGTAAGTCTTTCTTCCTCCTTCCCCACTCCTCTGAACTCCACTGAACTGTGTTTTCTACAGCATTCTTTGCGCAAACTCTCTTCCCCTTCCAATAAATTGTTCTTGTGCAGGATTCTTTGCGCCGCGCTTAAAAAAAAAATATTGATTGCAGTTGATTGTTACTGCTTTGTATATTTTAATCGGACTTTAAGGGGCTTGAAACCAATCCAGATTGGGTGGGGATTTCATCACCCTTCCCAGGACCCCAGAAATCACAAAAGGCATATGCATTGACCATTGTTTAATTAAAAAAATACTAGACTCAGCCCTAAGGACTTCGCGCTCAATAGGACAGAGGACTAGTTACACGCATCGGCCGTTTATCCTATCCTGACTTTGCGGTGTCTAGGTAAGTGTGTCCAAGGCAAGTGGTTACTTAATTAGGACCACTACTTAAGTAGTGGGGAGCCTCCCACTTACCTGGCCGCAATTGGCGGAGAAGAGGCGGTTTGAGGTCCTATTTCTAGCCCTTTGGAACAGTTAGGAGCTGTCTAGCTGACCTAGGTGACCCTAGATCTAGGCGTGATTGTGCATATTTTGTCTGTGATTGTTTAAAGCCGTGAGTCCGTACATATTTCTGTAAATCTCTTTCTTAAAAGAAAAAAACACAAAAAACCAAAAACTTTTATAAAAACTTGCCCTTTTTCGCCAGAATCCATTTTTTTCACCCACCTCCTATCGTATTTTTGTTGGAGATAGTGCCCTCAGAGTTAATTATTGGATCGCAGGTACGTGATTGCAATGATTGCGGAGGACCTATACCGGTAGGACAGTCTTACTCAAGATGATAGTATGCTATCTGGTTTGCCTTTATCAGTCGTGTACATGTTCAGGTGACTGATTACATGTTACACTTTGATAGAGCCCTTAGGATCTTGCTTTACTACCAACAGTATGATGGCGATCATATACGTGAGAGTTGGGTGGTTTATATGCATATCCTTAATTGTGGTCCCTAGTCGTGGGAGTTTCGAGACAGGGCATCGATACTCCGGAGTAGACTAGTGTATACAGTCGAGACCCCGACGAGGGGCGGTGGCCGGTCTCACAAGCCACTGGTGTCAGTTGGATCACCTAAGATGTATACAGGTGCTCATTGGGTTATGAGTACACCGGACAGGACTCGCCGGGAATCTGCTAGTTAGTATTATATCTATCGTCAGATAGCAGTTCCCTGGTGACGTGTACAGGTTAGTTCATCGACCTGAGGTCGTCATTTGTCTCGTGTGAGTTCCCACTGTGCTTTGATTTCTACCCTACCACGGCTCAAAGGAGTCGTGCAAACAGGTAGTTTTTGGGTACAGTCCCGAGCCATATGGAGGCACGTGAGCGGATCGGCAGGGGATTCGTCTCTCCCGGTATTGGGGGCGAGGTCGTGCTGTGTCTAGGAGAGCCATTACACAAAGTCCATGGCCATGGTAGGAGATTTACTGGTAGGTACTCCAGTAGTATGTCAGGGTGTTATTGGGCTACACTCCGACACGACTTATACTGCTATTGGGGGTCTGACGTTACTAGCCCCCTAGGCAGATATGCGATACTCATAGATGAACGGACCGGACTGTATATACATTGTCACTGTTAGGCTCAGTAGGGTTTCCGGATGAGTTCGCTCATCGGCCTCCCTTGAGGTCAGTCCATGGGCAGCCGTTACGCATTGCTAGTGCCGCTGACGGTTTGTGGTTAAACCCACTGCCAGGGTACTGACGAGTCATTAGAGTTCCCCACAGACAGTTTCCCAAGTTCGGGCGAAACGTTGTAGAGGCCGTATGGTTTTATGGCAGGGTTCGGAAAATGCACGTGCGTTTACGCACGTGTTATTTTTCGGGCAGATGATACTGGTCGGCTTTGGTTTAAGCCGGATCCGAGTATTATATTGAGTAGGTATAATATCTTTGTCTCAGTTGCATTTGTATTCGGTCGTAATACAAATGCGGGTATATTTATACAGTTACGGGGTTATCCTGAAAGTCGTTTCAGGATCACTTTTGGAAGTTGCCAGTTTCCAGTTTTCTATCAGCCGTCTTTTAACATTCGGTTAAAGACGGATTTATCTTTTCTTGGATGAGGGTGAGTCATGCTTCTAGAAGGTTCTAGAAGGTGGTGACTAGGTTAAATGGTGTTGTGTTTTCATTGGTTGCATTAATGAATGGATGACTAGGTTTAGTGAGTCATTCATTTCATTAATGAGTTTTGTTTTGCTTAAGGATATTTGTTGTTGATAATTATCCTTATGGTCACCCTCTTCTCTCCTACACTCACCCTCCTCCTCCCTATATATGGCCGGCCCCTCCTCTCTCTCACACTCACTTGAGTTTATCATTTGCAAAAGATTATGATAGTTTTCGGTGTATGGAATTCACAGCTCATTTCATTCCATCACCCGATTCCCTCGGCAACTTCATTAACCGATCGTCCACGGATTTGGACGAAGTGAGACAAAGTCATCTACTCATTCTCTACATCAATCTTGGTCGTCTCTTTTAGCAAACTTGACGACCGAGTTGCCTCAAGTCAGAGGCGGGAGCCCGTTTAAAGAATCAGTGACGTGGTGCCACCTGGACGAGCAGATCGGAGATCGACGAGATCGGAGCAGCCGCAACGGAGCGTGGGATGATGGTTGAAGAACGAAGGACTCGGATCGTTCGGTATAACCTTTCTACACTCTTTACAGTTTGTTAGTTTAGCAATAATGGAAGATCCGGGTTAAAGTATACGATAGCGCCAGTTAAAAGTTTTTTGTTCCGCATTTGGCGTCTGTAGACGGCCGGGGCGCTACCGTAGACTTACAGTGGTATCAGAGCCTCACCATTTTGCTATACTAACTTGTGCTAACGTGTTTAAAACATCGATCGAACCGGAAATCAAAAACTGCAAAATTCTAGCTTCACAGTTTCTGTTGATTTTAAATGAAGTCCTAAAATTTTTCTACATATCTCAGAAATCTGTGCAGGGTTTTATTAGAACACCGTACAAATTTGGGATCATGATTCGACAAGGCAGCCGCGGAAACGCGGCCAAACCCATGGTTTGGCCGCGGATCCGCGGCCATTCTGTGTCATCATGCCCCCAAATTTGTCAGTGGGTTCTTCTCTGGAATTTGGGGGTTTTGGTATATATCTTTTGGGCCCAGATTTTGTTACTGTTCAACAGATGTTCGTGGGGCCCACTTCTTGATATTTTGTCGATCGAAATTTAAAACATGTTAGTTTGCAATGCTTACATTATATCTCCGACCGGGAATGTCATTTGATCGGTAAACCGCGTCTGATTGCTATAGTTCTTTTAGACGGGTTTGCGAACGTGACATTCGCGTTGATGTTCTGTGTTGTGCTGTGATGTTGCGGATTTGTCGTGGTGGATAGCAGTGTGCAATGGTAGTGCAGTTTGAGTTTATTTGTACATTTGATATTGCGGGGCGAGCGTCCAACTTGTGGACTGCCGTCACTGCCTGTTGTATAATATTCTTTTGGGGCACGACCAGGTTGCGGTCGATATACCTGTTGTACTATTTTTCATTACTGTACTAGGTTTTGCCCCGCGACGGAGTGCACGGATAGCCGGGTTCTGGAGGGGCAACGGGTCTGCATCTCATGGCTTTGAGAGGCAGAGGGGCCCCACTCTAGAATTGGCAGACTATTCGCCGCACTCGTAGGGGGTACAGGTTGACCCAAGGAGGGGTGCCCAAGATTACCGGATTCCGTGAAGTGCTGGGTGGTCCATTCACTATGCTGTAGGGGGCTGCCTCGCTTCAGGTTTTGGCGGGTAACTTGCCGCACCCGTAGGGGTCTAGGTTTCATTGCACATGCTATCCACACGACAGGGGAACGTCGGGTTTCAGCAGTGGCTCTGTGAAACCCGGGGATCCCAGATTATCTGTATTGTTCTGTGATGCTTATTACTTTTATGTAAAGTTGCATATTATCACGCCTGGAGCGATTATTGTATATTGGTTTATATACTATTAGATGTTGTATATGTTTTACACCCGCGCTAGTCCAGTCCCCGCTCTGTCGTTAGTTAAGTAACCTAACGGGTGATGACGGGACCCAGTGACGAATGCGGATGGCATATACGTACATTTTATTTTCGTTCTTTTCTGGTGTGATTAGTTGATGGGACTGCGTTGATTCTGATCAATGCAAAGTAAAACAAACCTGTTTGGATGTTGTTGGAACAATTTAAAAAGTGTTATTACAAAGATGTTTCCTTTTGTTATGCATAGTGGTATTCGGTTGGAATATCCTGCACCTCATTCGACGGGGCAAGGGCAGATATCCCTTCACCGGGACTGACCCCTTGGGCAGAAGTTTGCGTCAGGGTAATAACTTCACTATAGTCGATTACATGTTGCTTTGCATCGCGGTATTCAGTGGAATATCCTGCACCTCATTCCACGAGGAAAGAGCCGAGATCCCTTCACCGGGAGTGACCTCTTTAGCAAAGGTTTTCGCCACTATATTTATAAAAAGCTATCAGGTTCCTTCAACGAGATCAAGTTCATTACGTTAAAGGTTTTTCGCCAAAAACCAGCCGTAGCCCTCCGTCGTTTCTTATGGATGGTCAGTAATATTCAAGCTATGTTTGTTGGCTTTCGTCAAGGCATAGTGTTTGGTAGTTGCTGGGGTATTCATTTGTTGCATAGATAGATGTGTTGGTTTGGGACAGTCGTATTACCTTGTTGGCTTTCGTCAAGGGTATGTACGGGTGGGTTCGAATTAACAAGATAATGACGGGCAGAACTTGACATGTGACTTATGATTTGTTGGCTTTCGTCAAGGTCATAAGAACATGGGGTAAAAATCATATCGGGAGTTTCTAAAGAAACTGAAACTTGCCAGGCATGCGCATACCTTCTGGAGTGTGATAACGCGAGTGGATTCCGTCACGTTATCATGCGATGAGAGTTGGATCCCGATTCCCACTGATGAGTTGGTTTACTCTTCGGGTGATCCCGATTGATTCTTCTTTTAGGTTTGGAGGAGAATTTGATAGTACAGTGGGAGGTTTCCGGATTAGATAAAGTGATAACCATTCTGATCTAGGTTAGAGTGCACGCAGAGTGTTTCTTTTCTCTCTCTCTTTGGCAGCGACCTTTGACCGACCCTAGACTATGACTCAGTGACCAGGTTGACCGAACCTTCTTAAAATACTGGCTTTTGGATTGTCTATGTTGCATAAGTCATTGCCACTCCTTCTTTTACCCTTTGCATTTCTCAGAACACCCGTTTTACTACGGATATCCACTTCCATTGGATAGATCCATCGTATGGTTATATACGAACTTGAAGGGACTTCTTTGAGGATGGATCCAGGTTCAGGAGAAATAGAATTGGTTTATTCAGTTGTCTTTTATTATCACCTTCTCTCAGGTTGCGAGGGCTCCTTGGTTTAGGAGAGTACACCTATTACGCTTATTGGATAGTCTTATTCCAAACCATAGGCAGGTGCCGAAAGGTAGGGAATGAAGAAAACCAATTGGCCTAAGAAGGGTGTGCAGAAGGTAATATGTAAAGACAAAATAAAGGGATTAGAAAGAGGGCAAAGTAAATTGCGACTGTTATCATTCACGACCAAACCGCGTACTTCATCGCCACTCCTATTTCACCTTTAAAAGAATAAGGTATTATTCAGTTGACTTTTATCATCACCTTCTCTCAAGATATGAGTACTCCTTGGTTTAGGAGGGTACACCTATTATGCTTACTGGATAGTCTTCTTCCAAACCATAGGCTGGTGCCGAACGGTAGGGAAGGAAGAAAACCATTTAGCCTAACGATGGTGTACAGAAGGTAACGACTAAAGACAAATAAAGGGACTTGGAGAGATGGCAGTGAAATATACGGTTATAGTCATGAATTGGATTATGGAAGAGGCATTACTATGAATACCAGGATACCCCTACAAAACATTTTCATGTTTCAGTGCATTGTTAAAGCAAAACTGTTTTCCCGATTAGATACTTACTCCAAGGGTATGTATTTACCAGGTTTCATTCTCATATCTGTATGGTTTTACAGATGATGAGTGGGAGTAAGTTATTGGGAATTAGGTGATCATCCTCATTATATCGGAATTCGTTGTAATTGGTGATATTTGAGGAAATCGCCAGGGTACAGTTTTCAACCTACGACGCACAGGTTTTGAGTTGCTTAAACTCAGCGGACTTATACAGAGTATTGTATGTTGTCCAGTGTCCATCAGGACAAAGGGGTAGGTCCTCGTACTATGTTCTGTTTACTTATGACTTCTCTAGTATTTAGACAAGTGTTTCGTAGAAATACGAGGTCTAAGTTTTGAGAAGTTGTGGGTATAAGAATAAAGTAGAGAACCAGGTATCGCAAGTATCGGGATTCTTCAAAGAGATCGAAGATGGAGATTCTTGTGATTGGTATTCAGATGATAGTAGTGGTTTTGAGAAACTTGTTTCTCTTTCAGGTTGCTCATAATTGGATGGATTCCTAAGTTGAGTAATGCTGATTAGCCTTTTTCCATTAAGTTGATATGCACTGGAGACAGTTGCATGATTTGAATATGGTTCCAATTAAATAAGTGCCAAAGTTTCTATATTGGATATAGAATAGTTCGTACCTTAAAAGATGTAAAGGTACGGGGAGTTGTCCAGCTTATGCTTAAAACCAGACTCTGGACAACTCAGGGCACGTTTCTGTAATGGCTGTTTGTGGGTTGACCCTGGCTATGACGAGGGTTGATATTCTACCATTTGGAAGATCAATAGTGATATTGTTCTTGACTCGCCACAGTTTTAGTAAAATGGATTTTTTAAGAAAACAGTAGTGGGAGTATGGTAGAACTGGAAGTGATTCCAGAACCGTGAGCGATTACGGAAAATTTAATAGGACCTATATATTCAATCAGGTTTGACATTCCATTAGCCACTCCGCAGATATGGTGGGTAACCTCAGACACCCGAGAGGTACTCCGGTAGCCTCAAGGACGGTGACATGGAGGTTCTTATCTACCCAGACTTGACACTACTGTTGTTCCAGGCTATGAGACCCGGTAGGAGGGTTGTTGTAGTCAGTGGGAGCAACGGAAGCATAGTGGGCAAGTAGCTTATGTCTATTTATAGACTTAAGCAGATATAGCGGAGATAGATCATCTAATTTTGATGTGACAGTCATGGGTTTGACTTCAATCAGGATAGGGGATGGATCTGTTAAGAAGGTAGTAGGGTATGATGTCATGGTATTTGAATGACATACACAGAGTAGGAAGTAAAATTCCTATACTACGATCGGTTGTACTGTGGTCGTCACACAGTTGTTTCTCCAGACAGGATATGGATATAATATTTGACATTCTGATTTCTGGATCTATGGTTTTAGATCTGGATTTAGGTAGTTTCCCAATGTGGGTACTTTGACAATATTCTAATGGTTTTTAGAATAGATGACTCCTAGCATGGTGGTGTACCTGCAGGTGATGGAGTCACCCTCTCTAAAGATGTCTTACAGACTAAAGGGGAGAGGGATGTGCATGATTGGCAGATCACTTGCTTAGGCAATTGAGTCAATCATGAGATGTCAAGTACCACACCAAATGTTGTTTTTGCACTAGATGCAATAAGTTTGTATTAATCCAATCCTGGAGAAACATAAGGAAGCAGTTTTAGAACATAAGTACATGTTCTACGGATTTGATGACGGCAGCCTCCTTCGGGAGACGATTATCATTCCAGGCTTCAAAGGTGACATGGATGACAGAGTGATTGTCAGAGTTACAGTTTTCCCTCTGACGAGGGACAGTATTTTGGACAGGTGGTCCAAGAGGATACTGTGGGAGGCTTGGTGCTGGATACTGATTAGGTTCAGTGATCGATACAGTCTAAGAAGTTTGGATTTGGAGTTCATTTATGAACTAGGTCCCATCAGATATCCAGACATATTCTGAGACAGGTATTACTCAATTCGGGAGATGGCTTTCTCCGCGAACTTGAGATTTAGAGAGATATAGAAAGAAACATCTAGGCGGATCCACTCACTGAGGCTATTTCTCGAACACAATAGTTTTACAAACGGGCTTTGTGAAACTGATTAGTAGAGGAGTTGGATGTTCGGTTTCACACGGGCTGTGAGTAGTCGACATCGCAATAATTAGCCTTGAGTGCAAGTGGGAGATTGTTGGAGATAGTGCCCTCAGAGTCAATTATTGGATCGCGGTACGTGATTGCAATGATTGCGGAGGACCTATACCGGTAGGACAGTCTTACTCAAGATGATAGTATGCTATCTGGTTTGCCTTTATCAGTCGTGTACATGTTCAGGTGACTGATTACATGTTACACTTTGATAGAGCCCTTAGGATCTTGCTTTACTACCAACAGTATGATGGCGATCATATACGTGAAAGTTGGGTAGTTTATATGCACATTCTTAATTGTGGTCCCTAGTCGTGGGAGTTTCGTGACAGGGCATCGATACTCCGGAGTAGACTAGTGTGTACAGTCGAGACCCCGACGAGGGGCGGTGGCCGGTCTCACAAGCCACTGGTGTCAGTTGGATCACCTAAGATGTATACAGGTGCTCATTGGGTTATGAGTACACCGGACATGACTCGCCGGGAATCTGCTAGTTAGTATTATATCTATCGTCAGATAGCAGTTCCCTGGTGACGTGTACAGGTTAGTTCATCGACCTGAGGTCGTCATTTGTCTCGTGTGAGTTCCCACTGTGCTTTGATTTCTACCCTACCACGGCTCAAAGGAGTCGTGCAAACAGGTAGTTTTTGGGTACAGTCCCGAGCCATATGGAGGCACGTGAGCGGATCGGCAGGGGATTCGTCTCTCCCGGTATTGGGGGCGAGGTCGTGCTGTGTCTAGGAGAGCCATTACACAAAGTCCATGGCCATGGTAGGAGATTTACTGGTAGGTACTCCAGCAGTATGTCAGGGTGTTATTGGGCTACACTCCGACACGACTTATACTGCTATTGGGGGTCTGACGTTACTAGCCCCCTAGGCAGATATGCGATACTCATAGACGAACGGACCGGACTGTATATACATTGTCACTGTTAGGCTCAGTAGGGTTTCCGGATGAGTTCGCTCATCGGCCTCCCTTGAGGTCAGTCCAAGGGCAGCCGTTACGCATTGCTAGTGCCGCTGACGGTTTGTGGTTAAACCCACTGCCAGGGTACCGACGAGTCATTAGAGTTCCCCACAGACAGTTTCCCAAGTTCGGGCGAAACGTTGTAGAGGCCGTATGGTTTTATGGCAGGGTTCGGAAAATGCACGTGCGTTTACGCACGTGTTATTTTTCGGGCAGATGATACTGGTCGGCTTTGGTTTAAGCCGGATTCGAGTATTATATTGAGTAGGTATAATATCTTTGTCTCAGTTGCATTTGTATTCGGTCGTAATACAAATGCGGGTATATTTATACAATTACGGGGTTATCCTGAAAGTTGTTTCAGGATCACTTTTGGAAGTTGCCAGTTTCCAGTTTTCTATCAGCCGTCTTTTAACATTCGGTTAAAGACAGATTTATCTTTTCTTGGATGAGGGTGAGTCATGCTTCTAGAAGGTTCTAAAAGGTGGTGACTAGGTTAAATGGTGTTGTGTTTTCATTGGTTGCATTAATGAATGGATGACTAGGTTTAGTGCGTCATTCATTTCATTAATGAGTTTTGTTTTGCTTAAGGATATTTGTTGTTGATATTTATCCTTATGGTCACCCTCTTCTCTCCTACACTCACCCTCCTCCTCCCTATATATGGCCGGCCCCTCCTCTCTCTCACACTCACTTGAGTTTATCATTTGCAAAAGATTATGATAGTTTTCGGTGTATGGAATTCACAGCTTATTTCATTCCATCACCCGATTCCCTCGGCAACTTCATTAACCGATCGTCCACGGATTTGGACGAAGTGAGACAAAGTCATCTACTCATTCTCTACATCAATCTTGGTCGTCTCTTTTAGCAAACTTGACGACCGAGTTGCCTCAAGTCAGAGGCGGGAGCCCGTTTAAAGAATCAGTGACGTGGTGCCACCTGGACGAGCAGATCGGAGATCGACGAGATCGGAGCAGCCGCAACGGAGCGTGGGATGATGGTTGAAGAACGAAGGACTCGGATTATTCGGTATAACCTTTCTACACTCTTTACAGTTTGTTAGTTTAGCAATAATGGAAGATCCGGGTTAAAGTATACGATAGCGCCAGTTAAAAGTTTTTTGTTCCGCATTTGGCGTCTGTAGACGGCCGGGGCGCTACCGTAGACTTACAATTTTTCCATTGACGTTCTCTTACCCTCACCTTCTCCGCTTTGACTATACTAAACTCGTTTAGTGTATGTCCGCTTGGACTCGGGATACCAGCGTCCGCCTAGTCCGCGTTACGTTAGTCGCTACCGACTACGCGATCGACTTAGACGTCGAAACTCCGTCCACGCCTCTTTCACCCTTACCTTTGCCGGCCTACTCCGACGTTGACCGGAATTCTGTTCATACATCCTCACTTTCACCATCACCAACCTCTTCTTCCGCGATGTCAGGATTTAATCCAAACATCCCTTCAACTCCCTCGGGATTGATTCGACCTCCTATGGATGCGAATAACCCACCACCACCGCCTGTCGTAGCGCCACAGCGAATCGCGCTCCAGGATCGTTTCTATCCCACCCGCTCTGCACTTCCCACCTGTCTTTCCCTTCCACCGGCCAATAGGGATAATTTTGAAATTAAGCCCCATTTCATTAACATGCGTCCGAAATTTCATGGGCTTGAATCTGAAGATGCCTATATCTTCATCAACAAGTTTCAAAATGTTTGTGCCATGATGAAAATAACCCAGCTGTCGGACGATGCTATATGGCTACGGGTCATTCCGTTCACTTTGTGCGATCTTGCTGAAAAGTGGCTGTATAGCAATGCTTCCCACTCCATAACCAGTTGGGACGAGTTTGTGAAAGCGTTTCTCAAGAAATTCTATCCGAAACATAAAACCGCGAGGATCCGTAACGAAATCAACCAATTCTCCCAGCTTCCTACTGAACCCTTCTGGAAGTGCTTTGACCGGTATAAAGACCTTCTTGTTCAGTGCTCTCACCATGGTATTGAGAAATGACAACTTTGCCAAACCTTATATGAGGGCCTGAACCCAGCAACCAAGCGGTTGTTGGAAACCATTTGTCAGGGCCACCTCCTATCGAAATCTGACGAGGAAGCGTGGCAATTCTTCGACGACCTTGCGGAACAAACGCTTCAATGGGAGAGCACCAGACCAACTTCTTCTTCGTCTTCCTCCACTTCTACTGGTCAGTCTAGGGTAGGCATTCACCAACTTGATGTCTCTATTGCGATGAAAGCTGAAATGGCTGCAATAACGAGAAAACTTGAAGCGATAGAGAGCAAATTTTCATCTCCTGCTCCTGCCCCTGTTCTTCCCCTTCGTACCATTTGTGCTTGTTGTTCCGATCCTTCTCACTTAACCGAAGAATGTCCTTACAATCCACCATCTCAAGGACAGGATCAGGTTAATGCTGCATTTCAGCAAAGACCGAGAAATGATCCATACTCTTCCACCTACAATCCCGGTTGGAGGAACTACCCCAATTTCGCTTGGAATCAGAACCAGCATTAATTCCAAGGCAACAATTTCCAAAGGCCCCCTCCTCCGCAACAACAAGCGCAACAACAAACTCAACTTCAGTTTCAGCAGCCCTTCCAACCCCAACCTTTTCAAAATCAGACGAACAACTTTGCACCCAACAATTCTTTTCCCCAAAACAACTTTGTTCCGTCAAACAACGATAAGGTTTCCTCGCTCGAACGAAGTCTGGAGGCGTTCGTTAAACAATCGACACAATCCACCGCAAACATCCAGTCGTCTATTCAGTCTTTGGTGCAACACACTGCTGCACACGGGCAAAGCATCAAGACCATCGAAGCCCAGATTGCACAGCTGAATGCGGCGTTAAGCGAGCGAGAAAAGGGGAAGCTTCCATCTCAACCACTCCCAAATCCCGGTCACCCACATAATGTACATGTTGCTCTTGAACAACAGAACCATAATGTGAGTGCCGTGACTACATTGAGATCGGGAGGGATGCTGCAAAACAACATTGGCACACGGATCGACGATGACACCCCGACCGCTTCTTCTTCTTCTTCTTCTGAGCCTATTCTCCATTCTTCAAAAGGCTCTTCTTCTGCTCTAAACGGACCCATCCCACTCTACGAAAACACCGGCCCTGGGATCCGTCCCAACTCCACAATCTCCTCCACAAGCATTGGATTCAACCAATTTTAAAAACGTTCCATTTCCAAACCGGTTGAAGTCCAATAAACAAAATCCACAAATGGAGAAGATTCTGGAGTTGTTTAAGCAGGTTAACATCAACATTCCCCTTTTAGATGCTGTCCAACAAGTCCCGTCCTACGCGAAAATCTTAAAGGACTTGTGCACGAAAAAGAGGAAATCTCAAGTACCCAAGAAAGTTTTCTTGGCTAGTGCTGTGAGTGATGCTCTTACCCAATCTTTACCTAAAAAACGGAAGGACCCTGGCTGTCCTACGATTTCTATTACCATTGGGGATAAGAACATCAACCGCACACTATTAGATCTTGGTGCCAGTGTTAACCTGCTTCCGTACTCAGTATATGAGCAACTAGGTGTAGGAGAGCTGAAACCCACACACTGTACTCTCCAAATGGCCGACCGATCAATCACCCATCCTAGGGGTGAGCTAGAGGATGTGTTAATCAAGGTTGGGGACTTCATATTCCCCGTTGACTTCATTGTATTAGACACACAGCTTGTAGCTAACCCCCGGAATCAAATTCCGGTGATACTCGGTCGCCCATTCCTTGCAACCTCAAATACTGTGATCAATTGTCAAAATGGTTCGATGAACCTGTAAGTCTACGGTAGCGCCCCGGCCGTCTACAGACCCCAAATGCGGAACAAAAAACTTTTAACTGGCGCTATCGTATACTTTAACCCGGATCTGCCATTATTGCTAAACTAACAAACTGTAAAGAGTGTAGAAAGGTTATACCGAACGATCCGAGTCCTTTGTTCTTTAACCATCATCCCACGCTCCGTTGCGGCTTCTCCGATCTCGTCGATCTCCGATCTGCTCGTCCAGGTGGCACCACGTCACTGATTCTTTAAACGGGCTCCCGCCTCTGACTCGAGGCAACTCGGTCGTCAAGTTTGCTAAAAGAGACGACCAAGATTGATGTAGAGAATGAGTAGATGACTTTGTCTCACTTCGTCCAAGTCCGTGGACGATCGGTAAATGAAGTTGCCACTCGAATCGGGTGATGGAATGAAATGAGCTGTGAAATTCCATACACCCCAAAATCTATCATATCTATTTAGCAAATGAAACATCAAGTAAGTGAGAGAGAGAGGAGGGGCCGACCATATATATGGAGAGGGGGTGAGTGTAGGAGAGAAGAGGGTGACCATAAAAAGCTTCTCACAAAAAATATCAAGAACAAATATCCTTCATGCAAACAAAACCTCATTAATGCAAATGGTGATTCATTAACCTAGTCACCATTGCATTAATGGCTCCATTATTACACTAATGACTCACCATGCCAAGTCACCCTTTCTAGAACTTCTAGAAGCATGACTCACCCTCATCCAAGAAAAGATAAATCCGTCTTTAACCAAATGTTAAAAGACGGCTGATAGAAAACTGGAAACTGGCAACTTCCAAAAGTGATTCTGAAACGACTTTCAGGATAACCCCGTAACTGTATAAATATACCCGCATTTGTATTACGACCGAATACAAATGCAACTGAGACAAAGATATTATACCTACTCAATATAATACTTGGATCCGGCTTAAACCAAAGCCGACCAGTATCAACTGCCCGAAAAATAACACGTGCATAAACGCACGTGCATTTTCCGAACCCTGCCATAAAACCATACGGCCTCTACAACGTTTCGCCCGAACTTGGGAAACTGTCTGTGGGGAACTCTAATGACTCTTCAGTACCCTGGCAGTGGGTTTAACCACAAACCGTCAGCGGCACTAGCAATGCGTAACGGCTGCCCATGGACTGACCTCAAGGGAGGCCGATGAGCGAACTCATCCGGAAACCCTACTGAGCCTAACAGTGACAATGTATATACAGTCTGGTCCGTTCGTCTATGAGTATCGCATATCTGCCTAGGGGGCTAGTAACGTCAGACCCCCAATAGCAGTATAAGTCGTGTCGGAGTGTAGCCCAATAACACCCTGAGATACTACTGGAGTACCTACCAGTAAATCTCCTGCCATGGCCATGGACTTTGTGTAATGGCTCTCCTAGACACAGGACAACCTCGCCCCCAATACCGGGAGAGACGAATCCCCTGCCGATCCGCTCACGTGCCTCCATATGGCTCGGGACTGTATCCAAAAACTACCTGTTTGCACGACTCCTTTGAGCCGTGGTAGGGTAGAAATCAAAGCACAGTGGGAACTCACACGAGACAAATGACGACCTCAGGTCGATGAACTAACCTGTACACGTCACCAGGGAACTGCTATCTGACGATAGATATAATACTAACTAGCAGATTCCCGGCGAGTCCTGTCCGGTGTACTCATAACCCAATGAGCACCTGTATACATCTTAGGTGATCCAACTGACACCAGTGGCTTGTGAGACCGGCCACCGCCCCTCGTCGGGGTCTCGACTGTACACACTAGTCTACTCCGGAGTATCGATGCCCTGTCACGAAACTCCCACGACTAGGGACCACAATTAAGGATATGCATATAAACTACCCAACTCTCACGTATATGATCGCCATCATACTGTTGGTAGTAAAGCAAGATCCTAAGGGCTCTATCAAAGTGTAACATGTAATCAGTCACCTGAACATGTACACGACTGATAAAGGCAAACCAGATAGCATACTATCATCTTGAGTAAGACTGTCCTACCGGTATAGGTCCTCCGCAATCATTGCAATCACGTACCTGCGATCCAATAATTGACTCTGAGGGCACTATCTCCAACAGAACCTATCTTTTGGAAACATGACAATTGAACTCAACATTTTTAGGTTGGGGAATCAGCCCTCCGAACCTAATGCTCATATACTAGATGTTTGCTCAATCCAGGAGATCACCCCGGAAGAGTGTGAATTCGAGGAGTTTTTGTTCGATCACGACAACCTTAACGCCACTAGTACGTTCCTATTCGAACCTGCTGCTGTTTCTGTGCCCGACAATGACTATGGGTGTTTCACTTTCTCGAACGATCTTAGCCACTCACCACCCGAGTTTGAATCCTTCGAATTTCCGGATGAGTTACCTGAACCATCCAACTCGGTCGCTTACACTCGTTTTGAACCTTTGCTGGAATCCTTTGAGTTCGAGACCTTTTCACCAATCTCGCCTTCAATCGTTTCACCTCCAACGCTCGAACTCAAGCTTTTGCCATCTCACCTTAAGTACGCTTACTTGGGTGAGAACCAGACCCTCCCTGTTATCATCTCGACTTCTCTAGCTCCCGAGCAAGAGAGAGCCCTTCTTGCGGTCTTGCACAGCAATAGGCAAGCTTTTGGCTGGTCCATGGCGGACATCAAGGGGATTAGTCCCCTGATCGTTGAACATCACATTCATCTGATGGATGATACCAAACCAGTCAGGGATCCACAAAGATGACTCAACCCAGTCATGAAGGAGGTAGTAAAAAAGGAGATCGTAAAATGTCTGGATAGTGGTATCATTTACCCTATCTCTGATAGCCAGTGGGTTAGCCCCATTCACGTTGTCCCCAAGAAATCAGGCATAACGGTCATAACCAACGAGGCGAACGAGTTAATCCCTACTCGCACCCAGACTGGGTGGCGAGTATGCATCGATTACAGAAAACTCAACGCCGCAACGCGGAAGGACCACTTTCCGCTACCTTTCATTGACCAGATGCTTGAACGATTGGCCGGACACGAGTACTACTGCTTTCTTGATGGCTACTCCGGCTATAATCAGATTCCCATCGCCGAAAAAGACTAGGACAAGACCACATTCACTTGTCCTTTCGGCACGTTTGCATATCGTCGCATGCCCTTTGGGTTATGCAATGCGCCCGCTACCTTCCAGCGGTGTATGATGGGAATCTTCTCAAACATGGTGGAAAAATTCTTGGAGATCTTCATGGACGATTTCTCCATCTTCGGCGATTCCTTTAATGAGTGTTTGCTGCATCTCGACGCTGTCCTTACCCGATCTAAGGATAAGAATCTCACTTTGAATTGGGAGAAGTGCCACTTCATGGTGCACGAAGGTATTGTCTTAGGACATATCATTTCGCACAATGGCATAGAAGTTGACAAAGCGAAGATTGAGGTCATTTCCAATCTCCCTCCTCCCAGATGCGTCAGAGACATCCGAGCCTTCCTTGGACATGCCGGTTTCTATAGACGGTTCATCAAGGACTTTAGCAAGATTGCTAGGCCCTTGACTCTTTTGCTGGCCAAGGACACGCCATTCGACTTCAACTCGAGCTGTGTGACTGCGTTCGAGTCATTAAAAAGCTCACTCACTTCTGCTCCCGTTCTTTCTTCTCCTGACTGGACGCACCCATTTGAGATTATGTGCGATGCATCCGACTTTGCCATTGGTGCTGTCCTTGGACAACACATCAACAAGATGCCGCACGTAATCTATTATGCTTGCCAAACCCTGAACGACGCCCAACTTAATTATACAACAACTGAGAATGAATTCTTGGCTGTTGTATTTGCTTTAGAAAAGTTCAGGCCCTACCTCATCGGCTCTCCAGTCATTGTCTACACAGACCATTCTGCTCTGCGCCATCTTTTTGCGAAGAAAGATGCAAAATCTCGGCTGATACGTTGGATCCTCTTGCTTCAAGAGTTTGACCTTGTCATCAAGGACAAAAAAGGATGTGAAAATGTAGTCGCCGACCATCTCTCACGACTTCCTTCTTCGGCGTCGCTTCAAATTCCGATCAACGACGTTTTTCCAGATGAACAGCTCTTGACAGTATTTTGCGAACCCTGGTTCGCAGATATTGTGAACTATTTGGCCACAGGATTACTACCGACTGAATGGTCAAGTCAGGATAGACTTCGATTCTTATCCCAAGTAAAACACTTTTACTGGGACGAACCCTATCTGTTCAAGTACCGTCCCGACCAGATTATTCGTCAGTGTGTCCCTGAAGATGAATTCAAGAGTGTGCTGTCATTTTGCCACGATCAAGCATGTGGCGGGCATTTTGGCCCCAGAAAGACAGCTGAGAAGATCTTGCAGTGTGGTTTCTACTGGCCACAACTCTTCAAAGACGCTTATGACTACTGCAAGACTTGCTCCCGGTGCCAACACTTGGGCCGGATATCCAGGAGGAACGAGATGCCGCTCCAACCAATCTTGGTTGTGGAGATTTTCGACATTTGGGGGATCGATTTCATGGGGCCGTTTCCCAGCTCTTTTGGGAACTTGTACATCCTTCTCGCGGTTGATTATGTATCTAAGTGGGTCGAGGTGTGCCCAGCCGGACTAGTTAAGTTTCTTAAAGAAAACATTTTCTCCTGGTTTGGGCACCCCCGAGCGATCATTAGCGACAATGGAACTCATTTCTGCAATAAGACTTTCGAGGCCTTGATGCGGAAATATTCCATTAATCATAAGCTATCTACGCCCTACCACCCCCAAACCTGTGGGCAAGCCGAAGTTTCAAATCGACAAATTAAGCAGATACTGGAAAAGACGGTTTCCAAGAACCGTAAGGATTGGTCGTTGAAACTCACTGATGCCCTTTGGGCATTTCGAACGGCTTATAAGACCGATCTTGGCATGTCTCCCTATCGGCTTGTTTACGGAAAGGCTTGCCACCTCCCTGTGGAAATAGTGCATCGCGCATTTTGAGCGATAAAAGAGCTGAATCTGTCTCTCGAAGATGCGGGCAGCAATCGGAAGCTGCAGTTGAACGAATTAAGCGAGCTTAGGGATGAGGCTTACGAAAACGCGGTTGTCGTTAAGAACCGAACGAAGGTGTTTCACGATAAACACCTTTTGCGCAAAACATTCGTACCTGGTCAACAGGTACTGCTTTACGACACCCGGCTACATTTCCATCCAGGAAAGCTCCGATCTCGCTGGAAAGGGCCGTATTTTGTGCGGAAAGTGTATCCGCATGGCGCTGTGGATTTGGAGAATCCAAAGGACGGTTCATTTTTCAAAGTAAACGGACACAGACTAAAACCGTACCTTAGCGCCGAACCAACAGAGGAGCTCCTGGTCTTACAGGAGCCGGTTTACCCTGCATAATCTTCCTCTGCCTACCACCAAACTTCGGTTATCCAGCCAAGAACAGTGGACACTGTTCCAAATAAGTTTGGGGGTATGTATATACCATTTTGTATATATTTGTGGATATTCTTTTCCATTTTTACTATTTTTCTTTTCTTTAAAAACAAAAACAAAAAAATTGTGTATATCTAACCGATAATTTTGACCCTTCAATGATCTCTTTGTTAGTTATATGTATGCCCTAGAGGCCATTACTGTACATAGGATGTATATTGTAGTGGATGCTGGGACATATATAGGGAGGACTTTCTTGCTCGACATGATAGTATGCTATCTGGTTACTCTTTACCTTAACGTGTACACTGATAGTCTCTCTGTTACATGTTGGTAAAGCCCTTAGGATGTGTACTTGACTACCTGGACTATGATGCGGATCATACTAGTGGGGACATGGTAGTCCATGAGTACATCCTTCAAAGTCCCTAGTCGTGGGTGTATCGAGACGGGGCATCGATATACCAGAGTAGACTAGCGTGTACCTTCTCGACCCATACAGATGGGCGATGGATGATCCCATATCCATTGGTGTTTGACATCAGAGGAGATATACGGGTGCTCAGTAGAGACTGGGTACACTGGACGGACTCGCCGAGAACTCCCAGATGGTATTATACCTTACGTCAGATGGCAGTTCTCTGGTGACACTGGTACAGAGTAGTCTGTTGACCCGAGATCGTCATAGAGTCTTGTGTGGTTCCCACTGTGCTTTCATTTCCACCTTACCACGTCCAAGAGGGCGTGCAAAATGGTGGTTTTTGGGTACAGTCCCGAATCACATGGAGGCAATGAGCGATAGGAGGGCATTCGTCTCTCCCGGTATAGAGAGTTGATGTTGCGCTGTGTTCGATTGGCTATAACCGGAAATCCCTGGCCAGGATTGCTGAGATTTACTGGTAAGTGTTACCAGTAGTTTCTCGAATTGTTATAGATCTCATATCGACACGACTTATCGAGCTATTGGGGTCTGACGTTTACCACCCCTAGGCAAGATATGCGACATATCAGACGACGAGACCGGACTGTACGGTAGTGTTACTGGTTGGATTCACTGGAGTGTGAGCGGGCTTGCTCGTCGATCTTCTGATCGCTCAATACCCGGGTGGCCGTTACGTTTATCAGACCGCTTGCGGCTTGTGGGTGTTTGATATGATCATCACCTGCTGCCGGCGTATTGACGAGTCTTTAGAGTCCTACACAGAGGTTTCCTGGCTCAAGCGAAACGAAATAGGAGCGCATATGAGATATGTGCGGGACCGAGAATAATGCGTGTATGTGATACCGTATTCCATTCTCGCGATGAATGTATCGAATGGTTATATGCGATATAACCTAGTTATCGAATCGAGGGTTGATTCGATAAGCCGATACATTGGATACTAGTCGGTTATATGCGATATGACCGGATCGTTAAATCAAGTGTTGATTTAATGATTTAATGCATAATTATATATTTGATATATTACTTTGCATTAACTAGTATCGGTTCACTTTTAAATGGATTTTCTCACTTGTTTGTGCACATTGTATATATGATATATTTTTTGTGCACAAGATTGTATCATGTTTGATGATACATGCTAGTTTAGGTTTGTGTAAAGAATTAAACCATGGTTACTTAAGTGGTTAGGGTTTCATTTCCTTTTCTCATTTATTTATCTATTTATTCTTTTTGGAAAAATATTAAGCATAAAGAAAAATGGTGGCTTTCTTTGGAAGCATTTTGAAGCTTCATGAAGCTTTGACTAAGTCACCATTTTTGTCTCATGCTTAACCCTAACCATTCCACTTAACCATGATTCATTCTCTACACTTAACCATGGTTTGAATATGATAAGTATTCATTTTTCTTTTGGATTGAAATACTTATGATAATCATTTTCTTTCTTCTTCTTCTTCATGAGCAAGAAAGAAAAGCTTTCTACTTCAATGGCAACTTGAGCAAATGAGTGAGAAATCCAATTCTAAAGTGAACCCACTTCCTATTTCTTCATCCTCTACCTCTTGCCAAGTAGTATAGGGTGTTTTCTTCACAAGTTTCATGACTTGGTGAAGTGGGAGCTTGATCTTGTGATGCCTCGACGTAGATCATCTTCGGCACGAAGCCGACGACCTTGCCCGCCCATTTCTCTGATGAAGCCGACGCTAGAGCCCGGGATTCGATTTGGACAGCGGAGAGGACTTCATCACGGAGCTATGGAGGTGGAGGACCGGATCTACAAAGGTTGTATTTCCGTTCTCTTAGTAAAGTAGTTTACTAGTTCTTGTTTCGCCTAAAAATCTAGTTAACGATCTAGTCTAGGGTTTCTCGGCACCGCAATTTTTCAAATTGGCATGGTTGATGCCTTGTGAGACCTCCTTGGTGTGCCTAGGAACCTTTCACTCTTCATGCAATGACAGTGCGGACACTGTCCAGTTTAAGTTTGGGGGTACGCTCGGTGCGCATTTCTAACCTTCGCATTCATATGTATATTTTGCATCTGCATACTAAAATCCATAAAATCCATAAAAATCAGAAAATTTCTAAAAACATATAAACTTTTTTGTCAAGTTAGCTAGTGGGAGAACTCAGATTCAACATTTTGACAGTTTGGTTTGATAAGATAAGAATAACTAAATCTTATTTTTAGATTTTGAAAACCTGAAAGATAACTCTCCTTTGAAGTTAACTATAGCTGATATACGTCTTTACATCACACTACACGTGTCATGAGTTTTGGAAATTAGATGACAAGTCTATTATGTCTAAAAACTTTTAAATGGATAAATGATTTTCTGAGGATCAAATAGGTTTGTTCTGAAATAAGTAATATCAAGAATAGTTTATGAAGTGAAGCGAATATGAAGGAATGTTATTGACGCCTTAATTGGAACTAATTCTGAAAAATAACCCATCTGGAACTTGGTTGGAATGATTACACACCGAACCCATTAAACACGTCTTTTATCCAAAAAAAATAAAATAATTGAACTGCCGGTTATATCTCCGTTCGCATTGAATCATCATGATTTTCACGCTAAATTGTCTTTTGTTTTTGGGCCTAGGAAACTTGAGTAATTAAGTCCGCTGAGGTGTCTCTACACCTAATGCCCTAAAGCCAACTGGTTTGGGAGCATTGGCCCAAAGCTCGTAAAGAAGCCTAGAAAGTCCAGATTAAAACAAAGTCAAGCAAGTGTTCTCTCCGAGTTAAAATTCCTAACGGTTCTTTGTGTGAGAATAATCTTGACAAAAGACAGGTTTTTATAAAAAAATATTTCTAGCGGAGATATGAAGGTTTTATTCTATGATAAAGACTATTGCACGTTCACAGAGGAGTGTATGAAATGAAAACAATAAAAAGGTGGAGTGAAAAATACGACCTAGTTTCCTGTTAAGGAAGATAGAAATTCTGAAATTGAAACCTTACTGGAAAATGAAACTTGAAAAATACTTAACCCTTTATAAAACTTATGTGATCCTTTTAAAATTTTTTATCTGGGCTTTATTGTGTGACATGATGACTTTAATCAATCCTTCTGGAACTTAACGACACTATTTGCACTGCACGTAAAGACATATAAAATCTTAAGTTAAATAAAAAGCGAGGCGTGAAAAATAAAGGTTCGATAGTCTAGACTTAGGATAATAGAATTGTTATTTTCTGAAACAAAACCCTTGAGTTTGGATCATAGTTATTTTGCAAAACTAGCTTGACGGGATTTTGTGGGTAGTATCCGCTGAAAACCCTCAGGAGACAACACTCCTCCTACTAGGGACACCTAGAGGTTTAACGGCTTGTTGCACATGCTCAGTGCAATCGCGTTCCCTGCGAAAGTAAGGTTAGGATTTTTTGTGAATAAATTGGCTTTGC
Source organism: Agapanthus africanus (assembly GCA_030015575.1). Lineage (NCBI taxonomy): Eukaryota > Viridiplantae > Streptophyta > Magnoliopsida > Asparagales > Amaryllidaceae > Agapanthus > Agapanthus africanus. The sequence goes on along the minus strand of CM057339.1, from coordinate 689,935,736 downwards.
TCGGGACGAGAAAATGATAAGTTTGGGGGTATTTGTTCATATCAGATTTTTGCATTTTTATACCGCCCAATTTTTATCACATTACTTATCGGTAGGTACTCTTGAGCCGTGTTTGCTAGTTAATTGCAGGATACAGGTTCTCAGCTCTAAACAGTGAAATTCATGGAAAAGCACGACAAATTCCGGATTACTGCCAACCACAGATAAAACACAGGTCTCCGCTCTCTATCCGTATGTTGCCGCACACCAGTTTAAGGGACAAAATGGCAAATCGATGTCATTTTCATGCACAAAGCTCAATGTCAACACAAGATCCAACATATCTACGCGGAGCTCAAGGAAATCATGGCAAAAGATCCACATCACATCACCTTTTGATCTGCTGAAATTCTGGAAAAAATTGTTAAGAGTTTCTGAGAAAAAACATATACCACACTGCAGACAACATCAAACCAGGGAACCCCACAAAAGATGATGAGCCAACTCATCATTATGGCCGCGGATCCGCGGCCAACATAGGGTCTAGGCCGCGGATCCGCGGCCATATAGGCTCGTCAGATGAAACATTTTCAGGGGTAGTTGGGTCTTTTCATGAAGGGTCAGAATGTGGCCCTAGGGTTTCAGTTTCCTGCCTATAAATAGCCCAGAACATTGCCAAGCCAAGTGTGCTTATTCTTGTGTAAAATTCTAGGATATATTTTGTAGTTCTTCTTCCTCTTTTAATCTTTTCTCCATTAAAACTTTGTAGTGAGCTTTTTATGAGTGAAGGATGAATAAAAGAGTTCTTTTTATTACCATGCTTGTCTTGTTATGTTGCTAATGATAATTGCTTGTATTTTTCATTTGGTAATCTAGTTGTTGTTATTTGTTGTTTGTTTCTTTCTTGTTCTCTTTTTCTTTATCCTTAACAACAATGATGCTTAAGCTTGATCCTTACCAAGGTGAGGTCTCAAATAGCTAGTTGTAATCTTCTAACCTCCTTCTTTCTATCTTCCTCCTTTTGTTGTATTTTCTTTTTCTTATAATGGGTGAGTAGTTTTCTTACTTGTTAGGGTAGGATAAGGAAAGTTTGAGAGAAGGAAATCTTTCTCACTCTTTCCTTGCCCAACATCTTAATTCGGACTCCCGTTAATTGAACCACAATCCGCTCCCTACGGCACCCTATCCTACATGATAGCGGTGATTCCTTAGTGAGACCGGTTGTGGTTGAATTAACCGGAGGTTAAGGCTAAGAGCCAAGAACGGACGGACAAGCACCAAAAGGAAAAACTTAAGCGTTGAAAAGCCTAGCTTATACTCGCAAGTTCCTTCCTAATCGTGCTAATCCCCGTTGCTGCCGATTACCGTAACACCGATATTAAGAGTGGCAACGAAAGAAGTGAGCGACTCCTAACTCAAACTAACCTAATCCTAACTCTAACAAGCTCTCTTTATATATCATTTTAGCACATAGTTAATCTCAAAACAAACCTGGACATTTGGACTTAACTCGTTAAAGCATATAGAAAAAGATTCCCATCTCCCTGCGGACGACCCGTACTCAACTGGCTAGCTACAAGCGAAACCGTCTTGATTGCGGTAATTAACTAAGCACGCAAAAACTCTACCAATCGGTACCTTTAGATATAACACATTACAGACGGTTCATGTTGCACGAGCACTAGATTGTATGCCACACCCACACCGTCAGTAATTGCCATGACACGCACAACCCACATACATACGTATTATTGTTGGAGATGGATAATTGAGGCAGTGACCCTTATCCCATTGTGCATATGAGATATTGTTGACACCTACATACGTGATATTGAATTTGACATGGATAGTTAAGATAGTAACTCTTAATTCATTTCACGTATACCTTACTATAGCTACTTGTACATCATGCATTTATATTGACATGTACACCCACATATTCGATTACAGCTACATGTACATCATGCACACATATTGACATGTACACCCACATATTTTCGCTATAGTTGTATATACCCTAAGTGGTATTGTTTTGATATGTGATATTGAGTCGTAGATTACTGCGCTTATGAAATGCATCATACATACTTGCTTACATGTAGATACTTAAACCTTGCTACAATTACATGTACACCTCATATGATGCTGCACTTGTTTTTCGGAGGATTTTGGGAACCGTAAGATATATTTTTAAATCTGGATTCATTTAAAAGAGCGGCTTTCCCTTGATATGCTCAGATTGTTGTTTTATGTTGTATATATCGGTTTTTCATGGATCTACGCATTGAGATATGGATTTCCTATGATTTATGGATTTGAGAACCATGGGGGTATTTCAAGAAAACTATGTATTGTTTGAAAACCCGGTTTCTCTTGATATGATATTTCAGTTCGTCCACCATGTGATTTCTCGGTTCTGAGATTTGGCTTGTGGTACCCGATTCGAGGAGCGGGAGGCACCGTCTGCGGGTACATGGTGGACCCGGTATGGTACCCCGGGGCGAGTGGTGATTTCGTGGTGTAGACGATAAGCCTGGCGGTGGGACCACTACCTACCGGTGATTGTATTTGGACTCGGCGGTTATCATGGGGATACCGACCGGAGTGGTGTATGACATATCGTCAGGGCCAGTCGTGGTGACAGCGCCTGAGTTATGAGGATTTACGTGTCGATGCTAGACACGGGTTTCATGATATTTTCGGGTGTCGATGTTTGACACTCAGGTTCCATGAGACTTACAGGATGTGAGGGCCGATCTGTGGATGCGGTGCCTGAGGATTTAGGATTTGATGTGTCAGTGAGATACATTGGTGTTTTTCCATGCTGATAATTTTGCATGAGATTTTATTATATTATCCCATACACTCAGGATTACTTTTGATATGCATATCCTCATGTAGTTGTAGTACCCTGATGATGTACCTTTACATGATTGTTGCATATTCATATTGTCATACTTATGCTATCGGATTACCTGTGATAGATTAATCGCTATTCATGCATACTTGCGATTACAGTATGATGTTGTATACTATTCACGAGTTGGCAACTCACCCCCGTTGTTCCACAGTGTTTTGCAGGACTTACCCTCAGAGTAGTCGCGGCAGGGCGTCTTATCATCTCTACTTTGGCGGATACTGCTACGTTGGGCTGTGAGGCCTTTGCTTTTAGGTAGGTTTACGATTATCTGCTTGTACATTATATATCTTTTTGTTGGATCTAGTATTCTCAATCTACCACTTCTTGTATTTGACTTAGAAACGACTTGTGAGGATTCAATGTTGTATTATTTTGGTGACTTTGGGTGCCGTGCTCGTGGGAGCCGGTTTTGTGAAAAATTTACTTCTTTATGCAGTTTCTTTTATATTTCTTCGCTTCGGCGTCGTATATTTATATTTGTGGTGGTTGTCTCCGCCGTTGGGCGTGATTTGCTCCCGTTTGGGATGCTTTATATATTATCTATGTTGTACCCATTTTCGGGGCTAGTTTTTACAAAGGAGGTGCTGCCGAAATTTTCAAGAAAGAAAACTAGAGTTAGAGATTTTTACTTGTGATTTTCCGAATGTTTAAAACTATGTTTTTCTCCGTTGATCCAGTTTTGGGTGGTTTAGATTTCTGGGTTTCGGCTTACTTAAGTTGCGTACGCCTGTAGACGCTACGTAGTTTAAGTGTCGGTTATGGGCCAAATATTGGGTTGTGACAAAGTTGGTATCAAAGCGCTAGGTTTTACTTTTCGGAGTGTAGGATGACCTTGGTATGATGGAGTAGGTAGTTTAAGCAGAGTGACGTAGCGTGTGTATGTTCTGCGGCATACTTACGACACGGTACTCCGCCTAAGTGACCTTAGGACTTATTGATTGATATTCCTCCGTGATTGATATACATCTTTGTGATTCGATTTCCGTGTCCTTATCGAATCTGTTTCAATTTCTAGCCTATATTCTGCCGAAGACTACGAGGGCACAGAGAGCGGCCGCGAGGGCACAGAGAGCGGCCGCGAGGGCCGAGGTCAGAGTTGACTCGTCTGAGGCGAGGACTGACCAGGGCGGTACGCCTGTTGTACCGGAGCACATTGCTATGATTGGGGCTGGTATACAGGACCTGCGCCAGATGATGGGGACTTTAGTAGAGGCCATTCGAGCGCAGGGGCTGGCAGTTGTTCCACCCGTTGCAGGGACCACGATGGTACCTACAGTTCCGACAGTCGCAGTTACAGCTCTGGAGGTTATTACTGTGTCACCGACAGAGTTCTTGAGGCTGAGGCCTCCGGTGTTCACTGGCACAGATACTTCTGAGAATCCACAGTCGTTTATCGACCGGATGGCCAGGATTTGTCGTTCGCTCCGATGCTCCGACGAGAGATGGGCGGAGTTCACGAGTTTCCGGCTGGAGGGTCTGGCCCAGAAGTGGTGTGAGTCCTTGGAGAGGGGCAGTGCTGCGGGTCTTGCTCCTATGACCTGGGCTGAGTTTGTGACGGTATTTCTCGCCCGTTTTCTTCCACCGAGCGTCAGGGATGCGCGAGCGCGTAGATTTGAGTCGTTACGCCAGACTCCGGGGATGACGGTGTCTGAGTATGATGTACTGTTTACCGAGCTGTCAATATATGCTCCGTACTTGGTGGCGACTGAGGAGATGAGGGTGAAGAGGTTTTTTTGAGGCCTGCTTACCCAGTTGTTCCTAGCCATCAGCATTCAGCATTGCGACACGTATGCGGCAGCTGTGGATGCAGCCCTATTGGTGGAGGAGCGTCTAGCTGAGTCATCAGTTGTTCCGGAACCGAAGAGGACTCGTACGGATGTACCAGCATGGAGACAGAGGTTTGCACGCCGAGGCAGAGTTCCTTCAGACTCGGGGAGTAGCAGAGACGTGGGACGGGGCCAGTTATTCAGCTTTTACTCCCAGAAGGGCCAGCGACCGTCTTGGGTGCTTTGGGTGTGGCAGTCTACATCACCTTGTTCGGTATTGTACAGTGGTGCGTCAGAGAGGGCCAGCAGTACCCTAGGTTACCTTACCACCATCTCCGCCTCAGAGAGCGTTGCCTCCTATTCCTGTTGTTGCGCTATGTCAGACTCCTGCTCAGAGAGGTCGTGGTCGCGGTGGTTTTGTGCCGAGAGGACGAGGTGGCGGAGGCAGAGGACAGCCAGTAGCCGGTAGAGGGCAGGCACGGGTGTTTGCCTTGACTCACCAGGACGCTCAGGCGTCCAATGCTGTGGTTTCAGGTACCCTTTCTGTATGTTCTTATGATGCACATGTTCTTTTCGATCCGGGATCTACGCATTCGTATGTTTCTACGCACTTCGTGCCGAGGTTAGGCCGAGAGTCGTGTTTGCTAGATCAGCCGCTTGTCGTGACTACTCCTGTGGGAGAGTCGTTTGTTGCACGACACGTGTTCCGGTCGTGTGCTGTCCGTTTAGGAGACAGAGATCTGTCCGTCGACTTGATCCTTCTTTAAATGTTGGACTTCGACGTTCTGTTAGTCATGGACTGGCTAGCTACTTGCTACGCGTCCGTGGACTGCCGCGAGAAGACAGTCAGGTTTTATTTTCCCGGCGAGTTAGTGTTTATTGTGCAGGGGGACCGTGGTGCCGCCCCTCATAGTTTGATTTCTGTCCTGTGCGCTAGTCGGCTTTTGAGGAGGGGATGTCGGGGATTCTTGGCTTTCATTCATGATACTGGAGCCACAGTGGGTTCGTTGGACCAGGTTCCTACCGTGCGAGAGTTTTCCGACATCTTTCCCGATGAGTTACCTGGGTTGCCGCCAGAGCGCGATATTGAGTTCTGCATTGATCTGATTCCTGGCACAGAGCCTATTTCTATACCGCCTTATCGGATGGATCCGGCAGAGCTTAGAGAGCTTAAAGATCAATTGCAAGAGTTGCTTGATATGGGGCTTGTGCGTCCGAGCGTTTGGGGAGCTCCTGTTCTGTTCGTCAAGAATAAGGACGGCAGTTTGAGGCTGTGTGTGGATCATCGTCAATTGAACCGAGTTACGGTGTGGAATAGGTATCCTTTACCTCGCATTGACGATTTATTTGATCAGCTCCAGGGTGCGAAACATTTTTCTAAGATTGATTTGCGTTCGGGTTATCATCAGTTGTGGGTTCGGAATGATGACATTCCGAAGACCGCTTTTCGTACGCGCTATGGGCACTATGAGTTTTCGGTGATGTCGTTCGGACTCACCAATGCGCCATCAGCGTTCATGGATCTGATGAACCGGATTTTCAGGCCGTTCCTCGACCAGTTTATTATAGTGTTTATTGATGACATACTGGTCTACTCTAGGAGTCGTGAGGAGCATGAGCAACACTTGAGGATTACTTTGCAGATATTGAGAGAGCACCAGCTGTATGCTAAATTCTCAAAGTGCGTGTTTTGGGTTGATAGTGTTGACTTCCTGGGTCATGTGGTGACTGGTGATGGTATTCTTGTGGACCCGAGGAAGATCGAGGCTGTACAGTTTTGGCCCAGACCTGTATCGGTGATTGAGGTCCGCAGCTTTTTGGGCTTAGCTGGTTATTATCGCCGTTTTGTGCAGGATTTCTCGAGTATCGCTGCACCGCTGACTGGACTGACCCGGAAGGGAGTTCCTTTTCTTTGGACTGATGCGTGCGAGCAGGGTTTTCAGCAGTTGAAGACTCGGTTGACGACAGCACCAGTTCTTTCTTTACCTTCTGGATCGGGCGGCTATGTTGTTTATTGTGATGCTTCTCGAGTGGGGCTCGGCTGTGTATTGATGCAACACGATAGAGTGATTGCTTATGCTTCTAGGCAGCTGAAGAAGCACGAGCAGAATTACCCCACTCACGATCTTGAGATGGCTGCAGTGGTCTTTGCGTTGAAGATTTGGAGACACTACTTGTACGGGGAGTCGTGTCAGATCTTCATGGATCACAAGAGCTTGAAGTACATCTTCCAGCAGCGGGATCTGAATCTGAGACAGCGCCGTTGGATGGAGCTAGTGAAGGATTATGATTGTGAGATCTTTTATCACCCGGGCAAGGCGAATGTGGTAGCTGATGCTTTGAGTCGTAGGCCCGGGGCTAGCTGTCCCAGTTGAGTGCAGTTCAGCGTCAGTCTTCTGCAGATTGGCAGCTCTTGTGTGATGGTAGAGTGCAGTTCGAGTTTACTTCCACTGGGGGACAGTTTGCTCATGTCCGCGCCCGCCCACTACTATTTGATCGTATTCGTGAGGCGCAACCCAGTGATGCCTGTTTGTCTGAGATTCTTGGGTTTGTTCGACAGGGTACAGTTTTGGAGTTCATGATTGATGAACAGGGTGTGCTACGATGCGGGACTCGCTTGTGTGTACCCGATGCTGATGGGTTGAGACGCGAGATTTTAGAGCAGGCACATTAGTCGACCTTTAGCATTCATCCAGGTTCTACCAAGATGTACCGTGATTTGAGAGACTTTTACTGGTGGGAAGGGATGAAACGCGATATTTCGGACTTCGTTTCGAGGTGCCTGACTTGTCAGCAAGTCAAGGCTGGGCATCAAAGACCGGCTGGAGAGTTGCAGCCTTTACCCATTCTGGAGTGGAAATGGGAGCAGATTTCCATGGAATTCATTATGAGTCTACCCAGGACTAGTAGAGGGTACGACTCCATTTGGGTGATTGTTGACCGGTTGACGAAAGCGGCTCACTTCTTTCCGGTGAAGACCACTTTCGGTTATGCTCAGTAAGCTCAATTGTATATAGATAAGATTGTGCGGTTGCATGGTGTTCCCACATGCATTGTATCCGACAGAGGCACCCAGTTTACTGGCCGTCTTTGGCAGAAGTTTCAGGAAGCTTTGGGTACCCGGTTGAGTTTTAGCACCGCTTCTCATCCACAGACCGATGGTCAGTCGGAGCGGACTATACAGACTCTGGAGGATATGCTCCGTGCATGTGTGCTTGATTTTGGTGGTAGTTGGGATTGTCACTTGCCGTTGATTGAGTTCTCCTACAATAACAGCTTTCAGGAGACTATTCAGATGGCACCTTTTGAGGCTTTATATGGTAGGAAGTGTCAATCGCCAGTCTGTTGGACCAAACTCAGTGAGAGCCTGGTTTTGGGACCCCAGCTGGTTCAGGAGACCACGGAGAAGATCCAGCTGATTCAGGACAGGATGAGAGCAGCCCAGTGCAGACAGAAGTCTTATGCCGACCGTCGTCGTCGCAGACTTGAGTTCGCAGTGGGGGACCATGTATTCCTGAGGATTTCTCCGATGAAGGGCGTTATGCGATTTGGAAAGAGAGGGAAGCTCAGTCCCAGATTTGTAGGTCCTTTCGAGATCCTTGAGCGAGTGGGTTCTGTTGCTTATCGTTTGGCGCTCCCGCCTAGTTTTCCGGATGTGCACCCCGTTTTCCATGTGTCGATACTTCGTAGATACCTTCATGGTCCTTCTCATATGATTCAGCATGAGACCATTCAGCTTGAGCTCGATCTTTCGTTCACCGAGCAGCCGGTAGTTATTTTGGATCGGCAGGTGAAGAAACTTCGGTCAAAGGTCTTGCCATCTGTGAAGGTTCTTTGGCGTAGCCCTACTAATGAGGAGATCACTTGGGAGGCCGAGAGCGAGATGCAGAATAAATTCCCTTATCTCTTTGAAGGTACGCTTAGTATGAAATTTTAATCCGGGGACCGAATTTAGGGGGAAGATTGTAACGTTTTAGAAATCGTTATGCGAATTTTTCCGTTTTAGAGCAAAATTGTCGGTAAATTCCGTTTTAACCCGACTGTGATCAAACGTCTATATTGACTTGCCAGCACCTAGTTTAGGTAAAATAAAGTTAGTGCGCAAGTTTTGGGGGTATATGGTGTTAGAGATAGTGCCCTCAGAGTCAATTATTGGATCACAGACACGTGATTGCAATGATTGAGGGAGGACCTATACCGGTAGGACAGTCTTACTCAAGATGATAGTATGCTATCTGGTTTACCTTTATCATCGTGTACTGCTTTAGGTGACCTGACATGTCGCTAGTACACGTTGATAGAGCCCCTAGGATTCTTGCTTGACTGCCAGCAGTATGAGGGCGATCATATACGTGAGAGCTGGCAGTCTATAAGCACATCCTTAAAAGGTCCCTAGTCGTGGGAGTTCCGAGACAGGGCATCGATACTCCAGAGTAGACTAGTGTATACAGTCGAGACCCCGACGAAGGGCGGTGGCCGGTCTCACAAGCCATTGGTGTCAGTTGGATCACCTAAGATGTATACATGTGCTCATTGGGTTATGAGTACACCGGACAGGACTCGCCGGGAACATGCTAGTTGGTCTTATACCTGACGTCAGATAGCAGTTCCCTGGTGACATGTGTACATGTTAGTTCATCGACCTGGGGATCGTCATTTGTCTCGTGTGAGTTCCCACTGTACTTTGATTACTACCCTACCACGCTCAAAGGAGACGTGCAAACATGTTTTAGTTGGGTACAGTCCCGAGCCACATGGAGGCAGTGAGCGGATCTTCAGGGGTTCGTCTCTCCCGGTATTGGGGGTGAGGTCGCGCTGTGTCTAGGAGAGCCATTACACGAAGCCCTCGGCCGAGGCAGGAGATTTACTGGTAGGTATTCCAGTAGTATCTCAGGGTGTTCTGGGCTACACTTCGACACGACTTGTACCGCTTTTGGGGGTCTGACTTTTACCAACCCCCTAGGCCCGCCATGCGATGCTCATAGACGAACGGACCGGACTGTATGGATATTGTTACTGACAGGCTCAGTAGGGTGTCAGGCTGAGTTCGCTCACAGACGTCCCTTTTGGTCAATAGCTGGTGGCCCGTCACGTATGGCTAATACCTCTGACGTGCTAGTGGTTAAATCCACAGCCATAGTATTGACGAGTCTTTAGAGTCCACCACACATTCAGTTACTCAAGTTTCGGGCGAAAAGCTGTAGAGGCCGTATGGAGATATGGCAGGGTTCGATCAGATACGTACGATATTGCACGGATCAGGATCGGACGGTTAGTACTAGAGGCCGTATGGATATATGGCAGGGTTCGATCAGATACGTGCGGTATTGCACGGATCAGGATCGAACGGATATTACTAGCCGGCTTTTGGTTTAAGCCGGATCCTAGTATAGTACAGTGTAGATTTTGTCTCATTGCATTTGTATTCGGTCAGAATACAGATGCGGGTGTGTATACACAGTATCGGGGTTTTCCTGTAATTTATTACGGGACCAGTTTTCTGGAGTTGCCGGTTTGCTTTCCGTTTCAGCCATATTTCTTTGTATCTTTCATTGGCCGAAGATTGTTGGAGGAGGACTTATTTGCATTTGTGCAAATAAGCATTTGTGGAGGGTGTTCTTTGCATTTTGTTGTATCATGATGGTTTCATGATGGAGCCCCATCCCTTGACCTTCCATGGTTCATGATTGCTTGACTTTTTGTAGCAATCATGGTTGTTGATTAGTTGATGGAGTGTGGATTTGTTTGTGATGATTGTTTCTTATCATGACCTTTTCTCTCTTGCATTATGATTGTGGTTCTATCATCCATACACCTCTCCCTCATTCTCACTCCCTTTACTTTGTAGTGGCCGGCCCAATGAGGGGGCTGTCCCATTTTTGGTGTGGGTGATTTTGGTTGATCTCATATCATTTTCCTTCACCAAAATTCCCAAGAAAAACTCCATAGTTCATCCCTCCACCAAATGGCAACATCCACTACCCCAAATGAGACATGGTTCTACACTACATTCTACAGCAAACCTTGGGCACGTCGATTCGCCAACTTCATGCCCGAGTTTCCTCGGTATAGAGGTGGGAGCCCGTAAAAGAAGCAGGCGACGTGGTGCCCTTCCGGCGAGGAGGTGGAGACCGGACATTCCGCGGGAGATCGGGACGACGGCGAGAAGACCGAAGGACACGGATCGCTCGGTATATCTCTCTTCCCCATCTTGTAGTTAGCTAGGACTAGTTAATGGCCCGATCCGGGTTTTAGTGCGCGGTGGTGCCGGTTCAAAAAAAATTAAAGTTAACCATCGCTTCCGCATTTGGCCTCGGGATGGAGGCCGGGGCGCCGCCGTGCACTTACAGTGGTATCAGAGCCTCGCCATTAACATAGTCTAGCTTTGTCTAATGTGTTTTACATTTCCGATCGAACAATTTTCCAAAAACCGTATTATTCTTTGCAACTGTTTTCTGTCGAAATTTTTTTGTCTCGAAATTTTTTTCAGGTAGTCTCAGAATACTGTGCAGGAAATTCTAAGAACTCTGTGATAATTTGGTCGGGTGATCGCACCATATCACCGCGGAACCGCGGCCACAGCCATGCTTGGGCCGCGGTTCCGCCGCCGTTTAGCCTCCTCACTGGACCAATTTTTTACGGAGGGGCTTGGACTGGAAAATAGGTTTTCTAGAATGTTATTTTTTGGGCCCAGATTTCTTGATGTGCTACAGTAGTACTTGGGGGCCCACTTGGTAAAGTTTGATCGATCGGATATTTTAAACACATTATTTCACAGTATTTATATTATATCTGCGACCGTGAATGTCACTTGATCGGTAAATCCTGTCTAACTGCTATAGCTCGGTTAGACGGATTTGCGAACGTGACATTCACGTTGATGTTCTGTGTTATGCTGTGATGTTGCGGATTGGTCGTGGGGGATAGCCTAGATGCAATGCTAGTACAGTTGTGGTTGTATTATGTACATTTGATATTGCGGGGCGAGCGTCCGACATGTGGACTGCCGTCACTGCCTGATTGTATTATTATTTTGGGGCACGACCAGGTTGCGGTCGATGTACCCGTTGTATGTATATTTTACTTTCTGTACTAGGATTACCCCAAGGTGGGGTGCACGGATAACCGGGTTCTAGAGGGCAACGGGACCGCATCTCATGGCATTGAGACGGAGGGGGCTTCACTCTAGGATTGGCGGGCTATTCGCCGCACTCGTAGGGGGTACAGGTTGACCCAGGAGGGGTGCCCAAGTTACCGGATTCCGTGAAGTGCTGGGTGGTCCATTCACGTTGCTGAAGGGGGCTGCCTCGCTTCAGGTTTTGGCGGGTAACTTGCCGCGCCCGTAGGGGTCTAGGATTTCATTGCACAGGCTATCCACACGACCAGGGGAACGTCGGGTTTCAGTAGTGGCTCTGTGAAACCCGGGGATCCCAGATATCTGTATTGTTCTGTGATGCTGTACATTTCTGTGATGTTGCATTTTTATCACGCCTTGAGCGAAATATTATATATTGGTATATATATTAGTAGATGTTGTATATGTTTTGCATCCGCGCTAGTCCAGTCCCCGCTCTGTCGTTAGTTAGTTAACCTAACGGGTAATGACGGGACCCAGTGGCGAATGCGGATGGCATATACGTACATCAGTATATTTTCGTTCCTTGTGGTTTGATCAATTGATGGGACTGCGTTGATTCGGATCAATGCAAGTTAAAAACAAACCTAATCTGATGTTCTTGGAACACTTTTCAAAAAGCTGTTATTGCAAGGACGTTCACTTTTGTTTTGCATCGTGGTATTCAGTTGGAATATCCCGCTCCTCAGTCGACGAGGCAAGGGCCGAGATCCCTTCACCGGGAGTGACCCCTTGGACAAAAAGTTTGCGTCAGGGCATTAACTTCACTATAGCCGATTACTTTTGCTTTGCATCGTGGTATTCAGTTGGAATATCCTGCACCTCATTCTACGGGGAAAGAGTCGAGATCCCTTCACCGGGAGTGACCTCTTTAGCAAAGGTTTTCGTCACTATATTTTTATAAAAGCTATCCGTTCCTTCAACGATATCAAGTTCTTTACGTTAAAGGTTTTCGCCAGAAACCATTCGTAGCCCTCCGTCGTTTCATATGGGTGGTCAATAGTATTCAAGCTGTGTTTGTTGGCCAAAGTCAAGGCACAGTGTTTGGTAGCTGTTGGGTATTCATATGCAGCATAGATAGATGCGTTTGTTTGGGGCAGTCGTATAGCCTTGTTGGCCAAAGTCAAGGGCTTGTGCGGGTGGGCTCAAATTAACCTGGAGAATGACGGGTAGAACTTGACATGTGACTTATGATTTGTTGGCCAAAGTCAAGGTCATAAGAGCATGGGGCAAAAATCACATCGGGAGTTTCTAAAGAAACTGAAACTTGCCAGATATGCGCATACCTTCTGGAGTGTGATATCGTGAGCGGATTCCGTCACGTTATCATGAGGTGATAGTTGGATCCCGATTCCCACTGATGAGTTGGTTTACTCCTCGGGTGATCCCGACTAATTCTTCTTTAAGGTTTGGAGAAGAATTTGACGGTACAGTGGGAGGTTTCCAGATTAGATAAATTGGTAACCATTCTGATCTAGGTTAGAGTGCACGCTGAGTGTTTCTTTTCTCTCTCTCTGGCAGCGACCATTGACCCGACCCTAAGACTATGACTTAGTGACCAAGTTGACCGAACCTTCTTAAACACTGGCTTTTGGATTGTCAGAGTTGCAAACCTCATTGCCACTCCTACTTTTACCCTTTTCTCCAGGACACCCCGTATTACTACGAACGTCCACTTCCATTGGACAAAACCATCGTATGGTTATATACGAACTCGAAGGAATTTATTCGAGGATGGTTTCCGGTTCTGGAGAAAACGGATAGGATTATTCAGTTGTCTTTTCCTTTTACCTTCTCTCAGGTTGCGGGTGCTCCTTGGTTTAGGAGACAGTACACCTATTACGCAAATTGGATAGTCTTCTTCCAAACCATAGGCAGGTGCCGACCGGTAGGGAATGAAGAAAACCAATTAGCCAAACGATGGTGTACAGAAGGTATTATGTAAAGACAAAGAAAGGGATTAGAAGGAGGGCAAAGTAAATTGCGACTGCTATTCACGACCAAACCAAGTTTTTCATTACCACTCCCATTTCACCTTTGTATTTCTCCAGGACACTCCGTATCACTACGAAGATCCACAGTTTATTGGATACTCCATCGTATGGTTATATACGAACTCGAAAGGAACTTGTTCCAGTTCGGGGATGGATTCTGGTTCAGGAGAAATAGGAATAAGGTTTATTCGGTTGTCTTTTATCTTCACCTTCTCTCGCATTGCGAGTGTTCCTAGGATTAGGACAGTACACCCATTATGCTTATTGGATAGTCTTCTTCCAAACCATAGGCTGGTGTCGAACGGCAGGGAAGGAAGAAAACCATTTAGCCTAAAGGGGTGTACAGAAGGTAATGACTAAAGACATATAAAGGGATTTGGAAAGATGGCAAAGAATTACACGGTTACAGTTGTGAATCTGTATAATGGAAGAGGCATTATTAGGAATACCAGGATACCCCTACGAAACATTTCAATGTTTCAGTTTCACCGTGTACTGTTAAAGGAAAACTGATTTCCCAATTAGACACTTGCTCTAGGGTATGTATTTACCAGGTATGATTCTCACATCTGTATGGTTTTACAGATGATGAGTGGGAGTAAGTTATTGGGAATTGGGTGATCATCCTCATTATATCGGGATTCGTTGTAATCAGTGATATTTGAGGAAGTCGCCTGGGTTGTTTGCCGTATGGCAAATATTTGGTTTTGAATATCCGCTGTTATGCACCAATTTCAAATTGATACATCTGTACGTCTATTTTTATAGAGTGAGATATATTTTTTTGAAATTATGTCTGTGACATTTACCTATATCAGTGGATGGTTAGGTAAGGAGCATTAAACAGCGGTGTAATTCTTCATAACCACAGTATAGTTTTTCAACCTACGACACACAGGGAGTGAGTTATTAGACTCAAGGGACTTATACAGAGTATTGTATGTTGTCCAGGGTCCATCAGGACATAGGGGTTGGTCCTCGTACTATATTCGGTTTACTTATGACTTCTCTAGTTTTTAGACAGGTGTTTCGTGGAAACACAGGGTCCGAATTTTGAGAAGTTATAGGTATTTGAATAAAGTAAAGAACCAGGTATTGCAAGTATCGGGATTCTTCAAAGTGATCGAAGATGTAGATACTTGTGTATGGAGTTCAGTTGTTAGTAATGATTAAGAGAACTTGCTTCTCTTTCAGGTTGCTCGTAATTGGAAGCATTCCTAAGTTGAGTAACGCTGATCGGCCTCCTTCCATTTAGTTGACATGCACTGGAGAAAGCTGCATGATTTGAATCTGGTTCAATTAAATCAGTGCCTCTGGTTCTATATTGGATATAGAACAGTTCATATCTTAACGATGTTAAGGTACGGGGAGTTGTCCGGTTTATGCTTAAAACCAGACTCTGGATAACTCAAGGCACGTTTCTGTAATGGCTGTTTGTGGGTTGACCCAGGCTATGACGAGGGTTGACTTTCTACCATCTGGAAGATCAATAGTGATATTGTTCTTGACTCGCCACAGTTTTATTAAAAATGGATTTTTTCAGAAAAACAGTAGTGGGAGTATGGTAGAACTGGAAGTGATTCCAGAACCACAACGATTACTGAAGATTTCATAGGAACCTCTGGTTTGACATTCCATTGGCCACTCCGCAGATAAGGTGGGTAACTTCAGGCACCCGAGAGGTACTCCGGTAGCCTCAAGGACGGTGACAGGGAAGTTCTTGTTTACCCACACTTGCCATTGCTGTTGTTCCAGGCTGCGAGACCCGGCAGGAGGATGAGTATAGCGTCGTTCTGAACTGACTTCAGAAGTGTACGTGTATATGACTCTGTCAGAGGGTTGTCGTAGTCAGTGGGAGCAGCGGAAGCATTGGTGGACAGGTAGCTTATGTCTATCTATAGACTAAAGCAGATATAGCGGAGATAGATCATCTATTTCTTACGTGACAGTCATAGGTTTGACTTCATCAGAATAGGGGATGGATCTGTTGAAAAGGTAGTAGGGTGTGATGTCATGGTATTTGGATGACATACACAGAGTAGGAAGTGATATTCCTATACTACGATCGGTTATACTTTGGTCGTCACACAGTGGTTTCTCCACATGGGACTTGGACATTATATCAGACATACTGGTTACTAGATCTATGGTTTTAGATCTAGATTTGTGTGGTTTCCCAATCAGGGTACTTAGACAGCATTCTAAGAGTATTTAGAATGGACGACTCCTGGCACGGTAGTGTACCTGCAGGTAATGGAGTCACCCTCTCTAAAGGTGTCTTACAGACTAAAGGGGAGAGGATGTGCATGATTGGCAGATCATTTGCTCAGGCAATTGAGTCAATCATGAGATGTCAAGTACCAAACCAGATGTTGTTCTTGCACTAGATGCAATAAGTTGACATTGATCCAATCCTGGAGAAACAGTCGGAAGCAGTTTTAGAACATAAGTGGATGTTCTAGGGATATGATAACGACAGTCTCATTCGGGAGACAGTTATCATTCCAGGCTTCCAAGGTGACCTGGACGACAAGAAGGTTGTCAGAGTTATAGTTTTCCTTCCGACGAGGGGCAGTATTTTGGACAGGTGATCCAAGGCAATACTGAGGGAGGCATGGCGCAGGATACTGATTAAGTTCAGTTGGCAATACAGTCTAAGAAGTTTGGATTTGGAGTTCATTTATGAGCTAGGTCCCATCAGAAATCCAGACATATTCTAAGACAGGTGTTGCTCATTTCGGGAGATGGCTTTCTCCGCGAACATGAGATATAGAGAGACATAGAAAGAAATATCAAAGCGGATTCACTCACTGAGGCTATTCCTCGAACGCAATAGTTTCGCAAACGGGCTTTGTAGGACTGACTAGTAGAGGAGTTGGGTGTTCGGTATCATACGGGCTGTGAGTATGCGACATCGCAATAATTAGCCTTGAGTGCAAGTGGGAGATTGTTAGAGATAGTGCCCTCAGAGTCAATTATTGGATCACAGGCACGTGATTGCAATGATTGAGGGAGCACCTATCCCGGTAGGACAGTCTTACTCAAGATGATAGTATGCTATCTGGTTTACCTTTATCATCGTGTACTGCTTTAGGTGACCTGACATGTCGCTATTACACGTTGATAGAGCCCCTAGGATTCTTGCTTGACTGCCAGCAGTATGAGGGCGATCATATACGTGAGAGCTGGCAGTCTATAAGCACATCCTTAAAAGGTCCCTAGTCATGGGAGTTTCGAGACAGGGCATCGATACTCCAGAGTAGACTAGTGTATACAGTCGAGACCCCGACGAGGGGCGGTGGCCGGTCTCACAAGCCATTGGTGTCAGTTGGATCACCTAAGATGTATACAGGTGCTCATTGGGTTATGAGTACACCGGACAGGACTCGCCGGGAACATGCTAGTTGGTCTTATACCTGACGTCAGATAGCAGTTCCCTGGTGACATGTGTACAGGTTAGTTCATCGACCTGGGGATCGTCATTTGTCTCGTGTGAGTTCCCACTGTACTTTGATTACTACCCTACCACGCTCAAAGGAGACGTGCAAACATGTTTTAGTTGGGTACAGTCCCGAGCCACATGGAGGCAGTGAGCGGATCTTTTGGGGTTCGTCTCTCCCGGTATTGGGGGTGAGGTCGCGCTGTGTCTAGGAGAGCCATTACACGAAGCCCTCGGCCGAGGCAGGAGATTTACTGGTAGGTATTCCAGTAGTATCTCAGGGTGTTCTGGGCTACACTCCGACACGACTTGTACCGCTTTTGGGGGTCTGACTTTTACCAACCCCCTAGGCCCGCCATGCGATGCTCATAGACGAACGGACCGGACTGTACGAATATTGTCACTGACAGGCTCAGTAGGGTGTCAGGCTGAGTTCGCTCACAGACGTCCCTTTTGGTCAATAGCTGGTGGCCCGTCACGTATGGCTAATACCTCTGACGTGCTAGTGGTTAAATCCACAGCCATAGTATTGACGAGTCTTTAGAGTCCACCACACATTCAGTTACTCAAGTTTCGGGCGAAAAGCTGTAGAGGCCGTATGGAGATATGGCAGGGTTCGATCAGATACGTGCGGTATTGCACGGATCAGGATCGGACGATTAGTACTAGAGGCCGTATGGAGATATGGCAGGGTTCGATCAGATACGTGCGGTATTGCACGGATCAGGATCGGACGGTTAGTACTAGAGGCCGTATGGATATATGGCAGGGTTCGATCAGATACGTGTGGTATTGCACGGATCAGGATCGAACGGATATTACTAGCCGGCTTTTGGTTTAAGCCGGATCCTAGTATAGTACAGTGTAGATTTTGTCTCATTGTATTTGTATTCGGTCAGAATACAGATGCGGGTGTGTATACACAGTATCGGGGTTTTCCTGTAATTTATTACGGGACCAGTTTTCTGGAGTTGCCAGTTTGCTTTCCGTTTCGGCCATATTTCTTTATATCTTTCATTGGCCGAAGATTGTTGGAGGAAGGCTTATTTGCATTTGTGCAAATAAGCATTTGTGGAGGGTGTTCTTTGCATTTTGTTGTATCATGATGGTTTCATGATGGAGCCCCATCCCTTGACCTTCCATGGTTCATGATTGCTTGACTTTTTATAGCAATCATGGTTGTTGATTAGTTGATGGAGTGTGGATTTGTTTGTGATGATTGTTTCTTATCATGACCTTTTCTCTCTTGCATTATGATTGTGGTTCTATCATCCATACACCTCTCCCTCATTCTCATTCCCTTTACTTTGTAGTGGCCGGCCAAATGAGGGGGCTGTCCCATTTTTGGTGTGGGTGATTTTGGTTGATCTCATATCATTTTCCTTCACCAAAATTCCCAAGAAAAACTCCATAGTTCATCCCTCCACTAAATGGCAACATCCACTACCCCAAATGAGACATGGTTCTACACTACATTCTACAGCAAACCTTGGGCACGTCGATTCGCCAACTTCGTGCCCGAATTACCTCGGTATAGAGGTGGGAGCCCGTAAAAGAAGCAGGCGACGTGGTGCCCTTCCGGCGAGGAGGTGGAGACCGGACATTCCGCGGGAGATCGGGACGACGACGAGAAGACCGAAGGACACGGATCGCTCGGTATATCTCTCTTCCCCATCTTGTAGTTAGCTAGGACTAGTTAATGGCCCGATCCGGGTTTTAGTGCGCGGTGGTGCCGGTTCAAGAAAAATTAAAGTTAACCATCGCTTCCGCATTTGGCCTCGGGATGGAGGCCGGGGCGCCGCCGTGCACTTACATATGGGACGTTTTGGTTCAAAAAGAATTTTTCCCTATTTTAATATTATTTTAATGTGGTATTTACATTTTGGGTTGGAAAAATTTCTCCTAAAATTTTAAGCAGACTTGAGTTAATCAAAACCTTCACTTAATATCTAGATATTTGTTTGGGTTTAAGGATTTAAGTTTGAAGAAAAAGAAAAGAATTAGAATGAGGTGCATGAATGTGCATGTGAATGCATTTATATGCATTTATTGTTGAAATGAGCTAGAAAACCCTACACAACTCCTCACACTCCCCCTTGGCCGAATTCTTCTTCATTCTTCTGCCCTTGATCACTTCCTTCACCATTTTCAACAATCCTAGTACAATAAATCTCCAAAATTCCCAAAATATATCACAATATTACATCAAGTCTTGGTTTTTGCTTCTTGATCACTTGGAGCTAGGAAAGCTTGGATCTTGGGAGCAAGGGTTATTAGGTATAATCCCTAATCTATTAATTAAGAGTTTTTATGATGGGTAGCTCGTTGGTTATTGTTTAGAATACGTTAGATATCGATTAGTGCAATATCGTGTTTTTAGTGTCCTTTTTGAACCCCTGTGAACTGCTGTGACCTGGTATTTTTACAGAAAAATCAAACAAAATTGTAGTGATGTACTAGTGACCCTGGAGTACCACCAGAGACACGAGCACCACCCCACCGGCCATGGCCGTCGACCCAAGATGTAATTCCGGCGACGCCGGCTATTGAGGGAGGTGTTGGGGTTTGGTTTTTGTGGGTAGTTGTCTGCTGTGGTTTAGGGGTGTTTGGTACTGTTTACTTTTTTAGTAATTGCAGTATGAAAAATCTGGGATCATTTTCCTATAATCTAGTATTTTGTGTCCGCGTGTTATGTAATCTGACACGAATCGTGATCTTGTGTAGCTGCTGCACTTAGATTGGTTTAGTAGTGTCGCAACGCACGTTAGCCACTAGATGCACACTTGTGAGTTAGTTTAGTGTTGGTGCGTCGTTTAAATTGTAGTTTTACGTTATATTGGTCGATTTCTGAGATTCTTTGCACTGTTTATGTGTTTGTAAAAATATAGCGTCGCAAGCGGGGACTTCTGACGCTGCGAACAAGGGGAAGCAGGTGGTCGGATTTTCATAGCTGGAGACCATTAGTGAGTAGATTTAACATCTACGGGGAAATCGCCCGTATGGCGTTATGCATCGGGGCAGATATGATATGGTAGCTGCATGTCATTGCATAGTATTATCTGTTGTACCTTGACTTGTACCTTTAGATATAACACATTACTGACGGTTCATGTTGCACGAGCACTAGATTGTATGCCACACCCACACCGTCAGTAATTGCCATGACACGCACAACCCACATACATACGTATTATTGTTGGAGAGGGATAATTGAGGCAGTGACCCTTATCCCATTGTGCATATGAGATATTGTTGACACCTACATACGTGATATTGAATTTGACATGGATAGTTAAGATAGTAACTCTTAATCCATTTCACGTATACCTTACTATAGCTACTTGTACATCATGCATATATATTGACATGTACACCCACATATTCGATTACAGCTACATGTATATCATGCACACATATTGACATGTACACCCACATATTTTCGCTATAGTTGTATATACCCTAAGTGGTATTGTTTTGACATGTGATATTGAGTCGTGGATTATTGCGCTTATGAAATGTATCATACATACTTGCTTACATGTAGATACTTAAACCTTGCTACAATTACATGTACACCTCATATGATGCTGCACTTGTTTTTCGGAGGATTTTGGGAACCGCAAGATATATTTTTAAAGCTGGATTCATTTAAAAGAGCGGCTTTCTCTTGATATGCTCAGATTGTTGTTTTATGTTGTATATATCAGTTTTTCATGGATTTACGCATTGAGATATGGATTTCCTATGATTTATGGATTTGAGAACCGTGGGGGTATTTCAAGAAAACTATGTATTGTTTGAAAACCCGGTTTCTCTTGATATGATATTTCAGTGCGTCCATCATGTGATTTCTCGGTTCTGAGATTTGGCTTATGATACCCGATTCGAGGAGCGGGAAGCACCGTCTGCGGGTACATGGTGGACCCGGTATGGTACCCCGGGGCGAGTGGTGATTTCGTGGTGTAGATGATAAGCCTGGCGGTGAGACCACTACCTACCAGTGATTGTATTTAGACTCGGCGGTTATCGTGGGGATACCGACCGGAGTGGTGTATGACATATCGTCAGGGCCAGTCGTGGTGACAGCGCCTGAGTTATGAGGATTTACATGTCAATGCTAGACACGGGTTTCATGATGTTTTCGGGTGTCGATGTTTGACACTCAGGTTCCATGAGACTTACAGGATGTGGGGGCCGATCTGTGGATGCGGTGCCTGAGGATTTGGGATTTGATGTGTCGGTGAGAGACACTGGTGTTTTTCCATGCTGATGATTTTGCATGAGATTTTATTATATTATCCTATACACTCAGGATTACTTTTGATATGCATATCCTCATGTAGTTGTAGTACCCTGATGATGTACCTTTACATGATTGTTGCATATTCATATTGTCATACTTATGCTATTGGATTACTTATGATAGATTAATCGCTATTCGTGCATACTTGCGATTACAGTATGATGTTGTATACTATTCACGAGTTGGCAACTCACCCCCGTTGTGCCACAGTGTTTTACAGGACTTGCCCTTAGAATAGTCGCGGCAGGGCGTCTTATCATCTCTACTTTGGCGGATACCGCTACGTTGGGCTGTGAGGCCTTTGCTTTTATGTGGGTTTGCGGTTATCTGCTTGTACATTGTATATCTTTTTGTTGGATCTAGTATTCTCCATCTACCACTTCTTGTATTTGACTTAGAAACGACTTGTGAGGATTCGGTGTTGTATTATTTTGGTGACTTTGGGTGCCGTGCTCGTGGGAGCCGGTTTTGTGAAAAATTTACTTCTTTATGCAGTTTCTTTTATATTTCTTCGCTTCGGCGTCGTATATTTATATTTGTGGTGGTTGTCTCCGCCGTTGAGCGTGATTTGCTCCCGTTTGGGATGCTTTATATATTATCTATGTTGTACCCGTTTTCGGGGCTAGTTTTTACAAAGGAGGCGCTGCCGAAATTTTCAAGAAAGAAAACTAGAGTTAGAGATTTTTACTTGTGATTTTCCGAATGTTTAAAACTATGTTTTTCTCCGTTGATCCAGTTTTGGGTGGTTTAGATTTCTGGGTTTCGGCTTACTTAAGTTGCGTATGCCTGTAGACGTTACGTAGTTTAAGTGCCGGTAACGGGCCAAATATTGGGTCGTGACATTGAGTTTGGAGTTCGCTCACTTCTTTCATTTGCCTATCTTGATATTGATATTATGGTAATCGGCAGCAATTGGGATTAGAACGACTAGGAAAGATATTTGCGAGTATAACCTAGGCTTTCCAACGCTTAGTTCCTTCCCTTTGGTTCTTATCCGCCCATTCTTGGCTCTTAGCCATAACCTCCGGTCAGTCCAATTACAACCGATCTCACTAGGGTATCACCGCTATCATAGAGGATAGGGTGCCGTAGGGAGAGGATTGCGGATGTCTTGATGGGAGTTCAATTCAAGCCGTTGGACAAAGAAAAGAGTGAGAGATTTCCTTCTCACAAACTTTTCTTATTCTACTGTAACAAGTGAGAAAACTACTCACTCATTATAAAAAAAGAAAAATAAAATAAGTAGAGAAGATAGAAAGAAATGAGGTAGAAGACGACAACTAACTACTTGGGATCTCACTTAAGTAAGAATCACACTTGAGTTTTATGGTTGCAATGATAAACAAAATAGAAAAAGAGAAATGAAAACCAATAAATAACAACGTATGCTGCTAAGAAAGTAGAAGCAAGTAAGTAAAAACTAGCTAACAATTGAAGCAAGAGATGAACATAAAACTCTCTACTTCATTTATCATCCACTCAAAAAGCTCTCATATAAATTTTAATGGAGGAAAGATGATGATGAAGAAGAAGTTTACACTAAATTAAAATAAAAACTAGGGAAAAATATACATCCTTTATTTGCCTCTGATCTGGAGTATTTATAGGCATTGAAGTGAAACCCTAGGGACTTTTTCTGAACCCTAGTATAATGATCAAAACACCCATAAAAATTCGTCGCGAGATTCCACTGTAAGGCCGCGGATCCGCCGCCTAAATACTTAAAATTTCGCCCTTCCGCGGTCTACTTTAGGAATTGGATCATCATTTTTATTGTGCTTTCTCATGTTACTTTATTCTTATATTTGGTAGACTTATATTTGTAGAATCATTCCAAAATACTCCCAGATTTTCAACAGTTCCAAAATAAAATTCATTTGACTTATTAGCCTTGATCTTCCACGAGCTCCGCGTTGCCTTCTTGATCCTTATGCGGCTACCCTCGTACTTTGTGCTTTTCCGAGACACGAATGACCATCGTTTGATCTTGTTCCGTGTTCTGGTAAGCGGCACTTGACGGATGTGAATGACCAGAACTCGTATTTTTATCCATTTGTTGGCGGTCGTTATGAATTTGTCATAACTGTGTGTGATTTGCATTGTTCTGGACTGAGAACCTGTAACCTGTAAATATTTAGCAAGTACGGATCAAAAGCATTGTCATGACCTAAATGAGGAACGTGACCGGCACTTAAATCACGTAACGTCTAAAGGCGTAACGTAATTCAAGTAAACCGAAAACCCATAGTCTAAACCGTAAATAAAGAAAGAGTGGTAAAATCTTGGTTAAAGTGTTAAATTTAAGAGTAGAAGAGTTATATCAAAATCTTTTTGAAAAATAAAGTTATAATTAAAATTTTCTGCAGCATCTCCTTTGTAAATTCGATCCAAACCGATACATAGCAAAAATATACATATAAACATCCTCATCCGGGAGAAATCTCAACGCCTTTTGGCGGAACACAATCATATAGAAAAAAAATATACGGCGCTATAGGCGAAGGTTAAGCAAATAAGAGAAGAAAACAATAAGCACAATATAAAAACAAAAGTCGGCTCACACGAGCATGACACTCAGAGTCAAATATAATACAATCTCTCAGTCTTGTCTCTAAGTCAATATATATATATATATTTATGTGGTAGATGGAGTATATTAGATACAATGAAAAAAGAGTATAAGGTAGAAGACAAAAAAATACCCACGACCCACCGACAAAATATCACGCCCAAAAGTGGTGTAACGGATCGTCCTTGCAAGACACTGTGGCACAATGGGGGTGAGTTGCCAGCTCGTGAGTAGTAAATAATATTGTAAGTAGCAATTGCATGCATGAACGTAACAACGACCATACTAAGTATGAGGTTATAATAATGCATAACAGTATGGATGCAACATAAATAAGTGAGCGAAGTATAATGTTAGGGGTGTAACAGCTATATGAAACCGATCATGTTATAACAATTTTAATGAGGTAAAAACAGAGGTACCATCAATAAATCATCATAAAACCAGTGTCAAGCATCGACACTCGAAATCCAATGTCTCAGGTGCCGTGACTCTGATCGGCCCTCATATCCATCAAATCATACGACTCTAGTCGGTATCCTCCAGATATCCGCCGAGTTTCCATATTATCACCGGTAGGTAGTGTTTCCCTGTCAGGCTCAACGCCTTTCTATATGATCTTCTTGTCCCGGGGTACCATACCGGGTCTACCATGTACCCACATACGGTGCCTCCTAATTCCTCGAATCAGGTATACTCATAAGTCAAAACTGAGAAAACTTATGGTGGACACCAAATATCATATCAAGAGAAAACTGCATTTTTAAATAATTCCAAGTTTTGAAAATGTGTTTTGCGGTTTTTTCAAATCTCATGAAAATAGAAATCTCACGAAACAACATCATATGGGAATATGTTGATAATGGAAAATGTACATGATATTGGCATGATGCATGCTGGTATGAGATAAACGAAGATACAACTACCAATAAAGATGTAATACAATGTAAGATATTGTGGCAAGTTCTATAGTATACGTGACATGTCAATTACTAATGGTGTGTGTGTATATAGGAGTTAGTGCGCGTGCGATATGAACCATTGGTAATGGTGTAAGTGTCCTAACGAGAATGTATCAATGCGTATTATAATGCTTATACAATATATATATATATATATATATATATATATATATATATATATATATATATATATATATATATATATATATATATATATATATAATTTTATAACTAGAATCTAGATATTGGGCGCTTAACGCCATCCAGACGATTCCCCCGCAGATATTACATCTACTCACCGGAACGACCTCGAGCTACTCGAATCCGATCACCTCCCTCCCTTTCCTTGCCGCATCCGAGGTCTCCACAACTGATCCTAATATCGAACAAAAACCTTAATACGTGAGGCTAGAATTCCGACATGACACAAATATACACAAGCACAAACTAACTCACTCTCACAAATTAACACGTGTGAACGTAGTGTGCTAAACGCGTGCAACAAACACCTAAGACTACCCCTAAGGGCCATTAACCAACTAAACGCTAAAACTAGAGTCGGAAAGTTCGTATCGTACGTTAACGTATCGTCAAAAATAGGGTAAAACGGTCCCAAATTTTTGTATATGAAAAATTAGAAAAAATTGCATATACCAGAGGTCTAATTGAAGTCCTAGAGAGCCCTCGATAAAAACTTACACCTCAACTTCCTAAACGAGCCGCAATTTGTGGCCAAAATGATTTTTTCGGCGGCTAAAACTTGGAGGGGAGGGATCAAGTTTCAAGGGTGCACTCAAGGTCTAGAAACTAACTCCCAGTAATTGCAACTTATCTATGAAGTTACTGGTTTGATAGCAGATTTGATTAGAAACCCTAACATTAAACTAAAAACTAGTTTTGACACTAATTAAAATATTAGGGTGGTTTAATGAAGTCTTGATTGGCTAAATAAGGATATTTAGCACAAAATCACTCTTATATACCCTAATTTAGGTCATGGTTACCCTAAAAATTATCACAACCTCAAACTCACATCAAAACCTCACTTTAGTTCTTTAAACCATCACAAAACAAATATTTAATCTAAGTTTAGAGTAGTAAGGCAAGAGTTTAGTAAATCATGCTTAAAAGTTTGGTCATTACCTCAAGATTGTTAGGAAGGAGGCCCTAAACTTGAAAAGCTTCAAGGTTAAGAATTGGCTTCAAATACCCTTGAAGAAATAAATTGATTTTGTGATGGATTTGTGATGGAGTTTGAAGTGTGTGTGTGTGTGATTATGTTAGGTGGTAGAGAGAAACCATGAAGAGAGATGAATAAAAGAGGAAAGAAAGATGAAGGAGAGAAGAGTAGAGCAGGGGAGGAGGAAAAAACATAGAGAAGAGGGTGGCTAAATTTAGCCATGGCATCAAATTATCCCCCTCATTTAATGCACCATACCTTCATGTCTCCTCGTCATGATATCCTTTTCTTTTATTTTATTTTTATCACCATTTTAATTAGTTAAATATTTAAGTGTCATGGCTACTAATACATGTTTTAACCTAAACCAACATATGGCTAATACTAGATTAATAGATATGTGTGCGGGAGGGGGGGGGGCGTATATATTTTAAAAATAAATAAATAAAAATATGTGAAAATAATTATTAACTAAGTTTTATCGAAAACCCATGCTATATTGCTTAATTAAATTATAATTAACTCTAAACAAATTTTAAGACGTTACAATCTTCCCCCTTAAAGAAATTCGGTCTCCGAATTTAAAATCTAACTACGCGTACTTTCGAAGAGATGGGGAAATTTCTTCTGCATCTCGCCCTTGGCTTCTCATGTGACCTCTTCGCTATTTGGGCCACGCCATAGAATCTTTACGGACGGTAATACTTTCGACCGCAATTTCTTCACCTGCCGATCCAGGATGACTACCGGCTGCTTGGTGAAGGAAAGATCGCGCTCCAGCTAGATCGTCTGATGCCGAATTGCATGAGAAGGATCATGAACGTACTTGCGAAGTATATATACATGAAATACAGGGTGCACATCCAGGAAACTGGGCGGAAGTACTAACAATAAGCAACGGTACCGACTCGTTCAAGAATCTCGAAGGGACCCACATATCTGGGACTAAGCTTCCCTTTCCTTCAAAACCTCATCACACCCTTCATCGGAGAGACCCATAAGAAAACATGATCACCTACAGCGAACTCAAGTCAGCGACGATGACGATCGGCATAAGACTTCTGCCTGCTCTGGGCTGCTCTCATCTTATCTCAGATCAACTGGATCTTTTTTGTAGTCTCGTGGACTAACCGTGGTCCCAAAATCCTGCTCTCGCTGAGCTCGGTCCAACATACCGGCGATCGACACTTTCTCCCATACAAGGACTCGAATGGTGCCATCTGAATCGTCTCCTGGAAACTGTTATTGCAGGAGAACTCGATCAAGGGCAAGTGACGATCTCAACTGCCACCCAAATCTAATGCGCACGCTTGAAGCATATCTTCGAGGGTCTGAATAGTTTGCTCTGACCGACCATTAGTATGCAGGTGGAAAGCGGTGCTGAAACTCAAACGGGTACCCAAAATCTCCTGGAGTTTCTGCCAGAGTCGACTGGTAAACTGAGTGCCTCTGTCGGAAACAATGCATGTCGGAACGTCGTGCAACCGCACGATCTCATCGATGAATAGTTGAGTATACTGAGCAAACCTGAAAGTGGTCTTCACTGGAAGGAAGTGAGCAACTTTCGTCAATCGATCCACGATCACCTAAATGGAGCCATACCCTCGACTGGACTTAAATAGACCCACAACGAAATCCATGTAGATCCGTTCCCATTTCCACTCTGGAATGCGCAATGGCTGTAACTCTCCCACTGGCCTCTGATGCTCAACCTTGACTTGCTGGCAAGTCGGGCATCTCGAAACAAAATCTAAAACATCTCTCTTCATCCCTTCCCACCAGTAGACATCTCTCAAATCATGATACATCATGGTGGAACCCGAATGAACACTGTACACTGGATGATGTGCTTCCTCTAAGATCTCGCATCTCATGTTGGTTATAGTGCCCTCAAGTCAATTATTGGATCGCAGGCATGCGATTGCAATGATTGAGGGATGACCTATACCGGTAGAACAGTCTTACTCGAGATGATAATATGCTATCTGGTTTGTCTTTATCATCGTGTACATGCTTCAGGTGAAATTACATATCACTATTACATGTTGATAAAGTCCAAAGGATTCTTTCTTGACTACCAGCACTATGATGACGATCATATACATGAGAGTTGGGTGGTCTATAAGCACATCCTTAAAGTGTCCCTAGTCGTGGGAGTTTCGAGACTGGGCATCGATACTTCAAGAGTAGACTAGTGTATACGGATCGAGACACCAACGAGGGGCGGTGGTCGGTGTCACAAGCCATTGGTGTTAGTTGGTTCACCTAAGATGTATACAGGTGCTCATTGGGTTATGAGTACACCGGACGGACTCGCTTGGAACATGCTAGTTGGTATTATACCTATTGTCAGATGCCAGTTCCTTGGTGACATGTGTGCAGGTTAGTCTATCAACCTGAGATCGTCATTTGTTTCGTGTGAGTTCCCACTTTGCTTTGATTACTACCCTACCACGGCTTAAAGGAGTCATGCAAACAGGTTTTAGTTGGGTACAGTCCCGAGCCACATGGAGACAGTGAGCAGATCGTCAGGGGATTCGTCTCTCCCGGTATTGGGGGTTGATGTCGCGGTGTGCATGGATGGCCATCACCAGAAATCCTCGGCCGGGATAGACGAGAATTACCAATCTAGGATCGGTAGTTTCTCAGTTGGTGATAGGTTTCATGCCGACACTAAATGTCAAGTTATTAGAGGTCTGACTTTATCCACCCCTAGACTCGATATGCGATACTCATAGACGAACGGACCGGACTGTATGTATATTGTCATTGTCAGGCTCAGTAGGGTTTCAGGATGAGTTTGCTCGTCGGCCTCCCTTTCTCTCAATACCTGGGTAGCCGTTATGTACAGCTAGTACCACTGACGTGCTTGTGGTTAAACCCACTGCCAGCGTATTGACGAGTCTTTAGAGTCCCCCACAGAGGATTTCCCTGGTTCGGGCGAAACGTTGTAGAGGCCGTATGGTTTTATGGAAGGGTTCGATCATATTCGTGCACTTGTGCACGGATCATGATCGAACGGATAATACTAACGAGCTTTGGTTTAAGCCGGATCCTAGTATTATATTGTTGGATTATTTTCGTTTCGTTATTCAGTCGGAATACGGATGTAGGTATGTATATACGGATGAGGGGTATTCTTGTAATTAGTTACAAGATTACTTTAGAATATGCCATTTATTTTTCTATTAAACATTTAGTTTAAATGTTTAATATTGTTGTGATGGAAAGTGTGGGTGCAAGTCTTGGCATTGTGCATTGATTGTGGCATGTGCACTTGGTGAGGCATGATGGGGTGTTTTGTTTTGGATGAGATATTTGTTGTGAGATGGCAGATCTTTTGGGTTGCTTGGATATTTCTTGTTTTGTTTTTAAAATGCTCACAACATATACTCACTCACAACAACAAGCCACAACAACTCAACTCACAAGAAAAAAGGGCAAAACATTTTTTTTTCACCTCCTTTTTCTTTTGCTATGTCTTGAGCTCACACTTTTTTCACCTATGGCTTCTTCTTCAACCTCCACCCATTCCATCTCATGAGTTGAGAATTCTTGGGTGTTTTAAGACAAAGTAATCACAAACACACTCTACTTCATCTTGGGTATCTAGGCTAGCAAACTGGATGCTCGAGTTGCTTCGGTTTTGAGGCGGGAGCCCGTATTACTAATCCTCGACGTAGATCGTCTTCGATGTGGGGAGACCGGAGAGCGAACTTGATCGAGGAAGCCGTGAGGAGCTTGGGATAGAGATTGAAGACCGAAGGACACGGATCGATTGGTATAACCTCTCCAAACTCTTTTTATAGAACAAGTATAGGGTTAATGGTACGATTCGTCGATTAGGGTTCCGTTAGCGCCGGGTTTTTAAAGTTTTTATTCCGCGTTTGGCTACGGATTGATGGCCGGGGCACTGCCGTAACCCTACATGGTATCAGAGCCAACCTATTAATCGCATACTAGTTGTTTAGACGATATTAAAGTATCAAAACCGAAATAACTCCAAATCAACACCAACCCATATTCCATTCTCTGTCGATTTTTCCTGAGTCTTCTAAAAATATTTTAGCAACTGCAGAAGACTACCTAGGCGACTACTAGAGCACACACCAAACATGAGCCCCTAACTCCGCTATTGGACCGGCCACATTGTGTTTTTTTTCGGCCTGACCGGTTTTTATAGGGAATTGGAACTTGGGTTTTGGAGTGCAGTCTGGTCTCTGGAATATTGGTTCAGTAGTGTTGCTAGTTTAGCCCAGTTTGGATATGGTTTTATCTAGTTGTTTGGGGCTATTCGGGGTTATTTCGAAGTCAATATTTCTAACATTGTTTAAAGTTTTCAGTACATGCATTACTATCTGCGACCGTGAATGTCATTAGAGCGGTACAACTTGTCTAATTGCTATAGTTCTTTTAGACGGGTTTGCGAACGTGACATTCACGTTGATGTTCTGTGTTGTGTTGTGTTGTTGCGGAATCGTTGTGGTGGATAGCTTGGGTGCGATGATAGTACAGTTTAGTTTTATTTGTACATTTGATATTGAGGGGCGAGCGTCCGACATATGGACTGCCGTCACTGCCTGTTTGTACATTATTTATTTAGGGCATGACCGGGTTGAGGTCGATGTCACCGTTGTACATATTTTCTTTTCTGTACTAGGATTACCCCGCGGTGGAGTGCACGGATAGCCGGGTTCTGGAGGGCAACGGGTCCGCATCTCATGGCGTTGAGAAGGAGGGGGCCTCATGTTAGTGATATATGCCCTAGAGGCCATTGTTGTATCATACTGGATTGTATATTACTTAATCGGAGCTTGGGATATACACGGATATAGTAACAATCTCGCTCGAAATGGTAGTATGCTACTTGGTTTGTTTCTACCTCAATATGTGCATGTGTTTTCTTAGCATATCGCTTATACATATTGGTAGAGCCCTTAGGATCTTTGCTTGATTACCAGAGTTGTGATGGCAGTCACACTAGTGGAGGCTGGGTAGTCTATAAGCACATCCTATAAAGGTCCCTAGTCGTAGGATTATCGAGACGGGGCATCGATACTCCAAAGTAGACTAGTGTATACGCTTCTCATCCCAGCAGGGGAGATGGTCTGTCCCAAAGCCATCAGTACGTCGTACTGGAGATAGTATGCAGGTGCTCATTAAGCTATGAGTATACTGGACAGGACTCATCGGGAACTATTGGTGGGTATTATACCTATCGTTGGGTAGCAGTTCCCAGGTGACATGAGTACAGCTTAGTCCGTCGACTTGACACTGCTGCTTCGCCTCAAGTGTGTTCCCACTGTACTTTGATTCCTACCCTACCACGGCTCAAAGGAGTCGTGCAAACAGATAGTAGTTGGGTGCAGTCCCGAAGCACTTGGAGGCAGTGGCGGTTAGATAGGATTCGTCTCTCCCGGTATTGGAGGTTGATATCGCGCTGCGTTCGGAAGGCCATTACACAAAGTCCTTGGCCAAGGCAAGCGAGATTTACTGGTAGGTACTCCAGTATTTTCTCAGGGTGTTTTGGGCTATTCTTCGACACGACTTATTGCGCTACCAGGGATCTGACGATTACCGCCCCCTAGGCCCGATATGCGATACTCTTAGACGAACAGACCGGAATGTACAGAGATTGTTACATACAGGCTCAGTAGGAGTTCGGATGAGTTAGCTCATCGGCCTTCTTATCGACACATACCTGGGTAGCCGTTACGTGCAGCTAGTACCGCTTACGGCTTGTGGTTAAACCCACCGCCAGCGTAATGTCGAGTCTTTAGAGTCCCACATAGAGAGTTTCCCTGCACCGGGTAAAAGGTGTAGAGACCGTATGGTTTTACGGCAGGGCTTCGATCACTTACGTGTACTTGTGCACGTATGATGATCGGGCGGATAATACTAGTGGGCTTTGGTTTAAGCCGGATCATAGTATTATATTAATGGATTGTTTCGTCTCTTAGTATTCGTTTTCTTCGGAATACGGATGCGGGTATGTATATACGGATGAGGGACATTCTCGTAATTCCTCGGGATTGGCTTCTAGAAGGGGGACACCTATTAGGGTTTTATTCTTTTTGGATTAAACAAAATGGGTGGAGGAAATGAGGTGGATTTGAGCATTAAAACAAGCATGGTTACTTGGTGACTCATGGTCATGAGTCACCACAAGATATTTGTGAAGGTTTGGAGATATTTTATTGTAATATTTATCTCATAAAATATCCAATATTCTTCATTCTATCTCTATGGGACAACCAAGCTTTTCTTGAGCTCATGCTTCACTAGCTTTTCCTCAAGTCTTCTTCTTCTTTCTCTAAACCCTAAAAGCTCTCATGTGTTGAGCATCCTAGGGTTCCAAGAGACAAAGCATTCCATCTTCACACTCTACACCCTCTAGGACTTCTAGTTTAGCGAACTAGAAGCCGTAGTTACCTCGGATTTGAGGTAGGAGCTCGGACTATAGACTCTTGGGTGGATCATCTTTGACTCGAGGAGTCCGTCGAGGTTGCTACGACCCGTTACGATCCTTGGAGCTGACGACGAGTGGAGGATAGCGATGAAGACCTGAAGGACTTGAATCATGAGGTATAACTTCGTATCATAGTAGTTAAACCTCATGTAGTTTGCTAGCTATGGTTTATGTTCGATCCTTAGTTCTAGTCGCGGTGTTGCGAAGCCCGTAAAAATCATTTTTTGCAATTTCCGCCTCCCTGCGAACACGTGGGGTGCGCGACATCGACTTAAAGTGGTATCAGAGCCTCTCATAAACCTTAGATAGCTTGTAGAGATGTTATAAATCTGCCATTTTTGTCGCGCAAAAACTGCCGAAAAACAGTTTCTAAAATTGATGTTTTGAGTTGTTTGCACACTCCACGGGCTCACGGTTTGAACCGAGAAGCCGTGGGGTAGAGAGTGTGCACCCTGGGGACCCTCCAGGGGGGGCGAACGGCTGGGCCCACTCCCTAAGACCACCACAAGGTGGTCTTGACGGTGGGGATCCGAAACTTCCCCACCTTGGGCAGTTTTGGGTCTGCCTCACCCCCTGGCCACCTCGTGGTAGCCTCAGGGGTGGGGTACCCCCTCTAGGCCCTTAGACTCGAAGTTAATTTCATTCTCTAACTTTCCGCGAAGGTTTGGGCACGTTTCGTTTTGAGTCGGACTTCTGAATTGGTTTAAAACGGTCGGTTTTGGAACTTTAGCTCACTGAATTTTTCGTGTTTTGGAAAAATTGTTTTAGTTTGCTGATTGCGTGCGGAATTCTAATGTCGCGGTTACTTTACAAGCTTTGTGATGTATATATGTGTTTGGAAATGTCGACTAATTGCTATACGTCGATGAGTCGGGATTGCACATATCTGTGATGATGTTATGTTGGTTTGTGTATATGAACTTGTTGGATCGTCGTGGATGAATAGCCGGGGATGTGAGATGGGGGTTTTCATTCTTTCATTAGATGTAAAATTTATAAAGTGATGTAATATTATTTTTGCGGGGCACATCTGGGTTGAGGTTGTTGCCACCGTTGTATTATTTCTTTTACTGTTTTTGCTTCTAGGATAGACCCAAGGTGGGGTGCACAAACTACCGGGTACTTTGAAGTGCCGAGTGGCATACTCACTTTGTTGAGGGAGGCTGCATCATTTCAGGTATTTTGTGGGTAGTTTGCCACACCCGTAGGGGTCTAGGGTGGGGTTTGGCTATTCATCACGACCGTAGAATCTGTCTTTCGTTACAGGCTCAAACGAAACGCGGAATTCCTAGTATATCCAATATGTTCATCTATGATCTGGAATGCCTATTATTGCGTGAGACGAATTTATATGTCTATATATGATATCTAGTAGGCGTTGCTTATGTTTTGCATTCGCGCTAGTCCAGCCCCCGCTCTGTCGTTAGTTAAGTAACCTAACGGGTGATGACGGGGCCCGGTGGCGAATGCGGATGACATAAGTGGACGTGGTATTTTCGTCTTTTTCTGTGATGATAGGTGTAAATGATGAGACTGCATTACATTAATGCAAAGCAAACAAACCAAAGCTGAATCGTTGGAAATTTTTTTAAAACCACTCGGTTAATTTAAAACAGCAGACTTTTAAATACGGAGTTTAAACCATTCCTTTTAAAAGCTATTAGGTTCCTTCGATTATATCAAGTTCACTACGTTCACGGTTTCGCCAAAACCATTCGTAGCCCTCTGTCATTTCAGTTGAATATTCATTAGTATTCAAGCTATGCATTTTGACCTTCGCCAAGGCATAGTGTTTGGTAGCTACTGGATATTCATCTGTAGCATAGATAGATACGTTGGTTTGGGACAGTCGTACTACTATTTTGGCCTTCGTCAAGGGTACGGGTGAGTTCAAATTAACCTGGACAATGACGAGTAGAACTTGACATGTGACTTATGATATCGTCAAGGTCATAAGAGAATGGGGCAAAAATCCACATCGGGAGTTTCTAAAGAAACTGAAACTTGATAGTGCTGCATACCATTTGGAGTGTGATAATGTTGGTAGGATTCCTTCAGGATTATCATACAATGATATTTGGATCCCGATCCTACTGTGAGTATCTGATACTCCTCGGGAGATTCCTCACTTAACGATCAATGCTATAAACTAAGTAGGTGTCTAGAACAGTGTTAGCGGGGCTACGCCTCCAGGGAAAAGAGGTTTTTTAATTAAGGAACTCTGCGAAAGGGTCGTAAAACCTCCCTCAAAGTACCGACACTAGCCTGGCCGAACGGTTAAGCAAGTATTGTACGGTGAGATCAATCGTGACTAATTCTTCTTTTATGGTTTGAGGAAGGATTAGAGAAACAGTGGGAGCCATGCTGTTTAGATAAATTAAAAACCAATCTAAACTTGCAAGAGCATCATGCTGAGTGTTGTCTTCTCTCTCTCTCCTAATTACAGCGACCAGGTGACCCGATTAGGTTATAGATAGATAATAAAATGACTGAGTTATACTATAGTGACTGGCAAAGGTTTGTCCAGATGTCCATTACCTATTGCGCTTATTGGATAGTCTTCTTCCAAACCATAGGCATGTGTTGAAAGGTGGGGAAGGAAGAAAACCAATTAGCCTAAGTGTGGTGTACAGAAGATAATTAGTAAAGACAAATAAAGGAATTAGAAAGAGGGCAAAGTAAATTACGACTGCTATCATTCACGACCAAACCGCATATATCATCGCCACTCCTACTTCACCTTTGCATTTCTCCAGAACACCCTGTATCACTACGAAGATCCACATTTATTGGATAATCCATTGTATAGTTATATACGAACTCGAAGGAACTTGTTCCAGTTCGAGAATGGATTCTGGTTCAGAAGAAATTGAATAAGGATTATTCAGTTGTCTTTTATCTTTACTTTCTCTCAAGTTGCGAGTACTCCTAGGATTAGAAGAGTACACCTATTATGCTTATTGGATAGTCTTCTTCCAAACCATAGACTGGTGCCGAACGGTAGGGAAGAAAGAAAACCATTTAGCCTTAGGATGGTGTACATAAGGTAATGAGTAAAGACAAAAAAGGGATTTGGAGAGATGACAAAGAAATATACAGTTACAGTCAGGAATATGGATAATGGAAGAGGCATTACTAGGAATACCCGGTTACCCATTCGATACATTTTTTTGTTTCAGTTTCACTGTGCATTGTTAATTGAAAACTGATTTCCTAATAGATCCTTTCTCCAGGGTATGTATTTACCGGAATTGATTCTCACATCTGTATGGTTTTACAGATGATGAGTGGGAGTAAATTACTGGGAATTAGGTGATTATATCCTCTTTATATCGGAATTCGTTGTAATTGGTGATATTTGAGGAAATCACCTGGGGTTTTGCCTGACGGCAAATATTTGGTTTTGAATATCCGTTGTTATGCACTAATTACAAACTGATATATCTGTACGTTTATTTCATAAAGTGAGATATAATTTTTTGAAATTATGTCCATGACATTTACCAATATCAGTTGATGATTGGGTAAGGAGCATTAAACAACGGTGCAATTCTTCTTAACCATAGTATAGTTTTCAACCTACGACGCACAGGGTTTGAGTTATTCAACTCAGGGGACTTATACAAAGTATTGTATGTTGTCCAGTGTCCATTAGGACAAAGGGGTTGGTGCTCGTACTATATTCTGTTTACTTGTAACTTCTCCAGTTTTAGACAAGTATTTCGTAGAAATACAAAGTCCAAGTTTTGAGAAGTTATAGGTACAAAAATAAAGTAGAGAACCACGTGTTGCAAGTATCAGGATTCTTCAAGGTGATCAAAGATGTAGATACTTGTGTTTGGTATTCAGTAGATAGTAATGGTTTTGAGAATTTGCTTCTCTTTCAGGTTACTCATATCTGGATGCACTCTTAAGTTGAGTAATGCTGATCGGCCTCTCTCCATTTAGTTGACATGCACTGGAGACAGCTGCATGATTTGAATCTATTTCCAATTAAATCGGTGCCTCTGTTTCTATATTGTATATAGAATGGTTCATATCTTAACGATGTTAAAGTATATGGAGTTGTCCGGTTTATGCTTAAAACCAGACTCTGGATAACTCAAGGCACGTTTCTGTAATGGCAGTTTGTGGGTTATCCCGGACTATGACGAGGGTTAACTTTCTACCATCTGGAAGATCAATAGTGATATTGTTCTTAACTCGCCACAATTTTAGTAAAATGGACTTTTTCAGAAAACAGTAGTGGGTGTATGGTAGAACTGGAAGTGATTCCAGAACCACAAACGATTACTGAAAATTTAATAGAACCTAAAGATTCAATCAGGGTTTGACATTCCATTAGCCACTCCGCAGATATGATGGGCAACCTCAGGTGCCCGAGAGGTACTTCGGTATCCTCAAAGACGGGTGACAGGGAGGTTCTTGTTTACCCAGACTTGCCATTACTGCTGTTCTAGACTATGAGACCCGGCATGAGGATGGGTATAGCATCATTCTAAACGAGCATTAGAAGTGCACGTGTATATAACTCTGCCAGAGGGTTGTTGTAGTCAGTGGGATCAACGGAAGCATAGTGGACAAGAAACTTGTGTCCATTTATAGACTAAAACAGGTAAAGCGGAGATAGATCATCTATTTTTGATGTAACAGTCATAGGTTTTGACTTCATCAGAATATGAGATGGATCTGTTAAGAAAGTAGTAGGGTGGTATGTCCTGGTATTTGGATGATATACACTTTGTAGGAAGTGAAATTCCTACACTACAATCGGTTATACTGTGGTTGTCACACAGTGGTTTCTCCACATAGGATATGGATATTATATCTGGCATTCTGGTTACTAGATCTATGGTTTTAGATCTAGATTTGGGTAGTTTTCCAATCGGGTACTTAGACAGTATTCTAAATGTGTTTTAGAATAGACGACTCCTGGCATGGTAGTGTACCTGCAGATGATGGAGTCACCCTCTCTGAAGGTGTCTTACAGACTAAAAGGGAGAGGGATGTGCATGATTGGCATATCACTTGCTTAGGCAATTGAGTCAATCATGAGATGTCAAGTAACACTCCAGATGTTTTTTTGCACTAGATGCAATAAGTTGGTATATTAATCAAATCCTGGAGAAACGTTCGGAAGCGATTTTTTGAACATAAGTGGATGTTCTAGGAATATGGTAACAGCAGCCTCTTCAGGGAGACGGTTATCATTCTAGGCTTCCAAGGTGACCTGGATGACAGAGTGACTGTCAGAGTTATAGTTTTCCCGCTTTTGAGAGGCAGTAGTTTGGACAGATGGTCCAAGTGGATACTGAGGGAGGCATGGCGCAGGATACTGATTAAATTCAGTTGACGATACAGTCTAAGAAGTTTGCTGGATTTGGAGTTCATTTGTGAACTGGGTCCTATCAGATATCCAGACATATTCTAAGACAGGTATTGCTCATTTCAGGAGATGGCTTTCTCCGCGAACTTGAGATAAATAGAGACATAGAAAGAGACATTGGAGCGGATCCACTCACTGAGGCCATTTCTCGAACGCAATAGTTTTACTAACGAGCTTTATGAAACTGATTAGTAGAGAAGTTGAGTGTTCGGTATTACACGGGCTGTGAGTATGCAACACCGCAATAAATGGCCTTAAGTGCAAGTGGGAGATTATTGGCTATAGTGTCCTCAAGTCAATTATTGGATCGTAGGCACGTGATTGCAATGATTGAGGGAGGACCTATACCGGTAGAACAGTCTTACTCGAGATGATAGTATGCTATCTGGTTTGTCTTTATCATCATGTACATGCTTCCGGTGACATTACAAATCACTATTACATGTTGATAGAGCCCATAGAATTCTTTCTTGACTACTAGCAGTATGATGGCGATCATATACGTGAGAGTTAGGTGGTCTATAAGCACATCCTTAAAGTGTCCCTAGTCATGGGAGTTTCGAGACTGGGCATCGATACTCCAAGAGTAGACTAGTGTATATAGATCGAGACCCCGACGAGGGGCGGTGGTCGGTCTCACAAGCCATTAAGGTTAGTTGGTTCACCTAAGATGTATACATGTGCTCATTGGGTTATGAGTACACCGGACGGACTCGCCGGGAACATGCTAGTTGGTATTATCAATATTATCAGATGGCACTTCCCTGGTGACATGTGTACAGGTTAGTCTATCGACCTGAGATCGTCATTTGTCTCGTGTGAGTTCCCACTGTGCTTTGATTACTACCCTACCATGGCTCAAAGGAGTCGTGCAAACATGTTTTAGTTGGGTACAGTCCTAAGCCACATGAAGGCAGCGAGCGGATCGTCAAGGGATTCGTCTCCCCCGGTATTGGGGGTTGATGTCGCGGTGTGCACGGATGGCCATCACCAGAAATCCTCGGCCGGGGTAGACGAGAATTACCGATCTAGGATTGGTAGTTTCTCAGTTGGTGATAGGTTTCATGCCGACACTAAATGTCAAGTTATTAGGGGTCTGACTTTATCCACCCCCTAGACTCGATATGCGATACTCATAGACGAACGGACCGGACTGTATGGATATTGTCACTGTCAGGCTCAGTAGGGTTTCAGGATGAGTTTGCTCGTCGGCCTCCCTTTCGCTCAATACCTGGGTAACCGTTACGTACAGCTAGTGCCACTGACGTGCTTCTGGTTAAACCCACTGCCAGCGTATTGACGAGTCTTTAGAGTTCTACACAGAGTATTTTCCTGGTTCGGGTGAAACGTTGTAGAGGCTGTATGGTTTTATGGCAGGGTTCGATCATATTCGTGCACTTGTGCACGGATCAATCGGACGGATAATACTAGTGGGCTTTGGTTTAAGCCGGATCCTAGTATTATATTGTTGGATTATTTTCGTCTCGTTGTATTCGTATTCAGTCGGAATACGGATGCAGGTATGCATATACGGATGAGGGGTGTTGGGTTACGGCAGCGCCCCGGCCATCTATCCGTGACCAAACGTGGAACAAAAATTTATAAAACTTGGCGCTACCACAACCAATTACCCGGATCTACCATTAAGCCTTTACTAGCAATCAAAAAAAAAGTTAGAAATGGTTATACGGAGTTGATCCGTGTCCTTCGGTCTTCAACCTTCATCCCAAGCTCCTAGTGGCTTCCTTGATCAAGCTTGGTCGCCGGTCTCCCTCTATCGAAGATGATCCACCCGAAGGTTTATGCAACGGACTTCAACCTCATAACCGAGGTAACTAAGGTATCTAGTTTGCTAAATTTGATAGCCTAAGAGATGTAGAAACTAATGATGGATTAAGTTGTCTCTAATCACCCAATGTTTCTCAACAGATGAGATATGATGGGTGGAGGTAGAAGATGAAGTATGAGGATGAGAGTGTAGCAACTCAAGAAAGGAAAATGGCTAAGTGTTGTGAGCATGAAGCATCAAGTGAGAAAAATCCTCACAACACTTACAATAAATCAAGCATGCAAGAATAGTGTCACCATGAGTCACCCCATGAATCATCTACAAAGCCATGCCTCATTTAATGCCAAAGAATGACTCATCCTCCACCTCATTAACCATTTATAATAAATGGTTAAAACAATAATGAGGTAGCATCTTCTAGAAGCATCTTGTAATGAAATTACAAGAATACCCCTCATCCGTATATACATACCCGTAACCGTATTATGAAAAATATGAATGCAATGAGACGAAAATAATCCAACAAATATAATACTAGGATCCGGCTTAAACCAAAGCCCACCAGTATTATCCGTCCGAACATCATACGTGCACAAGTACACGTATGTGATCGAACCCTGCCGTCAAACCATACAGCCTCTACATCGTTTCGCCCGAAGCAGGGAAACCCTCTGTGTGGGACTCTAAAGACTCGTCAATATGCTGGCAGTGGGTTTAACCACAAGCACGTCAGTGGCACTAGCTGTACGTAACGGCTACCCAGGTATTGAGCGAAAGGGAGGCCGACGAGCAAACTCATCCTGAAACCCCTACTGAGCCTGACAGTGACAATATCCGTACAGTCCGGTCCGTTCGTATATGAGTATCGCACATCGAGTCTAGGGGGTGGATAAAGTCAGACCCCTAATAACTTGACATTTAGTGTCGTTATGAAGCCCATCACCACCTGAGAAACTACTAATCCGAATCAGTAATTCTCGACTACCTTGGCCAATGATTTCTGGTGATGGCCACCTGTGCACTCCGCGCATCAACTCCCAATACCGGGAGAGACGAATCCCCTGACGATCCGCTCACTACCTCCATGTGGCTCGGGACTGTACCCAACTAAAACCTATTTACACGACTCCTTTGAGCCGTGGTAGGGTAGTAATCAAAGTATAGTGGGAACTCACACGAGACAAATGATGATCTCAGGTCGACAGACTAACCTGTACACACGTCATCTGGGAACTGCTATATGATAATAGGTATAGTACCAACTAGCAGGTTCCTGGCGAGTCCATCCAGTGTACTCATAACCCAATGAGCACCTGTATACTATCTTAGGTGATCAAACTAACACCAATGGCTTGTAAGACCTGGCCACAACCCCTCGTCGGGTCTCGATTAGTATACACTAGTCTACTCTGGAGTATCGATGCCCAGTCTCGAAACTCCCACGACTAGGGACATTTTAGGATGTGCTTATAGACCACCAGCTCCCACGTATATGATCGCCATCATAATGCTGGTAGTCAAGAAAGAATCCTATGGGCTCTATCAACATATAATAGTGATGATAAAGACAAACCAGATAGCATACTATCATCTCGAGTAAGACCGTTCTACCGGTATAGGTCCTCTCTCAATCATCATAATCACCAGCCTGCGACTACGATAATTGCCTTGATGGCACCATAGCCAACAATCTCCCACTTACACTTAAGGCCAATTATTGCGGTGTCGCATACTCACAGCTCGTGTGATACCGAACACCCAACTTCTCTACTAAGCAGTTTCGCAAAGCTCGTTTATGAAACTATTGTGTTCGAGAAATAGCCTCAGTGAGTAGATCTGCTCCAGTGTTTCTATCTTTATCTCTCTATATCTCAACTTCGCGGAGAATAACCATCTCCTGAAATGAGCTATACCTTGTCTTAGAATTTGTCTGGATATCTGATGGGACCCAGTTCACAAATGAACTTCAAATCCAGCAAACTTCTTAGACTGTATCATCCACTGAATTTAATCAGTATCCTGCGCCATGCCTTTCTCAGTATCTGCTTGGACCACCTGTCCAACATACTGTTGAAGGGTTACGGCAGTGCCCCGGCCATCGAAACGTGGCCAAATGCGGAACAAAAATTTTCTAAAACCGGCGCTACCGTTACCCGATTCCTGGATCGACCTTAAACCCTAAACTAGCAAACTAATAGAGAGGTTAGAATGGTTATACTGAGTTGATCCATATCCTTCGGTCTTCATTCCAAGCTCATAAGGTTCCTTGACGAAGTTTGGTTGCCGGTCTTCCTCCATCTCCGATGATCCACCTGAAGGAAACGGCGAGGCAACCGACACTCCAAAGTTGCTAGTGATGGAGAGTGGGGTGTATTAAAGTGTCACTAAAATTTTCTCTCAACATATTTTGCTCAATGAGCAAGCTTAGAAGATGAATGAGGGGGTGAGGTAAACCTGGCATGAGCTAAAATGGCTAAGTCTTTTTGTGAACTTGAGAGAGTGAGAGTGAGAGAGTGGGCTAGCAAGTGTGTAATGTAATAATGTCCAAAGGAAAAATGAACCCCACTCCTCAAAATGGCCGGCCCCCTCTCTCACCCATCAAAAAATCTCCACCATTTCCTTTTCAATTAATACAATAAACAATGCCAACCATACTCAAACCCATACCATGATCATGTTCTTGCCACCTCACACCCTCCACCTCATCATTAAACAAATAAATTTCTATAAATGGAAAATCAAATAATGAGGTGGCAAAACTTTTAGAAGCTATTCCATATACAATACGGAATACTTCCCGGTACATGTATCGAAATACATATATGCGTATTCGTACAAAAATACGAATAGCCAAGAGAGAAAATGAATAGTGAACAATAATACTAGAATACATATATATAAATACATATGTAAATTATTAAATCAAAATCTGATTTAATAATCCAGCTTAATCCTAAGCCGCTAGTATTATCAACCTCCGATTAAAGTCTGCGCAGCATGTGCACATATTTAATCGGACACCTGTATGTACCAACATACGCCATGTACACCATATCGCCTGAACCGTGAAAATCCTCTGTGTGAGACTCTAAAGACTCATCGATACGCTGACAGTGGGTTTAACCACAAGCACGTTAGCGAAACTAGCTGTACGTAACGGCTACCCAGGTATTGAGCGAAAGGGAGGCCGACGAACAAACTCATCCTGAACCCTTACTGAGCCTGACAGTGACAATATCCGTACAGTCCGGTTTGTTCGTCTAAGAGTATCGCATATCGAGTTTAAGGGGGTGGATAAAGTCAGACCCCCTAACAACGCGATATTTAGTGTCGGCATGTAACCCATCACTACCTGAGAAACTATCGATCCTGGATCTGTAATTCTCGTTCACCATGGCCATGGATTTCTGGTGATGGCCACCCGTGCACAACGCGACATCAACCCCTAATACCGGGAGAGACGAATCCCCGACGATCCGATCACTACCTCCATGTGGCTCGGGACTGTACCCAACTAAAAACTTGTTTGCACGACTCCTTTGAGCCGTGGTAGGGTAGTAATCAAAGCACAGTGGGAACTCACACGAGAAAAATGACGATCTCAGGTCGACAGACTAATCTGGGAACTGCTATCTGACAATAGGTATAATACCAACTAGCAGGTTCCCGGTGAGTCCGTCCAGTGTACTCATAACCCAATGAGCACCTGTATACTATCTTAGGTGAACAAACTAACACTACTGGCTTGTGAGACCTGGCCACCGCCCCTCGTCGGGGTCTCGATCAGTATACACTAGTCTACACTGGAGTATCGATGCCCGGTCTCTATACTCCTACGACTAGGGACATTTAAGGATGTGCTTATAGACCCCATCTCCTACATATATGATCGCCATCATAATGCTGGCAGTCAAGCAAGAATCCTATGGGCTCTATCAACATGTACGTGATGATAAAGACAAACTAGATAGCATACTATCATCTCAAGTAAGACTGTTCTATCGGTATAGGTCCTCACTCATTCATCATAATCACAAGTCCACAACTATGATAATTGCCTTGAGGGCACTATAGCCAACAACTGTCCTTCATAAGAGGGAAAAACTATAACTCAGACAGCCACTCTGTCATCCAGGTCACCTTGGAAGCCTGAAATGATAACCGTCTCCTGAAGGAGGCCGCCGTTACGATATCCCTAGAACATCCATTTATGTTCATAAACCGCTTCCCTATATTTCTCCAGGATTGGATCAATATATGTTTATTGCAGCTAGTGCAAAAACAACATCTGGTGTGGTACTTGACATTTCATGATTAACTCGATTGCCTAAGCAAGTGATATTCTAATCATGCAGATCCCTCTCCCCTTTAGTCTGTAAGACACCTTTAGAGAGGGTGGCTCCATCACCTGCAGGTACACCACCATGCCAGGAGTCGTCCATTCTAAAACACTTTAGAATAGTGTTAAGTACCCAAATTGGGTCACTTTCCAAATCTAGATCTAAAACCATAGATCTAGTAACCAGAAAGCCTGATATTAT
Source organism: Agapanthus africanus (assembly GCA_030015575.1). NCBI lineage: Eukaryota > Viridiplantae > Streptophyta > Magnoliopsida > Asparagales > Amaryllidaceae > Agapanthus > Agapanthus africanus. The sequence goes on along the minus strand of CM057339.1, from coordinate 689,891,304 downwards.
ATCCATGTCCTATGTGGAGAAACAACTATGTGAAAACCATAGTATAACCGATCGTAGTATAGAAATTTCACTTCCTATAAAGTGCATGTCATCCCAAATACCAGGACATCACACCCTACTACCTTCTTACCAGATTCATCTCCTATTCTGATGAAGTCAAAGCCTATGACTGCCACATCAAAAATAGATGATCTATTTCCGCTATACCCGCTTTAGTCTATAAATAGACATAAGCTACTTGCCCACTATGCTTCCGCTGCTCCCACTGACTACAACAACCCTCTGGCAGAGTCATATACACGTGCACTTCTGTAGGGTTCCTAGGCACACTAAGGAGGTCTCACAAGGCATCAAGCATGCCAAATTCAAAAAATTCCGGTGCCGAGAAACCCTAATGCGATCGTTGACTAGAGATTAGGCGATAACTATGCATGTAAACAACTTTACAAGAAAGTGAAAGAGACTACAACCTTTGTAGATCCGGTCCTCCACTTCCTTGGCTCCGTGATGACGTCCCTCCGTTGTACCCATCGGATCCCGGACTCTCACGGTGGTTTCATCGAAGAAATGATCGGGCTAGGTCGTCGACTTCGATGCCGAAGATGATCTACGTCGAGGCAACACAAGATCAAGCTCCAACTTCACCAAGTCATGAAACTTGTGAAGAAAACACCATATACTACTTGGCAAGTGGTAGATGATGAAGAAATAGGAAGTGGGTTCACTTTAGAATTGGATTTCTCACTCTTTTTCTCATGTTGCCATTAATGGTAGCAAGCTTTCTTCTTGTTTTTGAAGAAGAAGAAGAAGAAAAAGAATATGATAAGCATTATGAAAAATAGAAAATAAGTGATCCTTATCATATTTTCAACCATGGTTTAGTGTAGAGAATGAACTAGGGTTTAGTTGAATGGTTAGGGTTAAGGACAAAACAAAAATGGTAGACTTTTCAAAGATGCTAGAAAAGCTTCATGAAGCTTCAAGCAAAACAACAAAAGAAAGTCACCATTTCTATTTGCCAAAAACAAATGAATAAATAAATAAGTGAAATGAAACCCTAACCATTCACTAAACATGGTTTAAGTCTTACACAAACCCAAGTTTGCATGTATCATCAAACATGATACAAACAAGTGCACAAAAATATATCACATACACAACTTGTGCATTTCAAGTGAGAAAATCAATCTTGAGTGAACCAATACTAGTTAATGTAAAGTAATATATCAAATATATAATTATACATTAAATCATTAAATCAACACTTGATTCAATGATCCGGTCATGTCGCATATAACCGACAAGTATCAAGTGTATCAATGTATCGAATCAACACTTGATTCGGTAACCTGGTTATATCATATATAACCGTTCGATGATACAAATCGCGAGAATAGAATACGGTATCACATACACGCATTATTCTCGGTCCCGCATATATCTCATATGCGCTCCTATTTCGTTTCGCTTGAGCCAGGAAACCTCTGTATAGGACTCTAAAGACTCGTCAATACGCCGGCAGCAGGTGATGATCATATCAAACACCCACAAGCCGCAAGCAGTCTGCTAAACGTAACGGCCACCCGAGTATTGAGCGATCAGAAGATCGACGAGCAAGCCTGCTCACACTCCTGTGAATCCAATCAGTAACACTTACCGTACAGTCCGGTCTGTTCGTCTGATATGTCGCATATCTTGCCTAGGGGTGGTAAACGTCAGACCCCAGTAGCTCGATAAGTCGTGTCGATATGAGGTCTATAACAGTTCGAGAAACTACTGGTAACACTTACCGGTAAATCTCAGCAACTCTGGCCAGGGATTTCCGGTTATAGCCAATCGAACACAGCGCAACATCAACTCCCTATACCGGAAGAGACGAATCCCCTGCTATCGCTCATTGCCTCCATGTGATTCGGGACTGTACCCAAAAGCCACCGTTTTGCATGCCCTCTTGGACGTGGTAAGGTGGAAATCAAAGCACAGTGGGAATCACACAAGACTCTATGACGATCTCGGGTCAACAGACTACTCTGTACCAGTGTCACCAGAGAACTGCCATCTGACGTAAGGTATAATACCATCTGGGAGTTCTCGGCGAGTCCGTCCAGTGTACCCAGTCTCCACTGAGCACCCGTATATCATCTCTGATGTCAAACACCAATGGATATGGGATCACCCATCGCCCATCTGTATGGGTCGAGAAGGTATACGCTAGTCTACTCTGGTATATCGATGCCCCGTCTCGATACACCCACGACTAGGGACCTTGAAGGATGTACTTATGGACTACCATGTCCACACTAGTATGATCCGCATCATAGTCCAGGTAGTCAAGTACACATCCTAAGGGCTTTACCAACATGTAACAGAGAGACAATCAGTATACACGTTAAGGTAAAGAGCAACCAGATAGCATACTATCATGTCGAGCAAGAAAGTCCTCCCTATATATGTCCCAGCATCCACTACAATATACATCCTATGTACAGTAATGGCCTCTAGGGCGTACATATAACTAACAACTTCTAAAGCTAGTTTAGAACGACGCTATACTCATCCTCCTGCCGGGTCTTATAGTCTAGAACAACAGTAATGGTAAGTCTGGGTAAACAAGAACCTCCTTGTCACCATCTCTAAGAAGACCGAAGTACCTCTCGGGTGCCTGCGGTTACCCACCAAATCTGTGGAGTGGCTAATAGAATGTCAAATCCAATTGAATTCTCAGGTTCTATTAAATCTTTAGTGATTGTTTGTGGTTCTAGAATCACTTCCAGTTCTACCATACTCCCACTTTTGTTTTCTGAAAAATCCAGTTTACTAAAACTGTGGTGAGTCAAAAACAATATCACTATTGATCTTCCTGATGGTAGAAAGTTAACCCTCGTCAAAGCTCGGGATAACCCATAAACTGCCATTACTGAAACGTGCTTCGAGTTTATCCGGATTCTGGTTTTAAGCATTAGCCGGACAACTCCCTATACCTTAACATCATTAAGATATAAATTGAATCTATATATATTCAATATAGAAACAAAAGCACTAAATTAATTGGAACCAGATTCAAAATCATGCAGCTGTCTCCAGTGCATATCAACCAAATGGAAATAGGCCAATCGTCATTACTAATCTAGGAGCGCATCCATATATGAGTAACCTGAAAGAGAAGCAAGTTCTCAAAACCATTACTATCAACGGAATACCAAACACAAGTATCTACATCTTTGACTACCTTGAAGAATCCTGATACTTCCAACAAATGGTTCTCTTCTTTATTCTATACCTATAACTTCTCAAAATCTGGACCTTGTCTTTTAACGAAATGAGTCTAGAACTGGAGAAGTCATGAGTAAACAGAATATAGTACGAGTACCAACCCCATTGTCTTAATGGACACTGGACAACATACAATACTTTGTATAAGTCTCCTGAGTTCAATAACTCAAACCTTGTGCGTCGTAGGTTGAAAACTGTACTATGGTTAAGAAGAATTACACTGCTGTTGAATGCACCTTACCTAACCATCAACTGATATAGGTAAATGTCACAGACATAATTTCAAAAATTTATATCTCACTTTATAAAATAAACGTACAGATATTTCAGTTTGAAACTGGTGCATAATCACGGATATTCAAAACCAAAAATTTACCATCCGGCAAAACCTAGGTGATTTCCTCAAATATCACCAATTACAACGAATTCCGATATAATGAAGATCTAATCACCCAATTTCCAATATCTTACTCCCACTCACCATCTATAATAACATACAGATGTGAGAAACTGATCTGGTAAATACATACCCTGGAGTTAGATTCCAATTGGGAAAACAGTTTTCAATTAACACCGCACAGTGAAACTGAAACATGAAAATGTTTCAAAGGGGTTAACTGGTATTCCTATTAACGCCTCTTCAACTATCCTGATTCATTACTGTAACCATATAGTGTTAGGTTCTTAGGCACAACCACAAGGTTTCACAAGGCATCAAACATGCCGTATTTTAAAAATTTAGCGTGCCAAACAATCCTAACTTAGGATCTAACTAAAGTTTTAGGAGCATAACTAGAAAGTAAATTACTTTACATCTAAGTGATAACAGATACAACCTTTGTAGACCGGTCCTTCACTTCAATAGCTCCTTGTAGTGGTCCCTTCGCTGCGATCATGGAACTCTCGGACTTTTACATGGCTTCTTAAGATGAAAGGAACGATCTTGCTTGAAGTTTTCGAGGCCGAAGATGATCTACGTCGAGGAGACACCAACTCAAGCTACTACTTCACTAATGAGAGATTAGTGAAGCTAACACTCGATACTAAATTGCTAATATAGTAGAGGATGATGAAGTAGGAAGTGGGCTCACTTTAGTTTTATTTTTCTCACAATATTTTCTCACTTTGTAAAAATCTAGCAAGCTTTTCTCAAGGATGAAGAAGAGAGATGAGAATGAACTAATAAGGTAAGAGTGAATGACAACTATGGGTGAGGAAATATCTAATATTACCCATGTAGAGACTTAACCATGAGTTAAGATAATGGTTGGGTTAACAAATATCTAGTGTACAAAACTAGTGGACCAAGTCAATGGCTCTCAAAGCTTCATGAAGCTTCATGCCATGTGACAAATTTCCAACTAATAATTGAATTACCTTAAAAAAATAAACGCTACATTATCTTTATCACGGTGTAAGTCTCATACACCTATGTTGCATGTATCATCAACCATGACACAAAATAAAACACAATTAATATATATCACATATATATTAAGTGTGCACATGAGAGAAAAATAAATGCTTAAGTGAGCTAATACTAGTTAATGTAAATTAATATATCATATATATAATTATACATTAAATCATTAAATCAACACTTGATTTAATAATCCGGTTATATCTCTTACGACCGACTAATATTATTTGTATCATCTTATCGAATCAACACTTAATTCGATAACCCGGCTATATCACATATAACCGATCGATACAGTATCGACTTATCGAATCAACATTTGATTCGATAACCCGGCTATATCTCATATAACCGATCGATACATTATATCGGGAGAATAGATACAGTATCACATACTCGTATTATTCTCGGTCCCGCACATATCACATATGTGCTCCTACTTCGTTTTGCCTGAGCCAATGAAACCTCTGTGTAGGAATCTAAAGACTCGTCAATACGCCGGCAGTAGGTGATGATGACATCAAGCACCCACAAGCCGTCAGCGGTACTAGCTGGACGTAACGGCTACCCGGGTATTGAACGATCAGAAGATCAGCAAGCTAGCCCGCTCTAACTCCTGCAAAGGCCTGACAGTAACACTACCGTAGAGTCCGGTCTCTTCGTCTGATATGTCGCATATCCAGTATAGGGGTTGTAACCGTCAGACCCCAATAACCGATAAGTCATGTCGATGTGTGGCTCATAACGGGTCGAGAAACTACTGATAACACTTATCAGTAAATCTCCGTAGTAGCCCTGGCCAGTTGTTGTAGTATCCAAGCATTCACTATAATATACATCACATGTACAATAATGGCCTCTAGGGCATGCATATAACTAACAATCTCCCACTTGCACTAAGGCCAGTTGTTGTAGTATCTCATACTCAACATCCCGAAGAGTCTCTCAAATTGTATCTGGGGAATGGCCTTGGTGAATGGATCCGCCGTGTTGTCCTTCGTGTCAACTCTCCTGACCTCGATCTCCCGGCGATCAACTATCTCCCGGATCAGGTGATACCGCCTCAGAATATGCCTGGATCGCTGATGGGACCTGGGTTCCTTGGCCAAGGCCACTGCTCCATTGTTATCGCAATACAAAGGTATTGGACGCTCAATGGATGGAACCATACCAAGTTCAGTTATGAACTTCTTCATCCAGACAACCTCTTTGGCAGCATCGTTGGAAGCGATGTATTCAGCCTCCATCGTCGAGTCTTCCACGATTTCCTGTTTGGAACTCTTCCAACAAACCGCCCCTCAATTTAGGGTAAAGACAAATCCCGAGTGCGACTTAGAGTGGAAGAACATGTTATAAGGAGCCAGGAAGAGGTGGGGAAAGATAAGTGGTGGGATAGAATGTGTTTGCGTCTCGCTTTGGAGAGACGACACAGTGATTATGATGGATTACTCGCATTCTCTTTATAGCCCAGAAGAAGGGGTGGAGGTTCAATTTCTTTGTATTGAGGGTGATTCATCTCAACACCCGTGTCTTTTAAAAATGCGAGTTCATCAGCGAAGATTTCCTCAAAACTCTCATCGATACCTCGAAGAATAATGTCATCAAAAAGCGCGGGGTGATCTTCAGACTCTAAAAACGGTTCATAATCAGTGTTAGATGTTGACCCGGACAGCTCAGTGGAAGAGTTCGTATGTGTATGATACATAGTTGGGTCAAACGACAACATATGAAAAGAATCTAGATCAGTTTCATGAGGCTGATCAAATTCGCTGCCGTCGACATCCATTAATTCAACAGAACATACTCGAGCATGAGGATCGGAGGGTTGACTTCCCAACTTGTAAATGTTGAGCTCAATTGACATATTCCTAAAAGATAGGTTCATAGAGCCATTTCTACAGTTGATTATAGCGTTGGAAGTAGCCAAAAATGGACGACCTAGAATCACCGGAATTTGGTTCCGTGGGTTCGCTACAGGCTGTGTATCAAGAACAATAAAGTCCATAGGGAATACAAATTCCCCGATTTTTATCAACACATCCTCAAGTTCACCCCTAGGTTTGGTGATTGATTGGTCGGCCATCTGGAGAGTTATGTTCGAGGGCTTTAACACTCCGATACCTAATTGCTCATAGACTGAATATGGAAGCAAGTTAACACTAGCGCCAAGGTCAAGTAAAGCACGGTTAGTGTGTTTATCCCCAATAGAAATAGAAATAGTAGGACAGCCAGGGTCCTTACGTTTCCTTGGTAATTGTTGGGGAAAAGCTGTGTTTACAGTACTCGACATGAACACTTTTTTCGGCACTTGAGTCTTCCTCTTCCTAGTGCACAAGTTCTTAAGAGTTTTCGCAGAGGACGGAACTTGTTGGATAGCATCTAGGAGAGAGATGTTGATGTTAACTTGCTTAAACATGTCCACAAGCTTCTCCATTTGGGCATTGGGTTTGTTGGACCTCAACCTATTTGGAAATGGAGCTCTATCAATAAGTGTTGGGTCCCACATTTGTGGAGAAGTTTGTGGGGGTGGAAAGGATGAAGTCGGTGGAGGGTTTGAGCCTTTGGGAAAACGGAGAATAGGCTCGGAAGAAGACGATAAACTAGACGAAATAGGGTAAGAACTAGAAGTGGGAGTGGAAGTGGAAGTGGAAGCCTGGGGTTCAATTGATTCCTCAACATCAATCTGTTCACCCACATGATTGTCTAGCACTCTTCCAGATCTCAACGTGGTAAATGCATCCACATTAGTGTAATGTGAAGGTCCAGGATCAGGTAGGGGTTGAGCTGGAAGATTCCCTTTCTCTCCAGCACTCATTCTGACAGTCAGTTGTGCAATTTGTGCTTCTATCGATTTGATACTCTCACCGTGGGAGACAATGTTTTGCGCTAACGTCTGGATAGAAGATGTTAAAATGTCATTCGTTTGCATGGACTGTATAATGAACATGTCGAGTGCAAAGGGTGTAGAAGTACCGGCAGAAGAAGGATCAAAGTTGTTGGCCGGGTTTTGAAACTTTTGTGGTTGGAAGGGGTGCTGACTCATTTGTGGTGGTTGCTGTTGCTGTGGAGGGACCTATTGAAAGTTATTATGGTTTGGATCCGTGTATTGAGTTTGGTGTTGGATCCAAGAAAGATCAGGGTGATTTCTCCAATCTTGATTATATGAGGAAGAAGAAGGATCGTGTCCAGGTCTTTGCTGAAATGCAGCATTAGTGTGACCTTGAAATGGTGCATTCAAAGGACATTCTTCCGTCAAATGTGATGGGTTTGAACAGCAGCCACACAAGGTTTTGGGAAGTGTGTATTGGTTTAGGGAGGCTGAAGAGATTCTGTTTTCTATAGCGTCGAGCTTCCTTTGTATTGCGGCCATTTCGGTTCTCATTGTGACGGAAACATCGAGCTGATTGATATCTTCCCTAGGTGATGGTGGTCTAACACTTTCCCATTGTAATGTGTTTTGAGCTAAATCTTCTAGATATTTCCAAGCTTCACCATCATCTTTAGATAGGAATTGGCAATGACACATGGTTTCAAGCATCTGTTTAGTCGTGAGATCAATACCCTCATAGATAACTCAACACAGATCCCATCTGGGGATTCCGTGATGAGGGCATTGTAAAAGAAGATCCTTGAACCGTTCAAAGCATTTCCAAAATGGTTCATTGGAAAGTTGGGTAAATTTGAAGATTTCGCTCCGAACACGGCTGGTCTTGTGATTGGGATAAAATTTCTTAAGGAATGCTGCAACAAATTCATCCCATTTTGAAATAGAATGTGCAGTTGTATTATAAAGCCACTTCTTGGCTAAATCGCACAAAGTGAATGGGAGAAAACGTAAATGTAGAGCATCCAAAGACAGTTGTGACGTTCCAATCATTGCGCATACGTTTTCGAATTTGGAGATAAAAACGTATGCGTCTTCAGACTCAAGACCGTGAAATTTGGGTAACAGTTTGATAAATTGGGGGTTGATTTCAAAATTTTCCCCGTTGGCAAGTGGTATAGAAAGACAGGTAGGAAGGGGAACACGTGTAGGATAGCATCTTTCTTGGAGAGAAATGCGTGGAGAATTATGCGCACCTGCGGGCGGTGGCAGAGTGGTATTAAAGTGTGATGGAAATCTGTCCATCGCGGTGGTGGTGGGTGGTGGGAAAAAGAAAATGCAGAAATACCGACTTTGGGTCGATGGGGGAAACGCGGACAAGACGGGCACTAGAATCCCGTGTCCAGCCGAGCTTGCACTAAAGGGTTTAGCACAAGTGACAGCGTTGTGATAATTAGGGGAAAAGTTGGTTGGTGTTTGTTTTGAAAAAGAAAATACGGATTTTTGAAAAATCAAATCACAACTAATGCACAAGCAACCCTAAATCTAGTGGTCATCTAGGTCAAGTCTCTAGACTTCCAGAAGACAAATCGCAGGATAAATCCTCTACTACCTCTTTGTCCCTCCTGTGGCCAGGTAAGTGCCAGGTAAATGGGAGGTTCTCCACTACGTAAGTAGTGGGCCTAATTAAGTAACCACTTGCCTTAGACACACTTGCCTTAGACACCACAAAAGAAACACGGATAAGCAATAGATTACCCATGACCTCCTCCTGTCCTAAGTGAGCGCGACGGTCCTTAGAGTCATGTCTAGATATTTTTTAGTTAATGAGGGTAATGCGGATGCAGTTTTGTGATTTTTGGGGCTTAAGAAGGGTAATGAACTCCCCACCTAATCTGAATTTGGTCTTTGCCCCTTAATTTCCGTATTAAAAAATGCGAACAACCAAGATCAAACACGCACAATTTTGCTTTTTGCGGCGCTGCGAATTTTTGCAAAGAAACTTACAGAAATTGGTTAATGGAGCAGATCAAGGAGGAGATAAGAAAGTGAGAATTATACCTGAGAAATTTCGTACAGCGAAACCCTACTCCCACCACAGTTCCGCCGCAAGAAGCTCTCTTCGACCGCGGTTCCGCCGCGTGATGATCTGTTCACTGCACAAAAATTTCAGGCACTGTTCCTGTTCACTCCCTGAGCTCTCTGGAATATTCAGAAATTTTTTTTCCTGCTCCACAGATTCCAGATTTCCTCGCAACAATTCACAACAAATTGTTTAGTGTTTGTGTGAATTTTGATCTAAAAATTCTGACGGAATAAATTTTTCAACTCAAATTTCAAAAACGAACAAATTAGCACACGATCCCCGGCAACGGCGCCATTTGGTTGAATGGTTCTTTATGTGTCGTGTTTTGAAAATGTGTAAAGATCACAATCAAAGAAATTTGTAAACCGCAATCAATAACGGTGTCAATTGTAGGTTCGTTAGCGATTGCGGATCGTCCACAGGGAAAGTGAGATTTGATCGTAATTGATTTAGATGAATTGAAAATTAAAGGATAAAAGAAAAGAGAACTCGATTCAAGATTTATAAAAGTGAATTTCAAGAATTATCAAAATCTAGATCTAACATCAAGAATACTAAAAATCAAGAATCAAGAATCGTCCAATTTGAATTAGTTATCAAGATTTGTAATGAGGCTCGTAGGAATCGATCGAATCGATAGTGAGGATGAAGACTTGTGATTACGTATTCTTATCCATTGATGATTTGATGCTAGATCGATGACAATCAACGAGAATTAGGGATCACTTGTGGAAACTAGGGTTTCATCATCTATCCCTTGTCTTTTCGTTGATTATCATTCAATTTCTAGCCTCTAGGAAATTCAAGCATCGATCGTTGATCACTAATTAAGAGCGAAAACATTCAAGAAAGCATCTCGCTCTAAACTAGGTTGTCGATGATTCAATTTACTAGAGTTTACAAAACTCATAGGACATAAGAATCGTTCAAGAATTTAATCATCATCATCTATCAATTTTCTCGATTCCTCCACGAGCGGAGTTTTTACTCAAGCATCATAACAAAGAACACAATCAAGAATTGAGATCTCATCATAATGCTCAAATATAAAGAAAAGCAAGATTAAGAGTTTTCACCTTTCTTTACTCAACAATTTCGTTACAATTCACTCAAGAACTACAAGAATTTGAGGAAAGAACTCGATCATCGAATTAGCTTTGCATCGTCTCCGTGAGTCGCGGATCACTTGCTCGGTTGAAGATCGGCGTCACTTCAAAAAGGCTTGATGGCTTCTCGCTTGATTTGGTACTCGGAGATCTTGAATTTGCTTTTGGAATTGGATTAGGGTTAGGGTTTGAATGCACAAGTTGTGTCACTCAACTTATGGGATTTTGGCTCAATTTTCAACAACCTTTCAACCACCTTTGAGAAGAAGCCTTGGGTCCCCTTTTATAGCCCTTTCCTTTAGCTTCCCCTAGAAGCTTGATTAGGTTTAGCTTCCTTTAGAAGCTTGGTTTGGTTTTGCTTCTCTTGCAAGCTTGGTAGTTGAGAAGAAGCTTCTAGAGTTAGTTAGTTAGCTAGCTTATTTGAGAAGCTTGGTTGTGTTTTAGCTTGTACAAGAAGCTTGGTTGTTGGGACGGAAGCTTTTGGAGATCTCTGGAATTTAATGTGGCTTGAAGAAGTTTGCCAATTGAATGGAGAAACCCGACAATGTGCTCTGCCGAAAATGCCCCCACGTGGCCACGGATCCGCCGCCAATAGGGCCCTACGGCCGCGGATTCGCGGCCCTTTGATGGCTTTGCTGCATGGAATTTTCTGGCTGAATTTGTGCTGATCCTTGAAGACTTATTTTATATCTGGAATATTTTTACACTCTCTTGTTCACTGCCAGACCACAAGTCTTGGACTTGGCGTATTTTTATCAGCACTTTTAACAATTGCGGCTCTTTTACCTGGAATTTCCTACACACATTCTCGAGATAAGTGTCGCGCTATACAAAAGATCATGCGTGCAATGATAAACACTCAATTTCCCTCAAAATGCCGGTTATAATGTATAACACAAGTTATTTGGTATTTTACAGTCAAATTGCTAATATGTGCTATATTCATACCGAACACCTTTAGATGATTGCAAATAGTAGGGAAATTGATGTGTTAAAAATGCAATATTTTCGACTGATCAGCCTGCTCGAAACTAGTCGTGTCATCATCTTCCATGATGCAATCCTCGCTCCCACCATCAATGAGAAAACCATAGTGTTAGTTGTATGTATGCCCAAGAGGCCAGTATTGTACAGATGATGTATATTATATTGGATGCTTGGACATATATAGAGAAGACTTTCTTGCTCGATATGATAGTATGCTATTTGGTTGCTCTTTATCTTAACATGTATACCTGTCTCTTGATACTGTCTTATAGTTACATGTTGGTAAAGCCCTTAGGATGTGTACTTGACTACCAGGACTATGATGCAGATCATACTAGTGGGGCCATGGTAGTCCATAAGTACACCCTTTAATGTTCCTAGTCGTAGGTGTATCGAGACAGGGCATCGATATACCAGAGTAGACTAGCGTATACGCTTCTCGACCCATGAGATGGGCGATGGATGATCCCATATCCATTGTTGTTTGACATCAAAGATGGTATACGGGTGCTCAGTGGAGACTGGGTACACTGGACGGACTCGCCGAGAACTCTCAGATGGTATTATACCTCACGTCAGATGGCAGTTCTCTGGTGACACTTGTGCAGGTTAGTCTGTAGACCCGAGATCGTCATAGAGACTTGTGTGATTCCCACTTTGCTTTGATTTCCACCTTACCACGTCCAAGAGGGCATGCAAAACGGTGGTTTTTTGGGTACAGTCCCGAGTCACATGGAGGCAATAAGCGATAGGAGGGGTTTCGTCTCTCCCGGTATTGGGGGTTGATGTTGCGCTGTGCTCGATTGGCCATAACAGGGAAGTCCCTGGCCAAGGATGATTTAGAGATTTACTGGTAAGTGTTACCAGTAGTTTCTCGACCTGTTATGAGCCTCACATCGGCACGACTTATCGGTTATTGGGGTCTGACGTTTACCACCCCTAGACTTGATATGCGACATATCAGACGAGGAGACCGGACTGTACGGGAAGTGTTACCGTCTGTCTTTTACAGGAGTTGGAGCGGGCTTGCTTGCTGATCTTATGATTGCTCAATACCCGGGTAGCCGTTACGTCCAGCTAGTATCACTGACGGCTTGTGGGTGCTTGATGTGATCATCACCTACTGCCGGCGTATTGACGAGTCTTTAGAGTCCTACATAGAGGTTTTACTGGCTCAGGCAAAACGAAATAGGAGCACGTATGTGATATGTGCGGGACCGAGAATAATGCGTGTATGTGATACCGTATTCTATTCTCGCAACTTTATGTATTGGTCGGTTATATGTGATATAGCCGGGTTATCGAATCAAGTGTTGATTCGATAAAACGATACATTGGATGTTAGTCGGTTATATGAGATATAACCGGATTATTAAGTCAAGTGTTGATTTAATAATTTAGTGTATAATTGTATATTTGATATACTGATTTACATTAACTAACATTTGTTCACTTAAGGATTTTTCTCACATGTGCATAACTTTAATATATATGTGATATATATTAAAATGTGTTTTCATTTTGTTTCATGGTTGTTAATACATCATTCATGGGTGTGCAAGATATACACCATTCTATTTTAAATGGTGGTTTATAATTATTTAAGGTAATTACAAATTAGTGGAGTTTTTGTCACAAGCATGAAGCTTGTAGAAGCTTGTGGATGCTTTGACAAAGTCCACTAACTTTGTTTTACTTTAGATTTTTATTAACCCAACCATTTTGGATTAGCCATGGTTATGTCTCTATATGAGTTAGTATATGATACTCACTCACCCATGGTTAGCTCACTTGACTTGATCATTATCCTCATCTTTTCTTTTGTTCATCTTCTTCTTCTTTGAGCAAAAGAAAAGCTTGCTAGGGTTTTCAAAAGAGAGTGAAACATTGTGAGAAAATAAATTCTAAAGTGAACCCACTTCCTATTTATCCATCCTCTACTAGACTAGCACTTTAGTTTAGGGTGTTTGTTTCACTAATTCTCTAGTTAGTGAAGTAGAAACTTGAGTTGGCATCCCCTCGACGTAGATCATCTTCGGCCTCGAAGACTTCAAGCAAGAACGCTCCTTTAGCCTCGTGAAGCCATGCAAGTGTCCGGGAGAACCACGATCACAGCGAAGGGACTTCAACAAGGAGCTAATGAAGTGAAGGACCGATCTACAAAGGTTGTATTTCGTATTCACTTAGTCGTAAATGGTATTTACTTGCATGTGAAACCCTAATAATCTAGCAAAGATCTTGTTTAGGGTTGTTCGGCACGGTTAAAATTTTAATCGGGCATGGTTGATGCCTTGTAGAACCTTGTTAGAGTGCCTAGTAACCCTACAGTGGTATCAGAGCCAGGTTAGAGTATTAGGCGACGTGTATACGAAGTTAAAACCCCGATCGAACCCCGAAACGTCAATTTGACCCCCTCTCTGGACAAATTTTAAAAATGTGATTTTTTCTGCATTAAAAATACTCAAAAAAATCAGCAGAGAATTCTAAGAGTTACTGTGCAAAACGACACCAAAACTCCACTAAAGCGCCGCGGAACCGCGGCCGTACCATGCATTCTGCGGCGGTTCCGCGGCAGCACAGTAGAGTTAGGGTTAGATTTTGGCACAGTAATATCCGTAGCTGTTAGTGCACATTCCTGGATATTTTTAATCCGACTCAAGTGTTGAGTGTTCTGGGGATTATTTTGTATTCGTTGATTCGATCGGAAAATTTAATTTCGTTCTTTTTTTGGGATAATTTAGAAAGTATTAAAATGTTCGAACGGATATCATTAACTCATTTTTTCCCGGCACGAAAAACTTTCAAGTGTTGAATTTTTCTTGGGTTTAAATCTTTCGGAAAAACGTGCAAGTAACATGATGGACCCTCTAGAAGAACACAAACCTTAACTTGATTATGTGACCGTCTGAACCGCCTCTAAACCTTAGTGTTTGGGGCAGTACGGCGTTGCCACATGTGAGGCGTTGGCTTGTCCCTTCTAAGGCTGGACCATTGCTACTGTGACGTATTCTGGAATTTTTGAACTCCGCTCAAGTGTTGAGCTATTTAGGAAATCTTGGGTATTTGATTATTCGATCGAAAAGTTTAATTATTTATCTGGAATGTGATACAATATGTGGAATTCATATAGATAGGCATGAAATGCGAAGTATGTGATATTTCGGATTTATGATATCTAAAGTAATTGTGGATTCCAAATGTTGTAGTTTTACACTTTCTTTTCTGCGACCGTAAGTGTAATATGTGATATCGCCGGTTTCGTTGCTATATGTCAACGACAATTGGGATGTGCATATTTACTTACGTTGATGACATGTGATGTTATGTGTTGCTGGATATGTTATATTGGATCGTCGTGTTCTGAATAGCCAGGGGTTTTACGTGAGATGAGGTTTTTTATTTTCATTCATGTAAAATTCATTGTATGTAATATTCTTTTATTGGGGCACTTCCGGGATGAGGATGATGTCACCATTGTATATTATTTACTTTTCCGCATTAGGTAGACCCAAGGAGGAGAGCACAAGTAACCGGGTTCTAGAGTCCAGTGGGAGACCAACTCGAGGAGTCGAGTCCGGGTCTTCTAACTCTAGAATTGGAAGGGTTGCTTGCCGCTCTCGTAGGGGTCTAGGGGTGTGGGTTTGGCTATTCATCGCGACCGTGGAATCCTTGTTTATAGAGGCTCAAAATAAAACACGGACCTCCTAGTATATCCATTATTTCATATGATTCTTCTGCTGCGATATTTGTGATTTGATCATTTGATATGTTGTGATAGATACTGTATATAGTATATATGATATATTATATAGACGTTACTTATGTTTTACACCCGCGCTAGCCCTGTCCCGCTCTGCCGTTAGTTACCTAACCTAACGGTGCACGAGGGGACATCGAGGCGAATGCGGATGGCATAAGTGTACGTCGTATTTATCTGTGATGTTTAGGTGACTTATATGATGGGACTTCATTAATATGATTAATGAAAGAAAAGAAACCTAAAAGATGTTGTAGAATCAAATTTTCAAAAAGGGTAGCTACAGTTTTTGCTTTGCATAGCGATATATATGATATATCCTGCACCTTATTCGATAAGGAAAGAGCCGAGATCCCTTCACTGGGAGTGACCTCTTTAGCAAAACCGGCAGATGCTACAACACTCAGTTTTTCCTTTGATTGCTTTTGGAGTTTTTGCTTTGCATAGCGATATATATGATATATCCTGCACCTTATTCCATAAGGAAAGAGCCGAGATCCCTTCACCGGGAGTGACCTCTTTAGCAAAACTAATGAAAGCCTCAAAATCACTCCATTTCAAAATTCACTCGATTCTACAACGATATCAAGTTCATTACGCAATAGGTTTTAAGAAAAACTTGTCGTAGCCCTCCGTCATTTCAGATAAGTCCTGCTTAGTATTTGTGCTGCGTTTGTTGACCTTGTCAAGGTGCAGTGTGCGGTAGCTGACCAGTATTTATCTGCTTATGCATATGATGCAGATTTGATTAGGGTAGTCGTAAGGCCTTGTTGACCTTGTCAAGGGTCGTGCGGGTGGGTTTAATTCAATCAAGAAATGACGGGTTGAACTTGACTTACGGTCTATGGTTTGTTGACCTTATCAAGGTCATAGATCGTTTGAGGCAAAATATTATCGGGAATTTCAAGTGTTGAAATTTGCAATGAGATTGCATACCTTCTATGAGATAGTTGGATCCCGATACCCACTGCGAGTAATGGTTACTCCTGGGAGAGTTTTACATAGGACAATTAGCCGATCAAGTAGGTGTCTAGAAAGGTGTCAACGGGGCTACGCCTCTGGGAAAACGAGGTTTACTTTAATTAGGTCTGTGAGAAAGCACGGGGAACCTCCCTCAAAGTACCGACACTGGCCTGGCTGAAAAATTGGCGAAGTTGTAGGGTGTAATTAATCCCGGCTAGTCTTTCCTTTTAGGGTTTGAAGGAAGATTTGATAAAAACAGTGGGAGCCATCCTGATTAGATAAAATAATAACCAATCTGATCTTGCAAGAGCATACGCTAAAGTGTTTTCTTCTTTCTCTCTCCAGGTAGCGACCATATCATGCCTTAATAAAGATAATAATATGGATGTATTGACCGAACCCGCATGTTATACTGTGCTGGGGAACGTTGGTTCCGTTCTTTCTTATAAAAGTTATAAGACTGAACAGGATATAGGGGAATACCAGGATTCCCATGCCACCCGAATGAAGAAAGTACATGTTGATGCATTTTCTTCGGGTGTGTTCGTTACAGAGAACCGTTTCTCCATTTGCTCTACGTTCTGGGTATTAGATACCGGGTCAGGATCCCATATATGTAATCAGTTACATGGGCTTAGGAAAGGTAGAGAACTTGGAGAAGGTGATAAAGACATAAGGGTTGGAAATGGTGCAATTGTTGCAGCTAAAACCGTCGGGGAATATCACCTTGTATTACCAAATGGTAATACATTGGTTTTGAACGAATGCTATTACATGCCGAACCTGATATGCAACATTATATCGGTTTCTTTATTGAGTAGAAAAGGATATAATTTTGTATTACAGGATAATGTTATGAACATTTTCCTGAACCAAAAGTTGGTTGGATCAGGCACGTTGTGCAATGGCATTTATGTTCTAAATCAATCAACAGTTCGGAGCATAACAAACACACACAAGAAGAAGAGTTCAGAACTGAACGAATCCTTCTTGTGGCATTGTAGACTAGGTCACATCAATGCGACACGGCTAGCTAAGTTTCATAATGATGGATATTTGAATCCGTTTGAATTTTCATCTTATGATACTTGCCAGTCATGTCTCAAAGGAAAGATGAACAAAACTCCGTTTATGGGACACGGAGAAAGAGTTACGGAACTCTTGGGACTGGTACATAGTGATGTATGCGGCCTCATGTCTACACATGCCAGGAATGGTTCTGCGTACTTCATTACATTCACTGACGATCTCTATAGATTCGGGTATGTGTTCCTGATGAAACACAAATCAGAAGCTTTTGAGAAATTTAGAGAATATAAACAAGAATTCGAGAACCAAACCGGGAAAAGTATTAAAATCCTTCGATCTGATAGAGGAGGTGAATACTTGAGCAATGAATTCCTGGACTTCCTAAAAGAGAATGGGATTCTCTCTCAGCTGAATCCTCCATATACACCACAGCACAACGGTGTATCGGAACGGAGGAACCGCACCCTATTAGATATGGTGCGCTCTATGATGAGCACAGCTGAGTTACCTATTTCCTTCTGAGGGTATGCGTTGGAGACAGCAGCATACCTATTGAATCAAGTTCCATCTAAATCTGTACCTACTACACCATATGAGATATGGAGTGGGAAGAGGCCATATCTTAAACGAGTTAAGATATGGGGTTGTCCGGCCTATGTCAAAAGACAAAATCCGGACAAACTCGAGACACGGTCAGTTCTTTGCAAGTTTGTGGGATATCCAAAGAACTCATATGGGTATTTTTTCTACCACAGTGAAGAACAAAAGGTGTTTGTTGCTCAACATGCCACCTTTTTGGAAAAGGAATTTCTTGTAAAAGAAATTAGTGGCAAAGTGGTAGAGCTGGAAAAGGTTCCAGATACACAAACTGCAACTGAAGATTTAGTAGAACCGGAGGATTCGGTAGTTCCCGATGAACCCCAGCCACTCCGCCGATCTAGTAGGGTTCCTCACCCACCTGAGAGATACTACGGTTTTCTCATGGATGGTGGGAGCGAGGATTGCATCATGGAGGATGATGACCCAACTAGTTTCGAGCAGGCCATCACGAGTGGGGACTCAGTGAAATGGCTGGATGCAATGCGGTCCGAGATGGAATCCATGCACACCAACAAAGTATGGACTTTGGAAGATGCTTCTGAAGGAGTAAAACCCATTGGGAGCAAGTGGATCTTCAAGAAAAAACTTGGTGTAGATGGGAACGTGGAGACTTTCAAAGCTAGACTTGTTGCAAAGGGTTTTCGTCAAAGACCAGGTGTGGACTATGACGAAACCTTTTCTCCAGTGGCAATGCTTAAATCCATCCGGATCATGCTTGCCATCGCTGCATATCATGACTACGAAATCTGGCAAATGGATGTTAAGACCGCCTTTCTAAACGGTGATTTAGAAGAGAGCGTGTACATGACTCAGCCAGAGGGCTTCGTACCTAGTGGGAGAAGTGGAAAGGTGTGCAAGATGCTTAAATCCATTTATGGATTAAAGCAAGTATCGCGGAGTTGGAACATCTGCTTTGACGTCGTTATCAAAGAGTTTTATTTCGTCAAAAACGTAGATGAACCTTGTATCTACAAGAAGGTGGCAGAGAGTAAGGTTGTCTTCCTCGTATTGTACGTGGACGACATAGTCTTGATAGGAAATGACATTCCTATGCTGCAAACGGTCAAGCTCTTCTTATCACAAAGATTCTCAATAAAAGATCTAGGGGATGCCTCCTACATCTTGGGGATTAAGATCTATAGAGATAGATCCAAACGGATACTGGGATTGTCCCAATTCAGGTACATTGACACCATACTAAAGCGGTTTAGTATGGAAGAGTCCAAACGTGGGTTTTTACCCACGATCTCCAGGCTCACTCTCTCCAAAGAGATGTCTCCCAAGACTGATTTGGAGAGAGCTCGCATGCAAGGGATACCCTATACTTCGGCAGTAGGCTCTATCATGTACGCGATGCTATGTACCAGACCCGATGCAGCACACTCACTAAGTATAGTGAGTAGGTATTGTTGCGCCACGGCAGTGCCCCCGCCGTCTATCCGAGGCCAAAATGCGGAATCAAAATTTTTCTTAACTTTAAACCGGCGCTACCGTGGACAATATACCCGGATCGTGGACATTAACCTTTACTAGCTAACTAGAGATGGGTGAGAGATATACCGAGTGATCCGTGTCCTCAGGTCTTCTCGTCGTCGTCCCGATCTCCCACGGAATCTCCGATCTTCATCTCCTCGACGGAAAGGGCACCACGTAGCCGGGTTCGTATACGGGCTCCCACCTCTGGACCGAGGCAACTCGGGCGCGAAGTTGGCTAGCCGACGCGTCCAAGGGTACTGTAGGTTGTAGTGTATAACCTTGTCTCTTTGGGGTCATGAAGTTGCCATGGAGGAATGAGGTAGAGAATCAAAAGGAGCAATGAGAATTGGAGCTTGGGAACTTTGATACAAAAATGAGACGAACACTTTTCTCCATATGAAAATTAAACTCCCCATTCTCTCATTCTCCTCAAGTGGCCGGCCCTCCCCCTTTGGAAATATTGTGGAGAGAAAAACAAGAAGGGAGGTGAGTGTAGTAAAAGGCAAGAGGTGACCATATCAAAAACCATGATAACAAAGTCATATCAACTCAAGATCAACTCTAATCACAAAGAAATGATGTATAAAGCATCTCATGATGATAGAAGCCACAAAAGCAAGAAACCCCTTCCACAAATGTTATTTGCAAACTTGCAAATAACCCCCTCCATCGGAAAAGTCCGGCCGGGAAGGAACAAATGAAAACCGGCCGGAACGGAATGCAAAGTGGCAACTTCAGAAAACTGATCCCGTAATAAATTACAGGAAAACCCCTCGACTGCATATACATGCCCGCATTTGTATTCCCACTGAATACAAATGCAACGAGACAAAATCTATACTGTCTAATACTAGGATCCAGCTTAAGCCAAAGCCGGCTAGTAAAAACCGTCCGATCACGATCCGTGCAATACCGCACGTATCTGATCGAACCCTGCCATATCTCCATACGGCCTCTACAGCGTTTCGCCCGAAACTTGAGTAACTGAGTGTGTGGTAGACTCTAAAGACTCGTCAATACTATGGCTGTGGATTTAACCACTAGCACGTCAGAGGTATTAGCCATACGTGACGGGCCACCAGCTATTGAACAAAAGGGACGTCGATGAGCGAACTCATCCTGACACCCTACTGAGCCTGTCAGTGACAATATCCGTACAGTCCGGTCCGTTTGTCTATGAGTATCGCATGGCGGGCCTAGGGGGTTGGTAAAAGTCAGACCCCCAAAAGCGGTACAAGTCGTGTCGGAGTGTAGCCCAGAACACCCTGAGATACTACTGGAATACCTACCAGTAAATCTCCTGCCTCGGCCGAGGGCTTTGTGTAATGGCTCTCCTAGACACAGCGCGACCTCACCCCCAATACCGGGAGAGACGAACCCCTGCAGATCCGCTCACTGCCTCCATGTGGCTCGGGACTGTACCCAACTAAAACCTGTTTGCACGACTCCTTTGAGCCGTGGTAGGGTAGTAATCAAAGCACAGTGGGAACTCACACGAGACAAATGACGATCTCAGGTCGATGAACTAACCTGTACACATGTCACCAGGGAACTGCTATCTGACGTCTGGTATAATCCCAACTAGCAGGTTCCCGGCGAGTCCTGTCCGGTGTACTCATAACCCAATGAGCACCTGTATACATCTTAGGTGAACCAACTGACACCAGTGGCTTGTGAGACCGGCCACCGCCCCTCGTCGGGGTCTCGACTGTATACACTAGTCTACTAATGGAGTATCGATGCCCAGTCTCGAAACTCCCACGACTAGGGACCTTTTAAGGATGTGCTTATAGACCCCAGCTCCCACGTATATGATCGCCATCATACTGCTGGCCGTCAAGCAAGAATCCTAAGGGCTCTATCAACGTGCAATAGTGATCAATAATGTCATCTAAAGCAGTACACGGTGATAAAGATAAACCAGATAGCATACTATCATCTTGAGTAAGACTGTCCTACCGGGATAGGTCCTCCCTCAATCATTGCAATCACATGCCTGTGATCCAATAATTGACTCTGAGGGCACTATCTCCAACAATCTCCCACTTGCACTCAAGGCTAATTATTGCGATGTCGAATACTCACAGCCCGTGTGATACCGAACACCCAACTCCTCTACTAGGCAGTCTCACAAAGCTCGTTTGCGAAATTATTGCGTTCGAGGAATAGCCTCAGTGAGTGGATCCGCTGTGATGTTTCTTTCTATGTCTCTCTATATCTCAAGTTCGCGGAGAAAACCATCTCCCGAAATGAGCAATACCTGTCTTGGAATGTCTGGACGTCTGATGGGACCTAGTTCATAAATGAACTCTAAATCCAAACTTCTTAGACTGTATTTTCAACTGAATTTAATCAGTATCCTGCGCCATGTCTCCCTCAGTATCCTCTTGGACCACCTGTCCATGATACCGCCCCTCGTCAGAGGGAAAACTACAACTTTGACAGCCACTCTGCCGTCCACGTCACCTTGGAAGCCTGGAATGATAACGGTCTCCTAAAGGAGGCTGCCGTTATCATATCCCTAGAACATCCACTTATGTTCTAAAACTGCTTCCGATTGTTTCTCCAGGATTGGATTAATCTCAACTTATTGCATCTACTGCAAGAACAACATCTGGTGTGGTACTTGACATCTCATGATTGACTCAATTGCCTAAGCAAGTGATCTGCCAATCATGCACATCCCTCTCTAGTTTAGTTTATAAGACACCTTTAGAGAGGGTGACTCCAACCTGCAGGTACACTACCGTGCCAGGAGTCGTCCATTCTAAATACTCATAGAATGCTGTCAAAGTACCCAGATTGGGAAACTACCCAAATCTAGATCTAAAACCATAGATCCAGTAACCAGAATGTCTGATATAATATCCAAGTCCTATGTGGAGAAACCACTGTGTGACAACCAAAGAATAACCGATCGTAGTGTAGGAATTTCACCTCCTACTCTGTGTAAGTCATCCAAATACCAGGACATTACACCCTACTACCTTCTTAACAGATCCATCCCCTATTCTGATGAAGTCAAACCTATGACTGTCACATCAGAAATAGATGATCTATCTCCGCTATATCTGCTTTAGTCTATAAATAGACACAAGCCACATGTCCACCAATGCTTCCGCTGCTCCCACTGACTACGACAACCCTCTGGCAGAGTCATATAGAAGTACACTTCTAAAGCTAGTTTAGAACGACGCTATACTCATCCTCCTACCGGGTCTCACAGTCTGGAACAACAGCAATGGCAAGTCTGGGTAAACAAGAACCTCCCTGCCACCGTCCTTGAGCATACCGAAGTACCTCTCGGGTGCCTGAGGTTACCCACTTTATCTGCAGAGTGGCCAATGGAATGTCAAACCAGATTGAATCTTTAGGTTCTTATCAAATCTTCAGTAATCGTTTGCGGTTCTGGAATCACTTCCAGTTCTACCATACTCCCACTACTGTTTTCTGAAAAAATCCATTTTTAATTAAAACTGTGGCGAGTTAAGAACAATATCACTATTGATCTTCCAGATGGTAGAAAGTCAACCCTCGTCATAGCCCGGGTCAACCCACAAATAGCCATTACAGAAACGTGCCTTGAGTTATCCGGAGTCTGGTTTTAAGCATAAGCCGGACAACTCCCCGTACCTTAACATCGTTAAGATATGAACTGTTCTATATCCAATATAGAAATAGAGGCACTGATTTAATTGAACCAGATTCAAATCATGCAGCTGTCTCCAGTGCATGTCAACTAAATGGAAGGAGGCCGATCAGCATTACTCAACTTAGGAGTACTTCCAATTATGAGCAACCTGAAAGAGAAACAAGTTCTCTTAATCATTACTATCAACTGAATACCATCCACAAGTATCTACATCTTCGATTACCTTGAAGAATCCCGATACTTGCAATACCTGGTTCTCTACTTTATTCTTATACCTATAACTTCTCAAAACTTGGACCCTGTGTTTCTACAAAACACTTGTCTAAGAACCAGAGAAGTCATAAGTAAACAGAATATAGTACGAGGACCAACCCCTCTGTCCTAATGGACACTGGGCAATATACAATACTCTGTATAAGTCCCCTGAGTCTAATAACTCATTCACTGTATGTCGTAGGTTGAAAACTGTACTTATGGTAAAGAAGAATTACACCGCTTGTTCAATGCTCCTTACCTAACCATCCACTGATATAGGTAAATGTCATAGACATAATTTCAAAAAGTTATATCTCACTCTATAAAAAATAGACGTACAGATATATCAATTTGAAATTGGTGCACAACAATGGATATTCAAAACCAAATATTTGCCGACCGGCAAACAACCCAGGTGACTTCCTCAAATATCACCAATTACAACGAATCCCGATATAATGAGGATGGTCACCTAATTTCCAATAACTTACTCCCACTCATCATCTGTAAAACCATACAGATGTGAGAATCATACCTGGTAAATACATACCCTGGAGCAAGTGTTTAATTGGGAAATCAGTTTTCTTTTAACAGTACACAGTGAAACTGAAACATTGAAATGTTTCGATAGGGTATCCTGGTATTCCTAGTAATGCCACTTCCATTATCCAGATTCACAACTATAACCGTATAATTCTTTTCCATCTCTCCAAATCCCTTTATATGTCTTTAGTCATTACCTTCTGCACACCCCTTTAGGCCAAATGGTTTTCTTCCTTCCCTACCGTTCGGCACCAGCCTATGGTTTGGATGAAGACTATCCAATAAGCATAATGGGTGTACTGTCCTAGTCCTAGGAGCACTCGCAATGCGAGAGAAGGTGAAGATAAAAGACAACCGAATAAACCTTATTCCTATTTCTCCTGAACCAGAATCCATCCCCGAACTGGAACAAGTTCCTTTCGAGTTCGTATATAACCATACGATGGAATATCCAAATAAACTGTGGATCTTCGTAGTGATACGGAGTGTCCTGGAGAAATACAAAGGTGATTTAGGATTGGCGAAGAAATACTTGGTTTGGTCGTGAATAGCAGTCGCAATTTACTTTGTCCTCTTACTAATCCCTTTCTTTGTCTTAACTTAATATCTTCTGTACACCGTTTAGGCTAATTGGTTTTCTTCATTCCCCACCATTCGGCACCTGCCTATGGTTTGGAAGAAGACTATCCAATTTGCGTAATAGGTGTACTATCTCCTAAACCAAGGAGTACTCGCAACCTGAGAGAAGGTAAAAGGAAAAGACAACTGAATAGTCCTATTCGTTTTCTCCAGAACCAGAAACCATCCTCGAATTCCTTCGAGTTCGTATATAACCATACGATGGTTTTGTCCAATGGAAGTGGACGTTCGTAGTAATACGGGGTGTGCTGGAGAAAAGGGTAAAAGTAGGAGTGGCAAAGAGGTCTGCAACTCTGACAATCCAAAAGCCAGTGTTAAAGAAGGTTCGGTCAACTTGGTCACTTAGTCATAGTCTGTGGTCGGGTCAATGGTCGCTTCCAAAGAGAGAGAGAAAAGAAACACTCAGCGTGCACTCTAACCTAGATCAGAATGGTTACCAATTTATCTAATCAGGAAACCTCCCACTGTAACATCAAATTCTTCCCCAAACCTGAAAGAAGAATTAGTCGGGATCACCCGAGGAGTAAACCAACTCATCAGTGGGAATCGGGATCCAACTATCATCGCATGATAACGTGACGTAATCCACTCACGTCACCACACTCCAGAAGGTATGCGCATGCCTGGCAAGTTTCAGTTTCTTTAGAAACTCCCGATGTGATTTTTACCCATAGGACCCAAGTGACCTTGACACAGTCAACAAATCAAAGAGTCCTAGTCAAGTTCAACCCGTCATTATCTTGGATTGCATTAAACCCACCCGTACGAGCCCTTGACACAGTCAACAAGGCTGCACGACTGTCCTAACCAATCCAATTAATATGCTACAAACAAACACTACTTAGCTACCGCGCTACGCCTTGACACAGTCAACAAACGCAGCACGAATACTAAGTAATACTTGTAAGAAATGACGGAGGGCTACGTCTAGTTTTTGGCGAAAAACTTTTAACGTAATGAACTTGATATTGTTGAAGGAACTACATAGTTTTTTTTATAAAAAATATAGTGACGAAAACCTTTGCTAAAGAGGTCACTCCCGGTGAAGGGATCTCGGCTCTTTCCCCGTAGAATGAGGTGCAGGATATTCCAACTGAATACCACGATGCAAAGCAAAAGTAATCGGCTATAGTAAAGTTATTGCCCTGATGCAAACTTCTGCCCAAGGGGTCACTCCCGGTGAAGGGATCTCAGCCCTTGCCTCGTCAACTGAGGAGCAGGATATTCGAACTGAATACCACTGTGCAAAACAAAAGTGAACGTCCTTGCAACAACAGCTTTTTGAAAAAGTATTCCAACAACATCAGAATAGGTTTGTTTAGCTTGCATTGATCCGAATCAACGCAGTCCCATCAATTGATCACACCACAAAAGAACGAAAATAATGATGTACGTATATGCCATCCGCATTCGCCACTGGGTCCCGTCATCACCCGTTAGGTTACTTAACTAACGACAGAGCGGGGACTGGACTAGCGCAGATGCAAAACATATACAACATCTACTAGTATATATATCAATATATAATATTTCGCTCAAGGCGTGATAAAATGCAACATCACAGAAATGTACAGCATTACAGAACAATACAGATATCTGGGATCCCCGGGTTTCATAGAGCCGCTACTGAAACCCGACGTTCCCCTGGTCGTGTGGATAGCCTGTGCAATGAAATCCTAGACCCCTACGGGCGCGGCAAGTTACCCGCCAAAACCTGAAGCGAGGCAGCCCCCTTCAGTAACGTGAATGGACCACCCAGCACTTTACGGAATCCGGTAACTTGGGCACCCCTCCTGGGTCAATCCTATACCCCCTACGAGTGCGGCGAATAGCCCGCCAATTCTAAAGTGAAGCCCCATCCGTCTCAATGCCATGAGATGCGGGCCCGTTGCCCTATAGAACCCGGCTATCCGTGCACCCCTCCGCGCGGTAATCCTAGTACAGAAAGTAAAATATACATACAACGGGTACATCGACCGCAACCTGGTCGTGCCCCAAAAGAATAATACAAACAAGCAGTGACGACAGTCCACATGTCGGACGCTCGCCCCGCAATATCAAATGTACATAATACAACAAAACTGTACTAATACTGCAACCAGGCTATCCCCCACGACCGATCCGCAACAACACAGCACAATCATAGAACATCAACGTGAATGTCACGTTCACAAATCCGTCTAACCGGGCTATAGCAGTTAGACAGGATTTACCGATCAAGTGACATTCACGGTCGCAGATATAATGTAAATACTGTGAACTAATGTGTTTAAACTTTTCGATCGATCAAATTTATCGAAGTGGGCCCCAAGCATTACTGTAGCACTTAAAGAAAGTCTAGGCCCAAAAAGAATATTCCAAAAACCCCATTTTCAACCCAGGAGCTCACTGCAAAAATTTGGTCCAATGAATAGTAAAAATGGCAGCGTAACCGCGGCAAATACGTGGGTTTGGCCGCGGTTCCGCGGTGGAATAGTGAGATCACGCGACCAAATTTTCACAGAATGCTTAGAATTGCCTGCACATGTCACTGCAATGTACTGAAAAATTTTTGGAGCCAAAAAAATTTCGACAGAAAACTGTGCAAATGAAAATGGGTTTTCGGAAAATCCGTTCGATCGAACTTGTAAACACGTTAGAGCAAGCTAGACTAGGTTAATGGCGTGGCTCTGATACCATGTTGCGCCACGGCAGCGCCCCCGCCGTCTATCCGAGGCCAAAATGCGGAATCAAAATTTTTCTTAACTTTAAACCGGCGCTACCGCGGACAATATACCCGGATCGTGGCCATTAACCTTTACTAGATAACTAGAGATGGGTGAGAGATATACCAAGTGATCCGTGTCCTCCGGTCTTCTCGTCGTCGTCCCGATCTCCCGCGGAATCTCCGATCTTCATCTCCTCGCCGGAAAGGGCACCACGTAGCCGGGTTCGTATACGGGCTCCCACCTCTGGACCGAGGCAACTCGGGCGCGAAGTTGTCTAGCCGACGCGTCCAAGGGTACTGTAGGTTGTAGTGTATAACCTTGTCTCTTTGGGGTCATGAAGTTGCCATGGAGGAATGAGGTAGAGAATCAAAAGGAGCAATGAGAATTGGAGCTTGGGAGCTTTGATACAAAAATGAGATGAACACTTTTCTCCATATGAAAATTAAACTCCCCATTCTCTCATTCTCCTCAAGTGGCCGCCCCCCCTTTGGAAATATTGTGGAGAGAAAAACAAGAAGGGAGGTGAGTGTAGTAAAAGGCAAGAGGTGACCATATCAAAAACCATGATAACAAAGTCATATCAACTCAAGATCAACTCTAATCACAAAGAAATGATGTATATAGCATCTCATGATGATAGAAGCCACAAAAGCAAGAAACCCCTTCCACAAATGTTATTTGCAAACTTGCAAATAACCCCCTCCATCGGAAAAGTCCGGCCGGGAAGGAACAAATGAAAACCGGCCGGAACGGAATGCAAAGTGGCAACTTCAGAAAACTGATCCCGTAATAAATTACAGGAAAACCCCTCGACTGCATATACATGCCCGCATTTGTATTCCCACTGAATACAAATGCAACGAGACAAAATCTACACTGTCTAATACTAGGATCCAGCTTAAGCCAAAGCCGGCTAGTAAAAACCGTCCGATCACGATCCGTGCAATACCGCACGTATCTGATCGAACCCTGCCATATCTCCATACGGCCTCTACAGCGTTTCGCCCGAAACTTGAGTAACTGAGTGTGTGGTGGACTCTAAAGACTCGTCAATACTATGGCTGTGGATTTAACCACTAGCACGTCAGAGGTATTAGCCATACGTGACGGGCCACCAGCTATTGAACAAAAGGGACGTCGATGAGCGAACTCATCCTGACACCCTACTGAGCCTGTCAGTGACAATATCCGTACAGTCCGGTCCGTTCGTCTATGAGTATCGCATGGCGGGCCTAGGGGGTTGGTAAAAGTCAGACCCCCAAAAGCGGTACAAGTCGTGTCGGAGTGTAGCCCAGAACACCCTGAGATACTACTGGAATACCTACCAGTAAATCTCCTGCCTCGGCCGAGGGCTTTGTGTAATGGCTCTCCTAGACACAGCGCGACCTCACCCCCAATACCGGGAGAGACGAACCCCTGCAGATCCGCTCACTGCCTCCATGTGGCTCGGGACTGTACCCAACTAAAACCTGTTTGCACGACTCCTTTGAGCCGTGGTAGGGTAGTAATCAAAGCACAGTGGGAACTCACACGAGACAAATGACGATCTCAGGTCGATGAACTAACCTGTACACATGTCACCAGGGAACTGCTATCCGACGTCTGGTATAATCCCAACTAGCAGGTTCCCGGCGAGTCCTGTCCGGTGTACTCATAACCCAATGAGCACCTGTATACATCTTAGGTGAACCAACTGACACCAGTGGCTTGTGAGACCGGCCACCGCCCTTCGTCGGGGTCTCGACTGTATACACTAGTCTACTAATGGAGTATCGATGCCCAGTCTCGAAACTCCCACGACTAGGGACCTTTTAAGGATGTGCTTATAGACCCCAGCTCCCACGTATATGATCGCCATCATACTGCTGGCCGTCAAGCAAGAATCCTAAGGGCTCTATCAACGTGCAATAGTGATCAATAATGTCACCTAAAGCAGTACACGATGATAAAGATAAACCAGATAGCATACTATCATCTTGAGTAAGACTGTCCTACCGGGATAGGTCCTCCCTCAATCATTGCAATCACATGCCTGTGATCCAATAATTGACTCTGAGGGCACTACCTCCAACAGGTATCAAGCTGATCCTGGAGAGAGTCACTGGACAGCTGTGAAGAGCATTCTCAAGTACTTACGAAGGACTAAAGAGATGCCCTTGGTGTATGGTAACAGAGAACTCCAAGTGGAGTCCTTTACCGATTCGAGCTTCCAGAGTGATAAGGACGACTCTAAGTCGCACTCGGGATTTGTCTTTACCCTTTACGGAGGGGCGGTTAGCTGGAAGAGTTCCAAGCAGGAAACCGTGGCAGACTCGACGATGGAGGCTGAATACATCGCTGCCAACGATGCTGCCAAAGAGGCTGTCTGGATCAAGAAGTTCATTACTGAACTTGGAGTGGTTCCATCCATTGAGCATCCAATACCTTTGTATTGTGATAACAATGGAGCGGTGGCTTTGGCCAAGGAACCCAGGTCCCATCAGCGATCCAGGCATATTCTGAGGCAGTATCACCTGATCCGGGAGATAGTTGATCGCCAGGAGATCGAGGTCAGGAGGGTTGACACGAAGAACAACACAGCGGATCCACTCACGAAGGCGATTCCCCAGATACAGTTTGAGAGACTCTTCGGGATGCTCGGTATACGATACTATAGCAGCTGGCCCTAGTGCAAGTGGGAGATTGTTAGTTGCATGTATGCCCTAGAAGCCAGTATTGTACAGATGATGTATATTATATTGGATGCTTGGACATATATAGAGAGTACTTTCTTGCTCGATATGATAGTATGCTATCTGGTTGCTCTTTATCTTAACATGTATACTTGTCTCTTGATACTGTCTTATAGTTACATGTTGGTAAAGCCTTTAGGATGTGTACTTGACTACCAGGACTATGATGCAGATCATATTAGTGAGGCCATGGTAGTCCATAAGTTCATCCTTTAATGTTCCTAGTCGTGGGTGTATCGAGACAGGGCATCGATATACCAGAGTAGACTAGCGTATACCTTTCTCGACCCATGAGATAGGCGATGGATGATCTCATATCCATTGGTGTTTGACATCAGAGATGGTATACGCGTGCTCAGTGGAGACTGGGTACACTGGATGGACTTGCCGAGAACTCCCAGATGGTATTATACCTCACGTCAGATGGCAGTTCTCTGGTGACACTTGTGCAGGTTAGTCTGTAGACCCGAGATCGCCATAGAGTCTTGTGTGATTCCCACTGTGCTTTGATTTCCACCTTACCACGTCCAAGAGGGCATGCAGAACGGTGGTTTTTTGGGTACAGTCCCGCGTCACATGGAGGCAATGAGCGATAGGAGGGGTTTCATCTCTCCCGGAATTGGGGGTTGATGTTGCGTTGTGCTCGATTGGCCATAACAGGGAAGTCCCTGGCCAGGGTTGATTTAGAGATTTACTGGTAAGTGTTACCAGTAGTTTCTCGACCCGTTATGAGCCTCACATCGGCACGACTTATCGGTTATTGGGGTCTGACGTTTACCACCCCTAGACTTGATATGCTATCAGACGAGGAGACCGGACTGTACGGGAAGTGTTACCGTCTGGCTTTTACAGGAGTTGGAGCGGGCTTGCTTGCTGATCTTCTGATCGCTCAATACCCGGGTAGCCGTTACGTCCAGCTAGTACCGCCGAAAGCTTGTGGGTGCTTGATGTGATCATCACCTACTGCCGGCGTATTGACGAGTCTTTAGAGTCCTACATAAAGGTTTTACTGGCTCAGGCAAAACGAAATAGGAGCACGTATGTGATATGTGCAGGACCGAGAATAATGCGTGTATGTGATACCGTATTCTATTCTCGCGACTTTATGTATCAGTCGGTTATATGTGATATAGCCGGGTCATCGAATCAAATGTTGATTCGATAAGACGATACATTAGATGTTAGTCGGTTATATGAGATATAACCTGATTATTAAGTCAAGTGTTGATTTAATAATTTAGTGTATAATTGTATATTTGCTAACTAATTTACATTAACTAACATTTGTTCACTTAAGGATTTTTCTCACATGTGCACAACTTTAATATATATGTGATATATATTAAAATGTGTTTTCTTTTTGTATCATGGTTGTTGATACATCATTCATGGGTGTGCAAGAAATACACCATTCTATTTTAAATGGTGGTTTATAATTATTTAAGGTAATTACAAATTAGTGGAGTTTTTGTCACAAGCATGAAGCTTGTAGAAGCTTGTGGATGTTTTGACAAAGTCCACTAACTTTGTTTTACTTTAGATTTTTATTAACCCAACCATTTTGGATTAGCCATGGTTATGTCTCTACATGAGTTAGTATATGATACTCACTCACCCATGGTTAGCTCACTTGACTTGATCATTATCCTCATCTTTTCTTTTGTTCATCTTCTTCTTCTTTGAGCAAAAGAAAAGCTTGCTAGGGTTTTCAAAAGAGAGTGAAACATTGTGAGAAAATAAATTCTAAAGTGAACCCACTTCCTATTTCTCCATCCTCTACTAGAGTAGCACTTTAGTTTAGGGTGTTTGCTTCACTAATTCTCTAGTTAGTGAAGTAGAAGCTTGAGTTGGCATCCCCTCGACGTAGATCATCTTCGGCCTCGAAGACTTCAAGCAAGGACGCTCCTTTAGCCTCGCGAAGCCATGCAAGAGTCCGGGAGAACCACGATCGCAGCGAAGGGACTTCAACAAGGAGCTAATGAAGTGAAGGACCGATCTACAAAGGTTGTATTTCGTATTCACTTAGTCGTAAATGGTATTTACTTGCATGTGAAACCCTAATAATCTAGCAAAGATCTTGTTTAGGGTTGTTCGGCACGGCTAAAATTTTAATCGGGCATGGTTGATGCCTTGTAGAACCTTGTTAGAGTGCCTAGTAACCCTACACATAGTATCTCTTAGGTGGATGAAGAACCCTACTAGATCGGCGGAGAGGCTGAGGTTCGTTGGGGGCTATCGAATCCTCTGGTTCTACCAAATCTTCTGTCGTAGTTTGTTCTGCTGGAACTTCTTCCAGTTCTACCTCCTTACCACTAATTTCTTTTTCAAGAAATTCCTTTTCTAAAAAGGTGGCATGTCGAGAAACAAACTGTTAGTTATGTATATGCCCTAGAGGCCATTATTGTACATATGATGTATATTATAGTGGATGCTTGGATATATATAGAGAGGACTTTCTTGCTCGACATAATAGTATGCTATTTGGTTTCACTTTGTCTTAACATGTTAACTTGTCTTAGTTTACTGTCTTGCTCTCACATGTTGATAATGCCCTTAGGATATGTACTCGACTACTGGGACTATGATGAGATCATACTAGTGGGGCCAGGGTAGTCAACGAGTACATCCTATAACTATTCCTAGTCGAGGGTGTGTCGAGACAGGGCATCGATACACCAGAGTAGACTAGCGTATACGCATCTTGACCCATATGATGGGCGATGGATGATCCCATATCCATCGGTGTTTGACATCAAAGATGGTGTACGGGTGCTCAGTGGAGACTGAGTACACTGGACGGACTCGCCGAGAACTCCTAGATGGTATTATACTTCACGTCAGATAGCAGTTCTCTGGTGACACTTGTACAGGTTAGTCTGTAGACCCGAGATCGTCATAGAGTCTTGTGTGATTCCCACTGTGCTTTGATTTCCATCATACCACGTGCAAGAGGGCGTGCAAAACGGTGGCTTTTGGGTACAGTCCCGAATCACATGGAGGCAATGAGCGATAGGAGGGGTTTCGTCTCTCCCGGTATAGGGAGTTGATGTTGTGCTGTGTTCGATTGGCTATAACTGGAAGTCCCTGGCCAGGGTTGATAACGAGTGCTACTGGTAAGTGTTATCAGTAGTTTCTCGACCTGTTATGAGCCTCACATCGACACGAATTATCGGTTACTGGGGTCTGACGTTTACCACCCCTAGACTAGATATGCGACATATCAGACGAAGAGACCGGACTGTACGGTAGTGTTACTGATTGGATTCACAGGAGAATGTACATGCTTGCTTGTTGATCTTCTGATTGCTCAATACCTGGGTGGTTGTTACGTTTAGCTGACCGCTTTCAGCTTGTGGGTGTTTGATATGATCATCACCCACTGCCGGCGTATTGATGATTCTTTAGAGTCCTACACAGAGGTTTCTTGGCTCAGGCAAAACGGAGTAGGAGCACATATGTGATATGTGCAGGACCGAGGATAATACGGTATGAGATATCGTATTCTATTCTCACGATATATGATATCGGCCGGGTATATGTGATATAGCCGGGTCATCGGATCAAGTGTTGATTCGATGAATCGGTACATGTTATATTAGTCGGTTATATGCGATATAGCCGGATTGTCAGATCAAATGTTGATTCGATGATTTAATGTATAATTAAATATGTGATATATTACATTGCATTATCTAATATAAGCTCGCTTTATTGATTCATTTTCTCACCGGATAATACATTGATATATATGCGATATATGTTAATTGTATTATTTTCTTTTGTTACAAATATATATTATATATGTGATATATAATATTGTAACAAGTTATGATTACAAATGCAACATGATTTATGGTGATTAAACATGGTTAGGGTTTGATTTGGGTTAGCTTTTTCATGAAGCTTCTAGAAGCTTTATTTTTGTTTTAAGCTAAGATATTTTGTGTTGATATTTGTGGAGATATTTCCTAACCCAACCCAAACCCCTTACCCTAGTTAAATCTCTACAATGGTTACTCCTTTCTTTACTTAAATATGGGTTGCAATTGTAACCATGACAATAATTCATTTTCATCACAAATACTTTTCTTCTTCTTCCTCTTGAAAAGCTTGCTAGCTTTTGGTTTTGTGATGATTTAGTGTGAGAAATTGATAATAAAAGAGAGCTAAATTCCTACTTCATCATCCTTATCTATTCTAGCCACTTAGATTAGAGTGTTCACTTCACTAATACTTGATTAGAGAAGTGAGAGCTTGAGTTAAAGATTCTTCAAGGTAGATCATCTTCGAAAAGGAAGACTTCAAGTAAGAATGGATCATTCGACTTGTGGAGCCTCTCTTGAGTCTGGGAGATCATGGATCGCAGCGAAGGGACTACTACTCGGAGCTTATGAAGCGAAGGAACGGACTACAAAGGTTGTTACTCCTTTCTCTTTGATGTAAAGATGTTGTAACGTTTTGAAAATCGTTTCGGTGAAATTTCGAAAAAACGGTAAAATAAGGGGGTTTTCTGTAAAAAGTCAAAATACAAATATCTTATTATAAAAATTAAATATACATATTCTAGCTATGAAATTGCTATTATTTGGTGTTTATTGAGCCGCGGGTGAAATTTCAAATTTTCTGAAAAAAATATTATTTTATTATTATTTTAAGCCGTCACTAATACATTTAATTAGGGAAAATTACAAATTGGAATGAGTTGAAACAAATTTTGTGCATCATAAAATATTAAATAAAATTTTATCATGTGGTTTTTGGAACGAAATCATTTACCAAAACGGTTTAGAAATTATTGAAGAAAAAAGGCTTTTTTTTAGCGTAAATGGATATTTGGGGTATTGTATTTATCATTTTTTATCACCCCACACCCGTACCCACACCCACACATCCCCATTCACTTATCCCCTTGAAGAATTCAGCAGCCCACTTCTCCCCCTCAAAAATTTCTCCATCTCATTTGTATGGGTGAAATAGAGTTTATAGGTGTAGGTTAAGATGTATTGTTTTGGAGGCTCTTTGTACCTTGATTTGAGGGGGGTTGACTTGACCAATTGTGCACAACACCCACACCATTCCCCCCATCACCCCATGGCCGAAATTCTGCAGCCCTTCCCCCTTCATTTTCCCTCTTTTCATTTCCTTCAATTTAAATCAAAAAATTGCTCCAAAATCCAATTTAAATCTCACAAATTGATTTCCATTCTTCATCCCATTCTCCTTAGCTTTTATCACTTGGATCATGGTGTTATGAAGCCATCATTGGAGGCAAATTCTTCTTGCTAGATCACTAGATTTTAAGGTATAATTTCTACCCATTTAAATTCTTATGTTTAGATTTATTTAATTGAGTTGTTTTAGTGTTAATTTTAGTGCTATTTGCATACTAGTTTTTTTTTTAAAGTTTATGGCTTGAGTTGAATTAGGGTTTTGTTGTGGAAATGGGTTGTGATAAATTGTGCATGGTTTTGTGTTGTGGATTAACATCTTAAGTTTTATAGAAAGCTAATTTAGTTGTTAATTCCAAACCATTACTTATAAAATGCCCTAATTAAGTTATTTTGCTAACTAGAGTTTTGGAAAATTATTAAATGCCTTAGATTAAATTATAATTATGGTTTCATGTCATTATAGATAATATATTGAGTGGGTTAATGCTTTTAGTTCATGAAAATCCTAGCTAAATTGTTGTTTGTGCATTTTTGCTATAAATTGTAAAAAAGATTGGGTATTTTGTAAACTAGAATTTTGGGGTTAATGGAATTTAATGAGATTAAATTATGGAAATTGTTTTTATGACTTATTTAAGATATTTAATAAGTATTATGGCCACTAGATTTGTTTAAACATCATGTTTTGTACGAAAACGGCGAATTGTGCTTGCTAGATTTTCGGAAAAATGACTTTTTAAGTGAAATTGGGGTTTTTGTGAATTTTAACCTATTTTATATTAAAATTAGTGTTCGTGAATGTGCAAATGAGTGTATTTGGGTTTTTCTCGATGATTTGGCGTTTGTACGCCGACGTCGAGGGTTTTTGGGTTGATTTGTGAAAGCAACCATAGGTTTTGACCTATGTGGGATTCGTGTGTCGTTTTGGTCATGAGTCGGATTTTAATACGATACGGTGCGTTATGATATGTAGGTACCCCATGTGGACTTCGAGACGACAAGCAAGCGCGTGGCGACGTCGGCACCGGCGAACGAGGACCAGGTGAGTAGATTTATATCTACGGGGAGAAGTCGGGTGGATGGCGTATAGCACCCCCGCAGTTCGTGGTGATGTATACGAATACGTATACACACAGATATTGATTATATGTTGTTGAGATTATTGATGATAAGATGGATATTTGGTATTTTTGGATTGGTTTAGTGTAGTTGCGAAACCCTAGAGTAGTGGTCGCACTCACACACGCACACACACACATACTTGCATACATTCTTCTTTTATATGTGCGTATATGGGAGTATATATTTATGTGTTCACATGGGTATGTGACTATGTCTTCATATACTGGATTTGAGGATAGTATTTGGAATTTGAGATGAGTTGATGATATTGGGCCTGAGGCCAGAAGATCGGTGATGTGATTTGGTTCGTATTGACATACGACATGATGTTTTAGAGGGTCTTTTGACGTAGCAATTCTTACACCTGTATGCATGCTTAGGCGGTATCAGTATTGTACTGGACGTAGGACATTGTCCCGGATCATGATATTTGATAAAGAAGATACCAGATGAATAGTGTGATTGAATGTGATATTAACCCGTACCCAGATTTGGGGATGCCGTACGACGGATTTACGTACGAGCTATATTGATGATTGATCCGCACTCTTGACTTGGGATGCCTGGTTATAGATATGGTATCGGATATGATATTATTGAGGCGGGATCACCGACTATACATATACAGGTATGTATATGTATCGACTCAGATGATAGGCGGTTTCCTTACCTGTAGTTCAGCTTGTTAGTTCAGCCGTATAGTTTAGTGTAGTTGTTAGATTAGATTAGACTTCTTACCTATTTCAAAAACTAACGAATCGTGGGCATTTTTAAAGACAGCCCAAGGGATCCTACGGATATTTCAAAAGACGTATCTTTTCATAAAAACACCGTAGCCCCTATTTTCAAAACCCCATGATTCGTGTTATTTCAAAAGGCACCATTTGTAGGACTGATATTAGATTAATGCAGATTAGTTATAGTTGCGTCTAGTTTTCAGCTCCCGTTCATTTTTGTAGTCCGCTTCGCATCGCATGCTTATTTTATGTTTCATACTCCATTATTGATATCATGCTGTTAGGACACCAGCACCATTACCGATGATGCGTATGTACCACGTACACTTAATTGCCGGCTCACACACATCTTCATCGGTAATTGCCATGTCACGTACACCTTAGAAAATGTTATTGGTTGACATAGCCTGTTAGCTAATAGTTAGACATGATATTAGTGTACTTGCCTTATATGTTAGTTTAGACATTGTAGTTATTACCTGCTACTTCATGCATACCGTTATTCATTGTTATGCCGCATTCATGGATTCTCATGCATATATTCACTATTTTACATGTTATTGAGGTTTTGGACTCGGATTTCCATGAGATTTTCTGGATTTGGAGGAAAACCGCAAAAACTTATATGAACTGATTTCTCTCATTTTAAAATAAAAAGTGCGGTTTTCCCATGATGTATGAGTCGTCCACCATGAGTTTGCTGATGGATTTCGAGACCCGATTCGAGGAGACGGATGAACCGTTTCGGATACATGGTGGACCCGGTAAGGTACCCCGGGGCAAGAAGCGCGTGATGATGACGATGTGAGCCTGGCAGGGGAGCACTACCTACCGGTGATTTTACCCGACGCGTCGGATATCCGGAGGATACCGTCGTGGTCTTGAGATGGATGGTAGGGGCCGGTCTGGACTGACGACGCCCTAGATATTGAGGTACAGAGACTGTGATACAGAGATATCGAGATATTGGGATTACGTTTTGTGCCGATGCTAGGCACTGTTTTATGCTGATTTCATTATGATACCTCATTTTGAAAACATACAAAGGAAATCTCACTAATTTATGAAAACAGATTCTTCATTTGCATGTATTCTGTCTTCATGCATTCATATGATATATTGCTACCTGAGGCACTGACACGGGCATATGAGATTTCACTCGGTTAGATATTACCCTAGCCATTGTTATAGGCTGCTTGTTATGTATATTTTGAGGATATATTATGATCATTGACCTAGGTTGCGTTATTTATGCGATTTCTGTGCGTAGATGTTTTTCTATTCACGAGTTGGCAACTCACCCCCGTTGTGCCCCAGTTTCTTGCAGGTTTGCCGTACAGGTTTCATTACGGCGTTGCGGGCTCAGTTTCATTCGGGTGACTTGCTAGTAGGTGGGTTTTTCTTGTATCGTACCCATTATATTACCTTGTATGATATTATTCCGTTGTATCTAGTAAATTCCATCAACCAAACATGTATTTTTGAGATAGAGACCAGTGTTGTTTATTCTTTCGACCTTAGAGTCGCTCGTTATATTTCTGGTGGTTTTGAGTTTCCTTTTGAGTTTTGATCCTCGCCGTTGGCATTGTATATTATATTGTTTGTGTGGTTGTGACCGTCGATTGACGAAGAGCTAGCTCCCGCTTGGGGATGCCCTTTTCTTGTTTTCGTATACTATTCATGTTGTATCCCGTTTGGGGGCCTGTATTTACAAAGGAGACTCTGCCGAAATTTTCAGTAAATTTTTGATGTTTTAAAAACCGCATAATTCGGCTTATGCTATTAAAACTACTTGTTTTAAATTGGTTTTCCTTCACTCTACTTCTTTTCTTGGTTTGGATTTCTGGGTTTTCGGTTTACTTAGATTACGTACGCCTTGAGACGTTTCGTAGTTTAAGTGCCGGTCATGTTCCGTACTTTCGGGACGTGACAAAGTTGGTATCAGAGCGTTAGGTTTTACCTTCGGAGCGTAGGATGACCCTTGGTTGATGGAATAGGTGACTAAAGTAGAGTGACGTACAGTGGGTATGTTCCGCGGCATATTTACGATACGCTACTCCACTTAAGAAGCCTTAGGATGTACATTTCTTTGCTCAGTATTATATTCATTCCGATCGAGCCTCATCAGTACCAGTTATTGTTTTGCTGCTACGGTTACGGCAGGGAGAGCTACGGCTAGAGTTGTGGTCAGCATGAGCTCGTTACGAACGAGGACTGACCATGGCGTGATTCGGGCGACACACGATTATAGAGATGTGTCTTTTGGATTGTGTTTTTGCACCACGAGCGTTGGATGGATCGCTGTATGAGGTTACTCGGAGGTGCTGATCGACACTAGAGAATTGAGCCAATGATGGAGGCCAGCCAGATTTTGATGACCGTTGGTGTGTTGCTTACTCCTGATGATTGAGGCACGGTTCAGCATGCAGACGAGTGAGCCAGTTATTGCTGCGAACGACGAGATATCGCCCCAGATGTTGGAGCTATTGCAGTATAAGTTGTACTAAGAGATGATAGGAGGTCGCTAGTCATCTAGGATGAATGACTAGGACATGTGGATCGTTCGCTTACCCCGATGCGAGGTCATCAGATAGATTGATTCCAGCTAGAGACGACTTCACGCAGAGACGTGAGGGTCGACAGAGACGATCGAATGTCGGAAACCTATTATTCCAAGTTTAAAGTAGTCGGAAAGACATGCAGGAAATTCTATGGTCCCTCTAGAAGAATGAAACCCTAACTCGACTTAATGACCGTGTGAAAGCCTTTGAACCTTCGGGTTTGCGGCAGTTCTACGGCGCCATTAGTGAGGCTTGGGTTTGCCCTTCTACGGCTGGACCACCGATGCTGTGGTATATACTCGATACTATTAAACTGTACCCAAGATGTTGAGCCCTTGGGGGATTATGAGGTTTTGACAATCGATTGGATGGTTCGACTTAATTCGGATGCTAGGTGGTGAGATGCATTTCTTGGGAGACTCCAGATTCGAGGATAGTCGTTGGAGCTCAGTCCATGCAGCCGCGACGAGACGAGTCCAAAGCAGACGACATTAGAGAAAAGTGG
Source organism: Agapanthus africanus (assembly GCA_030015575.1). NCBI lineage: Eukaryota > Viridiplantae > Streptophyta > Magnoliopsida > Asparagales > Amaryllidaceae > Agapanthus > Agapanthus africanus. Next base: position 689,851,158 of record CM057339.1, on the reverse strand, counting down.
AGTAAGAGGTTCGCACCAGATCTAGATGAGATGATGTTCCACTCCGCCGACATCAGAGATGCGATGCGCATGCCGAGGCATGGTACTTGGACTTACCTTCCAGAAGGAGTTGCGATGAGTATGCAGTCGTTCCAGAGCAAGATGCAGATATAGGAAAGGATAATGACTTCTGGACAGTTGGCAGAGACGAGACATGGAAGAGACCGTGAGCAGGATTCCTTCCAGGACACTGCTGCAATGATACTTGCACCCAGGATCAGAGGTGTCACGTACATTCAGAGAGCCAGAGGCCGACGCCAGTAATATGCTGTCTTACGAGTGGTCGCGATGATTGACCAAGAGATGACCAGAGAAGTGCCAGAATGGAATCGTCCCCGTTAGCACACCTGACAGGGCCGATGAGCCGATGGACCGAAAGATTGGTAATTCACAGTGAAGACCTTGACCCAGGAGTGGTCATGGTTACGCACGCCAGCAGGACAGAGTTCATGATCATCGACGAGACGTCCTACTAGTGACCGCGACAGTTGGCCCGAGATTCTTAGAGGATGCACTTGAGCGATACTATTCCGCCATTATTGATTTCGATGTTTTGGGTGATTTATTCGTATGATTTGATTTTGATGATTGAGGATTTACGATCTTTGCACAGTGTTGCACTTGATATCGTTTTCGTGCTTTAGTTTCACATGTTTGTGATTTTACGGTTTTAAACAGTTGAGTTGATTTTGTGCGTATGCACGCACGCGATTTGATTCCTACACTCTGTATAGTTTATATATGCTGGCAGTGCAGTGACATATATTTTGTACACTTGGATACACTGGATTTCGATTTCGAGGGTGATGCTCGACATTTGTTTTGTGCATTTTATGCACCGGATTGGATTTTTAGCGCCTGTTGGGCGCCTGTTACGAGATGCGATTTGGTGCACACCAGATGCACTAAATCGAGATTTTTTTTTGTGCATGTCAGATGCACCTGATTTTGCTGTCAGGCACACCTGTTGCCTACGACAGATGTTTCGTGCACACCCGATGCACTTAGATGTTGTTTCTGTGTGCATGTATGGCACATTCATGGATTTTGATTTCCGTGCGCACCAGACGCACGTAGTATTCATGTGCATATTTTGGGATTGATTTCGTATAGAGCAGTACGTTTTTATGATATTGCTATGTGTTTTCGTACTGAGCAGGACTAGTCAGAGGACAGTACCTGAATATATTTTGCATGCATTGATAGTTATTGAAGGGATTTCCAAAAAGCGAGCTATAGCCTCAGTATTTACCTACGTGTCTGATATGACACGAAATGTTTAAAACAAGGAGACCCTTCTAAATTGTTTCCAAAACGGCGGAACGTACATTTCAAACAAAGGTATATATGTATATAGTTATTTTCTTATGATAAACGTCCGCCACTGTGCAGTGTTATATGCGTTGCACGGCGACTTAAAGAGATTTGGCATGCATTTCCTTCAGATACTTACATATATAGATTCGATATTTACATGTATAGTTTCGAGTTATATCATATTGGTTTTGCCTTGGATTTGGCATTGATGTCTTCCCCATGACTCCGATGATTGCGGGATGTTTGACGGAGTTGTGATTTGAGTTATATGCTCATTTTTCATGCGCATGCGCTGCGCTACGAATTGTTTTATGTATTTACAATTTCGGAGCCCCGACGACTTGATGGTTTTGGTTTAGATGTTTTAGTATTTGGGGAGAGTTTTAATTTAAATTCGGGGACCGAATTTCTTTAAGGGGGGAAGATTGTAACGTTTTGAAAATCGTTTCGGTGAAATTTCGAAAAAACGGTAAAATAAGGGGGTTTTCTGTAAAAAGTCAAAATACAAATATCTTATTATAAAAATTAAATATACATATTCTATCTATGAAATTGCTATTATTTGGTGTTTATTGAGCCGCGGGTGAAATTTCAAATTTTCTGAAAAAAATATTATTTTATTATTATTTTAAGCCTTCACTAATACATTTAATTAGGGAAAATTACAAATTGGAATGAGTTGAAACAAATTTTGTGCATCATAAAACATTAAATAAAATTTTATCATGTGGTTTTTGGAACGAAATCATTTGCCAAAACGGTTTAGAAATTATTGAAGAAAAAAGGCTTTTTTTTAGCGTAAATGGATGTTTGGGGTATTGTATTTATCATTTTTCATCACCCCACACCCGTACCCACACCCACACATCCCCATTCACTTATCCCCTTGAAGAATTCAGCAGCCCACTTCTCCCCCTCAAAAATTTCTCCATCTCATTTGTATGGGTGAAATAGAGTTTATAGGTGTAGGTTAAGATGTATTGTTTTGGAGGCTCTTTGTACCTTGATTTGAGGGGGGTTGACTTGACCAATTGTGCACAACACCCACACCATTCCCCCCATCACCCCATGGCCGAAATTCTGCAGCCCTTCCCCCTTCATTTTCCCTCTTTTCATTTCCTTCAATTTAAATCAAAAAATTGCTCCAAAATCCAATTTAAATCTCACAAATTGATTTCCATTCTTCATCCCATTCTCCTTAGCTTTTATCACTTGGATCATGGTGTTATGAAGCCATCATTGGAGGCAAATTCTTCTTGCTAGATCACTAGATTTTAAGGTATAATTTCTACCCATTTAAATTCTTATGTTTAGATTTATTTAATTGAGTTGTTTTAGTGTTAATTTTAGTGCTATTTGCATACTAGTTTTTTTTTTAAAGTTTATGGCTTGAGTTGAATTAGGGTTTTGTTGTGGAAATGGGTTGTGATAAATTGTGCATGGTTTTGTGTTGTGGATTAACATCTTAAGTTTTATAGAAAGCTAATTTAGTTGTTAATTCCAAACCATTACTTATAAAATGCCTTAATTAAGTTATTTTGCTAACTAGAGTTTTGGAAAATTATTAAATGCCTTAGATTAAATTATAATTATGGTTTCATGTCATTATAGATAATATATTGAGTGGGTTAATGCTTTTAGTTCATGAAAATCCTAGCTAAATTGTTGTTTGTGCATTTTTGCTATAAATTGTAAAAAAGATTGGGTATTTTGTAAACTAGAATTTTGGGGTTAATGGAATTTAATGAGATTAAATTATGGAAATTGTTTTTATGACTTATTTAAGATATTTAATAAGTATTATGGCCACTAGATTTGTTTAAACATCATGTTTTGTACGAAAACGGCGAATTGTGCTTGCTAGATTTTTGGAAAAATGACTTTATAAGTGAAATTGGGGTTTTTGTGAATTTTAACATATTTTATATTAAAATTAGTGTTCGTGAATGTGCAAATGAGTGTATTTGGGTTTTTCTCGATGATTTGGCGTTTGTACGCCGACGTCGAGGGTTTTTGGGTTGATTTGTGAAAGCAACCATAGGTTTTGACCTATGTGGGATTCGTGTGTCGTTTTGGTCATGAGTCGGATTTTAATACGATACGGTGCGTTATGATATGTAGGTACCCCATGTGGACTTCGAGACGAAAAGCAAGCGCGTGGCGACGTCGGCACCGGCGAACGAGGACCAGGTGAGTAGATTTATATCTACGGGGAGAAGTCGGGTGGATGGCGTATAGCACCCCCGCAGTTCGTGGTGATGTATACGAATACGTATACACACAGATATTGATTATATGTTGTTGAGATTATTGATGATAAGATGGATATTTGGTATTTTTGGATTGGTTTAGTGTAGTTGCGAAACCCTAGAGTAGTGGTCGCACTCACACACGCACACACACACATACTTGCATACATTCTTCTTTTATATGTGCGTATATGGGAGTATATATTTATGTGTTCACATGGGTATGTGACTATGTCTTCATATACTGGATTTGAGGATAGTATTTGGAATTTGAGATGAGTTGATGATATTGGGCCTGAGGCCAGAAGATCGGTGATGTGATTTGGTTCGTATTGAGATACGACATGATGTTTTAGAGGGTCTTTTGACGTAGCAATTCTTACACCTGTATGCATGCTTAGGCGGTATCAGTATTGTACTAGACGTAGGACATTGTCCCGGATCATGATATTTGATAAAGAAGATACCAGATGAATAGTGTGATTGAATGTGATATTAACCCGTACCCAGATTTGGGGATGCCGTACGACGGATTTACGTACGAGCTATATTGATGATTGATCCGCACTCTTGACTTGGGATGCCTGGTTATAGATATGGTATCGGATATGATATTATTGAGGCGGGATCACCGACTATACATATACAGGTATGTATATGTATCGACTCAGATGATAGGCGGTTTCCTTACCTGTAGTTCAGCTTGTTAGTTCAGCCGTATAGTTTAGTGTAGTTGTTAGATTAGATTAGACTTCTTACCTATTTCAAAAACTAACGAATCGTGGGCATTTTTAAAGACAGCCCAAGGGATCCTACGGCTATTTCAAAAGACGTATCTTTTCATAAAAACACCGTAGCCCCTATTTTCAAAACCCCATGATTCGTGTTATTTCAAAAGGCACCATTTGTAGGACTGATATTAGATTAATGCAGATTAGTTATAGTTGCGTCTAGTTTTCAGCTCCCGCTCATTTTTGTGGTCCGCTTCGCATCGCATGCTTATTTTATGTTTCATACTCCATTATTGATATCATGCTGTTAGGACACCAGCACCATTACCGATGATGCGTATGTACCACGTACACTTAATTGCCGGCTCACACACATCTTCATCGGTAATTGCCATGTCACGTACACCTAGAAAATGTTATTTCTTGACATAGCCTGTTAGCTAATAGCTAGACATGATATTAGTGTACTTGCCTTATATGTTAGTTTAGACATTGTAGTTATTACCTGCTACTTCATGCATACTGTTATTCATTGTTATGCCGCATTCATGGATTCTCATGCTTATATTCACTATTTTACGTGTTATTGAGGTTTTGGACTCGGATTTCCATGAGATTTTCTGGATTTGGAGGAAAACCGCAAAAACTTATATGAACTGATTTCTCTCTTTTTAAAATAAAAAGTGCGGTTTTCCCATGATGTATGAGTCGTCCACCATGAGTTTGCTGATGGATTTCGAGACCCGATTCGAGGAGACGGATGAACCGTTTCGGGTACATGGTGGACCCGGTAAGGTACCCCGGGGCAAGAAGCGTGTGATGATGACGATGTGAGCCTGGCAGGGGAGCACTACCTACCAGTGATTTTACCCGACGCGTCGGATATCCGGAGGATACCGTCGTGGTCTTGAGATGGATGGTAGGGGCCGGTCTGGACTGACGGCACCCTAGATATTGAGGTACAGAGACTGTGATACAGAGATATCGAGATATTGGGATTACGTTTTGTGCCGATGCTAGGCACTGTTTTATGCTGATTTCATTATGATACCTCATTTTGAAAACATACAAAGGAAATCTCACTAATTTATGAAAACAGATTCTTCATTTGCATGTATTCAGTCTTCATGCATTCATATGATATATTGCTACCTAAGGCACTGACACGGGCATATGAGATTTCACTCGGTTAGATATTACCCTAGCCATTGTTATAGGCTGCTTGTTATGTATATTTTGAGGATATATTATGATCATTGACCTAGGTTGCGTTATTTATGCGATTTCTGTGCGTAGATGTTTTTCTATTCACGAGCTGGCAACTCACCCCCGTTGTGCCCCAGTTTCTTGCAGGTTTGCCGTACAGGTTTCATTACGGCGTTGCGGGCTCAGTTTCATTCGGGTGACTAGCTAGTAGGTGGGTTTTTCTTGTATCGTACCCATTATATTGCCTTGTATGATATTATTCCGTTGTATCTAGTAAATTCCATCAACCAAACATGTATTTTTGAGATAGAGACCAGTGTTGTTTATTCTTTCGACCTTAGAGTCGCTCGTTATATTTCTGGTGGTTTTGAGTTTCCTTTTGAGTTTTGATCCTCGCCGTTGGCGTTGTATATTATATTGTTTGTGTGGTTGTGACCGTCGATTGACGAAGAGCTAGCTCCCGCTTGGGGATGCCCTTTTCTTGTTTTCGTATACTATTCATGTTGTATCCCGTTTAGGGGCCTGTATTTACAAAGGAGACTCTGCCGAAATTTTCAGTAAATTTTTGATGTTTTAAAAACCGCATAATTCGGCTTATGCTATTAAAACTACTTGTTTTAAATTGGTTTTCCTTCACTCTACTTCTTTTCTTGGTTTGGATTTCTGGGTTTTCGGTTTATTTAGATTACGTACGCCTCGAGACGTTTCGTAGTTTAAGTGCCGGTCATGTTCCGTACTTTCGGGACGTGACAGATGTTTACATATTTTGTTAACCCTAATTATCTAGCAAAGATCCCCGCATTAGGTTGTTCGGCACTTGAAAATTTTAAATACGACATGGTTGATGCCTTATAGACCCTTGTGACAGTATCTAGTAACCCTACACAAACACCTTTTGTTCCTCGATGTGGTTGAAGATATACCCTTGTAAGTTTTTGGGATATCCTACAAACTTGCACAGAATAGACCTTGCATCGAGTTTGTCCGGATTATGCCTTTTGACATAGGCCGGACAACCCTATATCTTAACATAATTAAGACACGGTCTCTTTCCTTTCCATATATCATATGGAGTGGTAGGCACAGATTTGGTAGGGACCATATTCAATAGGTGTATGGCTGTCTCAAGTGCATAACCCCAAAAGGAAATTGGTAACTCAGCAGTGCTCATCATAGAGCGCACCATATCCAATAGGGTGCGATTCCTCCGCTCCGATACACCGTTGTGCTATGGTGTATACGGAGGAGTAAGCCGAGAGAGAATCCCATTCTCTTTTAGAAAGTCTAGGAACTCCAGGCTTAAGTATTCACCTCCTCGATCAGATCCAAGGATTTTAATACTTTTACCCATTTGGTTCTCGACTTCAGATTTATATTCCTTGAATTTCTCAAAAGCTTCAGACTTGTGTTTCATAAGGAACACATGTCTGTATCTTGAGAGATCGTCAGTGAATGCAATGAAATACGAAGAACCATTCCTGGCATGTGTAGACACGGAACCACATACATCACTATGTATCAGTCCCAAGAGTTCCGTAACTCTTTCTCCGTGTCCACTAAACAGAGTTTTGGTCATCTTGCCTTTGAGACAAGACTGGCAAGTTTCATAAGATGAAAATTCGAACGGATTCAAATATCCATCTTTATGTAACTTAGCTAGTCGTGTTGCATTGATATGACCCAGTCTATAATGCCACAAGAAGAATTCGTTCATTTCTAAACTCTTCCTCTTGTGTGTGTTTTGTACATTAAGAACTATGGTTTGATCTAGAACGTATATGCCATTATTTAACGAGCCCGATCCAATCAACTTTTGATTCAGGAAGATGTTCATAACATTATCCCGTACTAAAAAATTATATCCTTCTTTACTTAATAAAGAAACTGATATAAGATTGCATATTAGGGTCGGAATGAAATAGCATTAGTTCAGAATCAATGTATTACCATTTGGCAATACAAGGTGATATTCACCAACTTCTTTGGCTGCAACATTTGCACCATTCCCTACTCTTACAGAATGATCACCCATTCTCAGTTCTCTACCTTTTCTTAGCCCATGTAACATATTACATATATGGGATCCCGATCCGGCATCTAATACCCAGGACATAGAGTGTACTGAGAAACAGTTCTCGGTAACTAACACACCCAAAGAAGATGCATCAACATGCTCATTCTTCATTTGGGTGGTGTGGAAATCCGGATAAATTCCTATTTCCTGCTTAGTCTTATAACAATTATAAGAGTGAACGGAACCAACGTTCCCCTGCTCAGCATAAAAAGCGGGTTCGGTCAATATATCCATATTATTATCTTGATTAGGGCCTGACATGGTCGCTACCTGGAGAGAGAGAGAAGAAAACACTTAGTGTATGCTCTTGCAAAGATCAGATTGGTTTTTTATCTTATCTAATCGATGTCTCCCACTGCTATTCTCAAATTTTCCTTCAAACCTTTAAAAAGAAAATTCAGCCAGGATTAATTACATTCTACAACTTCGCTAACCGTTCAGCCAGGCCAGTACCGGTACTTCTGAGGGAGGTTCCCCGTGCTTTCGCACGGACCTAATTAAAATAAACCTCATTTTTCCTGAGGCGTAGCCCCGTTGACACCTTTCCAGACACCTAATGAGTTAGCTAATTGTAAAGTGCAAAATTCTCCCGGGAGCAACTTTTGCTCACAGTGGGATCATGATCCTACTATCTCATAGAAGGTATGCAATTTCATTGCAAATTTCAACACTTGAAATTCCCGATAATGCTTTTGCCCCTAACGTCCTATGACCTTGACAAAAACCAACAAAGCATAGCGCGCTAGTCAAGTTCAACCCGTACATTTCATGATTGAATTAAACCCACCCACACGACCCTTGACGAAAGCCAACAAAGCCGTACGACTACCCTAATCCAATCGCATCTCATGCTTTAGCAGATAAGCAGTAATTAGCTACTGCACACTACGCCTTGACGAAAGTCAACAAACGTAGCACGAATACTAAATATTACTTATCTGAAATGTCGGAGGGCTACGCAGGTTTTTAAGAAACCCATGAGCGTAATGAACTTGATATAGTTGTAGAATCTAGTGATTTTTGGAAAGGTGTGTTTTTGAGGCTTTTTACTAGTTTTGCTAAAGAGGTCACTCCCGGTGAAGGGATCTCGGCTCTTTCCTTATCGAATAAGGTGTGGGATATTTCATAAATACCACTATGCAAAGCAAAAACTAAAAGAAGCAATCAAAAACAAAACCGAGTTGGTTGTAGCATCTGCTAGCCTTTGCTAAAGATGTCACTCCCGGTGAAGGGATCTCGGCTCTTTCCTCATCGAATGAGGTGCTGGATATTCTACAAGGAATACCGCTATACAAAGCAAAAAATAGAGCTACCCTTACAACATCTTTTAGGTTTCTTTTCTTTCATTAATCTCATTAATGAAATTCCATCATTTATGCTTCCTAAGCATCATAGAAGAAACGAAAATACAACGTACGCTTATACCATCCGCATTCGCCACAGTGTCCCGTTATGCACCGTTAGGTTACTTAACTAAGGGCATACCGGGACGGGACTAGCGCGGGTGCAAAACATAAGCAACGTCTACTATATATCTTATATATAATGTATATCTATTCATCTCAGAATCCACAGTGATCACATCACAAAGCAGCAGAAGAAACATATGAAATATTGGATATATTATGAGGTCCGTGTTTTATTTTGAGCCTGTATAAAATACGGATTCCACGGTCATGATGAATAGCCAAACCCACATCCCTAGACCCTTACGAGAGCGGCAAGTAACCCTACCAATTCTAGAATTAGGAGACCCAGACTCGACTCCTCGAGTTGGTCTCCCACTGGACTTTAGAACCCGGTTACTTGTGCTCCCCTCCTTGGGTCTATCCTAATGCGGAAAAGTAAATAATATACAACAATGGTGACATCATCCTCAACCCGGAAGTGCCCCAATAAAAGAATATTACATACAATGAATTTTTACATGAATGAAAATAAAAACTCTCATCTCACATAAAACCCCCGGCTATTCAAAACACGACGATCCAATATAACATATACAGCAACACATAACATCACATGTCATCAACGTAAGTAAATATGCGTATCCCAATTGTCGTTGACATATAGCAATGACACCGGCGATACACCACATACTACACTTACGGTCGCAGAAAAGAAAATGAAAAAACTACAACAATTGGAATCGTAACTGCCCTTAGACATCATAAACCCAGGATATCTCATATCCAAGATTTCATGCCTAACAATGTAAAGCTCGCATTTAGGTCTCACCCATGAAAACACCTTTTCAAAATAAGTCGGACAATTCAACAAGATTTCGGATTACACCCGAGACCGAAATGTTAGATTTACACGCAACAAATATATTTGTGGATTCCAATTATTGTATCTCATTACAGAAAGCTAGACGATGTTAAACAATTCGATCGAATCAACGAATTCCCAAAATTCCCAAAGAGCTCAACACTTAAGCAGAATTAAAAATGCCCAGAAGCATGCCCTAGTACCTACGGACCAACAGCTGAAGGGCTCGACCCAAGCCTCTCAAGTGGCGCCGCGGATCCGCCGCCAAAACCATGTTTTGGCCACGGATCCACGGTCACTTAGACGAGTTAGGGTTTCGTTCTTCAGGTGTGTCCATAGAATTACCTGTATGATTTTCTGAATATTTTTAACATGGAAAAATCCAACGTTTTGAACAATTTCCAGAGAGGGGGTCCGTTTCGGGTTTTCGAGGTTCGATCGGAATTCTAACTGCGCCTAGACTACTCTTAATGCTCTAGCTAGGCTCTGATACCATTGTTAGGTTCTTAGGCACAACCATAAGGTTTCACAAGGCATCAAACATGCCGTATTTTAAAAATTTAGCGTGCCAAACAACCCTAACTTAGGATCTAACTAGAGTTTTAGGAGCATAACTAGAAAGTAAACTACTTTACATCTAAGTGATAACGGAATACAACCTTTGTAGACCGGTCCTTCACTTCAATAGCTCCTTGTAGTGGTCCCTTCGCTGCGATCATGGAACTCCCGGACTCTTGCATGGCTTCTCAAGGTGAAAGGAACGATCTTGCTTGAAGTCTTCGAGGCCGAAGATGATCTACGTCGTGGAGACACTAACTCAAGCTACCACTTCACTAATGAGAGATTAGTGAAGCTAACACCCTATACTAAATTGCTAATATAGTAGAGGATGATGGAGTAGGAAGTGGGCTCACTTTAGTTTTATTTTTCTTACAATATTTTCACTTTGGAAAAATCTAGCAAGCTTTTCTCAAGGATGAAGAAGATCAAGTCAAAAGATGAGAATGAACTAATGAGGTGAGAGTGCATGGCAACCATGGGTGAGGAAATATCTAATATTACCCATGTAGAGACTTAACCATGAGTTAAGATAATGGTTGGGTTAACAAATATCTAGTGTAAGACAAAACTAGTGGACCAAGTCAATGGCTCTCAAAGCTTCATGAAGCTTCATGCCATGTGACAAATTTCCAACTAATAATTGAATTACCTTAAATAAATAAACCCTACATTATCTTTATCACGGTGTAAGTCTCATACACCCATGTTGCATGTATCATCAACCATGACACAAAATAAAATACAATTAATATATATCATATATATATTAAGTGTGCACATGTGAGAAAAATAAATGCTTAAGTGAGCTAATACTAGTTAATGAAAATTAATATATCATATATATAATTATACATTAAATCATTAAATCAACACTTGATTTAATAATCCGGTTATATCTCATATGACCGACTAATATTATTTGTATCATCTTATCGAATCAACACTTAATTCGATAACCCGGCTATATCACATATAACCGACCGATACAGTATCGACTTATCGAATCAACATTTGATTCGATAACCCGGCTATATCTCATATAACCGATCGATACATTATATCGCGAGAATAGAATACGGTATCACATACTCGTATTATTCTCGGTCTTGCACATATCACATATGTGCTCTGATTGAGAGAGAGATTTTGTGCGAGCGTGCATTTTAAAATCAAAGTTAAGAATATACCGCAATCAAGACGGTGTCGCTTGGTAGCTAGCCGGTTGAGTACGGGTCGGTCTACAGGGAGAAGGATTCCTTTTCTTTATGTTCTTACGAGTTAAGTCCAAAAAAATTGGTGGTTTTGTTTTACGATCTAAGAATGAGATTAAATTGATTAAAAGTCTTGCTAGGGTTAGGATTAGGTTAGTTTGGAAAAAAGATTCTACCCACTGCTTTCAATGTCCTAATGAAGAATATAGGTGTTAGGGTAATAGTCAACAAAGGGGATTAACACGACTAGGAAGAAACTTAGTTTCTTCCTTTTGGTTCTTGTCCGTCCTTTCTTAACTCTTAGCCCTAACCTCTATTTAAATCAACCACAACCGGTTTAACTAAGGAATCACTGCAATCTTGTAGGATAGGGTGCCGTAGTGAATGGTGTGTGGTTAATTTAAATAGAGTCCTATTATAAAAATTATATGGGCAAAGAAAGGAGAGAAAGAGATTTACTTCTCTCAAACCTTCCCAATCCTAACCCTAACAAGTGAGGAATTACTCACTCATTAGGGAAGTTATGATAAGATTCATGTTTATAATTTTAAAAGACTATCTAAGTTGCAGATAATAAAAGACAGATAAAAATTCAGGAATTAAATTCAGATAAAAGAATGCAAGATAAAAAAATACCTTTATTGATGACCTCTCAACGATTCATTACAAAATAAAAATTAAATCTAGAAATTGAAAAGAGATTAAGAACTAAAGAGAGGTATCTCAAAAGAGGCACCCAAAAGAGGCACCCTTTATTTGGCTTTGAGCCTTACTATTTATAGATAGGAAAAACCCTAGGTTTATATTCTGATCCATACATGAAATTACAAAACAACCCCAAAGACCGAGTCAAAGCACCGCCACCCCACCGACACGTTCATTGCATGGCCGCGGAACCACGACAGAATAGCCTGTTTGGCCGCGGATCCGCGGCCATTTGGTGGGCTCATGGGCCCAATTCTTTAGGGTTTTTTCAAGTTGCTTTTATCTTCTGTTTTCTTCACTTGGTCTCTCAGAATCTCTTCAATTCTCTTCTAGATTTCCAACAGTGCAGAATTTGTGGACTTTTACCGTAAGCTTCGCGTTGAAGTCTTGAATTTTGTGCCGCTGATTGATCTCAAATAATAATTTATAACTGCAATCAAGAACGGCGTCGCTTGGTAGCTAGCCGGTGAGTACGGGTCGGACCACAGGGATTTTGTGTATTCTCGATTTGTTCTAACGAGTTAATTCCGATTGTTGTCGGATTGATTAAATCTAAAAACTAAACTGATCTAAACTAGGGTTAACATCTTGCTAGGGTTAGGTTTAGGTTAGGTTTGGAAAGTCAATATTCCTCACCGCTTTCTATGCCCTAATTAAGATCTCTTTAGGAGTTATGGTAACAATTAATAAAGTGGATTAGTACCATCGGGAAGAAACGATGTTTCTTCCTCTAGGTTCTTGTCCTTTTTTTAAATTCTTACCCTAACCTCCATGGAAAACACACGCAACCGGTCGTTTACACTACGGTATCACCGCTACCTCATGGGATAGGGTGCCGTAGAGAGCGGTGTGTGCATGTATGCATGGAGTCCTATAAAAACGTGTGATGGGCAAGAAAGGGGTGAGAGATCTTCATCTCTCAAGCCTTCCCCAAATCTAACCCAAACAAGCGAGGAGACTACTCACTCATTAGGGAATTGAAAAACAATTTCTAAACTATCTAACTAGGGCAATTAATGAAATCTATACTAGGGCAAGAAAGAAATTACCTAGGGCATGGAAATAAAATTTAACTAAGGCAATGAAAAGAAAACTTACTCCTAATTTTTATTTGATGCTCTCTTCTTTCTTTACAGAAATTTACAGATCTGAATTTAGATAGATGAAATGAGGCACAAGAAGAGGCATACCTCCAAAAGAGCTTTAGGGTTTCTATTTATAGATCATAGAAACCCTAGGGTTACAATTGAGTCACATCTGCTTTTACAATTTTACCCCTAAGAAAAACCTAGAAAATGCACCGTCGCACCGACACCACCGACACGCGTCAACACGCGCGACGCACGGCCGCGGATCCACGGCCAGAAGGCAGGTTTGGTTGCGGATCCCCGGCCGTAGTGTGGCTTCTTGAGTTGGAATTTCTAGGGTTTGGTCTGGTCGCTGGTGTCTTCTATTTTCTTCAGTTTGTTCTTCAGAATGTCTTCTGGTTCTCTTCCAGATTTCCACAGTGAATAATGTAGTGGACTTTTACCGTTGCTTCATGTTGAAGTCTTGAATCTTGCTCTGCCTTTGTGCTTTATGAATTTGTCCATTGATCTTCGTTTAGTCTTCAAACTATAGGCTTGATCAAGATTCTTCCATTTGTTGGTCGTAGTCTTACTTTGTATCGTCTTTTCATCTTTTCACTGTTTTTGTTCCGAGAACCTGTAACCTGCAACTATGTAGCAGACATGGGTCAAAAGCACCTGTTTATTTGTAAAATGGATAAGAATGGGGAATATAATAATACAATTGTTGGGGTAAAAATTTACACTCCGGTTGACCAAGTCAAAATCAAAGTCAACCCCAACCCAAGTGGGCCCAAGCCCAGATCCAGTGGGCCCATGCCCGGGTCGAGCCTGACCATGAAGCGGCCGGCCTCCCCCACACCAAGATAAAATTTTTTTGTAATAAGCAATTTTGTTGCATTTCTTTTATTTTATTTTATGGATAAATGTAAGAAAAATAGGCATAAAGCCAATTATTTGTAAAGCCCATGGCTTATGTGCAAAAAGAAATGGCACATGAGCCATGAAATAGGCAAAATGCCATTTTGTGAAGCCCAAGGGGCTATGTGTAAAATGTATGGCCTATAAAAGCAAGGATAATGAAAATATCTCACAACTTTTTCTCTCTAAAAAAAAAGGGCTTAGAGCTGAGCTCTTTTCTTCCACCTTCAAGGTTCTAAACCTTTTCATTTTTCTTTTGAATTTAAATCAAGAGTTTTACTCTTTCTTTTCCAAAACTAAGTAGTTTTCCACCACAAAACCCACAAAGGGGAACTCAGATCTCCCATCAGATCTAAAAAAAGGAGTGATTTTTTAAAATCTCCTGCTTCTTGATCTTCAAGATCCGGCCAAGCGATAGGAGGAAGAAGAAGAACATCTTTCACTAAATCCCCCCCCCCCAAAAAGAAGAAGAAGAAGAAGAAGAAGAAGAACACTCAGGAGTCCAACTCCTCTTTGATTTCTCATCAGAGAAATCTTTTTTAGGCTAAAAGCCTCTGTTTCTCGCCGGCGCTCAAGCGCAGAGCACCCACGTGCCGACACGTGGCGCGCTTGCGCTCCAGCGCAAGCGCTCGAGCGCAAGTCGCCCTCGTGCCGACACGTGGCGCTCTTGCGCTCCAGCGCAAGCGCCCGAGCGCAAGTCACCCTGGTGTCGACACGTGGCGCTCTTGCGCTCAAGCGCAAGCGCTCGAGCGCAAGTCGCCCTCGTGCCGACACGTGGCGCGCTTGCGCTCAAGCGCAAGCGCTCGAGCGCAAGTCGCCTACGTGCCGACACGTGGCGCATTGCGCTCCAGCACTCTGCGCTCGAGCGCAAAGCGCCCACGTGCCGACACGTGGCGCGCTCGCGCTCAAGCGCCTAGGCGCTGGCCCCACGCATCCTTTGGATGTCCTTTTCCCCTTTACTTATATATACATGTATATATATACATATGTATATAAATATACACATACACATACTCCGCCACACTCTCCCCCTCAAAAAAATTTTCGGGCCGGGGCGCTGCCCCGAACCCCGCAAGGGGGCTACTAGCCCCCTTGACCCCCAGCCCGCTATCCGGGTAGCGGGACCCCCGTAAAAAAACTCTGCGTGGCTCCCGATATACCCAAAACCCCCCTTTTCAAACAAAACACACGCACACCGCACATTGAGTTCGCATGACCAGTTTAACCCATTAATCGGAGGTTCCCTCGCCCCAAAGGCGAGGGGTAATTAACGGCAGCTTAGTCCGCGGCTGCCGGAGATTCGGATCCCCACAATCATTAAACCCCAGCCTACCCAAGGCAGGGGGAATCTGTAGTACGCCTGACAAGCGCTCGCGTATTCCCATCTCACTGGGGTGACGAAAAACACCCTACAGAATCTGGCACGCCCGGTGGGACCGCTCTCTCCTCCCATATTTTGGGTTAAACGTTCATGCGAACTCAATCAATATACATATCGATTGCCTATACTGAAATGATGTTCTTTTTTTTTCCCGTGCAGCAATCAACCTTCAACGACAATGTCTTCCCAGACGAATTCAGCTTCCAACGTGACCCCGATTCCGTACGTGGTCAAGATCAATGCTCGTGTGGTTCTCCCCGCAAGCCTCAGTCGACAGTGGGAGGAACCGCCCCGCCAGTTCGGCTCTGTCATCATCTACCCTGCCGGAAGCGCTCATCTGGCGGAGATCCCGGCGGAACAGGTGGCCAAGCCGGTCTCAAGGGGAAAGAGGCCGAATGTCGTGATCGCCAAGGCACCACAGCCGAAACTCAAGACGCTATCTGAACGACTCCCTGGCGCTCTAGCTGGGGGCAAGACTTCCGATGCAAAGTGCAACATCAAATGTTGCGGACGAGCTCAGGTGATAACTCCAACAAATGCACAATCGAGCGTATCTCCAAGGCCCTCCATCGCCCGATCTGCGGCGTCTTCCCAAAAAGCCGAAGTCTGCCAGGTGCTTAGAACAGAAAAGTTAAGGCAGAAGCGGCTCAGGTATCGAGCCAACAAGAGGGCCAAGGCTTCGGCCAAATGGAATCGTGTGAAGTTCCAAGTGCAGGGTTTCCCCGCGACGACGGCTGAGTCGGACGTAAGAATCAGCAATTCCTTCAAGCCTCTAAAGTGGGTTCAGAAAAATTCCATGACCGCCAGAATCAAGAAGACATCGGTCCGAACAGTGCCACAAAGAGACGTGTCCCGGCCCCAACAGAAAAAGTATGACACTGTCTCTTCAAGAGTCTATCAAGCACTCTGTGCCGCGCGAAAGCAGCAGGGCAAACCCAGAAAAGAAGCGCCAGCACCATTCAAGAACCTGGTTAGGCCAGCCGCCTTCAATCGACTACCAGCTACCGAAGCAAAGGGGTCAAGACAGCGATCCGTGAAATCAGCCGCCAATGATAGAAAGACGGCCGGATATATCGTTCATACGGTCTATATGGCGGGCGGGCGCCCCAGTGACAACCTTCGCAGCAAAAGCAAGGACGGGGCCACCACATCCCAAGCCCAATCTAGCCTGAATGTGGTTGCCGCCGCCCAAGAACAGCCGCCCCTGCTGGATGAAGAAAACCCTCTCGATGAGGATGATAGGCAGATAGACCCCTCGGTCCATGTAGAGTCAAGCTCGGACAGCGAGGAAGAGCCGACTTTCCGCCCCAGGACTGCGGAGCAAGAGCTGCTTCAAGAACTTCGAAAACAGCTCAGGAGCAAAGATAAAGAGATGGCCAAGCTCTATTCGAAGATTGACGACTTAACGAACGTGGTGATGCAGCTTACGGCTCAAATTGCTCGAGCGCCTCCTAATCAAGCACAAGCCGCTACTAATCAGCCGGGTGATGACAATCCGAGGCAGCCAATGCCTGTTCCTTTGGGACCAAGACTGGTCGAGCCGAATGAAAGCCGGCTACATTCCGCTTTTGGGGACGCCTTGGCCCCAGATAGCACTATCCCGCTAACACAGGATCGGATAATGGATTTGGTCACCAGCAAGGTTAAAACATTGGTGGCCGAAGCTGAAGCTCAGAAAGAAATCGGCAGTAGTGGGCGGCCATATCCCGCGCAGTACGATCTGATTGAGTTCCCAAGCGGCTACGTCATCCCTAAGTTCGGAAGATTTGATGGAACGGGGAATGCAAACCAGCACGTTGCCCACTTCAAAGCATCGTGCGGAAATACAGGGAGCAACGATGCGCTCCTTCTTCGTCAGTTTGTCAACAGCCTGACCGGCGTCGCCTTCGACTGGTATGCGAGTATACCGGACCGGTCCGTCATTACCTTTGCCCAAATGGAGTCTCTGTTCCGGCAAAGGTTCATGAGCGTCAGTGATAAAATCTCCATTGCCGACCTTGTGAGGACTAAGCCGGGGAAGAATGAATGCAACACCGACTTTATCGCCCGGTGGCGTAATCTCACAGTTAAGTGCGAACCGCCGCTGGAGCAGGACCAGTCCGTCAGCCTTCTCATTGGGAACCTTAGCAATTGGATGGTCCCCTTCTTGTGTACAGCGGGCCTCAAGACGTTTCAGGAGCTAACCAAGAAAGTCCAAATGCTGGAACGCTCGAAGCAAGAGTCCCCGCCGGACTCTCAGAGAGACAAAACCTGAAAAAGCAAGCGGGACGACAACCGTCGAAGCGGGAGTTCCAGCAGTACCAATGTCTTCAATGCCTCCGACAATGAAGAAAAGCGAAAGGCGGGCGAATCCAAAACCAACCGGTCTCGAAAGCCATTGCTGGGAGGAGATGGGCCTTCCCTAGAGGAGAAAAAGAACAAGGTTTACTCTTTCAGAAGGGACAAGGTCCGCAAGATATTTAAAGATGCCTTGAACAATGGCCTACAACTGCCGGAGTCGAAAAGACCCCAAGAAGCAAAAATGACCGACAATCCCCTGTATTGCCCGTACCACCGAGTAGTGAGCCATGCGATCGAGGATTGCTATATCTTCAAGGATTGGGTCGAGAAGCAGTACAAGGCTGGAGAGATCGAGCTGTCCAAAAGCGTGTTAGTGAACAATCAAGTTGCAACCGCCAACTTTATACAGACGGAAGCTGAAGCCTTCTGGGAGCAGACAGCCGAACCCGCTGCCCTGACAAACGAAACTGACTCGTCGCGGCCTCCGTGGAGTACGCACATATCTAATAAGACGAAGAAGATGGTAAAGCTACTTCAGAAAGAGCCCAGGATGGAATGGGAAGGACATAAGAAGCCTACCAGTCCAGCTGCCAATGCGGCTCCATTAGGCTCAAAATCCAAGAAGCTCAAGAAGAAGAAAAGTGCAGCTCGGCGCGAAAAAGAGTCTGCAGGGAGATCGACCATTCAAAAATATATCGATTCCCTCGAAGAATATGAACAAAGGGAAAGAACATTGATTCAATTGAAGGAGTTCTTCCCTGTACAAGCGGCTGAAATTCTGGAGGAGTTAGAAGAAGACTCCAATGAAGAGATCCCAGTAGTGACCTGCTACGCCATCCATCTTGGCAGCGACTCCGAGGATGATCTCTGTTTTCCAGAAGAGTACGAGGAGCTCACCATAAAGGCCAATCAAATCCAGCTCAGAAGCGGCAGAGCTCTACCGCAAAATCAGGGCAACGCCCCAAAAGGGAAGGAAAAACAAGTCGCTAATGAAGAAAATGGCAGAGAACCGGCCGATGAAAACATAAGTCCTTCCTCGGTGGACTATAATGTCTTGGCACATCTCCGGAAGCTTCCATCTCTCCTGAGCATCTACGACGCCCTGGTCCTATCTAAGGAGCTTAGAGATGTTCTCATTCACGCTCTACAAAACCCCGAGCGGTATCAGGCTCACTTTGCGGAAATTAATATGAAAGAAGCCCAGCACGCTTTGCATGCCGCCGCAGTCACATTTAAGGATGAAGACTTGCTACTGGGAACGGCTGAGCATAATCGGCCGCTTTACGTGACCGGGTACAGCGACGGAGATCGAATTAATCGTATATTGATTGATCCGGGGTCCTCAGTGAACATCATGAACTTGCGAACTCTGAAGAGTTTGTCAATGGACGTCCGACACCTATCACGGGAAAGGATTGTCATTCAAGGCTTCAACCAAAATTGCCAGCAAGTTCTGGGGTCTATAGCTTTGCCAATCAAATTTGGGGATCTGCAAACTGAAGCTAAGATATACGTGATCGACGCCGACACGTCTTATAAGATTCTCTTGGGGCGGCCGTGGATCCATGATTACGGCATCATTCCGTCGACTCTCCATCAATGCATGAAGTATACTAAAAATGGCGAAGAAAGACGTATTGACGGAGACATCCAGCCGTTCGGTGTGCATGAAGTCCGATATGAAGATTCTCGGTACTTTACGAACCACCAAAATGCTAAGCCACAACTGACTGAGGATAGAACGGCCCCAAGACTCAAAAGCAAATCTGCGCCGGCTATCACTTTCAAAAGCAAAAATACCCAAGTACGCCCGCATTTCGGCAGCGACACTGATGAGTCCGACGCTGGAAGCCCGTCCTTCCGCCAAACTCGCCCTCATTTCGGCAGCGATACGGACGAATCTGTTACTGAAGGCCCATCTAGCAGCAAAGTCCGCCCTCATCTTGGCAGTGACACTGAAGAGTCAGAAGAAGAGGACCTGCCGTGCGGCAGCTGTGCAGATCGACCCCCCATGCAGCAAGCGAAACTACGAGAGACCTTCGAAGTCGCAGAAGGGTCCCTGGCCATCACAAGGGTGCCGGAATGGATGTGCAAAGAGCTCGACGCATTGTCAGTCTCTACCGTGGACCAGCTGAAAACTTTCTACGTGCCCGGGAGGAAAAATGGACAGAAGGGCATCCTGTTTTACAGGTCAAACCCCGTTGTGCACCCGGACGATCTTTCTGTCGCGTGCCTTCCCTATGAGAGAGGCCTAAGAGCCGTCCTCAATCCCCGATACTATGCGCCCGAGATGCGGGAATACTTTAAGAAGTGCGGATGCCGGTTATATCAAACGGAGTCCGAAGCAAAGTTTTACGAAGGGCTATGGTATCCGCCCCAGGTCCGAGCACTCATCGATGGACGGATTCCAGATAGACGGGGCATAGGCTACATTCAACCTGATTCCAAAGCGTGCTACATGATCCATGTTGGTGAGACCAGCGAAAGATCAAATGATGATGACGAGATAGCCGAGCCAGAAGAAGCTCCTCAAGAGCTCGAAGATGGCGGACAAGCAACCTTTGATGAGCTAACCGAGATTGACTTAGGAACGCCCGATAATCCAAGGCCGACCTACATCAGCTCGCTCTTGTCAGAGGAAATGAAAGCGCAGATAATTGCCCTGCTGCATGAGTTCGTCGACTGCTTCGCGTGGACATACAAAGAAATGCCTGGCCTTTCCCCTGAAGTGGCCGTACATAAGTTGGCTATATCTCCTGATGCTAAGCCAGTCAAACAAGCTCCTCGAAGAATGAGAAGGGAACTAGAAGAAAAGGTCATCGAGGAAACTAAGAAACTCATCGATGCCGGCTTCATCAGGGAAGAGAAATATGCAGACTGGATCGCATGCATAGTCCCAGTGAATAAGAAAAATGGGCAGATCCGAGTTTGTGTCGATTTCAGGGACCTCAACAAGGCATGTCCTAAAGACGACTTCCCGCTACCGGTCATGGAAATGATGGTCGATGACACCTTAAATTACGAACTGTTCACCTTTATGGACGGCTCGTCTGGATATAATCAGATCAAGATGTCGCCTGAGGATGAGAGGCACACAGCATTTCGAACCCCGATCGGAATATATTGCTACAAGGTAATGCCATTCGGACTGAAGAACGCAGGTGCTACATATCAAAGGGCAATGACTAATATCTTTGATGACCTAATCCATAAAGTCGTCGAATGCTATGTTGATGATCTGGTCGTCAAGACTAAAGCCAAGGCCGATCATATCCAAGATCTCAGGACCGTTCTCACCAGACTGAGGGAATACGATCTGAAGATGAATCCTCTGAAGTGCGCTTTTGGCGTGTCATCGGGAAGATTCCTGGGCTTCATAGTCCGACATCGAGGGATCGAAGTTGACCCATCAAAGATAAAGGCCATCATGGAGATGCCCCCTCCGAAGAGTCTGACGCAGCTAAGATCTTTTCAAGGCAAGCTTGCTTACATACGGAGGTTTATCTCAAATTTATCGGGGAGATGTAGGCCCTTTTCAAAGATCATGAAGAAAGGAGCTCCTTTTATTTGGGATGCGGAATGTCAAGTAGCGTTCGAAAGCATCAAACAATACTTGTTGCACCCTCCAGTGCTGGCCGCTCCCATTCTAAATAAACCGCTGATTCTCTACACTGCCGCGCTGGACGAGTCACTCGGTGCGCTCCTTGCCCAAAATAACGAGGAAGGAAAAGAAAATGCCCTCTACTACCTCAGTCGAACTCTAGTCGGGGCGGAACACAACTACTCCCCAATCGAAAAGCAATGCCTGGCTCTGATATTTGCTGTGAAGAAGCTGAGGCACTATCTGCTCGCTCATCGGGTTATGCTGATCTCCAAGGTCGACCCGCTCAAACACTTGATGACCAAAGCAAGCCTAGCCGGCAGAATGGCAAGATGGGCTGTCATGCTACTTGAGTTTGACATAGTTTACACTCCTCAGAAAGCAGTAAAAGGGCAAGCTCTTGCAGACTTTCTCGCTGCTCATCCCATACCAGAAGGGTCGCCACTAAATTGTGAGTTACCCGACGAACAAGTGCTGCATCTCGAGAATGACGAGCCATGTTGGGAGCTCTACTTCGATGGAGCCTCGTCAATAAGGACCTCCAGTAAATCAAGCGTCCCGGAGATAAAAGCAGGGATATGATTGGTGTTCATCACGCCATCAATGGGAACCCTACGACGTTCTTTTGCTCTCACCGAGCCCCGCACAAACAATGAGGCCGAGTATGAAGCTCTGATAGCTGGTTTGGAGCTTGCCATAGAAATGGAAATCCTTCGGCTACGGGTTTACGGTGACTCCCAGTTTGTCGTCAACCAAGTTAGTGGCGACTATAAGATATACAAACCCT
The DNA here is from genome assembly GCA_030015575.1 of Agapanthus africanus. NCBI lineage: Eukaryota > Viridiplantae > Streptophyta > Magnoliopsida > Asparagales > Amaryllidaceae > Agapanthus > Agapanthus africanus. Next base: position 689,828,757 of record CM057339.1, on the reverse strand, counting down.
AGTTAGCTCGGTACAGAAGCCGGGTGGTGGAACTCATGAAACGGTTCACTCACATTGAACTAATGAGAATCCCTAGAGCGTTGAACGGAAAGGCTGACGTACTCGCTCGCTTAGCCAAGGAGCCGGCTGATCCTGACATGGGGGAAATTCTGATCACAGTTAGGAGCCGGCAAATTCTATCCCCAGTCTCTCTTCGAGAAGAGGAAAGCGCGGAACAGAAGAGCATTCCTACCGAAGAAGCTTCGATCATCCAAGACGAGCCCGATTGGAGAGAACCCTCCATAGAGTACCTCCGATACGACAAGCTGCCCGAAGAAAAATCTGCGAGGATTCAGCTGAAGAAAAGAGCTCTCCGATACGTGTTTGTAAATAACACGTTATGCCGCCGGTCATATGACCAACTCTGGCTCAGGTGTCTGTCATTGGCCGAAGCCCAAAAGGTCATGAAAGATGTTCACTCAGGCGTTTGCGGTGCTCACCAATCTGGCCCCAAGATGCGACTTCAAATCAAACGGTTTGGGTATTACTGGCCCACCATGATACGGGATTGCGGAGAGCATGCAAAGAAATTTCAGATCTGCCAAATCAATGGGAACCCTACGGCGTTCTTTTGCTCTCACCGAGCCTCGGACAAACAACGAAGCTGAGTATGAAGCTCTGATAGCCGGTTTGGAGCTCGCCGTAGAAATGGAAATCCGTCGGCTACGAGTCTACGGTGACTCCCAGCTTGTCGTCAACCAAGTAAGCGGCGACTATAAGATATACAAACCTGAGTTAGCTCGGTACAGAGGTCGAGTGGTGGAACTCATGAAACGGTTCACTCATATTGAACTAACGAGAGTCCCTAGAGCGTTGAACGGAAAGGCTGATGTACTCGCTCGCTTGGCCAAGGAACTGGGTGATCCTGAAATGGACGAAATTCTGATCACAGTCAGGAGCCGGCAAATTCTACCCCCAGTCTCTCTACGAGAAGAGGAAAGCGCGGAACAGAAGAGCAGTCCTGCGGAAGAAGCTTCGATCATCCAAGACGAGCCCGATTGGAGAGAACCCTTCATAGAGTACCTCCGATATGACAAGCTGCCCGAAGAAAAATCTATGAGGATTCAGCTGAAGAAAAGAGCTCTCCGATACGTGTTTGTAAATGACACGTTATACCGCAGGTCATATGACCAACTCTGGCTCAGGTGTCTGTCATTGGCCGAAGCCCAAAAGGTCATGAAAGATGTCCACTCAGGCGTTTGCGGTGCTCACCAATCTGGCCCAAAGATGCGACTTCAAATCAAACGGCTTGGGTATTACTGGCCCACCATGATACGGGATTGTGGAGAGCATGCAAAGAAATGTTATATCTGCCAAATTCACGGTGATTTTATTCACAAGCATCCCAATCCATTGCATCCTACGGTGGCGTCGTGGCCCTTCGAAGTTTGGGGCACCGACATTGTTGGCCCAATTGATCCTCCGTCATCTAAAGGCCACCGGTTTATACTGGCCGCAACAGACTACTTCTCCAGATGGGCTGAAGCTGTCCCGCTAAAAGAAGTTAAGACAAAGGATATTCTGACATTCTTCCAGCATAATATTCTATACCGCTTCGGTACACTAAGAAGAATCATTTCTGACAACGGGCCTTCTTTCAAGAGCTTCAATGTCTCAAGGTTCGCTACTCAGCACAAGATAGACTGGAGATATTCCTCCATCTATAATCCAAGAGCCAATGGGCTAGCCGAAGCCTTCAATAAGACTCTATGCAAGCTCCTGAGGAAAAATGCTTCAGCCAACAAGAGAGACTGGAATCTCAAGCTTCACGAGGCATTGTGGGCATATCGTACCACGCACCGTACTCCAACTCAGTCCACTCCATACTCATTGCTCTTCGGAGTGGAGGCGGTCCTCCCCCTCGAAGTTGAAGTTCCGAGCTTAAGAATGGCCGTCCAACATGAGTTGACGGAGGAAGAAAACGTGCTCCTTCGACTTGAAGAACTCGATGCCCTCGAAGAAAAGAGGCTCGCGGTGCAACAAAATCTGGAGCTATACCGAGCCCAAATGTCACGGGCTTATGACAAGATAACCCGTCTCCGCGCCTTCAAGAAAGGTGAATTGGTGTTGGTCCTCAAAAGACCGATTATCCCCAATCGACATGCCAAGGGAAAATTCGAGCCAAACTGGGAAGGACCATACGTCATCGAGAAAGTGTTTGACGGAGGATCCTACCAACTAATAAGTGCCGAGGGAGAAAGGCCCATGCCACCCATCAATGGCCGATATCTCAAGAAATACTACACGTGAATGCTCCAAGTCGCAGGCGAATTGAGCACATCAGCCCTACGGTCTGGATCAGACATCCTGCAAAACCGTATACAATCCACGGGCGTAAATGACCCCTATTTCTCCCAAATCCTGCCGGTGAGACCACTTTTAAAGTCCCACCAGTGGAAAAAAAAAAAAGAAGAAGAAATAAACGGTATGTCCACAAGCAAAATGGGCACGGATGAAAACCCGAAAGGGCTCCGTGAGTAAAAACAGCAGGACTACCGGCGAGTCTGTGAAAACCCGAAAGGGCACAAACTCGTGAAAAGAGATGAAACACACTCACAAAGTCCTCTCGACCTTGTGAGGAGAAAACCCCTGCGTGAGATCCTTACGACTCACAAAGGAGCAACACACTTAGGAATCCTCACGATTCCTAAGGAGAAAATACACCTGCGGGATCCTTACGACTCGTAGGGAGAAAATGCTTTTATGGGACCCTCACGGCCCATAAAATTGAAAAGCCTTGGGTGGTAGGGACCCAAACCTATCTCCTAAGCCATCGTTCCCCAACGGGCAACGGCAAATGATGAGTCGCTCCTGGCATTTCGCTTCAGTGTTAGCGGTGCTGATGCCGACCAAAAACCCAAATCCCAAGTCCTCCCAAGGCAAATGATGAGTTGCTCCTGGCATTATTCCAGTGCAGCAATGCTGATGCCAAACAAGATCCAAATTCCAAGTCCCCAAACGGCGAATGATGAGTCGCTCCTGGTACCATATTCCAGTGCAGCGATGCAGACGCCAACCAAAATCCAATTTCTCAAAATTCTCCCAGCCCTACGGTTGGTCCCCAAGTTGACTACCGTATACAATCCACGGGCTCAAATAATTCTCATCATACTCATGCCCCACCACAATTACCAAGTTGCGCGGCTGGTCTCCGCCTTTGGAATTATGCTCCATTGAGAAGACCCACTCATGTGTCCTCACGATACATGAGGAGAACAAACCTTTGTGGGATCCTTACGACTCATAAAGGAAAAACACACTTAGGAGTCCTCACGACTCTTAAGGAGAAAATACACCTGCGGGATCCTTACGACTCGTAGGGAGAAAATGCTTTTATGGGACCCTCACGGCCCATAAAATTGAAAAGCCTTAGGCGATAGGGATCTAAACCTGTCTCCTAAGCCATCGCTCCCCAATCCCTAAGTGGCGAATGATGAGTCGCTCCTGGTACCATATTCCAGTGTAGCGATGCAGACGCCAACCAAATTCCAAATCTCAATCCCCAACGGCGAATGATGAGTCGCTCCTGGTACCATATTCCAGTGCAGCGATGCAGACGCCGACAAAGTCCCAAAATTTTTCCGGCCCTACGGTCTGGATCATACATCCCGCAAAACCGTATACAATCCACGGGCGTAAAACAATCCCAATTTCTCCCAAATCCTCTCGGGGCAAATGATGAGTTGCTCCTGGCATTATTCCAGTGCAGCAATGCAGATGCCAAACAAAAACCAAAATCCCAAAATCCTCTCCATGACAGATGATGATTCGCTCCTGGTACCATATTCCAGTATAGCGATGCTGATGTCAACCCAAATCAAAATCAACAAGTCAACTTCCACTCCGACACCGCAAGAAGCGGAGCAAGTCAAGTCTACCCCTGACACTGCAAGAAGCAGAGCAAGTCAAACCAAGCATCGACCGTCCACGTCGCTAAAAGGGCAGCATCGACCGTCCAAGTCGCTAAAAGGGCAGCATCGACCGTCCAAGTCGCAAAAAGGGCATCATCGACCGTCCACGTCGCAAAAAGGGCAGCACCGACCGTCGACGTCGCTAAAAGGGCAGCATCGACCGTCCAAGTCGCTAAAAGGGCAGCATCGACCGTCCACGTCGCTAAAAGGGCAGTATCGACCGTCCAAGTAGCTAAAAGGGCAGCATCGACCGTCCAAGTCGCAAAAAGGGCATCATCGACCGTCCACGTCGCAAAAAGGGCAGCACCGACCGTCGACGTCGCTAAAAGGGCAGCATCGACCGTCCAAGTCGCTAAAAGGGCAGCATCGACCGTCCAAGTCGCTAAAAGGGCAGCATCGACCGACCGTCCACGTCGTAAAAAGGGCAGAACCGACCGTCCAAGTCGCAAAAAGGGCAGCATCGACCGTCCACGTCGCTAAAAGGGCAGCATCGACCGTCCATGTCGCAAAAAGGGCAGACCGACCGTCCACGTCGTAAAAAGGGCAGAACCGACCGTCCATGTCGTAAAAAGGGCAGAACCGACCGTCCACGTCGTAAAAAGGGCAGCACAGGATTCCTACAAAGCGGGAACCAGATCGCTCTGGGCCAGGGAAACGTCTATCACGGACACTCCGTCTTGGAGACGTGTCAAGCATCGACCGTCAATGTCGTGAAAAGGGCAGTGCCAGCTTCCCAAAAGGTGGGAACCGAATCAAGTCCCCTCCACGTGAAAGAAGATCCATCAACTTCACGCACACGACCCACATATGTGGTGTGCATTTATTGATGGGGGGCAATTTGTTGGGGTAAAAATTTACACTCCGGTTGACCAAGTCAAAATCAAAGTCAACCCCAACCCAAGTGGGCCCAAGCCCAGATCCAGTGGGCCCATGCCCGGGTCGAGCCTGACCATGAAGCGGCCGGCCTCCCCCACACCAAGATAAAATTTTTTTGTAATAAGCAATTTTGTTGCATTTCTTTTATTTTATTTTATGGATAAATGTAAGAAAAATAGGCATAAAGCCAAATTTTTGTAAAGCCCATGGCTTATGTGCAAAAAGAAATGGCACATGAGCCATGAAATAGGCAAAATGCCATTTTGTGAAGCCCAAGGGGCTATGTGTAAAATGTATGGCCTATAAAAGCAAGGATAATGAAAATATCTCATAACTTTTTCTCTCTAAAAAAAAAGGGCTTAGAGCTGAGCTCTTTTCTTCCACCTTCAAGGTTCTAAACCTTTTCATTTTTCTTTTGAATTTAAATCAAGAGTTTTACTCTTTCTTTTCCAAAACTAAGTAGTTTTCCACCACAAAACCCACAAAGGGGAACTCAGATCTCCCATCAGATCTAAAAAAAGGAGTGATTTTTTAAAATCTCCTGCTTCTTGATCTTCAAGATCCGGCCAAGCGATAGGAGGAAGAAGAAGAACATCTTTCACTAAATCCCCCCCCCAAAAAGAAGAAGAAGAAGAAGAAGAAGAAGAACACTCAGGAGTCCAACTCCTCTTTGATTTCTCATCAGAGAAATCTTTTTTAGGCTAAAAGCCTCTGTTTCTCGCCGGCGCTCAAGCGCAGAGCGCCCACGTGCCGACACGTGGCGCGCTTGCGCTCGAGCGCAAGTCGCTCTCGTGCCGACACGTGGCGCTCTTGCGCTCCAGCGCAAGCGCCCGAGCGCAAGTCACCCTGGTGTCGACACGTGGCGCTCTTGCGCTCAAGCGCAAGCGCTCGAGCGCAAGTCGCCCTCGTGCCGACACGTGGCGCGCTTGCGCTCAAGCGCAAGCGCTCGAGCGCAAGTCGCCTACGTGCCGACACGTGGCGCATTGCGCTCCAGCACTCTGCGCTCGAGCGCAAAGCGCCCACGTGCCGACACGTGGCGCGCTCGCGCTCAAGCGCCTAGGCGCTGGCCCCACGCATCCTTTGGATGTCCTTTTCCCCTTTACTTATATATACATGTATATATATACATATGTATATAAATATACACATACACATACTCCGCCACACTCTCCCCCTCAAAAAAATTTTCGGGCCGGGGCGCTGCCCCGAACCCCGCAAGGGGGCTACTAGCCCCCTTGACCCCCAGCCCGCTATCCGGGTAGCGGGACCCCCGTAAAAAAACTCTGCGTGGCTCCCGATATACCCAAAACCCCCCTTTTCAAACAAAACACACGCACACCACACATTGAGTTCGCATGACCAGTTTAACCCATTAATCGGAGGTTCCCTCGCCCCAAAGGCGAGGGGTAATTAACGGCAGCTTAGTCCGCGGCTGCCGGAGATTCGGATCCCCACAATCATTAAACCCCAGCCTACCCTAGGCAGGGGGAATCTGTAGTACGCCTGACAAGCGTGCGCGTATTCCCATCTCACTGGGGTGACGAAAAACACCCTACAACAATATTATGATATGAACAAATACCCCCAAACTTATCTTTTGCTCGTCCTCGAGCAAACCTAGTTTTATTCTCGAATAAGACCTAGCCTCACTTTCGCAGGGAAACGCGATTGCACTGAGCTCGTGCAACAAGCCGTTAAATCTCTAGGTGTCTCTAGTAGGAGGAGTGTTGTCGCCTGAGGGTTTTCAGCGGATACTACCCACAAAATCCTATCAATTTGGCCCATCGACTTTTATTCTCCAACTACGTTTTCCGACAAGGAATTCTATTATCTTCGACTCATAAATTATCCACCCGTATTCTTCTTGCTTCTTTATCATTTAACTTAAGATTATATATATTCTTGTGAATTTACTTAGCTTTTGGCATCTTTCAAGTTTTCCTTCTAGGGTTCCATCTCTACTTAGGAATTTTTATCATCTCTATTAAAGATATAAGTCCTATTCTTCATTCCTATCTCTTATCTAAACCCCAATTACATACCCCTACGTGTGTGTATGAATCACCCCTACACTTGGAAATTCAATTCAAGCTCTTATACTCTTGTCCATCGTCCAAAGTATTTTTCAATTGGTAAATTTTTAGATGAAATTGCTCACACATTCTTCATGCGACCGTTAATATTTCTTGAGGTACCAACGACCGATTACAAAATATGTTTGCACATTAAGGCGTAATTCCTAGTCTTGTAATCCCTAAGGCTTTTAGCAGTGACTCCCTAACCAGTTGGTCTAAGGCACTAGGTGATGAAGCACCTCGCTAAATATTTTTTTCTTCTATTAATGCAGCCTTAAGTAATCATAAAAACCAGTGTTCATTTTTTTAATTATCTCTTTATTCACACTTGTATTTTTATTTTCCTTCATACTAAGGATTTTAGACAAGAGAATTTTAAGGTCTCCTCTACTATTCCAAGTTTCAAGGTTCGTATTTGTTCAAGTTGTAGGGTATATATTTTCAGAATTTAGACTTAAGCTTAGAGACTGTTTTTCAAACTTATACTTTAATAAAAATATCAATACTTTTCCTTTGTTTTAACTTAGCCCAAGAAGTCTACTCAAAATTTGCCTATTTCTAAATAGACTACAAAGACATATACTTTCTATCGTTAAATTTTAAGAAAGGTTATTTTTAGGGTTTTTAATTCACTAAATCTAAGATCTAGTTTTCCCTAGCTAGTTAACCTTTTTGTCAACTTCAAGTCAGTTATGGCTAAAATTGAATATTTTAATTTTTATAATTTTTCAAATTTTATGAGTTTTAAAATAAGTATGCAAATGCAAAGATGTACATATGAATGCGAAGGAAGAAAGCTTACCGAGCACACCCCCAAACTTAAACTTGACAGTGTCCTCACTGTCATGCTACACCAAGAGAGTCAAAATGGCCGGTATTCCCCTGTTTATTTATTTATAGTTTTTTTATTGTTAAAAGAAAAAACAAAAAATATATATACAACAAGGTTCCCCCCAAACTTAAGTGACACAGTGTTTCCACTGTTCTAAACGTTAAAGTTCAGAGTTAGGGAGGAGAAAAATCAAACTATACAAGGCCTTACACAGGCCAAAAGTTAGCACCAACCATTCAAAAATTCTATCGTGATAATGGTAGGGTTGGTGAAAGAATGGAGTGTAGAGAAAGGAGTTGAGAAACACACGAGACCATATGTAGATAGAAGCGGTATACGGTCTCGATGGAGGAGGAGAATGGCGGAAAAGAGAAAGAAGTGTAGCACGAACTTGAGGGTGTAAATTGAGTGAATAAATTAGCACAATTTGTGATGACCGATGTGTTAAAAGCGATTGTGCTAATTTATTAACCCGTCGAGAAATGGGGTCATATCCTTCAAGATTCGCGAGAAAACATGGGTACATTGAACTTGGTAAACCATCCATTGGAAATTCAAGTGCGACAGATTCTTGCGCGGTCGAAATGATGGAAAGGACGAAAGGGAGTGATTTAGGGATAGTTTTATTTTCACCTAAGGAAACTGTCTCGAACTTGAAGGATTCCATCAATGGTTCGAAATGACTGTAAGCAACCGAGTCTGATGGTTCAACTAACTCATCTGAAAATTCAAAGGACTCAAACTCGGGCGGTGAGTCTTCAAAATCGTCCGAAAAAGTGAAACACTCGTAATCGTTATCAGCTGTGAGAACCGTGTTAGATTCAAAGAGGTACGCACTAGTGGCGTCCAAACTGCTATGATCGAAGAGAAATCTTTCAAGATCACAGTCCTCAAGCGTGATCTTTTGTGTGGTCTGAACGATGGAAAGGAGGGGGGGTGGGGGTGATTTAGGAAGTATAACAGTTAAAGGTTCAGAAAGATGAATTGGAAAATCCGACACATCAAACAAAAATGGTTCACCCTCAATGCTATCCTCAATACTCTCCTCAATACTATCCTCATGATTCTCCTCAAAAATTATCTCATCCATGCAATTATCATCAAAATCAAGACGCATATGAAGTTCGGGAGAAACATTTAATGACTCGGGATGATGAATTGGAGATAAAATTTCAGTCAAATCTATGGGTTCATCATCCAAAATATTCCCGGCGTCTATATCCTCAATCAAGTGAAAATCAATTTTTTTTGACACCTCATCAAAAGCATGGATATTTATCAATTCAGGTTCTAGATTGGAGGTATAGAGATCAAAAGGATTGGTGATGGTTTCACTCTAAAGGGACCCTTCACAATCTGGCAAATCAAGCACTACAAAGTCGCACAACTCATTTTTATTTTCAATTGGTGAATCATTTGGGACACTTGTTAGACATTCAAAACTGGAGTTGTGGGATTCAATTGGTGATGGGTAGGTTTGATTTGGAAGTGTGTAGAACTCACTCTCACCACTCAAATTCTCACTTTGTCCAACCGCCTCATCATACATTGGAATTTTTGGAGCTAGTTGGAAACTAGCTACCGGTTCACTAGATTGTCTAAGGGCGGCAATGGACGCATCCAAATTCCTCATCTGTCGATTTGTTGCTGCAATGTACGCTTCCAACGACTGTTCCAGACTAGACATGGGTTGCGAAGGGGTTTCAGTAAAAGATTCAAAGTTGTTTGGATACGTGAAACTCCCAAATGGTTGTGTAGAATCAATGTCTAGGGAAGGTGCGAAAGTTGGGTAGGACTGGTAGGAATTGAATGGTTGGACAGGAGTAGGATCAACATTTGGATAAAAAGGTGAATGGATTTGTTGATCACAAGAACTGCAAGTGTTAAAAGGAGTGAAAGATCGGTTACGAGATTGTTCAATGTGTTCAGCAATAGACATGGGTTTAGGAGTTACAACAGGACTCGAAGAAGTAGTATCAACGTAAGAAGGTGGTGAAGGTTGAAATGGTTGATACAAAGTAGATTGCAGAGTCGAACTCTTTCTCCTAGATGCTTCTATTCGATCTTTCAAAGAAATTTTGGGCATGGAGGGGTCGTCCGTAATTCGACCAAAACAATTCGCGTATGAGGCAATGTTTGGATGAGGGTACCAAAGTTCGGCAAGAGTTTTGGGACGTGGGGTACCCATGATGTAAGAAAGGAGAAGAAAAAGAATGTGGGGTGCACGGATTTCTTAGCGACAAGTTGCAAGTTTCTTTTGTAGAAATTATTCCTTTTTTCTTTTTGTGTTTTTTTATGGAGCTTTTTGCAAAAAGATTTTCAATAAAAGGCTTAGACACACATTCAATCAATCACAAATGCACAATCAGGCCTAGATCTAGGGTCACCTGGGTCAGCTAGACAGCCCCTGACTATTCCAAAGGGCAAGAAGTAGGACCTCAAACCGCCTCTTCACCGCCAATGTGGCCAGATAAGCACAAGTAGAGAAAGGAGGGATCCGCTCACGAATCACCGTGAGACGGGCCTTTTAAAATTACCTTTCACTACCTGTCTAGCCTAGGCACCACAAAGTCAGGTTAGGATCAACGGTCGATGCCTACAACTAGTCCTTTGTCCTATTGAGCGCGAAGTCCTTAGGGCTGAGTCTAATCTTTTTTAATTAATTTATGGTCAATGCAATATGCCTTATGTGATTTTTGGGGTCCTGGGAAGGGTAATGAAATCCCCACCCAATCTGGATTGGTGTAAAAGCCCCTTAAAGTCGATTTAAATATGCAAAGCAGTAAACCCAATCAAACACTTGCAATTTTTTTTTTAGCGCGGCGCAAAGAATCCTGCACAAGATCAATTATTGGAAGGGGGAGAAATTTTTAGCGCAAAGAATCCTGCAGGAAATTTTTACAGAAGATATATCAGGGGTTGCAGAGAAGGTTCAAGGGAGCTTACAGCGATTTTTTCTGATGACGACGTCACCTAATGACCGCGGATGCGCGGTCAAAGCGCTACTTCGGCGGCGGAAACGCGGCGGCGGCGGCGGTTCGGTTCCCAAAATTTTTTCTGCCCCTCTGGTTTGACTTTTCTCTACTGTTCAGATCTAGGGTTTTCTGTTTTGATCTCTGGATTTTTTTAGATCCGAACCCGTTCGTCGATCCTGCAAAATTCACACGAAAATACTCTTCACAAAATAACAAGATAATAAATTTTTATATTTTTATATTTTTCAGTTTTTATGATTTTTTTTAATTTTATATTAACCCGAAATTGCAAAAAGAAAATACTACGCCATCCCCCGCAACGGCGCCATTTGATTGATCTCAAAGAATAATTTATAACTGCAATCAAGAACGGCGTCGCTTGGTAGCTAGCCGGTGAGTACGGGTCGGTCCACAGGGATTTTGTGTATTCTCGATTTGTTCTAACGAGTTAATTCCGATTGTTGTCGGATTGATTAAATCTAAAAACTAAACTGATCTAAACTAGGATTAACATCTTGTTAGGGTTAGGTTTAGGTTAGGTTTGGAAAGTCAATATTCCTCACCGCTTTCTATGCCCTAATTAAGATCTCTTTAGGAGTTATGGTAACAATTAATAAAGTGGATTAGTACCATCGGGAAGAAACGGTGTTTCTTCCTCTAAGTTCTTGTCCTTTTTTTTTAATTCTTACCCTAACCTCCATGGAAAACACACGCAACCGGTCGTTTACACTACGGTATCACCGCTACCTCATGGGATAGGGTACCGTAGGGAGCGGTGTGTGCATGTATGCATGGAGTCCTATAAAAATGTGTGATGGGCAAGAAAGGGGTGAGAGATCTTCATCTCTCAAGCCTTCCCCAAATCTAACCCTAACAAGCGAGGAGACTACTCACTCATTAGGGAATTGAAAAACAATTTCTAAACTATCTAACTAGGGTAATTAATGAAATCTATACTAGGGCAAGAAAGAAATTACGTAGGGCATGGAAATAAAATTTAACTAGGGCAATGAAAAGAAAACTTACTCCTAATTTTTATTTGATGCTCTCTTCTTTCTTTACAGAAATTTACAGATCTGAATTTAGATAGATGAAATGAGGCATAAGAAGAGGCATACCTCCAAAAGAGCTTTAGGGTTTCTATTTATAGATCATAGAAACCCTAGGGTTACAATTGAGTCACATCTGCTTTTACAATTTTACCCCTAAGAAAAACCTAAAAAATGCACCGTCGCACCGACACCACCGACACGCGTCAATACGCGCGACGCACGGCCGCGGATCCGCTTCCAGAAGGCAGGTTTGGCCGTGGATCCGCGGCCGTAGTGTGGCTTCTTGAGTTAGAATTTCTAGGGTTTGGTCTGGTCGCTGGTGTCTTCTATTTTCTTCAGTTTGTTCTTCAGAATGTCTTCTAGTTCTCTTCCAGATTTCCACAGTGAATAATGTAGTTGACTTTTACCGTTGCTTCGTGTTGAAGTCTTGAATCTTGCTCTGCCTTTGTGCTTTATGAATTTGTCCATTGATCTTCGTTTAGTCTTCAAACTGTAGGCTTGATCAAGATTCTTCCATTTGTTGGTCGTAGTTTCACTTTTGTATCGTCTTTTCATCTTTTCACTGTTTTTGTTCCGAGAACCTGTAACCTGCAACTATGTAGCAGACATGGGTCAAAAGCACCTGTTTATTTGTAAAATGAATAAGAATTGGGAATATAATAATGCAATATTATGATATGAACAGCTGCCCTTGTGCTTTGTGCAATTGAACTGTTTGCTGATCTTCATTTGTTCCTTGAACTGTTAGGCGGCATCATATGGATTCATCTATTGTTGGTTGTAGTCTCACTTTTGTAACATCTTTTCATGAATTTCACTGAATTGTTCTGAGAACCTGTAACCTGCAACTACTTAGCAGACATAGATCAAAAGCACATATTTATTTGTAATATGATTAAGAATGGGGAATATTATAATGCAAAATTCTGATATGAACAAATACCCCCAAACTTATCTTTTGCTCGTCCCGAGCAAAGCCAATTTTATTCTCGAAAAATCCTAACCTCACTTTCGCAGGGAATCGCAATTGCACTGAGCTCGTGTAACAAGCCGTTAAATCTCTAGGTGTCCATAGTAGGAGGAGTGTTGTCTCCTGAGGGTTTTCAACGTATACTACCCACAAAATCTGATCAATTTGGCCTATTGACTTTCATTCTTCAATTCGGTGTACTAGCAAGAAATTCTATTATCTTCAACTCAGAAATCATCAACCCGTATTTTTCACACACACTTATCATTTAACTTAAGATCGGATATGTTCTGTAAATTTATTTAGCTTTTAGCATCTTTTGAATTTTCCTTCAAAGGTTCCATATCAATTTAGGAATTTTTATCATCTCTACTGAAGATATAAGTCCTATTCTTTCATTCCCATCTCCCATCCAAACCCCAATTATATACCCCTACGTGTGTGTAATTATCACCCCTACACTTGGAAATTCAATTCAAGCTATCATACTCTTGTCTATCGTCCAAAGTATTTTTTTTAGTTGGTGATAAAAATTGCTCACACATTCTTCATGCGACCGTTAATATTTCTTGAGGTACTAAACGACCGATTACAAAATGTGCTTGCGCATTTAGGCGTAATTCCTCATCTTGTAATACCTAAGGCTTAGCAGTTACTCCCAAACCAGTTGGTCTAAGGCACTAGGTGATAAAACACCCTCGCTATATATATTTTTTTATTTATGCTGCCTTAAGCAATTACAAAACCAGTGTTCATTTTTTCTTTATTTCACCACTTATACTTTTATTTTATTTTCCTTCATACTAAGGATTTTAGACAAGAGCATTTCAAGGTATCCTCTACTATCCTAAGTTTCAAGGTGCGTGTGAGTGCGTAAAGTAGGGTATATATTTTCAGAATTTAGACTTATGGTTCAGAATTATTTTTCAGACTTACACTTCAAATAGAAATTTCAATACTCTTCCCTTATTTTGACTTTGCCCAAGAACTGAACTCAAAATTTGCCTATTTCTAAATAGACTACAAGGACATATATTTTCTACAGTTAAATTTTAAGAAATATTATTTTTAGGATTTTTAATTTACTAAGTTTAGGATCTAGTTTTTCCCTACTATTCAACCATCTTGTTGAACTTAAGTCAAATATGGTCAAAATTGAAATTTTCAATTTTTATTATTATTTTTTTAAAATTTTGATTTTTATGGGTTTTAAAATAAGTATGCAAATGCAAAAATATACACATGAATGTGAAGGATGAAAGCTTACCGAGCATACCCCCAAACTTAAACTTGACAGTGTCCTCACTGTCAGGCTAAATCAAGAGGGTCAAAATTGTCGGCACTCCCCTGTTTATTTTTTTAAAATTTTATTATTAACAAAAAAAATATATATATAAACACAAAAGGTCCCCCTAAGCTTAAGTGAAACCGTGTTTCCATTGTTTAAGCGTTAAAGTTCAGAGTTAGGGGGGGGGGAGAAAAACACAGTATCAAGCTATACAAGGCCTTAAACGGGCCAAAGGTTAGCACCAACCATTCAAAATTTTTATCTTTATAATGGTGTGGTTGGTGAAAGAATGGAGTGTAGAGAAAAGAAATGAGAAACACACGAGACCATATGGAGATAGAAGCAGTATACAGTCTCGGTGGAGGAGAAGAATGGCGGAAGGGAAAAAGAAATGGTGGTGGTTCGACTTCTTCAGGTGGGGGTTGATTAATCACAAAATCCGTGTCGTTTAGGAATGCAAGTTCGTCAGCAAAAAGTTCTTCAAAACTCTCATCGATGTAATTGAACATTTTGCTGTCAGTAAGTTTTGTGCCAGAATTTATCATACTTGATTTGTCAAAAATTTTGGAGGTAGGAGACTCGAAAAACTCATTTACCTCATTTTCAAAAGTATCCATATCAAGTTGTCTTTCTGGAATGATCAAATTTGAATTATCGGATTGTGATTCATCAACACTCACTGAAATTATAGGAAGAATAGAAGAGGAACCTGAGAAAGTGGGAGAAAGAAGTTGAATACGAACTTGAGAGTGGAGATGGACTGTATAAATTAGCACAATTTGTAATGACCGATGTGTAAAAAGCTATTGTGCTAATCTATCAACCCACTGAGAAAACATGGGTACGTCGAACTTGGTAAAGCAGACATTGAAAATGAAAGGGATACGGTTTCTTGCGCGGTCGGAATGACAGAAAGGATGAAGGGGATTGATTTAGGAAGTGTAACATTTAAAGGTTCAGGAGGATGAATTGGAAAATCCGACTCATCAAACAAAACTGGTTCATCCTCAATACTATCCTCAATACTCTCCTCAAAATTTAGCTTATCCATGCAATTCTCATCAAATTCAAGACGCATATGAAGTTCGGGAGAAATATTTAATGTCTCGGGATGATGAATTGGAAAGAAAAACTCATCTAAATTTATGGGTTCATCATCCAAAATATTCCCAGCGTCAATATCCTCGATTAAGTGAAAATTAAATTTCTCAGACACCTCATCAAAAGCATGGATATTAATCAATTCAGGTCAAAAAGATCGGTGGTGATTTTACTCGAAAGGGACCCTTCACAATTAGGTAAATCAAACACTACAAAGTCGCACAACTCATTAGACGTTTTATCTTCAACTGGTGAATCATTTGGAACACTTGATAGATATTCAAACCCGGAGTTAAGGGATTCAATTGGGGATGGGTAGGTTTGATTTGGAAGTGTATACAGCTTACTCTCACCACTCAAATTCTCAATCTGTCCAACCGCCTCATCATACTGTAACGATCGAGATTTCTAATAAAATAACTCTTATTTTAAATTCCTAGAGCCGAGTGGTTATTTACGTATTTTGTGGGTAAAAGAATGTTTCTGAAGAAAAATGGTATTAGTAATATTCAAAGCATTGAGAAATAGGGTTAAAGGAATTTTCTAAAAATTATTTATATTTTCCTAGGCTAAAAAAATGTGCTAATAAAATTTTATAAATACCCTAAAATACTCTACACACTTTTATGATCAATTAAAACAATTAATTCAAAAAATATATATATATACGTTCAAAAATATATCAAGGATAAACTGGGTATTATATAATTATTATAACTAAGCTAAAACCGTAAATATGGGATATATTATTTATTTTGGCCCAAAATTATTTTTATACTTAAGATAACAATAAAACATATTTTCTGAAATTTTCCCATAATTTTTCCGTAATTTTAACCATTTTTAACAAATTTTTTAACCCAAATCAAATTTTAAATAACCAGCCGAGTTTTTATTTTAATTTTATTTTTTTTAAAAACCCATTTAACCTGGACCGTTGGATGCTCGATCCAACGGTCCAGAACCCACCGACGCGCCCACGTGGTGGGGACCACGCGAAACCGCGTGATCCCCAGCCACGCGGACTCGTGGCGTTTAATTGCGCAGGGGCGGCGGCGTGACGGTGCGGCGTGGGCCGTTGGATGCAGATCCAACGGCCACGAATCGTGGTGGCGGGCGCAATCATCAACTGATGATTCGCAATCATTGGGCCGGCGCGGATTTTCGTGGGTTTTAACGAAATTTTTGGATTTTTTTGTTGCCACTAAAACCCTATAAATAGGAACTTCAAACTAAAAATTCTCACACCTCAGAACTCCAAAAATTCTGAAAAAAATACCAGTGCCTTCGTATCGACAACGCCGACGCTACGGCTCCACCCAATTGCCAAGGAAAAATCAGGGCCCGGAGCTTTTGAGGAGTTTTGCACAAGCCTACATCTTCAATCGTCTACGTCTAACTCTAATCAAAGGTAGGATCCGCCTCTCCCCCCTCATTCTGTCGCCTTCTTCTTTTCTCAATAACCTTAGTTCCAATTTCTAATCATCAACCCTCTATTTAAAATGATATTATAATATTCGTGCATGCCTATTCCTTGTGCCCTTAACGATGATACGGTGTTTAATTTCCTCCGTACGCAAAAATATATTGCACTCTCATACTACCTGGAATCTGATATGCTTAATGTCATAACCCATGAATTGCCAATTCACCTCTGATATACCCACACTTACCCATACTATCAAAATGATCTCGAAATAGGTTACTTCCACAAAATACCCTCGTTTAATTAAAATGTTATATTTGTTTAAAACATCCATAAGAGATAAGATATGTCGAATAAATGTTTTAGATACGACATACATATATTTTAATTACACTTTTTCTTCAACTACTATAATTTTGTTAAATCCCTTCACCTTTTGAAAGGGGATAATACTAAACCTAAATAACGGCTTATGTTTTTTCCAAAACGAACGTATTTTCTAAAACGTTACCCCGAACCTAAAACACTATAATTTCATAAAATTATTAATTTCATTTAAATATCTCGACCTTTATTGAAGAGCCATTTTTCAACAAGGACCATAATCCGTATAACGATATCTTTTCAAAAGGAATATTTAGTACCTTATTAAAAGGAAATTTTCAAATAAACACCAATCCAGATTAGGACAAAGGAAAGGTTGTAGGCATCGGTCATTTATCTAAACCAGACTTTGTGGTGCCTAGGCTAGACAAGTGGGAAATGTAATTTTAAAAGGCCCGTCTCACGGTGATTCGTGAGCGGATCACTCCTTTCCTTACTTGTGCTTACCTGGCCACAATTGGCGGTGAAGAGCCGATTTGAGGATCTCACAACTTGCCCTTTGGAACAGTTAGGAGCAGTTTAGTTTTTCAAATAAAAACCTCTTGCAACTTGTCCTTATAAAAATCTCTTGCAAAAGATTTTCAAATAAACACCACAACCTTTTATCGAAAGGATATTTTTCCGTAAAACATTATGTTTTTCCAAAATGATAAATATCCCAAATCTCATGGTTTTTCTTAGAAGTGATAAAAGATAATTAAACACTGTTATTCTTTTTACTAAGCATTCCCAGAGAAGACACGAAGTACTTTACGAACTTTAGAAATAAAACGAGTGGTTGTGGAAGGCCATATTAAACGAGATCAATACTTTTAAATTTTTTTTCCAGTTTATGACATACCTGACATCTGATACGGTTAGGGTTAGAATGCGCGGACCTAGCTATGGAATACAAATATGAAGATCCCGATATTCCGTGTGACCAGTCCAAAATATGGACGACTATACAAATATGAAGATCCAGATATTCCGGGTGATCGGTCCAAAATATGGACGACTATACAAATATGAAGATCCCGATATTCCGGGTGACCAGTCCAAAATGTGGACGACTATACAATGTGGAAATTCCATGCCTAGAGGTATACGTACTAACTCTAATTCGTTCGAACCTTTATACTGAATCACGGGGATGTGTAGTTTGATTAGGCAAGGAAATTCGAAACTCGGATTCCCCTACTACTCGATCATGATCCCGGGAAGTGAAACGGTACATTTCACTTCCCCAGTTGTTGTTCCGTGGCCACAACGGAATAATCGCGAGTATCCGGACCCTTGTTTAACAAACTAATACAAACTTTTACCTTCACTTCCTACTACTTATCTACATATAACTTACAACATACTCATGCTCATATATACCTCTCTTCAAAACGCCTTAAGTTTGTGCATTTCAAACATTTACACCCCTTACTTTATGTCTGCATGCATACATCATACTTTTATTTACACCTGTTTCATTTTTATACTCCTATTTCCTTATGAGGCAATCCTACCTGAGTATAACTCGCTGACGGACTTTCTTTTTTCCCTTTTAGAATGTCCGTTAGATGGAAATGAGTTTTATGATGAAGATCTAGGCGAGGAACCGACTAACGAAGATTATGCAGAGTTGGCATCGGAGGATTAATTAGTTTTCTTTGTCCCCCACTTGTTTAGGGCTTTGTTTCTTTGATGTAATTTAACCAATTAGTTTGCTTTGCTCTTTCTCTTGGAATGTAATAAAGTTGGTTAATGGAAATAAATGCCTTTCGCTTTTATTGTTTTATTTTGGTACACATCCTGCATACTATGATTATTCTTACGTTTAACGTAACTATATTGAATAGACCACCTTCAATACAGTTAGGTTGCGGACCATGGCACGCCACTCTTACACCTTCTTTTGGGAAGTGGAGCGTGACAGGTTTTTGTGGTGGCCCATGGAGGTCCAGTCTTGTGTACTAAAATGAAACGGTTAACTGACTTATTATATTTGTGAATCCCATCCGCTTGTATAAATTTCATAAAGTTTTCCCATTCCTCGTCCTTTCCTTGACATCTCTATATCCTGACCATGACCATCCTTCTCAGATTATGGCACATCTTCCGGATGAGGACAACACGTCAGACATCACCTTTGAAGCTACGCTTGGGTGTTCGGACGACGAAGTAATAGGTCCCCAAATAAATATCCCCAAGGACGATATGGAAGATGGAGGAGAAGAACACCCAGTAGAAGAGGAAAATCACGTCGAGGAAGAGGAAGAACCTGAAGAGGACGTCCCTGCTGAAGAGGAAGAACCTGAAGAGGACGTCCCTGCTGAAGAGGAAGATCCCGTTGAGGAAGAGGAAGATCCCGTTGAGGTAGAAGAATCTGAGGAGGAGGAGGAGGAGCCCGAAGAGGAGGCCCCCGCTGAGGAGGAAATTCCAGTGGAAGAAGAAGAACCAAGAGAATACAGGCCACACATGTGGCTCATTGGGAAAACCCTCTATATTCGGGGGCATGCTTATCGATATGTTCGTTGTACCCCTCCGCAACTCTACCGTCGGGATGTACCAGGCTCTCCCTTCTTTTACAGTTTTGCAAGAAAGATCAACAAACGCCGAGCCAATAACACGCAGTTTCCGCCTCATAATTGATGGACGAATGGCACCTGTTTAGCTCTTAGCTTTTAGTGAGCCGAATAAAATGTGTATAGAAGTAGGACCCTATTTAATAATTCCTTGTATTCCCGTTAGCATTGTTAATAAAATCTTGTTTTCGACAATTGCGCTCTGGTGTCTCTCGTTTTTATTATTCCTTACTAGTTTCCCTCTGGCATAAATTGTTACTCCTCCTGCAAGTTACTATCCTATGTCTTTTGCCTCCGGTTATAGCCTAACCTCTTCTGATTCAGATATCCATGGATGGACGACACCATCACCGCAACCGAAGGGGAAACAGAGACAATGAAGCCACTGCTCAACACGCATCAATGCTACAAATGATGCAAGGACTACTGGAGATACAGCAGCAGCAGATAGCTGCCCTACATCAAGAGCTGCGCGAGAGTAGGCAGCAACAAGAAGAAATTTTAAAACAGGGACTGGCCCCAGTTCCTCAAGGATCGGCGGGAGTGAAACAGTTCAGATCACTCCACTCTAAGACTTTTTCAGGGAAGGAAACTCCCTTAGAAGCTGAGAAATGGCTCAAGGGAACAATCAACGACCTCGGTGCCACCCAAATTCCGAAGGACGCGTGGGTGAACATTGCCAAACTACAACTCACTGATAATACCCGAATATGGTGGGAGGCCGAGGAAAGCAGGTTGAAAGAGCCCGTCGACTGGGAAACATTCAAACGACGGTTCGACACTCAATACTTTCCTGTCGTAGCACACCTAAAAATGGAACGGGAGTTTATACAGTTCCAACAGGGGAGTATGTGGGATAAATCGGTGGACGAGTATGCTTCGGAGTTCGTAAGATTAAGTCAGTTTGCGCATCACCTGGTGGCAACCCTGGAACTTTATGCTAAAAGATTCCGACAGGGGTTAGATATGAAGAAGCAGTCCTCCATGTCTTCTGTCACCTTATCAACTTATGATGAAATCTTAGAGGCGGCACTGAACTTCGAAGACCTTCAACGACGCATAAGGAAGGATGATCGATTGACTAGTATTAAGCGACCAGCCAATCAAGTTCTTGGGGGATCATCTTCCAGATTTCACGGGAGGCAACAACCTAAGAGACCAGCAGGACCAGCTACTTTCAGGAAACCAGCAGTCACATGAAACCATTGCGGTAAAGCCGGACACCTCATGAGGGACTGCCACATTTTGAACAAGCTCTGTATAGTCTGTCGGTCTCCGGATCATGCCATAGGGGATTGTCCACAGAGAAGACGACCACTACTCCCGGACAACAGACCGGCAAATCTTGGAGCGCCTCAACAGGGAGCCCGGCCACCACCTGCTAATAAACCAATCGGGCACGGAACAGCAGCTAGAGGACCACCCCTGCCACAGCAGAAGCGAGTTTTCCAGCAAGCTCAGCGAAACGGACCGAAGCGTCAGGCCTTCACTATGACCGCAGAAGAGGCTGAAGCAACTGGGGAAGTGATTACAGGTATCGCTGTTTTGACTGTCATGTTTCCAAGTTCACTCCCATCTTGCATACACATCTTGTTAGGCTCATCACTAATTTTCCTTCCACCTATAACATAGGTATCCTCCTAGTAGCCTCTATACCTGCACTCACACTTTTTGACTCTGGTGCGTCGCATTGCTTCATGGCACAAAAGTTTGTGACCGTCAGCTCCATCCCCGTAACACCTCTCATCACCGAGTGGAACGTCAACACGGGAAACGGTGTGATCAAGTCCACTTCAGGATACGATCTGTACCCCGTGGTAGTCTGCGGGCGAGGTTTCTATGCCAACTTTATGGTGATAGATATGCCCAATTTCGACGTGGTCTTGGGTATGGACTGGTTGAGTACTTTTTACGCTACTATCGACTGTCGTCAAAGGAGGGTAGTGTTTGAAATCCCTGCCCACCCACTGTTCATATTCGAGAGTGGAAGTAAGTCCTTGGACCCAGCAACCTACCGAGATGTACTGAGAAAGGAAGAGACATTGTACACCGTACAAAGGGAGGAGAGGATGCCGATGGTCGTATGAGAATTTGAAGACGTATTTGCAGAAGTGTCGGGTTTACCGCCGGATCGGGTGATCGAGTTCACCATAGACTTGGTACCGAGAACTCAACCCATATTGAAGACACCGTACCGAATGGGGCCAGCAGAATTGAAGGAGCTTCGGGCGCAAGTTGATGACCATCTCAATAAGGGATTCATTCGACCCAGCTCGTCACCTTGGGGTGCCCCAGTTCTTTTGGTACCTTAGAAGGATGGAACTAAGCGGATGTGCATCGACTATCGGGAATTAAATAAAGTAACAATCAAGAACAATTATCCCTTGCCGCGGATAGATGACCTGTTCGATCAGCTGGAGGGGGCTTGAGTGTTCTCCAAGTTGGATTTACGAACAGGCTATCATCAACTCAAGGTGAAAGCGTCTGACATACCCAAGACGGCTTTCAGTACTAGGTATGGACATTATGAATTCCTAGTGATGCCCTTTGGAGTAACCAATACCCCCGCAGTCTTTATGAACTTGATGAATCAAGTGTTTTACGAGCAATTAGACAAGTTTGTGGTTATCTTCATCGACGATATTCTAGTGTATTCTAAGAATCAAGAAGAACACACGAAACACTTACGTACGGTGCTCGAAACCTTGCGACAACACCAACTTTATGCAAAGCTCAGCAAATGCGAGTTTTGGTTAGAACGGGTAGCATTCCTGGGACATGTGGTGTCAGGCGAAGGGATTTCAGTGGATCCAGCCAAGATTGTTGCAGTTTAGACATGGCCGATACCAAGAACTGTTACTGAGATCAGGAGCTTTTTGGGACTTGCTGGATATTACCGTCGTTTCATCAAGAACTTCTCCAAGGTTGCGGAACCACTGACTACTTTGACTCGGAAAGATGTACCGTATGTATGGTCCGAGGGTTGCGAGGAAGCATTCGCAGAGTTGAAAACTCGTTTAACCTCTGCACCCATTCTTACGATTCCCGACAGGACTGGAGGATTCGACATACATTGCGACACCTCGAGAAAAGGCTTGGGATGCGTTTTGCACCAACATGGTAGGGTAGTGGCCTATGCGTCAAGACAATTAAAGGTGCATGAGCGAAACTACCCAATGCACGATTTAGAACTTGCCGCAGTTATTTTCGCACTCAATATTTGGAGGCACTATTTATTGGGTGAGAGGGTAGATATTTACACCGATCACAAGAGCTTGAAGTATATCTTCACCCAGAAGGAACTCAATATGAGGCAGAGGAGATGGCTGGAATTAATGGCAGATTTCGACGTAAATTTACAATATCATCCGGGAAAGGTGAATGTAGTCCCGGACGCTTTGAGTCGCCAACCAATGATTTAGAGTCTGACTACTCATTGGAGGAATCGTCAAGATCTTAATGAACTAGAGACCGAGTTGATAATGCCCGGAATGCTTACATCCTTCATGAATTTGCAAATTCACTCAACAATAGTCGAACGGATCAAGACAGCTTAAATGGAGGACCCGAGGTTGCGAAGGATCAGAGAACAAGTGGACGCGAATCTGCGGATGGACTTCATCATCTACGAAGATGGTTCTTTGAGATATGGATGCAGAGTCTTTGTACCTAAGCGGGAGATGAGAGAGGAATTATTAAAAGAGGCACATAGTTCTCCATACTCTGTTCATCCAGGAGGAACAAAGATGTACAAGGACCTCAGGCAAAACTATTGGTGGTATGGAATGAAGCGGGAGATAGCCAAGAGTGTATCCAGATGTCTTGTTTGCCAACAAGTAAAAGCCGAACACCACAGGACGACAGGTCTATTACAGCCGTTACTAATATCCGAATGGAAATGGCAAAACATTACTATGGATTTTGTAACCGCACTCCCTCGCAGCTCTAAGGGAAACGATGCTGTATGGGTGATTGTGGTCCGACTCACCAAGTCGGCGCATTTCATTCCTTTTCGAGTGGGTCAATCAACCGAAAGCCTTGCAAAAAGGTATATGGAGGAGATTGTCAGATTGCACGGCATACTGATTTGCATCGTGTCCAACCGAGATACACGTTTCAGATCTCAGTTTTAGCAAAGCCTATAAGAGAGTTTGGGCACGAATCTGAGTTTCAGTACCGCCTACCATCCTCAGACCGATGGCCAATCAGAGAGGGTTATTCAAATTCTCGAAGACATTCTCCGGGCCTGTATGTTGGATTTTAAAGGATCTTGGGAAGATCACCTGCACTTGGTAGAGTTTGCTTACAACAATAGCTACCAATCTAGTATCGGCATGGCGCCTTTCGCCGCTTTGTATGGACGAAAGTGTAGGTCACCGTTAAGTTGGGACGATGTTGGGGATCGAGAACTTCTAGGCCTCGAGATGATTGTCGAGACAGTGGAGGTGATAAGAACCATCAGAGAACAATTACGCATAGCACAGGATCGGCAGAAGCATTGGGCAGATACAAAGAGAAGGCCACTAGAGTTCCGACCAGGAGAACATGTGTTTCTGAAGATTTCTCCTAACCGGGGAGTGATACGTTTTGGGAAACGCGGAAAACTCAGCCCACGGTTCATAGGTCCCTTCGATATTCTTGAACGAGTTGGAGAGGCTGCATATCGTTTAGCCTTGCCCCCTTCTCTGGAAGGCGCACACAACGTTTTTCATATCTCTCAATTGAGGAAATATGTCAGCGACCCCGGTCACGTTTTGGATCATTCTGAAATCACCGTGGGGACTGACCTAACCTATGAACAGCAGCCGGTGGAGATCCTAGATTGGAAGGAAAAGATTTTGAGAGGCAAGACGATCAGATTGGTTAGGGTCTTGTGGAGGAAGGACTCTCCCGGAGAGTCCACGTGGGAAAGAGAAGACGGGATGAAAGAACGATATCCTCACCTATTTGAAGCTTCCTTTATGTAATTTTTCTCTCTCCTTTTGACCTACCTTCTGAATTTCGGGGACGAAATTATTCTAAGGAGGGTAGATTGTAACGATCGAGATTTCTAATAAAATAACTCTTATTTTAAATTCCTAGAGTCGAGTGGTTATTTACGTATTTTGTGGGTAAAAGAATGTTTTTGAAGAAAAATGGTATTAGTAATATTCAAAGCATCGAGAAATAGGGTTAAAGGAATTTTCTAAAAATTATTTATATTTTCCTAGGCTAAAAAAATGTGCTAATAAAATTTTATAAATACCTTAAAATACTCTACACACTTTTATGATCAATTAAAACAATTAATTCAATATATATATACACACGTTCAAAAATATATCAAGGATAAACTAGGTATTATATAATTATTATAACTAAGCTAAAGCTGTAAATATGGGATATATTATTTAATTTGGCCCAAAATTATTTTTATACTTAAGATAACAATAAAACCTATTTTCTGAAATTTTCCCATAATTTTTTCGTAATTTTAACTATTTTTAACAAATTTTTTAACCCAAATCAAATTTTAAATAACCAGCCGAGTTTTTATTTTAATTAATTTTTTTTTAAAAACCCATTTAACCTGGATCGTTGGATGCTCGATCCAACGGCCTAAAACCCACCGACGCGCCCACGTGGTGGGGACCACGCGAAACCGCGTGATCCTGAGCCATACGGACTCGTAGCGTTTGATTGCGCAGGGGCGGCGGCGTGACGGTGCGGCGTGGGCCGTTGGATGCAGATCCAACGGCCACGAATCGTGGCGGCGGGCGCAATCATCAACTGATGATTCGCAATCATTGGGCCGACGCAGATTTTCATGGGTTTTAACGAAATTTTTGGATTTTTTGTTGCCACTAAAACCCTATAAATAAGCACTTCAAACTAAAAATTCTCACACCTCAGAACTCCAAAAATTCTGAAAAAAATACCGGTGCCTTCGTATCGACGACGCCGACACTATGGCTCCACCCAATCACCGAGGAAAAATCGGGGCGCGGAGCTTTTGAGGAGTTTTGCACAAGCCTACGTCTTCAATCGTCTACGTCTAACTCTAATCAAAGGTAGGATCCGCCTCTCTCCCCTCATTCTGTCGCCTTCTTCTTTTCTCAATAACCTCAGTTCCAACTTCTAATCACCAACCCCCTATTTAAAATGATGTTATAATATTCGTGCATGCCTATTCCTTGTACCCTTAACGATGATAATGTTAACCCATGTTTTAAAACGGTGTTTAATTTCCTCCGTACGCAAAAATATATTGCACTCTCATACTATCTGGAATCTGATATGTTTAATGTCATAACCCATGAATCGCCAATTCACCTCTGATATACCCACACTTACCCATACTATCAAAATGATCTCGAAATAGGTTACTTCCACAAAATACCCTCGTTTAATTAAAATGTTATATTTGTTTAAAACATCCATAAGAGATAAGATATGTGGAATAAATGTTTTAGATATGACATACATATATTTTACTTACACTTTTTCTTCAACTACTATAATTTTGTTAAATCCCTTTGCTTATTGAAAGGGGATAATACTAAACCTAAATAACGGCTTATGTTTTTTCCAAAACGAAAGTATTTTCTAAAACGTTACCCCGAACCTAAAACACTATAATTTCATAAAGTTATTAATTTCATTTAAATATCTCGACCTTTATTGAAGGGCCATTTTTCAACAAGAACCATAACCCGTATAACGATATCTTTTCAAAAGGAATATTTAGTACTTTATTAAAAGGAAATTTTCAAATAAACACCAATCCAGATTAGGACAAAGGAAAGGTTGTAGGCATCGGTCGTTTATCTAAATCAGACTTTGTGGTGCCTAGCTTAGACAAGTGAGAAATGTAATTTTAAAAGGCCCGTCTCACGGTGATTCGTGAGCGGATCCCTCCTTTCTTTACTTGTGCTTACCTGGCCACAATTGGCGGTGAAGAGACGATTTGAGGATCTCACAACTTGCCCTTTGGAACAGTTAAGAGCAGTCGAGTTTTTTAAATAAAACCTCTTGCAACTTGTCCTTATAAAAATCTCCTGCAAAAGATTTTCAAATAAACACCACAACCTTTTATCGAAAGGATATTTTTCTGTAAAACATTATGTTTTTCCAAAATGATAAATATCCCAAATCTCATGGTTTTTCTTAGAAGTGATAAAAGATAATTAAACACTGTTATTCTTTTTACTAAGCATTCCCAGAGAAGACACGAAGTACTTTACGAACTTTAGAAATAAAACGAGTGGTTGTGGAAGGCCATATTAAACGTGATCAATACCTTTAAAAAAAAATTTCCAGTTTATGACATGCCTGACATATGATACGGTTAGGGTTAGAATGCGCGGACCTAGTTATGGAATACAAATATGAAGATCCCGATATTCCGGGTGACCAGTCCAAAATATGGACGACTATACAAATATGAAGATCCCGATATTCCGGGTGACCAGTCCAAAATGTGGACGACTATACAATGTGGAAATTCCATGCCTAGAGGTATACGCACTAACTCTAATTTGTCCGAACCTTTATACTGAATCACGGGGATGGGTAGTTTGATTAAGCAAGGAAATTCGGAACTCGGATTCCTCTACTACTCGATCATGATCCCGGGAAGTGAAACGGTACATTTCACTTCCCCAGTAGTTGTTCCGTGGCCACAACGGAATAATCGCGAGTATTCGGAACCTTGCTTAACAAACTAATACGAACTTTTACCTTCACTTCCTACAACTTATCTACATATAACTTACAACATACTCATGCTCATATATACCTCTCTTCAAAACGCCTTAAGTTTGTGCATTTCAAACATTTACACCCCTTACTTTATGTCTGCATGCATACATCATACTCTTATTTACACCTGCTTCATTTTTATACTCCTATTTGCTTATGAGGCAATCCTACCCGAGTATGACTCGCTGACGGACTTTCTCTTTTCCCTTTTGGAATGTCCGTTAGATGGGAATGAGTTTTATGATGAAGATCTAGGCGAGGAACCGACTAACGAAGATTATGCAGAGTTGGCATCGGAGGATTAATTAGTTTTCTTTGTCGCCCACTTGTTTAAGGCTCTGTTTCTTTGATGTAATTAAACCAATTAGTTTGCTTTGCTCTTTCTCTTGGAATGTAATAAAGTTGGTTAATGGAAATAAATGCCTTTCGCTTTTATTGTTTTATTTTGGTACACACCCTGCATACTATGATTATTCTTACGCTTAACGTAACTATATTGAATAGACCATCTTCAATACAGTTAGGTTGCGGACCGTGCCACGCCACTCTTCACCTTCTTTTGGGAAGTGGGGCGTGACACATACATTGGAAAATTTGGAGCTAGTTGGAAACTAGCTACCGGGTCACTAGGTTGTATAAGGGCGGCTATGGACGCATTCAGATCCATCATATGCTGTCTTGACGTTACCATAAAATCTTCCAACGACTGTTCCAGACTAGATATGGGTTGTGAAGTGGTTTCAGTAAAAGATTCAAAGTTGTTTGGATTCTGGAAACTCCCAAATGGCTGCGTAGAAGCAATGTCTAGGGAAGGTGCAACAGTTGGGTAAGATGGATAGGAATTGAATGGTTGGACAGTATTAGGATCAACATTTGGATAAAAAGGTGAATGTAATTGTTGATCACAAGAACTGGAAGTGTTGAAAGGATTGAAAGATCGGCTACGAGATTGTTCAATATGTTCAGCAATACACATGGGTTTCGGAGTTACCACCGGACTCTCAAAAAGGGTATCAACTTAAGAAGGTGGTGAAGCTTGAAACGGTTGATACAAAGTAGATTGCAGAGCCCAACTGTTTCTCCTAGACGCGTCTATTCGATCTTTCAAAGAAATTTTGGGCATGGAGGGGTCGTCTGAAATTCGACCAAAACAATGCGCGTAGGAAGTAATGTCTGGTTGAGAGTACCAAAGTTCGGCAAGAGTTTTGCGAGGTGGGGTACCCATTATATGAGAAAGGAGAAGAAAAAGAATGCGATGATTTTTTTATATTTTTTATATTTTTATTTTTAAAATTTTTTTTATTTAAAAAAAAATGTTTGTTTTTGGAGTTTTGAAATTTTTGAAAGTGTTTTTTTAGAAAGAGTTTTGCAAAAATTTGTACGGAACTACGGCACAATTTCAAACAATCACAATTTATACATGCACAATTAAGCCTAGAGTTAGGGTCTCTTAAGTCAACTAGACTGCTCCTAACTGTTCCAAAGGGCAAGTTGTGAGATATCCCTCAAATCGCCTCTTAACCGCCAATTCTGTCTAGGTAAGCACAAATGAAGAAAGGAGGGTTCCGCTCACGAATCACCGTGAGATGTGCCTTTTAAAGTTGCCTTTCTCACTTGTCTAGCCTAGGCACCACAAAGTCAGATTTAGATAAACGATTGAATGCCCACAACCTTCCTCTGTTGTATTGAGCACGACAGTCCTTAGTTGGCTGAGTCTAAATATTTTTTAATTAACTCAAGCGTGATGCATATGCTTTTTAGTGATTTTTGGGGTCTTAGGAAGGGTAATGAAATCCCCACCCAATCTTGATTGGTGTTATAACCCCTTAGAGTCCGTATTAATTATGCAAAGTAGTTAACACACCAAAAATCTAAAACACTTGCAAATTTTTTTTTATTTGGCAGCGCAAAGAATCTTGCACAAAAACAATTTATTGGAGAGGGAGAATAATTTTGCGCAAAGAACCCTGCAGGAAAATTTTTCAGTGGAGTTCAGAGGGTAGAAGAGAGGACAAAAATATTTACAGAGAATTTTGGGATCCTGACGTCACTGGTTGATCGCGGTTCCGCGGTCAACTGCATATATCCGTCGCGGTTCCGCGGTGGTTCTGTTAGTTTGGATCTTCAAAATTTTTCTGTTTGTTATTACGATTCTCCTCTGTCTGTTCAGATCTTCTGTTTATTGATTTGTTCACTGGGTTTTTTCCAGATCTGAATCTGTCCCTCTTCTTTTCCTGCGCAATTCACACAATACCTCTCAAAAAGAACAAGATGAATTTTTTTTTAATTAAATTTTTTTCAATTTTTATGATTTTTTTAAAAAAAATTTTAACCCGAAATTACACAAAGAAAGAGACTACCATCTCCCCGGCAACGGTGCCATTTGATTGAGAGAGAGATTTTGTGCGAGCGTGCGTTTTAAAATCAAAGTTAAGAATATACCGCAATCAAGACGGTGTCGCTTGGTAGCTAGCCGGTTGAGTACGGGTCGGTCCACAGGGAGAAGCATTCCTTTTCTTTATGTGCTTACGAGTTAAGTCTAAAAAAATTGGTGGTTTTATTTTACGATCTAAGAATGAGATTAAATTGATTAAAAGTCTTGCTAGGGTTAGGATTAGGTTAGTTTGGAAAAATGGATTGTACCTACTGCTTTCAATGCCCTAATGAAGAATATAGGTGTTAGGGTAATAGTCAACAAAGGGGATTAGCACGACTAGGAAGAAACTTAGTTTCTTCCTTTTGGTCCTTACCCGTCCATTCTTAACTCTTAGCCCTAATCTCTATTTAAATCAACCACAACCGGTCTAACTAGGGAATCACCGCTATCTTGTAGGATATGATGCCGTAGTGAGCGGTGTGTGGTTAATTTAAATAGAGTCTTATTATAAAAATTATATGGGCAAAGAAAGGAGAGAGAGAGATTTACTTCTCTCAAATCTTCCCAATCCTAACCCTAACAAGTGAGGAATTACTCACTCATTAGGGAAGTTATGATAAGATTCATTTTTATAATTTTAAAAGACTATCTAAGTTGCAGATAATAAAAGACAGATAAAAATTCAGGAATTAAATTCAGATAAAAGAATGCAAGATAAAAAAAATACCTTTATTGATGACCTCTCAACGATTCATTACAAAATAAGAATTAAATCTAGAAATTGAAAAGAGATTAAGAACTAAAGAGAGGCATCTCAAAAGAGGTACCCAAAAGAGGCACCCTTTATTTGGCTTTGAGCCCTCCTATTTATAGATAGGAAAAACCCTAGGTTTATATTCTGATCCATACATAAAATTACAAAACAATCCCAAAGACCGAGTCAAAGCACCGCCACCCCACCGACACGTGCATTGCACGGCCGCGGAACCGTGGCAGAATAGCCTGTTTGACCACGGATCTGCGGCCATTTGGTGGGCTCATGGGCCCAATTCTTTAGGGTTTTTTCAAGTTACTTTTATCTTCTGTTTTCTTCACTTGGTCTCTCAGAATCTCTTCAATTCTCTTCCAGATTTCCAACAGTGCAGAATTTTTGGACTATTACTGTAAGCTTCACGTTGAAGTCTTGAATCTTGTGCTGCCCTTGTGCTTTGTGCAATTGAACTGTTTGCCGATCTTCATTTGTTCCTTGAACTGTTAGGCGGCATCATATGGATTCATCTATTGTTGTTTGTAGTCTCACTTTTGTAACATGTTTTCATGAATTTCACTGAATTGTTCTGAGAACCTGTAACCTGCAACTATTTAGCAGATATGGATCAAAAGCACCTATTTATTTGTAATATGATTAAGAATGGAGAATATAATAATGCAAAATTTTAATATGAACAAATACCCCCAAACTTATCTTTTGCTCGTCCCGAGCAAAGCCAATTTTATTCTCGAAAAATCCTAACCTCACTTTCGCAGGGAATCGCGATTGCACCGAGCTTGTGCAACAAGCTGTTAAATCTCTAGGTGTCCCTAGTAGGAGGAGTGTTGTCTCCTGAGGGTTTTCAGCGGATACTACCCACAAAATCCGATCAATTTGGCCTATTGATTTTCATTCTTCAATTCGGTGTTCTAGCAAGAAATTCTATTATCTTAAACTCAGAAATCATCAACCCGTATTTTTCCAACTCACTTATCATTTAACTTAAGATCGTATATGTTCTGTAAATTTATTTAGCTTTTAGCATCTTTTGAATTTTCCTTCAAAGGTTCCATCTCAACTTAGGAATTTTTATCATCTCTACTGAAGATATAAGTCCTATTCTTTCATTCCCATCTCTCATCCAAACCCCAATTATATACCCCTACGTATGTGTAATTATCACCCCTACACTTGGAAATTCAATTCAAGCTATCATACTCTTGTCCATCGTCCAAAGTATTTTTTTTAGTTGGTGATAAAAATTGCTCACACATTCTTCATGCGACCGGTAATACTTCTTGAGGTACTAAACGACCGATTACAAAATGTGCTTGCGCATTTATGCATAATTCCTCATCTTGTAATACCTAAGGCTTAGCAGTGACTCCCAAACCAGTTGGTCTAAGGCACTGGGTGATAAAGCACCCTCGCTATTTATTTTTTTATTTATGCTGTCTTAAGCAATTACAAAACCAGTGTTCATTTTTTCTTTATTCACCACTTATACTTTTATTTTATTTTCCTTCATACTAAGGATTTTAGACAAGAGTATTTCAAGGTATCCTCTACTATCCCAAGTTTCAAGGTGCGTGTGAGTGCGTAAAGTAGGGTATATATTTTCAGAATTTAGACTTAAGGTTCAGAATTATTTTTCAGACTTACACTTCAAATAGAAATTTCAATACTCTTCCCTTATTTTGACTTAGCCCAAGAACTGAACTCAAAATTTGCCTATTTCTAAATAAACTATAAGGACATATATTTTTTACAGTTAAACTTTAAGAAATTTTATTTTTAGGGTTTTTAATTTACTAAGTTTAGGATCTAGTTTTTCCCTAGTATTCAACCATCATGTTGAACCTAAGTCAAATATGGTAAAAATTTAAATTTTCAATTTTATTATTTTTTTTAATTTTTGATTTTTATGGGTTTTAAAATAAGTATGCAAATGCAAAAATATACACATGAATGCGAAGGATGAAAGCTTACCGTGCACACCCCCAAACTTAAACTTGATAGTGTCCTCACTGTCAGGCTATATCAAGAGGGTCAAAATTGTCGGCACTCGTTTATTTTTTTTAAAATTTTATTATTAACAAAAAAAAAACAAAATATATAAACACAAAAGGTCCCCCCTAAGCTTAAGTGAAACGGTATTTCCATTGTTTAAGCGTTAAAGTTCAGAGTTAGGGGGGGGGAGAAAAACACAGTATCAAGTTATACAAGGCCTTACACAGGCCAAAGGTTAGCACCAACCATTCAAAATTTTTATCTTTATAATAGTGTGGTTGATGAAAGAATGGAGTGTAGAGAAAAGAAATGAGAAACACACGAGACCATGTGGAGATAGAAGCAATATACAGTCTCGGTGGAGGAGAAGAATGGCGGAAGGGAAAAAGAAATGGTGGTGGTTCGACTTCTTCAGGTGGGGGTTGATTAATCACAAAATCCGTGTCGTTTAGGAATGCAAGTTCGTCAGCAAAAAGTTCTTCAAAACACTTATCGATGTAATTGAACATTTTGCTGTCAGTAAGTTTTGTGCCAGAATTTATCATACTTGATTTGTCAAAAATTATGGAGGTGGGAGACTAGAAAAACTCATTTACCTTATTTTCAAAAGTATCCAAATCAAGTTGGCTTTCTGGAATGATCAAACTTGAATTATCGGATTGTGATTCATCAACACTCACTGAAATTATAGGAAGAATAGAAGAGGAACCTGAGAAAGTGGGAGAAAGAAGTTGAATACGAACTTGAGGGTGGATATGGAGTGTATAAATTAGCACAATTTGTAATGACCGATGTGTAAAAAGCGATTGTGCTAATCTATCAACCCACTGAGAAATGAGGTCAAATCCCTCAAGATTCGTGAGAAAACATAGGTACGTCGAACTTGGTAAAGCAGACATTGAAAATGAAAGGGATACGGTTTCTTGCGCGGTCGGAACGACAGAAAGGATGAAGGAGATTGATTTAGGAAGTGTAACAGTTAAAGGTTCAGGAGGATGAATTGGAAAATCCGACTCATCAAACAAAACTGGTTCATCCTCAATACTATCCTCAAAATTTAGATTATCTATGCAATTCTCATCAAATTCAAGACGCATATGAAGTTCGGGAGAAACATTTAATGTCTCGGGATGATGAATTGGAAAGAAAAACTCATCCAAATTTGTGGGTTCATCATCCAAAATATTCCCAGCGTCAATATCCTCGATCAAGTGAAAATTAAATTTCTCAGACACCTCATCAACAGCATGGATATTAATCAATTCAGGTTCTAGAGTGGAGGTGTAGAGGTCAAAAGGATTGGTGGTGATTTTACTCAAAAGGGACCCTTCACAATCAGGTAAATCAAACACTACAAAGTCGCACAACTCATTAGACGTTTTATCTTCAACTGGTGAATCATTTGGAACACTTGATAGACATTCAAAACCGGAGTTATGGGATTCAATTGGGGATGGGTAGGTTTGATTTGGAAGTGTGTACAGCTTACTCCCACCACTCAAATTCTCAATCTGTCTAACCGCCTCATCATATATTGGAAAATTTGAAGCTAGTTGGAAACTAGCTACCGGGTCACTAGGTTGTATAAGGGCGGCCATGGACGCATTCAGATCCATCATATGTTGTCTTGACGTTACCATAAAATCTTCCAACGACTGTTCCAGACTAAACATCGGTTGTGAAGGGGTTTCAGTAAAAGAGTCAAAATTGTTTGGATTCTGGAAACTCCCAAATGGCTGCGTAGAAGCAATGTCGAGGGAAGGTGCAACAGTTGGGTAAGATGGATAGGAATTGAATGGTTGGACAGGATTAGGATTAACATTTGGATAAAAAGGTGAATGGAATTGTTGATCCCAAGAACTGGAAGTGTTGAAAGGAGTGAAAGATCGGTTACGAGATTGTTCAATATGTTCAGCAATAGACATGGGTTTCGGAGTTACCACCGGACTCTCAAAAGGGGTATCAACGTAAGAAGGTGGTGAAGCTTGAAACGGTTGATACAAAGTGGATTGCGGAGTCCAACTGTTTCTCCTAGACGCGTCTATTCGATCTTTTAAAGAAATTTTGGGCATGGAGGGGTCGTCTGAAATTCGACCATAACAATGCGCGTAGGAAGTAATGTCTGGTTGAGGGTACCAAACTTCGGCAAGAGTTTTGCGAGGTGGGGTACCCATGATGTGAGAAAGGAGAAGAAAAAGAATGTGATGATTTTTTTATAGTTTTTATATTTTTATTTTTTTAAATTTTTTTTATTTAAAAAAAATTGTTTGTTTTTGGAGTTTTGAAATTTTTGAAAGTGTTTTTTTTAGAAAGAGTTTTGCAAAAATTTGTACGGAACTACGGCACAATTTCAAACAATCACAATTTATACATGCACAATCAAGCCTAGAGCTAGGGCTTCCTAAGTCAACTAGACTGCTCCTAACTGTTCCAAAGGACAAGTTGTGAGATATCCCTCAAATCACCTCTTCACCGCCAATTGTGGCCAGGTAAGCACAAATGAAGAAAGGAGGGTTCCGCTCACGAATCACCGTGAGATGGGCCTT
Source organism: Agapanthus africanus (assembly GCA_030015575.1). Lineage (NCBI taxonomy): Eukaryota > Viridiplantae > Streptophyta > Magnoliopsida > Asparagales > Amaryllidaceae > Agapanthus > Agapanthus africanus. The sequence goes on along the minus strand of CM057339.1, from coordinate 689,793,849 downwards.
TTAAAGTTACCTTTCTCACTTATCTAGCCTAGGCACCACAAAGTCAGGTTTAGATAAACGATTGAATGCCCACAACCTTCGTCTGTCCTATTGAGCACGACAGTCCTTAGTTGGCTGAGTCTAAATATTTTTTAATTAACTCAAGGGTGATGCATATGCTTTTTAGTGATTTTTGGGATCTTAGGAAGGGTAATAAAATCCCCACCCAATCTTGATTAGTATTATAGCCCCTTAGAGTTCGTATTAATTATGCAAAGCAGTTAACACACCAAAAATCTAAAACACTTGCAATTTTTTTTTATTTGGGAGCGCAAAGAATCCTGCACAAAAACACTTTATTGGAGAGGGAGAATAATTTTGCGCAAAGAACCCTGCAGGAAAATTTTTCAGTGGAGTTCAGAGGGTAGAAGAGAGGACAAAAATACTTACAGAGAATTTTGGGATGATGACGTCACTGGTTGACCGCGGTTCCGCGGTAAACTGCATATATCCGCCGCGGTTCCGCGGTAGTTCTGTTAGTTTGGATCTCCAAAATTTTTCTATTTGTTGTTACGATTCTCCTCTGTCTGTTCAGATCTTCTGTTTATTGATTTGTTCACTGGGTTTTTTCCAGATCTGAATCTGTCCCTCTTCTTTTCCTGCGCAATTCACACAATACCTCTCAAAAAGAACAAGATGAATTTTATTTTATTTTTATTTTTTTGTTTTAAATTTTTTTAAACTTTTATGATTTTTTTTAAAAAAATTTTTAAACCGAAATTACACAAAGAAAGAGACTACCGTCTCCCCGGCAACGACGCCATTTGATTGAGAGAGAGATTTTGTGCGAGCGTGCGTTTTAAAATAAAAATTAAGAATATACCGCAATCAAGACGGTGTCGTTTGGTAGCTAGCCGATTGAGTACGGGTCGGTGCACAGGGAAAAGGATTCCTTTTCTTTTTGTTCTTACGAGTTAAGTCTAAAAAAATTGGTGGTTTTGTTTTACGATCTAAGAATGAGATTAAATTGATCAAAAGTCTTGCAAGGGTTAGGATTAGGTTAGTTTGGAAAATGGATTCTACCTACTGCTTTCAATGCCCTAATGAAGAATATAGGTGTTAGGGTAATAGTCAACAAAGCGGATTAGCACGACTAGGAAGAAACTTAGTTTCTTTCTTTTGGTCCTTGTCCGTCCTTTCTTAACTCTTAGCCCTAACCTCTATTTAAATCAACCACAACCGGTCTAACTAGAGAATCACCGCTATTTTATAGGATAGGATGCCGTAGTGAGCGGTGTATGGTTAATTTAAATAGAGTCCTATTATAAAAATTATATGGGCAAAGAAAGGAGAGAGTGAGATTTACATCTCTCCAACCTTCCCAATCCTAACCCTAACAAGTGGGGAATTACTCACTCATTAGGGAAGTTATGATAAAATTCATTTTTATAATTTTAAAAGACTATCTAAGTTGCAGATAATAAAAGACAGATAAAAATTCAGGAATTAAATTCAGATAAAATAATGCAAGATAAAAAAATACCTTTATTGATGACCTCTCAACGATTACAAAATAAGAATTAAATCTAGAAATTGAAAAGAGATTAAGAACTAAAGAGAGGCATCTCAAAAGAGGTACCCAAAAGAGGCACCCTTTATTTGGCTTTGAGCCCTCCTATTTATAGATAGGAAAAACCCTAGGTTTACATTCTGATCCATACATGAAATTACAAAACAACCCTAAAGACCGAGTCAAAGCACCGCCACCCCACCGACACGTGCATTGCACGGCCGCGGAACCGCGGCAGAATAGCCTGTTTGGCCGTGGATCCGCGACCATTTGGTGGGCTCATGGGCCCAATTCTTTAGGGTTTCTTCAAGTTGCTTTTATCTTCTGTTTTCTTCACTTGGTCTCTCAGAATCTCTTCAATTCTCTTCCAGATTTCCAACAGTGCAGAATTTGTGGACTTTTACCGTAAGCTTCGCGTTGAAGTCTTGAATCTTGTGCTGCCCTTGTACTTTGTGCAATTGAACTATTTGCTGATCTTCATTTGTTCCTTGAACTGTTCGGCGGCATCATATGGATTCATCTATTGTTGGTTGTAGTCTCACTTTTGTAACATTTTTCATGAATTTCACTGAATTGTTCTGAGAACCTGTAACCTGCAACTATTTAGCAGACATGGATCAAAAGCACCTATTTATTTGTAATATGATTAAGAATGGGGAATATAATAATGCAAAATTCTGATATAAACATGCTCCTACTTCGTTTTGCCTGAGTCAGTGAAACCTCTGTGTAGGATTCTAAAGACTCTTCAATACGCCGGCAGTAGGTGATGATCACATCAAGCACCCACAAGCCGTCAGCGGTACTAGCGGGACGTAACGGCTACCCGGGTATTGAACGATCAGAAGATCAGCAAGCTAGCTCGCTCTAACTCCTCAAAATCCTGACAGTAACACTACCGTAGAGTCCGGTCTCTTCGTATGATATGTCGCATATCCAGTATAGGGGTGGTAACCGTCAGACCCCAATAACCGATAAGTCGTGCCGATGTGTGGCTCATAACGGGTCGAGAAACTACTGATAACACTTATCAGTAAATCTCCGTAGTAGCCCTGGCCAGGGACTTCCTGTTATGACCAATCGAGCACATCGCAACATCAACCCCCAATACCGGGAGAGACGAATCCCCTCCTATCGCTCATTGCCTCCATGTATTCGGGACTGTACCCAAAAGCTACCGTTTTGCACGTTCTCATGAACGTGGTAAGGTGGAACTCAAAGCACTGTGGGAATCACACAAGACTCTATGACGATCTCGGGTCTACAGACTAATCTGTACCAGTGTCACCAGAGAACTGCTATCTGACGATATGTATAATACCAATTAGGAGTTCTCGGCGAGTCCGTTCAGTATACCCAGTCTCCACTGAGCACCTGTATACCATCTTTGATGTCAAACACTAATGGATGTGGGATCATCCATCGCCCATCATATGGATCAAGATGCGTATACACTATTCTACTCCGGAATATCGATGCCCTGTCTCGATACACCTTCGACTAGGAACAATTATAGGGTGTACTTGTGGACTACGTTTGGCTCCCACTAGTATGATCTCCATCATAGTGCTGGTAGTCAAGTACACAACCTAAGGGCTTTATCAACATGTGAGAGCAAGACAACATCACATATACAAGTTAACATGTTAAGATAAAGAGCAACCAGATAGCATACTATCATGTTGAGCAAGAAAGTCCTCTATATATATTCAAGCATCCACTATAATATACATCACATGTACAATAATGGCCTCTAGGGCATATATATAACTAACATATAGTTCCATGCCCTCACTCCAATCCCTTTATATGTCTTTACTTATTACCTTCTGTACACCACCTTTAGGCTAATTGGTTTTCTTCCTTCCCTACCTTTCGGCACCAGCCTATGGCTTGGAAGAAGACTATCCAATAAGCGTAATAAGTGTACCCTCCTAGTCTTAGGAGCCCTTGCATCCTGAGAGAAGGTAAAGGGAAAAGACATCTGAATAATCCTATTCTATTTCTCCTGAACCGGAAACCATCCTCAAATCTGGAACGAATTCCTTCGAGTTCGTATGTAACTATACGATGGCATGTCTAAGCATTATGGACGTTCGTAGTGATACGAAGTGTTCTGGAGAAATCCAAAGTGGATGTGGGAGTGGCAGGGGTATACACGGTTTTGTCGTGAATGATAGCAGTCGCAATTTTTTGTGCCGTTATTCTAATCCCTTTATATGTCTTTACTTATTACTTTCTGTACACCACCTTTAGGCTAATTGGTTTTCTTCCTTCCCTACCTTTCGGCATCGGCCTAAGGTCAATAGGTGTACCCTCTCCTAATCCTAGGAGCCCTCACAACCTGAGAGAAGGTAAAAGGGAAAAGACAACCGAATAATCCTATTCAATCTCTCCAGAACCAGAACCCATCCTCGAATCTGGAACAAGTTCTTTCGAGTTCATATGTAACTATACGATGTATTATCCAATAAGTACGGATCTTCGTAGTGATACGGGGTGTTCTGGAGAAACGCAAAGGTGATATAAAGGGGTTAATGATATATGCGACACCGTGACATTCCAAAAGCCAAAGTGTTTTAAGAAGGTTCGGTTATCTTGGTTCATGAGTTTTAGTTTAGGGTCAGGCCATGGTCGCTACCAAAGAGAGAGAGAGAGAGAAAAGAAACACTCAGCGTGCACTCTAACCAAGATCAGAATGGTTAATCACTTTATCTAATCAGGATGGCTCCCACTGTTTCCTCGAATTCTCTTCCAAACCTAAAAGAAGAATTAGTCGGGATCATCTAAAATCACTCGAGGAGTAATCCTACTCATCAGTGGGAATCGGGATCCAACTATCATCGCATGATAACTTGATGGAATCCACCCTAGTCACCACACTCCAGAAGGTATGCGCAAGCCTGGCAAGTTTCCTGTATGTTTGAAACTCCCGATGTGATTTTTACCCCTAACGACTTCATGGCCTTGATAGAGACCAACGTGCCATAAGTCGCTAGTCAAGTTCAACCCGTCATTATCCAATATTGATCTAAACCCACCCGCACAAGCCCTTGATAGAGACCAACGTGACTATGTGGCTGTCCTTGATAATCACATATCCATGCTACAGACACGTATTACGCAGCTACCGTACACTATGCCTTGATAGAGACCAAAGTACATAGCACAAATACTATGAGATACCTATTTGAAATGACGGAGGGCTACAGCTGGTTTTTGGCCAAAAACCTTTAACGTAATGAACTTGATATCGTTGAAGGAACCAGATAGCTTTACAAATATATAGTGGCACAAACCTTTGCTAAAGAGGTCACTCCTGTGAAGGGATCTCGGCTCTTTCCTCGTAGAATGAGGTGCAGGATATTCCAAACTGAATACCACGATGGAAAGAAAAAAGAATCGACTATAGTGAAGTTATTACACTGACGCAAACTTTCGCTCAAGGGGTCATTCCCGATGAAGGGATCTCGGCCCTTGCCTCGTCGAATGCGGTGCAGGATATTCATAACCGAATACCACTGTGCAAAGCAAAAGAAAGCGTCTGTAATGTCAGTTTTAAATACTTGGTTCCAACAACATCATATATAGGTTTGTTTCATCCTTGCATTGATCAGAATCAACGCAGTCCCATCAATTAGTCACACCAGAAAAGAACGAAAATATATGATGTATGTATATGCCATCTGCATTCGCCACGGGTCCCGTCATCACCTATTAGGTTACTTAACTAACGACAGAGCGGGGATTGGACTAGCGCGGGTTCAAAACATATACAACATCTACTAGTATATATATAAATATATATATAACAATCGTCCCAGGCATGATATAAAGCAACATCACAGAAGCATCACAGAAGAAACAACACAGAGTGGTGGATAATCCTGGAGCCCCGGGTTTCACTTGAGCCGCAAATGAGACTCGATGTTCCTCTGTCATGTGGATAGCCTGTGCAATGAAAACCTAGACCCCTACGAGCGCGGCAAGTTACCCGCCAATCCCAGAAGTGAGGCAGCCCTAATCAACAACATGAATGGGCCACCCAGCACTTCACGGAATCCAGTAACTTGAGCACCCCTCCGTGGGTCAACCTATACCCCCTACGAGTGCGGCGAATAGCCCGCCAATTCTAGAGTAAGGTCCCCTCCGTCTCAACGCCATGAGATGCAGACCCGCTGTCCTCTAGAACCCGGCTATTCATGTTGCGCCACGGCAGCGCCCCGGCCGTCTATCCGAGGCCAAATTGCGGAATCAAAATTTTCTTAACCTTTTAAACTGGCGCTACCGCGGACAAAGAAACCCGGATCGTTAACCGTTAACCTATCCTAGCTAACTAGAGATGGGAAGAGAAGTATACCGAGTGGTCCGAGTCCTCCGATCTTCTCGTCATCGTCCCGATCTCCCGCGGAAAGTCTTGTCTCCATATCGTCGCCTCCTCGCCGGAAAGGGCACCACATCGCCTGCGTCTTTTACGGGCTCCCGCCTCAATACCGAGGCAACTCGGGCATGAAGCCGGCAACTCGACATGCTCAAGATATGCTGTAGAATGTGTTGTAGATCATGCTAGTCTCTTTGGGGTTATGTTGTTGCCATGATGGAGGAATCAAAGAATGAACTATGGAGAGATGTGTGGAATCATTTTTCTAGCAAAGGAAAAATGAAATGAGATGAAGATATCACACTACAAAATGAATTCCCTCTCCTTTCCTCAAGTGGCCGGCCACACAAAAAGGGTGGGTTTCAACAAGGGAGGTGAGTGTAGGAGATCAAAGAGGTGACCACAACATAAAGCAAAGAAACATCAACCATGCTTATCACTTCTAATCACATCAAATCTCATAAATGCACCATCATGGATGAAAGATGCTAAACTTATCATAATGAATATGTTTGCAAGAAACCCCCTCCATAAATGTTATTTGCACAATTGCAAATAACCCCCTCCAACGGAAAAGTCCGGCCGGGAAAGAACAAAGGAAAACCGGCCGGAACGGAATGCAAACTGGCAACTCCAGAAAACTGGTCCCGTAATAAATTACAGGAAAACCCCGATACTGTGCATACACACCCGTATCTGTATTCCGACCGGATACAAATGCAATGAGACAAAATCTACACTGTACTAAACTAGGACCGGCTTAAGCCAAAGCCGGCTAGTAATATCCGTCCGATCCTGATCCGTGCAATACCGCACGTATCAGATCGAACCCTGCCATATAACTATACGGCCACTAGTACAAAACTGTCCGATCCTGATTCGTGCAATACCGCACGTATCTGATCGGACGCTGCCATATCTCCATACGGCCTCTACAGCGTTTCGCCCGAAAGCCTGAGTAACTGAAAGTGTGGTGGACTCTAAAGACTCGTCAATACTATGGCTGTGGATTTAACCACTAGCACGTCAGAGGTATAAGCCAATACGTGACGGGCCACCAGCTATTGACCAAAAGGGACGTCGATGAGCGAACTCATCCTGACACCCTACTGAGCCTGTCAGTGACAATATCCGTACAGTCCGGTCCGTTCGTCTATGAGCATCGCATGTCGGGCCTAGGGGGTTGGTAAAAGTCAGACCCCCAAAAGCGGTACAAGTCGTGTCGGAGTGTAGCCCAGAACGCCCTGAGATACTACTGGAATACCTACCAGTAAATCTCCTGCCTCGGCCGAGGGCTTTGCGTAATGGCTCTCCTAGACACAGCGCGACCTCACCCCCAATACCGGGAGAGATGAACCCCTGCAGATCCGCTCACTGCCTCCATGTGGCTCGGGACTGTACCCAACTAAAACCTGTTTGCACGACTCCTTTGAGCCGTGGTAGGGTAGTAATCAAAGCACAGTGGGAACTCACACGAGACAAATGACGATCTCAGGTCGATGAACTAACCTGTACACATGTCACCAGGGAACTGCTATCTGACATCTGGTATAAGACCAACTAGCAGGTTCCCGGCGAGTCCTGTCCGGTGTACTCATAACCCAATGAGCACCTGTATACATCTTAGGTGAACCAACTGACACCAGTGGCTTGTGAGACCGGCCACCGCCCCTCGTCGGGGTCTCGACTGTATACTCTAGTCTACTAATGGAGTATCGATGCCCTGTCTCGAAACTCCTACGACTAGGGACCTTTTAAGGATGTGCTTATAGACTACCAGCTCCCACGTATATGATCGCCATCATACTGCTGGCAGTCAAGCAAGAATCCTAGGGGCTCTATCAACGTGTAATAGCGACATTGCCAGGTCACCTAAAGCAGTACACGATGATAAAGATAAACCAGATAGCATACTATCATCTCGAGTAAGACTGTCCTACCGGGATAGGTCCTCCCTCAATCATTGCAATCACGTGCCTGTGATCCAATAATTGACTCTGAGGGCACTATCTCCAACAATCTCCCACTTGCACTCAAGGCTAATTATTGCGATGCCGCATACTCACAGCCCGTGTGATACCGAACACCCAACTCCTCTACTAGTCAGTCTCACAAAGCTCGTTTGCGAAACTATTGCGTTCGAGGATAGCCTCAGTGAGTGGATCCGCTGTGATGTTTCTTTCTATGTCTCTCTATATCTCAAGTTCGCGGAGAAAGCCATCTCCCGAAATGAGCAATACCTGTCTTAGAATGTCTGGATGTCTGATGGGACCTAGCTCATAAATGAACTCCAAATCCAAACTTCTTAGACTGTATCGTCAACTGAACTTAATCAGTATCCTGCGCCATGCCACCCTCGGTATTGCCTTGGACCATCTGTCCAAAATACTGCCCCTCGTCAGAAGGAAAACTATAACTCTGACAATCTCCTTGTCGTCCATGTCACCTTGGAAGCCTGGAATGATAACTGTCTCCCAAATGAGGCTGTCGTTATCATATCCCTAGAACATCCACTTATGTTCTAAAACTGCTTCCGACTGTTTCTCCAGGATTGGATCAATGTCAACTTATTGCATCTAGTGCAAGAACAACATCTGGTGTGGTACTTGACATCTCATGATTGACTCAATTGCCTAAGCAAGTGATCTTCCAATCATGCACATCCCTTTCCACTTTAGTCTGTAAGACACCTTTAGAGAGGGTGACTCCATTACCTGCAGGTACACAACCATGCCAGGAGTCGTTCATTCTAAATACTCTTAGAATGCTGTCAAGGTACCCAGATTAGGAAACCACCCAAATCTAGATCTAAAACCATAGATCCAGTAACCAGAATGTCTGATATAATATCCAAGTCCTATGTGGAGAAACCACTGTGTGACGTCCAAAATATAACCGATCGTAGTATAGGAGTATCACTTCCTACTACTTTCTCAACAGATCCATCCCCTATTCTGATGACGTCAAACCTATGACTGTCACATCAGAAATAGATGATCTATCTCCGCTACATCTGCTTTAGTCTATAAATAGACATAAGCCTGATGTCCACCAATGCTTCCGCTGCTCCCACTGACTACGACAACCCTCTGGCAGAGTCATATAGACGTGCACTTCTAAAGCTAGTTTAGAACGACGCTATACTCATCCTCCTGCCGGGTCTCGCAGCCTGGAACAACAACAATGGCAAGTGTGGGTAAACAAGAACTTCCCTGTCACCGTCCTTGAGGCTACCGGAGTACCTCTCGGGTGCCTGAAGTTACCCACCGTATCTGCGGAGTGGCCAATGGAATGTCAAACCAGATTGAATCTTTAGGTTCCTCTTCAGTAATCGTTTGCGGTTCTGGAATCACTTCCAGTACTACCATACTCCCACTACTGTTTTCTAAAAATCCATTTCTTTTAAAAAATGTGGCGAGTCAAGAACAATATCTCTATTGATCTTCCAGATGGTAGAAAGTCAACCCTCGTCATAGCCTGGGTCAACCCACAAACAGCCATTACAGAAACGTGCCTTGAGTTGTCCAGTGTCTGGTTTTATTCATAAGCCGGACATCTCCCCGTACCTTAACAATGTCAAGATATGAACTGTTCTATATCCAATATAGAACCAGAGGCACTGATTTAATTGAACCAGATTCAAATCATGCAGCTGTCACCAGTGCATGTCAACTAAATGGAAGGCGGCCGATCAGCGTTACTCAACTTAGGAATGCTTCCAATTATGAGTAACCTGAAAGAGAAGCTAGTTCTCTTTATCATTACTATCAACTGAATACCATACACAAGTATCTACATCTTCGATCACTTTGAAGAATCCCGATACTTGCTATACCTGGTTCTCTACTCTATTCAAATACCTATAACTCCTCAAAACTTAGACCCTGTGTTTCCACGAAACACATGTCTAAGAACTAGAGAAGTTAAAAGTAAACAGAATATAGTATGAGGACCAACCCCTCTGTCCTAATCGACACTGGACAACATACAATACTCTGTATAAGTCCGCTGAGTCTAATAACTTTTTCACTGTGTGTCGTAGGTTGAAAACTGTACTTATGGTTAAGAAGAATTACACCGCTGTTTAATGCTCCTTACCTAACCATCCACTGATATAGGTAAATGTCATCGACATAATATCAAAAGGTATATCTCACTCTATGAAAATAGACGTACAGATATATCAATTTGAAATTGGTGCACAACAGCGGATATTCAAAACCAAATATTTGCCGACCGGCAAACAGCCCAGATGATCTCTACAAATATCACCGATTACAACGAATCCCGATATAATGAGGATGATCACCCTATTCCCAATAACTTACTCCCACTCAGCATCTGTAAAACCATACAGATGTGAGAATCATACCTGGTAAATACATACCCTGGAGCATGTGTCTAACTGGGAAATCAGTTTTCCATTAACAGTACACAGTGAAACTGAAACATTGAAATGTTTCGTTGGGGTATCCTGGTATTCCTAGTAATGCCTCTTCCATTATCCAGATTCACAACTGTAACCGTATAATTCTTTGCCACTTCTCCAAATCCCTTTATATGTCTTTAGTCATTACCTTCTGTACACCCCTTTAGGCCAAATGGTTTTCTTCCTTCCCTACCGTTCGGCACCAGCCTATGGTTTGGAAGAAGACTATCCAATAAGCATAATGGGTGTACTGTCCCAATCCTAGGAACACTCGCAATGCGAGAGAAGGTGAAGATAAAAGACACCTGAATGTACTTTATTCCTATTTCTCCTGAACCAGAATCCATCCCCGAACTGGAACAAGTTCCTTTCGAGTTCGTATATAACCATACGATGGAGTATCCAATAAACTGTGGATCTTCATAGTGATACGGAGTGTCCTGGAGAAATACAAAGGTGATTTAGGATTGGCGAAGAAATACTTGGTTTGGTCGTGAATATCAGTCGCATTTTACTTTGCCCTCCTACTAATCCCTTGCTTTGTCTTAACTTAATACCTTCTGCACACCATCGTTATGCTAATTGGTTTTCTTCATTCCCCACCGTTCGGCACCAGCCTAAGGTTTGGAAGAAGACTATCCAATTTGCGTAATAGGTGTACTATCTCCTGAACCAAGGAGTACTCGCAATGAGAGAAGGTGAAAAGAAAAAACAACTGAATAATCCTATTCGTTTTCTCCGGAACCAGAAACCATCCTCGAAGTCCTTCGAGTTCGTATATAACCATACGATGGTTTTGTCCAATGGAAGTGGACGTTCGCAGTAATGCGGGGTGTCCTGGAGAAAAGGGTAAAAGTAAGAGTGGCAATGAGGTCTGCAACTCTGACAATCCAAAAGCCAGTGTTAAGAAGGTTCGGTCAACTTGGTCACTGAGTCATAGTCCAGGGTCGGGTCAATGGTCGCTGCCAAAGAGAGAGATGAAAGAAACACTCAGCGTGCACTCTAACCTAGATCAGAATGGTTATCACTTTGTCTAATCAGAAAACCTCCCACTGTACCTCAAATTCTCCTCCAAACCTGAAAGAAGAATTAGTCGGGATCACCCGAGGAGTAAACCAACTCATCAGTGGGAATCGGGATCCAACTATCATCGCATGATAACTTGACGGAATCCACTCAAGTCACCACACTCCAGAAGGTATGCGCATGCCTGGCAAGTTTCAGTTCTTTTGAAACTCCCGATGTGATTTTTACCCCTAGGACCCAAGTGACCTTGACGAATAATCAACAAATCAAAAGGTCCTAGTCAAGTTCAACCCGTCATTATCTTGATTGCGTTAAACCCACCCGCACGACCCTTGACGAATAATCAACAAAGTCGCATGACTGTCCTAACCAATCCACATATCCATGCGATAGAAAGCATTACAGAGCTACCGCACACTACGCCTCGGCGAATAGCAACGACAAACGTAGCGCGAATACTATGCAATACTAATCCGAAATGACGGAGGTCTACGAATGGTTTTTGGCGAAAAACCTTTAACGTAATGAACTTGATATCGTTGAAGGAACTGGATAACTTTTATAAAAATATAATGACGAAAACCTTTGCTAAAGAGGTCACTCCCGGTGAAGGGATCTCGGCTCTTTCCCCGTAGAATGAGGTGCAGGATATTCCAACTGAATACCACGATGCAAAGCAAAAGTAATCGGCTATAGTGAAGTTATTGCCCTGACGCAAACTTCTGTCCAAGGGGTCACTCCCGGTGAAGGGATCTCGGCCCTTGCCTCGTCGACTGAGGAGCTGGATATTCCAAATGAATACCACGATGCAAAACAAAAGTGAACGTCCTTGCAATAACAGATTTTTGAAAAATGTTCCAACAACATCAGAATAGGTTTGTTTAGCTTGCATTGATCCGAATCAATGCAGTCCCATCAATTAATCACACCACAAAGAACGAAAATATACTGACGTACGTATATGCCATCCGCATTCGCCACTGGGTCCCGTCATCACCCGTTAGGTTACTTAACTAACGACAGAGCGGGGACTGGACTAGCACGGATGTAAAACATATACAACATCTACTAATATATATACCAATATATTATATTTCGCTCAAGGCGTGATAAAATGCAACATCACAGAAATGTACAGCAACACAGAACAATACAGATATCTGGGATCCCCGGGTTTCACAGAGCCGCTGCTGAAACCCGACGTTCCCCTGGTCGTGTGGATAGCCTGTGCAATGAAATCCTAGACCCCTACGGGCGCGGCAAGTCACCCGCCAAAACCTGAAGCGAGGCAGCCCCCTTCAGTACCGTGAATGGACCACCCAGCACTTCACGGAATCCGGTAACTTGGGCACCCCTCCTGGGTCAACCTGTACCCCCTACGAGTGCGGCGAATAGCCCGCCAATCCTAGAGTGAAGCCCCCTCCGTCTCAATGCCATGAGATGCGGGCCCGTTGCCCTCTAGAACCCGGCTATCCGTGCGATCCGCGGGGTAATCCTAGTACAGAAAGTAAAATATACATACACCGGGTACATCGACCGCAACCAGGTCGTGCCCCAAAAGAATAATACAAACAGGCAGTGACGGCAGTCCACATGTCGGACGCTCGCCCCGCAATATCAAATGTACATAATACAACAAAACTGTACTAGTATTGCATCCAGGCTATCCCCCACGACCGATCCGCAACAACACAGCATAAACATAGAACATCAACGTGAAAATCACGTTCGCAAATCCGTCTAACCGGGCTATAGCAGTTAGACGGGATTTACCGATCAAGTGACATTCACGGTCGCAGATATAATGTAAATACTGTGAAATAATGTGTTTAAAAATATCCGATCGATCAAACAATTAACAAGTGGGCCCCCAAGAAAAACTGTAGCAGTCACAGAAGATCTGGGCCCAAATTTAATATCCCCAAACCCCCCAAAACAGCCCATAAGCCCACTGTAAAATTTTGACACAGTGAAGAATTGAGAGTGCGGCGGAACCGCGGCCCAAGGGGGGGTTTGGCCGCGGTTCCGCGCTAAAGTCATTGACTGAAACTGTCGAATTTTTACAGAGGTCTTATAATTTCATGTACATCAGTTTTCTACAACCTGAAAAATTTTTTGACACCAAAAAATTCCAACAGAAAACTGATGTGAACAAAAATGAGGTTTTTGTGGTCGATCGGATAAGCAAAACGCATTAGAACAAGCTAGGAAAGGTTAATGGCGTGGCTCTGATACCATGTTGCGCCACGGCAGCGCCCCGGCCGTCTATCCGAGGCCAAATTGCGGAATCAAAATTTTCTTAACCTTTTAAACTGGCGCTACCGCGGAAAAAGAAACCCGGATCGTTAACCGTTAACCTATCCTAGCTAACTAGAGATGGGAAGAGAAGTATACCGAGTGGTCCGAGTCCTCCGGTCTTCTCGTCATCGTCCCGATCTCCTGCGGAAAGTCTTGTCTCCATATCGTCGCCTCCTCGCCGGAAAGGGCACCACATCGCCTGCGTCTTTTACGGGCTCCCGCCTCAATACCGAGGCAACCCGGGCATGAAGCCGGCAACTCGACATGCTCAAGATATGCTGTAGAATGTGTTGTAGATCATGCTAGTCTCTTTGGGGTTATGTTGTTGCCATGATGGAGGAATCAAAGAATGAACTATGGAGAGATGTGTGGAATCATTTTTCTAGCAAAGGAAAAATGAAATGAGATGAAGATATCACACTACAAAATGAATTCCCTCTCCTTTCCTCAAGTGGCCGGCCACACAAAAAGGGTGGGTTTCAACAAGGGAGGTGAGTGTAGGAGATCAAAGAGGTGACCACAACATAAAGCAAAGAAACATCAACCATGCTTATCACTTCTAATCACATCAAATCTCATAAATGCACCATCATGGATGAAAGATGCTAAACTTATCATAATGAATATGTTTGCAAGAAACCCCCTCCATAAATGTTATTTGCACAATTGCAAATAACCCCCTCCAACGGAAAAGTCCGGCCGGGAAAGAACAAAGGAAAACCGGCCGGAACGGAATGCAAACTGGCAACTCCAGAAAACTGGTCCCGTAATAAATTACAGGAAAACCCCGATACTGTGCATACACACCCGTATCTGTATTCCGACCGGATACAAATGCAATGAGACAAAATCTACACTGTACTAAACTAGGACCGGCTTAAGCCAAAGCCGGCTAGTAATATCCGTCCGATCCTGATCCGTGCAATACCGCACGTATCAGATCGAACCCTGCCATATAACTATACGGCCACTAGTACAAAACTGTCTGATCCTGATTCGTGCAATACCGCACGTATCTGATCGGACGCTGCCATATCTCCATACGGCCTCTACAGCGTTTCGCCCGAAAGCCTGAGTAACTGAAAGTGTGGTGGACTCTAAAGACTCGTCAATACTATGACTGTGGATTTAACCACTAGCACGTCAGAGGTATAAGCCAATACGTGACGGGCCACCAGCTATTGACCAAAAGGGACGTCGATGAGCGAACTCATCCTGACACCCTACTGAGCCTGTCAGTGACAATATCCGTACAGTCCGGTCCATTCGTCTATGAGCATCGCATGTCGGGCCTAGGGGGTTGGTAAAAGTCAGACCCCCAAAAGCGGTACAAGTCGTGTCGGAGTGTAGCCCAGAACGCCCTGAGATACTACTGGAATACCTACCAGTAAATCTCCTGCCTCGGCCGAGGGCTTTGCGTAATGGCTCTCCTAGACACAGCGCGACCTCACCCCCAATACCGGGAGAGACGAACCCCTGCAGATCCGCTCACTGCCTCCATGTGGCTCGGGACTGTACCCAACTAAAACCTGTTTGCACGACTTCTTTGAGCCGTGGTAGGGTAGTAATCAAAGCACAATGGGAACTCACACGAGACAAATGATGATCTCAGGTCGATGAACTAACCTGTACACATGTCACCAGGGAACTGCTATCTGACATCTGGTATAAGACCAACTAGCTGGTTCCCGGCGAGTCCTGTCCGGTGTACTCATAACCCAATGAGCACCTGTATACATCTTAGGTGAACCAACTGACACCAGTGGCTTGTGAGACCGGCCACCGCCCCTCGTCGGGGTCTCGACTGTATACACTAGTCTACTAATGGAGTATCGATGCCCTGTCTCGAAACTCCTACGACTAGGGACCTTTTAAGGATGTGCTTATAGACTACCAGCTCCCACGTATATGATCGCCATCATACTGCCGGCAGTCAAGCAAGAATCCTAGGGGCTCTATCAACGTGTAATAGCGACATTGCCAGGTCACCTAAAGCAGTACACGATGATAAAGATAAACCAGATAGCATACTATCATCTCGAGTAAGACTGTCCTACCGGGATAGGTCCTCCCTCAATCATTGCAATCACGTGCCTGTGATCCAATAATTGACTCTGAGGGCACTATCTCCAACAATTCATGCACTCCACTGCGGGATATTCCTAGTACAGGAAAAAATATGTACAACGGTGACATCGACCTTAACCCGGTCGTGCCCCAAAAAAATAATATACAAACAGGCAGTGACGGCAGTCCACATGTCGGACGCTCGCCTCATGATATCAAATGTACAAATAAAACTAAACTGTACTACCATTGCACCCAAGCTATCCGCCACGACGAACCAGCCAACAAACACAGCACAACACAGAATATCACTGTGAATGTCATGTTCGCAAACCCGTCTAAAAGAACTATAGCAATTAGACAAGTTGTATCGCTCTAATGACATTCACGGTCGCAGATAGTAATGTATGTACTGTAAAACTTTAAACAGTGTTAGAAATATCGACTTCGAAACACCCCGAATAGTCCCTAAACTAATAGATAAAACCATATCCAAACTGGACTAAACAAGCAATACCACTGAACCAATATTCCAGAGACTAGACCACACTAAAAAAATACAAGTCCAAACACCTACATAGGACAGGCCATGCCGGAATTATTGCCCATGTGGCTGGTTCAATATGGGTGGAATGGGTTCGTATTTGGGGAGTGTCCTAGTGTTCATAAAAGTTGTCTTCTGCAGCTGCTTAAAATTTTTTTTGAAGACTCTGAAAATTCGACAGCAACTGGAATATTCAGGGTATTGATTTGGAGTTGTTTCGGTTTTGACACTTTAACATCGTCTAAACAAGCTAGCAATGGGTTAACGGGTTAGCTCTGATACTATGTTGGGTTACGGCAGCGCCCCGGCCATCTATCCATGACCAAATACGGAACACAAATTTATAAAACTTGGCGCTATGTCACGACCCAAAGTTCGGCCCATGACCGGCACTTAACCATGTAACGTCTACAGGCATAAGGCGGCTAAGTAAGCCGAAACCCAGAAATCAAAACCATTAAAAGTAGTGAGTGTTAAAAAATTTGATGAAAACATTTGTTAAAGCATTTAGAAAACCTTGAGTGATTTAGTAAAATTCTTTAAAGTTTAAATTGTTTTTCTTAAAAATTTCGGCAGCATTTCCTTTGTAAAAACTAGTCCCGAAATCGGGTACAAGATAAGATATAAGTAAAAATGACATACAATAAGAATAAAGTATCCCCAAACGGGAGCAATCAAGCCCAACGGCATAAACAACCACCACAATAATAATATACGACGCCGTAGCAAAGAAATGAGCAATATAAGTGGAAAAATATCATGAAAGATAAAACTGCATATATAAAGTCGGCTCACAACGAGCTCGACACCAGAGTACAAAATAATATACATCGTCCTCACAACTGGTCTCTAAGTCAATACATGAATAGTAGATGGAGAGTACTAGATACAATAGAGTGTACAACTGAAAAATAAACGGATACCGCAAAAACCCATCTATCAGCAAAAGGGCTCACGCGCCAACTGCAGTGGTATCCGTAGCAAAAGGTACAAGGAAGTAGCCCTGCCGCAACTACTCTGAGGGGAAACCTGCAAACACTGTGGCACAACGGGGGTGAGTTGCCAACTCGTGAATAGTAGATAACATATAAAGGTAATCGCGAGTATGCACGTACTGGGATACTCTAACCTATGCCAACAGATAACATCTATATGATGAGCAGGGTATGCAATAATCATGCATACCCAGTGCAATCTAATAACATCTATATAGGATGAGCAGGGTATGCAATAATCATGCAAAAGTACTCTATCAGGTACCACAACTACAGGATGAGATGCATAACAATGAATGCTGAGCATGGGGTAAGATATTATCTACACGGAAGATCAACGTGGAAAAATATAACCGGTGTCCATCCAATACACCCAATTCCCAGTAAAACTCAGGTGCCGTCACTCTAATCGGCTCTCAAATCCTGTAAATCTCATAGAATCGTGAGTGCCCAGTATCGACACTCGAAAATATCATGAAATCATCGTGTCCAGCATCGACACGCAGATCCTCAAGTATCGGGCTCCGTCAGTCCGGATCGGCTCACGGGCTTCGTCTGCGGAATCGGCCCTCGGCCCCGGCAGTACGTATCATCCCGTATCCATCTATCGACTCTGGTCAGTATCCTACGGATAACCGCCAGGTCCAACCAATCACCGGTAGGTAGTAGTCCCTCTGCCAGGCTCACCGTCTACTGCACAACGATCTGTTCTCGCCCCGGGGTACCATACCGGGTCCACCATGTACCCGCAATCGGCCTCATCCAGCTCTTCGATTCGGGTTCACATGTCACACGTCATAGAACCGAGAAAACTCATGGTGGACGTACTGAAATATCATATCAAGAGAAACCGGGTTTTTAAAACAGTGCGCATTTTCTTAAAATAATACCACGGTTCTCAAATCCAGAAATCACATGAATCCAAAACTCAATGCGTAAATCCATGCAATGTGTCGTATGACACTAAGAGTAAAAAGGGAAAACTGCTCTTTTAAAAGGATCCAGTTTTGAAAATAACTCATGCGGTCCCTATTTTCTAGAAATCAAGTCAATATCATCCATTTATGTAACATATGTATGTATATAGGTATGGATGTGCAAGTGGATATATACGAAAATATGGTGTAGCAATGTATGTGTGCACTAATATGGATACACAGTGTGCGTGTGCACAAGTATAGATATGTCAAGGTATGTGTGCACCAATAGGGATATACAATGTGTGTGCGCAAAAGTATAGATATGTCAATGTATGTGTGCACCAATAGGGATATACAATGTGTATGTGCACAAGTATAGATATGTCAATGTATGTGTGCACCAATAGGGATATACAATGTGTGTGTGCACAAGTATAGATATGTCAATGTATGTGTGCATCAATGTCAATATACAATATGAATGTGCGCAATATGTGTATATCAGGTATGTGTGCATCAATGTCAATATACAATATGAATGTGCGCAATATGTGGCAGAAACATGTTTAATCATTAATGACGTGGTAATCAAAATGATGTATGGTATGTAGCAATCCTATAGTGCGAGTGTCATGGCAATCACTAACGGTGTGAGTGTAACATACAAATAGTGCTCGTGCAGCTTAAACCGTTAGTGCCAGTGCAGTGTCATACTATTTCTATATGCAACAAAGGATGGGAATGCTACAATAGTATATATGCACGGACAATATACATATAAGTATGTATGTGACTACAATGTCCTATCACGCCCTGACGCTTAAAGCCATACGGGCGATTTCCCCGTAGATGTTAAATCTACTCACCTGGTCTCGTGTTAGGTGTAGCCGACTATCTGCTTTCCCTTCTTTGCGGCGTCCGACGTACCCACCTGCGAACCTAGAATTTACACAAGGAATACACATAAGCAAAATCCTGCAAAAACGCGATATCGAAACCAAACGAGAAACTCATGTCGCGAACTAAACGCGTGTGTATACGTAACGTGTGTGCATACGCCAAAACCCAACGCGACACGCTGTGGCACACAGCGACACGCTGTGACACACAGCAAACCAACTCAACACGCATCGTACGTGTCGCGCAAGTCCCGCTACGCTAAAAATAGGTAAACGGTCCCAGATTTAATCTGGAGCAAAAACAAGAAAATCAAACAAGACCAAACATCTAATAATACTTACAGAAAGCTACCTGCAAAAAATCCAACACAAACTCTCAAAATTGGGCCGGCGGCTAAGGGTGAGGTATCGACCCAAAACCGGTGGAATGGGTCCAGGTTTCTACACTATGATCCTAGCATAATTCATAGCCTATTGTATATGTTTGCTTACTAAAATTATTACCCTAGTAACAGCAAATTCTATGTATCATAAGGGTTTGGCTTAAAACATTTTAAAACACTAAGTTTGCAACAATAGGGTGCACAAGTGATAAAAGGTGAAATTACTAGACTTAAGTGATACCACAAGCACAAATTTGAGTTAATCTAACTATAATCACCCTGAATCATCCTATTTTTCAATTAAACTATAAGCTTAGCAATAAAACTCACTAAAAACACTAAACTTAGCTAAACAAACCTAGATTTCAACCTGCACATAAATAGAGAAAATAAATAATACCAAACACAGACAAACACCTATAGGCACCACTAGACCAAGCACCACCACCTAACTCATCATGGGGGCCGGCGACGCCGGAATCAAGGGGGATGTCGCCGGATTTTTGGGAAGGGGGTGGGCTCGGATTCCTACAGACTAAACAAAAAAACCTGCACACTAATCTGTATGTGTTTGCTAAGCTAGAAAAAGATCCCGGTATTAGCAGATCACCAATATCCTACAGTTTGCTTCTAAACCGTATTTTAAATTTCAAGTTTTAGACTTTAAGGCGATTTAACGAAAACTAGTGATTCTACTAGGTTAACACAACACTAATAACACCTACCTAAGTCAAAAAGGCCATAAAAACTCTAACTTGGCCAAAAACCCACTTAAACTACAAACTAGCACTAAAAACTCATATTAAGCACTAACCGAAGCTAAATAACATATAAGCTTAGAAAAAAGGAGTTGAGTTTAGAGATTATACCCTACTAGATCCTAGGATGCAGGAAGAAGGAGAAGAAAAAGAAATGGAGGAGCTGTTGCTGCTTGCTACTGCTGCTGCTGCCTGGAGCTGCTGCTGTTGCCTGGATCTGCTGTTGCTGCTTCTGCTGCTGCTGCTGCTGGGGCTTCTGCTGCTGCTGCTGTTGTTGCAAGGGCTGCTACTGCTGCTACTTCTGCTGTGTGTGTGTGAGTGAGAGTGAGAGTGAGAGGGAAAGAGATATGTGAGAAATGAGTGTTTGAAAATGAAAACAAATGAGTGATATGAGAGAGTCAAACCCCCTTCTCTCTCACTTCATTAAATGCAAGCATGGGCAAGCCCATCATGCACTCTCTCTCTCTCTCTCCAAGTCAACCCACAACCAAATCATTTTTCATTTAAAAAGAAAAAAAATCCCAAAACTCTAATAAAAAATTCAAATTAGCTTAATGAGAGTGGGTTAGTTTACCATGGTTGCTAAACATGGTTTAACCCTAGTTTACATGCACAAGTGTGTGCAAGCCTAAATAAAATCTAATAAAATATTCATTAATTTTGATAAAATATTTGAAAATCGTTTTGGTAAACTTTTTACTAAAAACCACACATTAAGGTATAATTAGCCACTAATCACATTTTAAGGTGTTACAATCTTCCCCCGTTAAAGAAATTCGTCCCCGAATTTAAAATTATAACTACGCGTACCTTCAAAGAGATGAGGGAATTTCTTCCGCATCTTGCCCTCGGCCTCCCAAGTGACCTCTTCACCATTTGGGCTGCGCCAAAGCACCTTCACAGATGGCAAGACCTTCGATCGAAGTTTCTTCACCTGCCGGTCTAATATCATGACTGGCTGCTCGGTGAACGAAAGATCGTGTTCGAGCTGAACGGTTTGATGCTGAATCATGTGAGAAGGGTCATGTAGGTATCTGCGAAGCATCGACACGTGGAATACGGGGTGAACATCTGGGAAGTCGGGTGGAAGAGCCAAACGATATGCTACTGCGCCCACACGCTCGAGGATCTCGAAAGGACCTATAAATCTGGGGCTAAGCTTCCCCTTCCGTCCGAACCTCATCACTCCCTTCATCGGAGAGACCCTCAGAAAAACGTGATCGCCAACTACGAACTCTAATCTGCGGCGACGTCTGTCAGCATACGATTTCTGCCTGCTCTGAGCTGTCCTCATCCTATCTCGAATCAACTGTATCTTCTCGGTCGTCTCCTGTACGATCTGCGGCCCCAAAATACTACTCTCACTGAGCTTTGTCCAACAGACGGGGCGATATACATCTCTTCCCATATAAGGCCTCGAAAGGTGCCATCTGAATAGTATCCTGGAAACTATTGTTGTAGGAGAACTCCACCAAGGGTAAATGATGATCCCAGCTACCACCAAAGTCTAAAACGCAAGCTCGGAGCATGTCCTCGAGAGTCTGAATAGTCCGCTTTGACTGGCCGTCGGTCTGCGGATGAAATGCTGTGTTGAAACTCAAGCGGGTGCCCAAAGCTTCCTGAAGCCTCTACCATAGTCGGCTGGTAAACTGGGTGCCTCGGTCGGACACGATACATGTCGGGACTCCATGCAGTCGTACGATCTTGTCGATGTATATCTGGGCATACTGAGCAAATCCGAAAGTGGTCTTCACCGGCAGGAAGTGAGCCGCTTTCGTCAATCGATCCACGATCACCCAAATGGAGTCATACCCTCGCCTAGTCCTGGGTAGACCCACAATGAAGTCCATAGAGATCTGTTCCCATTTCCACTCCGGAATGGGTAACGGCTGTAGCTCTCCCACTGGCCTCTAGTGCTCGGCCTTGACTTGTTGACAAGTCAGGCATCTCGATACGAAGTCTGTGACGTCCCTCTTCATTCCGTCCCACCAGTAAACGTCTCTCATATCATGGTACATCTTGGTAGAACCCGAATGAACACTATACACCGATCGGTGTGCCTCCTCAAGAATCTCACGCCGCAGTCCCTCAGCATCTGGTATGCACAGTCTAGTCCCACATCGCAGTATCCCTGATCATCAATCACGAACTCGGAAAATCTACCATGTCCAATCTGTGCCATGATCTCTGAACAACGGTCATCACTGTACTGTGCCTCATGTATACAGTCAAGCAACTGTGGGCATGCACGAACATGCGCAAGCTGTCCCCCGATCGGCGTGAACTCGAACTGCACTCGACTGTCGCATAAAATCTGCCAATCTGCTGACGACTGCCTCTGCACTGCGCTCAAACTAGATAGACTACCCCCGGGCCTCCTACTCAAAGCATCTGCCACTACGTTCGCCTTGCCCGGGTGATACAAGATCTCGCAATCATTGTCCTTCACTAGTTCCATCCAACGGCGCTGTCTAAGATTCAGGTCTCACTGCTGAAATATGTACTTCAAGCTCTTGTGATCAGTGAATATCTGGCACGACTCGCCGTATAGGTAATGTCGCCAGATCTTGAGTGCAAAGACCACTGCAGCCATCTCCAAATCGTGAGTAGGGTAGTTCTGTTCATGTTTCTTCAGCTGCCGAGAAGCATACGCGATCACCCTGTCATGCTGCATCAATACGCACCCTAGCCCTACTCGAGAAGCGTCACAATAGACCACAAATCCGCCCGATCCTGAAGGCAATGACAACACCGGCGCCGTAGTCAAACGAGTCCGCAACTGCTGAAAGCTATGCTCGCACTCCTCCGTCCAATCAAAAGGAACTCCCTTCTGGGTCAACCCGGTCAACGGTGCAGCAATACGGGAGAAGTCCTGTACGAATCTTCTGTAGTAGCCGGCCAGTCCTAGAAAGCTGCGGATCTCCGTAACTGATGTCGGTCTGGGCCAACGCTGAACGTCCTCGATCTTCTTCGGGTCCATACATATACCATCTCGTATAATCACATGACCCAAGAGATCTACGCTGTCAAGCTAGAATGCGCACTTGGAGAATTTTGCGAATAGCTGGTGCTCCCTCAAAGTCTATAGTGTGATCCGCAGGTGCTGCTCGTGCTCCTCTCGGCTCTGGGAATACACCAAAATGTCGTCAATGAATACGATGATGAACAAATCAAGATATGGCCTGAAAATACGGTTCATCAAGTCCATAAATGCTGCTGGGGCATTAGTGAGTCCGAACGACATCACCAAAAACTTATAATGACCGTAACGCGTGCGGAAAGCCGTCCTCGGAATATCCTCCTGTCGAACCCGCAGCTGATGGTATCCTGATCGTAAGTCGATCCTCGAAAAGTATCCTACCCCCTGAAGCTGGTCGAACAAGTCGTCGATGCGTGGCAAAGGATATCTGTTCCGCACGGTAACCCTGTTCAGCTGGCGGTAGTCGATACACAAACACAAACTGCCATCCTTCTTCTTGACAAACAGGACTGGAGCACCCCAAGGAGACACACTGGGTCGAATAAGTCCCTTATCCAGCAAATCTTGCAGCTGACATTTCAACTCTCTAAGCTCCGCCGGGGCCATCCGATAAGGCGGTATAGAAATAGGCCCCGTGCCGGGAATCAAATCAATACAGAAAACAATATCGCGCTCAGGCGGTAGCCCAGGAAGCTCGTCAGGGAAAACATCAGGGAACTCACGAACAATCGGAACCTGGTCCAACGGAACCTCTGTAGCTCTAGTATCGCAAACATAGGCCAGAAATCCCTGACATCCCTTCCTCAAAAGCTGTCCAGCGTGAAGAGAAGAAATTAAACTGTGAGGGGCGGCGCCATGGTTCCCCTGCACAACAAAAGTCGACTCGCCGGGAAAATAAAACCTAACTGTCTTCTCGCGGCAGTCCACAGACGCATAGCACGTGGCTAACCAATCCATGCCCAAAAGAACGTCGAAGTCCAACATCTCAAGAAGGATTAAGTTGACAGGCAACTCTCTCTCGCCAATACGGACAACACAGGATCGGAACACGTGTCTAGCAACAAATGACTCATCCACGGGAGTGGTCACAACAAGCGGCTGATCAAGCAACCCAGACTCTCTACCTAAACTCAGCACGAAGTGTGTGGAAATGTACGAGTGCGTGGATCCGGGATCAAACAACACGTGTGCGTCAACAGAACATACTGATAGGGTACCTGAGACCACTGCATTGGACGCCTGCGCGTCCTGATGCGTCAAAGCAAAAACCCGTGGCTGTCCTCCACCTGTGACTGGCGGTCCCCTACTAGCAACTGGCTGTACTCTGCCGGCAGCTGGCTGTCCTCTGCCTCGGCCACACCGTCCTCTATGAGCGAACCCTCCGTGACTATGGCCTCTCTGTGCATGAGTCTGACGCGGAGCGACAGTAGGTACAATAGGCAACGCCCTGTGGGGTGGGGAAGGTAGAAGTGTGACATGTGGTACGGCAGTCTCGCCCTCACGTGGCTCCTGGCAATCTCGAACACGATGATAAGTACTCCCGCATCGGAAACATCTGGATGGTGTCGGCTGACCCTCCTGGGGATAAGTGCTGAACAACCGGCCTCGCCACAAGCCTCTGCCACCTGCAAGGTGTCTTTCGCGGCGTCTAAATGGCCATCTCTGTGCATGTGTACCAGTACGAACTCTCTTCGGCTCTGGAACTACCGAAGTCTCAGCAAGGCGCTCCTCGACTAATAAGGCTGCGTCTACAGCTGCTGCATAAGTCTCGCAATGCTGTGCGCTGATCGCAAGGAACAGTGGGGTAAGCAATCCTCGAACAAACCTCTTGACTCACATCTCCTCAGTAGCCACTAAGTATGGGGCATAAACATATAGCTCGGTGAACAGTACGTCGTACTCTGCCACTGTCATCTCCGGCGTCTGTAGTAAAGACTCGAACCTACGCGCTCGGGCATCCCTGACACTCTGGGGAAGGAAACGGGCTAGAAATACCGTCACAAACACGGTCCAGGTCATAGGAGGAAGACCTGCTGCTCTGCCTTTCTCGACCGACTCACACCATTTCTGCGCAAGACCTTCCAGGCGAAAGCTCGCGAACTCTACCCATCTCGCATCTGAGCATCTGAGTGAACGACATATCCGGGCTATCCTATCAATAAAAGACTGTAGGTCCTCGGCTGCATCGGTGCCTGTGAAGACCGGAGGCTTCAGCTTCATAAACTCCGATAGCGATACTGTTATAAACTCTGTGGCTGCAGGGGCAATTGCCTGTACTGTAGGTACCATCATGGTCCCCATAATGGGTGGAGCAACCTCTGGTCGCTGTGCTCGAAGTGTCTCAACTAGCGACCCTATCATCTGGCGCATCTCCTGCATATCGGCCTCTAGCATGGCGATCTGATCTGTCTAGGAGGAACAGTCTGCTATGGTTCAACGGGTGTACTGCCCGGGCCAGTCCTTGTCTCAGACGAGTCAACTCTAATCTCGGCTCTCGCGGCCGCTCTCTGCGCCCTCGTAGTCTTTGGCGACATAATGGCTGAAAGAAAGTAGGATTCGATAAGGATACGGATATCGAATCATAAGAATGTATATAATCATGAAGGAATTCAATCAATAAGTCCTAAGGTCGCTTAGGCGGAGTATCGTGTCGTGAGTATGCCGCAGAACATACAAACGCTACGCCACTCTTCTTCAGCTACCTACTCCATCATACCAGGGTCATCCTACACTCCGAAAGGTAAAACCTACGCTCTGATACCAACTTTGTCACGACCCAAAGTTCGGCCCATGACCGGCACTTGACCACATAACGTCTACAGGCGTAACGCGGCTAAGTAAGCCGAAACCCAGAAATCAAAACCATTAAAAGTAGTGAGTGTTAAAACATTTGATGAAAACATTTGTTAAAGCATTTAGAAAACCTTGAGTAATTTAGTAAAATTCTTTAAAGTTTAAATTGTTTTTCTTAAAAATTTCGGCAGCATCTCCTTTGTAAAAACTAGTCCCGAAATCGGGTACAAGACAAAATATAAGAAAAAATGACATACAATAAGAATAAAGCATCCCCAAAGGGGAGCAATCACGCCCAAAAGCGGAAACAACCACCACAATAATAATATACGACGCCGTAGCGAAGAAATGAGCAATATAAGTGGAAAAATATCATGAAAGATAAAACTACATATATAAAGTCGGCTCACAACGAGCTCGACACCAGAGTACAAATAATATATATCGTCCTCACAACTGGTCTCTAACTCAATACATGAATAGTAGATGGAGAGTACTGTAAGTCTACGGTAGCGCCCCGACCGTCTGTCCGAGGCCAAAATGCGGAAACGAAAACTTTTAAACCGGTGCTAACGTATACTTTAAACCCGGATCGAACCATTAACCTACAACTAGTTAACAAGAGAAGGGCTGGAAAGGCTATACCGATCGATCCGTGTCCTTCGGTCTTAGACACCATCCCAAGTTCCTCGCGGCATCTCCGATCTCGATCTCCTCGTCGGAAAGGGCACCACATCATCGAGTCTTTTTACGGGCTCCCGCTTCATCCGAAGCAATTCGGGCATGAAGTTCGCTAGCCAACGTGTCCAAGGCGATGTAGAGAATGTGTGTGATAACTTTGTCTCAAGCATCCATTGATTCTCATCACGTGAGAGTGTATGGATGGAGGTTAGAGATGATGCCATTAATGGAGGTTGTGAGCTAGAGCAAGAAGAAGAAGAGGAGCCATTTTTTTTCTTTTATTCTATCATAAAATGAGAGAGTGTCTATCAAAAATACAAGACCAAACTCCCTCTTGGCTGCCCACTCTCTCTCTTCTCATCATATCAACACAAAATCAATCAAATAATGTGACATTAGCACAAGAAAAGAGACCATGAGTCACTGATGAAGTCTATGTCACATTAAATTCACAAAATGATGAAATAAGCTCACAATTTCCATTTGTAAACATTAATCCAAATGTTTACAACAATAAAAAGATACGATAACATCTAAAGTAAACCCGTGACGGATCACAAGGATACCCCTCACATGTATATACATACCTGCATCCGCATTCCGACTGAATGCGAATACGATGAGACTAAAGTAATCCAAGAAATATAATACTAGGATCCGGCTTAAACCAAAGCCCACTAGTATGATCCGTCCAATCATGATCCGTGCACTACTGCACGTATATGATCGAACCCTGCCATATATTATACGGCCTCTACAACGTTTTGCCCGAAACTTGAGAAACTGTCTGTGGGGGACTCTAAAGACTCGTCAATACCTTGGCTATGAGTTTAACCACTAGCACGTCAGAGGCACTAGCCGTACGTAACGGGCTACCAGGTATTGACCAAAAGGGAGGTCGATGAGCGGACTCATCCTGACACTCTACTGAGCCTGTCAGTGACAATATCCATACAGTCCGGTCCGTTCGTCTATGAGCATCGCATGTCGGGCTTAGGGGGTTGGTAAAAGTCAGACCCCCAAAAGCGGTACAAGTCGTGTCGGAGTGTAGCCCAGAACACCCTGAGATACTACTGGAATACCTACCAGTAAATCTCCTGCCTTGGCCAAGAACTTCGTGTAATGGCTCTCCTAGACACAGCGCGATCTCACCCCCAATACCGGGAGAGACGAAACCCCTGCCGATCAGCTCACTGCGTCCATGTGGCTCAGGACTGTACCCAACTAAAACCTGTTTGCACGACTCCTTTGAGTCGTGGTAGGGTAGTAATCAAAGCACAGTGGGAACTCACACGAGACAAATGACGATCTCAGGTCGATGAACTAACCTGTACACATGTCACCAGGGAACTGCTATCTGACGTCAGGTATAATACCAACTAGCATGTTCCCGGCGAGTCCTGTCCGGTGTACTCATAACCCAATGAGCACCTGTATACATCTTAGGTGAACCAACTGACACCAATGGCTTGTGAGACCGGCCACCGCCCCTCGTCGGGGTCTCGACTGTATACACTAGTCTACTAATGGAGTATCGATGCCCAGTCTTGAAACTCCCATGACTAGGGACCACTTTAAGGATGTGCTTATAGACCCCAGCTCCCATGTATATGATCGCCATCATACTGCTGGCAGTCAAGCAAGAATCCTAAGGGCTCTATCAACGTGTAATAGCGACCTGTAAGGTCACCTAAAGCAGTACACGATGATAAAGATAAACCAGATAGCATACTATCATCTTGAGTAAGACTGTCCTACCGGCATAGGTCCTCCCTTAATCATTGCAATCACGCGCCTATGATCCAATAATTGACTCTGAGGGCACTATATCCAACAATCTCCCACTTGCACTCAAGGCTAATTATTGCGATGTCGCATACTCACAGCCCGTGCGATACCGAACACCCAACTCCACTACTAATCAGTCTCACAAAGCCCTTTTGCGAAACTATTGCGTTCGGGGAATAGCCTCAGTGAGTGGATCCGTCCTTATGTTTCTTTCTATGTCTCTCTTTATCTCAAGTTCGCGGAGAAAACCATCTCCCGAAATGAGCAATACCTGTCTTAGAATATGTCTGGATATCTGATGGGACCTATTTCATAAATGAACTCCAAATCCAAACTTCTTAGACTGTATCGTCAACTGAATTTAATCAGTATCCTGCGCCATGCCTCCCTCAGTATCCGCTTGGACCACCTGTCCAAACACTGCCCCTCGTCAGAGGGAAAACTATAACTCTGACAGTCACTCTGTCATCCAGGTCACCTTGGAAGTCTGGAATGATAACCGTCTCCCGAAGGAGGCTGCCGTTATCATATCTCTAGAACATCCACTTATGTTCTAAAACTACTTCCGAACGTTTCTCCAGGATAGGATTAATATCAACTTACTGCATCTCGTGCAAAAACAACGTCTGGTATGGTACTTGACATCTCATGATTGACTCAATTGCCTAAGCAAGTGATGTGCCAATCATGCGCATCTCTCTCCCCTTTAGTCTGTAAGACACCTTTAGAGAGGGTGACTCCATCACTTGCAGGTACACTACCATGCCAGAAGCCATCCATTCTAAAACACCTTTAGAATGCTGTCTAATTACCCAGATTGGGATACTACCCAAATCCAGATCTAAAAACATAGATCTAGTAACCAGAATGTCTGATATTATATCCATATCCTATGTGGAGAAACCCCTGTGTGACAACCACAGTATAACCGATCGTAGTATAGGAATTTCACTTCCTACTCTGTGTATGTCATCCAAATACCAGGACATCACACCCTTCTACCTTCTTAACAGATCCATCTCCTATTCTGATGAAGTCAAACCTATGACTGTCACATCAGAAATAGATGATCTATCTCCGCTATATCTGCTTTAGTCCATAAATAGATATAAGCTACTTGTCCACTATGCTTCCGCTGCTCCCACTGACTACGACAACCCTCTGGCAGAGTTATATACACGTACACTTCTAAAGCTAGTTTAGAACGACGCTATACTCATCCTCCTGCCGGGTCTCACAGTCTGGAACAACAGCAATGGCAAGTCTGGGTAAACAAGAACCTCCCTGTTACCGTCCTTGAGCATACCGAAGTACCTCTCGAGTGCTTGAGGTTACCCACCATATCTGCGGAGTGGCTAATAGAATGTCAAACCAGATTGAATCTTTAAGTCCTATTAAATTTTCAGTAATCGTTTGCGGTTCTGGAATCACTTCCTGTTCTACCGTACTCCCACTACTGTTTTCTGAAAAAAATCCATTTTACTAAAACCGTGGTAGAAAATTAACCCTCGTCATAGCCCGGGTCAACCCACAAACAACCATTACAGAAACGTGCCTTGAGTTATCCAGAGTCTGGTTTTAAGCATAAGCCGGACAACTCCCCGTACCTTAACATCGTTAAGATATGAGCTATTCTATATCCAATATAGAAACAAAGGCACTTATTTAATTGGAACCAGATTCAAATCATGCAGCTGTTTCCAGTGCATGTCAACTAAATGGAGAGAGGCCGATCAACATTACTCAACTTAGGAATACATCCAGATATGAGCAACCTGAAAGAGAAGCAAGTTCTCATAATCATTACTATCAACTGAATACCATACACAAGTATCTACATCTTCGATCACCTTGAAGAATCCTGATACTTGCAACACCTGGTTCTCTACTTTATTCTTATACCTATAACTTCTCAAAACTTGGATCTTGTATTTCTATGAAACACATGTCTAAGAACTAGAGAAGTCATAAGTAAACAGAATATAGTACGAGTACCAAACCCTCTGTCCTAATGGACACTGGACAACATACAATACTCTGTATAATTCCCCTGAGTCTAATAACTCATTCCCTGTGTGTCGTAGGTTGAAAACTGTACTTATGGTTAAGAAGAATTATACCGCTGTTTAATGCTCCTTACCTAATCATCCACTGATATAGGTAAATGTCATAGACATAATTTCAAAAAGTTATATCCCACTTTATAAAAATAAACGTACAGATATATCAATTTGAAATTGGTGCATAACAACGGATATTCAAAACCAAATATTTGCCGTCTGGCAAACAACCCAGGCGATTTCCTCAAATATCACCAATTACAACGAATCCCGATATAATGAGGATGATCACCCAATTCCCAATAACTTACTCCCACTCATCATCTGTAACACCATACAGATGTGAGAATCAAACCTGGTAAATACATACCGTGGAGCAAGGGCTAATTGGGAAATCAGTTTTCTTTTAACAATACACAGTGAAACTGAAACATGTAAATGTTTCGAAGGGGTATCCGGGTATTCTTAGTAATGCCTCTTCCATTATAATATTCACAACTGTAACCGTATATTTCTTTGCCATCTCTCCAAATCCCTTTATATGTCTTTAGTCATTACCTTCTGTACACCACCTTTAGGCCAAATGGTTTTCTTCCCTCCCTACCGTTCGACACCAGCCTATGGTTTGGAAGAAGACTATCCAATAAGCATAATGGGTGTACTCTCCTAGTCCTAGGAGTACTCGTAACCTGAGAGAAGGTGAAGATAAAAGACAACTGAATAAAACCTTATTCCTATTTCTCCTGAACCAGAATCCATCCCCGAACTGGAACAAGTTCCTTCGAGTTCGTATATAACCATACGATGGAGTATCCAATAAACTATGGATTTTTGTAGTGATACGAGGTGTTCCGGAGAAATACAAAGGTGAAGTAGTAGTGGCGATGAAATACTTGGTTTGGCCGTGAATAGCAGTCGCAATTTACTTTGCCCTCTTACTAATCCCTTTATTTGTCTTTACTTAATACCTTATGTACACCGTTTAGGCTAAATGGTTTTCTTCATTCCCTACCGTTCGGCATCTGCCAATGGTTTGGAAGAAGACTATCCAATAAGCGTAATAGGTGTACTATCCTAATCCAAGGAGCACTCGCAACCTGAGAGAAGGTAAAAGGAAAAGACAACTGAATAGTCCTATTCATTTTCTCCTGAATCGGAAACCATCCTCGAATCTGGAACAAGTTCCTTCGAGTTCGTATATAACCATACGATGGTTTTATCCAATGGAAGTGGATGTTCGTAGTAATACGGGGTGTTCTGGAGAAAAGGGTAAGAGTAGGAGTGGTAATGAGGTATGCAACTCTGACAATCCAAAAGCCAGTGTTTTAAGAAGGTTCGGTTAACTTGGTCACTGAGTCATAGTCAAGGGTCGGGTCATGGTCGCTGCCAAAGAGAGAGAGAAAAGAAACACTCTGCGTGAACTCTAACCTAGATCAGAATGGTTATCAATTTATCTAATCAGGAAACCTCCCACTGTATCGTCAAATTCTCCTCCAAACCTGAAAGAAGAATTAGTCGGGATCACCCGAGGAGTAAACTAACTCATCAGTGGGAATCGGGATCCAACTATCATCGCATGATAACGTAATGGAATCCACTCACGTTATCACACTCCAGAAGGTATGCGCATATCTGGCAAGTTTTAGTTTCTTTAGAAACTCCCGATGTGATTTTTACCCCATGCTCTTATGACCTTGACGAAGGCCAACAAATCATAAGTCACATGTCAAGTTCTACCCGTCATTTTCCAGGTTAATTTGAACCCACCCATACAAGCCCTTGACGAAGGCCAACAAGGTTATACGACTGTCCCAAACCAACATATCTATCTATACAGCAGAATGGTAACAAGCAGCTACCATTCACTATGCCTTGATGAATGCCAACAAACATAGCATGAATACTAAGTGCTATCCATCTGAAATGACGGAGAGCTACGAATGGTTTTTGGTGAAAAACCTTTAACGTAATGAACTTGATATCGTTGAAGGAACCAGATAGATTTTAATGAAAATATAGTGGCGAAAACCTTTGCTAAAGAGGTCACTCCCGGTGAAGGGATCTCGGCTCTTTCCCCGTAGAATGAGGTGCAGGATATTCCAACTGAATACCACGATGCAAAGCAAAAAGTAATCGGCTATAGTGAAGTTATTACCCTGACGCAAACTTCTGTCCAAGGGGTTACTCCCGGTGAAGGGATCTCAGCCCTTGCCTCGTCGACTGAGGTGATGGATATTCATAACCAAATACCACTGTGCAAGACAAAAGAGAACGTCCTTGCAATAACAGCTTTTTTTTGAAAAATGTTCCAACAACATCAGAATAGGTTTTTTTTAGCTTGCATTGATCCGAATCAATGCAGTCCCATCAATTAATCACACCACAAAAGAACGAAAATACGATGTATGTAAGTCTACGCTAGCGCCCCGGCAGTCTACAGACGCCAAATGCGGAACAAAAAACTTTTAACTGGCGCTATCGTATACTTTAACCCGGATCTGCCATTATTGTTAAACTAACAAACTGTAAAGAGTGTAGGAATGTTATACCGAACGATCCGAGTCCTTCGTTCTTCAACCATCATCCCACGCTCCGTTGCGGCTGCTCCGATCTCGTCGATCTCCGATATCCTCGTCGAGGTGGCACCACATGATCGGTTCTTTAAACGGGCTCCCGCCTCTAACTCGAGGCAACTCGATCGTCAAGTTTGCTAAAAGAGACGACCAAGAATGATGTAGAGAATGAGTAGATGACTTTGTCTCACTTCGTCCAAATCCGTGGACGATCGGTTAATGAAGTTGCCGTAGAAATCGGGTGATGGAATGAAATGAACTGTAAAATTCCATACACCCCGAATACTATCATAATCTTTTCTAACCAAAATGAAACATCAAGTGAAGTGAGGAGGAGAGAGAAGGCCGGCCACTTTTATATGATGGAGGGAGGTGACCGTAGGAGCAAGTGGTGACCATAAGCAAAAGCTTCTCACTTCAAAATATCTTAACCAAAACAAGAATCATTAAACATAAAGCATGA
This sequence comes from Agapanthus africanus, assembly GCA_030015575.1. Classification (NCBI taxonomy): domain Eukaryota; kingdom Viridiplantae; phylum Streptophyta; class Magnoliopsida; order Asparagales; family Amaryllidaceae; genus Agapanthus; species Agapanthus africanus. Next base: position 689,760,262 of record CM057339.1, on the reverse strand, counting down.
CTCATATAAACACATCATCAAGCCATTAATGTCAAGATGAGTCACTAGCCTAGTCATCATCCTAGTCATCATATCTAGAAACTTCTAGAATACTGACTCATCATATCTGAAGAAAAGATAAATCCGTCTTTAACAGAATGTTAAAAGACGGCTGATAGAAAACTGGAAACTGGCAACTTCCAAAAGTGATCCTGAAACGAATTTCAGGACAACCCCGAAACTGTATAAATATACCCGCATTTGTATTACGACCGAATACAAATGCAACTGAGACAAAGATATTATACCTACTCAATATAATACTCGGATCCGGCTTAAACCAAAGCCGACCAGTATCATCTGCCCGAAAACTGACACGTGCGTAAACGCACGTGCATTTTCCGAACCCTGCCATAAAACCATACGGCCTCTACAACGTTTCGCCCGAACTTGGGAAACTGTCTGTGGGGGACTCTAATGACTCGTCAGCACCATGGCAGTGGGTTTAACCACAAACCGTCAGCGGCACTAGCAATGCGTAACGGCTGCCCATGGACTGACCTCAAGGGAGGCTGATGAGCAAACTCAAGGGAGGCCGATGAGTGAACTCATCCAGAAACCCTACCGAGCCTAACAGTGACAATGTATATACAGTCCGGTCCGTTCGTCAATGAGTATCGCATATCTGCCTAGGGGGCTAGCAACGTCAGACCCCCAATAGCAGTATAAGTCGTGTCGGAGTGAAGCCTCAATACACCCTGAGATACTACTGGAGTACCTACCAGTAAATCTCCTGCCATGGCCATGGACTTTGTGTAATGGCTCTCCTAGACACAGCACGACCTCGCCCCCAATACCGGGAGAGACGAATCCCCTGCCGATCCGCTCACGTGCCTCCATATGGCTCGGGACTGTACCCAAAAACTACCTGTTTGCACGACTCCTTTGAGCCGTGGTAGGGTAGAAATCAAAGCACAGTGGGAACTCACACGAGACAAATGACGACCTCAGGTCGATGAACTAACCTGTACACATGTCACCAGGGAACTGCTATCTGACGATAGATATAATACTAACTAGCAGATTCCCGGCGAGTCCTGTCCAGTGTACTCATAACCCAATGAGCACCTGTATACATCTTAGGTGATCCAACTGACACCAGTGGCTTGTGAGACCGGCCACCGCCCCTCGTCGGGGTCTCGACTGTACACACTAGTCTACTCCGGAGTATCGATGCCCTGTCTCAAAACTCCCACGACTAGGGACCACAATTAAGGATATGCATATAAACTACCCAACTCTCACGTGTATGATCGCCATCATACTGTTGGTAGTAAAGCAAGATCCTAAGGGCTCTATCAAAGTGTAACATGCAATCAGTCACCTGAACATGTACACGACTGATAAAGGCAAACCAGATAGCATACTATCATCTCGAGTAAGACTATCCTACCGGGATAGGTCCTCCGCAATCATTGCAATCACGTACCTGCGATCCAATAATTGACTATGAGGGCACTATCTCCAACAATCTCCCACTTGCACTCAAGGCTAATATTGCGATGTCGACTACTCACAGCCCGTGTGAAACCGAACATCCAACTCCTCTACTAATCAGTTTCACAAAGCCCGTTTGTAAAACTATTGTGTTCGAGAAATAGCCTCAGTGAGTGGATCCGCCTAGAAGTATCTTTCTATATCTCTCTTAATCTCAAGTTCGCGGAGAAAACCATCTCCCGAATTGAGTAAAACCTGTCTTAGAACATGTCTGGATATCTGATGGGACCTTGGTTCATAAATGAACTCCATATCCAAACTTCTTAGACTGAATCGATCACTGAACCTTATCAGTATCGGGCACCTTGCTTCCCACAGTATCCTCTTGGACCACCTGTCCATAATACTGTCCCTCTTCGTCAAAGGGAAAAAAATAAAACTCTGACAGTCACTCTGTCATCCACGTCACCTTTGAAGCCTGGAATGATAATCGTCTCCCGAAGGAGGCTGCCATCATCAAATCCATAGAACATGCACTTATGTTCTAAAACCGCTTCCTTATGTTTCTCCAGGATTGGATTAATACAAACTTATTGCATCTAGTGCAAAAACAACATTTGGTGTGGTACTTGACATCTCATGATTGACTCAATTGCCTAAGCAAGTGATCTGCCAATCATGCACATCCCTCTCCCCTTTAGTCTGTAAGACACCTTTAGAGAGGGTGACTCCATCACCTGCAGGTACACCACCATGCTAGGAGTCAACTATTCCAAAATCCATTAGAATATCTGTCAAAGTACCCACATTGGGAAACTACCCAAATCCAGATTTAAAACCATAGATCTAGAAACCAAAATGTCAAATATTATATCCATATCCTGTCTGGAGAAACAACTGTGTGACGACCACAGTACAACCGATCGTAGTATAGGAATTTTACTTCCTACTCTGTGTATGTCATCCAGATACCTTGACATCACACCCTACTACCTTCTTAACTGATCCATCCCCTATTCTGATTGAAGTCAAACCCATGACTGTCACATCAAAATTAGATGATCTATCTCCGCTATAACTGCTCAAGTCTATAAATAGATATAAGCATCTTGCCCACTATGCTTCCGCTGCTCCCACTGACTACGACAACCCTCCTACCGGGTCTCATATCCTGGAACAACAGTAGTGTCAAGTCTTGGTAGATAAGAACCTCCCTGTCACCGTCCTTGAGGCTACCGAAGTACCTCTCGGGTGTCTGAGGTTACCTACCATATCTGCGGAGTGGCTATTGGAATGTCAAACCTGATTGAATGTATAGGTCCTATTAAATTTTCCGTAATCGTTCGCGGTTCTGGAATCACTTCCAGTTCTACCATACTCCCACTACTGTTTTATGAAAAAGATCCATTTTTACTAAAACTGTGGCGAGTCAAGAACAATATCACTATTGATCTTCCAAATGGTAGAATATCAATCCTCGTCATAACCAGGGTCAACCCACAAACAGCCATTACAGAACCGTGCCCTGAGTTATCCAGAGTCTGGTTTTAAGCATAAGCTGGACAACTCCCCGTACCTTAATTTCTTTTAAGGTACGATCCATTCTATATCCAATACAGAAACTTTGGCACTTATTTAATTGGAACCAGATTCAATCCATGCAGCTGTCTCCAGTGCATATCAACTTAATGCAAAGAGGCTAATCAGCATTACTCAACTTAGGAATCCATCCAATTATGAGTAACCTGAAAGAGAAATACGTTTCTCAAAACCATCACTATAATCTGAATACCAATCACAAGAATCTACATCTTCGATCTCTTTGAAGAATCCCGATACTTGTGATACCTGGTTCTCTACTTTATTCTTATACCCACAACTTCTCAAAACTTAGACCTTGTATTTCTACGAAACACTCGTCTAAATACTAGAGAAGTTATAAGTAAACAGAACATAGTACGAGGACCTACCCCTTTGTCCTGATGGACACTGGACAACATACAATACTCTGTATAAGTCCGCTGAGTTAAACAACTCAAAACCTGTGCGTTGTAGGTGGAAAACTGTACCCTGGCGATTTCCTCAAATATCACCAATTACAACGAATTCCGATATAATGAGGATAATCACCTAATTCCCAATATCTTACTCCCACTCATCATCTGTAAAACCATACAGATATGAGAATGAAACCTGGTAAATACATACCCATGGAGTAAGTGTCTAATCGGGAAAAACAGTTTTTCTTTAACAATGCACTGAAACATGAAAATGTTTCGTAGGGGTATCCTGGTATTCATAGCAATGCCTCTTCCATAATCCAATTCATGACTTCAACCGTATATCTCTTTGCCATCTCTCCAAATCCCCTTTATTTGTCTTTAGTCGTTACCTTCTGTACACCATCGTTAGGCTAAATGGTTTTCTTCCTTCCCTACCGTTCGGCACCAGCCTATGGTTTGGAAGAAGACTATCCAGTAAGCATAATAGGTGTACCCTCCTAAACCAAGGAGTACTCGCAACCTGAGAGAAGGTGATAATAAAAGACAACTGAATAAACCAATTCTATTTCCCCTGAACCTGGATCCATCCTCGAAGAAGTCCCTTCGAGTTCGTATATAACCATACGATGGATCTATCCAATGGAAGTGGATATCCGTAGTAATACGGGTGTTCTGAGAAATTCAAAGGGTAAAAGAAGGAGTGGCAATGACTTATGCAACTCAGACAATCCAAATGCCAGTATTTTAAGAAGGTTCGGTCAACTTGGTCATTGAGTCATAGTTTAGGGTTGGTCAAAGGTCGCTGCCAAAGAGAGAGAGAGAAAAGAAACACTCTGCGTGCACTCTAACCTAGATCAGAATGGTCATCACTTTATCTAATCCGGAAACCTCCCACTGTCCTGTCAAATTCTCCTCCAAACCTAAAGAAGAATCAATCGGGATCACCCGAAGAGTAAACCAACTCATCAGTGGGAATCGGGATCCAACTCTCATCGCATGATAACGTGATGGAATGCATCCACGTTACTCATACTCCAGATGGTATGCGCATACTTGGCAAGTTTCAGTTTCTTTAGAAACTCCCGATATAATTTTTGCCCCATGCTCTTATAACCTTGGCTTTGGTCAAAATGTCATAAGTCACATGCCAAGTTCTACCCGTCACTATCTTGTCAATTTGAACCCACCCGCACATGCCCCTGACTTTGGCCAATCGGCAGAACGACTGTCCCAAACTAACTCATCTATCTATGCAATAATTGAATACCCAGCAGCTACCAAACACTATGCCTTAACTTTGGCTAAAATGCATAGCTTGAATACTACTAAATACCCAAAAGAAGTGACGGAGGGCTACGGCTGGTTTTTGGCGAAAAAACCTTTAGCGTAGTGAACTTGATATCGCTGAAGGAACCTGATAGCTTTTTAAAATATAGTGGCGAAAACCTTTTGCTAAAGAGGTCACTCCCGGTAAAGGGATCTCGGCTCTTTCCTCGTGGAATGAGGTGCAGGATATTCCACTGAATACCGCTATGCAAAGCAACTTGTAATCGACTATAGTAAAGTTATTACTCTGACGCAAACTTCTGTCCAAGGGGTCAGTCCCGGTGAAGGGATATCGGCCCTTGCCCCGTCGAATGAGGTGTAGGATATTCCACTGAATACCGCTATGCATAACAAAAGAAAAATTCTTTGCAATAACACTTTTTAAATTTGTTCCAACAACTGTAAACAGGTTTGTTTTAACTTTGCATTGATCAGAATCAACGCAGTCCCATCATTAATCACACCAGAAAAGAACGAAAATAAAATGTACGTATATGCCATCCGCATTCGTCACTGGGTCCCGTCATCACTCGTTAGGTTACTTAACTAACGACAGAGCGGGGACTGGACTAGCGCGGGTGTAAAACATATACAACATCTAATAGTATATAAACCAATATACAATAATCGCTCCAGGCGTGATAGTATGCAACATTACAGAAAAGTAATAAGCATCACAGAACAATACAGATAATCTGGGATCCCCGGGTTTCACAGAGCCGCTGCTGAAACCCAACGTTCCCCTGTCGTGTAGATAGCCTGTGCAATGAAACCTAGACCCCTACGGGTGCGGCAAGTTACCCGCCAAAACCTGAAGCGAGGCAGCCCTCTACAGCATAGTGAATGGACCACCCAGCACTTCACGGAATCCGGTAGCTTGAGCACCCCTCCTTGGGTCAACCTGTACCCCCTACGAGTGCGGCGAATAGTCTGCCAATTCTAGAGTGGGACCCCTCTGCCTCTCAAAGCCATGAGATGCGGACCCATTGCCCCCCTAGAACCCGGCTATCCGTGCACTCCGTCGCGGGGCAAAACCTAGTACAGTAATGAAAAATAGTACAATAGGTACATCGACCGCAACCTGGTCGTGCCCCAAAAGAATATTATACAACAGGCAGTGACGGCAGTCCACAAGTTGGACGCTCGCCCTGCAAAATCAAATGTACAAATAAACACAAACTGTACTACCATTGCACACTGCTATCCACCACGACAAATCCGCAACATCACAGCACAACACAGAACATCAACACGAATGTCACGTTCGCAAACCCGTCTAAAAGAACTATAGCAATTAAACGCGGTTTACCGATCAAATGACATTCCCGGTCGGGGATATAATGTAAGCACTGTAAACTAACGTGTTCAAATTTCGATCGACCAAAGACCAAATATCAAAAAGTGGGCCCCACTGCTTACTGGTGAACAGTAACAAAACCTGGGCCAAAACGATATTTACCAAAAACCCCAAAATCCATCACAGAACCCACTGACCAAATTTGGGAGCACGTGCTCACCACATGGCCGCGGATGCGCGGCCAAACCATGGGTTTGGCCGCGTTTCCGCGGCAGCTTGGAGGAATCACGACCTCAAATTTTGTCGTGGCTCTTAAAAACGCCTGCACAGATTTTTAAGATATACATAAATAATTTTTGAGACCGTTTAAAAACAACAGAAACTGTCAAGCAAGGATTTTGCCGTTTTTGATTTTCGGTTCGATCGATGTTTTGAACGCGTTAGCACAAGTTAGTATAGCAAAATGGTGAGGCTCTGATACCACTGTAAGTCTACGCTAGCGCCCCGGCAGTCTACAGACGCCAAATGCGGAACAAAAAACTTTTAACTGGCGCTATCGTATACTTTAACCCGGATCTGCCATTATTGCTAAACTAACAAACTGTAAAGAGTGTAGGAATGTTATACCGAACGATCCGAGTCCTTCGTTCTTCAACCATCATCCCACGCTCCGTTGCGGCTGCTCCGATCTCGTCGATCTCCGATATCCTCGTCGAGGTGGCACCACATGATCGGTTCTTTAAACGGGCTCCCGCCTCTGACTCGAGGCAACTCGATCGTCAAGTTTGCTAAAAGAGACGACCAAGAATGATGTAGAGAATGAGTAGATGACTTTGTCTCACTTCGTCCAAATCCGTGGACGATCGGTTAATGAAGTTGCCGTAGAAATCGGGTGATGGAATGAAATGAACTGTAAAATTCCATACACCCCGAATACTATCATAATCTTTTCTAACCAAAATGAAACATCAAGTGAAGTGAGGAGGAGAGAGAAGGCCGGCCACTTTTATATGATGGAGGGAGGTGACCGTAGGAGCAAGTGGTGACCATAAGCAAAAGCTTCTCACTTCAAAATATCTTAACCAAAACAAGAATCATTAAACCTAAAGCATGACTCATATAAACACATCATCAAGCCATTAATGTCAAGATGAGTCACTAGCCTAGTCATCATCCTAGTCATCATATCTAGAAACTTCTAGAATACTGACTCATCATATCTGAAGAAAAGATAAATCCGTCTTTAACAGAATGTTAAAAGACGGCTGATAGAAAACTGGAAACTGGCAACTTCCAAAAGTGATCCTGAAACGAATTTCAGGACAACCCCGAAACTGTATAAATATACCCGCATTTGTATTACAACCGAATACAAATGCAACTGAGACAAAGATATTATACCTACTCAATATAATACTCGGATCCGGCTTAAACCAAAGCCGACCAGTATCATCTGCCCGAAAACTGACACGTGCGTAAACGCACGTGCATTTTCCGAACCCTGCCATAAAACCATACGGCCTCTACAACGTTTCGCCCGAACTTGGGAAATTGTCTGTGGGGGACTCTAATGACTCGTCAGCACCATGGCAGTGGGTTTAACCACAAACCGTCAGCGGCACTAGCAATGCGTAACGGCTGCCCATGGACTGACCTCAAGGGAGGCTGATGAGCAAACTCAAGGGAGGCCGATGAGTGAACTCATCCAGAAACCCTACCGAGCCTAACAGTGACAATGTATATACAGTCCGGTCCGTTCGTCAATGAGTATCGCATATCTGCCTAGGGGGCTAGCAACGTCAGACCCCCAATAGCAGTATAAGTCGTGTCGGAGTGAAGCCTCAATACACCCTGAGATACTACTGGAGTACCTACCAGTAAATCTCCTGCCATGGCCATGGACTTTGTGTAATGGCTCTCCTAGACACAGCACGACCTCGCCCCCAATACCGGGAGAGACGAATCCCCTGCCGATCCGCTCACGTGCCTCCATATGGCTCGGGACTGTACCCAAAAACTACCTGTTTGCACGACTCCTTTGAGCCGTGGTAGGGTAGAAATCAAAGCACAGTGGGAACTCACACGAGACAAATGACGACCTCAGGTCGATGAACTAACCTGTACACATGTCACCAGGGAACTGCTATCTGACGATAGATATAATACTAACTAGCAGATTCCCGGCGAGTCCTGTCCGGTGTACTCATAACCCAATGAGCACCTGTATACATCTTAGGTGATCCAACTGACACCAGTGGCTTGTGAGACCGGCCACCGCCCCTCGTCGGGGTCTCGACTGTACACACTAGTCTACTCCGGAGTATCAATGCCCTGTCTCGAAACTCCCATGACTAGGGACCACAATTAAGGATATGCATATAAACTACCCAACTCTCACGTGTATGATCGCCATCATACTGTTGGTAGTAAAGCAAGATCCTAAGGGCTCTATCAAGGTGTAACATGCAATCAGTCACCTGAACATGTACACGACTGATAAAGGCAAACCAGATAGCATACTATCATCTCGAGTAAGACTGTCCTACCGGGATAGGTCCTCCGCAATCATTGCAATCACGTACCTGCGATCCAATAATTGACTATGAGGGCACTATCTCCAACAATGTACGTATATGCCATCCGCATTCGCCACTGGGTCCCGTCATCACCCGTTAGGTTACTTAACTAACGACAGAGCGGGGACTGGACTAGCGCGGGTGTAAAACATATACAACATCTACTAGTATATATATCAATATATAATATTCGCTCATGGCGTGATAAAAATGCAACATCACAGAAATGTAATAAGTATCACAGAACAATACAGATAATCTGGGATCCCCGGGTTTCATAGAGCCGCTACTGAAACCCGACGTTCCCCTGGTCGTGTGGATAGCCTGTGCAATGAAATCCTAGACCCCTACGGGCGCGGCAAGTTACCCGCCAAAACTTGAAGTGAGGCAGCCCCCTTCAACAAAGAGAATGGACCACCCAGCACTTCACGGAATCCGGTAACTTGAGCACTCCTCCTTGGGTCAACCTGTACCCCCTACGAGTGCGGCGAATAGCCCGCCAATTCTAGAGTGAACCCCCTCCATCTCAAAGCCATGAGATGCGGGCCCGTTGCCCTCTAGAACCCGGCTATCCGTGCACCCCACCGCGGGGTAATCCTAGTATAGAAAATAAAATATATATACAACAGGTACATCGACCTCAGCCCGGTCGTGCCCCAAAAGAATAATATACAAACAGGCAGTGACGGCAGTCCACATTTCGGACGCTCGCCCCGCAATAACAAATGTACAAATACAACCAAACTGTACTACCATTGCATCCAGGCTATCCACCATGACAAATCCGCAACATCACAGCACAACACAGAACATCAACGTGAATGTCACGTTCGCAAATCCGTCTAAAAGGGCTATAGCAATTAGACAAGATTTACCGATCAAATGACATTCACGGTCGCAGATATAAAGTAAGCACCGTGAACTAACATTTTTAAAATTTTCGATCGACAAAATTTCCCGAAGTGGGCCCCAAGTACAATTCCCAGTACTCAAAATAATCTGGGCCAAAACAAAAATTACCAGAAACCCCAATTCCAACTCAGAGACCATTGCAGAAAGTATGGTGCTTTGATGCTACAAAAGTGCGGCGGAACCGCGGCCAAAACAAGGGTAATGCCGCGCTTCCGTGGCGCTACAGTGTGATCACTTCACCAAATTTCAGCTGTGGTCTTAGAAAAGCCTGCCTGATTTTCTGCAATACTCAAAATAATTTTTCGACGACAAAAAAAATTCGACAGAAACTTCGTTTTTGAAATTGCGGTTTCGGAAATTTTGTTCGATCGAAGTTCTAAATACGTTAGAGCAAGCTAGTAAAGGTTAATGGCGTGGCTCTGATACCATGTAAGTCTACGGTAGTGCCCCGACCGTCTGTCCGAGGCCAAAATGCGGAAACGAAAATTTTTAAACCGGCGCTAACGTATACTTTAAACCCGGATCAAACCATTAACCTACAACTAGCTAACAAGAGAAGGGTTGGAAAGGCTATACCGATCGATCCGTGTCCTTCGGTCTTAGCCACCATTCCAAGCTCCTCACGGCATCTTCGATCTCGATTTCCTCGTCGGAAAGGGCACCACATCATCGAGTCTTTTTACGGGCTCCCGCTTCATCCGAAGCAACTCGGGCATGAAGTTCGCTAGCCGACATGTCCAAGGCGATGTAGAGAATGTGTGTGATAACTTTGTCTCAAGCATCCATTGATTCTCATCACATGAGAGTGTATGGATGGAGGTTAGAGATGATGCCATTAATGGAGGTTGTGAGCTAGAGCAAGAAGAAGAAGAGGAGCCATTTTTTTCTTTTGTTCTATCATAAAATGAGAGAGTGTCTATCAAAAATACAAGACCAAACTCCCTCTTGGCTGCCCTCTCTCTCTTTTCTCATCATATCAACACAAAATCAATCAAATAATGTGACATTAGCACAAGAAAAGAGACCATGAGTCACTAATGAAGTCTATGTCACATTAAATGCACAAAATGATGAAATAAGCTCACAATTTCCATTTGTAAACATTAATCCAAATGTTTACAACAATAAAAAGATACGGCAACATCTAAAGTAAACTCGTGACGGATCACAAGGATACCCCTCACCTGTATATACATACCTGCATCCGCATTCCGACTGAATGCGAATACAATGAGACTAAAGTAATCCAACAAATCTAATACTAGGATTCGGCTTAAACCAAAGCCCACTAGTATGATCCGTCCAATCATGATCTGTACACTACTGCACGTATATGATCGAACCCTGCCATATATCATATGGCCTCTACAACGTTTCGCCCGAAACTTGAGAAACTGTCTGTGGGGGACTCTAAAGACTCGTCAATACCTTGGCTGTGGATTTAACCACTAGCATGTCAGAGGCACTAGCCGTACGTAACGGGCTACCAGGTATTGACCAAAAGGGAGGTCGATGAGCGGACTCATCCTGACACCCTACTGACCCTGTCAGTGACAATATCCGTACAATCCGGTCCGTTCGTCTATGAGCATCGTATGTCGGGCCTAGGATGTTGGTAAAAGTCAGACCCCCAAAAGCGGTACAAGTCGTGTCGGAATGTAGCCCAGAACACCCTGAGATACTACTGGAATACCTACCAGTAAATCTCCTGCCTTGGCCAAGGACTTCGTGTAATGGCTCTCCTAGACACAGCACGATCTCACCCCCAATACCGGGAGAGACGAAACCCCTGCCGATCCGCTCACTGCCTCCATGTGGCTCAGGAATGTACTCAACTAAAACCTGTTTGCACGATTCGTTTGAGCCGTGGTAGGGTAGTAATCAAAGCACAGTGGGAACTCACACGAGACAAATGACGATCTCAGGTCGATGAACTAACCTGTACACATGTCACCAGGGAACTGCTATCTGACGTCAGGTATAATACCAACTAGCATGTTCCCGGCGAGTCCTGTCCGGTGTACTCATAACCCAATGAGCACCTGTATACATCTTAGGTGAACCAACTGACACCAATGGCTTGTGAGACCGGTCACCGCCCCTCATCGGGGTCTCGACTGTATACACTAGTCTACTAATGGAGTATCGATGCCCAGTCTCGAAACTCCCACGACTAAGGACCACTTTAAGGATGTGCTTATGGACCCCAGCTCCCACGTATATGATCGCTATCATACTGCTGGCAGTCAAGCAAGAATCCTAAGTGTTAGTTATATGTATGCCCTAGAGGCCATTACTGTACATTGGATGTATATTGTAGTGGATGCTGGGATGTATATAGGGAGGACTTTCTTGCTCGACATGATAGTATGCTATCTGGTTGATCTTTACCTTAACGTGTACACTGATTGTCTCTCTATTACATGTTGGTAAAGCCCTTAGGATGTGTACTTGACTACCTGGACTATGATGCGGATCATACTAGTGGGGACATGGTAGTCCATAAGTACATCCTTCAAAGTCCCTAGTCGTGGGTGTATCGAGACGGGGCATCGATATACCAGAGTAGACTAGCGTGTACCTTCTCGACCCATACATATGGGCGATGGATGATCCCATATCCATTGGTGTTTGACATCAGAGGAGATATACGGGTGCTCAGCAGAGACTGGGTACACTGGACGGACTCGCCGAGAACTCCCAGATGGTATTATACCTCACGTCAGATGGCAGTTCTCTGGTGACACTGGTACAGAGTAGTCTGTTGACCCGAGATCGTCATAGAGTCTTGTGTGGTTCCCACTGTGCTTTGATTTCCATCTTACCACGTCCAAGAGGGCGTGCAAAACGGTGGTTTTTGGGTACAGTCCCGAGTCACATGGAGGCAATGAGCGATAGGAGGGGATTCGTCTCTCCCGGTATAGGGAGTTGATGTTGCGCTGTGTTCGATTGGCTATAACAGGAAATCCCTGGCCAGGGTTGCTGAGATTTACTGGTAAGTGTTACCAGTAGTTTCTCGAAGTGTTATAGACCTCGTATCGACACGACTTATCGAGCTATTGGGGTCTGACGTTTACCACCCCTAGGCGAGATATGCGACATATCAGACGATCAGACCGGACTGTACGGTAGTGTTACTGGTCGGATTCACTGGAGTGTGAGCGGGCTTGCTCGTCGATCTTCAGATCGCTCAATACCCGGGTGGCCGTTACGTTTAGCAGACCGCTTGCGGCTTGTGGGTGTTTGATATGATCATCATCTGCTACCGGCGTATTGACGAGTCTTTAGAGTCCTACACAGAGGTCTCCTGGCTCAAGCGAAACGAAATAGGAGCGCATATGAGATATGTGCGGGATCGAGAATAATACGGTATGTGATACTGTATTCGATTCTCGCGATGTGACATTGATCGGTTATATGCGATATAGACGGGTTATCGGATCAAGTGTTGATTCGATAAGTTGTTACTGATGATACCATTCGGTTATGTGCGACATGACCGAATCGTTAAATCAAGTGTTGATTTAATGATTTAATGCATAATTGTATATTTGATATATTACTTTGCATTAACTAGTATCGGTTCACTTAAGATGGATTTTCTCACTCGGATGTGTGCATTGCATATGCGATATGATTTTGTGCACTTTATTGTATCATGTTTCATGATACATGTTTACTTGGTTAAGTGCAAAGAATTAAACCATGGTTAAAAGAATGGTTAGGGTTTCATTTCCTTTATTTATTCATTGATTTATTTGTTTATTCATTTTGGAAAAGAGGAGAAAAGAATGGTGGCTTATTTTGGAGTTTAGTTGAAGCTTCATGAAACTTTGATCAAGTCAACCATTCTTATCTCATCCTTAACCCTAACCATTCCCACTAACTATGATTCATTCTCTACACTTGACTCTAGTTAACATTATGATAAGTTTTGTTTTTTCTATTGTTTTTAATTAACTTATCATATATTTCTTTCTTCTTCTTCTTCATGAGCAAGGAAGAAAAAGCTTTCTTCATCAATGGTGATTGATGATAAAGAGTGAGAAATCCAATTCTAAAGTCTACCCACTTCCTATTTCTTCATCCTCTACCTCTTTCCAAGTAGTAGAGTGTGTTTACTTCACAAGTTTCTTGACTTGGTGAAGTCGGAGCTTGATTTAGCGATGCCTCGACGTAGATCATCTTCGGCACGTCGTCGACGACCTAGCCCGCATCTTCTCCGATGAAATCGACACAAGAGCCCGGATTTCGGATTTGTACAGCGGAGATGACTTCTTCATGGAGCTATGGAGGTGGACAAACGGATCTACAAAGGTTGTATTTCCGTATCTATTAGTTAAGTGTTAACTAGTTCTTGTTTTCGCCTAGATTTCTAGCAAACGATCCGTACATTAGAGTTTCTCGGCACTAGAATTTTTGAAATTGGCATGATCGATGCCTTGTGAGACCTCACTAGAGTGCCTAGGAACCCTACACTAAGGGCTCTATCAACGTGTAATAGCGACCTGTAAGGTCACCTAAAGCAGTACACGATGATAAAGATAAACCAGATAGCATACTATCATCTTGAGTAAGACTGTCCTACCGGCATAGGTCCTCCCTCAATCATTGCAATCACGTGCCTATGATCCAATAATTGACTCTGAGGGCACTATATCCAACAATCTCCCACTTGTACTCAAGGCTAATTATTGCGATGTCGCATACTCACAGACCGTGCGATTCTGAACACCCAACTCCTCTACTAATCAGTCTCACAAAGCCCGTTTGCGAAACTATTGCGTTCGAGGAATAGCCTCAGTGAGTGGATCCGCCCTTATGTTTCTTTCTATGTCTCTCTTTATCTCAAGTTCGCGGAGAAAACCATCTCCCGAAATGAGCAATACCTGTCTTAGAATATGTCTGGATATCTGATGGGACCTAGTTCATAAATGAACTCCAAATTCAAACTTCTTAGACTGTATCGTCAACTGAATTTAATTAGTATCCTACGCCATGCCTCCCTCAGTATCCGCTTGGACCACCTGTCCAAACACTGCCCCTCGTCAGAGGGAAAACTATAATTCTGACAGTCACTCTGTCATCCAGGTCACCTTGGAAGCCTGGAATGATAACCGTCTCCCGAAGGAGGCTGCCGTTATCATATCCCTAGAACATCCACTTATGTTCTAAAACTGCTTCCGAACGTTTCTCCAGGATAGGATTAATATCAACTTACTGCATCTCGTGCAAAAACAACGTCTGGTATGGTACTTGACATCTCATGATTGACTCAATTGCCTAAGCAAGTGATGTGCCAATCATGCGCATCCCTCTCCCCTTTAGTCTGTAAGACACCTTTAGAGAGGGTGACTCCATCACTTGCAGGTACACTACCGTGCCAGGAGCCATCCATTCTAAAACACCTTTAGAATGCTGTCTAAGTACCTAGATTAGGATACTACCCAAATCCAGATCTAAAAACGTAGATCTAGTAACCAGAATGTCTGATATTATATCCATATCCTATGTGGAGAAACCTCTGTGTGATAACCACAGTATAACCGATCGTAGTATAGGAATTTCACTTCCTACTCTGTGTATGTCATCCAAATACCAGGACATCACACCCTTCTACCTTCTTAACAGATCCATTCCCTATTCTGATGAAGTCAAACCTATGACTGTCACATCAGAAATAGATGATCTATCTCCGCTATATCTTCTTTAGTCCATAAATAGACATAAGCTACTTGTCCACTATGCTTCCGCTGCTCCCACTGACTACGACAACCCTCTGGCAGAGTCATATACATGTACACTTCTAAAGCTAGTTTAGAACGACGCTATACTCATCCTCCTGCCGGGTCTCACAGTCTGGAACAACAACAATGGCAAGTCTGGGTAATGTGATACTATTTCTATATGCAACAAAGGATGGAAATGCTACAATAGTATATATGCATGAACAATATACATATAAGTATGTATGTGACTACAATGTCCTATCACGCCCTGACGCTTAACGCCATACGGGCGATTTCCCCGTAGATGTTAAATCTACTCACCTGGTCTCGTGCTAGGTGTAGCCGACTATCTGCTTTCCCTTCTTTGCGGCGTCTGATGTACCCGCCTGCGAACCTAGAATTTACACAAGGAATACACATAAGCAAAATCCTGCAAAAACGCGATATCGAAACCAAACGTGAAACTCGCATCGCGAACTAAACACGTGTGTATACGTAACGTGTGTGCATACGCCAAAATCCAACGCGACACGCTGTGGCACACAGCGACACGCTGTGAGACACAGCAAACCAACTCAACACGCATCGTACGTGTCGCGCAAGTCCCGCTATGCTAAAAATAGGTAAATGGTCCCAGATTTAATCTGGAGCAAAAACAAGAAAATCAAATAAGACCAAACATCTAATAATACTTACAGACAGCTACCTGCAAAAATCCAACACAAACTCTCAAAATTGGGCCGGCGGCTAAGGGTGAGGTATCGGCCCAAAACCGGTGGAATGGGTCCAGGTTTCTACACTATGATCCTAGCACAATTCATAGCCTAGTGTATATGTTTGCTTACTAAAATTATTATCCTAGTAACAACAGATTCTATGTATCATAAGGGTTTGGCTTAAAACGTTTTAAAACACTAAGTTTGCAGCAATAGGGTGCACAAGTGATAAAATGTGAAATTACTAGACTTAAGTGATACCACAAGCACAAATTTGAGTTAATCTAACTATAATCACCCTGAATCATCCTATTTTTCAATTAAACTATAAGCTTAGCAATAAAACTCATTAAGAACACTAAACTTAGCTAAACAAACCCAGATTTCAACCTGCACATAAATAGAGAAAATAAATAATACCAAACACAGACAAACACCAACAGGCACCACTAGACCAAGCACCACCACCTAACTCATCATGGGGGCCGGCGAAGCCGGAATCAAGGGGGATGTCGCCGGATTTTTGGGAAGGGGGTGGGCTCGGATTCCTACAGACTACACACAAAAACCTAAACACTAATCTGTATGTGTTTGCTAAGCTAGAAAAAGATCCCGGTTGTAGCAGATCACCAATATCGTACAGTTTGCTTCTAAACCGTATTTTAAATTTCAAGTTTTAGACTTTAAGGCGATTTAACGAAAACTAGTGATGCTATTAGGTTAACACAACACTAATAACACCTACCTAAGTCAAAAAGGCCATAAAAACTCTAACTTGGCCAAAAACCCACTTAAACTACAAACTAGCACTAAAAACTCATATTAAACACTAACCGAAGCTAAATAACATATAAGCTTAGCAAAAAGGAGTTGAGTTTAGAGATTATACCCCACTAGATCCTAGGATGCAGGAAGAAGGAGAAGAAGAAGAAATGGAGGAGCTGCTGCTGCTGCTGCCGCTGCTGCTGGGGTTTCTGCTGCTGCTGTTGCTGCTGCAAGGGCTGCTGCTGCTGCTACTTCTACTGTGTGTGTGTGAGTGAGAGTGAGAGGGAGAGAGATATGTGAGAAATGAGTGTTTGAAAATAAAAACAAATGAGTGATATGAGAGAGTCAAACCCCCTTCTTTCTCACTTCATTAAATGCAAGCATGGGCAAGCCCATCATGCACTCTCTCTCTCTCTCCAAGTCAACCCACAGCCAAATAATTTTTCATTTAAAAAGAAAAAAATATATCCTAAAACTCTTAATAAAAAATTCAAATTAGCTTAATGAGAGTGGGTTAGTCTACCATGGTTGCTAAACATGGTTTAACCCTAGTTTACATGCACAAGTGTGTGCAAGCCCAAATAAAATCTAATAAACTATTCATTAATTTTGATAAAATATTTGAAAATCGTTTTGGTAAACTTTTTACTAAAAACCACACATTAAGGTATAATTAGCCACTAATCACATTATAAAACTTGGTGCTACCACAACCAATTACCCGGATCTACCATTAACCCTTTACTAGCAATCAAAAAAAAAGTTAGGAATGGTTATACCGAGTTGATCCGTGTCTTTCGGTCTTCAATCTTCATCCCAAGCTCCTAGTGGCTTCCTTGATCAAGCTTGGTCGCCGGTCTCCCTCCATCGAAGATGATCCACCCGAAGGTTTGTGCAACGAACTTCAACCTCATAACCGAAATAACTAGGGTATCTAGTTTGCTAAACTTGATGGCCTAGGAGATGTAGAAACTAATTATGGATTAAGTTGTCTCTAATCACCCAATGTTTCTCAACACATGAGACATGATGGGTGGATGTAGAAGATGAAGTATGAGGATGAGAGTGTAGCAACTCAAGAAAGGAAAATGGCTAAGTGTTGTGAGCATGAAGCATCAAGTGAGAAAAATCCTCACAACACTTAAAATAAATCAAGCATGCAAGAATAGTGTCACCATGAGTCACCCCATGAGTCATCTACAAAGCCATGCCTCATTTAATGCCAAAGAATGACTCATCCTCACCATTTATAATAAATGGTTAAAACAATAATGAGGTGGCATCTTCTAGAAGCATCTTGTAATGAAATTATAAGAATACCCCTCATCCGTACATACATACCCGTATCTGTATTCTGAAAAATACGAATACAATGAGACGAAAATAATCCAACAAATATAATACTAGGATCCGGCTTAAACCAGAGCCCACCGGTATTATCCGTCCGAACATCATACGTGCACAAGTACACGTATATGATTGAACCCAGCCGTAAAACCATACGGCCTCTACATCGTTTCGCCCGAACCAGGGAAACCCTCTGTGTGGGACTCTAAAGACTCGTCAATACGCTGGCAGTGGGTTTAACCACAAGCACGTCAGGGCACTAGCTGTACGTAACGGCTACCCAGGTATTGAGTGAAAGGGAGGCCGATGAGCAAACTCATCCTGAAATCCCCATTGAGCCTGATAGTGACAATATACGTACAGTCCGGTCCGTTCGTCTATGAGTATCGCATATCGAGCCTAGGGGGGTGGATAAAGTCAGACCCCTAATAACATGGCATTCAGTGTCGGTATGAAGCCCATCACCACCTGAGAAACTACTGATCCGAATCAGTAATTCTCTGTTCCCCTCCGAACGGCGGCCGAGACGCGGGGACGTCTATGCCTGGGGTTCGGGGCAGATGCTAATTGGTGCTATCCGTCCACCTCTCCGAAGATGCCAAGTTGATTTATGGCACCGTGCATCGGAGGTTTGAACGGATGCGTCCGATGTAGCAGACTTCGTCAGATTCCCCTTCGCTTGAGGGGTTTTTGATTGTGGGGACGCTCTTCCCTGCAGGTGCAAGCCCCTGCAGTTAATTGCGCTACCGCATCGCGGTAACCACTTTCTCCTTCTCCAGATGGTCACCTCGTGTCGTGTGTGTTTATTTTATGTTTTGTTGCCCGTGGATTGTTTACGGAGACCGAGTTATGTCGTCGCCCGTAGGGCGTGGACTAGTCCAAATCCGTATTATCTTAGATTTGGGTTTGGGGGTTTGGTTTGAGGATACGTTAGCCATATTTGAGGCCAAGATCAACTCAAACGTTTGTTAAGGATACGTTAGTCTAGCCTGAGACTAAGATCAACTTAACGGGATCGTTTAGATCCGACAAAAGAGCATTTGGGCTCCATTGTTCCAGTTTAGGGACATAGTAGTCCATTGCATGTATGGCCTTCGGGACCCGTCACCTCTCTGACGACGTTGAAGGATTACAACGAAAGATGTCAGAGGAGTTCAGAGATGTACCCTCGGACCAGAGTTAATTGGGGGGGGGGGGGTCTATAGTCCAGTTTGGGACTAAAGTCTGTTTGAAAGGTTTAAGGATACGCTAGCCATATTTAAGGCTAAGATCAACTTAAACGGGATCGTTTAGATCCAACAAAAGAGCAGACGTGGGCTCTATTGTTCCAATTTAGGGACATGATGGTCCATTGCTAGTTTAAGGACATTGCGGTCCATTGTTAGTTTTAAGACATCTCGGTCAAGGTTAAGAACGTCGTAGTCCATGGGTTTAAGGACCCCACAGTCCATTGTTAGTTTTAAGACATCTCGGTCAAGGTTAAGGACGTCGTAGTCCATGGGTTTAAGGACCCCACAGTCCATTGTTAGTTTTAAGACATCTCGGTCAAGGTTAAGGACGTCGTAGTCCATGGGTTTAAGGACCCCACAGTCCACTGTTAGTTTTAAGACATCTCGTCAAGGTTAAGGACGTCGTAGTCCATGGGTTTAAGGACCCCACAGTCCATATCAATGCGTGGTCATCGGGACCCGTCACCTCTTTGAAGACGTTGAGGGATTACAACGCCAAGTATCAAAGGAGTGAAGAGATGTACCCTGGAACCGGAGTGGATTAAATAGTCTTTGGCCCAATTTGGGATCAAGACCAATTAATTATGTTATGAGCCCATTAGCCCAGTTAATTACGGATTGAGGACTTATGGCCATCTTGGGCTAAGTCCATTCAGGTCTGGAATATTGCCTTCCTGTTGGTCCATTGAAGGAGAGGCTTTGCCTCTGGCCATTTAGCCAATTGGACCAATGCCTAGTGTTAAACACTAAAGACCAATCAGTGTTGAACACTGAGAATGAGATTGATAAGTTAGTGTTTTAACACTAAAAGATAGTTGGTGTTAAACACCAGCAACAAGGCTTTCAAATTAGTGTTGAACACTAAAACAGACCAGTGTTAAACACTGGCAACAGAAATCCCAAATTAGTGTTGAACACTAAGGTAATCAGTGTTGAACACTGCAAATAAAGTTCTTTGCTTAGTGTTGAACACTAAGGCCAAACAATGTTTTAACACTGGATTCAGGGGTTCCAATTTAGCGTTAGACGCTGAGGCAAGAGGGGTCACGTGGTAGCACGTGAGGGCGCCCTCCCTTCGTTCGTTCTGCTGAGAAGATCGCGTCTTTTGGAGCATCACGTGTCATCACGTGACGGGTGTTTAAATGGAGTATGTTAAAGCCTCTGCCAAGGGTCACGTGGGTCACGTGAGGCACTGCCTCAAAAGGGCTTTTCTGTAGATCTTTTTAGGGGTCACGTGGTGACACGTGACCCTGCCTCTATGTATGTTGTTTAGAAGATCTGTTAATTCCTTTCAGGAATTAAATTCCTCGTAGGGTTGAACCCTGACAATAATTTCAGAGGAATTAAATTCCTACTCCCTTTTAAAGAGTTGAACTCTGAATTTTCTGTAGGAATTAAATTCCTCATATATGTGAAGAACTGAATAGGGTTAAACCCTAATAAAAGCTTTAAGGAATTAAACTCCCACTCTCTGTTAAAGAATTATGATTAAGGGAATTAAATTCCCGTTGTTTCAACATAACTAAGTTCTTAACTAGGGTTAAACCCTGTTTCTTTTCATTCTGAAGGAATTAAATTCCCATAACACAGGGTCAAACCCTAATTTTATTTTAAAGGAATTAAATTCCTATAGTTCTGCGAGAATTAAATTCTCGTGCTTCCATTCCCTCTCTATGCTTTGGATCGGCATGGCAGGATCTCAACCCATTGAGAATTAAATTCTCAACTCAAGGGGAGATGTGCACTTTACAGATCCTCCATCAAAGAGAGAAGAACTATATCTTCCTGTTTTATATCAGAGTTAAACTCTGTTGAGAATTAAATTCTCTTTTCATTCAATGAAACCTTCCCTTTCTTACCTAGGGTTTTCTTTTGCAGAAGATCCAAATTCCTCTAAAGTATCAAGGCTCTCTCTCTTCTCTTCCCTCTGCCTTCTATCTCCCTATATGTGTCTCTTGGCTCCTATTTATAGGAGAAGCAGCCGAGTCAATTAGTTTTTGATGAATCTTTCATTGAGAGATTTGATTTTCATCCATCATTGGTTTTGGACCTTTGGATTATTAGGTGAATTTTATTCACCATTGGATTTTAAATCCAGAGATTCTCCTTTGTTATTTCGGTTAGATTTAAAGGGGAAATCTTTCCAAATTCAAGATTTTCCCATAGATAGATGATATTTAATCACCTCTAAATCTTTAATTTAATCGGATGCTTATAATCTTTTTCCTTTGGAAAGATTTAAGTGATCTCTCCTCAGAATTTGATTCTGTTAAAAGATAGGCTTTGAAAACCGATCACGTGTGGCCACGTGACCTTTGGTCATGTGTGGGCACGTGACCCCCTTGGAACGAGCCTTCTTCTTTCTTTCTGCGCTCTGCTTTCTGGTCGCTGCTTAGCTGTCACGTGCCACCACGTGACCCCTGGTCACGTGTGAGCACGTGACCCTCGGCTGGACTCTTTTTCTTGATTTAAATGGATAACAAGTCTGCTGCTTTTGAGTATCACGTGCCAACACGTGACCTCTTCTGAAGCCTTTTTCTCGATTTGATCAGGGAACCGGTTTGCCTTTGAAGCCGCTTTTAATTGTCACGTGCCAACACGTGACTGTTGGTCACGTGTAAGCACGTGACCCTTTTCTGAAGCCTTTTCCATAAGCTTTTCTGATTTTAAATCAGGAAACATTCTCGACTACCTTGGCCAAGGATTTCTGGTGATGGCCACCCGTGCACTCCGCGACATCAACTCCTAATACCGGGAGAGATGAATCCCCTGAAGATCCGGTCACTGCCTCCATGTGGCTCGGGACTGTACCCAACTAAAACCTGTTTGCACGACTTCTTTGAGCCGTGGTTGGGTAGTAATCAAAGCACAGTGGGAACTCACACGAGACAAATGACGATCTCAGGTCGACAGACTAACTTGTACACATGTCACCTGGGAACTGCTATCTGACAATAGGTATAGTACCAACTAGCAGGTTCCGGCTAGTCCGTCTAGTGTACTCATAACCCAATGAGCACCTTTATACTAGCTTAGGTGAACAAACTAACACCAATGGTTTGTGAGACCTGGCCATCACCCCTCGTCGGGGTCTTGATCAGTATTCACTAGTCTACTCTGGAGTATCGATGCCCAGTCTCGAAACTCCCACGACTAGGGACATTTAAGTATGTGCTTATAGACCACCAGCTCCCACGTATATGATCGCCATCATAATGCTGGTAGTCAAGCAAGAATCCTATGGGCTTTATCAACATGTAATAGTGATGATAAAGACAAACCAGATAGCATACTATCATCTCGAGTAAGACTATTCTACCGGTATAGGTCCTCCCTCAATCATCATAATCACCTGCCTGCGACTACGATAATTGCCTTGATGGCACTATAGCCAACAAGGGGTATTCTTATAATTCGTTACGAGATTACTTTAGAATATGCCATTTCATTTTCTATTAAACATTTAGTTTAAATGTTTAATATTATTGTGATGGAAAGTGTGAGTGCAAGTCTTGGCATTGTGCATTGATTGTGGCATGTGCACTTGGTGAGGCATGATGAGGTGTTTTGTTTTGGGTGAGATATTTGTTGTGAGATGAATGATCTTTTGGGTTGCTAGGATATTTCTTGTGTTGTTTTTAAAATGCTCACAACATATACTCACTTACAACAACAAGCCACACCAACTCAACTCATAAGAAAAAAAGGCAGGACATTTTTTTTCACCTCCTTTTTCTTTTGCCAAGTCTTGAGCTCACACTTTTTTCACCTATGGCTTCTTCTTCAACCTTCACCCATTCCATCTCATGAGTTGAGAATCGTTAGGTGTTTTGAGACAAAGTAATCACAAACATACTCTACTTCATCTTGGGTATCTAGGCTAGCAAACTGGATGCTCGAGTTGCTTCGGTTTTGAGGCGGGAGCCCGTATTACTAATCCTCGACGTGGATCGTCTTCGATGTGGGGAGACCGGAGAGCGAACTTGATCGAGGAAACCACGAGGAGCTTGGGACAGAGGTTGAAGACCGAAGGATACAGATCGATCGGTATAACCTCTCCAAACTCTTTTTATAGAACTAGTATAGGGTTAATGGTACGATCTGTCGATTAGGGTTCCGTTAGCACCGGTTTTTAAAAGTTATTGTTCCGCGTTTGGCCATGGATTGATGGCCGGGGAGCTTGTGTAACCCTACATCTCAGCCCCTTCGAATTGGGTACACATAGACGGGTCACGAATCGTACTACTCTCTCGCTATCGATCGCAAACTCCGAATCTCTCCCTTGCCGAACCTGCTCCATAATCTCAGAAAAACGGGCATCGTCGAACTGTGCTGTCCTGATGCGATCAAGTAAAAGTGGACGGGCGCGGACATAAGCAAGTTGTCCTCCTGTGGAAGCGCACTCAAACTGTACTCCGCTGTTGCATAAAATCTGCCAATTTATAGAAGACTGTCTCTGAATCGTGTTCAAATGGGACAAACTACCTCCGGGCCTCCGAATCAAAGCATCGGCTACGACATTTGCCTTGCCCGGGTGATAAAGGATTAATCATAGTCCTTTATGAGTTCCATCCAATGGCTCAGTCTCAAATTCAGATCCCGCTGCTGGCAAATGTACTTCAGGCTTTTGTGGTCCGTAAAGATCTGACATGACTTGCCGTACAAGTAATGTTTCCAAATCTTGAGCGCAAAAACCACCACGACCATCTCTAAATCGTGAGTGGGGTAGTTCTGCTCATGCTTCTTCAACTGCCAAGAAGCATACGCGATGTCTCTGTCGTGCTGCATCAACACGCAACCTAGACCCACTCGAGAAGCATCACAATAAACAATATAACCACTTGAGCGTGAAAGCAAAAATCGAACCGGTGAATTCGTCAAACGAGTCTTCAACTGCTGTAAACTCTGCTCACATGCCTCAGTCCAAAGAAACGGAACTCTAGGTCAGCCCCGATCATCGGTGCAGTGATACGAGAGTAATCCTATACGAAACGATGGTAATAACCGGCTAAGCCCAAGAAGCTACGAACCTCTGTCACTTAAATGGGTCTGAGCCAATGCTGTACTGCCTCGATCTTCTTTGGGTCCACTCATATACCATCTCTTGTAACCACATGACCCAAGAATTCTATACTATCAAGAAAGAAAGCGCACTTCGAGTATTTGGCAAACAACTGGTGCTCTCTCAATTTCTGCAATGTAGTTCTCAAGTGCTGCTCATGCTCCTCTCGACTCCTGGAGTAGACCAGAATGTCATCTATGAATACGATGATAAACTGGTCGAGGAATGGCCTGAAGATTCGGTTCATCAAATCCTTGAACGTTGCTGGGGCATTGGTGAGCCTGAACGACATCACCAAGAACTCGTAATGCCCGTAGCGCGTTCGAAAAGCAGTCTTCGGAATGTCATCATTCCGGACTCGCAACTGATGATACTCTGACCACAAATCAATCTTTGAAAAGTATCCTGCTTCCTGGAGCCGATCGAACAAATCGTCAATGCAAGGTAAAGGACACCTATTCCACACCGTAATTTAGTTTAGCTGACGATAGTCGATACACAATGTAACGTTTTAGAAATCGTTATACAAATTTTTCCGTTTTAGGGTAAAATAGTCGGTGTTTTCCGTAAAAATCCGGAAGTGATCAAATTTCAGTACAGACTTGTCTGCACCTAGTTTAGCTAGAATGGTGCTAGTTTGCGGGCTTTGGGGGTCAATTGGATGTTTTGGTTCACATTGCTATTTTCCCTAATTAAATTATTATTTTAAGTTGTTAATTATACACTTAATTAGTGGTAATTACAATTTTGGTTTGGGTTAATTACTTCTAAAGTGAATCTATGCTAATCTAATTACTAGTTTTAGCTTAATCCATCCATAGAAAAATATCTAGATATTTGTGATTAAAAATTTATTTTTAAAAGAAAAGAAAGAGGTGGCATAAGACTTTATTGCATTTATGAGCTTTTATCATTGTTTTACACTTGATATTTCCACACACTTCACAAAACCCCCCTCTTCTATGCAATGGCCGAACCCCTCACCTTGCTGCCCTTCCTCTCTCCTTGCCTCATTTTCACTTCATAAATCTCAAATAAATCATCAAAAATCATCAAATAATCCCACAAACTCATAAATGAATTCCTACCCACAATTCTTCAACTCAAAATAAGCTTAGAACTTCATGAAAGACTTCATTTTGGATTCTAAAATTTGGAGTTAGTTGCTAAATTGAGATCTAGTGGAGGTATAAATTCTAACCTAATATTTAATTTTTTGTTTAAATCTTTAAAGCTTTCTTATTAGGTGTTTAATATAGCTTTAATTGCATGTTTAGAATTTTCATGAAAAGGGTTTGAAAATCAAGTTAGGGTTTTGATGTGTTAAAATGGTTAAGACTTGGAAAACTTAATCAATTTGTGAGAATGATATTTGTTAAATTCCTAATTTGTCTAATTGAGTTTATTAGCAAACTAAGTTTTTCTAAATCCTATTTGGGTGAGATTTAAATTGTAGTAAAGGTTTTGGTGACTTAGTTATGTTACTTTACGATGTTTGTGATCTCTAGAATTTGTGTAAACTTTTAAACTTGAGCTAAAATGATAAAGTGCTTACTAGTTTTTTGGTAAAATTAGACGTGGATTTTAATGGACATGGAGATGACATAAATATTATTATCTACGATAATTATTGTGTTGTGAATGAGTATTGGTATGATTGGGTTTTTGGCGTGGCGGTTTTCATGTTTAGCGACCCTAGTTAGGGTTTTGGCTATGTTTTCCGGTTTTGAGATTCTTGATATTGTATTTGGTCGTTGGATGTTTGTACATCAACGACAAGGATTGTTGTTTGTTTTGCATGTGTAGGCTATAGGTTCTAACCTATGAGCGCACCGCGTGCTGTATTGGATTTCAGAACTTGATGTTAATAGCTTTGCGATTTCATATTGATTGTAGGTACTTTCGCGTGGATTCCGTGACGACGAAGCGTATCGACTACGGATAAGCGAGGAGTTTAGCAGGTGAGTAGATTTATATCTACCGGGGAAGTCGGGTGGATGGCGTATAGTACCCCCGCAAATTTTGAATGGAATTGATATACATAGAATACTGTAGGAGAAACCTACACTTGAAAATTATTGATGTGGTTAAATGATAGTTAGAGGTGATATTAATGATTGAATATATATCGAGAGATGAGATGAAGGCTTTAGGGACATAACTCTTGGACATAATATGATAAGAATGATGTCTCAGATTGATAAAAGGATATGAAAGGTGAATGTGAATCACAATATACATACAGATTTGTAGTTTCACGAGTTTAAGTATGAGTTTTAGAGTAGCGTGACATGAGATTCAGTTGATGTAATGCTTATGTAAAATGACTTGATGTGAGATATTGATGCGATGAAAAGAGTATACGATGAGATATGATGACTTGGCTGATGTGTCGTTATATGGATGCGAGTCGATAAGAGATAGTTGATACCTTGTCGGTCCCCTGATACGAGATTTATGCGGATGTGACCTAAGAGATAGGTAGGGGTGTGTGTGTGTGTGTATATATATGGATAATGATTGCATAATGAGTGATATGCCATACGAAACTTAGATCCGTACCCCCCGTTGTTGTATAGGTTGATAGAATCCCAATTTGTTTAATGCCGCCGTACGATGGGTTACCGTACGTGATGAGTTTTACCTATTTATTTATCTATACCCTTGATTAGAGGATGCCGTACGATGGATTGTACCGTACGTGATGTTGTGGGGCTGTATGCCGATTGATAGATTCACCGACTCGGATATATTTTAGACACGTATACCTTATCGCATTTAGCTGATGATGTACTTTATGCTACATTCATGTTATTCTCATTGCATTTTATATACCTGTGCTAATACACCTACACCATTATCGATGATGCGTATGTTACACTTACATAGATTGCCGGCTCACACACTTCATCATTGATAATTTGCTACGTCACTTACACAGTAGAATTGCTACATCATGCTGTGAAATATTTCCATGTTCACATCACTATGCTAGGTTGCATGATATACTGGCTATGCTCACACCATTATGATATGTCGCATGATATACTTGCCATGTTCACATCACTGTTCTATGTTGCACGATTTACTTGCTTTGACCACATCACTATGCTATGTTCCATGATTTACTTGCTATGATCACATCACTGTTCCATGTTGCTTGATATACGGATATGCTTACATTCTGTTATATGTCGCATACATCATGCTTTATGATTATACGCATTGAGATATGCTGTTTTCATGAGATTTTGGATTTGAGAACCGTGGATATGTTTTCAAGAAATTATGTGTTGTTTGAAAACCCGGTTTCTCTTGATATGATATTTCAGCGTCCACCATGAGATTTCTTGGTTCTGAGATTTGTGATATATGCCCGATGCGAGGAGTAGAGTGGGCCGTGTGCGGGTACATGGTGGGGCCCGGTAGGGTCCCCTCGGCAAGAAGATCGCAGATGATGGCGATGAGCCTGGAAGGCTGGGCAAGTACCTACCGGTGGTAGGATTTGGACTCGGCGGTTATCATGGTGATACCGACCGGAGTGATGTATGGACATGACATCAGGGCCAGTCGTGGTAACGGTGCCTGAGACATGAGGATTTACGTGTCGATGCTAGACACGGGTTTCATGATATTTCGAGTGTCGTTGTTAGACACTATGGTTCCATGATTTTGTTGTGTCGCGAGGGACACACATTGATTTATATCCTTATATTTACCTACATATGCTTTTATGATATTTACATGCATTGATTATATTGTTGAACTAGATCCACCTGCATACATGCTTTGATTATATGGTTGGATGATATCCACTTGCTGATAGGCATTTATTATGTGTTGGTACATATGCAGATACGGTCATCCTAGATATCATAGTATTACCTTTATGATATAGTTGGCCTAGGAAATCGTTATTTATTTCGATTTCTACCTGTTGATGTTTTCCACTCACGAGTTGGCAACTCATCCCCGTTGTACCACAGTACTTGCAGGTTGTCCGCATGGATCAGTAGCGGCATCACTGGCACACAGCTTGCTTTCGGGTGTTTTTATTTGATAGGTGGTACATGTTGGATTGTGCCTCTCTTGTATATATATTTCATATTGTTTCTAGTCAACTCCATCAATCAAACTAGTAATTGTATATGTTGAAGACTTAGAAGACTTGTAGTTGCGAGACTTGAGCGATGGGTTTTATGTTCGCTTTTGGGGTTGATGTCTTACTTTACTTTATCTTTTGTGTTGATCTTCGCCGTTGGGCGTCGTATACTTGTTTTTTATACTTGTGGTGGTTGTTTCCGCCGTTGGGTGTGTTTTGCTCCCGTTATGGGATGCTTTCTTTTTATTCTTTGTTGTACCCGTTTCGATCGGGGCTAGTTTTTACAAAGGAGGTGCTGTCGAAATTTTTATGAAAACAAAATAAAAGAAAAATAAATTTAAGGTTTTGTACTTAAGGTTTCCAATTGTTGTATAAATGTTTTCATTACTTACTTCTATTGGAAGGTTTAGATTTCTGGGTTTCGGTTTACTTAGGTTACGTTACGCCTGTAGACGTTGCGTAATATAAGTGCCGGTCACGAGCTATTATTTTGGGTCATGACAATGTTGGTATCAGAGTGCTAGGTTTAACCTTGGTTCGAGTCTAGGTTTGACTATGTGAGGTCTACGGTGTATATATTTTTGGAACCTAGGCTTGACCTTACGGAACTTAGACTTGAACAGGGGGTGTTAGACCCGAACTTTCGTAACATAGGCTGACCCTGATTGATGGAGTAGGTAGCTTGAGTAGTGTGACGTACCGTACGTATGTTCCGCGGCATATTTATGATACGATACTCCACTTAAGTGACCTTAGGATGTACATATCTTGAGACTGGTGATTCTCTTCGTTCCCTTGGTTATACATCCATTTGAGATCCTTGATTTTATTCGCTTCCATGATCATACTCTTAGTGATTTTACTCCTCCTTATGATCATGTATCCATTTTGGGATCTGTTGACTCTTTTCATCCCTTTGATCTTTTTCGTCCATACTTGATTGAGGTTCCTGTCACCATGGTTTGAGCGCAGATTGAGCTGCTGCTGGTGATGCGGTCAGGGCGAGCTCGTTGTGGACGAGGACCGACCATCGTGTTTCTGGTGACATGGGAACGTATCAATGTAGTGTTGTATTGTGACCTCTCGTTTGAGATGAGTGTGCTGTTTTGTACCGGATGATAGGGCCATTGTTAGAGGCTGCCTGTTGGGAGAGGACTGTTGATGTACAACATACCTCAGAGATTGTGATGTCATCTATCGTGCAGACAGATGACCCAGCTGTTGCTGAGATTGATATGATGCCGCTTCCAGGGATTACGAGCTGAGATTGCTGGAGCTTTCAGGCAGAGAGGCGACAGGTGATAGCTAGTCTATCTTGAGTTGAGAGACGAAGGTGATTCGTCAGATTAGATGCGCCGACGCAGGCCCAGTTGAGTTGAAGATTTCCAGTATGGAGAATCTTAATCAGATCTAGGGTAGATTGATCCAGATATGACGTTGTTCGTCGGATGTTCCGATGTGAGATCAGTAAGATGAACAGCTTCGGATAGAGGACCTCACCCAGATGCGTTGTGAGTTGATCGAGAACGGAAGAGTATTGAGTATTCCTCCGTTAGTTGGGACGGGTTCCCGAGGACGTGTTCGACTAGATATCTTCGACAGAGTGATGAAGATACCGTGTTCGTAGTTCGAGTCCGTGTAAGAGATTCCGGGTTGACTGTAGCCGAGAAAATTTGCGGTATGCAGATAGCATGATGCGACGTCAAGTGGACGATAATAAAGAAGAATGGGGCAAGTGGTTCGTGTGAGATGCTGACGAGCAGTTGTTACTTTCCATTGAGATTTGAGATTCGGATGTGTATACAGGAGCGTTAGAATACGACCAGTTCCCAAGGAAATGTTATGCTGAGAACGCAGATGTCCAGAGAACGAGAAAAGATTATGTATGAGTACCAGCCTCCGTATAGTTCGGTATAGTCGAGATCGGAAGAGACCTTGAGCAGGCTCCTTCCAGGACACTGCTGCAATAAGATTTGCACCGAGGATCAGATGTGTCACGTGTATTCAGAGGACCATAGGCCGACACCAGTGACGTGCTGCCTTATGAGTGATCATATTAATTGACCGAGGAGTACCAGAGCGGAATCGTTCTGCTGCAATAAGATTTGCACCGAGGATCAGATGTGTCACGTGTATTCAGAGGACCATAGGCCGACACCAGTGACGTGCTGCCTTATGAGTGATCATATTAATTGACCGAGGAGTACCGGAGCGGAATCGTTTCCGTTAGCACACCTGACCGGTCCGATGAGCCGATGGATTGCGAGATTGGTAATCCGCAGAGAAATGAGGACCCAGAGACCGAGGACGCCAGACCGTGAGCAGGAGGCTAGTAGATGATCTTGCTCTGCCAGTTTTGGGCGCGCCGATATTTTTTTCGACATTGTAGGAGGTGTACCTCAATGTCATTTGTTGCGATTTGCGTTGGTGATCTGAGTATCACGCTTATATCGCTTGGATTTGAATTTCATGATATTTCGTGCACCATGGCTGCACCTACTGGGTATATACATTTTGCGCATATCTATTTGCACTTGATATTGATTTTGTGCCTTGGCTGCACATGTTTATGATTTCATGGATTTCATACGGTTGATTTGATTTGTGCATGTGGTATGCACTCGATTTGATTTTTGCACTCGGTATAGCTCACATGTGCTTGCAGTGCATTGATACGTGTTTTGTGCACGCAGTTGCACGCGTTTATGATTTTTATACACCTTGGTACACTCGGTGTAATTTTCTTACGCATTTGAGTTATTGACGATATTTCGTGCACTGGATGCACAGGATTTGTATTTCGTGCACTGGGTACACCCGATTTGTATTTTGTGCATTTGTTGCACCGGATGCGTATTTCGTGCATTGGTTGCACTAGATATATACTTCGTACATTGGTTGCACCCGATTTATGTTTTTGAGCATTCGTTTTACCAGATTTTTGTTTTCGTGTGCGTGTGTACTTGATGTTCGTTTTCGTGCATGCTATTGCACTTGATGCTTATTACGGACCTGACGCGCTTGGGTTGGATTTTGCGCATATTAGTCGCTTGGTATTGGATTCTGTGCGCATCGGATGCGCTTGATTTAGATTTTTATTAGTGCATGTGGGATGCACTTGATTTAGATTTTATTTATGCATGACGGATGCACTTGATTTGGATTTTCGCACATGTTGGGCGCATTATATGAGATGTGATTGTGCACACCGGATGCACTCGATTGAGATCTTCGTTCGTGCATGATAGTTGCAATGGATTGAGACTTTCGTGCATAATAGATGCACTAGATGTTGTTGTCGTGCACACCTGTTGCACCGGACAGATACTTTCGTGCACACCCGTTGCACTTAGTTTTGCTTTCGTACATATTGGCACTTGTATTTGGATTTGATTTCCGTGTGCACCAGACGTACGTGATTGTTGGATACGCCTTTGAGGCTGATTTTTCTTTTGAGCACTTTGTTTTCATGATGATGCCCTATACTTTGTAGTAGCCTAACATGACTGATCCGAGGACAGTACCTGAGTACTTTGCATGCATAAAAAGTTTACCAAGAGGTTTTAAAAAAGGAGCTATAGTCTCGCTATTTCTTACGTGTCCGTGAGTGACACGAACGTTTACAAAGGAAAACCTTTTAGAATTTTTCAAAAAGGTGGAACGTATATTAGAGCAAAACATATATGCTAGTATATTATTTATTTACAAATGAGCGTCCGCCACTTGTGCCGTGAGTTATGCATTACACGGCAATTCAGAAAAGATTCTACATATGTTTTATTCAGTTTTTGGAGATTTTTCAAAAAGGATGTGTACTATATATATTATAGTATTTGATTAGTGCATATGGGATTTCGGTAGTGGATTTCGAGATCTGTATCTCCATTGTGACTCCGATGATATGCGTGCAAGTCTGATGATTTGCGTGACGCTTGACGGAATTCGGTTTTGAGTTTCGTACTCATTTTCCGGCACACACGATGCGCTGTGGTTTTCTGTATCTTCCGTTAGTTCGGAGCCCCCTTGATTTAGTTGTTTATTGAAATGTTTTAGCATTTGGGGCTTTAAATTTAAATTCGGGGATTGAATTTCTTTAAGGGGGGAAGATTGTAACGTTTTAGAAATTGTTATACAAATTTTTCCGTTTTAGGGTAAAATAGTCGGTGTTTTCCGTAAAAACCCGGAAGTGATCAAATTTCAGTACAGACTTGTCTGTACCTAGTTTAGCTAGAATGGTGCTAGTTTGCGGGCTTTGGGGGTCAATTGGATGTTTTGGTTCACTTTGAAATTTTCCCTAATTAAATTATTATTTTAAGTTGTTAATTATACACTTAATTAGTGGTAATTATAATTTTTTCTTGGGTTAATTACTTCTAAAGTGAATCTATGCTAATCTAATCACTAGTTTTAGCTTAATCCATCCATAGAAAAATATCTAGATATTTGTGATTAAAAATTTATTTTTAAAAGAAAAGAAAGAGGTGGCATAAGACTTTATTGCATTTATGAGCTTTTATCATTGTCTTACACTAGATATTTCTACACACTTCACAAAACCCCCCTCTTCTATGCAATGGCTGAACCCCTCACCTTGCTGCCCTTCCTCTCTCCTTGCCTCATTTTCACTTCATAAAACTCAAATAAATCATCAAAAATCATCAAATAATCCCATAAACTCATAAATGAATTCCTACCCACAATTCTTCAACTCAAAATAAGCTTGGATTTTCATGAAAGACTTCATTTTGGATGCTAAAATTTGATTTAGTTGCTAAATTGAGATCTAGTGGAGGTATAAATTCTATCCCTAATATTTAATTTGTTGTTTAAATCTTTAAAGCTTGCTTATTAGGTGTTTAATATAACTTTAATTGCATGTTTAGAATTTTCATGAAAAGGGTATGAAAATCAAGTTAGGGTTTTGATGTGTTGAAATGGTTAATCAAGATGTGTAGACTTGGAAAACTTAATCAATTTGTGAGAATGATATTTGTTAAATTTCTAATTTGTCTAATTGAGTTTATTGACAAACTAAGTTTTTCTAAATCCTATTTGGGTGAGATTTAAATTGTAGTAAAGGTTTTGGTGACTTAGTTATGTTACTTTACGATGTTTGTGATCGCTAGAATTTGTGTAAACTTTTAGACTTGAGCTAAAATGATAAAGTGCTTACTAGTTTTTCGGTAAAATTAGACGTAGATTTTAATGGACGTTGAGATGACGTAAATATTATTATCTACGATAATTATTGTGTTGTGAATGAGTATTGGTACGATTGGGTTTTTGGCGTGGCGGTTTTCATGTTTAGCGACCCTAGTTAGGGTTTTGGCTATGTTTTCCGGTTTTGAGATTCTTGATATTGTATTTGGTCATTGGATGTTTGTACGTCAACGACAAGGGTTGTTGTTTGTTTTGTATGTGTAGGCTATAGTTTCTGACCTATGAGCGCACCGCGTGCCGTATTCAGAACTTGATGTTAATAGATTTGCGATTTCATATTGATTGTAGGTACCTTCGCGTGGATTCCATGACGACGAAGCGCATCGACTACGGCTAAGCAAGGAGTTTAGCAGGTGAGTAGATTTATATCTACCGGGAAAGTCGGGTGGATGGCGTATAGCACCCCCGTAAATTTTGAATGGAATTGATATACATAGAATACTGTAGGAGAAACCTACACTTGAAAACTATAGATGTGGTTAAAGGATAGTTAGAGGTGATATTAATGATTGAATATATATCGAGATATGAGATGAAGAATTTAGGGACATAACTCTTGGACATAATATGATAAGAATGATGTCTCAGATTGATTAAAGGATATGAAAGGTGAATGTGAATCACAATATACATACAGATTTGTAGTTGCACGAGTTTAAGTATGAGTTTTAGAGTAGCGTGACATGAGATTCAATTGATGTAATGCTTATGTAAAATGACTTGATGTGAGAGATTGATGCGATGAAAAGAGTATACGATGAGATATGATGACTTGGCTGATGTGTCGTTATATGGATGCGAGTCGATAAGAGATAGTTGATACCTTGTCGGTCCCTTGATATGAGATTTATGCGAATGTGACCTGAGAGATAGGTATACATATATATGGATAATGATTGCATAATGAGTGATATGCCATACGAGACTTAGATCCGTACCCCTCGTTGTTGTATAGGTTGATAGAATCCCTATTTGTTTAATGCCGCCGTACGATGGGTTACCGTACGCGATGAGTTTTACCTATTGATTTATCCATACACTTGATTAGAGGATGCCGTACGATGGATTGTACCGTACGTGATGTTGTGGGGCTGTATGCCGATTGATATATTCACCGACTCAGATATATTGTAGACACGTATACCTTATCGCATTTAGATGACGATGTACTTTATGCTACGTTCATGTTATTCTCATTGCATTTCATATACCTGTGCTAGTACACCTACACCATTATCGATGATGCGTTTGTTACACTTACGCAGAATGCCGGCTCACACACTTCATCATCGATAATTTGCTATGTCACTTATACAGTAGAATTGCTACATCATGCTGTGAAATATTGCCATGTTCACATCACTATGCGAGGTTACATGATATACTGGCTATGCTCACACCATTATGATATGTCGCATGATATACTTGCCATGTTCACATCACTGTTCTATGTTGCACGATTTACTTGCTATGACCACATCACTATGCTATGTTCCATGATTTACTTGCTATGATCACATCACTGTTCCATGTTGCATGATATATGGATATGCTTACATTCTGTTATGTGTCGCATACATCATGCTTTATGATTATACACATTGAGATATGCTGTTTTCATGAGATTTTGGATTTGAGAACCGTGGATATGTTTTCAAGAAATTATGTGTTGTTTGAAAACCCGGTTTCTCTTGATATGATATTTCAGCATCCACCATGAGATTTCTCGGTTCTGAGATTTGTGATATATACCCGATGCGAGGAGTGGAGTGGGCCATGTGTGGGTGCATGGTGGGGCCCGGTATGGTCCCCTCGGCAAGAAGATCGCAGATGATGGCGATGAGCCTGGAAGGCTGGGCAAGTACCCACTGGTGATAGTATTTGAACTCGGCGGTTATCGTGGGGATACCGACCGCAGTGATGTACGGACATGACATCAGGGCCAGTCGTGGTGACGGCGCCTGAGACATGAGGATTTACGTGTCGATGCTAGACACGGGTTTCATGATGTTTCGAGTGTCGATGTTAGACACTCTGGTTCCATGATTTTGTTGTGTCGCGTGGGACACACGTTTATTTATATCCTCATATTTACCTGCATATGCTTTTATGATATTTACATGCATTGATTATATTGTTGAACGAGATCCACCTGCATACATGCATTGATTATATGGTTGGATGATATCCACTTGCTGATAGGCATTTATTATGTGTTGGTACATATGCAGATACGGTCACCCTAGATATCATAGTATTACCTTTATGATATAGTTGACCTAGGAAATCGTTATTTATTTCGATTTCTACCTGTTGATGTTTTCTACTCACGAGTTGGCAACTCACCCCCGTTGTTCCACAGTACTTGCAGGTTGTCCGCATGGATGAGTAGCGGCATCGCTGCCACACAGCTTGCTTTCGGGTGTTTTTCTTTGGTAGGTGGTACATGTTGGATTGTGCCCCTCTTGTATATATATTTCATATTGTATCTAGTTAACTCCATCAATCAAACTAGTAATTGTATATGTTGAAGACTTAGAAGACTTGTAGTTGCGAGACTTGAGCGATGTGTTTTATGTTCACTTTTGGGGTTGATGCCTTTCTTTACTTTATCTTTTGTGTTGATCTTCGTCGTTGGACGTCGTATACTTGTTATTTATACTTGTGGTGGTTGTTTCCGCCGTTGGGCGTGTTTTGCTCCCGTTTGGGGATGCTTTCTTTTTTTTCCTTTGTTGTACCCATTTCGGGGCTAGTTTTTACAAAGGAGGTGCTGTCGAAATTTTTATGAAAACAAAAGAAAAGAAAAATAAATTTAAGGTTTTGTACTTAAGGTTTCCAAGTGTTGTATAAATATTTTCATTACTTACTTCTGTTGGAAGGTTTAGATTTCTGGGTTTCGGCTTACTTAGGTTACGTTATGCCTGTTGACGTTGCGTAATATAAATGCCGGTCACGAGCTATTATTTTGAGTTGTGACACACAATCTCATACTACCGTCCTTCTTCTTAACCAATAGGACAAGAGCTCCCTAAGGCGACACACTCGGTCGTACAAGTCCCTTATCAAGCAGATCTTGAAATTGACCCTTGAGCTCTTTATGCTCCGCTGGGGCCATCTGATAAGGTGGTATAGAATTAGGCCCCGTGCCGAGGATCAACTCGATACAGAACTCAATATCGCGCTCTGGTAGTAACTCAGGTAACTCATCAGGAAAAATATCGGGGAACTCTCTCATAACAGGAACCTGGTCCAACGGGACCTCTGTTGCTCCAACATCACGAATATAAGCTAAGAATCCCTGACTTACCTTCCTCAAGAGCCTACTAGCGCAAAGGGCGAAAATCAGACTGTGAGGGGCAGCACTGCGGTCCTCCTGCACAACAAGAACTGGCTCTCCCGGAAAAAAAATCTGACTGCCTTCTCGCGGTAGTCTACGGACGTATAACAAGTGGCTGACCAATCCATGCCGAGTAGAATGTCGAAATCTAATATATCAAGAAGGATCAAATCAATGGAAGAATCCCTATCCCCGATCCGATTGGAACATGACCTGAACACGTGTCGAGCGATAAAGGACTCTCCTACGGGAGTAATCACAACGAGTGGCTGATCTAATAAGGATGAATCTTGGCCCAATTTCGGTCTGAAGTGTGTGGATAAATAAGAGTGCATGGAACCAGGGTCGAACAATATACGCGCGTCGAAAGAATACATGGAAAGAGTACCAGTCACAACAGCATTTGATACTTGCGCATCCTGAAGAGTCAAAGCGAAAACTCTAGCTTGTCCTCTACCGGTATCCTGATGTCCTCTGCCTCTACCGCCTCGTCCCCTCTGAACAGGACCGCCATGACCATGGCCCCTATGAGCATCTGTCTGGTGTGGAGTAGCGACGGGCGGAGGAGGCAATGCTCACGAAGGAGGAGGTGAAGGGGGTAAGGTGACCTGTGGAACTGCTGCCTTGCCCTGGCGTCTCACAGTACAATGCCTGACGCAGTGGTGTGGAATCCCACACTGATAACATCCTGGCGACGACTGCTGACCCTGTAGGTAAGAGCTAAATAACCAGCCCCGTATCAAGCCTTTGCCGCCACCACGGCTTAGAAAGAATCCGCTGCGGTCTCTGCCTTCCATACTGTTGGTTATAGTGCCCTCAAGTCAATTATTGTGATTGCAGTCACGCGATTGTGATGATTGAGGGAGGTCCTGTACGGGTAGAACAATCTTACTCAAAATGATAGTATGCTATATAGTTTGTCTCTATCATCATGTACATGCTTTATGTGGTATTACAAATCACTATTACATGTTGATAGAGCCCATATGATTCTTGCTTGACTACCAGCATTATGATGGCGATCATATGCGTAGGAGCTGGGTGGTCTATAAGCACATCCTTAAATTTCCCTAGTCGAGGGAGTATCGAGACTGGGCATTGATACTCCGGAGTAGACTAGTGTATACTTATCGAGATCCTGACGAGGGGCGGTGGCCGGTCTCACAAGCCATTGGTGTCAGTCAGTCATCTAAGATAGTATACAGGTGCTCATTGGGTTATGAGTACACTGGACGGACTCACCGGGAACATGCTAGTTGGTATTATACCTATTTTCAGATAGCAGTTCCCAGGTGACATGTGTACAGGTTAGTCTGTCGATCTGAGATCGTCATTTGTCTCGTGTGAGTTCCCACTGTGCTTTGATTACTACCCTACCACGGCTTAAAGGAGTCATGCAAATAGGTTTTAGTTGGGTACAATCCCGAGCTACATGGAGGCAGTGAGTGGATCGTCGGGGATTCGTCTCTCCTGGTATTGGGGGTTAATGTCGCGCGGTGCACGGGTGGCCATCACCAGAAATCCTTGGCCAAGGTAGACGAGAATTATTGATTTGGATTAGTAGTTTCTCTGTGGGTGATGGGCTTCATATTGACACGAAATATCACGTTATTAAGGGTCTGACTTTATCCACTCCCTAGACTCGATATGTGATACTCTTAGAAGAACATACCAGACTGTACGAAGATTGTCACTGACAGGCTCAGTAGGGGTTTGGATGAGTTTTCTCGTCGGCCTTCCTTTTGCTCAATACCTGGGTAGCCGTTACTTACAGCTAGTGCCACTGACGTGCTTGTGGTTAAACTCACTGCCAGCGTATTGACGAGTCTTTAGAGTCCCACACATAGGGTTTCCCTGGTTCTGGCGAAACGATGTAGTAACCGTATTGCATACGTGCAGGGTTCCGATCGAATGAGTGTATTAGTTATCCGGACTTTCGGTCGGACGGTTGATAATACTAGCCGGCTCGGGTTTGAGCCGGATTATTAAATCAGGTATTGATTTAATAATTTACGTATATATATTTAGATATGTATATTCTAGTATTATGTTCTTTGTGTTATTCTATCTCTTCGGATATTTGTATTTCGGTACGAATATAGGTATGTATATATAGTAGAATGTAATCCGTATTTTTTACAGATAACATTCTAGAAGGTGGACACCTCATTTAGTTTTTATCCATTTATTTTAAATGGAAATGAGGTGGAAAAAGGAGAGTGGGGAGTATGGTGAGAGCCATGCTTGCATTGTGTTACACAATTGAATTTTTATTTCATTTGTGCAGACTATTCAAGCATGGTGGGTATTTTAAAATGAAAGAAATGTTTTTACAAAACTAAGCATGCTCGTTTTCTCTCACATAAGGATGGTTCATTTTCTCACTTGAGCTCTCTCACCATGAGCTTCACCTCCCTCTCTAGTGTTTTCTTGAGCTCTTCCACCTTCAAGCTTAACCTCCTCTCTACAATCTTATGAGCTGAGAATCAAGAGAGGAGGTGAGATGGATAAACACTTAGAACACTCACTACATCCTAGGCATTCTAGATTAGCAACCTAGAATTCCTAGTTGCTTCACTTGCTTTTGATGTGGAGCTAGAGCCATGAGCTACATCCCCCAGATGGATCATCTTCGACGAAGGAAGACCGGCGACCAAGTTCAATCGAGAACGCCTTAAGGAGCTAAGGAAGATGATGGAAGACCGAAGGACTTGGTTTGTTCGGTATAAAATTTCTAATCTCAGTAGTTTAGCTCTTTGTAGATTGCTAGTAAAGGTTTATGGTTTGATTCTAGCAGGTTTCGTTAGCGCCATGTTTTTAAATGCCAGTTTTTGTTCCGCACCGGCCACGGAAAATGCCCAAGGCGTTGGTGTAACCCAACACATACCTCTACCAAACTTCCTGGAAACTGATACACCAGTATGAACCCGCTTTGGTCCAAGAATAGCCGTAGTCTCGGTAATACGCTCCTCTACTAGCGCAGCTGCGTCCTTCGCTGCTGCATAAGTGTTAAAGTGCTGGGCGCCAATAGAGAGGAATAACTGTGTGTCAAGACCTCGCACAAATCTCTTGATGTGCTTCTCCTCGGTGTCCATCAAATTAGGAGCATATCTGGATAGCTGGGTGAACCGGATATTATACTCGTCCATGGTCATACTGTGAGTCCTTCGCAAAGACTCGAAACTGCGAGCTCGAGCATCTCTGACGCTATGCGGGAGGAAACGAGCAAGAAAGACCATCGAAAAGTCATCTCATGTCATAGGAGGAAGACCTGCAGCTCGGCCTCTCTCGATGGACTCACACAAAGTCTGGGCAAGGCCCTCCAGACGGAAACTATCAAGCTCAATAGATCTCGCATCAGAACACCTTAAGGAACAGCAAATCCTGGCCATACTATCGAGGAACGACTGCGGATCCTTTGTCGCGTCTGTGCCAGTGAAAACCGGAGGCTTCGGCCATATAAGCTTCGGTAAGTAGCGATACCTCGATAGTCCCGGTAGCGGCAGGTACTGCTTTCTGAGCAGTAGATAGTACCACGGTCCCCGTAGTAGGCGGAACAACATCTGACCTCTGTGCTCGACTGGCCTCAACCAAAGATCCAACCATCTGGTGCAAATCCTGGATACTCGCCTCCAGCCTAGCAATCTGGCCTGGAGAAGGAGGATCAATCTGCTCTTGAGGGGTAGGCGTATCGCCCTGGTCGGTCTTCATCTCGGACGAGCCCGTCCTGATCTCGTCTCTAGCGGCAGCCCTCTGGGCCCTCATAGTCTTTGGCGGCATGGTGGCTGAAACAAGAAACAGGATTTGGTAAGAACATAGCAACCAGAACAAAATGATATGTGAAATCAAGGAAGGAATCATAAGACATATATCCTAAGGTCACTCAGCCAGAGTATCGTATCGTGAATATGCCGTGGAAAATACACATGCTACGTTACTCTGCTCAAGTTACCTACTCCATCATACCAAGGGTCATCTTACACTCCAAATTTGTCACGACCCAAATGAGGAACGTGACCGACACTTAAATCACGCAATATCTAAAGGCGTAACGTAATTCAAGTAAACTGAAAACCCAGAATCTAAACCGTAAATAAAGGTAGAGTGGTAAAATCTTGGTTAAAGTGTTAAATTTAAGAGTAGAAGAGTTTTATCA
The DNA here is from genome assembly GCA_030015575.1 of Agapanthus africanus. NCBI lineage: Eukaryota > Viridiplantae > Streptophyta > Magnoliopsida > Asparagales > Amaryllidaceae > Agapanthus > Agapanthus africanus. The sequence goes on along the minus strand of CM057339.1, from coordinate 689,719,009 downwards.
AAACCTTTTTGAAAATCGAGTTATAATTAAAATTTTCGGCAATATATCCTTTGTAAAATCTGATCCAAACCGATACATAGCAAAAATATACATATAAACATCCCCACTTGGGAGTAATCTCAACACCTTTTGGCGAAACAGAATCACATAGAAAAAAATATACGACGCCATAGACGAAGGATAAGCAAATAAGAGAAGAAAACAATAACCACAACATAAAAACAAAAGTCGGTTCATACGAGCATGACATTCAGAGTTAAATATAATACAATCTCTCAGTTTTGTCTTTAAGTCAATATATATACATGTGGTAGATAGACTATACTAGATACAATGAAAAAAGAGCACAAGGTAGAATACAAAAGAATACTCGCGACCCGCCTACAGAATATCACGCCCAAAAGTAGTGGTATGCTCTGCCGCGACTACACTGACGAATCGGCCCTGCAAGACACTGTGGCACAACGGGGGTGAGTTGCCAGCTCGTGAGTAGTAAATAACATCGTAAGTGGCAATCGTATGCATGAACGTAACAGCGACCATACTAAGTATGAGGTTATAATAATACATAACAGTATAAATTTAATATAAATAAATGAGCAAAATATAATGTCAGGGGTGTAACAGCTATATGAAACCGATCATGTCATAACAATTTTAATGAGGTAAAAACAGAGGTACCATCAATAAATCATTATAAAACCAGTGTCAAGCATCGATACTTGAAATCCAATATCTCAAGCGCCGTCACTTTGATCGGTCCTTATATCGATCAAATCATATGACTCCGGTCGGTATCCTCCGGATATCTATCGAGTTTCCATACTATCACCGGTAGGCAGTATTCCCCTGCCAGGCTCAACGCCTTTCTATATGATCTTCTTGCCCTAGGGTACCGTACCGGGTCCACCATGTATCCACAGATAGTGTCTCCTCACTCCTCGAATCGGGTATACTCATAAGTCAGAACCGAGAAAACTCATGGTGGACACCAAATATCATATTAAGAGAATGTTGGGTTATGCCAGCACTCTAGCCATCTACCGTGACCGTTTGCGGAATAAAATTTTTATAAATTGGCGCTAGAACAACCCGATAACCCAGATCTACCATAAACCTATAAGCTAGCAAACTAAAGAGGAGTTAGAATGGTTATACCGAATGATCCGTGTCCTTCGGTCTTCTACCATCTTCATAATCTCCTTGAGACATCATGGATCGAGTTTGGCCTCCGGTCTTCCTCTATCGAAGATGATCCACTTGAGAATTTATAGTTCGAGCTCCAACCTCAATACCGAGGTAACTAGGGTACCTAGTTTGCTAAACTAGATAGCCTAGAGAATGTAGAGAGTGATGATGGATTGATTTTTCTCAAAATACCCTAGGTTTCTTAACACATGAGACATTAAGGGTTGAGGAAGAAGAAGGAAGCTTGAGGAGATGAGAGTGTAGCCTGTAGGGTTGCTGGGCACGCGCACAAGGGTCTACGAGGCATCAACCATGCTCATTAAAAATTTAGCCGTGCCGAACAACCCGAATACGGATCTTTAAACTAGAGATTAGGCGAAAACAAACATGCTAAACACATTAACACTAAGTGAGAGGGATTACAACCTTTGTAGATCCGGTCCTTCACTTCATATGCTCCGTGTTGTGGTCCCTTCGCTGCGATCATCGGGTTACGGACTCTCGAGAGGTTCCACAAAGAGAAAGATGCAACCTTTGCTTCCGATCTTCGATACAAAGATGATCTACCTTGAAGTTTCGTTAACACAAGCTAACATTCATGAAATGATGTGAACACCCTCATCTAAATGGTAAGGGAAGATGAGGATGATGAAGTAGGATTTTTGCTCTCTTTATTTATCTTTTTCTCATATTTATTCATCACAAATATCAAAGCAAGAAAGCTTTGTAAGCAAAGAAGAAGAAGGAAGAAGATGAACAATATGATAGAATTCCTTTTGTGATGAATAATGCAAAGGAGATAATGATGAATAATGCAACCATGGTTGACTAAACCTTTGTAGAGAATTAACCAAGGCTAGGGTTTGGGTTAGGTTAAGAATGAGTCACTTGAAAATATCTTTCACAAAACAAAACCAAAACCTTCTAGAATCATCTAGAAAGCTTAACCCTAATCCAAACCCTAATCATGTTTAAACTCCACTAAACATGTTGCATTAGTTATCATATCATGTTACAATATTATATATCACATATATAATATTTATTGTAACCAAATAAAATAATACATTTAACATATATCGCATATATATCAATGTATTACCCGAGTGAGAAAAAGAATCTTTTAGTGAGAAAATATTAGTTAATGTAATTTAATATATCATATTTATTATTATACATTAAATTATCGAATCAACACTTGATCCGACAATCCGGTTATATCGCATATAACCGACTAATATTTATCCGTACCGATTCATCAAATCAACACTTGATCCGATGACCCGGCTGATATCAAATATCGCGAGAATGGAATACGGTATCTCATATCGTATTATCCTCGGTCCCGCACATATCACATATGTGCTCCTACTCCGTTTTGCCTGAGCCAAGAAACCTCTGTGTAGGACTCTAAAGAATCGTCAATACGCCGGCAGTAGGTGATGATCATATCAAACACCCACAAGCTGCAAGCGGTAAGCTAAACGTAACAGCTACCCAGGTATTGAGTGCTCAGAAGATCAACAAGCAAGCCTGTACATTCTCCTGTGAATCCAAACAGTAACACTCCCGTACAGACCGGTCTCGTCGTCTGATATGTTGCATATCTCGCCTAAGGGTGGTAAACGTCAGACCCCAGTAGCTCGATAAGTCGTGTCGATATAAGGTCTATAACAGTTCAAGAAACTACTGATAACACTTACCAGTAAATCTCAGCAACCCTGGCCAGGGATTTTTGGTTATAGCCAATCGAACACAGCACAACATCAACTCCCTATACCGGGAGAGACGAATCCCCTCCTATCGCTCATTGCCTCCATTTGATTCGGGACTGTACCCAAAAGCCACCTTTTTGCACGCCCTCTTGGACGTGGTATGATGGAAATCAAAGCACAGTGGGAATCATACAAGACTCTATGACGATCTCGGGTCAACAGACTACTCTGTACCAGTGTCACCGGAGAACTGCCATCTGACGTGAGGTATAATACCATCTGGGAGTTCTCGGCGAGTCCGTCCAGTGTACCCAGTCTCTACTGAGCACCCGTACACCATCCTTGATGTCAAACACCGATGGATATGGGATCATCCATCGCCCATCATATGGGTCAAGATGCGTATACGCTAGTCTACTCTGGTGTATCGATGCCCTGTCTCGATACACCCTCGACTAGGAACAGTTATAGGATGTACTCGTCAACTACCGTGGCCCCACTAGTATGATCTCATCATAGTCCCAGTAGTCGAGTACATATCCTAAGGGCTTTATCAACATGTAACATAGAGACAATCAGAGTACATGTTAAGATAAAGTACAACCAGATAGCGTACTATCATGTCGAGCAAGAAAGTCCTCCCTATATATGTCCAAGCATCCATTACAATATACATCGTATGTACAGTAATGGCCTCTAGGGCATACATATAACTAACAATCTCCCACTTGCACTAGGGCCATCTGTTGTGGAATCGCATACCCAACAATTAGCTGTGGTTGAAGTATCTCATACTCAACCATCCCATAAAAGTCTCTACTGGGAAAAAGGCCTTTGTGAGTGGATCCGTGCTGTCATCCTCCGTGTCTACTCTCCTAACCTCGATCTCCCTGGAGATCAACCATCTCCATGATCAGGTGATACTGCCTAAGAATTATATCTGGATTTCTGATGGGACGGTAGTTCCTTGGCTAAAGCCACAACTCCATTGTCACACAATGGGAGGAACGAAGTTCATCTTATGAACTTATAAATATCCAGACTACCTCTTTGGTAGCATCCTTGGTAACGATGTATCTTGCCTTTAATCGTCTAGTAAGTCACGGTATCTAGCTTGGAATTCTTCCAACATACCGTCCCTCCACTGAGGGTAAAGACAATGCCTGCGACTGACATTCAGTCGTTCTTATCACCCTGGAACCTTTCCAGTGATTCTCCCCAGGATCGATTGATACCATCTCACTACAATTAGTGAGTATCCTAACATCTAATTAGATCTATCTCATAGATCCAAAAACCCTGGATTTAGGAGGTATCATTTTGATCCTATATGGAGAATCCTTGTGATAAGCGGAGATTGACCGAGCGTAGCATAGGAAACTCCTTCCCTATCAAGAGTATGTCATCCACGTACTCTACGAGGATCATCACCATACTCTCTACTACCTTTTTGTATATACAAGGTTCATCTACCATTTTGATGAAGTCAAACTCTTTGACTACCACATCAAAACAGATGTTCCAACTCCGCGATGCCTGCTTTATCTCATAAAATATCTTGCACACGTTTCCGCTGCTCCCACTGTCTACGAAGCCCTCTGGCTGTGTACTTATAGACGTTCTTTTCCAAAACATCATTTAGAAAAGCAGTCATGACACCCAACCACCAGATATCGTAGTCATGGTATGTAGCAGTGGCAAGTAGGATCTGGGTGGACTTAAGCATAGCTTTGAAAGTCTCAACTTTTCCATGTACACCAAGTAATCTTATCAAGATATACTTGCTCCTGATGGGGATTTAACCCTTCAGATAAAGCAACCAAAGTCCATACTTTGTCGGTGTATAAGGATTCCATCTCAGATCGCTAAGCATCCAGCCATTCTTACAGAGTCCTACTCCTGATGGCCTGCTCGAAACTAGTTGGGTCATCATCTCATGATGCAATTCTCGCTCCCACTGTCATAAAGAAACCGAAGTATCTCTCAGGTTGGTGAGGAACCCTGCTAGATCGGCGGAGAGGCTGAGGTTCGTTGGAAACTATTGAATCCTTTGGTTCTACCAAATCATCAGCTGCAGTTTGTATAGCTGGAACCATTCCAGTTCTACATAATAGACCTTGCCTCGAGCTTGTCCGGATTTTGCTTTTAGACATAGGCCGGACAACCCCAAATCTTAACAAACTTAAGATATGGGCTCTTCCCTTTCCATATCACATATGAAGTGGCAGGCAACTGATTTGATTTGAACCCTATTCAATAGGTATGCAACTTCACAAGTGCATAACTCCCTAAAGGAAATAGGAAACTCAGTAGTACTCATCATAGAGCACACCATATCACATAGGGTGCTATTGCTCCACCCCGATACACCGACGTGCTGTGGTGTATTCGAAGGAGTAATGCTGAGCGAGAATCTCATTCTCCTTTAGAATAGTCCAGGAATTCCGTGCTCAAGTATTCTCCTCCTTGATCGCATCAAAGGACATAATACTTTTACCCGTATTTTTCGGTTCTCTACTTCTAACTCATATTCTGTGAATATCTCAAAAGGTTCGGACTTGTGTTTCAATAGGAACATATGTCTGAATCTTTAAAGATTATCAGAGAATGGAATGAAGTACAAAGAACCGGTCCTGGTATATATAGACAGGGGACTTTCATACATCAGCATGTATCAATCCCAAGAGTTCACTAACTCTTTCTCTGTTTCCAATAAACAGAGCTATGGTCATCTTATCCTTATGACATGACCAGCAAGTTTCACAAGATGTAAATTCAAACAAATTTAAATATGCATCTTAATGTAACTTCAGCTAGTCGGGTCGCATTGATATGACCTAGTCTACAATGCCTCAAGAAGGATTCGTTCATTTTTGAACTCTTCCTCTTGTGTGTGTTCCGTATACTAAGAACTGTAGTTTGATTTAGAACGTCAATGTTTTTAGATAACGTGCCTGAACCGATCAACTCTTGATATAGGAAATGTTCAAAACATTATCCAACAATACAAAATTATATCCTTTCTTTACTAATAAAGAGACTGATATGATTTTGTATATCAAGTTCGGTATCTAATAACATTCGTTCAGAATCAATGTATTCTGGTAATACAGGGTGATAGTGACCAACAGACTTGGCTGCAACACTTGCACCGTTTTCTGCCTCATGAAACTTATCACCCGTTCTCAGTTCTCTACCTATCTGTAGCCCATGTAACAAATTACATATGTGGGATCCTGATCCGGTATCACATACCCAGGACGTAAAGGATACTGAGAAACAGTTCTCTGTAATGAACACACCCGACGAAGATGCATCAGCATGCACTTTCTTCGTTTGGGCGGCACGGGAATTCTGGTAATCCCCAATTTCCTGCTGTGTCTTATAACAATTATAAGTAGGAGCGGGACCAACGTTCCCCAGCTCAGTCTAACAAGCGGGTTCGTTCAAATATATCCGTATTATTATCTTGATTAAGGCGTGATATGGTCGCTACCTGGAGAGAGAGAGAAGAAAACACTCAGCATATGCTCTTGCAAGATTAGATTGGTTATCTAATATATCTAATCAGGATGTCTCCCACTGTTTTTGTCAAATCTTCCTTCAAACCCTAAAAGGAAAGACTAGCCGGGATTAATTACACGCTACAAGTTCGCCAATCTTTCAGCCAGGCCAGTGTCGGTACTTTGAGGGAGGTCCCCCGTGCTTTCGCACGAACCTAATTAAAGTAAACCTCGTTTTCCCAGGGGCGTAACCCCGTTAACACCATTCTAGATACCTACTTGATCGGCTAATTGTAATGTGTAAAACTCTCCCAGGAGTAACTCTTACTCGCAGCGGGTATCGGGATCCAACTATCTCATAGAAGGTATGCAATCTCATTGCAAATTTCAACACTTGAAATTCCCAATAATATTTTACCCCTAGCATCCTATGACCTTGACGAAAGCCAACAAACCATAGGCTACTAGTCAAGTCCAACCCGTCATTTCCCGATTGAATTAAACCCACCTGCACGACCCTTGACGAAAGCCAACAAAGTCGCACGACTACCCTAACTCAATCGCATCATATGCTAGCAGATAAGCATAAATAGCTACCGCACACTACGCCTTGACGAAAGCCAACAAACGCAGCACGAATACTATGAAGTACTAATCTGAAATGACGGAGGGCTACGACAGGTTTTTAAGAAAACCTTTTGCGTAATGAACTTGATATCGTTGTAGAATCGAGTGATTTGAAATGGAATGTTTTTGAGGCTTTTCTAGTTTTTCTAAAGGCGTCACTCCCGGTGAAGGGATCGTCGGCCCTTTCCTCATCGAATAAGGTGCAGGATATATCATATATACCGCTGTGCAAAGCAAGAACTATAGAAGCAATCAAAAGACAAATCGAGTTTGTAGCATTTGCTAGTTTCACTAAAGAGGTCACTCCCGGTGAGGGGATCTCGGCTCTTTCCTTATCGAATAAGGTGCTGGATGTTCTACAAGGAACACCGCTATGCAAAGCAAGAACTAGAGCTACCAGTTTTTAAACAAGTTTCTACAACATCTTAAGTTTCTTTTATTTCATTAATCTCATTAATGAAGTCCCATTTTATTATGCTTCACAAGCATCTCTTTTGAAACGAAATCTGCAATATAACATATATCTCATATATATAATATAAACATTCGTCACAGGCAGTAATATGATCTCATCACAGAACATTGCAGCAGAAGAACATATATGAAATATTGGATATACTAGGACGTCCGTGTTTTCAATACGAGCCTGTATAAAACACGGATTCCACGGTCGCGATGAATAGCCAAACCCACATCCCTAGACCCCTACGAGAGCGGCAAGTAACACTGCCAATTCTAGGGTTAGGAGACCCGGTCTCGACTCCTCGAGATGGTCTCCTACTGGACCCTAGAACCCGGTTACTTGTGCTCCCCTCCTTGGGTCTACCTAATGCGGAAAAGTAAATAATATACAACGGTGACATCTTCCGCAACCTGGAAGTGCCCCAATAAAAGAATATTACATACATAAGAATTTTACATGAATGAAAAAGAAAAAAAAACTCTCATCTCACATAAAACCCCCGGCTATTCAAAACGCGACGATCCAATATAACATATCACAGCAACACTTAATATCACATATCATCAACGTAAGCAAGTATGCGTATCCCGATTGTCGTTGATGTATAGCAACGAAGCCGGTGATACACCACATACTACGCTTACGGTCACAGAAAAGAAAGTGTAAAACTACAACAGTTGGAATCCGCAACCTGCATAGACATCGCATGCCTAATCAAATGAATTCTTTAGACATCACATGCCTAACAATTATAAACCCCGCATTTTGGTCTCATTATCGAAAACTCTTTTCAATGTCAAATCAGGCAATTCAACAAGATTCCCGACGTCCTGATCGAATGCTCGTCGCAAACTTTAGTAGACGGCCGCACCCCCAGATGCCGTCGACGAAGTGCACTAAGGCGGAACACCGTTGCCGCGAGCACCCGAACGGATGCTTTCGGCGACGGGGTTCTCCTGCAGTCACTTGGTCGGGGCTAAGGGGTGTAGCTGTCTATTAAGTTTATCGGCGAATATCCGCGTACACTACGTGATTGCGACGGACTTTTGATCGCATCAAAATTCCGTGGCAACCGATCAAGTGAGACTAAAGTGCTGTGTTTATAACATTCATATTAGTTATCTCATAACTATTTGTGGATTCCAAATATTGTATCACATTCCAGATAAATAGACAAAGTTAAACTTTCCGATCGAATAATCAAACACCCAAGATTTCCCCAATATATCTTAACACTTGGAATCAGTTTAAAAACATCCATCACATGCCACAGTACCAATGGTCCAGCCGTAGAAGGGTCAAGCCAACGCCTCACATGTGGCACGCCGTACTGCCACAAACCCTAAGGTTCAGAGGCAGTTCAAGACGGTCACATAATCGAGTTAAGGTTTGTTGTCTTCTAGAGGGTCCACCGCGTTACTTGCACGACTTAGAACGTTCTTAAACACGAGAAAAAATCCAACTTTTGAAAAATTTTCCGACAGGGGAAAAAGTGAGTTATTGATATCCGCCCGAACTTTTTAACAGTTTCTAAAATTATCCGGACAAACTAAACAAAGTTATAATATCCGATCGAAACAACGAGTCCCCAATACAACCCAGAAAACTCAACACTTGAGTAGAAATAAAAATACCCAGAAGAATCAGGAAGTACATACGGTCATTACTGTACAAAAACTAACCATCAATCAACAGTAACGGCCGCGGAACCGCCGCCAATTCCTTGGTTTGGCCGCGGTTCCGCGGTGAAATAGTTGAGTTAGGGTGTCGTTTTTCACAGTAATTCCTAAAATACCCTGCTGAATTTTTTGACCATTTTTAATATGAAAAAAATCACAGTTTTGAAAAATTTCCAGAGAAGGGGTTTTATCGGGTTTTCCGGGATCGATCGGACTTTAAACTTCGTCTAGACTTCGCCTAAAGCTCTAGCTTGGCTCTGATACCACTGTAGGGTTGCTGGGCACGCGCACAAGGGTCTACGAGGCATCAACCATGCCCGATTAAAAATTTAGTCGTGCCGAACAACCCGAATACGTATCTTTAAACTAGAGATTAGGCGAAAACAAACATGCTAAACACATTAACACTAAGTGAGAGGGATTACAACCTTTGTAGATCCGGTCCTTCACTTCATATGCTCCGTGTTGTGGTCCTTTCGCTGCGATCATCGGGTTCCGGACTCTCGAGAGGTTCCACGAAGAGAAAGATGCAACCTTTGCTTCCGATCTTCGATACAAAGATGATCTACCTTGAAGTTTCGTTAACACAAGCTAACACTCATGAAATGATGTGAACACCCTCATCTAAATGGCAAGGGAAATGAGGATGATGAAGTCGGATTTTTGCTCTCTTTATTTATCTTTTTCTCATATTTATTCATCACAAATATCAAAGCAAGAAAGCTTTGTAAGTAAAGAAGAAGAAGGAAGAAGATGAACAATATGATAGAATTCCTTTTGTGATGAATAATGCAAAGGAGATAATGATGAATAATGCAACCATGGTTGACTAAACCTTTGTAGAGAATTAACCAAGGCTAGGGTTTGGGTTAGGTTAAGAATGAGTCACTTGAAAATATCTTTCACAAACCAAAACCAAAACCTTCTAGAATCATCTAGAAAGCTTAACCCTAATCCAAACCCTAATCATGTTTAAACTCCACTAAACATGTTGTATTAGTTATCATATCATGTTACAATATTATATATCACATATATAATATTTATTGTAACCAAATAAAATAATACATTTAACATATATCGCATATATATCAATGTATTACCCGAGTGAGAAAAAGAATCTTTTAGTGAGAAAATATTAGTTAATGTAATTTAATATATCATATATATTATTATACATTAAATTATCGAATCAACACTTGATCCGACAATCCGGTTATATCGCATATAACCGACTAATATTTATCCGTACCGATTCATCAAATCAACACTTGATCCGATGACCCGGCTGATATCAAATATCGCGAGAATAGAATACGGTATCTCATATCGTATTATCCTCGGTCCCGCACATATCACATATGTGCTCCTACTACGTTTTGCCTGAGCCAAGAAACCTCTGTGTAGGACTCTAAAGAATCGTCAATACGCCGGCAGTAGGTGATGATCATATCAAACACCCACAAGCTGCAAGCGGTCAGCTAAACGTAACAGCTACCCAGGTATTGAGCGCTCAGAAGATCAACAAGCAAGCCTGTACATTCTCCTATAAATCCAAACAGTAACACTCCCGTACAGTCCGGTCTCGTCGTCTGATATGTTGCATATCTCGCCTAAGGGTGGTAAACGTCAGACCCCAGTAGCTCGATAAGTCGTGTCGATATAAGGTCTATAACAGTTCGAGAAACTATTGATAACACTTACCAGTAAATCTCAGCAACCCTGGCCAGGGATTTCCGGTTATAGCCAATCGAACACAGCACAACATCAACTCCCTATACCGGGAGAGACGAATCCCCTCCTATCGCTCATTGCCTCCATGTGATTCGGGACTGTACCCAAAAGCCACCTTTTTGCACGCCCTCTTGGACGTGGTATGATGGAAATCAAAGCACAATGGGAATCATACAAGACTCTATGACGATCTCGGGTCAACAGACTACTCTGTACCAGTGTCACCGGAGAACTGCCATCTGACGTGAGGTATAATACCATCTGGGAGTTCTCGGCGAGTCCGTCCAGTGTACCCAGTCTCTACTGAGCACCCGTACACCATCCTTGATGTCAAACACCGATGGATATGGGATCATCCATCGCCCATCATATCGGTCAAGATGCGTATACGCTAGTCTACTCTGGTGTATCGATGCCCTGTCTCGATACACCCTCGACTAGGAACAGTTATAGGATGTACTCGTCAACTACCGTGGTCCCACTAGTATGATCTCATCATAGTCCCAGTAGTCGAGTACATATCCTAAGGGCTTTATTAACATGTAACATAGAGACAATCAGAGTACATGTTAAGATAAAGTACAACCAGATAGCGTACTATCAAGTCGAGCAAGAAAGTCCTCCCTATATATGTCCAAGCATCCATTACAATATACATCGTATGTACAGTAATGGCCTCTAGGGCATACATATAACTAACATAGCCATGAGTATTTCTTGAAGAATGGCTAAGTGTTGTGTACTCAAGAATGAAGTGTAGGGTTGCTAGGCACGCTCACAAGGTTCCACGAGGCATCAACCATGCCCGATTAAAAATTTAGCCGTGCCGAACAACCCAAAACCGGATCTTTAAACTAGAGATTAGGCGAAAACGAACATGTTAAACTCTTTAACACTAAGTGAGAGGGATTACAACCTTTGTAGACACTGTCCTTCACTTCTTAAGTTTCGTGTTGAAGTCCCTTCGCTGCGATCATCGTATTCCGAACTCTCGAGAGGCATCACGAAGAGAAAGATGCAGTCTTGCTTCCGATCTTTGATACAAAGATGATCTACCTTGAAGTTTCGTTAACACAAGCTAACACTCATAATATGAAGTGAACACTCTCATCTAAAGGGTAAGGATAGATGAGAATGATGAAGTAGGATTTTTTCTCTCATTTGTTTTCTTATTCTCACTTATTTTTCATCACCAAATCAAAGCAAGAAAGCTTTGCAAAAGAGGAAGAAGAAGAAGAATAGTGATCCATTTCCATTTGTGATGAATAATGAAAGGATTAATATGATGAATAATGCAACCATGGTTGACTAAACCATTGTAGAGAATTAACCAAGGGCTAGGGTTTGGGTTGGGTTAAGTATGAGTCATAGATAAATATCAACACAAATATCTTTATCACGACAAAAAGAAACCTTCTAGAATCTACTAGAAGTCTTAACCCTAATCCAAACCCTAATCATGTTTAAACTCCACTAAACATGTTGCATTAGTTATCATATCATGTTACAATATTATATATCACATATATAATATTTATCGTAACAAAATAAAATAATACAATTAACATATATCGCATATATATCAATGTATTACCCGAGTGAGAAAAAGAATCTTTTAGTGAGCTAATATTAGTTAATGTAATTTAATATATCATATATATTATTATACATTAAATTATCGAATCAACACTTGATTCGACAATCCGGCTATATCACATATAACCGACTAATACCTTATTTACCGATTCATCGAATCAACACTAGATTCGATGACCCGGCTGATATCAAATATCGCGAGAATAGAATACGGTATCACATATCGCATTATCCTCGGTCCCGCACATATCACATATGTGCTCCTACTCCGTTTTGCCTGAGCCAAGAAACCTCTGTGTAGGACTCTAAAGAATCGCCAATACGCCGGCAGTAGGTGATGATCATATCAAACACCCACAAGCTGCAAGCGGTCAGCTAAACGTAACAGCCACCCAGGTATTAAGCGCTCAGAAGATCAACAAGCAAGCTTGCACATTATCCTGTGAATCCAAATAGTAACACTCCCGTACAGTCCGGTCTCGTCGTCTGATATGTCGCATATCTCGCCTAGGGGTGGTAAACGTCAGACCCCAGTAGCTCGATAAGTCGTGTCGATATGAGGTCTATAACAGTTCGAGAAACTACTGAAAACACTTACCAGTAAATCTCAGCAATCCTGGTCAGGGATTTCCGGTTATAGCCAATCGAACACAGCGCAACATCAACTCCCTATACCGGGAGAGTTGAATCCCCTCCTATCGCTCATTGCCTCCATGTGATTCGGGACTGTACCCAAAAGCCACCTTTTTGCATGCCCTCTTGGACGTGGTATGATGGAAATCAAAGCACAGTGGGAATCACACAAGACTCTATGATGATCTCGGGTCAACAGACTACTCTGTACCAGTGTCACCGGAGAACTACCATTTGACGTGAGGTATAATACCATCTGGGAGTTCTCGGTGAGTCCGTCCAGTGTACCCAGTCTCTACTGAGCACCCGTACACCATCCTTGATTTCAAAGACCGATGGATATGGGATCATCCATCGCCCATCATATGGGTCAAGATGCGTATACGCTAGTCTACTCTGGTGTATCGATGCCCTGTCTCGATACACCCTCGACTAGGAACAGTTATAGGATGTACTCGTCGACTACCGTGGCCCCACTAGTATGATCTCATCATAGTCCCAGTAGTCGAGTACATATCCTAAGGGCTTTATCAACATGTATCATAGAGACAATCAGAGTACATGTTAAGATAAAGTACAACCAGATAGTATACTATCATGTCGAGGAAGAAAGTTCTCCCTATATATGTCCAAGCATCCATTACAATATATATCGTATGTACAGTAATGGCCTATAGGGCATACATATAACTAACAATCTCCCAATTGCACTAGGGCCATCTGTTATGGTATCATATACCCAACAATTAGCTGTGGTCGAAGTATCTCATACTCAACCATCCCATAAAAGTCTCTACTGGGAAAAAAGGCCTTTGTGAGTGGATCCGTGCTGTCGTCCTCTGTGTCTACTCTCCTAACCTCGATCTCCCTGGAGATCAACCATCTCCATGATCAGGTGATACTGCCTAAGAATTATATCTGGATTTCTGATGGGACGGGGGTTCCTTGGCATAAGCCACAACTCAATTGTCACACAATGGTAGGAACGAAGTTCATCTCATGAACTTATATATATCCAGACTGCCTCTTTGGTAGTATCCTTGGTAACGATGTATCTTTTCTTTAATCGTCTAGTATGTTACGGTATCTAGCTTGGAACTCTTCCAACATACCATCCCTCCACTGAGGGTAAAAACAATGCCTGCGACTGACATTCAGTCGTTCTTATCACCCTGGAACCTTTCCAGTGATTCTCCCCAGGATCGATTGATACCATCTCACTACAACTAGTAAGAATCCTAACATCCAATTAGATCTATCTCATAGATCCAAAAACCCAGGATTTAGGAGGTATCACTTTGATCCTATATGGAGAATCATTGTGATAAGCGGAGATTGACTGAGCGTAGTATAGTAAACTCTTTCCCTATCAAGAGTATGTCATCCACATACTCTACAAGGATCACCACCATACTCTCTACTACCTTTTTGTATATACAAGGTTCATCTACCATTTTGATGAAGTCAAACTCTTTGACTACCACATCAAAACAGATGTTCCAACTCCGCGATGCCTGCTTTATCATATAAAACATCTTGCACACGTTTCCGCTGCTCCCACTGTCTACGAAGCCATCTGGCTGTGTACTTATAGACGCTCTCTTCTAAAACATCATTTAGAAAAGCAGTCATGACACCCAACCACCAGATATCGTAGTCATGGTATGCAGCCATGGCAAGTAGGATCTGGATGGACTGGATCTGGATGGACTTAAGCATAGCTTTGAAAGTCTCAACTTTTCAATGTACACCAAGTAAGATATACTTGCTCCTGATGGGGATTTAACCCTTCAGATAAAGCAACCAAAGTCCATACTTTGTTGGTGTATAAGGATTCCATCTCAGATCGCTAAGCATCCAGCCATTCTTACAGAGTCCCACTCCTGATGGCCAGCTCGAAACTAGTTGGATCATCATCTCATGATGCAATCCTCGCTCCCACTGTCATAGAGAAACCAAAGTATCTCTCAGGTGGGTGAGGAACCCTACTAGATCGGCGGAGAGGCTGAGGTTCGTTGGAAACTATTGAATCCTTTGGTTCTACCAAATCATCTGCTGTAGTTTATATAGCAGGAACTCTTTCCAGTTCCACCTCATGACCACTAATTATTCCACAAGAAATTCCCTTTCACAAAGGTGGCATGTTGAGAAATAAAACACTTTTGTTTCTCGGTTTGGTAGAAGATTTTCCCTTGCGAATGCTTGGGATATCCAACAAACTTCCACAGATCTGACTTTACGTCGAGCTTGTCCGGATTTTGCTTTTCAGACATAGGCCGGACAACCCCAAATCTTAACAAACTTAAGATATGGGCTCTTCCCATTCCATATCATATATGAAGTGGTAGGCAACTGATTTGATTTGAACCCTATTCAATAGGTATGCAGCTTCTCAAGCGCATAACTCCCAAAAGGAAATAGGAAACTCAGTAGTACTCATCATAGAGCACACCATATCAAATAGGGTGCTATTGCTCCGCCCCGATATACCATCGTGATATGGTGTATACGGAGGAGTAATGCCGAGAGAGAATCTCATTCTCCTTTAGAATAGTCCAGGAATTCCGTGCTCAAGTATTCTCCTCCTTGATCTCATCAAAGGACATAATACTTATACCCATTTTTGGTTCTCTACTTCTAACTTATATTCTGTGAATATCTCAAAAGCTTCGGACTTGTGTTTCAACAGGAACATATGTCTGAATCTTGAGAGATCATCAGAGAATGTAATGAAGTACAAAGAACCGGTCTTAGCATGTGTAGACAGGGGACCTTCATACATCAGCATGTATCAATCCCAAGAGTTCACCAACTCTTTCTCTGTTTTCAATAAACGGAGCTGTGGTCATCTTATCTCTGTGATATGACCGGCAAGTTTCACAAGATGTAAATTCAAACTAATTTAAATATGCATCTTTATGTAACTTCAGCTAGTCGGGTCGCATTGATATGACATAGTCTATAATGCCTCAAGAAGGATTCGTTCATTTCTGAACTCTTCCTCTTGTGTGTGTTCTGTATACTAAGAACTGTAGTTTGATTTAGAACGTCTATGCTTTTAGATAACGTGCCTGAACCGATCAACTCTTGATATAGGAAATGTTCAAAACATTATCCAACAATACAAAATTATATCCTTTCTTTACTAATAAAGAGACTGATATGATGTTGTATATCAGGTTCGATATCTAATAACATTCGTCTAGAATCAATGTATTCTGGTAATACAGGGTGATAGTGACCAACAGACTTGGTTGCAACACTTGCACTGTTTCTATCTCATGAAACTTATCACCCGTTCTCAGTTCTCTACCTATCTGTAGCCCATGTAACAAATTACATATGTGGGATCCTGATCCAGTATCACATACCCAGGACGTAAAGGTTTCTGAGAAACAGTTCTCTGTAATGAACACACCCGAAGATGATGCATCAGCATGCACTTTCTTCGTTTGGGCGGCACGGGAAATCTGGTATTCCCCAATTTCCTGCTCTGTCTTATAATAATTATAATTTGGAGCGGGACCAACGTTCCCCAGCTCAGTATAACAAGCGGGTTCGGTCAATTCATCCGTATTATTATCTTGATTAAGGCGTGATATGGTCGCTACCTCGAGAGAGAGAGAAGAAAACACTCAGCATATGCTCTTGCAAGATTAGATTGGTTATCTAATAAATCTAATCAAGATGTCTCCCACTGTTTTTGTCAAATCTTCCTTCAAACCCTAAAAGGAAAGACTAGCCGGGATTAATTACACGCTACAAGTTCGCCAATCTTTCAGCCAGGCCAGTGCCGGTACTTTGAGGGAGGTTCCCCGTGCTTTCGCACGAACGTAATTAAAGTAAACCTCATTTTCCCAGAGGCGTAACCCTGTTAACACCTTTCTAGACACCTACTTGATCAGCTAATTGTAATGTGTAAAACTCTCCCAGGAGTAACTCTTACTCGCAGCGGGTATCGGGATCCAACTATCTCATAGAAGGTATGCAATCTCATTGCAAATTTCAACACTTGAAATTCCCAATAATATTTTGCCCCTAGCATCCTATGACCTTGACGAATGCCAACAAACCATAGGCTACTAGTCAAGTTCAACCCGTCATTTCCCGATTGAATTAAACCCACCCGCACGGCCCTTGACGAATGCCAACAAAGTCACACGACTACCCTAACTCAATCTGCATCATATGCATAAGCAGATAAGCATAAATAGCTACCGCACACTACGTCTTGACGAAAGCCAACAAACGCAGCACGAATACTATGAAGTACTTATCTGAAATGACGGAGGGCTACGATAGGTTTTTTAAGAAAACCTTTTGCGTAATGAACTTGATATCGTTGTAGAATCGAGTGATTTTAAATGGAGTGTTTTTTAGGCTTTTCTAGTTTTGCTAAAGGGGCCATTCCCGGTGAAGGGATCGTCGGCCCTTTCCTCATCGAATAAGGTGCAGGATATATCATATATACCACTATACAAAGCAAGAACTATAGAAGCAATCAAAAGACAAACCGAATTTGTAACATCTGCTAGTTTCACTAAAGAGGTCACTTCCGGTGAAGGGATCTCGGCTCTTTTCTTATCGAATAAGGTGCTGGATGTTCTACAAGGAACACCGCTATGCAAAGCAAGAACTAGAGCTACCTGTTTTTAAACAAGTTTCTACAACATCTTGAGGTTTCTTTTATTTCATTAATCTCATTAATGAAGTCCCATTTTATTGTGCTTCACAAGCATCATCTTTTGAAACGAAATCTGCAATATAACATATATCTCATATATATAATATAAACATTCGTCTCAGGCAGTAATATGATCTCATTACAGAACATTGCAGCAGAAGAACATATATGAAATATTGGATATACTAGGACGTCCGTGTTTTTAATATGAGCCTGTATAAAACACGGATTCCACGGTCGCGATGAATAGCCAATCCCACATCCCTAAACCCCTACGAGAGCGGCAAGCAACACTGCCAATTCTTGGGTTAGGAGACCCGGTCTCGACTCCTCGAGATGGTCTCCCACTGGACCCTAGAACCCGGTTACTTGTGCTTCCCGCCTTGGGTCTACCTAATGCGGAAAAGTAAATAATATACAACGGTGACATCATTCTCAACCCGGAAGTGCCCCAATAAAAGAATATTACATACAAATGAATTTTACATGAATGAAAAATAAAAAACTCTCATCTCACATAAAACCCCCGGCTATTCAGAACGCGACGATCCAATATAACATATCACAGCAACACATAATATCTCATATCATCAACGTAAGCAAGTATGCATATCCCGATTGTCGTTGATGTATAGCAACGAAGCCGGCGATACACTACATACTATGCTTACGGTCACAGAAAAGAAAGTGTAAAACTACAACAGTTGGAATCCGCAACCTTCTTAGACATCGCATGCCTAACCAAATGAATTCCTTAGACATCGCATGCCTAACAATTATAAACCCCGCATTTTAGTCTCATTATCGAAACTCTTTTCAATATCAAGTCGGGCAATTCAACAAGATTCCCAACATCCTGATCGAATGCTCGTCGCAAACTTTAGTAGACGGCCGCACCCCCGGATGCCGTCGACGAAGTGCACTAAGGCGGAACACCGCTGCCGCGAGCACCCGAACGGATGCTTTTGGCGACGGGGTTCTCCTACAGTCACTTGGTCGGGGCTTTGGGACGTGGCTGTCTATTATGTTTACCCGGCGAGTATCCGCGTACGCTACGTGATTGCGACGGACTTTTGATCACATTAAAATCCCGTGGCAACCGATCATCTGAGACTGAACTGCTAGATTTATAACATTCAAATTAGTTATCTCATAACTACTTGTGGATTCCAAATATTGTATCACATTCCAGATAAATAGACAATGTTAAACTTTCCGATCGAATAATCAAACACCCAAGATTTCCCCAATATATCTCAACACTTGAAATCAGTTTAAAAATATCCATCACATGCTACAGTACCAATGGTCCAGCCGTAGAAGGGTCAAGCCAACGCCTCACATGTGGCACGCCGTACTGCCACAAACCCTAAGGTTTAGAGGCAATTCAAGACGGTCACATAATCGAGTTAAGGTTTGTTGTTTTCTAGAGGGTCCACTGCGTTACTTGCACGACTTAGAATGTTCTTAAACTCGAGAAAAAAATCCAACTTTTGAAAAATTTTCCGACAGGGGAAAAAGTGAGTTATTGATATCCGTTCGAAATTTTTAATAGTTTCTAAAAATTACCCGGACAAAACTAAACGAAGTTAAATTATCCGATCGAATTATCGAGTCCCCAATACAACCCTAGAAAACTCAACACTTGAGTGGAATTAAAAAATTCCCAGAAAAAATTGCCAAGAAAGGACCTAAGAATAAATTCATGAAATTCCAGGGACTAAGTCATAATTTTGGCCGCGGAACCGCCGCCAAACCCTTGATTGGGCCGCGGTTTCGCGGTCAAATAGTTGACTCAGTGAACCATACTTCACAGTAATTCTTAGTTTTTCCTTCCTGTTTTTCTGAGCATTTTTAATTCATAAAAAAGCACAGTTTTGAAAAATGTACAGAGAGGGGTTAATATCGGGTATTCGGAGTTCGATCGGACTTTAAACTTCGCCTAGACTTCGCCTAAAGCTCTAGCTTGGCTCTGATACCACTGTAGGGTTGCTAGGCACGCTCACAAGATTCCACGAGGTATCAACCATGCCCGATTGAAAATTTAGCCGTGCCGAACAACCCAAAGCCGGATCTTTAAACTAGAGATTAGGCGAAAACGAACATGTTAAACTCTTTAACACTAAGTGAGAGGGATTACAACCTTTGTAGATCCGGTCCTTCACTTTTTAAGATCCGTGTTGAAGTCCCTTCGCTGCGATCATCGTGTTCCGAACTCTCGAGAGGCTTCACGAAGAGAAAGATGCAGTCTTGCTTCCGATCTTCGATACAAAGATGATCTACCTTGAAGTTTCGTTAACACAAGCTAACACTCATAATATGAAGTGAACACTCTCATCTAAAGGGCAAGGATAGATGAGAATGATGAAGTAGGATTTTTGCTCTCATTTGTTTTCTTATTCTCACTTATTTTTCATCACCAAATCAAAGCAAGAAAGCTTTGCAAAAGAGGAAGAAGAAGAAGAATAGTGATCCATTTCTATTTGTGATGAATAATGAAAGGATTAATATGATGAATAATGCAACCATGGTTGACTAAACCATTGTAGAGAATTAACCAAGGGCTAGGGTTTGGGTTGGGTTAAGTATGAGTCATAGATAAATATCAACAAAAATATCTTTATCATGACAAAAAGAAACCTTCTAGAATCTACTAGAAGTCTTAAACCTAATACAAACCCTAATCATATTTAAACTCCACTAAACATGTTGCATTAGTTATCATATCATGTTACAATATTATATATCACATATATAATATTTATCGTAACAAAATAAAATAATACAATTAACATATATCGCATATATATCAATGTATTACCCGAGTGAGAAAAAGAATATTTTAGTGAGCTAATATTAGTTAATGTAATTTAATATATCATATATATTATTATACATTAAATTATCGAATCAACACTTGATTCGACAATCCGGCTATATCACATATAACCGACTAATACCTTATTTACCGATTTATCGAATCAACACTTGATCCGATGACCCGGCTGATATCAAATATCATAAGAATAGAATACGGTATCATATATCGTATTATCCTCGGTCCTGCACATATCACATATGTGCTCCTACTCCGTTTTGCCTGAGCCAAGAAACCTCTGTGTAGGACTCTAAAGAATCGTCAATATGCCGGCAGTAGGTGATGATTATATCAAACACCCACAAGCTGCAAGCGGTCAGCTAAACGTAACAGCCACCCAGGTATTGAGCGCTCAGAAGATCAACAAGCAAGCCTGCACATTCTCCTGTGAATCCAAACAGTAACACTCCCGTACAGTCCGGTCTCGTCGTCTGATATGTCGCATATCTCGCCTAGGGGTGGTAAACGTCAGACCCCAGTAGCTCGATAAGTCGTGTCGATATGAGGTCTATAACAGTTTGAGAAACTACTGATAACACTTACCAGTAAATCTCAGCAAGCCTGGCTAGGGATTTCCGGTTATAGCCAATCGAACACAGCGCAACATCAACTCCCTATACTGGGAGAGACGGATCCCCTCCTATCGCTCATTGCCTCCATGTGATTCGGGACTGTACCCAAAAGCCACCTTTTTGCACGCCCTCTTGGACGTGGTATGATGGAAATCAAAGCACAGTGGGAATCACATAAGACTCTATGACGATCTCGGGTCAACAGACTACTCTGTACCAGTGTCACCGGAGAACTGCCATCTGACGTGAGGTATAATACCATCTGGGAGTTCTCGGCGAGTTCGTCCAGTATACCCAGTCTCTACTGAGCACCCGTACACCATCCTTGATGTCAAACACCGATGGATATGGGATCATCCATCGCCCATCATATAGGTCAAGATGCGTATACGCTAGTCTACTCTGGTGTATCGATGCCTTGTCTCGATACACCCTCGACTAGGAACAGTTATATGATATACTCGTCGACTACCGTGGCCCCACTAGTATGATCTCATCATAGTCCCAGTAGTCGAGTACATATCCTAAGGGCTTTATCAACATGTATCATAGAGACAATCAGAGTACATGTTAAGATAAAGTACAACCAGATAGTATACTATCATGTCGAGTAAGAAAGTCCTCCTTATATATGTCCAAGCATCCATTACAATATACATCGTATGTACAGTAATGGCCTCTAGGGCATACATATAACTAACATGAAGCCTCACAAAATATCTCACAACACATAAATAAATCAAGCATGCTACAATAGTAACCCATGAGTCACACCATGAGTCACTCCATGAGTCACTACATAGCCATGCTTCATTTAAAGCAAAGACACAACTCATCCCTCCACCTCATTAAACCATTTAAACTAAAACGGTTAAAAACAAAAAAATGAGGTGGTATCTTCTAGAAGCATTCTTTTAATAAATTACAAAAATACCCCTCACCTTATATACATTCCCGTATCCGTATTTCGAAAAATACGAATACAAAGAGACAAAAATAATTTAATAATATAATACTAGGATCCGGCTTAAACCAAAGCCCACAAGTATTATCCGTCCGAATCATGATACATGCATAAGTGTACGTATATGATTGAACTCTGCCGTAATACCATACGACCTCTATATTGTTTCGCCCGAAGCAGGGAAACCCTCAGTGTGGGACTCTAAAGACTCGTCAATACGCCGGCAGTGAGTTTAACTACAAGCATGTTGTAGGGTTACTAGGCACTCTCACAAGGGTCTATAAGGCATCAACCATGCCCGATTTAAAATTTAGAAGTGCCGAACAACCTAAAGCGAGGATCTTTGCTAGATTATTAGGGTTAACAAAGCATGTAAACAACTTTACATCTAAGAGAGAGGGATTATAACCTTTGTAGTCCGCTACTTCGCTTCATTAGCTCTGAGTAGTAGTCCCTTCGCCGCGATCCATGATCTCCCGGACTCAAGAGAGGCTCCACAAGCCGAACGATCCATGCTTGCTCGAAGTCTTCCTTTTCGAAGATGATCTACCTTGAAGAATCTTTAACTCAAGCTCTCACTTCTCTAATCAAGTATTAGAGAAGTGAACACCCTAATCTAAGTGGCTAGAATAGATGAGAATGATGAAGTAGGAATTTAGCTCTCTTTTATTATCAATTTCTCACACTAATTCATCACAAAACCAAAAGCTAGAAAGCTTTTCAAGGAGGAAGAAGATGAAGTCTTTTGTGATGAATAATGAATTCTCCTTATCATTACAATTGCAACCCATGGTTAAGTAAAGAAGGGCTTAACCCATGTAGAGATTTAAGCTTGGTAAAGGGTTTAGGTTGGGTTAGAAAATCTCAAAACAAAATATCTTTGCTTAAAACAAAAGCAAAGCTTCTAGAAGCTTCATGAAAATGCTAACCCAAATCAAACCCTAACCATGTTTAATTTCCACAAATCATGTTGCATTTGTAATCATAACTTGTTACAATATTATATATCATATATATAATGTATTTTTGTAACAAAAGAAAATAATACAATTAAAATATATCGCATATATATCAATGTATTATCCGATGAGAAAATGAATCAATAAAGCGAGCCAATTTTAGTTAATGTAATGTAATATATCACATATATAATTATACATTAAATTATCGAATCAACACTTGATCCGACAATCCGGCTATATCGCATATAACCGACTAATATATCATGTACCGATTCATCGAATCAACACTTGATCCGATGACCCGGCTATATCATATATCGCGAGAATAGAATACAGTATCTCATATCATATTATTCTTGGTCCCGCACATATCATATATGTGCTCCTACTCCGTTTTGCCTGAGTCAAGAAACCTCTGTGTAGGGCTCTAAAGAATCGTCAATACGCCGGCAGTAGGTGATGATCATATCAAACACCCACAAGCTGCAAGCAGTCAGCTAAACGTAACAGCCACCCAGGTATTGAGCGATCAGAAGATCAACAAGCAAGCCTGTACATTCTCCTGTGAATCCAATCAGTAACACTCTCGTACAGTCCGGTCTCTTCGTCTGATATGTTGCATATCTAGTCTAGGGGTGGTAAACGTCAGACCCCAGTAACCGATAAGTCGTGTCGATGTGAGGCTCATAACAGGTCGAGAAACTACTGATAACACTTACCAGTAGCACTCTATATCAGCCCTGGCTAGGGACATCCCGTTATAGCCAATCGAACACAGCACAACATCAACTCCCTATACCGGGAGAGACGAATTCCCTCCTATCGCTCATTGCCTCCATGTGATTCGGGACTGTACCCAAAAGCCACTGTTTTGCTTGCCCTCTTAGTCGTGTTAAGGTGGAAATCAAAGCACAGTGGGAATCACACAAGACTCTATGACGATCTCGGGTCTACAGACTAACCTGTACCAGTGTCACCGGAGAACTGCCATCTGACGTGAGGTATAATACCACCTGAGAGTTCTCGGCGAGTCCGTTCAGTATACCCAGTCTCCACTGTGCACCCGTACACCTTCTTTGATGTCAAAACACCGATGGATATGGGATCATCCATTGCCCATCATATGGGTCAAGATGCGTATACGCTAGTCTACTCTGGTGTATCGATGCCCTGTCTCGATACACCCTCGACTAGGAACAGTTATATGATATACTCATTGACTATCCTGGCCCCACTAGTATGATCTCATCATAGTCCCTGTAGTCGAGTACATATCCTAAGGGCTTTATCAACATGTGAGAGCAAGACAGTAAACTAATACAAATCAACATGTTAAGATAAAGTGAAACCAAATAGCATACTATCATGTCGAGCAAGAAAGTCCTCTATATATATATCCAAGCATCCACTATAATATACATCATATGTACAATAATGGCCTCTACGGCATACATATAACTAACAATCTCCCACTTGCACTAAGGCCAGCTGTTGTAGTATCTCATACCTAACATCCAGAAGAGTCTCTCAAACTGTGTCTGGGGAATGGCCTTCGTGAGTGGATCCGCAGTGTTGTCCTTCGTATCAACTCTCCTGACCTCGATCTCCCGGTGATCAACTATCTCCCGGATCAGGTGATACCGCCTCAGAATATGTCTGGACTTTTGATGGGACCTGGGTTCCTTGGCCAAAGTCACAGCTCCATTGTTATCACAATACAAAGGTATTGGATGCTCAATGGACGGAACCACACCAAGTTCAGTGATGAACTTCATCATCCAGACAGCTTCTTTGGCAGCATCGTTGGCAGCGATGTATTCAGCCTCCATCGTCGAGTCTGCAACGGTTTCCTGTTTAGAACTCTTCCAACATACCGCCCCTCTATTGAGAGTGAGTCCAGAGATCGTGGGTTGGTTCCCACGCTTGGATTCTTCCATACTAAACCTCTTTAGTATGGTGTCAATGTACCTGGATTGGGACAATCCCAGTATCCGTTTAGATATATCTCTATAGATCATAATTCCCAGTATGCAGGAGGCATCACCTAGATCTTTCATTGAGAATCTTTGTGATAAGAAGAGCTTGAACGATTGCAGCATATGAACATCATTTCCTATCAAGAGTATGTCATCCACGTACAATACGAGGAAGACAACCTTACTCTCTGCAACCTTCTTATAGATACAAGGTTCATCTACATTTTTGATGAAGTCAAACTCTTTGACTACAACATCAAAGCGGACGTTCCAACTCCGCGATGCTTGCTTTAGCCCATAGATGGATTTAAGCAGTTTGCACATCTTTCCGCTGCTCCCACTATCTACGAAGCCTTCTGGCTGAGTCATGTACACGCACTCTTCTAAATCACCATTTAGAAAGGCGGTCTTAACATCCATCTGCCAGATTTCGTAGTCATGGTATGCAGCAATGGCAGGTAAGATCCGGATGGACTTAAGCATAGCTACTGGAGAAAAGGTTTCGTCATAATCCATACCCGGTCATTGACGAAAACCCTTTGCAACAAGTCTATCTTTGAAAGTCTCAACTTTTCCATCTAGACCAAGTTTCCTTTTAAAGATCCACTTGCTCCCAATGGGTTTTACCCCTTCAGGAGCAACTTCCAAAGTCCATACTTTGTTGGTGTACATGGATTCCATCTCAGATCGCATTGCATCCAGCCATTTCACAGAGTCACTACTCGTGATGGCCTGCTCGAAACTAGTCGGGTCATTATCTTCCATGATGCAATCCTCGCTCCCACCATCAACGAGAAAACCATAGTATCTCTCAGGTGGATGAGAAACCCTACTAGATCGGCGGAGAGGCTGGGGTTCGTCGGGAACTACTGAATCCTCTGGTTCCATCAAATCATCTGTCGTAGTTTGTGTTGCTGGAACTTCTTCCAGCTCTACCTCAGAGCCACTAATTTCTTTTGTAAGAAATTCCTTTTCTAAAAAGGTGGCGTGTCGAGAAACAAACACTTTTTATTCCTCAGTGTGGTAGAAGATATATCCTTGTGAGTTCTTGGGATATCCTACAAACTTGCATAGGACAGACCTTGCCTCGAGTTTGTCCGGATTGTGCCTTTTGATATAGGCCGGACAACCCTATATCTTAACATAAGAGATAATTTCTTCCCCTTCCATATCTCATATGGAGTGGTAGGCACTGATTTGGTAGGAACCATATTCAATAAGTGTATGGCCGTCTCAAGCGCATACCCCCAGAACGAAATAGGTAACTCAGCAGTGCTCATCATAGAGCGCACCATATCTAATAGGGTGCGATTCCTCCGCTCTGATACACCGTTGTGCTGTGGTGTATAGGGAGGAGTAAGCTGAGAGAGAATCCCATTCTCTTTTAGATAGTCTAGGAACTCATTGCTCAAGTATTCCCCTCCTCGATCAGATCGAAGGATCTTAATACTTTTGCCCGTTTGGTTCTCTACTTCGTGCTTATATTCTCTGAATTTCTCAAAAGCTTCAGACTTGTGTTTCATCAGGAACACTGTCCGTATCTTGAGAGATCATCAGTGAATGTAATGAAGTAGGATGAACCGTTCCTGGCGTGTGTAGACATGGGACCGCATACATCACTATGTATCAGTCCTAAGAGTTCCGTAACTCTTTCTCCGTATCCACTAAACGTAGTTTTGTTCATTTTGCCTTTGAGACATGAATGGCAAGTTTCATAAGATGATAATTCGAACGAATTCAAATATCCATCCTTATGCAACTTAGCTAGCCGTGTCGCATTGATATGACCAAGTCTACAATGCCATAAGTAGGATTCGTTCATTTCTGAACTTTTCCTCTTGTTTGTGTTTTGTACATTAAGGACCGTAGCTTGATTGAGAACGTATATGCCATTATGTAAATCAACTTTTGATTTAGGAAGATGTTCATAACATTATCCTGTATTATAAACTCATATCCTTCTTTACTCAATAAAGAAACTGATATAAGGTTGCACATCATGTTCGGTATATAATAGCACTCGTTCAGAATCAATGTATTACTACTTGATAATACAAGGTGATATTCGCCAACAGCTTTGGCTGCAATATTTGCACCATTCCCTACCGTTACGGAATAGTCACCCATTCCCAGTTCTCTACCTTTACATAGCCCACGTAACAAATTACATATGTGGGATCCTGATCCGATATCTAATACCCAGGACGTAGAGTGAACTGAGAAACAGTTCTCGATAACTAACACATCTGAAGAAGATGCATCGACATGCCTATTCTTCGTTTGGGTGGCGTGAGAATCCAAACATTCTTCTATTTCATGCTCAGTCTTATAACACTTATAAGAAATAACGGGACCAACGTTCCCCTGCTCAGTATAATAAGCGGGTTCAGTCAATACATCCATATTATTATCTTGATTAAGGCCTGACATGGTCGCTACCTGGAGAGAGAGAGAAGAAAACACTTTAGCGTATGCTCTTGCAAGATTAGATTGGTTATTTTCTTATCTAATCAGGATGTCTCCCACTGTTTTTATCAAATCTTCCTTCAAACCCTAAAAGGTAAGATTAGCCGGGATTAATTACACCCTACAATTTCGTCAATCTTTCAGCCAGATCAGTGTTGGTGCTTTGAGGGAGGTTCTCTGTGCTATCGCACGAACCTAATTAAAATAAACCTCGTTTTCCCAGAGGCATAACCCCGTTAACACCTTTCTAGACACCTACTTGATCGGCTAATTGTCCTGTGTAAAATTCTCCCAGGAGTAACTTTTACTTGTAGTGGGTATCAGGATCCATCTATCTCATAGAAGCTATGCAATCTCATTGCAAATTTCAACACTTGAAATTCCCGATAAAGCCTTTACCCCTAGCGTGCCATGATCTTGACGAATGCCAACAAACCATAGTCCGCTCGTCAAGTTCAACCCGTACATTTCTTGATTGAATTTAACCCACCCGCACGACCTTTGACGAAAGCCAACAAAGCCGTACGACTACCCTAACCCAATCGCATCATATGCTGCAGATAAGCAGTAGTTATCTACCGCACACTACGTCTTGACGAATGCCAACAAACGTAGCACGAATACTAAGTATTATTTATCTGAAATGTCGGAGGCTACGCAGGTTTTTCAGAAAACCATGAGCGTAATGAACTTGATATCGTTGTAGAAACAAGTGATTTTGAAAAGGAGTGTTTCTGAGGCTTTTCTAGTTTCGCTAAAGAGGTCACTCCCGGTAAAGGGATCTCGGCTCTTTCCTCATCGAATAAGGTGCAGGGTATATCATATATACCGCGGTGCAAAGCAAGAACTATAGAAGCAATCAAAAACTAAACCGTGAGTTTTGTAGCATCTGCCAGTTTTGCTAAAGAGGTCACTCCCGGTGAAGGGATCTCGGCTCTTTCCTCATCGAATAAGGTGCAGGGTATATCATATATACCGTGGTGCAAAGCAAGAATTATAGAAGCTGTCAAAAACTAAACCGTGAATTTTGTAGCATCTGCCAGTTTTGCTAAAGAGGTCACTCCCGGTGAAGGGATCTTGGCTCTTTCCTCATCGAATAAGGTGCAGGGTATATCATATACACTGCTGTGCAAAGCAAGACTGTAGCTACCCTTTTTATAAAGTTTTGATTCTACAACATATTTTAGGTTTCTTTTCTTTTATTAATCTCATTAATAAATCCCATCAGTTATGCTTCCTAAGCATCACAGAAGAAACGAAAGCAGTAATATTTATATATCAGCATATATATATATATATAGTATAAGCATTTGTCTCAGGCAGTAATATGATCTCATCACAGAACATTGCAGCAGAAGATAACATATGAAATATTGGATATATTAGGACGTCCGTGTTTTATTTCGAGCCTGAATAAAACACGGATTCCACGGTCGCGATGAATAGCCAAACCCACATCCCTAGACCCCTTCGAGAGCGGCAAGCAACTCTGCCAATTCTAGAGTTAGGAGGCCCGGTCTCGACTCCTCGAGATGGCCTCCCACTTTACCCTAGAACCCGGTTACTTGTGCTCTCCTCCTTGGGTCTACCTAATGCGGAAAAGTAAGTAATATACAATGGTGACATCAACCTCAGCCCGGAAGTGCCCCAATAAAAGAATATTACATACAATGAATTTTACATGAATGAAAATAAAAACCCTCATCTCACATAAAGCCCCCGGCTATTCAGAACACGACGATCCAATACAACATATCACAGAAACACATAATATCTCATATCATCAACGTAAGCAAGTATGCGTATCCCGATTGTCGTTGATGTATAGCAACGAAGCCGGCAATACACAACATACTACGCTTACGGTCACAGAAAAGAAAGTGTAAAACTACAACATTTGGAATCCACATTCACTTTAGACATCTTAAATCCGAAATATCACATATTTCGCATTTCATGTCTAACTATATGAATTCCACATATTGTATCACATTCCAGATAAATAGACAATGTTAAACTTTCCGATCAAATAATCAAACACCCAAGAATTCCCAAATAGCTCATCACTTAAGCGGAGTTCAAGAAAACCCAGAACATGTCACCGCCCCAATGAACCAGCCGTAGAAGGGTCAAACCAACGCCTCACATGTGGCAACGCTAAACTACCACAAACCCTAGGGTTCAGTGACAGTTTTGACGGTCACATAATCGAGTTAAGCTTACGTTCTTCTAGAGGGTCCACATATATGCTTGCATGTTTTTCCGAAAGTTTTAAACTCAAGAAAAATTCAACACTTGAAAATTTTTCGTGTCGGGAAAAAATGAGTTATTGATATCCGTTCGAACATTTTAACACGTTCTAAATTATCCGGAAAACAAAACGAAGTTAAACTTTCCGATCGAATCAACAAATACAAAAGATCTCCAGAAAACTCAACACTTGAGTAAGATTAAAAATTCCCATAAGCATGTAGTAATAGCTATGGATGAACCCTAAAAAAAACAATCACTGACACCCAAGTACGGCCGCAGAACCGCCGCCAAAAGCATGTTAAGGCCACGGTTCCGCGGCGACTTTAGGGCTACAGTGATCCATATTTCATAGTAATCCATAAAAATACCTGCTTGATTTTTTGAGTATTTTTAATGCGGAAAAATCCAGAGAGGGGGTCAAAATCGACGTTTCGGGGTTCGATCGGAATTTTTACTTCGTATACACGTCGCCTAATGCTCTAGTTAGGCTCTGATACCACTGTAGGGTTACTAGGCACTCTCACAAACGTTTATAAGGCATCAACCATGCCCGATTTAAAATTTAGAAGTGCCGAACAACCTAAAGCGAGGATCTTTGCTAGATTATTAGGGTTAACAAAGCATGTAAACAACTTTACATCTAAGAGAGAGGGATTACAACCTTTGTAGTCTGCTCCTTCGCTTCATTAGCTCCGAGTAGTAGCCCCTTCGCCGCGATCCATGATCTCCCGGACTCAGGAGAGGCTCCACAAGCCGAACGATCCATGCTTGCTCGAAGTCTTCCTTTACGAAGATGATCTACCTTGAAGAATATTTAACTCAAGCTCTCACTTCTCTAATCAAGCATTAGAGAAGTGAACACCCTAATCTAAGTGGCTAGAATAGATGAGGATGATGAAGTAGGAATTTAGCTCTCTTTTATTATCAATTTCTCACACTAATTTATCACAAAACCAAAAGCTAGAAAGCTTTTCAAGGAGGAAGAAGATGAAGTCTTTTGTGATGAATAATGAATTCTCCTTATCATTACAATTGCAACCCATGGTTAAGTAAAGAAGGGCTTAACCCATGTAGAGATTTAACCTTGGTAAAGGGTTTGGGCTGGGTTAGAAAATATCAACACAAAATATCTTTGCTTAAAACAAAAGCAAAGCTTCTAGAAGCTTCATGAAAATGCTAACCCAAATCAAACCCTAACCATGTTTAATCTTCACAAATCATGTTGCATTTGTAAACATAACTTGTTACAATATTATATATCACATATATAATATATTTTTGTAACAAAAGAAAATAATACAATTAACATATATCGCATATATATCAATGTATTATCCGGTGAGAAAATGAATCAATAAAGCGAGCCAATATTAGTTAATGTAATGTAATATATCACATATATAATTATACATTAAATTATCGAATCAACACTTGATCTGACAATCCGGCTATATCGCATATAACCGGCTAATATATCATGTACCAATTCATCGACTCAACACTTGATCCGATGACCCGGCTATATCATATATCGCGAGAATAGAATACGGTATCTCATATCGTATTATTCTCAGTCCCGCACATATCACATATGTGTTCCTACTCCGTTTTGCCTGAGTCAAGAAACCTCTGTGTAGGACTCTAAAGAATCGTCAATACGCCGGCAGTAGGTGATGATCATATCAAACACCCACAAGCTGCAAGCGGTCAGCTAAACGTAACAGCCACCCAGGTATTGAGCGATCAGAAGATCAACAAGCAAGCCTGTACATTCTCCTATGAATCCAATCAGTAACACTCCTGTACAGTCCGGTCTCTTCGTCTGATATGTTGCATATCTAGTCTAGGGGTGGTAAACGTCAGACCCTAGTAACCGATAAGTCGTGTCGATGTGAGGCTCATAACAGGTCGAGAAACTACTGATAACACTTACCAGTAGCACTCTATATCAGCTCTGGCCAGGGACTTCTAGTTATAGCCAATCGAACATAGCACAACATCAACTTCCTATACCGGGAGAGACGAATCTACTCCTATCGCTCATTGCCTCCATGTAATTCGGGACTGTACCCAAAGCCACCGTTTTGCACGCCCTCTTGGACGTGGTAAGGTGGAAATCAAAGCACAGTGGGAATCACACAAGACTCTATGACGATCTCGGGTCTACAGACTAACCTGTACCGGTGTCACCGGAGAACTGCCATCTGACGTGAGGTATAATACCATCTGGGAGTTCTCGGTGAATCCGTTCAGTATACCCAGTCTCCACTGAGCACCCGTACACCATCTGTGATGTCAAAACACCGATGGATATGGGATCATCCATCGCCCATCATATGGGTCAAGATGCGTATACGCTAGTCTACTCTGGTGTATCGATGCCCTGTCTCGATACACCCTCGACTAGGAACAGTTATATGATATACTCGTTGACTATCCTGGCCCCACTAGTATGATCTCATCATAGTCCCAGTAGTAGAGTACATATCCTAAGGGCTTTATAAACATGTGAGAGCAAGACAGTAAACTAATACAAATCAACATGTTAAGATAAAGTGAAACCAAATAGCATACTATCATGTCGAGCAAGAATGTCCTCTATATATATATCCAAGCATCCACTATAATATACATCATATGTACAATAATGGCCTCTACGGCATACATATAACTAACACATGTCAGCGGTACTAGCTGAACATAACGGCTACCCAGGTATTGAGCAAAAGGGAGGCCGACGAGCAAACTCATCCTAACCCCTACTGAGCTTGTCCGTGACAATCTTCATACAGTCCGGTCTGTTCGTATAAGAGTAACGCATATTGAGTTTAGGGGGTGGATAAAGTCAGACCCCTAATAACGCGATATTTCATGTCGGTATGAAACCCATCACCAACTGAGAAACTACTGATCCAAAACAGTAATTCTCGTCTACCTTGTCCAAGGATTTCTGGTGATGGCCACCCGTGCACTATGTGACATCAACCCCCAATATCAGGAGAGGCGAATCCCCGACAATCCGCTCACTGCCTCTATGTGGCTCGGGACTGTACCCAACTAAAACCTGTTTGCACGACTCCTTTGAGCCGTGGTAGGGTAATAATCAAAGCACAGTGGGAACTCACATGAGACAAATGACGATCTCAGGTCGACAGACTAACCTGTACACATGTCACCTAAGAACTGCTAACTGACAATAGGTATAATACTATCTAGCATGTTCCCGGCGAGTCCGTCCAGTGTACTCATAACCCAATGAGCACCTGTATACTATCTTAGGTGACTAACTGACACCAATGGCTTGTGAGACTGGTCACTGCCCCTCATCGGGGTCTCGATAAGTGTACACTAGTCTACTCTGGAGTATTGATGCCCAGTCTCGATACTCTCTCGACTAGGGACATTTAAGGATGTGATTATAGACCACCCAGCTCCTACGTCTATGATCGCCATCATATTGCTGGTAGTCAAGAAAGAATCTTATTGGCTCTATCAACATGTAATAGTGATCTGTAATACCATATAATGCATGTAAATGATGATAAAGAAAAACCAGATAGCATACTATCATTTTGAGTAAGACTGTTCTATCCGTATAGGTCCTCCTTCAATCATTATAATCACCTGCCAGCGATTACAATAATTGCCTTGAGGGCACTATAGCCAACAATCTCCCACTTGCACTTAAGACTAATTATTGCAGTATCGCATACTCACAGCCCGTGTGATACCGAACACCCAACTTCTCTACTACTCAGTCTCGCAAAGCGTGTTTGTGAAACTATTATGTTCGAGAAATAGCCTCAATGAGTGGATCCGCTCTAATGTTTCTATCTTTATCTCTCTATATCTCAACTTCACGGAGAAAGACTATCTCCCGAAGTGAGCAATACCTGTCTTAGAATTTGTCTGGATATCTGATGGGACCCAGTTCACAAATGAACTCCAAATCCAACAAATTTCTTAGACTGTATCATCTACTGAATTCAATCAGTATCCTGCGCCATGCCTTTCACAGTATCCTCTTGGACCACTTTTCCAACATACCGCTCCTCAAAAGAGGGAAAACTATAACTCTGACTGTCACTCTGTCATCCAGGTCACCTTGGAAGCTAGAAATGGTAACCGCCTCCTGAAGGAGGCTGCCATTACCATATACCAAGAATATCATTTTATGTTCCTAACTGC
Source organism: Agapanthus africanus (assembly GCA_030015575.1). NCBI lineage: Eukaryota > Viridiplantae > Streptophyta > Magnoliopsida > Asparagales > Amaryllidaceae > Agapanthus > Agapanthus africanus. The sequence goes on along the minus strand of CM057339.1, from coordinate 689,684,928 downwards.
TTCCAAATTTTTCTCCAGGATTGGATTAATATATACTTTTTGCAGCTTGTGCAAAATCAATATCTGGTGTGGTACTTGACATCTCATATTGACTCAATTGCCTAAGCAAGTGATATGCCAATCATGCAAATCTCTCTCCTCATCAGTCTTGAAGACATCTCTTTAGAGTGGATGACTCCATCACCCGCGGGTACACCACCATGCCAGGAGTCGTTCATTCTAAAACACTTTAGAATAGTGTCAAAGTACCCAAGTTGGGCCACTTCCCAAATCTAGATCTAAAACCATAGATCCAGTCACCAAAATCCCTGATATTTTATCCAGATCCTATGTGGAGAAACACCTTATGACAACCACAGTATAACCGATCGTAGTATAGGAATGTCACTTCCTATCAAGAGCATGTCATCCAAATACCAGGACATCTCTCCCTACCACCTTCTTATCAGGTCCATCTTTTGTTTTGATAAAGTCAAACTCTATGACTGTCACATCAAAAATAGATGATCTATATCCGTTATACCTACTTTAGTCTATAAATAGACATAAGCTACTTGCCCACTATGCTTCCGCTGTTCTCACCGACTACAACAACTCTCTGGCAGAGTCATATATACGTGCACTTCTATAACTAATTTAGAACGAGGTTATACTCATTCTCCTGCCAGATCTCATAGTCTAGAACAGCAGTAGTGTCAAGTTTGGGTAATCAAAAACCCCCCTTTCACCGTTTTTGAGGAGACTGAAGTACCTCTCGGGTGCCTGAGGTTACCTACCAAATTTGCGGAGTGGCTAATGGATTGTCGAATCCAATTGAATTTTTAAGTCCTAATAAATTTTTCAGTAATCGTTTGTGGTTCTGGAATCACATCCAGTTCTACCATACTCCCACTAATGTTTTCTGAAAAGAATCCATTTTACTAAAACTGGTGGCGAGTCAAGAACATTATAACTATTGATCTTCTAGATGGTAGAATGTTAACCCTCTCAAAGCCCGGGAAAACCCACAAACTGCTATTACTGAAACGTGCCTAGAGTTTGTCCAGATTCTGGTTTTAAGCATCAACCAGACAACTCCATATACCTTAGCATCGTTAAGATATGAATCCATTTTATATATCCAATATAGAAACAAATGCACTAATTTAATTGGAACCAGATTCAAAAATCACGCAGCCGTTTCTAGTGCATATCAACCAAATGGAAGGAGGCCAAGCAACATTACTCATGAAAGAATGCATCCACGTATGAGTAAACTGAAATAGAAGCAAGTTCTCAAAACTATTACTTACAACGGAATACGTAACACAAGTATCTACATGTTCGATCACCTTGAATAATCCTGATACTTGCAACATATGGTTCTCTACTTTATTCTTATACTTATATCTTCTCAAAATCTGGACCTTGTATTTCAACGAAATACTTGTCTAAAACCAGAGAAGTCATTAGTAAACAGAATATAGTACGAGTACCAACCCCTTTGTCCTAAAGGACATCAGACAACATACAATACTTTGTATAAGTCTACTGAGTTTAACAACTCAAACCTTGTGCGTCGAAGGTTGAAAACTGTACTATGGTTAAGAAGAATTACACCGTTGTTGAATGCACCTTACCTAACCATCAACTGATATAGGTAAACGTCATAGACATAATTTCAAAAAGTTATATCTCACTTTATAAAATAAACGTACATATATATCAGTTTGAAATTGGTGCATAACGACGGATATTCAAAACCAAATATTTGCCGTTAGGCAAAACCCAGGCGATTTTCTCAAATATCACCAATTACAAAGAATTCCGATATATTGAGGATACATTCACCCAATTCCCAATATTCTACTCCTACTCAGCATCTTGTAACGCCATACAGATGTGAGAATCAAATCTGGTAAATACATACCCTGGAGTTAGAATTTAACTGGGAAAACAGTTTTCACTTAACACCGCACAGCAAAACTGAAACATGAAAATGTTTTGAAAGGGTAGCCGGGTATTCCTAGTAATCCTCTTCCACTATCCAGATTCATGACAGTAACCATATACCTCCTTGCCCTCACTCCTATCCCTTTATATGTCTTTACTTATTAGTTTTTGTACACCACACTTAGGTTAATTGGTTTTCTTTCTTCCCTACCTTTTGGCACCGGCCTAAGTTTTGGAAGAAGACTATCCAATAAGCGCAATAGGTGTACTCTCCTAATACTAGGAGCTCTCGCAACCTGAGAGAAGGTAAAGGGAAATGATAACTGAATAATCCTTATTCTATTTCTCCAGAACTAGAAACCATCCTCGAACTGGAACAAGTTCCTTCGAGTTCGTATGTAACTATACGATGGCATATCCAAGAAATATGGATCTTCATAGTGATATGGAGTATTCCGGAGAAAATGTAAAGGGGATGCAGGAGTGGCAGAGATATACGCGGATTCGTCGTGAATGATAGTAGTCGCAATTTCCTTTGCCCTCACTCTAATCCCTTTATATGTCTTTACTTATTACCTTATGTACACCACACTTAGGCTAATTGGTTTTCTTCCTTCCCTACCTTTCGGCACCTGCCTATGGTTTGGAAGAAGATTATCCAATAAGCGCAATAGGTGTACTCTCTTAATACCAGGAGCCCTCGCAACGGAAAAGCATTACATAGCTACCGAACACTACGCCTCGACTAAAGATCGAAATGCATAGTACGAATACTATGCAGTACCAATCCGAAATGACGGAGGGCTACGGCTGGTTTTTGGCGAAAAACTATTAACGTAATGAACTTGATATCATTGAAGGAACCGAGTGGCTTTACAAATATATAGTGGCGCAAACTTTTGCTAAAGAGTTCACTCCCTGTGAAGGGATCTCGGCTCTTTTCTCATCGAACGAGGTACAGGATATTCCTAACCGAATACCACGTTGCAAAGCAAAAGAATCGACTATAGTGAAGTTATTACACCGACGTAAACTTTTGCCCAAGAGATCACTCCCTATGAAGGGATCTCGGCTCTTGCCTCGTTGAATGCGGTGCTGGATATTCATAACCGAATACAAATGTGCAAATCAAAATGAAATGTTTGTAATGTCAGTTTTTTAAAAACTTGGTTCCAACATCATATAGGTTTGTTTTCCTTGCATTAATCAGAATTAATGCAGTCCCATCAATTAATCCATATCACACCAGAAAAGAACGAAAATACAATGTACATATTTGCCATCCGCATTCGTTACGGGGCCCCGTCATGCACCGTTAGGTTACTTAACTAACGGCTGAGTGGGGGCTGGACTAGCGCGGGTGCAAAACATATACAATATCCATTAGTATATGTATGTATGTATATATATATATATATATATAACATTCGTCCCAGGCATGATATAAGCAACATCACATAATCTCAGCAAGCAGCACAGAATGGTGGATAATCTTGGAGCCTCAGGTTTCATTTGAGCCGTAAATAAGACCCGATGTTCCCTGTCGTGTGGATAGCCTGTGCAATGAAAACCCGGACCCCTAAGAGCGCAGCAAGTTACCCGCCAATCCTAGAAGTGAGGCAACATCAATCAACAAAGTGAATGGGCCAACCAGCACTTCACGGAATCCGGTAACTTGAGCACCCCACCGTGGGTCAACCTGTACCCCCTACAAATGCATTGAATAGCCCGCCAATTCTAGAGTAAGGCCTCCTCCATCTCAACGCCATAAGATGCGGGCCCATTTCCTTCTAGAATCCGGCTATTCGAGCACTCCACCGTGGGGTAATCCTAATACTAGAAATTGAAAATATATGTACAGGGGTGACATCGACCTCAACCCGGTCTTGCCATAAACAAATAATATATATCTGGCAGAGACGGCAGTCCACATGTCAGACGCTCGCCCCGCAATATCAAATGTACAATTGAATCTAAACTATACTATTACCATAGCACTGCAAGCTATCCACCACAACAATCCAACCACAACCTCAGCACAACACAGAACATCAATGTGAATGTCATTCTCGCAAACCCGTCTAAAAGAACATATAGCAGTTAGACGGGTTATACAGCTCTAATGACATTCACGGTCGCAGATGCTAAAACATGTACTGATAAACACACATTTAAAATTTCGATCGACTAAACTTTTCCAAATTGGCTCCAAATTTAAACCAACACTCAAACAAATATGGGCCAAAAAAATACATCCTAAAAATCACAATTCCATGTAGTAGAGTGCCAGAAAAAAATTGGTGCCACTAAACGACCGCGGAACCGCCGCAAATAGGCATTTAATGCGGCGGTTCCACGGCGGTTTATGAAGATCATGTGCCCAAATTTCTTCAGAGCTTCTAAATATGCCTGCACGTATTTTTAAAATACTCGAAATTATTTTTGGAACTCTTTTCAAAAACGACAGCGAGCATGTCAAAATGGATTTGCGATTCGGAAAAATTGGTCGATCGATATTCTAACCATGTGTAAACTAGCTAGTATTGGTTTATGGCATGGCTCTGATACCATGTTTGGGTTATGTCAGCGCCCTGACCATATACCATGACTATTTGCGGAACAAAAATTTTATAAACTGGCGCTAGAACAACCCGATAACCCGGATCTACCATAAACCTATAAGCTAGCAAACTAAAGAGGTGTTAGAATGGTTATACCGAATGATCCGTGTCTTTCGGTCTTCTACCATCTTCATAAGCTCCCTGAGGCGTCATGGATCGAGTTTGGCCTCCGGTCTCCCTCCATCGAAGATGATCCACCTGAGAATTTATAGTTTGAGCCCCAACCTCAATACCGAGGTAACTAGGGTACTTAGTTCGCTAAACTAGATAGCCTAAAGATGTAGAGAGTGATGATGGATCGATTTGTCTCAAAATACCCTAAGTTTCTCAACATATGAGACATTAAGGGTTGAGGAAGAAGAAGGAAGCTTGAGGAGATGAGAATGTAGCTATGAGCATTTCTTGAAGAATGGCTAAGTGTTGTGTACTCAAGAATGAAGCCTCACAAAATATCTCACAACACAAATAAATCAAGCATTTCTCTTGAGTCACACCATGAGTCACACCATGAGTCACTACATAGCCATGCTTCATTTAAAGCAAAGACACAACTCATCCCTCCACCAAATTAAACCATTTAAACTAAAACGGTTAAAAACAAAAAATGAGGTGGCATCTTCTAAAAACAATCTTGTAATAAATTACAAGAATACCCCTTACCGTATTTACATACCCGTATCCGTATTTCAAAAAATACAAATGCAAAAAGACGAAAATAATCCAATAATATAATACTAGGATCCAGATTAAACCAAAGCCCACTAGTATTATCCATCCAAATCATGATACGTGCACAAGTGCACGTATATGATTGAACTTTGCCATAATACCATACGGCCTCAACATCGTTTCGCCCGAAGCAGGAAAACCCTCTATGTGGGACTCTAAAGACTCATCAATACGCTGGCAGTGGGTTTAACCACAAGCATGTCAGCGGCACTAGCTGTACGTAACGGCTACCAAGGTATTGAGCGAAAGGGAGGCCGACTAGAAAACTCATCCGAACTCTTACTGAGCCTATCCGTGAAAATCTCTGTACAGTCCGATCTGTTCGTATAAGAGTATCGCATATCGAGTCTAGGGGTGGATAAAGTCAGAACCCTAATAACGCGATATTTTTTGTCGGTATGAAGCCCATCACCAACTGAGAAACTACTGATCCAAATTAGTAATTCTCGTCTACCTTGGCCAAGGATTTCTGGTGATGGCCACCCATGCACTACGCGACATCAACCCCCAATACCGGGAGAGACGAATCCTCGACGATCCGCTCACTACCTCTATGTGGCTCGGGAATGTACCCAACTAAAACCTGTTTGCACGACTCTTTTGAGTCGTAGTAGGGTAGTAATCAAAGCACAGTGGGAACTCACACGAGACAAATGACAATCTCAAGTCGACAAACTAACCTGTACACATGTCACCTGGAAAATGCTATCTGACAATAGGTATAATACCATCTAGCATGTTCCCGGCGAGTCCGTCCAGTGTACTCATAACCCAATGAGCACCTGCATACTATCTTAGGTGGGTAACCGACGCCAATGGATTGTGAGACCGGCCACCGCTCCTCGTCGGGGTCTCGATAAGTATACACTAGTCTACTCTTGAGTATTGATGCCTGTAGGGTGTTTTTCGTCACTCCATTGAGATGGAAATATGCGTCGCTTGTCAGGCGCATTATAGATTCCCCCTGCCTAGGATAGGCTGGGGTTTAATGATAATGGGGATCCGAATCTCCGGCAGCTGCGGACTAAGCTGCCATTAATTATCCCTCGCCTTTGAAGCGAGAGAACCTCCGATTGATGGGTCAAACTGGTCATGCGAACTCAATGTGCAGTGTATGTGTGTTGTGTTTTGAAGGGTCTTGGATATATTGGGGGTCTCGCAGAGTTTACGGGGGTACCTCTACTCGGATAGCGGGCTGGGGGTCAAGAGGGCTAGCAGCCCCCTTACGGGGTGAGGGGCAGCGCCCTATTAGAAATTTTTTCCAATGGGGGACGTGTTTTGGGTGTGGAATGCATGGGAAATGAGGGGTCAGGAGCGTCTTAAAGACGCGTCATGGCACGTGGGCGCTAGACGCCCACGAGTCACGTTCCTGGCGCGTGAGCGCTTGGCGCTCGCGGGTCACGTGCCAGGAGTGTGGGCGCTTGGCACCAGCGGGTCATGTGCCTAGCACACGACCGCTGGGCACTAGGTGCCCATGGGTCACGTGCCCTGCATGCGCCCGCTGAGCGCCCGCAGATCCTGTGAGACACACGTGGGCGCTAAGCGCCCGTGGGTCACATGCCCTACATATGACCGCTGGGCGCTCGCGGGTCACATGCACAGCACGCGACTGCTGGCCGCCCGTGGGTCACATGCATGGCACGCGACCGCTGGAAACAACAGCAAAAAAAGGGGTTAGCCCTTGGGCTGGGAGTTGAAACTCCCAAGGGGCTTTGGGGTTGAACTCCTAACGGGGATTATGTATAGATTTGGAGTTAAAATCCTAAAAAGGGTTTTGTTTATGGAGTTAAACTCCAACATATCTTGAGTGGAGTTAAACTCCTGGAAATATTTGAAGATGGTCAGAGGGGACCCCTTTCTTCTCCCCTTTAGCCTTGAATCTTCTTTTGAGCCTTGGATCTGTTGGGGTCAAAATTTACACCCCGGTTGACCAAGTCAAAATCAAAGTCAACCCCAAACCAATTGGGCCCAAGCCCAGGCCAAGTAGGCCCATGCCCTAGTCAAGCCCGAACATGAAGCGGCCGGCCTCCCCAATGCCAAAAAGAAAATCATGTAATAAATAAATTTGATGTAATTTTTATGCATGAATGTAAGAAAAATGGGCATAAAGCCAAATTTTTGTAAAGCCCATGGCTCATGTGCAAAAAAAATGAGCACATGAGGCATGGGATGGGCAAAATGCCATTTTGTAAAGCCCAAAGGGCTATTTGTAAATTTGTAAGCCTATATAAGGCAACATGATAATGAAATAAAAGGAGAACTCATTCCCCTCAAAATTTAGGGTTTTTGTGCCTCCTTCCCCTTTCTCAAGGTTCTAAAACCTTCTCCCCTTTTTGAATTAAATTAAGAGTTTAACTCTTCCTTTTCCAAAAAAATAAACAGTTTTTCACCATCAAACTCTTCAAGGGGAACTCAGATCTTCCATCAGATCTCAAAAAGGGGAGATTTTTAAATCTCACCCCCTTTTTCTCCAAAATCCGGCCGACCAATAGGAAGAAGAAGGAGACCCATCTCCAAAAATCCCACCTTTGGAAGATCCAAGGCTTAAAAGAAGATCCAGGACCAAAGAGGAGAAGAAATGGGTCCCCTTTGATCATTTCCAAAGATTTCTAGGAGTTTAACTCCATTCAAGATCTGTTGGAGTTTAACTCCATAAACTAAACCTTTTTTATATAGAAGTTTAACTCTATTCAATATCTTTCGGAGTTTTAACTCCATAAATAAAAAATCCTCTTTCCGGGGCTAAAAGCCCCTTCTTTCCGCCGGCGTCCAAATGCCCAGCGCCCACATGCCGGGAACGTGAGGCCCAAGTTCCCAAGCGCCCAGCGCCCACGTGCCAGGCACGTGAGGCACCAGCGCTCAAGCGCCCAGCGGTCGCATGCTAGACATGTGAGGCGCTGGCGCTCACGCGTACTTTGGACGTTATTTTCCCTTTTTTTTTTATACATATACACACTCCACAACACTTTCCCCGTTAGAAAAAATTTCTAACGGGGAGTTGCCCCGCACCCCGTAAGGGGGCTGCTAGCCCTATTAACCCCCAGCCCGTTATCCAGATAGCGGGACCCCCGTAAACTCTGTGAGGCCCCCGATATATCCAAAATCCCTCAAGACACACATACGTACACTGCACATTGAGTTCGCATGACCAGTTTGACCCGTCAATCGGAGGTTCCCTCGCCCCAAAGGCGAAGGGTAATTAACGACAGTTTAGTCCACGGCTGCCGGAGATTCGGATCCCCACAATCAATAAACCCCTGCCTACCCTAGGCAGGGGGAATCTGTAATACGCCTGACAAGAGACACGTATTCCCATCTCAATGGGGTGACGAAAAACACCTTACAGGATCTTCCCGAAATGGGATTTTTGGAAAAGGGTCTCCTTATACCTCCTTTCCGTTGGCTAAATCTTGAAGAAAAAGAGGGGTGAAACTCAAAAATCTCCCCTTTTTGGGGATTTGATGAAAGATCCGAGTTCCCCTTTAAGAATTTTATGGTGAAAAACAGTTTCTTTTTGGAAAAAGAGGGATTGAACTCTTGATTTAATTCAAAAAAAGAAAGAAGGTTTAGAACCTTGAGGAAGGAGAAAGAGACACAAACCCTAGAATTTGAGAGAATGAAAAGTCTTGTTGATTTTTTCATCGTATTTGCCTTTATAGGCTACACACTTTATATATAGCACCTTGAGCTTTGACAAATGGCACTTGTGCCACCCCATACTTTATGTGCTTATCTCTTTTTGCACATAAGCTATGAGGTGTTACAAAATTTTGGTTTTTTTCCTATTTTACATACATTTGTTTCTATATATATATAAAAGAATTACATTAAACCAATTTATGGCTTCATTACTTTTGTCATGGGGCCGGTCCCTCTGACCTGGGCTTGGGTCCACTTGGCCTGGGGTTGACTTTGATTTTGACTTGGTCAACTGGGGTGTAATTTTTGACCCCAACAATGCCCAGTCTCGATACTCTCTCGACAAGGGACATTTAAGGATGTGCTTATAGACCACCCAGCTCCCACGTATATGATTGCCATCATAATGCTGGTAGTCAAATAAGAATTCTATGGGCTCTATCAACATGTAATAGTGATCTGTAATACCACATAATGCATGTACATGATGATAAAGACAAACCAGATAGCATACTGATTGATCTTGAAAAAGTGTTTATAGAATAACCGCAATCAATAACGGTGTCGCGTGTAGCTAGACCGAGATGAGTACGGGTCGTCAGGGATATGTGGAATCTTTTAATTTTACTTTAGACGTGTTGCAAAAGAGGAAGAATAGAGGAATAAAGAATAGTGGAGAATAGTTTCTAGATTTCTGTCAAAATACGGATGTAGAATACAGATCTAGTTTGAATACGAATATAGATTTTATAAGAAGAGGGCTTGTAGGGTTCGTTAGGATTTAGCAGTAATGGATGATTAATAAAAATGACTCATTTTATCTATTGATAGATTTAAAAATAGATTGATAGTGATGAATGAGGATTAGGGTTCTTGGAAGAAACTAGTGTTTCCACACTATTGACCCTTATCCTTTCATTGATCTCTATTCATGTCTAGCCCTTAACAAAACAATTGTTAATCTAATATCAAATCGTGGTCAAGACTATCAATAAATTGGTAGTGCGCCCGATAAGGATGTTAACATTTATTTTGCTAAAGTTTATAAACTTCAAAAGACTTAAAACAAGTTAAAACATTTTCTCATCCATTGTTCTACCCTAATCTAACAAACCCTATCAAGCGGAGAATTGTTCGTGCATGATGGAGATAGAAGTACGGATAGAGATGAAATTCATAATGTAACTAAATAATTAAACTAATTAAACTAAAGATCTACCTTTATTAATCAGATTCACAAGTACAAAGTTCAAGTTTAGATTACAAGAGGAAGAAGAAGTTGCTCTCGATCTCTGCCTTGTTGGATGTAGATGTTCCGTCGAATCTCACGTCGCTTTATCATGTCGAATCTTGGACCTGTCTTGGATCACTTGTTCTTTGACGATGATTAGCTTGTGTAAAAGATTGATGATTTCTAAGTTTAGCCTTCGGTCTTTTATATAGTCCCAAAACCAGAAACTAAAGATCCCCAGAATTAGGGTTTGTTGTTGTAAATCACAACTAAAAATTCCAAATCCTGACTTAGTGAATCGGCCACGGATCCGCCGCATATTGCATGGTTTGGCCGCATATTGCATGGTTTGGCCGCGCATATTGCATGGTTTGGCCGCGGATCCGCTGTTTGTTGGTGAGATCTTGGCTTCAGAATTCTGGAGCTGCTTTGTTGTGACACATGGAGATTTATTTAATGTCTGGAATCTTCATATCTTTTCTGAGTCTTTGCCAGTATTGATTCTTCGATTTTATTTAATTTTATCGGCAGATTTTTTATTCCCGACATCTCAACATCTCGATCTCCTGACCTGAATTAAACCTTGCACAATATCTCAATGAATAATGTTAGTAATATTTGGTATTTTTGAGATATTTTCCTAACCAATTTGATATGATATTATATTTTAAGAATATTGATTAAGGATATTTGATATGATATGCATATTTAAATTATCAAAATATTATATAAATATTATATGCATACATTTTCCTTCATAATGTTAATTATAATATATAAACATATGATAAATAGTATTTTATAGATAAACCTAAATATGTGTCATATTTATAATTAACACCTTTAGATATTTAAGAAAAGTAAGGAAAATTTTATATCAATAATGCGATATTTTCGACTGAATAAATAATTCCAAACTTAACTTTGATCGTTCCGAGCAAACTATTTATTCCAGAGAGAGAGAAAAAGAAAAAGAAAAACCTAAGTAGCATACTTTCGTAGGCAACACGATTGCACTGAGCACATGCAACAAGTCGTTAAACCTCTAGGTGTCCCTAGTAGGAGGAGTGTTGTCTTCTGAGGGTTTTCAGCGGATTACACCTACAAAATCCTATAATAAAAGAGAGATAGTGAAAATTACATACAAAGATAAGAACTATAAAAGGGAGAACTTGAAAATAAGAGTTTCCAACCACACCAGTTTTTCGGTTGTCATGAGCCCTATCTTAATGGTCGTGAAAAGATATTAGAAATTGTAGGGTTACTAGGCACTCTCACAAGGGTCTACAAGGCATCAACCATGCCCGATTTAAAATTTAGACGTGCCGAACAACCCTAACCAAGATCTTTAAACTAGAGATTAGGCGAAACAAAGCATGTTAAACACTTTAACATCTGAGAATTTGGGATTACAACCTTTGTAGTCCGGTCCTTCACTTCTAAAGCTCCGTGTTGAGGTCCCTTCGCTGCGATCATCGAGTACCCGGACTCTAGAGAGGCTCCACGAAGAGAAAGATGCAAGCTTGCTTCCGATCTTCGATAACAAAGATGATCTACCTTGAAGTTTCTTGAATACAAGCTCTCACTCACTAATGAAGTGAACACCCTAATCTAAATGGTTAGGATAGATTAGGATGATAAAGTAGGATTTTCGCTCTCATTTGTTTTCTTAATCTCACTCATTTTCATCACTAATGAAAAAGCTAGAAAGCTTTTCATCAAGGAAGAAAAAGAATATCCAAAACCTTTTGTGATGAATAATGAAATGTCTAATGAGGTTAGAAATGCAACCATGGGTTAAGTAAGTAAACTTAACCCTTGTAGAAATTGAACCATGGTCAAGGGTTGGGTTGGGTTAACAAATATCATAACAAATATCTTTAGAAAATATCTTTAGCAAGAAACAAAAAAAAAACCTTCTAGAAGCTTCTAGAAAAAATTAACCCAAATCAAACCTTAATCATGTTTAATCTCCACTAATCACGTTGCATTAATAACCCTAACATGTTACAATATTATATATCACATATACAATATTTATTGTAACAAAATAAAATAATACAATTAACATATATCGCATATATATCAATGTATTACCCGAGTGAGAAAAAGAATCTTTTAGTGAGCCTATATCAGTTAATGTAATTTAATATATCAAATATATAATTATACATTAAATTATCGAATCAACACTTGATCCGATAATCCGGCTATTTCACAAATAACCGACTAATATAATCTGTATCAGTTCATCGAATCAACACTTGATCCGATGACCCGGCTATATCTCATATACCCGGCCGATATCTCATATCGCGAGAATCTAATACGGTATCACATACACGTATTGTTCTCGGTCCCGTACATATCATATATGTGCTCCTACTCCGTTTTGCCTGAGTCAAGAAACCTCTGTGTAGGACTCTAAAGAATCGTCAATACGCCGGCAGTAGGTGTTGATCATATCAAACACCCACAATCTGCAAGCGGTCAGCTAAACGTAACAGCTACCCAGGTATTGAGCGATCAGAAGATCAACAAGCAAGCCTGTACATTCTCCTGCGAATCCAATCAGTAACACTCCCGTACAGTCCGGTCTCTCCGTCTGATATGTCGCATATCTCGCCTAGGGGCGGTAAACGTGAGACCCAAGTAGCTTGATAAGTCGTGTCGATATGATGTCTATAACAGTTCGAGAAACTACTGATAACACTTACCAGTAAATCTCAGCAACCCTGGCCAGGGATTTCCAGTTATAGCCAATCGAACACAGCGCAATATCAACTCCCTATACCGGGAGAGACGAATCCCCTCCTATCGCTCATTGCCTCCATGTGATTCGGGATTGTACCCAAAAGCCACCTTTTTGCACGCCCTCTTGGACGTGGTATGATGGAAATCAAAGCACAGTGGGAATCACACAAGACTCTATGACGATCTCAGGTCTACAGACTAACCTGTACCTGTGTCACCAGAGAACTGCCATCTGACGTGAGGTATAATACCATCTGGGAGTTCTCGGCGAGTCCGTCCAGTGTACCCAGTCTCCACTTAACACTCTGGAACCTTTCCAGTTATTCTCCCCAGGATCGATTGATACCATCTCACTACAACTAGTGAGAATCCTAACATCCAATTAGATCTATCTCATAGATCCATAACTCATGATTTAGGAGGTATCGCTTTGATCCTATATGGAGAATCCTTGTGATAAGCGGAGATTGACCGAGCGTAGCATAGGAAACTACTTCCCTATCAAGAGTATGTCATCCACATACTCTACCTGTATCACCACCATACCCCCTACTACCTTTTTGTATATACAAGGTTCATCAACCATTTTGATGAAGTCAAACTCTTTGACTACCACTTCAAAACAGACGTTCCAACTCCGCGATGCCTGCTTTATCACATAAAACATCTTGCACACGTTTCCGCTGCTCCCACTATCTACGAAGCCCTCTGGCTGTGTACTTATAGACGCTCTCTTCCAAAACATCATTTAGAAAAGCAGTCATGACACCCAACCACCAGATATCGTAGTCATGGTATGTATTGTTAGTTATATGTATGCCCTAGAGGCCATTACTGTACATACGATGTATATTGTAATGGATGCTTGGACATATATAGGGAGGACTTTCTTGCTCGACATGATAGTATGCTATCTGGTTGTACTTTATCTTAACATGTACTTTGATTTTCTCTATGTTACATGTTGATAAAGCCCTCAGGATATGTACTGGACTACTGGGACTATGATGAGATCATACTAGTGGGGCCACGGTAGTCGACGAGTACATCCTATAAATGTTCCTAGTCGAGGGTGTATCGAGACAGAGCATCGATACACCAGAGTAGACTAGCGTATACGCATCTTGGCCCATATGATGGGCGATGGATGATCCCATATCCATCGGTGTTTGACATCAAGGATGGTGTACAGGTGCTCAGTAGAGACTGGGTACACTGGACGGACTCGCCGAGAACTCCCAGATGGTATTATACCTCACGTCAGATGGTAGTTCTCCGGTGACACTGGTACAGAGTAGTCTGTTGACCCGAGATCGTCATAGAGTCTTGTGTGATTCCCACTATGCTTTGATTTCCATCATACCACGTCCAAGAGGGCGTGCAAAAAGTTGGCTTTTGGGTACAGTCCCGAATCACATGGAGGCAATGAGCGATAGGAGGGGATTCGTCTCTCCCGGTATAGGGAGTTGATGTTGTGCTGTGTTCGATTGGCTATAACCGGAAATCCCTGGCCAGGGTTGCTGAGATTTACTGGTAAGTGTTATCAGTAGTTTCTTGAATTGTTATAGACCTCATATCGACACGACTTATCGAGCTACTGGGGTCTGACGTATACTACCCCTAGGCGAGATATGCGACATATCAGACGACGAGACCGGACTGTACGGGAGTGTTACTGATTGGATTCACGGGAGAGAGTACATGCTTGCTTGTTGATCTTCTGAGCGCTCAATACCTGGGTAGCTGTTACGTTTAGCTGACCGCTTGCAGCTTGTGGGTGTTTGATATGATCATCACCTACTGCCGGCGTTTTGACAATTCTTTAGAGTTCTACACAGAGGTTTCTTGGCTCAGGCAAAACGAAGTAGGAGCACATATGTGATATGTGCGGGACCGAGGATAATGCGGTATGTGATACCATATTGGATTCTCGCGATATGAGATATCGGCCGGGTATATGTGATATAGCCGGGTCATCGTATTGGTCGGTTATATGCGATATAGCCGGATTGTCGGATCAAGTGTTGATTCGATAATTTAATGTATAATAATATATATCATATATTAAATTACATTAACTAATATTAGCTCACTAAAAGATTCTTTTTCTCACTCGGGTAATATATTGATATATATGCGATATATATTAAATGTATTATTTTATTTTGTTACGATAAATATTATATATGTGATATATAATATTGTAACATGATATGATTACTAATGCAACATGTTTAGTGGAGTTTAAACATGATTAGTGTTAAGACTTCTAGTAGATTCTAGAAGCTTTTCTTTTGTCTTGAAAAAGATATTATGCTTGATATTTTCAAGTGACTCATTCTTAACCTAACCCAAATCCTAGCCTTGGTTAATTCTCTACAAAGGTTTATTCAACCATGGTTGCATTATTCATCATACCTTCTTTTCATTATTCATCACAAAAGGATTCTATTATTGATTCTTCTTCTTGTTCCTTCTTCTTTTCATGGAAAAAGCTTACTAGCTTTTTTCCAAGTGATGATTATGTGTGAGAAAAAGATTATAAATGAGTGCTAAAATCCTATTTCATCATTCTCATCTGCCCTTGCCCTTTAGATGAGAGTGTTCACTTCTTTTAGATAGTGAGAGCTTGTGTTAACGAAACTTCAGGGTAGATCATCTTTGTTATCGAAGATCGGAAGCAAGCTTGCACCTTTCTCTTCGCGGAGCCTCTCGAGAGTTCGGAACACGATGATCGCAGCGAAGGAACTTCAACACGGAGCTTAAGAAGTGAAGGACCGGATCTACAAAGGTTGTAATCCCTCTCACTTAGTGTTAAAGTGTTTAGCATATTAGTTTTCGCATAAACTCTAGTTTAAATATCTTGTTAAGGGTTGTTCGGCACGGCTAAATTTTTAATCGGGCATGGTTGATGCCTCGTAGACCCTTGTGCCAGTGCCCAGCAACCCGACATGTAGCAGTGGCGAGTAGGATCTGGATGGACTTAAGCATAGCTTTGAAAGTCTCAACTTTTCCATGTACACCAAGTAATCTTCTCAAGATATACTTTCTTCTGATGGGGATTTAACCCTTCAGATAAAGCAACCAAAGTCCATACTTTATTGGTGTATAAGGATTCCATCTCAGATCGCTAAGCATCCAGCCATTCTTACAGAGTCCCACTCCTGATGGCTAGCTCGAAACTAGTTGGGTCATCATCTCATGATGCAATCCTTGCTCCCACTGTCATAGATAAATCGAAGTATCTCTCAGGTGGGTGAGGAACCCTACTAGATCGGCGGAGAGGCTGAGGTTCGTTAGAAACTATTGAATCCTTCGGTTCTACCAAATCATCAGTTGTGGTTTGTATAGCTGGAATTGTTTCCAGTTCTACCTTATGACCACTAATTTCTTCACAAGAAATTCCCTTTCACAAAGGTGGCATACTGAGAAACAAAAACTCCTTTTGTTCCCCAGTTTGGTAAAAGATATTCCCTCGCGAATGCTTGGGATATCCAACAAACTTCCACAGATCTGACTTTGCCTCGAGCTTGTCCGGATTTTGCTTTTAGACATAGGCCGGACAACCCCAAATCTTAACTTACTTAAGATATGGGCTCTTCCCATTCCATATCACATATGAAGTGGTAGGCAATTAATTTGATTGGAACCCTATTCAATAGGTATGCAGCTTCTCAAGTGTATAACTCCCAAAAGGAAATAGGCTACTCAGTAGTACTCATCATAGAGCACACCATTTCATATAGGGTGTAATTGCTCTGCCCCGATACACCGACGTGCTGTGGTGTATACGGAGGAGTAATGCTGAGAGAGAATCTCATTCTCCTTTAGAATAGTCCAGGAATCCCGTGCTCAAGTATTCTCCTCCTTGATCTCATCAAAGGACATAATACTTATACTCGTTTTTGGTTCTCTACTTCTAACCCATATTCATTGAATTTCTCAAAAGGTTCAGACTTGTGTTTCAACAGGAACATATGTGCGAATTTTGAGAGACGACCAGTGAATATAATAAAGTAAAAAGAACCGGTCTTGGCATATGTAGACAGGGGACCTTACATACATCATCATGTATAAATCCCAAGAGTTCACTAACTCTTTCTCTGTTTCCAATAAACAGAGTTTTGGTCATCTTATCTTTGTGACATGACCGACAAGTTTCACAAGATGTAAATTCAAACTAATTTAAATATGCATCTAAATGTAACTTCAGCTAGTCGGGTCACATTGATATGACCTAGTCTACAATACCTCAAAAAGGATTTGTTCATTTCTGAACTCTTCCTCTTGTGCGTGTTCTGTATACTAAGAACTGTAGTTTGATTTAGAACGTCTATGCTTTTAGATAACGTACCTGAACCGATCAACTCTTGATATAGGAAATGTTCAAAACATTATCCAACAATACAAAATTATATCCTTCTTTACTAATAAAGAGACTGATATGATGTTGTATATCAGGTTCGGTATCTAATAATATTTGTTCAGAATCAATGTATTTGTTAATACAGGGTGATAACTACCAATAGACTTGGCTGCAACACTTGCACCGTTTCTATCTTATGAAATTTATCACCCGTTCCCAGTTCTCTACCTATCTGTATCCCATGTAACAAATTACATATTTTGGGATCTTGATCCGGTATCTCATACCCAGGACGTAAAGAATACTGAGAAACAGTTCTTTGTAATGAACACACCCAAAGAAGATGCATCAGCATGCACTTTCATCGTTTGGGCGGCACGGGAATTCTGGTAATTCCCTATTTCCTTCTCGGTTTTATAATAATTATAAGTTGGAGCGGGGCCAACGTTCCCTAGCGCAGTATAACAAGCGGGTTCGGTCAATTCATCCGTATTATTATCTTGATTAAGGCGTGACATAGTCGTAACCAGGAGAGAGAGAGAGAAGAAAACACTCAGCGTGTGCTCTTGCAAGATTAGATTGGTTATTAATATATCTAATCAGGATGTCTCCCATTGTTTTAGTCAAATCTTCCTTCAAACCCTAAAAGGAAAGACTAGCCGGGATTAGTTACACCCTACAAGTTCGCCAATCTTTCAGCCAGGCCAGTGCCGGTACTTTGAGGGAGGTTCCTCGTGCTTTCGCACGGACCTAATTAAAATAAACCTCGTTTTCCCAGGGGCGTAACCCCGTTGACACCTTTCTAGACACCTACTTGATCGGCTAATTGTAATGTGTAAAACTCTCTCAGGAGTAACTCTTACTCGCAGCGGGTATCGGGATCCAACTATCTCATAGAAGGTATGCAATCTCATTGCAAATTTCAACTCTTGAAATTCCTAATAATATTTTACCCCTAGCATCCTATGACCTTGACGAAAGCCAACAAACCATAGGCTACTAGTCAAGTTCAACCCGTCATTTCCTGATTGAATTAAACCCACCCGCACGACCCTTGACGAAAGCCAACAAAGCCGCACGACTACCCTAACTCAATCGCATCATATGCTTATACAGATAAGCATAAATAGCTACCGCACACTACGCCTTGACGAAAGCCAACAAACGTAGTACGAATACTAAATACTACTTATCTGAAATGACGGAGGGCTACGACAGGTTTTTAAGAAAACCCTTTGCGTAATGAACTTGATATCATTGTAGAATCGAGTGAATTTTGAATGGAGTGTTTTTGAGGTTTTTACTAGTTTTGCTAAAGAGGTCACTCCCGGTGAAGGGATCTCGGATCTTTCCTTATCGAATAAGGTGCAGGATATTTCACAAATAGCACGGTGCAAAGCAAGAACTATAAAAACAATCAAAAGACAAACCGAGTTTGTAGCATCTGCTAGTTTCGCTAAAGAGGTCACTCCCGGTGAAGGGATCTCGGCTCTTTCCTTATCGAATAAGGTGCTGGATGTTCTACAAGGAACACCGCTATGAAAAGCAAGAACTAGAGCTACCATTTTTTTAAACAAGTTTCTACAACATCTTTAGGTTTCTTTTAGTTTCATTAATCTCATTAATGAAGTCCCATTTTATTAAGCTTCACAAGCATTATATTTGAAACGAAATCAGCAATATAACATATATCTCATATATATAATATAAACATTCATCTCAGGCAGTAATATGATCTTATCACAGAACATTGCAGCAGAAGATAACATATGAAATATTGGATATATTAGGATTTCCGTGTTTTATGCGAGCCTGTATAAAACGCGGATACCACGGTCGCGATGAATAGCCAAACCCACATCCCTAGACCCCTACGAGAGCGGCAAGAAACACTGCCAATTCTGGGGTTAGGAGACCCGGTCTCGACTCCTCGAGATGGTCTCCCACTGGACCCTAGAACCCGGTTACTTGTGCTCCCCGCCTTGGGTCTACCTAATGCGGAAAAGTAAATAATATACAATGGTGACATCATCCTCAGCCCGGAAGTGCCCCAATAAAAGAATATTACATACAAATGAATTTTACATGAATGTAAAAGAAAAACTCTCATCTCACATAAAACCCCCGGCTATTCAAAACACGACGATCCAATATAATATATCACAGCAACACATAATATCACATATCATCAACGTAAGTAAATATGCGTATCCCAATTGTCGTTGATGTATAGCAACGAAACCGGCGATACACCACATATTACACTTACGGTCGCAGAAAAGAAAGTGTAAAACTACAACAATTGGAATCCGCAACCAACTTAGACATCGCATGCCTAACCAAATGAATTCCTTAGACATCTCATTCCTAACAATTATAAACCACGTATTTTAGTCTCATTATCGAAAACTCTTTTCAATATCAAGTCGGGCAATTCAACAAGATTCCCGACATCCTGATCGAATGCTCGTCTCAAATTTTAGTATACGGCCGCACCCCCGGATGCCGTCGACGAAGTGCACTAAGGCGGAACACCGCTGCCGCGAGCACCCTAACGGATGCTTTTGGCGACGGGGTTCTCCTACAGTCACTTGGTCGGGCGACGGGGTTCTCCTACAGTCACTTGGTCGGGGCTATGGAGCGTGGCAATCTATTAAGTTTACCCGGCGAGTATCCGCGTACGCTACGTGATTGCGATGGACTTTTGATCACATCAAAATCCCGTGGCAACCGATCAAATGAGACTAAACTGCTAGATTTATAACATTCAAATTAGTTATCTCATAACTACTTGTGGATTCCGAATATTGTATCACATTCCAGATAAACAGATAATGTTAAACTTTCAGATCGAATAAAAAAACACCCAAGATTTCCCAAATAATTCTCAACACTTGAAATTAGTTTAAAAACATCCATCACATGCCATATTACCAATGGTCCAGCCGTAGAAGGGTCAAACCAACGCCTCACATGTGGCAACACCGTACTGCCCCAAACTCTAAGGTTTAAAGGCGGTTCAGACGGTCACATAATCGAGTTAAGGTTTGTGTTCTTCTAGAGGGTCCACCGCGTAACTTGCACGACTTAGAACGGTTTTTAACTAAGGAAAAATCCAACACTTGGAAATTTTCCGGCAGGGGAAAAAGTAAGTTATTGATATCCGTTCGAACTTTTTAACATGTTCTAAACTTACACGGAAAAACATAAACGAAGCTAAACTTTCCGATCGAATCAACGAGTTCCCAATACAACCCAGAAAACTCAACACTTGAGTATAATTAAAAAATTTTAGAAGCATCAGGAAGTGCCTACGGATGTTACTGTGCCAAACGAAAACCATAATTTTACTGTTTGGCCGCGGAACCGCCGCGCAAGCCATGGTACGGCCGCGGTTCCGCGGCGCTTTAATGGTATTGGTGGCTCATTTTACACAGTAATTCTTGTATTTCCCTGATGATTTTTTTGAGAATTTTTAATATGAAAAATGTCAACTTTTGAAATTTTTCCCCGAAACTAGGGTTTTACGGGTATTCAGAGTTCGATCGGACTTTAGACTTCGCCTAGACTTCGCCTAAAGCTCTAGCTTGGCTCTGATACCACTGTAGGGTTACTAGACACTCTCACAAGGGTCTACAAGGCATCAACCATGCCCGATTTAAAATTTAGACGTGCCGAACAACCCTAACCAAGATCTTTAAACTAGAGATTAGGCGAAACAAAGCATGTTAAACACTTTAACATCTAAGAGTTTGGGATTACAACCTTTGTAGTCCGGTCCTTCACTTCTAAAGCTCCGTGTTGAGGTTCCTTCGCTGCGATCATCGAGTACCCGGACTCTAGAGAGGCTCAACGAAGAGAAAGATGCAAGCTTGCTTCCGATCTTCGATAACAAAGATGATCTACCTTGAAGTTTCTTTAACACAAGCTCTCACTCACTAATGAAGTGAATACCCTAATCTAAATGGCTAGGATAGATTAGGATGATGAAGTAGGATTTTAGCTCTCATTTGTTTTCTTAATTTCACTCATTTTCATCACTAATGAAAAAGCTAGAAACCTTTTCATCAAGGAAGAAGAAGAAGAATATCCAAAACCTTTTGTGATGAATAATGAAAAGTCTAGTGAGGTTAGAAATTTAACCATGGGTTAAGTAAGTAAACTTAACCCTTGTAGAGATTGAACCATGGTCAAGGGTTGGGTTGGGTTAACAAATATCATAACAAATATCTTTAGAAAATATCTTTAGCAAGAAACAAAAGAAAACCTTCTAGAAGCTTCTAGAAAAAATTAACCCAAATCAAACCTTAATCATGTTTAATCTCCACTAATCATGTTGCATTAATAACCCTAACATGTTACAATATTATATATCACATATACAATATTTATTGTAACAAAATAAAATAATACAATTAACATATATCGCATATATATCAATGTATTACCCGAGTGAGAAAAAGAATCTTTTAGTGAGCTTATATCAGTTAATGTAATTTAATATATCAAATATATAATTATACATTAAATTATCGAATCAACACTTGATCCGATAATCCGGCTATTTCACAAATAACCGACTAATATAATCTGTATCAGTTCATCGAATCAACACTTGATCCGATGACCCGGCTATATCTCATATACCGGGCCGATATCTCATATCGCGAGAATCTAATACGGTATCACATACACGTATTGTTCTCAGTCCCGCACATATCATATATGTGCTCCTACTCCGTTTTGCCTGAGTCAAGAAACCTCTGTGTAGGACTCTAAAGAATCGTCAATACACCGGCAGTAGGTGTTGATCATATCAAACACCCATAAGCTGCAAGCGGTCAGCTAAACGTAATGCCACCCAAGTATTGAGTGATCAGAAGATCAACAAGCAAGCCTGTACATTCTCTTGTAAATCCAATCAGTAAAACTCCCGTACAGTCCGGTCTCTCCGTCCGATATGTCGCATATCTCGCCTAGGGGTGGTAAACGTCAGACCCCAGTAGCTTGATAAGTCGTGTCGATATGAGGTCTATAACAGTTTGAGAAACTACTGATAATACTTACCGGTAAATCTCAGCAACCCTGGTTAGGGGTTTCCAGTTATAGCCAATCGAACACAGCGCAACATCAACTCCCTATACCGGGAGAGACGAATCCCCTCCTATCGCTCATTGCCTCCATGTGATTCGGGACTGTACCCAAAAGCCACCTTTTTGCACGCCCTCTTGGACGTGGTATGATGGAAATCAAAGCACAGTGGGAATCACACAAGACTCTATGACGATCTCGGGTCTACAGACTAACCTGTGCCTGTGTCACCAGAGAACTGCCATCTGACGTGAGGTATAATACCATCTGGGAGTTCTCGGCGAGTATGTCCAGTGTACCCAGTCTCCGCTGAGCACCCGTACACCATCCTTGATGTCAAACACCAATGGATATGGGATCATCCATCGCCCATCATATGGGTCAAGAAATGCATACGCTAGTCTACTCTGGTATATCGATGGCCTATCTCGATACACCTACGACTAGGAACAATTGAAGGATGTACTTGGCGACTACTTTGTCCCCACTTGTATGATCTGCATCATAGTCCTGGTAGTCAAGTACTCATCCTAAGGGCTTTATCAACATGTAACATAGAGACAATCAGAGTACATGTTAAGATAAAGAGCAACCAGATAGCATACTATCATGTCGAGCAAGAAAGTCCTCCCTATATATGTCCAAGCATCCACTACAATATACATCGTATGTACAGTAATGGCCTCTAGGGCATACATATAACTAACAGAAATCACATCATCCCTCAATAAAACATCGTCTTTAGTTTTCCTCACTATCTTTCATCCAAACATTGATCATATACCCTTACGTGTGTGTAAAAGACATCCCTACACTTAGAGAATTCAATTCAAGCTATCATACTCTTGTCCTTCTTCCTCAGTACTTTTTAGTGGGTGAATATTTTAAATGGAATTGCTCACACATTTTTCATACGACCGTTAATACTTTTTGAGATACGAACCAACTGATTACAAAATGTGCTCGTGTATTAAGGCGTAATTTCTCGTCTTGCAACACCTAAGGCTTAGCAGTGACTCCCAAATCAGTTGGTCTAAGGCACTAGGTGATAAAGCACCTTCACTATATTCTTTTTATGCTGCCTTAAGTAATTACAAAACCAATTTTCATTTTTTTCTTCACCACTTATATTTTATTTTATTTTCCTTCATACTAAGGCTTTTAGACAAGAGCATTTCAAGGTATTCTCTACTATCCTAAGTTTCAAGATATATGTAAGTGCGTATAGTAGGATATCAACGTTCAAATGTTTGGCCTCAAGAATAGGGACTATTTTTCAGACTTATTTTTATCCTCAGATTAGCAATTTCCTTCATCTTACTAACCCTTGGGACAACGGCTCATAACTACTTATTACTAGTTTCATTTAAGAAAACATCTAACTTTCTTGATTTTCTCAAACTATTCCTATTTTTCATATGTAAATTTTCACTTTCAAACTTTCATTATCAATTTTTTTGTGCTTATATATAATATAATGCAAAGTAATGAGTGAATAAGCACAAATCTCCCCCAAACCTATTTACAGCAGTGTCCTCACTGATATCATCTATTAAGCTTAAAAAAACAGTAGACTTGGGAGGAAAAGTTAGTAACGGGGACATGAAATAGTGAAAGTAAAATTCTCTCCCAAACATATTTTTTGGCTCACAATTTTATAAAAAATTTCTTTCAAGAGCCAAAATATCCCCTCCAAACTTAAGTAAAATAGTATTAAGCATTTAAAATTATTAGGGGAGGGGTGGTGGTGGTTAAAGTTATTGGTCAAAGTAAAGCCTTACAAAGACCAAAAGTCAACACCAACCATTCAAAATTTTTATCGATATAACGCACTGGTTGGTGGAAAATCAGAGATTTGAAGAAGTGGGGAGATAGCAGGCGGTATGGTTTACGTCTCTGTTGATAGAGACGAAACTATAATGGTGAACGGAAATGAGAATGTGGATGATTAGGAATGGGAAGAATGGTCACATTCTCGTATGGGATAAGAAGAAATGGTGGTGGACCGACTTCTTCAGGTAGAGGTTGATTAATCACAAAATCCGTGTCATTTAGGAATGCGAGTTCGTCGGCGAAAATATCTTCGAAACTTTCATCGATGGTCCGATTAAACATTTCAATGTCAATAAGTGTTGTGCCAGAATTCAACACACTTGATTTGTCAAAAATTATGGAGGTAGGAGACTCGTAAAGCTCATCTACCTCATTCTCAAAAGAGTCTAAATCAAGTTGTCTTTCTAGAATTATCGAACTCGAAATATCGGAATGTGATTTATCAACACTCGCTATCATTAAAGGAAGATTAGAAGAACAACCAGAGAAAGTGGGAGAAGAAATGGGTAAAAAAATTGGTGTGTCGAGTATTGCTAAACCAGATGTAGGATATGAAGGCTGAATTTCATTCTGCTTTTCGGTTATACATTTACCATCAACTACAAGACGCATATGGGGTTTGGGAAGAATAGTTAAAGGTTTGAGATGATGACCACGCGGGAGCGAAAGGACCTGATGAATTGGTGGGACAAATTCATCCAAAATTTCGGGTTCATCATCCAATATATCCCCAACGTCAATATCCTCAATCAAGTGAAGGTTACAAGTCTCAGACACCTCATCAAAAGTAGGGTTTTCAATCAATTGTGGTTCTAGAGTGGAGGTGTAGAGATCATAAGGGTTGGGTGTGGCTTCACTTGAAATGGACCCTTCACAATCGGGTAAATCAAACACAACAAAGTCATACAACTCATCAGACATTCTATCTTCAATTGGTGAATCATTTGGTGTACTCGATAGATTTGTGAAACTGGAGGTGTGGATTTCAATTTGAGATGAGGAGGTTTGATTTGGAAGGGTGTACTGCTCTCTCTCTCACTTCCCAAATTCTCAATTTGTCCTATGGCCGTATCATACATTGGAAAATTTTGAGCTGGTGTGAAACTAGTTGCTCGTTCGTTTTGTTTATTGAGAATGGCCATGCACTCATTCAATTCCTCTCTGGCGCGGTGCGGCGCTACCACATATTCTTCCACAATCCGTTCAAGACTATACATGGGTCGGTAAGGGGTTTCAGCATAAGATTGAAATTCTTGTGGATAAGTAAAACTCTCAAATGACTGATTAGAAGGAATGTCTCGAGAAGGTATAAAAGGCGGGTAGGATTGATAGGAATTGAAAGGTTGTGAAAATTGGGCAGGAGTAGATCAACATTGTGTTAAGAAGAATATTGATATTGGTTGTGTGGTTGGCGACTGTCAACAGATGTTATATACGCCACAAACCGAGTAGTAAAATCTTCTTTAGAAGGTGGTAGCGTTTGTTGTCCTAACGGTTTGACCAGATTGAAACTTTGGCCGTTAGTCCTTGCTATATACTTAGCAATGGACATGCATTTAGGAGTTCCCTCACACGCTTTAGATGGAGTATCAACAAAAGAAGATGTAGAATTTTGATGCGGTTGATAGGACCTGGAGTGAGGTGGCCAACTGTTTCTTTCCACTTGCTCTATCCGATCTCTTAAAAACATGGTAGAGTCGTATGGTATACCGAAGCGATTACGATAACAAGAAATATTTGGATCTGGATAGCAAAGCTCGGCAAGAGTTCTTTTATTTGGGTTACCCATTATGAGAAGGTGAAAAGAGGGAGGAGGGTGAAAAGATTAAAGCTCTATTTGGATTGTTTTGTTTTGAAAGTGGGACTTGAGGGTTGACTCAACAAATAACAAAATGCACAAGCAAACCCTAAAACTAAGGTTACCTAGGTCAAGCAATAGACCGCTCCTAGACTTTCAAAGGACAAGTCGTATTATCAATCCTCTACCACCTCTTTATAACTCTTGTGGCCAGGTAAGTGCCAGGTAAGTGATAGGTATCCGCTATATGAATTACCGAAAATAGCGGGCCTAATTAAGTAACCACTTGCCTTAGACATACTTTCCTAGACACCACAAAAAAAATGCGGATAAGCGATAGATTACCTACGACCTTCCTCTGTCCTATTTGAGCGCAACGGTCCTTAGGATCTTGATCTAGATATTTTTGATTAATATAGGGTTATGCGGATGCTCGTTTTATGATTTGTGGGGCCTAGGAAGGGTGATGAAATCCCCACCTAATCTGAATTGTGGTCTTGCCCCTTAAAGTCCGTATTAAAATATGCAAAAACAACCCGCAAAACAAAACATGCAAAAAGATTTTTGAGCGGAGATATTTTGCAAAGAATCATGCAGAAAATATATTATTGGATTCTTCAGAAGAGAGAGAAAGAGATAGAAAAGATACTAGAAAAGATTGAGGGCACAACTCCCCAAGACTGCCGCGGTTCCGCCACCGTTTGCACACAATAGCCGCGGTTTCGCCGCGCTTTAGGGGGTTCTTTGTTTAATTTTTTTCACTGTGGCTTCCTTTGCTCCTCTGGGTCTTGATGAATGTCTCTGAATCTTTATTGCTATAGTGACTCCATATTCCCTTGCAAAAATCGCACAGTAATCGTTAAATATGCAAGATGCAGTTTTGTTTTATTTTTATGATATAGATCGAATAAGAATTCAACACAAATAGTAAGAATAAAAAAATTACGCACGTATCCCCGGCAACGGCGCCATTTGATTGATCTTGAAAAAGTGTTTGTAGAATAACCGCAATCAATAACGGTGTCGCGTGTAGCTAGACCGAGATGAGTACGGGTCGTCCTCAGGGATATGTGGAATCTTTTAATCTTATTTTAGACGTGTTGAAAAAGTGGAAGAATAGAGGAATAAAGAATACTGGAGAATAGTTTCTAGATCTACGTCAAAATACGGATGTAGAATACAGATCTAGTTTGAATACGGATATAGATTTTATAAGAAGAGGGCTTGTAGGGTTCGTTAGGATTTAGTGGTAATGGATGATTAATAAAAATGACTCCTTTTATCTATTGATAGATTTAAAACTTGATTGATAGTGATGAATAAGAATTAGGGTTCTTGGAAGAAACTAGTGTTTCCACACTATTGACTCTTGTCCTTTCAATGATCTATATTCCTGTCTAGCCCTTAACAAAACAATTGTTAATCTAATCTCAAATCACGGTCAAGACTATCAATAAATTGGTAGCGCGCCCGATAAGGATGTTAACATTTGTTTTGTTAAAGTTTATAAATTTCATAAGACTTAAAACAAGTTAAAACATTTTCTCATCCATTGTTCTACCCTAATCCTATGAACCCTATTGATTGTAAGGGTTTTGCGTGCGTGCAATTTAAAATCAAAGTTAAGAATACCGCAATCAATAACGGTGTCGCTTGGTAGCTAGACGGTTGAGTACGGGTCGGTCCACGGGGAGATGGATTCATTTTCTTTATGTTCTAACGAGTTAAGTAAAAAAAATTGGTGGTTTTGTTGTAGATCTAAAAAAGGCTTGCTAGGGTTAGGATTAGGCTAATTCGAAAACGGGATTCTTCTCGCTTCTATCAATGCCCTAATTAAGAATATAGGTGTTAGGGTAATAGTCAACAACGGGGATTAGCACGACCAGGAAGAAACTAAGTTTCTTCCCTTTGGTCCTTGTCCGTCCGTTCTTGGCTCTTAGCCCTAACCTCTGGTTAATTCAACCACAACCAGTCTAACTAGAGAATCACCACTATCTTGTAGGATAGGGTGCCGTAGTGAGCGGTGTGTGGTTGATTTAAAGAGAGTCCTTTAAATAAAATTATTTGGGAGAGAGATTTCCTTCTCTCAAACCTTCCCTATCCTAACCCTAACAAGTGAGGAATTACTCACTCATTAGGGATGTTACGATGAAATTCATTTTTATAATTTTCTTTTAATAACCCAATTAACTTGCAGATAAATAAAGACAGATAAAAAATTGCAGAAAAATAAAATTCGGATAAAAAGAATGCGAGATAAAAAATACCTTTATTGATGACCTCTTGACGATTACAAGGAAATTAAAATTTAATCTAGAAAATAAAAAGATGCATCTCAAAAGAGGCACCCAAAAGAGGCACACCTTAAAAGAGATTGTAGGCTTTCCTATTTATAGATAGGAGAAACCCTAGGGTTTACATCTGATCCACATCTGAATTTACAATACTACCCTAAGAAAGCCGGGTCAAAGCACCGACACCACCGACAATTTGCACCGACACGTGCACTACACAACCGCGGAACCGCGGCAGGAAGCCCTGTTTGGCCGCGGTTCCGCGGCCATCTTCAGGGATCTCTGGCTCGTTTTCTCAGGTTTGCTTCATGTTGCTTTTTAATTCTGTTTTCTTCACTTGGTTCCTCAGAGTCTCTTCTATTTTTTTCCAGATTTCCAACAGTGCAGAATTATGTGGATTTTTACCGTAAGCTTCGCGTTGAAGTCTTGAATCTTGTGCCGCCCTCATACTTTGTGCATTGAACTGTTCATTGATCGTTGTTTTTTCCTTAAACTGGTAAGCGACATCATACGGATTCATCTACTTGTTGGTCGTAGTCTCACATTTGTAATACATTTTCCTGAATTTCACTGTATTGTTCTGAGAACCTGTAACCTGCAACTATTTAGCAGACATGTATCAAAAGCACCTATTTATTTGCAATATGATTAAGAATGGGGAATATAATAATGCAAAATTCTGATATGAACACCTATCAAGTGGAGAATTACTCGCGCATGATGGAGATAAAAGTACGGATAGAGATGAAATTCATAATATAACTAAATAATTAAACTAATTAAACTAAAGATCTACCTTATTAATCAGATTCACAAGTACAAATTTAAAGTTTAGATTACAAGAGGAAGAAGAGTTTGCTCTCGATATCTGCCTTGTCGGATGTGGATGTTTCGTCGAATCTCACGTCGCTTTATTACGTCGAATCTTGGACCTGTCTTGGATCACTTGTTATTTGATGGTGATTAGCCTGTGTAAAAGATTGATGATTTCTATGTTTAGACCTAGGTCCTTTATATAGCCCAAAAACCAGAAACCAAAGATCCCCAGAATTAGTGTTTGTTGTTGCAAATCACAACTAAAAATCCTAAATCCTGACTCAGTGAATCGGCCGCGGATCCGCCGCATATTGCATGGTTTGGCCGCGGATCCGCTGTTTGTTGGTGAGATCTTGGCTTCAGAATTCTAGAGCTGCTTTGTTGTGACACATGGAGATTTATTTGATGTCTGAAATCTTCATATCTTTTCTAAGTCTCTGCCAGTATTGATTCTTCGATTTTATTTAATTTTATCGGCAGATTTTTGATTCCCTACATCTCAACATCTCGATCTCTTGACCTGAACTAAACCTTGCACAATATCTCAATGAATAATGTTAGTAATATTTGGTATTTTTGAGATATTATCCTAACCAATTTGATATGATATTATGTTTTAAGAATATTGATTAAGGATATTTGATATGATATGCATATTTAAATTATCAAAATATTATATAAATACATTTTGCTTCATAATGTTAATTATAATATATAAACATTTGATAAATAGTATTTTACACATAAACCCAAATATGTGTCATATTTATAATAAACACCTTTAGATATTTAAGAAAAGTAAGAAAAATTTATATCAAAAGTGCGATATTTTCGACTGAACATATACTATCATTTTGAGTAAGATTGTTCTATCCGTATAGGTCCTCCCTCAATCATTATAATCACCTGCCTGTGATTACAATAATTATACTGAGGGCACTATAGCCAACAGAGAAAACCGTCTTTTTAAATAATTCTAAGTTTTGAAAATGTGTTTTGCGGTTTTCTTAAATCACATGAAAACAGAAATCTTATTAAATATCATATGAGAATATGGCGATAATGGCAAATGTACATGATATTGGCATGATGCATGCTAGTATGAGATAAACGAAGATCCAACTACCAATAAAGATGTAAAAAAATGTAAGATATCGTGGCAAGTTCTATAGTGTACGTGGCATGGCAATTACCAATGGTGTGTGTGTACATATGAGTTAGTGCGCGTGCGACATGAACCATTGGTAATGGTGCAAGTGTCTTAACAAGGATGTATCAATGCGTATTATAATGCTTATGTAATATATGAATGTATATGTGCGCGTGCGCGTGCACACACACACACACATAAGATTTTATAACTAGAATCTAGATATCGGGCGCTTAACGCCATCCAAACGATTCCCCTGTAAATGTTAAATCTACTCATCGGGACGACCTCGAGCTACTCGAATCCGATCACCTCTTTCCCTTTCCTTACCACATTCGAGATCTCCATAACCGATCCTAATATTGAACAAAATCCTTAACACGTGAGGCTAGAATTCTGACACGACACAAATATATTCAAGCACAAACTAACTAACTCTTATGAGTTAACACGTGTGAACGTAGTGTGCTAAATGTTAGTGTATATGCCCTAGAGGCCATTATTGTGTCATACTAGTATGTATATTACTTGATGGAAGCTTGGGATATTCACAGTTGTATATACAATCTTGCTCGAAATGGTAGTATGCTACTTGGTTTGTCTCTAGTTCAATATGTGCATGTGTTTCTTTTAGCATATCGCTTATATACATATTAGTAGAGCCCTTAGGATCTTTGCTTGATTACCAGCGTTGTGATGGCGCTCACACTCATAGGGGCTGGGTAATCCATAAGCACGTCCTTATACAGGTCCCTAGTCATTGGACTATCGAGACAGGGCATCGATACTCCGGAGTAGACTAGCGTATGCGTTTCTCATCCCAGCGTGGGAGACGGTCTGTCCCACAGCCGTCAGTACGTCGTACTTGAGATAGTATGCAGGTGCTCGTTAGGTTACGAGTACACTGGACAGGACTGTTGGTTGGTATTATACCTATCGTCAGTTATCAGTTCCCAGGTGACATGAGTACAGCTTAGTCCGCTGACTTGACACTGTTACTTCGCCTCGAGTGTGTTCCCACTGCACTTTGATTACTACCCTACCACGGCTCAAAGGAGTCATGCAAACAGGTAGTTTTTGGGTGCAGTCCTGAAGCACTTAGAGGCAGTGACGGTTAGACAGGACTCGTCTCTCCTGGTATTGGGGGTTGACATCGCGCTGTGTCTAGGAGAGCCATTACACAAGTAGTCCCTGGCCAGGGCAAGCGAGATATACTGGTAGGTTTCCAGTGTTATCTCAGAGTGTTCTGGGCTACACTCCGACATGACTTGTACCGCTATTAGGGGACTGACGTTCACCGCCCCCTAGGCCCTCCATGCGATGTATCAGACGAACAGATCGGACTGTACGGAGACTGTCACATACAGGCTCAGTAGGAGTTCAGATGGGGTTCACCTCGTCAGTCTTCTTATCGGCATCTACCTGGGGACCGTTACGTACAGCTAGTGCCGCTTGCGGTCTGTGGTTAAACCCACTGTCAGCGTAGTGTCGAGTCTTTAGAGTCCCACACAGAGAGCCATTCGCCTTTAGGCAAAATGAGTAGAGGTCGCATGGTTTTGCGACAGGGTCTGTTCACATCCGCGCACTTGTGCACGTTTGCTGTCCGGACAGCTTATACTAGCGGGCTTTGGTTTAAGCCAGATCCTAGTATATGATTTGGGATTGGTTTTATCTCATTGTATTCGTGTTCCTCGGATCACGAATACGGGTGCGTATGCACAGTTGATTGAGACAGAGGGAGAGGACTTTGATTAGGATTAATGACTATTGTCTTTTTATTAACCCTAATGCTTATATGTGTATTATGATTAATCGATATTAGTTAAATATAATTGTGCATGGTTAGGGTTGTTGACCATTTGACTTATTGACCTAGGTTGACACTTTGACCATCATCATTCCATATAAAAGATGCTCTTTGATCCTTGCAATTAGCATTAAATATGAA
The DNA here is from genome assembly GCA_030015575.1 of Agapanthus africanus. Classification (NCBI taxonomy): domain Eukaryota; kingdom Viridiplantae; phylum Streptophyta; class Magnoliopsida; order Asparagales; family Amaryllidaceae; genus Agapanthus; species Agapanthus africanus. The sequence continues at coordinate 689,652,726 of CM057339.1, read as the reverse complement.
ATGATAATGGTCATGTCTTGATTAAGCCATGACAATTATCTTGCTAATTATCAATTCACTTAATTCACACATATATGTGAGAATGGTTCTATTATTCTCTCATTCTATCATATGTTTTCTCTCTCTTGCTCTTCCTCTTCCTCAAGCTCTCCCCTCTCATGTGTTGAGAAACACTTGAGCTTAAGTTAAACCTCTCCAAAGTAATCTCTACTCTCATCTAAGGTTCTAGGATTAGCACTTCTAGCACTTTAGTTACTTCTAGCTTGAAGTTGAAGCCAAGGTTGCGGCTCTCGGGTGGATCCTTCTTCGACTAGAGAAGGCGACAAGGTGATCTCTTTCTTCCACTCCAAGGAGGAAGGAGAGAAGGACATAAAGCCCAAGGTATAACCTTTCTTCCATGTAGCTAATTCTAGTTAGCTTTTAGTTAGTTTTTGTTTAGCAAAGATCCTCCTTAAGCTAGTCCATGTTGCCTAGTTCGATAAAAATCCGACTTTTATTCCGTTTTCCGCCTCCCCGCAAGCACCGGGGTGGGCAACGTGGACTTACAGTGGTATCAGGGCCTAACTAAACATAAACTAGCTAGGTAGTAAAGTGTATGGAAGTTTGATCGGAAAAATCGCAAAACCTAAACATCAAAACCCTAACTTTCTGTTGAATTTTTTTATGCTCTAAAAATAAAAAATCATACTTCAAAAATCGGCTCAGGGTTTTTTAAAGAAGCACACCAAAAACGATCCAGTGAATCGCTCAAAGCGCGGCGGTTCCGCGGCAAAAGCATACCTCTTGCCGCGGAACCGCGGCCGTTTTGACTCGGTTCTGGACCGAGTTTGGTGCAGTATTCTTCTGATTAGGTTTTGGGATTTTTAAGATGGTTTATTTGTGCCCAGATTTTTCAGAAAAGAAATTTGTATTTGGGGGCCTATAAATCCGTATTTTTGATCGAACTTCACTATACTTTGACTAATGGGTTATATCTGTTATGTTTATATGTATTGAACGTCTGCTAATCGCTATACGTCGATTAGTGGGGGTTATACATATCTGTGATCTGTGTTTGTTGATGGTATGTGTATATGAATGCGTTGGATTGTCGCGGGTGAATAGCCGGGGTAGATGTGAGACGAGAGTTTTCTTTTCTTTCAATTCATTGTAATATGTAAATTGATGTATTATTATTTGTTTGGCCGCACAACCGGGTCGGGGTTGTATCCGTCATTGTATAATTCTTTTTACTGTTTTTGCTCCTAGGATAGACCCATGGAGGGGGTGCACAAACTACCGGGTATCTCGAAGTGCCGAGTGGCCTACTCACGGAGTTGAGGGAGGTTGCCTCGCTTCGGGTACTTGGCGGGTAGTTTGCCGCACCCGTAGGGGTCTTGGGTGGGGTATTGGCTATTCACCGCAACCGTGTAATCCGCTTTTCGTTGCAGGCTCGAACGGATTGCGGATTCCTAGTATATCCAATGTATTCATCTGTGATCTGTAATGTCTATCATTGCTATATATCTATATACTATAACTATTTAGGCGTTACTTATGTTTTACAGCCCGGCCGCCGCTCTGTCGTTAGTTAAGTAACCTAACGGGTGATGACGGGGCCCCGTGGCGAATGCGAATGGCATAAGCGTACGTCATATTTTGGTTGTTTTCTGCAATGGTATGATTAAATGATGGGACGCATTAAAAGAACTAATGCAAGAAAATAAACCAAGTAAAATTCGATTGGAACACTTTAAAAACCACTCTGTTCTTTTCAAAACTAAACTTTTAAACGCGGAGCTTGAACCACTCCTTTTAAAAGCTATCTCGTTCCATCGATTATATCAAGTTCACTACGTTCACGGTTTCGCCAAAACCATTCGTAGCCCTCCGTCATTCCACATGAATTGTCAAAAAGTATTCAAGCTATGTATTTTGGCCAAAGTCAAGGCATAGTGATTGGTAGCTATTGGGTATTCATGTGCAGCATAGATAGATGCGTTGGTTTGGGACAGTCATGCTGCCATTTTGGCCAAAGTCAAGGGTAGGTACGGGTGGGTCCAAATTAACCAGGAGAATGACGGGTAGAACTTGACATGTGACTTATGATATTTTGGCCAAAGTCAAGGTCATAAGAGCATGGGGCAAAAATCCACATCGGGAGTTTCATAAGTACTGAAACTTGCTAGGGCTGCATACCATTTGGAGTGTGATGATTCCGGTAGGATTCCTTCGGTTTTATCACGCGATGATATTTGGATCCCGATCCTACTGTGAGTATATGCTACTCCTCGGGAAAGTTCTCACTTAACGATCAATGCTATAAACTTAGTAGGTGTCTAGAAAGGTGTTAGCGGGGCTACGCCCACAGGGAAAAGAGGTTACTTAATTAAGGAACTTCGCGAAAGTGTTGGAAAACCTCCCTCGAAATACCGACACTGGCCTGCCTGAACGGTTAAGCAAGTATTGTACGGTGAGATTGATCCTGACTAATTCTTTCTTTACGGTTTGAGAAGGGATTCGAGAGACAGTGGGAGCCATCCTGTTTAGACAAACTAAAAACCACTCTAAACTTGCAAGAGCATCATGCTAAAGTGTTTCTTTTCTCTCTCCTAATTGCAGCGACCATTCAACATGACCGGACTTAAGTTATTACTAGATAAAAACATACTGACAGGGCCAAATTACAAAGATTGGCTCAGGAATGTCAAGATGGCAATCACTTACGACAAGTTGGGGTATATCCTTACCACCAAAGCTCCCCCTGTCCCAGGTCCCACCTCCAGCGTCGCGGATGTAGAAATCCGTAAGACATGGGAGATAGATTGCGCGATACTTGCCTCGATGGACAACGAACATCAGAGGAGGCACGAGAATATGGACCTAGAGTCCATATTTCTCTATACAAAAGAACTGTATGGAGAGCAGTCTCGTATCGCAAGATACGAAGTATCGAAGAAGCTTTTTTCGGCAAGATTGGCCATCGGATCATCGGTAGCAGAACACATGCTTAAGATGATTGGCTACATAGAGGAGGTCGCGGACCTTGGGACCACGTTGGAGAATGAACTCTACACTGATTTGATTCTCCAGTCCCTTCCTTCCACTTACGCCCAGTTTATCCTAAACTTCAACATGCAAGGAAAGGAGGTTCAACTTTCCGAACTTCTGAACATGTTGAGGAGTGCTGAGGGCACCCTACAGAAAGGTAGGGAGACATCCACTTTGTTTGTAGGAGGATCTTCCTCTTCTAGGTCCAGGGCGAAAGCTAAGGGTAAGAAGAAGAAAGCCCCCGCCAAACCAAGAGGCGGTGTCAGTAAAGTGGATACGAAGGGAAAAGGAAAGACAACAAAGGTAGCGGGAAAGCTGGTGGGGAAGGAAGAATGCTTCTACTGTCACAGAAGTGGACACTGGAAACAGGATTACAAGGCTTGGAAGGCCAGAACCCAGGATCTGAAGCGAGTTGCGGCTTCAGCTTCAGGCGTTGAGAAAGCGTAGAGTTTTGAAGGCAGGTGATATGACCCTCAGAGTTGCAAACGGAGCTAGCATGGATGCTGAGGCCGTGGGGGACTATCACCTGGGATTGTCGGATGGACACTTTTTGGTTTTACGTAGTTGTTATTTTGTACCAAATGCAACCTGTAATATCATTTCTGTATCTTTATTATCTAAAGAAGGTTTTGAATTTGCATTTGTAAGTAATGTAGTGAACATTCACCTTAATCAAGTTTTGATTGGGTCAGGTACATTAAACAACGGTATATACGTATTAAACCAACCACAGATTTTCAATGTCCAGAATACACACAAAAGAAAGTCTCCAGAAATCAATAAAACTTTCTTATGGCATTGTAGACTGGGTCACATCAATGAGAGAAGGTTGACTAAGTTACATACAGAAGGATATTTGGATCCGTTCGAATATCAATCGTATGCAACTTGTCAATCCTGTCTCAAAGGAAAGATGACAAAGACTCCGTTCACTGGACACGGAGTAAGAGCGAGCGAGCTCTTGGGACTCGTACATAGCGACGTGTGCGGTCCAATGTCTACGCATGCACGAAGCGGTTATTCTTACTTCATTACTTTTACGGATGATTTTTCAAGGTACGGATATGTCTTCTTAATGAAACATAAATCCGAGGCTTTTGAAAAATTCCAGGAATATAAGAATGAAGTAGAAAAACAAACAGGCAAAAGTATCAACGTACTGAGATCTGATCGAGGTGGTGAGTACTTGAGTGCCGAGTTCCTGGGTTACTTAAAAGAGAATGGAATTCTCTCTCAGCTTACTCCTCCATACACTCCGCAACATAACGGTGTATCGGAGAGACGGAACCGAACCCTATTGGATATGGTACGGTCCATGATGAGTAACGCTGAGTTGCCGCGATCGTTCTGGGGATATGCGCTAGAATCAGCTGCATACCTTTTGAACCGAGTTCCAACTAAGACTGTGCCTACTACACCATATCAGATGTGGTGTGGGAAGAGACCCTATCTTAATCACATTAAGACATGGGGATGTCCAGCTTTTGTAAAAAAGCAGCATGCGGACAAGCTCGAGGCACGCTCAGTACAGTGCAAGTATGTGGGATATCCAAAGAACTCCAAGGGATATTTCTTCTATTGCGAAGAGGAACAAAGGGTTTTTGTTTCTCGCCATGCCCACTTTCTAGAACACCAGTTCATAGAAAAAGAAATAAGTGGGAGCGCAATAGAACTGGAAGAAATTCCAGAGCCACGAGCTATTACTGAAAGCTTAGTAGAACCAGAGGGTTCGAAAGATCAGGACATTCCCACGCCACTCCGCAGGAGTAGTAGGCAGTCTCATCCGCCCGAGAGATACTACGTTTTTCTCATAGACGGGGATAGAGAGGATTGCATCATAGATTGTGATGAGCCTACTAGCTTCCAGCAAGCCATTCAGAGCGTCGACTCGGTAAAATGGCTGGATGCAATGCGGACCGAAATGGAGTCCATGTACACCAACAAAGTATGGACGTTGGACATTGCTCCAGATGGGGTAAAACCCGTAGGATGCAAGTGGATCTTCAAAAGGAAGATTGGTGTAGATGGACAGGTTGAGACCTATAAAGCTAGACTGGTTGCAAAGGGTTTTCGTCAGCGACCTGGTTTGGACTATGACGAAACCTTTTCTCCAGTAGCTATGCTGAAATCCATTCGGATCCTTCTTGCCATTGCTGCCTTCCACGATTATGAAATTTGGCAGATGGACGTAAAGACCGCTTTTCTAAATGGACATTTAGAGGAGTGTGTCTATATGGACCAGCCGGAGGGTTTCATTCAGAGTGGGAGCAGCGGAAAGGTGTGCAAGTTGCTTAAGTCCATTTATGGACTAAAGCAGGCATCGCGGAGTTGGAACATCTGTTTTGATGAGACGGTCAAGGAATTTGGCTTTATCAAAAATCCAGATGAACCATGCATCTATTGTAGATTTGTAGCGAGAACTGTAGTATTCCTCGTTTTATACGTGGATGCCATTCTCTTATTAGGAAATGACATTCCTATGCTACAATCTGTCAAGGGGTTCTTGTCACACAGGTTCTCCATGAAAGACCTGGATGATGCCTCATACATTCTGGGGATCCGGATCTACCATGACAGATCCAAGAGGATTTTAAGACTCTCACAGTCCAGGTACATCGACACCATACTGAAAAGATTCAGTATGGAAGATTTCAAGCGCGGTAATCTACCGGCTTGTCACGGGATCACCCTCTCCAAAGAGATGTCTCCCAAGACTGATTTGGAGAGGGATCGCATGTCTATTATACCCTACGTTTCTGCGGTAGGCTCTATAATGTATGCGATGTTGTGTACCAGACCAGATGTGGCTTATGCACTGAGTGTGGTAAGCAGGTATCAGTCAAACCCTGGGGAGAAACATTGGATAGCGGTAAAGAACATTCTCAAGTACCTGAGAAGGACTAAGGAGATGTTCTTGGTGTATGGCGGAAAAGACCTCCAGATTGAGGCCTTTGCTGACTCCAGCTTGCAGAGTGACAAGGATGATTCCAAGTCCATGTCAGGTTTTGTCTTTACCCTCAATGGAGGGGCGGTGTGTTGGAAGAGCTCCAAACAGGAAACCGTTGCTGACTCGACTATGGAAGCGGAATACATCGCTGCATCTGATGCCGCAAAAGAAGCTGTCTGGATGAGGAAGTTCTTGAAAGAACTTCAGGTGGTTCCGTCCATTGTTGACCCAATATCTCTGTATTGCGACAACAACGGGGCTATAGCTTTAGCGAAGGAACCCAGGTCCCATCAGAAATCCAGACACATCTTAAGGCGGTATCACATGATCAGGGAGATCGTGGATCGCCCGGAGATCGAGGTTCGGAGGGTTGCTTCAGAAGATAACACTGCAGATCCATTCACGAAGGCCTTACCCCAGACTCAGTTCGAGCGGCTGATCGAGATGATAGGTCTTCGATACGCCAGTACATGGCCTTAATGCAAGTGGGAGATTGTTAGTGTATATGCCCTAGAGGCCATTACTGTATCATACTAGTATGTATATTACTTGATGGAAGCTTGGGATATTCACAGTTGTATATACAATCTTGCTCGAAATGGTAGTATGCTACTTGGTTTATCTCTACTTCAATATGTATATGTGTTTCTTTTAGCATATCGCTTATATACATATTAGTAGAGCCCTTAGGATCTTTGCTTGATTACCAGCGTTGTGATGGCGCTCACACTCGTAGGGGCTGGGTAATCCATAAGCACATCCTTATACAGGTCGCTAGTCGTTGGACTATCGAGACAGGGCATCGATACTCCGGAGTAGACTAGCGTATGCGTTTCTCATCCCAGCGTGGGAGACGGTCTGTCCCACAGCCGTCAGTACGTCGTACTTGAGATAGTATGCGGGTGCTCGTTAGGTTACGAGTACACTGGACAGGACTCGTCGGGAACTGTTGGTTGGTATTATACCTATCGTCAGTTATCAGTTCCCAGGTGACATGAGTACAGCTTAGTCCGCTGACTTGACACTGTCACTTCGCCTCGAGTGTGTTCCCACTGCACTTTGATTACTACCCTACCACGGCTCAAAGGAGTCGTGTAGACAGGTAGTTTTTGGGTGCAGTCCCGAAGCACTTGGAGGCAGTGACGGTTAGACAGGATTCGTCTCTCCCGGTATTGGGGGTTGACATCGCGCTGTGTCCAGGAGAGCCATTACACAAGTAGTCCCTGGCCAGGGCAAGCGAGATATACTGGTAGGTTTCCAGTGTTATCGCAGGGTGCTCTGGGTTACACTCCGACACGACTTGTACCGCTATTAGGGGACTGACGTTCACCGCCCCCTAGGCCCACCATGCGATGTATCAGACGAACAGACCGGACTGTACGGAGACTGTCACATACAGGCTCAGTAGGAGTTCAGATGGGGTTCACCTCGTCAGTCTTCTTATCGGCATCTACCTGGGGACCGTTACGTACAGCTAGTGCCGCTTGCGGTCTGTGGTTAAACCCACTGCCAGCGTAGTGTCGAGTCTTTAGAGTCCCACACAGAGAGCTATTCGCCTTTAGGCAAAATGAGTAGAGGTCGCATGGTTTTGCGACAGGGTCCGTTCACATCCGCGCACTTGTGCACGTTTGCTGTCCGGACAGCTTATACTAACGGGCTTTTGTTTAAGCCAGATCCTAGTATATGATTTGGGATTGGTTTTATCTCATTGTATTCGTGTTCCTCGGATCACGAATACGGGTGCGTATGCACAGTTGATTGAGACAGAGGGAGAGGACTTTGATTAGGGTTAATGACTATTGTCTTTTTATTAACCCTAATGCTTATGTGTGTATTATGATTAATTGATATTATTTAAATATAATTGTGCATGGTTAGGGTTGTTGACCATTTGACTATCTTGACTTGTTGACCTAGGTTGACACTTTGACCATCATCATTCCATATAAAAGATGCTCTTTGATCCTTGCAATTAGCATTAAATATGAAATGATAATGGTCATGTCTTGATTAAGCCATGACAATTATCTTGCTAATTATCAATTCACTTAATTCACACATATATGTGAGAATGGTTCTATTATTCTCTCATTCTATCATATGCTTTCTCTCTCTTGCTCTTCCTCTTCCTCAAGCTCTCCCCTCTCATGTGTTGAGAAACACTTGAGCTTAAGTTAAAACTCTCCAAAGTAATCTCTACTCTCATCTAAGGTTCTAGGATTAGCACTTCTAGCACTTTAGTTACTTCTAGCTTGAAGTTGAAGCCAAGGTTGCGGCTCTCGGGTGGATCCTTCTTCGACTAGAGAAGGCGACAAGGTGATCTCTTTCTTCCACTCCAAGGAGCAAGGAGAGAAGGACATAAAGCCCAAGGTATAACCTTTCTTTCATGTAGCTAATTCTAGTTAGCTTTTAGTTAGTTTTTGTTTAGTAAAGATCCTCCTTAAGCTAGTCCATGTTGCCTAGTTCGATAAAAATCCGATTTTTATTCCGTTTTCCGCCTCCCCGCAAGCACCGGGGTGGGCAACGTGGAATTACACTAAATGCGCACAACCAACACCTAAGACTACCCTTAAGGGCAATTAACCAACTAAACGGTAAAACTAGAGTCGGAAAGTCCGTGTTCCCGCCAAATTTTTTGGCTAAGAGCTATTTGTTTCCTTATAAAAAAAGGGAGAGAAGAAAGAGGAAAAAAATTCTCACAGTTTGGCATCACGTGTTAAACACGTGAGCGCTTATATACAAAGCATATAAGCATGCTGAAAGCAAATAACAAAAAAGGCCAAACATGAACACGTGAGCGCTTATATGCAAAGCATATGAGCGTGGAAAATAAACAGGTTAAAACCAACACTAGGGGTCACATGTTAAATACGTGAGTTCTCTTACTACATTCTTTGACAGCGCTCACATGCAAAGCATGTGAGCTTCCCAATTTAAAATGCTCCCATATGATAGAATTAAATTCTATGTGACAGAATTAAATTCTATTTGGGAAATATTTTCCCTGATCTTTCTAATATGGAAAGATTTTTCTCTAATAGAGAATTTTGGATTTAAAATCCAATGGTAATAAAATATCACCAATTAAACTATCTGATAGAATTAAATTCTATGTGATAGAAATAAATTCTATTTTAGAAATATTTTCCCTGATCTTTCTAATATGGAAAGATCTTTCTCTAATAGAGAATCTTGGATTTAAAATCCAATTATGATAAAATATCACTGTTGGGTGTTTTTTCACCCCATTGAGATGGGACTACGTGACGCTTGTTAGGCGCATTACAGATTCCCCTTGCCTAGGGTAGGTTGCGGTTTATTGATAGTGGGGATCCGAATCTCCGGCAGCCGCGGACTAAGCTGCCGTTAATTACCCCTCACCTTTGGAGCGAAGGAACCTTCGATTGATGGGTTAAACTGGTCATGCAAACTCAATGTGTAGTGTGCGTGTGTTGTGTTTTGAGGGGTCTTGGGTATATCAGGGGTCTCCTAGAGTTTACGGGGAAGGTATTTTAGTGTGGAATGCATGGGAAAAGAGGGGTGAATAGCGTCCAATGGACGCGTAGGCGTCAGCGCCTCACATTCTTGGCACACGGGCGTTGGGCGCTGAATGCTGGCGGTGGACGCTAGCGCCTCATGTGTTCGACACATTGCGTTAGATGCTGGTGAGCTAGCACTTCATGCGCCCGGCATGTGGGCACTGGGTGCCCGCGGAAAGAAGGGGCTTTTAGCTCCGGAATTAAGAGTTAAACTCCGAAAGAGGATTTTTTTTTTATTTATGGAGTTAAACTCCGAAGGATATTAAATGGAGTTAAACTCTTAAAAAAATGGTTTGATTTATAGAGTTAAACTCCAACAGATCTTGAATGGAGTTAAACTCCTAGAAATCTTTGTAGATGATCGAAGGGGTCCCCCTTCTTCTCCCATTTAGCCTTGGATCTTCTTTTGAGTCTCGGATCCTCTCGGAATGGGATTTTTGGAGATGGATCTCTTTCTTCTTCCTCTCTATTGGCTGGATCTTGGAAAAAAAAGGGGTGAGACTTAAAAATCTCCCCTTTTGGGATTTGATGGCAGATCCGAGCTCCCCCTCAAGGGTTTTATAGTAAAAACTATTTATTTTTGGAAAAGGAAGAGTTAAACTCTTGATTTAATTCAAAAAAAGATAAGAAAGTTTAGAACCTTGAGGAAGGAGGAGGAAGCACATAAACCCTAATTTTTGAGGGGGAATGAATTATTCTTTTTATTTCATTATCATGTTGCCTTATATAGGCTTACAAATTTACACATAACCCCTTGGGCTCTACAAAATGGCATTTTGCACATCCTATGGCTCATGTGCTTACTTCTTTTTGCACATGAGCCATGGATTTCACAAAAATTTGGCTTTTTGCCTATTTATTTTACATTCATGCATGAAAATTACATCAAAATTATTTATTACATAATTTTAATTTTGGCATGGGAGAGGCTAGCCACGGGGATTGACTTGGGCATGGGCTTGGGCCCGTTTATTTGGGGTTGACTTTGACTTTGACTTGGTCAACCGGGGTGTAATATTTTACCCCAAAAAAGTGCCCCAATCAATAAATGCACACCGCGTATATGAGTTGTGTGCATGAAATTGATGGATCTTGGAGTTGGACTTTGAGGTGGAACATCATTCCGGGGGCGGAGCATCATTCCGGGAGCATAATTCCGGGGATCAGAGCATAACTCCGAGGATCAGAGCATAATTTCGACGAGCGGAGCATAATTATGGGGATCAGAGCATAATTCTGAAGTGCCGAGCATTATTCCAAGGGGATGATATATTCTGAGACGAAGTATAGTTTCGACGTAGGGTTCCGGGGTGAAGCATAATTTCGACACGGGACAAGTGTATCCTGAGATGAAACTTAGTTCCGGCATAGGGCAGACATTCCGAACGAAGTATAGCTCCGATGCAGAGGTTGATGTCGAGTCGAAGCATAATTCTGACAGGGAAGGCCGATCCTCTGAGGCGAAGCATGATTTCAACAGGGGGTACACTCTGAGACGAAGCATGATTTCGACGCAGAGGTCAATTCCCAGGCGAAGCATAATTCCGACGGGGAAAGCAGGTACTCCGAGGCGAAGCATAATTTTGACACGGGGCACACTTTGAGATGAAGCATGATTCTGCCGCAGAGGTCAATTCCCAGGCGAAGCATAATTCCGACGGGGAAAGCAAGTACTCCGAGGCGAAGCATAATTTCGACACGGGGCACACTCTAAGTCGAAGCATGATTCCGCCACAGAGGTTGTTGGTTTACTTGATTCCGAGTCGGTGCATAATTTCGACGGGGAGGTCATTAGTTGACATGATTCCGAGACGGAGCTTGATTCCGAGACGGAGCGTAATTCCGACGGGGAGGTCATTGCTGCCCTTTTTGCAATTTGGACGGTCGGTGCTGCCCTTTTTGCGACTTGGACGGTCGGTACTGCCTTTTTAGTGACGTGGACGGTCGGTGATGCCCTTTTTGCGACTTGGACGGTCGGTGCTGCCATTTTAGCGACGTGGATGGTCGATGCTGCCATTTTAGCGATCTGGACGGTCGGTGCTGCCTTTTTAGCGACGTGGACGGTCGGGGCTGCTATTTTAGCGACATGGACGGTTGGTGCTGCCATTTTAGCGACGTGGACGGTCGGTGTTTGATTTGACTTGCTCCGCTTCTTGCGGTGTCAGGGATGAACTTGACTTGCTTCGCTTCTTGCGGTGTCGAGATTGGATTTGACTTGCTCGGCTTTCTGTGGTATTGGGGTTGAAGTTGAGTTGCTCCGCTTTCTGCGGTGTCGAGATTGGATTTGACTTGCTCCGCTTTCTGCGGTGTCAGAGTTGAAGTTGACTTGCTCCACTTTCTACGGTGTCTGGATTCGACTTGTTTCCGATGTGGAGCTTGATTCCGCCAGGGAAGTTGTTGGTTTTCTTGCTGATTGTAATTTGGGTTGATATCAGCATTGCTACACTAGAATATGGTACCATGAGCGAATCGTCATTTGCCATGAGAGAATTTAGGGATTTTGGTTTTGGTTTGGCATCAGCACCGCTACACTGGAATATGGTACCTGGAGCGAATCATCATCTGCCGTGAGGGGATTTTCCTCGTTTCCAGTTTAACGACTTAGGGGTCATCTGTTCCTAGTTTAACGACTTAGAGGTCATATGTTCCTAGTTTAACGACTTAGAGGTTATTTGTTCCCAGTTTAAATACTTAGGGGTCTATTGGATCGGGAGTTTGGAATTTTGGGGTAGGGGTCGGCATCAGCGTTGCTAATACTGAAGCACAGGTGCCAGGAGAAATTCATCATTTGCCTTTGCCTATTGGGGAGCGATGGCTTAGGAGATAGGTTTAGGTCCCTATCACCTAATACTTTTTAATTTTATTAGCCGTAAAGGTCACATAAAAGAATTTTCTCCCTACGAATCGAAAGGATCTCGTAGGTGTACTTTCTCCTTAGGAGTCATGGGGACTCCCAAGTGTAAGTCTACGGTAGCGCCCCGGCAGTCAATCTGAGACCAAATGTGGAACAAAAACTTTTTACGAAACCGGCGCTATCGTAGTCTTTCACCCGGATCAAACCATTAACACAAACTAGCTAAATATAAGGATGATAGAAAGGCTATACCGATCGATCCGTGTCCTTCGGTCTTTAGCCACCATCTCTAGCTCCTCGCGGCATCTCCGATCTCGCTCGATCTCTGGTCTCCTCGTCGAAAAGGGCACCACATCAAGAAGTCTTTTTACGGGCTCCCGCTTCAAACCGAAGCAACTCAGATATGAAGTTTGCTAGCCGACATGTCCAAGGTGATGTAGAGAATGTGTGTGATAATTTTGTCTCAAGCATCCATTGATACTCAACACATGAGAGTGTATGGATGGAGGTTGAAGATGATGCCATTGGTGAAACTTGTGAGCTAGAGAGGGAAGAAGAAGAAGAGCCTTTTGTTATTGTGTTGAATAAAAAATGAGAGAGTGCGAGAATGATAATGTCAAGAGCTAACCCCAACACATAGTGGCCGTCCTCTCTCTCTCCTCATATCAATTCAACACAATAATCAATCATGAAAAGATGAAATGCAAAAAAAATAAGACCATGAGTCACCACCCATGCACATGTATCATTTAATGCACTTCATTATGATCTCCACTCACAATTTCCACCACTAAACATTTAAACCAAAATGTTTAATCCAAAAAGAGAATGGCAACATCTAAAGTAAACTCGTGACGGATCACAAGGGTAATCCTCACCTGTATATATATACCTGCATCCGCATTCCGACTTAATGCGAATGCAATGAGACAAAAGTAATCTAACAAATCTAATACTAGGATCCGGCTTAAACCAAAGCCCACCAGTATGATCCGTCCGATCATGATCCGTGCACGACTGCACGTATATGATCGAACTCTGTCATAATACCATACGGCCTCTACAACGTTTCGCCCGAAACTTGGGAAACTATCTGTGGGGGACTCTAAAGACTCGTCAATACACTGGCTGTGGATTTAACCACTAGCACGTCAGTGGTACTAGCTGTACGTAACGAGCACCGAGGTATTGACCAAAAGGGAAGCCGATGAGCGAACTCATCCTGAAACCCTACTAAGCCTGTCAGTGACAATATCCGTACAGTCCGTCCCGTTCGTCTATGAGTATCGCATGTCGGGCCTAGGGGGCTAGTAAACGTCAGACCGCCAAAAGCGGTACAAGTCGTGTCGGAGTGTAGCCCAGAACACCCTGAGATACTACTGGAATACCTACCAGTAAATCTCACTTGCCTTGGCCAAGGACTTCGTGTAATGGCTCTCCTAGACAAAGTGCGATCTCACCCCCAATACTGGGAGAGACGAAACCCCTGCCGATCCACTCACTGCCTCCATGTGGCTCAGGACTGTACCCAACTAAAACCTGTTTGCATGACTCCTTTGAGCCATGGTAGGGTAGTAATCAAAGCACAGTGGGAACTCACACGAGACAAATGACGATCTCAGGTCGATGAACTAACCTGTACACATGTCACCAGGGAACTGCTATCTGACGCTAGGTATAATACCAACTAGCAGGTTCCCGGTGAGTACTGTCCGGTGTACTCATAACCCAATGAGCACTTGTATACATCTTAGGCGAACCAACTGACACCAATGGCTTGTGATACTGGCCACCGCCCCTCGTCGGGGTCTTGACTGTATACACTAGTCTACTAATGGAGTATCGATGTCCAGTCTCGAAACTCCCACGACTAGGGACCACTTTAAGGATGTGCTTATAGACTACCCAACTCTCACATATATGATCGCCATCATACTGCTGGTAGTCAATCAAGAATCCTAAGGGCTCTATCAATGTGTAATAATGGTCTGTAATATCACCTAAAGCATGTACATGATGGGAAAGATAAACCAGATAGCATACTATCATCTTGAGTAAGACTTTCCTACCGGTATAGGTCCTCCCTCAATCATTGCAATCATGTGCCTGCGATCCAATAATTGACTTTGAGGGCACTATATCCAAAAATCTCCCACTTGCACTCAAGGCTAATTATTGCGATACCGCATACTCACAGCCCGTGTGATACCGAACACCCAACTCCTCTACTGATCAGTCTCACAAAACCCGTTTGTGAAACTATTGCGTTCGAGGAATAGCCTCAGTGAGTGGATCCGCCCTGATGTTTCTTTTTATTTCTCTCTTAATTTCAAGTTCGCGGAGAAAGCCATCTACCGAAATGAGCAATACCTATCTTAGAATATGTTTTGATATCTAATGGGACCTAGTTCATAAATGAACTCCAAATCCAAACTTCTTAGACTGTATCGACAACTGAACCCAGTATCCTGCGCCACACCTCCTTCAGTATCCGCTTGGACCACCTGTCCAAACTACTGCCCATCGTCAGAGGGAAAACTATAACTCTGACAGTCACTCTGTTATCAGGACACCTTGGAAGCCTGGAATGATAATTGTCTCTTGAAGGAGGCTGTTGTTATCATATCCCTAAAACATCCACTTATGTTCTAAAACTGCTTACGAACGTTTCTCCAGGATTGGATTAATATCTGATCTTATTGCAGCTGGTGCATAAACAACATCTGGTGTGGTACTTGACATCCCATGATTGACTCAATTGCCTAAGCAAGTGATATGCCAATCATGCACATCCCTCTCCCCTTTAGTCTATAAGACACCTTTAGAGAAGGTGACTCCATCACCTGCAGGTACACCACCATGCCAGAAGTCGTCCATTCTAAAACACCTTTTAGAATACTGTCTAAGTACCCAGATTGGGAAACTTCCTAAATCTAGATCTAAAACCATAGATTTAGAAATCAGAATGCTTGATATTATATCCATATCCTATGTGGAGAAATCACTGTGTGACAACCAAAGTATAACCGATCGTAGTATAGAATATCACTTCTTACTCTGTGTATGTCATCCAAATACCAGGACATCACACCCTACTACCTTCTTAACAGAACCATCCCCTATTCTGATGAAGTCAAACCTATGACTGTCACATCAGAAATAGATGATCTATCTTCGCTATATTTTCTTCAGTTTATAAATAGACATAAGCTACCTGACCACTATGCTTCCGTTGCTCCAACTGTCTACGACAACCTTCTGGCAGAGTCATATACACGTGCACTTCTAAAGCTAGTTTAGAACGATGCTATATTCATCCTCCTGCCGGGGCTCATAGTCTGGAACAACAGTAGTGTCAAGTCTGGGTAAACAAGAACCTTCCTGTCACCGTCCTTGAGGATACCGGAGTACCTCTCGGGTGCTTGAGGTTACCCTCCATATCTGCGGAGTGGCTAATGGAATGTCAAACCTGATTGAATCTTTAGGTTCTTATCAAATTTCCAGTAATCGTTTGTGGTTCTGGAATCACTTCCAGTTCTACCATACTCCCACTACTGTTTTCTGAAAAAAATCCATTTTTATTAAAACTGTGGCGAGTCAAGAACAATATCACTATTGATCTTCCAGATGGTAGAAAGTCAACCCTCGTCATAGCCCGGGTCAACCCACAAACAACCATTACAGAAACGTGCCTTGAGTTATCCATAGTCTGGTTTTAAGCATAAGCCGGAAAACTCCATATACCTTAACATCGTTAAGATATGAGCCATTCTATATCTAATATAGAAATAGAGGCACTGATTTAATTGGAACCAGATTCAAATCATGCAGCTGTCTCCAGTGCATGTCAACTTAATGGAGAGAGGCCGATCAGCATTACTCAACTTAGGAGTGGATCCAAACATGAGTAACCTGAAAGAGAAACAAGTTTCTCAAAACCATTACTATCAACTGAATACCATACACAAGTATCTACATCTTCCTTTATCTTGAAGAATCCTGATACTTGCAACACGTGGTTCTCTACTTTACTCTTATACCTATAACTTCTCAAAACTTAGACCTTGTATTTCTACGAAACACTTGTCTAAAACTAGAGAAGTCACAAGTAAACAGAATATAGTACGAGGACCAACCCCTCTGTCCCAATGGATACTGGACAACATACAATACTTTGTATAAGTCCCCTGAGTTGAATAACTCAAACCCTGTGTATCGTAGGTTGAAAACTGTACTATGGTTATGAAGAATTACACCGCTGTTGAATGCTCCTTACCTAACCATCAACTGATATAGGTAAATGTCATAGACATAATTTCAAAAAGTTATATCTCACTTTATAAAAATAAACGTACAGATATATCAGTTTGAAATTGGTGCATAACAACGGATATTCAAAACCAAATATTTGCCGTCCGACAAAAACCCAGGAGATTTCCTCAAATATTACCAATTACAACGAATCCCGATATAATGAGACTGATAACCTAGTTACCAATAACTTACTCTCACTCATCATCTGTATAACCATACAGATGTGAGAATCATACCTGGTAAATACATACCCTGGAGCAAGGTCTAATTGGGAAATCAGTTTTCTATTAATAACGCATAGTGAAACTGAAACATGAAAATGTTTCGAAGGGGTATCTGGGTATTCCTAGTAATGCCTCTTCCATTATCAGATTCATGACTGTAACCGTATATCTCTTTGCCATCTCTCCAAATCCCTTTATTTGTCTTTACTCATTACCTTCTGTATACCAACTTTAGGCTAAATGGTTTTCTTCCTTCCCTACCGTTCGGCACCAGCCCATGGTTTGGAAGAAGACTATCCAATATGCGTAATAGGTGTACTGTCCTAATCCTGGGAGCACTCGCAATGCGAGAGAAGGTAAAGATAAAAGACAACTGAATAAACCTTATTCTATTTCTCCTGAACCAGAATCCATCCCCGAACTGGAACTAACCATACGTTGGAGTATCCAAATAACTGTGGATCTTCATAGTGATACGGGGTGTTCCGGAGAAATACAAAGGTGAAGTAGGAGTGGAGATGAAATACTTAGTTTGGTCGTGAATGATAGCAGTCGCATTTTACTTTGCCCTCTTTCTAATCCCTTTATTTGTCTTTACTTATTACCTTCTGCACACCACATTTAGGCTAATTGGTTTTCTTCATTCCTTACCGTTCGACACTTGCCTATGGTTTGGAAGAAGACTATCCAATAAGCGTAATAGATGTACCCTCTCCTATTCCTTGGAGCCCTCACAACCTGAGAGAAGGTAAAAGAAAAAGACAACTGAATAATCCTATTCAATCTCTCCAGAACCAGAATTCATCCTCGAATCTGGAACAAGTTCCTTCGAGTTCGTATATAACCATACGATAGATTTATCCAATAGAAGTGAATGTTCATAGTATTACGGGGTGTTCTGGAGAAATGCAAAGGGTAAAAGAAGGAGTGGCAATGATGTATGCAACTCAGACAATCCAAAAGTCAGTATTTTAATAAGGTTTGGTTAACTTGGTCACTGAGTCATAGTCTAGGGTCGGGCCATGGTCGCTGCCAAAGAGAGAGAGAAAAGAAACACTATACGTGCACTCTAAGCTAGATCAGAATGGTTAATCACTTTATCTAATCAGGAAACCTCCCACTGTATCCTCAAATTCTCCTCCAAACCTGAAAGAAGAATTAGTCGGGATCACCCGAGGAGTAAACCAACTCATCAGTAGGAATCGGGATCCAACTATCATCGCATGATAACGTGGGGGAATCCACTCACGTTATCATACTCCAGAAGGTATGCGCATGCCTGGCAAGTTTCAGTTTCTTTAGAAACTCCGGATGTGATTTTTACCCTATGCTCTTATGACCTTGACGAAGGTCAACAAGTCATAAGTCACGTGTCAAGTTCTACCCGTCATTGTCCAGTTTAATTTGAACCCACCTGTACAAGCCCTTGACGAAGGTCAATAAGGCTATACGACTGTCCCAAACTAACGCATCTATCTATGCAACAGAAAGGTAACAAGCAGCTACCATACACTATGCCTTGACGAAGGTCAACAAACATAGCATGAATACTAAGTACTACCTGTCTGAAATGACGGAGGGCTACGAATGGTTTTTGGCGAAAAACCTTTAACGTAATGAACTTGATATCGTTGAAGGATCCGGATAGATTTTTACAAATATATAGTAACGAAAACCTATGCTAAAGAGGTCACTACCGGTGAAGAGATCTCGGCTCTTTCCCCGTAGAATGAGGTGCAGGATATTCCAACTGAATACCTCGATGCAAAGTAAAAAGTAATCGACTATAGAGAAGTTATTACCCTGACGCAAACTTCTGTCCAAGGGGTCACTCCCGATGAAGGGATATCGGCCCTTGCCTCGTCAAATGAGGTGCTGGATATTCATAACCGAATACCACTGTGCAAAACAAAAGAGAACGTCCTTGTAATAACAGCTTTTTGAAAATTGTTCTGATAACGTCAAACAGGTTTGTTTTCCTTGCATTGATCTGAATCAACGCAGTCCCATCAATTAATCACACCAATAAAGAACGAAAATATGATGTACATATATACCATCCGCATTCGCCACTGGGTCCCGTCATCACCCGTTAGGTTACTTAACTAACGACAGAGCGGGGATTGGACTAACGCGGATGTAAAACATATACAACATCTACTAGTATATATATCAATATATATTAATCGCTCCAGGCATGATAAATGCAACATCACAGAAAAGTAATAAGTATCACAGAACAATACAGATAATCTGGGATCCCCGGGTTCCCTTTGAGCCGCAAGTGAAACCCGACGTTCCCCTAGTCGTGTGGATAGCCTGTGCAATGAAAACCTAGACCCCTACGGGCGCGGAAAGTTACCCGTGAAAACCAGAAGCGAGGCAGCCCCTTTCAGCAAAGTGAATGGACCACCCAGCACTTCACGAAATCCGGTAACTTGAGCACCCCACCTTGGGTCAACCTATACCACCTACGAGTGCGGCGAATAGCTCGCCAATTCTAGAGTGAAGCCCCCTCCATCTCAAAGCCATGAAATGCGGGCCCGTTTCCCTCTAGAATCTGGCTATTCGTACAATCCACCGTGGGGTAATCCTAGTACAGAAAAGAAAATATGTACAACGGGTACATCGACCTCAACCCGGTCGTGCCCTAAAAGAGTAATATACAAACAGGAAGTGACGGCAGTCTCCATGTCGGATGCTCGCCCCGCGATATCAAATGTACAAATAATACCAAACTGTACTAACATTGCACCAAGCTATCCACCACGACAAATCCGCAACATCACAGCACAACACAGAACATCAACGCGAATGTCACGTTCGCAAACCCGTCTAAAAAGACTATAGCAATTAGACAAGATTTACCGCTCGAATGATATTCACGGTCGCAGATATAATATAAGCACTGTGAACTAACGCATTTAAAATTTCGATCGACAAAATTTCTCGAAGTGGGCCCCAAGCACAAATCCAGTACTCAAACAAAATCTGGGCCCAAACTAAATTTTCCAGAAACCACAATTCCAAGAGAAAGACCACCAGAAGAAAAATGAAGCTCCGAGCACACATTCCCGCCGCGGATCCGTGACAAACATGCCAGTTATGCCGCGGTTCCGCGGTGTAATGATTGGATCGTGCGTTCAAATTTCTACAGGGGTCTTAGAAAAGCCTGCATGATTTTCTGAAACACCTAAAATAATTTTTCGACGACTTTTAAAATTCGGCAGAAACTCAGAAAATGGAAATGTGGTTTCGGAAATTTTGATCGATCGATGTTTTAAACATGTTAGAACAAGCTAGTAAAGATTAATGGCATGGCTCTGATACCATGTAAGTCTACGGTAGCGCCCCGGCCGTCAATCTGAGGCCAAATGCGGAACAAAAACTTTTTACGAAACCGGCGCTATCGTAGTCTTTCACCCAGATCGAACCATTAACACAAATTAGCTAACTATAAGGATGATAGAAAGGTTATACCGATCGATCTGTGTCCTTCGGTATTTAGCTACCATCTCTAGCTCCTCGCGGCATCTCCGATCTCACTCGATCTCCGGTCTCCTCGTCGAAAAGGGCACCACATCAAGAAGTCTTTTTACGGGCTCCTGCTTCAAACCGAAGCAACTCGGACATGAAGTTTGCTAGCCGACGTGTCCAAGGTGATGTAGAGAATGTGTGTGATAATTTTGTCTCAAGCATCCATTGATTCTCAACACATGAGAGTATATGGATAGAGGTTGAAGATGATGCCATTGGTGAAACTTGTGAGTTAGAGAGGGAAGAAGAAGAAGAGCCTTTTGTTATTGTGTTGAATAAAAAATGAGAGAGTGCTAGAATGATAATGTCAAAAGATAACCCCAACACATAGTGGCTGTCCTCTCTCACCTCATATTAATTCAACACAATAATCAATCAAGAAAAGATGACATGCACAAAGAATAAGACCATGAGTCACCGCCCATGCACATGTCTCATTTAATGCACTTCATCATGATCTCCACTCACATTTTCCACCACTAAACATTTAAACCAAAATGTTTAATCCAAAAAGAGAATGGCCACATCTAAAGTAAACTCATGACGGATCACAAGGGTACCCCTCACCTGTATATACATACCTGCATCCGCATTCCGACTGAATGCGAATGCAATGAGACTAAAGTAATCTAACAAATCTAATACTAGGATCCGGCTTAAACCAAAGCCCACTAGTATGATCCGTCCAATCATGATCCGTGCACGACTGCACGTATATGATCGAACCCTGCCATAATACCATACGGCCTCTACAACGTTTCGCCCGAAACTTGGGAAACTATCTGTGGGGGACTCTAAAGACTCGTCATTACACTGCTGTGGATTTAACCACTAGCACGTCAGTGGTACTAGCTGTACGTAACGAGCGCCCAGGTATTGACCAAAAGGGAAGCCGATGAGCGAACTCATCATGAAACCCTACTGAGCCTGTCAGTGACAATATCCGTACAGTCCGGTCCGTTCGTCTATGAGTATCGCATGTCGGGCCTAGGGGGCTGGTAAACGTCAGACCCCCAAATGCGGTACAAGTCATGTCGGAGTGTAGCCCAGAACACCCTGAGATACTACTGGAATACCTACCAGTAAATCTCACTTGCCTTGGCCAAGGACTTCGTGTAATGGCTCTCCTAGATAAAGTGCGATCTCACCCCCAATACTGGGAGAGACGAAACCCCTGCCGATCCACTCACTGCCTCCATGTGGCTCAGGACTGTACCCAACTAAAACCTGTTTGCATGACTCCTTTGAGCCATGGTAGGGTAGTAATCAAAGCACAGTGGGAACTCACACGAGACAAATGACGATCTCAGGTCGATGAACTAACCTGTACACATGTCACCAGGGAACTGCTATCTGACGCTAGGTATAATACCAACTAGCAGGTTCCCGGTGAGTACTGTCCGGTGTACTCATAACCCAATGAGCACTTGTATACATCTTAGGCGAACCAACTGACACCAATGGCTTGTGATACTGGCCACCGCCCCTCGTCGGGGTCTTGACTGTATACACTAGTCTACTAATGGAGTATCGATGTCCAGTCTCGAAACTCCCACGACTAGGGACCACTTTAAGGATGTGCTTATAGACTACCCAACTCTCACGTATATGATCGCCATCATACTGCTGGTAGTCAATCAAGAATCCTAAGGGCTCTATCAATGTGTAATAATGGTCTGTAATATCACCTAAAGCATGTACATGATGGGAAAGATAAACCAGATAGCATACTATCATCTTGAGTAAGACTTTCCTACCGGTATAGGTCCTCCCTCAATCATTGCAATCATGTGCCTGCGATCCAATAATTGACTTTGAGGGCACTATATCCAACACCAAGTGTGTTATAAGGATCCCACGAAGGTGTTTTCTTACGAGTCGAGAGGATCTCATAAGTTTGGTCTCCTCATGTATCATGAGGACACATGAGTGGGTCTTCCCAAATGGAGCATAATTCCAAGGGTGGAGACCGGCCGCGTGAGTGGTGATTGCGGTGGGGCATGGATGTGATAAGAATTATTTGAGCCCATGGATTGTATACGGTAGTCAATTTGGGGACCACCCGTAGGGCTGGGAGAATTTTGGTTGGCGTCCGCGTCGGTACACTAGAATATGGTACCAGGAGCGACTCATCATTCGCCGTCTGGGGATTTGGATTTTGGTTGGTGTCTGCATCGCTGCACTGGAATATGGTATCAGGAGTGACTCATCAGTCGCTGTTGGGATATGGATTTTGTTTGGCATCTGCATCGCTGCACTGGAATATGGTATTAGGAACGACTCATCATTCGCCGTCTGGGGATATGGATTTTGGTGGGCGTCTGCATCGCTGCACTGGAATATGGTATCAGGAGCGACTCATCATTCGCCGTTGGGATTGTAGGGTTACTTAGCACAACAGCAATGTTTCGGGAGCATCTTCTATGCCATTTTCAAATATTTTCTATGCTAGTTAACTCTAACCCTAGAATCTTAACTAAAGATTTAGACAAAAGCATATGTAAACATCTTTACAACTAAGTGATTGCGGAATACAACCTTTGTAGACCGATCCTTCACTTCAAATGCTCCGAGTAGTGGTCTCTTCGCTGTGATCAAAGAACTCCCATACTCTTGAGAGGCTCCACAAGATGAATGATGCATGCTTCCTTGAAGTCTTCAAAATCCAAGATGATCTACATCGAGAAAACACGGACTCAAGCTTTCACTTCACTAATATGGAACTAGTGAAGCCAACACCTTAAACTATATGGCTAGTATAGAAGAGGATGATGAAATAGAAATTTTGCTCACTTTAGAATTTAATTTCTCACAATTTTTCCTCTCTTCTCAAAAACCTAGAGAGCTCTCACTTGAGCTTGAGGAAGAAGATGAAGTGATGAATGAATGAGAGAGTGAGGTTAGAAATGCAACCATGGTGAGTATATGTCATGCACAAACCCTTGTAGAGAATAAACCATAGTTAAAGATGATGGTTAGGTTTCTAAATATCTAGGGCAAAACAAAAATGGTGGACTAAGTCAATGGTTATCCACAACTTGCAACCTTGACAAAATCCATTCATTTTTGAATTACTCAAATAAATAAAAACCTTAACATTATCTTTTATATGGTGTAAGTCTCATACACCCATGTTGCATATATAACCTAGCATGTCACAATAATATATATCACATATATGTTAAATGTATCAAAAGTGAGAAAAAGAAATACTTAAGTGAGAATATATATTAGTTAATATAATTTAATATATCAAATATATAATTATACATTAAATCATTAAATCAACACTTGATTTAATAATCCGGCTATATCACATATAACCGACTAATATAAAATGTATCATTTCATCGAATGAACACTTGATCCGATGACCCGGCTATATCACATATAATCGGCCGATATCACATATCGCTAGAATAGAATACGGTATCACATACACGTATTAATCTCGGTCCCGCACATATCACATATGTGCTCCTACTTCATTTTGCCTGTGCCAGGAAACCTCTGTGTAGGACTCTAAAGACTCGTCAATACGCCGGTAGTAGGTGATGATCACATCAAACACCCACAAGCCGCAAGCGGTCAGCTAAACGTAACGGCCACCCGGGTATTGAGCGATCAGAAGATCAACAAGCAAGCCTGCTCACACATCTGTGAATCCAATCAGTAACACTACCGTACAGTCCGGTCTCTTCGTCTGATATGTCGCATATCCAGTCTTGGGGTGGTAAACATCAGACCCCGATAACCGATAAGTCGTGTCGATGTGAGACATATAACGGGTCGAGAAACTACTGATAACACTTACCAGTAGATCTCCATATCAGCCCTGGCCAGGGACTTCCAGTTATAGCCAATCGATCACAGCGCAACATCAACCCCCAATACCGGGAGAGACGAAACCCCTTCTATCGCTCATTGCCTCCATGTGATTTGGGATTGAACCCAAAAGCCACCGTTTTGCACGTTCTCATGAACGTGGTAAGGTGGAAATCAAAGCACAGTGGGAATCACATAAGACTCTATGACGATCTCGGGTCTACAGACTAACCTGTACTAGTGTCACCAGAGAACTGCTATCTGACGATAGGTATAATACCAACTAGGAGTTCTCGGTGAGTCCGTTCAGTGTACCCAGTCACTGAGCACCCGTATACCATCTTTGATGTCAAACACTAATGGATGTGGTGGGATCATCCATCGCCCATTATATGGGTCAAGATGCATATACGCTAGTCTACTGTGGAGTATGAACAATTATAGGATGTACTTGTGGACTACCCTGGCCCCACTAGTATGATCTCCATCATAGTCTTAGTAGTCAAGTACACATCCTAAGAGGCTTATCAACATGTGAGAGCAAGATAGTATCACAATACAAATCTACATGTTAAGACAAAGAGTAACCAGATAGCATACTATCATGTCGAGCAAAAAAGTCCTCTCTATTTATATCCAAGCATCCACTGTAATATACATCATATGTACAATAATGGCCTCTAGGGTATATACATAACTAACAGGGATATGGATTTTGGTTGGCGTCTGCATCGCCGCACTGGAATATGGTACCAGGAGCAACTCATCATTCGCCTTTGAGACATTCAGAGATTTGAAATTTTGGTTGGCGTCTGCATCGCTGCACTGGAATATGGTACCAGGAGCGAATCATCATTCGCCATTTGGAGGGTTTTTTTTACCGCGATTACTCTATCATTTCAGCTTTTCTTATAGCGAAGGTCGCGATTGCCCTATCATTTCAGCTATTTATTTGTGGTTGCCCCATCATTTCGGCTGTTTATTTTCATTTTTATTTTACTCGCTGATTTTTATTGCAAGCCGCCCCATCATTTCGGCTTATTTATTTATTTATTTACACTTTTTTTACATCCACAGTTTAACGACTTAGAGGTCGATTGTTCCCAGTTTAACGACGTGGTGGTCGACTGTTCCCAGTTTAGCGACGTGGTGGTCAACGGTTGGAGCCTGGTCTTGATTCTGCAGGAACCACGGGCTCCTTTGGATTGATTTCATAAGCGGGCTCTTCATCGTCTAGACTGAGCCGGTGTTGGATGGCAACAACCACGTCATCGTCATGGCTATAAAGCGTAGGAGGAATTGTTCCTCTGGGCTCCATCATGTAGACCGTATGGGTTGTGTACCCGTCTATTGCTTCTTCATTGGAAATGTTGCTCGTTCGGCTCTTATCTTGTTTCCTTGGTTCGCTCTTTTCAGAGTAAGGCAGATGTCTGAGAGAATCAGGTTCCGAAGGGCTTCATTCTCCGTTTGTATGAAATTGGCGGTCGCAGCTTGACTGTTTGTTAACACGCATTTAGGCGGTTCCATCTCTCCTGTCTTGTATTGTTTCGACCCAATTTTTGAAGACTAAGCAGTCCTCAATAGCATGACTTTTCACTCTGTGATAGGGGTAATATTTGGGGTCGTCGGTCATATTCTCTTTTTGCGGTCTTTTTGATTCTGTCAATTGTAAACCATTTCTTATGGTGTCTTTGAATATTTTATGGACTTTGTCCCTTCTGAAGGAATAGACCTTATCCAGCTTCTCTTTCAGTTGAGATTCTCCTCCCTCTCCGAACACTGTCTTCCGAGGCTGGTTGGCATTAGGCCCGCTCATCCCTCGCTTATTTCGGTTAGCCAAAGTGTTAAGAGATTCAGTATCGTCGGAATTTCCGCCTTTGCGATTATCGTTCTTCCGGTTTCTCCAGGACCTATTGTTATTTTGGGAATCAGAGGAGGACTCCTGCTTTGAGCGCTCTAACATCTAGACTTTCCTGGTCAGCTCTTGAAATGTTTTGAGACCTGTGGTGCATAGAAATAGGGCCATCCATTTGTTGAGATTTCCGATGAGGAGGCTGACAGATTGGTCCTGCTCTATTGGTGGTTCACATTTGACGGAGAGATTGCGCCATCGGGTTATAAAATCCATGCTGCTTTCGTTGTTCTTTGGCTTAGTCCTTACGAGGTTGGCAATGGTGATCTTATCATTGTCACTCATAAACTTTTGTCGAAACAAAGATTCCATTTGGACAAAAGTAGTAACGGAGCCATCCGGTATTCTAGCGTACCAGTCGAAAGCCACATCAGTTAAGCTATTAACGAACTGGCGGAGGATAAGCGCATCGTCGCCCCCGGTATTCCCGAATGACGCTTTAAAGTGGGTGATGTGTTGATTTGCATTTCCCGTCCCATCAAATCTTCCGAATTTGGGGATGATATAGCCGCCATGAAACTCTACCTGATCATACCGAGCAGGATATGGTCTCCCACTACTGCTGATATATTTTTGCGCTTCGGCTTCGGCTACCAATGTTTGACTTTGTTGATGACCAAATCCATGATTTGATCTTGTGTTAGTGGGTTGTTGTCATCGTTACTCAAGACATTTCCCGAGATAGGATGCGGCCGACTTTCATGCAGCTCAACCACCTTTATATTTAAGGGAATAGGCGTCGGCTATCTCGGGACACCGTTTCCCGGTTCATGAGCAGATCCCTGTGCTTGATTGGGCGGCTGAGAGGAAAGTCGGGTCGTGAGCCGTAAGACGACGTTCGTCAAGTCATCAATTTTTTAGTAGAGCTTGGCTATCTCTTTGTCTTTGTTTCGGAGCTGCTTCTGGAGCTCTTGGAGAAGTTGCTGCTCTGCGGTCTTAGGACGGAAGATTGGCTCCTCTTCGCTTTCCGAGCCCGACTCCTCATGAACCGAGGGATCTCTCTGCTTATCAGCCTCACTTGAAGGGTTCTTATTACCTTCCAGAGGATGCTGGTCTTGGGAAATGGCAGCCACATTCATACCAGATTGGATTTGAGATGTAGTGGCCCCGTCCTTGCTCTTGCTGCGTGTGCCCACCATGTAGACAGTGTGGACCACATATCCAGCCATCTCTTTGTCTTCAGCAGGGTAACCCTGTTCTTGGAACCTCATGAAGTTCAGCCTAGCATGAGCCCTAGCCCTTTTGTTGGCCCTGTATCTGAGCCTTTTCTGTCTTAGCTTCTCGATTTTGAGAAATTGGCGGGCATCCGTTTTCTTGGAAGCCACCGTGAGTCGATTGATGCGAAGCTTAGAGAAGATACCCGATCGAGCAGTTGTCAAGGGCACCATTGGAGCTTGCTCGAGATTCCTTATTATTCTATTGGTGTTGATGGCCTTGCCCCCAGCTGGGTCCAAGGAAAGTCGTTCAAGCACCGACTTGCGTTTGGGTAGTGGTGCCCTCGAGAGCACCACATTTGGCCTCCTGCCTTTCGAGGACGGTCTGTTTGTTACTGGAGCTTGAGAACCTGGAATAGCGTTAGCTGGCATGAACAAAATAGAGCCAAATGGTAGCAGCGGCTCCTTCCACTGTCGTCCGAAACTGGCCGGGAGGACTGTCCTGGCGTCCACCTTCATCGTGTAGGAGACATGAGCTGTGTTGAGAGCTGAGCTTACCCTTAAAGACATTTTGTTGTGTTCGAAGGTTGCGATTGGAAAGTGTTAATCTGCACAAAGAAGCATGATTTCAGTACAGGCAATCGATATATATGTTGATTGAGTTCACATGAATGTTTAACCCGAAATATGGGAGGTGAGAAAAGGTCTTACCGGGTGTGCCAGAATCTGTAGGGTGTTTTTCGTCACCCCATTGAGATGGAAATACGCGGCGCTTGTCAAGCGCATTATAGATTCCCCCTGCCTAGGGTAGGCCGAGGTTTATTGATAGTGGAGATCCGAATCTCCGGCAGCCGCAGACTAAGCTGCCGTTAATTACCCCTCGCCTTTGGAGCGAAGAAATCTCCGATTGACGGGTCAAACTGGTCATGCGAACTCAATGTGCAGTGTGCGTGTGTTGTGTTTTGAAGGATCTTGGGTATATCGGGGGCCTCGTAGAGTTTACGGGGGTTCCGCGCCTTACGTGCTTGGCACGCAGGGAAAAGAGGGGTGAATAGAGTCTAAAGGACGCGTGGGCACCAGCGCCTCACGTGCTTGGCACGCAGACGTTGGGCGCTGAATGCTGGCGCTGGGCACAAGCGCCTCACGTGCTCGGCACGTGGGCACTGGGCGCCAGCGCCTCACGTGCCCGGTACATGGGCGCTGGCGCGCCACCACCAGCATTCAGCGCCTTACGCGCCCGGCACGTGGGCGCCGGGCGCCCGCGGAAAGAAAGGGCTTTTAGCCCCGGAATTAGGAGTTAAACTCTGAAAGAGGATTTTTTATTTATGGAGTTAAACTCTGAAGGATATTGAATGGAGTTAAACTCCTAAAAAATGGTTTGATTTATGGAGTTAAACTCCAACAGAACTTGAATGGAGTTAAACTCCTAGAAATCTTTGGAGATGATAGAAAGGGACCCCCTTCTTCTCTCCTTTAGGTTTGGATCTTCTTTTGAGCCTTGGATCCTCCCGGAATGGGATTTTTGGAGATGGGTTTCCTTCTTCTTCCTCTCTGTTGGCTGGATCTTGGAAAAAAAGGGGATGAGACTTAAAAATCTCCCTTTTTGGGATTTGATGGCAGATCCGAGCTCCCCTTCAAGGGTTTTATGGTAAAAAAACTAATTATTTTTGGAAAAGGAAGTGTTAAACTCTTGATTTAATTCATAAAAAGATAAGAAGGTTTAGAACCTTGAGGAAGGAGAAGGAGGCACAAAAACCCTAATTTTTTAGAGGGAATGAATTATTCTTTTTATTTCATTATTATGTTGCCTTATATAGGCTTACAAATTTACACATAGCACCTTGGGCTCTACAAAATGCATTTTGCCCATCCTATGTCTCATGTGCTTACTTCTTTTTGCACATGAGCCATGAGTTTCACAAAAAATTGGCTTTTTGCCTATTTATTTTACATTCATGCATGAAAATTACATCGAAAATATTTATTACATAATTTTCATTTTGGCATGGGAGAGGCTGGCCACGGGGCTCAACTTTGTTATGTGCCCACTTGACCTGGGCTTGGACCCATTTACTTGGGGTTGACTTTGACTTGGTCAACCGGGATGTAATTTTTTACCCCAACAATCACCAATTAAACCATCTGATACAATTCAATTTTATATGGGAAATATTTCCCTGATTTTTCTCAAACTTAAAAGATTTTCTTTGTTAAACAGAGGACCCTTGGATCAAAAATCCAACGGTGATTATAAAATCACTTATCGATCATCTGATAGAATAAAATTCCATCTTTGGAAAATATTTTCCTAATCTTGATAAACAAACAAGAATGATTTCCTCTATTAGATAGAATAAAATTCTATATTAGGAAAATATCTTCCTAATCTTATGATAGAATAAAATTTTATATTAAGAAAATATTTTTCTAATCTTGTTAAATTAACAAGATATTCATATAATAGAATAAAATTCTATATTAGGAAAATATTTTCCTTATATTGTTAAACTAACAAAATATTCATATAACAGAACTAAATTCTATGTTAGAAAAATATCTTCCTAATCTTGTTAAATTAACAAAATATTCATATGATAAAATAAAATTCTATTTTAGGAAAATATTTTCCTAATTTTATTAAAACAAACAAGAAATCTTCTCTGTTAAACAGAGAGCCTTTAGATTAAAAATCCAACAGTGAATAAAATTCATCGGTTGATTTAAAAGATCAATTGGATTGATTATGAAATCAAGTATGATCTCAATGAAAGATTTTCACAACAAATTGATTCTTTTCCTTCTGCTATAAATAGGAGCAAAGAGATGAATGGAGAAAAGGGGGAACTCGATAAAAAAAGAGAGAAAAAGGAGATTCTCATATCATAATATTGCATTTTATATTCCCCATTCTTATGCGTTTTATAAATAAAAAGGTGCTTTTGACGCATGTCTGCCACATATTACAGGTTACAGGTTATTGGAGCGAAAACAGTGAAAAAGACAAAAGATGATACAAAAGAGAGACTTTTGACCAACAAGTAGAATGATCCTAGTCAAGCCTAGATAAAGAACAGTTCACAATTGTACAAGGCAACGCAAGATCAAAAATGTCAAAGTGAACAGTTAAAAGACCACTACAAGTTTCACTGAAGATCTGGAGAAGACCCAGAAGCCAAATGGAGAAAAGAACTATATAAATAAAAATCCCAAAGCATCAAGAATGAGCCAAGAAAAATTCACCAGATGAACTCATCAAAGGGCCGCGGAACCGCGGCCCTACCCCCACTAATGCCGCGGTTCTGCGGCCATCTGACGCACGTGTCGGTGCAAATTTCTCCTGGCGGTGCGTCGGTGCTTTTGTTGGGATTTTTCGGGGGTATATCTGTAATAGCACATATGAGAGCAATTGTAACCCTAGTTTTCCTATTTCCTTATAAATATGTAATCAAAATATTGTAATGGGGATGCCTCTTTTAAAAAAATAAAATTCAGATTCTTTGGAAGATTAAGAGCATCATTTCTTGTAAGTACTTTTTAATTTTCTGCCTTAGTTTATTAATTTCTTGCCCTAGATTAATTCATTCCTTGCCCTAGCTTTCTAATTTAATTCTTGCTTTAGATAAATCATTCCTTTTCCCTAGTAATCTAGTGTAAAATCTTTTTAACTGCAGTAGGTAAGTAATCTTAAAATGGTGTTTTTAATAGATCCCCTAATGAGCGAGTAATTTCCTCGCTTGTTAGGGATAGGAATAAGGGAGGGATTGAGAGACGAATATCTCTCATCTCTTTCAAGCCCAATAATTTGTAATAACTATAACTTCATGCACGCATGCATGTTCCGCTCCCTACGGCACCCTACCCACGAGGTAACGGTGAAACCGTAGTATAAAAGACCGGACATGCATGACTTCCATGAAGGTTAGAGCAATTAGTAGGAAAGGACGGACAAGGATCTAGAGGAAGAAACTTCGTTTCTTCCCAATCATCCTAATCCCCTTTACTAATAATTGTTATAACTTCTAAAAAGATTTTATTGAGGGCATTGAAAGAGGTGTGAATATTAATCTTATCAAACACACCTTAGACCTAATCCTAGCAAGTTTCTTGATCATCGTACAACTTAGTTTTTAGATTCAATTAAAAGACCAAACAACCATTGGAATTAGCTCGTAAGAACACTTAGGAAAATTACACATCCCTGTGGACCGACCCGTATTCACCGGCTAGCTGCAAATCGACGCTGTTTCTGATTGCGGTAAAATATTTTTTTTGATCGTTAAATCCTACAATAATCAAATGGCGCCGTTGCCGGGGATGGCGTAAAACTTCCTTTTTGTAATTTCGGGTTGATATAAATCTTATAAATCATAAAAATCTGAAAATATAAAAAGTACAAAAATTTTAATCATTTTTTTTATTGTTTGAAGGGTTATTGTTTGACTCTTGCAGGAACAGCGAAGAATCTCGGATCTGGAAATTTACAGATGGCGAAACAAAAATTGGTACATCAGAACAGAGGAGGATTGGAACATAGGAGAGGCAGATTTTTTCTCGGGAAGTGATCCTTCCACCAGACCGCGCTTCCGTGGCATTTCTGAGCCACAAACCGCAGTTCCGCCGTACTCCAGACACGTCAGCTCCTAAAATTTTGTCGGTTTGTTCCTCATTCTCCCCTCTGCCAACCTCCATATATCTTTTGTGAAATTTTCTGCAGGATTTCTTTGCGCTAAAAAAATCTTCTTCCCCCTTCTCAATAACAGATTTTCTGCAGGTTTCTTTGCGCCGCGCTAAAAAAAATTGATTGCAAGTGAATTTACTATTTTGCATAATTTAATCGAACTTTAAGAGGCTATTGACCAAACTCAGATTGGGTGGGGATTTCATCACCCTTCCCAGGACCCCAGAAAGCACTAAAAGCATTTGCATTGACCACTATTAATTAAAAAATACTAGACTCAGCCCTAAGGACTTCGAGCTCAATAGGAAAAAGGACTAGTATAGGCATCGACCGTTTATCCTAACCTGACTTTGCGGTGTCTAGGCAAGTATGTCAAAGGCTAGTGGTTATTAATTAGGCCCACTACTGTGGTTCTTTCCCACTTACCTGGCACTTACCTGGCCGCAATTGGCGGTGAAGAGGCGGTTTGAGGTCCTATTTCTAGCCCTAGTTAGGAGCTGTCTAGCTGACCTAGGTGACCCTAGATCTAGGCCTGATTGTGCATGTGTGGTTGATCGCATTTGCGTCACAAGTCTCTTTTCAAAAATCTCTTTGTAAAACTCTCACATACATAAATAAAAAGATAAAAGAAAAATCTTTTTAAAACTTGCAACTTGTCGCTAAAGAAATCTTGCAACTCACTTACACCACTTCCTCTCATTGACGTTTTCTTACCTCCACATTCTGTCTTTCATTTTTTACTACACTACCCCTTTAGTTTATGTCACTTTGGACTAGGGACACTAACGCCCGATTAGTCCGTGTTTCGTTGGTACCGACCGACGAACCTTTCGACACCGAAGTCGAAATTCCGTCCACTTTCTTACCTCCACCTTCAAATTCTTTTTCCGAAGGCATGTCAGGATACAATCCCAACGATACCTTACCGACGGGAGTGATTCCACCTCCGTTAGGTGCGAATAACCCGAATCAACCGCCTGTTGAAGCGCCCGCACGAGTCGCGCTCCAGGACCTCTTCTACCCCGTCCGCACCTCTTTACCTACCTGTCTTTCACCCCCACCGGCAAATGGGGACAATTTTGAAATAAAACCACATTTCATCAATATGCTGCCAAAGTTTCACGGTTTGGAATCCGAAGATGCGTATATTTTTATTAATAAATTCCAAAACGTTTGCTCTATGATGAAAACGACCCAATTAAGTGATGACGCTATAAGGCTAAGGGGCATTCCTTTCACCTTATGTGACCTAGCCGAGAAGTGGCTATATAGCACCGCATCACATTCAATTAGAAATTGGGACGAATTTGTGAAAGTTTTTCTTAAAAAGTTCTATCCTCATCACAAAACTGCTAAAATCCGCAATGAGATTATACAATTTTCACAGCTTCCTCACGAACCATTTTGGAAGTGTTTTGAAAGATTTAAAGACCTACCCGTTCAATGCCCTCATCATGGGATCGAAAGTTGGCAACTTTGCCAAACATTATACGAGGGATTGAACTCGGCAACGAAGCAGTTGCTAGAAACCATCTGTCAAGGTCACTTTCTCTCCAAATCTAGTGAGGAAGCGTGGCAGTTTCTTGAGGATCTTAGTGAACAAACAATTCAGTGGGAGAGCTCCAAGACCACATCATCTTCTTCTAGTGGTCAATCTAGGGCAGGCATACATCAAGTAGAGATGTCGATTGCTATGAAGGCCGAGATGGCCGCTCTTACGAAAAAGCTAGAAGCGATTGAGACCAAAATCTCGTCGCCTTTTCCTGCCCCTGTTATGCCTCCACGAACTGTGTGTGCTTGTTGTTCGGCTCCATCAAACTTAACCGAAGAGTGTCCTTACAATGCATCTACTCAAGGACATGATCAAGTCAATGCTGCCTTTCAGCAACGACAAAGAAACGATCTATACTCTTCTATATATAATCCGGGTTGGAGGAGTCACCCAAATTTCGCTTAGAACCAAAATCAACAATTCCAAGGAAATAACAATTTTCAAGGGCCTCCTCCACAACAACAAGCACCTCCACAAACTCAATTTCAACAGCAACCTTTTCAACAGCAACCTTACCCTAATTAGGTGAACAATTTTGTGCCTAACACTTCTTACCCGCCAAACAATTTTGTTCATCCTAATAATGACAGGGTTAGCTCGCTCGAAAGAAGTTTAGATGCGTTCCTAAAGCAATCTACACAGTCTACAGCAAGACTAGAGACTTCTATTCAATCTTTGGTGCAAAACAGTGCCTCACACGATCAAAGCATCAAATCTATTGAGGCACAAATTGCACAACTCAATGCAGCATTGAGCGAGCAAGAAAAAGGAAAGCTCCCATCTCAACCACTGCCCAATCCCGGTCACGCACATGCTGCAAATCAACAGCAGAATCATAACGTAAATGCTGTGACCACGTTGAGATCGGGAAAAGTGTTGCAAAACAATGTGGGTATTCACAATGACACCCCTGCCGGTGGCCTTTCTTCATCTTCTTCACCTTCTTCTTCTTCGTTAGAGCCTATTCTCCATCCTTCACACGGCTCTACTTCTTCTAGCTCGAACGGACCCACTTCTCACAACACGAACACATTTACACGGGGTTCCGTTCCAACTCAACAATCTGATCCGCAAAAATTGGACTCAACAACCTTTCAAAATGTTTCTTTTCCAAATCGGTTGAGATCCAATAAACCAACTCAACAGATGGAGAAGATTGTAGAGTTGTTCAATCAGGTTAGCATAAACATCCCTCTTTTAGATGCGATCCAATAAGTTCCTTCATATGCAAAAATCTTAAAGGACTTATGCACCAAAAAGAGGAAGTCACAAGTACCAAAGATAGTTTTTGTGGCTAGTGCTGTTAGCGATGCTCTTGTCCAATATTTACCCCAAAAGCACAAGGACCCCGGTTGTCCTACTATTTCGATAACAATTGGGGACAAGAATATCAATAGAGCACTTTTAGATCTTGGGTGTAGTGTTAACCTGCTTCCCTACTCCGTGTACGAGCAATTAGGGGTTGGAGAGTTGAAACCAACTCGTTGTACTCTCCAAATGGCTGATCGATCAATCACCCATCCTAGGGGTGAGCTAGAGGATGTGTTGATCAAAGTTGGGGATTTCATATTCCCCGTTGATTTTATTGTTATGGACACACAACCTGTTGCTAACCCACGGAACCAAATTCCGGTGATTCTCGGTCGACCATTTTTGGCCACTTCCAATGCCGTAATAAACTGTCGCAATGGCTCCATGACTCTATCCTTCGGGAAGACGTCTAGTGAGTTCAATATTTACAAGTTAGGAAGTCTGCCCCCCGTGCCTAAAACTAGTACACGAGAAGTTTGCTCTATTCACGAAATCACGCAGGAGGACTGCGAGTTTGAAAGATTTTTGTTTGATGAGAACAGCTTTGACGCCACTAGTGCGTCCCTCCTTGAGCCTACCACAGTTGACACAACCGATATTGATTATGAAAATTTCACTTTTTCGGATGATGACGACTCACAGCCCGAATATGAGTCTTTTGAATTTTTGTATGAGTTAGTTGAACCATCCGAATCAGTTGTTTCCAGTGATTTCGAACTTGTGTTGGAGTCCTTTGAGTTCGAGGTAGATTCCGCAATGATTCTTTCGCCTCCGAAACTCGAACTTATGTCCTTGCCGTCTCACCTTAAATATGCTTACATAGGTGAGAATGAGACCCTTCCCATTATAATATCAGCCTCTCTAGCCTTCGAGCAAGAGAACGCTATTTTAAATGTTTTACAAGATAGGCGGCAAGTTTTCGGTTGGACTATGGCGGACATCGAGGAGATTAGTTCCCTCATAATTGAATATCATATGCAAATGATGGATGATACCAAGTCAATAAAGGATCCACAGAAACATTTTGGGGATATTGTGGTGAGTCAACCTCCTCCTTTAGAAGTTGAACCACCCCCATTTCTTTTAATAAGCTATGAGAATGCCAATATTCCACTGATTGCTGATCATTCTCATTCTCGTTTTGATTCATCACTACATCATATCTATTCACTTCCATACTTTCACTGCCATCACTCCTATCTTCCCCAATTCTTTTTGGATCGGTACAACATGTTCTTCCACCAACCGATACTCTTTACAGATAAATGTTTCGACTGGTTGGTGTTGACGTTTGGTTTATGCAAAGTTTGGCAGTAATGTCTAACATTGTTTAAATGAAGTTTGGGGAGGCCTTTCTGTATATATTTTTGTTTTTCTTTTAACAATAAAATAAAAATTATAAATAAATAAACAGGGGAGTGCCGACATTATCGACTCTCTTGGTGCAGCATGACAGTGAGGACACTGTCCAGTTTAAGTTTGGGGGTATGCTCGGTACGTCTTCTTCCTTCGCATTCATATGTATATTTTTACATTTGCTTATTTATTTGAAAACCCATAAAAATTTGAAAATTATCAAAAATTATAAAAATTATTGTATTCAATTTTGGCCATATTTAACTTGAGTTTGACAAATAGGTTAACTGGTTACGAACAACTAGATCTTAGACTGAGTAAGTTGAAAACCCTAAAAATAACCTTCTTTAAAGATTAATGGCAGAAAGTATATGTCTTCGTGTTTTATTTAGAAATAGGCAAATTTTGAGTTCACTTTTTGGGCTAAGTTGAAATAAAGGAAAAATATTGATATTCTTATTAAAGTATAAGTTTGAAAAATAATTCCTAGCTTAAGTCTAGATTCTGAAAATGTATACCCCACAAATTGCACAATCACGCACCTTGAAACTTGGAATAGTAGAGAGACCTTGAAATGCTCTTGTCTAAAATCCTTAGTATGAAGGAAAATAAAATAAAAATACAAGTGGGAATAAAGAAGAAAAAAAATGAACACTGGTCTTTGTGATTATTTAAGGCTGCAAAAATAAAAAAATATTTAGCGAGGGTGCTTCATCACCTAGTGCCTCAGACCAACTGGTTTGGGAGTCACTGCTAAAAGCCTTGGGTGTTGCAAGACTAGGAATTACGCTTTAAAGTGCAAACATATTTTGTAATCGGTTGTTGGTACCTCAAGAAGTATTAACGGTCACATGAAGGATGTGTAAGCAAAGATTCATTTAAATATTCACCAATAAATAAGTGCTTTGGACAATGGACAAGGGTATGATTGCTTGATTTGAATTTCCAAGTGTAGGGGTGATTTATACACACACGTGGGGATATATGATTAGAGTTGAGATAAGAGAAAGGAATGAAGAATAGAACTTGTATCTTTAGTAGAGTTGATAGAAAAATTCCTAAATGGAGATGGAACTTTAGAAGGAAAACTTAAGAAATGTCGAAGGTTGAATGAGTCTATCGAACATATATAATCTTAAGTTAAATGATGAGGAAGTGTGAAGAATATGGTTGGATAGTTTACAAGTCGACGATAATAGAATTCCTTGTTAGAAAACCTAATTGGAGAATTAAAGTTAATGAGCCAAATTGATAGGATTTTGTGGGTAGTATCCGCTGAAAACCCTCAGGAGACAACACTCCCCCTACTAGGGACACCTAGAGGTTTAACGGCTTGTTGCACGAGCTCAGTGCAATCGCGTTTCCCTGCGAAAGTGCGGTTAGGTTTTTATCGAGAATAAAATAATAAGTTTGCTCGAGGACGAGCAAAAGATAAATTTGGGGGTATTTGTTCATATCATAATATTGCATTTTATATTCCCCATTCTTATGCGTTTTATAAATAAACATGTGCTTTTGACGCATGTCTGCCACATATTACAGGTTACAGGTTATTGGAGCGAAAACAGTGAAAAAGACAAAAGATGATACAAAAGAGGGACTTTTGACCAACAAGTAGAAGGATCCTAGTCAAGCCTAGATAAAGAACAGTTCACAATTGTACAAGGCAACGCAAGATCAAAAATGTCAAAGTGAACAGTTAAAAGAGCACTACAAGTTTCACTGAAGATCTGGAGAAGACCCAGAAGCCAAATGGAGAAAAGAACTATAGAAATAAAAAGCCCAAAGCATCAAGAATGAGCCAAGAAAAATAATGAACTCATCAAAGGGCCGCGGAACCGCGGCCCTAACCCTACTAATGCCGCGGTTCCGCGGCCATCTGACGCACGTGTCGGTGCAAATTTCTCCTGGCGGTGCGTCGGTGCTTTTGTTGGGATTTTTCGGGGGTATATCTGTAATAGCACATATGCGAGCAATTGTAACCCTAGTTTTCCTATTTCCTTATAAATATGTAATCAAAATATTGTAATGGGGATGCCTCTTTTAAAAAAATAAAATTCAGATTCTTTGGAAGATTAAGAGCATCATTTCTTGTAAGTACTTTTTAATTTTCTGCCCTAGTTTATTAATTTGTTGCCCTAGATTAATTCATTCCTTGCCCTAGCTTTCTAATTTAATTCTTGCTTTAGATAAATCATTCCTTTGCCCTAGTAATCTAGTGTAAAATCTTTTTAACTGCAGTAGGTAAGTAATCTTAAAATGGTGTTTTTAATAGATCCCCTAATGAGCGAGTAATTTCCTCGCTTGTTAGGGTTAGGAATAAGGGAGGGATTGAGAGACGAATATCTCTCATCTCTTTCAAGCCCAATAATTTGTAATAACTAGAACTTCATGCACGCATGCATGTTCCGCTCCCTACGGCACCCTACCCATGAGGTAACGGTGAAACCGTAGTATAAAAGACCGGACATGCATGCCTTCCATGAAGGTTAGAGCAATTAGTAGGAAAGGACGGACAAGGATCTAGAGTAAGAAACTTCGTTTCTTCCCAATCATCCTAATCCCCTTTACTAATAATTGTTATAACTTCTAAAAAGATTTAATTGAGGGCATTGAAAGAGGTGTGAATATTAATTTTATCAAACTCACCTTAGACCTAATCCTAGCAAGTTTCTTGATCATCGTACAACTTAGTTTGTAGATTCAATTAAAAGACCAAACAACCATTGGAATTAGCTCGTAAGAACACTTAGGAAAATTACACATTCCTGTGGACCGACCCGTATTCACCGGCTAGCTGCAAAGCGACACCGTTTCTGATTGCGGTAAAATATTTTTTTTGATCTTTAAATCCTACAATAATCAGGAGACCACCCCAAGAACTTCTGTAAAAAAGTATATACAGAAGGTTCTCACAAGGTTCCACAAAACAACAGAGAATTTAATTCTCTTAAAGAAAAATATCTCCCTTCTCAAAACCCTAGGTAAAGAAAATATCGAGATCAAAACATCTCATTTACCTAACATATCTAAGGATTTAACCCTTCTCAAGAAATTTGAGATCCGCAAGACAAGTCTTCCACAAGTTGAGAATTTAATTCTCATCGGGAAGATCTTATTCCTGAGAATCAAATAATCAGGGAAGAACAGGTTGAAAAGAAAGAAGATGGAGTCCATAATACTCCAGGAACTTAGTTCTTTCAGATCAAGAAACTTAGTTCTTAAAGAACCTAATCCCAGATCCTCAAAATAGTGATTTTGGTGATCGTTAATGGTCAAAATACCATTGACAGAGATTTAACGTTTATGAAAACATGAACAAAGATCTAATCTATAGGAACCCAGTGGCTCACGTGAAACACACGTGAGCGCTCAAAATCAAGAACTTAGTTTCTTCAAATCAAAAACTCAGTTCTTAAAGAATCTGATCTAAGATCCTTAAAATAGTGATCTTGATGATCATTAATGGTCAAAATACCATCAACAGAGATTTAAGTTCTCTAAAAACATTAACAGAGTTTAAATCTCCAAAGAACTTAGCGCCTCACGTGAAACACACTTGAGCGCTCAAAAGAAGCCAAAACTGAGCGCCTCACGTGAAACACAAGTGAGCGCCAGACGCCCAGCGCCTCACGTGGAACTCACGTGAGCGCCAGAAAATAGAAAAGTTTAGTGCTAAGCACTAGTGTAGCGCCTCACATGAAATACACGTGAGTGCTCAAAAGAAGCCAAAAGCTCAGCGCCTCACGTGAAACACACGTGAGTGTCACAAAAGACTAGTGCTTAGCACAATTTTAGCGCCTAACATGAAATACATGTGAGCGTTGTATATCTTAGTGCTTAGTACTGCTGGGTAGTACAAAAACCCAATCTTAGCCCTAAATTAGCTATGTTTCCTGGAATTAAATCTCTTTGATTTTAAATCAAGCGAGCCAATATGCCCGTGATTTCCAAACTGATCTTAGTCTAAAATATGACTAATGATCTCTCATTGATGATATCCAAAATGATATTTGTTGGATATATGTATGCCCTAGAGGCCATTATATGTATTGTGGATGCTTGGACATATATATATATATATATATATATATATGTATATTTTGATATATGACTTTCTTACTCGACATGATAGTATGCTATCTGGTTTTACTTTATCTGACATGTTTACTTGATACTGTTCATTTGATACATGTTGATAAAGCCCTAAGGTTAATTGCTTGACTTCCATGGATATGATGGAGATCATACTAGTGGGGCATGAGTAGTCTATAAGCATATCCTTAAATGTTCCTAGTCGTAAGTATATCGAGATAGGGCATCGATATTCCAGAGTAGACTAGCGTATACGTTTCTTGACCCATATGATGGGCGATGGATGATCCCATATCCATTGAAGTTGTGACATCGAAGATTGTATACGGGTACTCAGGGGAGACTGGGTACACTGAACGGACTCAATAAGAATTCCTATATGGTATTATATCTATCGTCGGATAGCAGTTCTCTGGTGACACTGGTACAGGTTAGTCTGTAGACCCGAGATCGTCATAGAGTCTTGTGTGTTCTCCAACTGTACTTTGATTTCCACTCTACCACGGCTCTACTGAGTCGTGCAAACATGTGGCTTTTGGGTATAGTCCCGAGACACATGGAGACAGTGAGCGATAGGAGGGGTTTCGTCTCTCCCGGTATTCGGAGTTGATGTTGTGCAATGTGCGATTGGCTCTGACTTGAAGTCCCTGGCCAGAGCTGATGAGATTAACTGATAAGTGTTATCAGTAGTTTATCGACCGGTCAAAGACCATATCGACATGACTTATTGAGTTATTAGGGCTCGACGATTCCATCCCTAGACTTGATATGCAACATATCAGACGAAGAGACCGGACTGTACGGTAAGTGTTGCCAATGGCTCGACGGGAGTTTTGACGGGTTCGCTTATTTTTCTTCTGATCGCTCAATACCCAGGTGGCCGTTACGTTTAGCGGACCGCTTGCGGCTTGCAGGTGCTTTGATATGATCATCACCTACTGCCGGCGTATTGACGAGTCTTAGAGTCCCATACAGGATTTTTCTAGCTCAGGCGAAATGTTGTGGTGTGAATATGTGATATAAGTAGGAGCTCGATTAAATATGAATATGTGATACCGTATTTTAATCGGACGTTCAATATTGGTCGGGTCGCATTTGATGTGACCGATTTATTAAATCAAGTGTTGATTTAATATTAACTTTTAGCTCATTTTTAATTAAACCTTTTCTTTTGGATGTATGCATATATGTTTATACATACACATGATGATGTGCATGCATACATACATACATACATATGTGTCATGGTGGATGATAC
The DNA here is from genome assembly GCA_030015575.1 of Agapanthus africanus. Classification (NCBI taxonomy): domain Eukaryota; kingdom Viridiplantae; phylum Streptophyta; class Magnoliopsida; order Asparagales; family Amaryllidaceae; genus Agapanthus; species Agapanthus africanus. The sequence continues at coordinate 689,611,140 of CM057339.1, read as the reverse complement.
ATAGAAGATGGCAATACAAGACTCACATGGTTGATAAATATCTAGATTTTTGTTAATGAATTAAAGAAAAAGGAAATTAGCATAATTACTCATTTTTTACACACTTCTTCTTTGACCATTGACTTTAACCATGGTTAGATTTCCTTTGTTCTTTAACCCATATACAAAATATCTAGATATTTAGTTAACTATGGTTATATTTGAGAGTGTCTCATATATATTCTTTTCTTTTTCTTTTTAGAAATAAGTTTTCATTATATTTACAAAAGCTTTGCCATCTTCATCTTCCTCCTTCTTCAAGCTCTCTTGAGTTTTGTTTAGAATGAGGAAGTTAAAAAGAAAGGGTTTTAAAGTGAGTTTACAAACCACACAACCATTCTACACTGCCCTAGCCCTTTAGTGTAGAGTGTTTGCTTCATTTTGTGTAGCTTAGAGCTTGATCTAGAAATCTCCGGGTGGATCATCGTAGACGACGAAGGATCTTGAGCGGAGTCGTTCCAAGCTTCGAGCAAAGCCGTAAGAGTCCTAAAGACCGAAGGAATTGGCTACAAAGGTTGAATTTCTTTTCCTTTAGTTTAGACTTCACATAATGATGTTTCTACCCTAATCTCTAGTTACGATTCGTAGTTCGTTTGTTATAGCCCTCTAAAATTTAAAAGTTCACTACTTTATGATGATGCAACCTTACTAGAGGCGCTACTACATACCAACATGGTATCAGAGCCTAGCTAGAGTTTTAGGGTAAACCGGACGACGTTTAAAAACTCAATCGAACATAAAAAAAAATGAGATTTTTACATGCTCACTGGAAATTTTTTCAAAAGTTAGAATTTTTGTAATTAAAAATATTTAGAAAATAGAGCAGGGTTTTCTATGGATCCCCAAGAAAAACGAGCGCCTAACTCGACATAACGACCGCGGAACTGCGGCCAAATAGGTGTATTTGCGGCGGTTCCGCGGCGCCGTTGGTGAGGCTTGGACCGTGCGCTCTTGCGTTGATCCGTAGGTACTATATATGCTCTCTGAGAATTTTTTTATGCAGGTTCAAGTGTTGAGATCTATTACAACAGTGGGTATGTTGATGTGTTGATTGATATATTTTAACGTCGTCTATACTTTTCAATTCTTGATGTGATATGATGTATAGGATCGTCGTGATCGAATGGCCGGGGGTTTTATGTGAGATGAGAGTTTATCTTTTCATTCATGTAAAATTCATTGTATATATTATTCTTTTATTGGGGCACATCCGGGTTGAGGATGATATCTCCATTGATGTATATTTTACTTTTCCACATTAGGATAGACCCAAGGAGGGGAGCACGAGTGACCGGGTTCTGGAGTTCAGTGGGAGGCCATCTCGAGGAGTCGAGATCGGGTCTCCTAAACTCCAAAATTGGAAGGCTTACTTGCCGCTCTCGTAGGGGTCTAAGTGTAACGTTTCAGAAATCGTTTTGCGAATTTTTCCGTTTTTGGGCAAAATAATCGGTATTTTCCGTTTTAACCCGATTTCGATCAAACGTCCGTATAAACTTGCCGGCACCTACTTTAGCTAAAATAAAGCTAGTGCGCGAACTTTGGGGGTATATGGGAGGTTTTGGTTCAGATAGAATTTTTCCCAAATAAAATATTATTTTAACCGGTAAAATATGCACGTAAATCGGGAAATTTCTTCTAAATGAAAGTCCTTGGAAATCATCACTACAGTTATTTTAGAACCTTCTTTTTAAATATCTAGATTTTCTTTTGGTCAAAGGATTTAATTTTTTTAAAGAAAAAGAAAAAGAAAAGAAAGGCGGCATTTTGCTTTAATTAGCATTTAATGTTGTTTTTAGCTAGAACCTTCTTCTTTTTTTCTTCACAAAACCCCTCCCCTTGCTTTGGCCGAGCCCTCTCTCTTCTTGCTGCCCTCTCTCTCTTCTTGCTCCATTTTCATCATTTTTCTACAAATAAATCATCACAAATCCAAATAAAATCACAAAAATTCAAATATAATCATTTTCCTTCATTTCCTTAACTCTAAACCATGCTTTGTTCTTCATGAAGTCTTGATTTTGGAGGCTAATCTTGGTTTTCTTGTTGCAAGTTTTTGAATCATTTGGAGGTATAAAATCCTAACCCTCATGCTTAATTCTTGTTTTAAATACTTTAATTAGCTATTATTTGTTAAATTAAAGCTACTTAATTTCATGTTTAAAATTCTAGAAATGGTTTTTCTTGATAATTAATTAGGGTTTTGATTAGTAAATAGGTAAATTGTTAGTTTTAATCAAAAGAAAACTTAAACTACTTGCTAGTTTTGTTAAATGATATTTCCTTAATTATCTAATTAGCTTAATTACTAACTAGATTTTTAGTAAATCCTAATTAGGCAAGATTAAAATTCTAGTAAATGTATGAATGGTTTAATTTTGCTAATTAGTGATGTTTGCAAATTCTAGTTTTGGTAAACTTGTAGTTATGCTAAAATGATAATTATTGTTAATTACTACTTTGTTTAAATAAGTATTTTTTTGCTTACTAGGTTTTTGTTAAAACTTAATTAAGCAAGATTAAAATTTTGGAAATAGTTTGGATAGCTTAGTTAAGCTATTATAAGGTGTTTGTAACCGCTAGATATGCATTAGTTTGAAACTAGTGCAAAATATTGCGATAAGTTGTTTACTAGGTTTTGGGGTTTTTCCGACGTGGTTTCAATTGGTCGTTGCGAGGTGATTTCTATTATATTTCTCGCATTTAATTGTGTTGTGTTGCGCGATCGGGACGATCGGAGTCTAGACTTGGTGTTTCGTAGTTTAGCGACCTAGTTAGTGTTTTTGACCGATGTCGTGCGCGATAGATGCGCTAAGTGCGCAGTGTAATTTTCAGGGTGTTATCCTTGCGTTTCTTGGTCTTTTCGTCGATGTAGGATATTTAGCTTATGTGATGTGTTTGTGAAATTTTAGGTTCGCAAGCGGGGAATTCGGACGCTATGACAAGGGAAAACAGGTGGTAGGCTTCACTTAGCCAGGAGCGTTGGTGAGTAGATTTAACATCTACAGGGGAATTGCCCGCATGGCGTTATGCGTCTGGGCTAGAAATGACTTGACTTGTCGCATATTCTATTTCATATTTAGAATTGCGCATTCACCCTACTGCTTAGTTAATTGTTGTGCTTGGACTAGTATCCTTAGGACACTGCACAATTATTGACGGCTAATTTTGCACGAGCACTGATTGTATGCCACACACACCGTCAATAACTGCCATGTCACGCACAACCCACTTATAGATGTGATATTGTTTGGTTAGGAACATTGGGACATTGATTCATATTTCTTATCGCATATGACATATAGCATACCTGTATACCTACATGCTTACACATATGCCTTGACATGCTTACATACTAGTTACCTGTATACCTATAGGGTATTGTACCATTAGTGATAGGTACATACACACATAATGACATAGCTACATGTATACCTTGCATACATATTTCACTTATACCCGGAGGGTATATTACATCATTACTAATAGGTAGATACATATACCTTGCTATACCTTCATGTTTAAACACATATCTGGTTATAGCTACATGTTTATCTTTACTTGATATTATTTAGAATTGGAGAAATTAGGAACCACATATATTTATATTTAACTTGTTGCAGTTAAATAGCGGCTTTTCCTTTATATGCTCACATTACAGTTTTCTGTTGCATATATTATATTCATGGATTTTCGCATTAAGATATGGATTTTTCATGATGTTTTCTAGATTTGGGGACCGTGGTAGTTCATGAAATTATGCATTATTTGAAAAACCCGGTTTCCCTTGATGATATGATATTTCAGCAGCCACCATGAGATTTCTCGGTTCTGAGCATATATATACCCCATGCGAGGAGGAGTCGTGGGCCGTGTGAGGGTACATGGTGGGGCCCGGAGGTACCCCAAGGCAAGATGATTGATGGACCTTGACGATTGAGCCTGGCAGGGGAACCATACCATCCGGTGACATTACCAATGACTCGGCGGTTATCATGGGGATACCGACGGGAGTCATGTGCGTATGGATACGTCTAGAGGTGAGGGTCAGAGCTAGGCACTCGAGCTTTTGGGATAGCGTATGATACGTACCTATCAGGATGCCAGTCATGGTGACAGCACCTGATAGATCGGTATTTATGTGTCGATGCTTGACACTTTGTATCATGATATTTTTACTCCTAAGTATATATATATTAGTGGAGTGGGACGCTAATATATATATGTATACATATCTATTTATATACATCATCATATTTATTCATGCAAATATACCTAGGATATAAGAGATTCACTTGATATTGGATTTAGGACATTTGAGATTTACTTGGTACTGGATACAGGATATATATGAAATTTGCTGATTTTGTACATTCAGGATATATGAGATTTACTTGATATTGTACATTCAGGATTTGTGAGACTTATATGATATGAGAGCCAATTTGGGGGCTGATTTGAGGAAATTGGGATTTGGATTGTCTTGATGGACTTTGATCCTACCACGATGTCAGGATTCCGTGGAAATGACATGTTTCATTCTATACTCCACATTTATTATTTATGCACTGTTTCATGTATTAGTAGTACCTGATAGAGTACCTTCCATGACTGTTGCATTTACATACTTTTATTTTATATGCATTGCTTCATGTACTAGTAGTACCTGATAGAGTACCTTTCATGACTGTTGCATATATATATTGTCATATCATCGCTTCATGTATTAGTTGTACCTGATAGAGTACCTTATATGATTGTTGCACACAAATTGTCATATTTTTGCTATTATCTTGCATATGTTAGATTCGCGCTGTATGTGCATACTTGCGATTACCTGCATATTTTATTTACTATTCACGAGTTGGCAACTCACCCCCGTTGTGCCACAGTGTTGCAGGTTGTTCCTCAGAGTAGTCGAGGCAGGCTATTCATCTATCTTATCATCTTTTGTTGCGGATACCGCATCAGCTCACACTGTTCAGTTTGCTTAGGTGGGTTTTGTGGTTATTCGTTGTTGTATTGTATATTCGTTGTATCCTTGTACTCTCCATCTACTATTTTTATGTTGACTAAGAGACTTGGTGAGGACGATATTGTATATTATTTTGTGACTGGGTTGTCTTTTATACAGTTTCCATTTTATCGTCTTTTATTTCTTCGCTACGGCATCGTATATCTGTTGTGGTGGTTGTTTTCCTCCTTTTGGCGTGGATTTGCTCCCGTTGGGGATGTTTTACTTTATATTTATGTTGTACCTATTTTTGGGGTTGGTTTTTACAAAGGAGGTGCTGCCGAAATTTTCAAGAAAGTAAATTGGACTTAAAGAATTTATACTTGAGATTTTCAAAAGTTTAAACAATGTTTCTTATCTTTTCTTGTCTTTTAATGGTTTAGACTTCTGGGTTTTGGCTTTCTTTTACTGCGTTACGCCTGTAGACGTTGCGTAGTATTAGGGCCGTCACGTGCCAATTTCGGGTCGTGACACTAAGGGTGTGGGCTTGGCTATTCATCACGACCGTGGAATCCGTATTTTTTATCTTAGGCTAAGTAGAAAAAACGGAGTTCCTAGTATATCCTATATTTTCATATATGTGTTTCTGCTGCTGATTATTCTGTGATGTGATTGCTTAATATCTGAGACGAATGTGATATTGTTATATATGTGATATGTAATACTGTTTTTCGTTTCTTTCTGTAATGGCTTAGGAACTTAAATGATGGGAATACATTAATGAGATTAATGTAAAAGAAAAGAAACCTAAAGATGTTGTAGAATCGGATTTGAAACCTACTCGGCTTTTTTTTATGAAAAAGCAAGTTTCAAAAGATGCGGAGCTTAAGCCACTCCTTTTCTAAAAACAATTTAGATTCTACAAAGAAATCAAGTTCAAAGCGTTAAAGGTTTTCATAAAAACCATCCGCAACCCCCCGTCATTTTAGGAAGCAGAGTACTTATTATTCATGCTACGTATGTTGATTATAGTCAAGGCGTAGTGTACGGTAGCTAAGTGATGTCTTCCTATAAAGCATATGATGCGATAAGTTAGGACATTCATGTGATTATGTTGATTATAGTCAAGGGTCATATGGGTGGGTTTAGTTAATCTCGAAATGACGGGTAGAACTTGACTAGTGCTTATGATATGTTGACCATAGACAATGTCATAAGCATCTAGGGGTAAAAACCATATCGGGAGTTTCAAGAGTTGAGATTTGCAATGAGATTGCATACCATCTATATGATATTTGGATCCCGATCCCACTGTGAGTAAGAGTTACTCCCGGGAGAATTTTGCACTTCACAATTAGCTAATCCAGAAGGTGTCTAGAAAGGTGTTAACGGGGTTTGACCTCTGGGAAAAACGAGGTTTATTTTAATTAGGTCCATGTGCAAGCATGGGGAACCTCTCTCAAAGTACCGACACTGGCCTGGCTAACCGGTTAACGAAACTGTAGAATGCAATTAATCCTAGCTAGTTTTCTTTTCAGGTTTGAAAGAAAATTTGATAAAAACAGTGGGAGACGTGGATTAGATAAGATAATAACCAATTTGATCTTTGCAAGAGCATTTCGCTGAGTGTATTCTTTTCTCTCTCCTAATGGCTGATACCGATGATGGGACTTAAGCTTCTTTTAGAGAAAAACAAACTGACTGGACCAAATTATAAAGAATGGTTGAGGAACTTGAACATTGCACTCACATATGATAAAGTATCATATTTCCTCACTACCAAAACCCCACCCGTCCCAGGACCTGAATCATCTGTTTCGGATAAGGAGATCCGAAAAACAAGGGATATTGATTGCAACACGGCCACGTGCCTCGCGCTTGCTTCTATGGACAGTATCCATCAGAAACAGCACGAGAAGATGGATATACAATCCATCTTTCTTCATACAAAGGAGTTTTATGAAGAGCAATATCGTACTTTACGATACGAGGCATCTCAAAAGATGTTTCAGATGCGGTTGGCCCCCGGTGCATCAGTAGGAGACCATGTTCTGAAGATGATTGGTCTTATAGAAGAACTTGAGGAACTGGCATGGACTATGGATAATGAGCAATATATAGATATTTTTCTGCAGTCTCTCTCCCCCGCCTTTGCTCCGTTCATAGTGAATTTCAATATGAACGATTTGGAGAAATCATTGCCTGAACTTCTCAATATGTTGAGAAATGCAGAGAGCATGCTTAAGACAGCGAAAACTCCCGCTCTGCTTTATGGGCCATCTTCCTCTTCAGTCCCGAAAGCCAAGGCCAAGGGAAAGAAGAAGAAGAATCCCACCAAGCCGAGAGGTGGAGTTGAAAAAGCGAAGGGGAAAGACAAATCTGGGACCGCGGGAAGTGGAAAAGGAGAATGTTTTTACTGCCACAAGTTAGGACACTGGAAACGCAATTGTGCTTTGTACCTTACAGATCTCAAGAAGAAGAATCATGTTGATGCTTCCGCTTCAGGTGTGTTTGTAACTGAAAACCGTTTTTCATTAAACTCTACATCTTGGGTATTAGATACCGGTTCTGGTTCTCACATCTGTAATTGTATGCAGGGATTGAGAAACAGTAGAGTTTTGAAGACTGGGGACCACACTCTACGGGTTGGAAATGGTTCCAATGTACATGCTGTATTCGTAGGAGAGTATCATCTGGGGTTGCTTTCAGGATGTATTTTGGTTTTGAACCCTTGTTATTTTGTACCTGGTATGCTATGTAATATAATATCCGTATCTTTGTTGTACAATGAAGAATATCCTTTTGTACTGCAAAATAATGTTATGAACATTAACTTGAATCAACATTTGATTGGTTATGGTACACTAAGTAACGGAATTTACGTCCTAAACCAACACACAGTTTTCAATATACAACAAACAAATAAAAGAAAGATTTCAGATATAAATGAATCTTTTCTTTAGCATTGTAGACTTGGTCATATTAATGAAATAAGACTAAACAAGATACATAAAGATGGATATTTAAAACCTTTTGAATATAAATCTTATGCAACTTGCTAGTCTTGTATCAAAGGTAAAATGACCAAAACTTCATTTATAGGACACGGAGAGAGAGCTACAGAACTCTTAAGCCTCATACATAGTGATGTATGCGGACCAATGTCTACACATGCTAGAGACGGTTTTTCATACTTCATCACTTTTACTGATGATTTCTCAAGATTCGGACACGTGTTTTTATTGAAGTATAAATCCGAAGCTTTCGAGAAATTCAAGGAGTACAAACTTGAAGTAGAAAAACAAACTGGCTCGAGTATCAAGAAACTTCGATCAGATCGAGGTGGAGAGTATTTAAGCACTGAGTTTTCAGACTTCTTAAAAGAGAATGGGATTCTCTCTCAGCTCACTCCTCTGTACACACTACAGCACAACGGTATTTCAGAACGGAGGAATCGTACCCTATTGGATATGGTACGGTCCATGATGAGTGATGCTGAGTTACCACTTTCCTTTTGGGGACATGCATTAGAGACAACAATTTATCTATTGAACATGGTTCCATCAAAGACCGTGTCTACCACTCCATATGAGATATGGTGTGGAAGGAGACCATCTCTTAAAAGAGTTAGGATTTGGGGTTGTCCGGCTTATGTCAGAAAATAGAATCCGGATAAACTCGAGACACGATCGGTCATGTGTAAATTTGTGGGATATCTAAAACACTCGTATGGATATCTCTTCTACCACAAGGAGGAACAAAAGGTGTTTGTTTCTCAACATGCCACATTTTTGGAAAATGAAATCTTTACAGACAGTACTGAAGGCAAAGTGGTAGAACTAGAAGAGGTTCTAGAGACACAAATTACTCAGGACGAATTGGTTGAAACTGATGTTGCAGTAGAACTTCAAGAACCTCAGCCGCTCCGGAGATCTAGTAAAACTTCTCGCCCGCCGGAGAGATACTATGGGTTTCTCATTGATGGTGATAGAGAAGATTGCATCATAGATGATGATGACTCTACTAATTTTCCACAAGCTATCACGAGTGGTGACTCAGTGAAGTGGCTGGATGCCATGAGATCTGAAATGGAGTCCATGTACACCAACAAAGTATGGACTTTGGACGTTGCACCTCCTGGGATAAAACCCGTTGGGAGCAAATGGATCTTTAAGAGAAAAATTGGTGTAGATGGACAGGTAGAGGCCTATAAAGCAAGGCTTGTAGCGAAAGGTTTTCGTCAAAGACCAGGACTGGACTATGATGAAACTTTGTCTCCAGTAGCAATGCTTAAATCCATTCGGATCCTACTTGCTATTTCTGCTCACTACGACTATGAAATCTGGCAGATGGATGTTAAAACTGCATTTCTAAATGGTGATTTAGAAGAGTGCGTTTTTATGGATCAGCTAGAGGGCTTCATTGACAGTGGGAGCAGCGAAAAAGCGTGTAGGTTGCTTAAATCCATTTATAGATTAAAGCAGGCATCTCGGAGCTGGAACATCTGTTTTGATGATACAATCAAAGAGTTTGATTTTATCAAAAATATAGATGAACCATGCATTTATAAGAAGATTGTAGGGAGTACTGTCACTTTCCTCATATTATACGTAGATGACATTCTCTTGATAGGAAATGATATCCTTATGCTACAATCGGTCAAATTATTCTTATCACAAAGGTTCTCCATGAAGGACCTGGGTGATGCCTCGTGCATTTTGGGCATAAGGATCTATAGAGATAGATCCAAAAGATTATTGGGATTGTCCCAATCAAAGTACATTGATACCATCCTAAAAAGGTTTAGTATGGAAGATTCCAAGCGTGGTGCCTTGCCCGCTTGCCATGGAATCACTCTCTCTGAGGACTTCTGTCCGAAGACTAATGAAGAAAGAGCTCGCAAGAGCATTATACCCTACGCTTCAGCCGTAGGATCTATAATGTATGCGATGATATGTACTCGCCCTGATGTAGCTTATGCACTAGCTGTAGTAAGCAGGTATCAATCCAACCCAGGGGAGCAACACTGGATAGCCGTGAAGAACATTCTTAAGTACTTACGAAGGAGTAAAGAATTGTTCTTGGTGTATGGTAATGGGGATCTCCAAATGGAGGCCTTTACTGATTCTAGCTTCCAAAGTGATAAGGATAACAGTAAATCTATCTCAGGGTTTGTATTTACCCTCAATGGAGGGGCGGTATGTTGGAAGAGTTCCAAACATGATACCGTTGCAGACTCCATGATGGAAGCTGAGTATATTGCTGCAAATGATGCTGCCAAGAAAGCCGTCTGGATGAGGAAGTTCGTTGCGGAGCTAGGAGTAGTTCCAACCATTATTAATCCAATACCATTGTATTGTGATAATAATGGAGCTATGGCGTTGGCCAAAGAACCCAGATCCCATCAAAAGTCCAGACACATCCTCAGGCGATATCATTTGATCCGGGAGATAGTTGATCGCCAAGAGATCGAGATTCGGAGAGTAGATACAAAGGATAACACCGCAGATCCACTCACCAAGGCCCTTCCACAGCCGCAACATGAGCGACTTTTTGAGATGCTGGGTATGAGATATGCCAATAATTGGCCTTAGTGCAAGTGGGAGATTGTTGGATATATGTATGCCCTAGAGGCCATTATATGTATAGTGGATGCTTGGACATATATATATATATATATATATATATATATATATATGTATGTATGTATATTTTGATATATGACTTTCTTACTCGACATGATAGTATGCTATCTGGTATTACTTTATCTGACATGTTTACTTGATACTGTTCATTTGATACATGTTGATAAAGCCCTAAGGATATTTGCTTGACTTCCATGGATATGATGGAGATCATACTAGTGGGGCATGACTAGTCTATAAGCATATCCTTAAATGTTCCTAGTCGTAGGTATATCGAGATAGGGCATCGATATTCCAGAGTAGACTAGCGTATACGTTTCTTGACCCATATGATGGGCGATGGATGATCCCATATCCATTGGTGTTGTGACATCGAAGATTGTATACGGGTGCTCAGTGGAGACTGGGTACAATGAACGGACTCACCGAGAATTCCTATATGGTATTATATCTATCGTCGGATAGCAGTTCTCTGGTGACACTGGTATAGGTTAGTCTGTAGACCCGAGATCGTCATAGAGTCTTGTGTGTTCTCCGACTGTACTTTGATTTCCACCCTACCACGGCTCTACTGAGTCGTGCAAACATATGGCTTTTGGGAATAGTCCTGAGACACATGGAGACAGTGAGCGATAGGAGGGGTTTTGTCTCTCCCGGTATTGGGATTTGATGTTGTGCAATGTGTGATTGGTTCTGACTTGAAGTCCCTGGCCAGGGCTGATGAGATTTACTGATTAGTGTTATCAGTAGTTTCTTGACCGGTCATAGACCATATCGACATGACTTATTGAGTTATTAGGGCTCGACGATTCCATCCCTAGACTTGATATGCAACATATCAGACGAGGAGACCGGACTATACGGTAAGTGTTGCCAATGGCTCGACGGGAGTTTTGACGGGTTCGCTTGTTTTTCTTCTGATCGCTCAATACCCAGGTGGCCGTTATGTTTAGCGGACCGCTTGCGTCTTGCAGGTGCTTTGATATGATCATCACCTACTGCCAGCATATTGACGAGTCTTAGAGTCCCACACAGGATTTTTCTAGCTCAGGCGAAATGTTGTGGTGTGCATATGTGATATACGCAGGAGCTCGATTAAATACGAATATGTGATACCGTATTTTAATCGGACGTTCAATATTGGTCGGGTCGCATTTGATGTGACCGATTTATTAAATCAAGTGTTGATTTAATATTAACTTTTAGCTCATTTTTAATTAAACCTTTTCTTTTGGATGTATGCATATATGTTTATACATACACATGATGATGTGCATGCACACATATATACATACATATGTGTCATGGTGGATGATACATAGAAGATGGAAATACAAGACTCACATGGTTGATAAATATCTAGATTTTTGTTAATGAATTAAAGAAAAAGGAAATTAGCATAATGACTCATTTTCTACACATTTCTTCTTTGACCATTGACTTTAACCATGGTTAGATTTCCTTTGTTCTTTAACCCATATACAAAATATCTAGATATTTAGTTAACTATGGTTATATTTGAGAGTGTCTCATATATATTCTTTTCTTTTTCTTTTTGGAAATAAGTTTTCATTATATTTACAAAAGCTTTGCCATCTTCATCTTCCTCCTTCTTCAAGCTCTCTTGAGTTTTGTTTAGAGTGAGGAAGTTAAAAAGAAAGGGTTTTAAAGTGAGTTTACAAACCACACAACCATTCTACACTACCCTAGCCCTTTAGTGTAGAGTGTTTGCTTCATTTTGTGTAGCTTAGAGCTTGATCTAGAAATCTCCGGGTGGATCATCGTAGACGACGAAGGATCTTGAGCGAAGTCGTTCCAAGCTTCGAGCAAAGCCGTAAGAGTCCTAAAGACCGAAGGAGTTGGCTACAAAGGTTGAATTTCTTTTCTTTTAGTTTAGACTTCACATAATGATGTTTCTACCCTAATCTCTAGTTACGATTCGTAGTTCGTTTGTTATAGCCCTCTAAAATTTAAAAGTTCACTACTTTATGATGATGCAACCTTACTAGAGGCGCTACTACACACCAACGATATTCATTCTATATCTGCTAATGTAATCTTAGTCTTAAATATGACTAACGATTCTTACATCCACCACGATTCTTTCCCTCAAATACGGGATTTGGTTCAAGGGTACATCTCTTCACACCTCTGATATATGTCGTTGTAATTCCTCAATGTATTCAGAGAGATAACGGGTCCCAACAACCAACAACTCCTCTTCCTTCGTCCCAAACATGGGAATGGTGGACCGAAATGTATTTAAACTAATATTGTCCCCAAACACGGCGATAAGGGACCGAAATGTTCTTAAACTAACATTCGTCCCAAATAGGGAATGTTGGACTGAAATGTCCCTAAACTAATGTTCGCCTCAAACACAGCGATAATGGACCGAAATGTTCTTAAACTAATATTCGCCCTAAACACGGCGATAATGGACCGTGATGTCCTTAAACTAAAATAATCGAGCTCATATGCTCATTTGTTTCTAAGTTGATCTTAGTCTTAATATGACTTAATGTTACTGTGATATTCCCTAGAGGCCATTATTGTATAGTACTAGTTTGTATATTACATTTTGGAAGCTTGGGATACACACACACACACAGATTTATAACAGTCTTGCTCGATATGGTAGTATGCTACTTGGTTTGTATCTATCTTAATATGTATATATGTTTCTTTTGACGTATCGCTAATACATATTAATAGAGCCTTTAGGATCTTTGCTTGACTACCAGCGTTGTGATAGCAGTCACACTTGTGGGGGTTGGGTAGTCTACAAGCACATCCTTATGCAGGTCCCTAGTCGTAGGATTATCGAGACAGGGCATCGATACTCCAGAGTAGACTAGTGTGTACGGTTCTCATCCCAGCTGGGGAGATGGTCTGTCCCACAGCCATCGGTACGTCATACTGAAGATAGTATGCAGGTGTTCATTAGGTTATGAGTACACTGGACAGGACTCGTCGGGAACTGTTGGTTGGTACTATACCTATCGTCAGTTAACAGTTCCCAGGTGACATGAGTACAACTTATTCCGTTGACTTGACACTGTCACTTCGCCTCGAGTGTGTTCCCACTGTTCTTAGATTACTACTCTATCACGGCTCTATTGAGTCGTGCAAACAGGCAGTAGTTGGGTGCAGTCCCGAAGTACTTGGAGGCAGTGACGGTTAGACAGGATTCGTTTCTCCCGGTATTGGGGGTTGATGTCGTGCTGTGTCTAGAAGAGCCATTACACAAAGTCCCTGTCCAGGGCAAGCGAGATTTACTGGTCGTGTTTCCAGTAGTTTCTCAGGGTGTTCTGGGCTACACTCCTACACGACTTGTACCGCTATTAGGGGTCTGACGTTTACTGCCCTCTAGGCCCGACATACGATACTCTTAGATGAACAGACCGGACTGTACGGAGATTGTCACATTCAGACTCAGTAGGAGTTCGGATGGGTTCACCTCATCGGTCTTCTTATCGGCATCTACCTGGGGACCATTACGTACAGCTAGTACCGCTTGCGGCCTGTGGTTAAACCCACTGCCAGTGTAGTTTCGAGTCTTTAGAGTCCCACACAGAGGGTTGTTCACCTTTGGGCAAAACGGAGTAAAGGTCGTATGGTTTTTACGACGGGGGTTCGTTCATATATGCGTACTTGTGAGCATTTGGTGTTCGGGCAGTTGATACTAGTGGGCTTTGGTTTAAGCCGGATCCTAGTTTTTGATTTTGGCTTGGTTCAGTCTCATTGCATTCGTGTTCTTCGGAACGCGGAAGCAGGTATGTATATACAGTTGACAGAGACAAATAAAGAAGACACCTCATTAGGGTTTTTGACCATTGACTTGATTAAGACCTTAATAAGATGGAGGAAATCGATTAATAGTTTTAATTAGTGATAATTATGTTATGGTTATTTGGATTGACCATTTGACTTGTTGACCAAAGTTGACTTAGATATTTTTTTGTTAAGCATGAGATATTTTGTGCTTAGCATTAATGGTGACATGATAATGGTCAAATCAAACAAACCATCACAATTTTTGCTAATTAAAATTATTATTCTTTTTATGCTAATATGAGAGCTATCTCTTTATTCTATCATGATACATTCTCTCTCCTAGGTTTCTTTCCTTCATCCCCTCTCTCAAACTCTAACCTGTCATGTGTTGAGAACCAAGGGAAATTGAGACCAAACCACTAAAATCACTCTCTACTCTCTCTAGGGTTCTTAGTCTAGCACACCAAGCACCTTAGTTACTTCAAGATAGAGGTTGGAGCTCAAGGTAGAGGCATTCGGGTGGATCTTTCTTTAGCAAAGAGAAGTCGGTAAGGAGGAGCCATCTACAACACTCCAAGGAGCTCACAACAAGGGGAAGCAACACAAGAAGAGAAGGAGTTCAAGCTTTTGGTATAATCTCTTAACCTAGTAGTTAAAGCTCCATGTTTGTTTGTTAGTTTTTGTTTAGTAAAGATCCTTCATGGTTAGTCTATATTTCTTTCAAAGAAAAATTCGATTTTTACCTATTCCGCCTCCCCGAAAGTACCGGGGTGGATAACATAGACTTACAGTGGTATCAGAGACTAGCTAAATAACAACTAACATGTTAGCAAAGTCGTTAGAACTTCGATCATGAAAAAAATCCCGAAAACACACAAAAACTTGTATTTTCTGTCGTTTTTTAAAACATGCCTAAAAATAATTTCAGTGACATGAAAATACAAGCAGGATTTTTAGAGAAAACTGTAGAATTTTGGGCGCCTGAATCACTCATAAGACCGCGGATCTTCGGCCGATCCATGCGATCCGCCGCGGATCCGCGGCTGAGTCAACTCGGCCGCGCACCAAAATTCTTCTGGGGTTCTCAGTGTTGGTTTTGTGTATTCTGAGAAGTTTTGTTTCTGCCCAGATTTATCAGAGTGCTGGATTTTACTTGGGGTAGATTCAAATACAGTTTTTGGTCGAAATTCTATAAACTTTACCTAATTGGATTATATCTGTAATGTGATATATGTACTGAACGTCTACTAATCGCTATACGTCGATTAGTGGGGGTTGTACATATTTGTGATCTGTGATATTTGTTTGTGTATATGAACTTGTTAGATTGTCGTGGATGAATAGCCGGAGATGTGAGATGAGTGTTTTTCATTTTTCATTCAATGTAAATTGTAAATTGATGTAATATTAATTTTTTGGTCGCACATCCGGGTTGAGGATGTAGCCGCCATTGTATATTATTTCTTTTACTTTTTTCTGCTCTTAGGTTAGACCCAAGGTGGGGTGCATGAACTACCGGGTATTTTGAAGTGTTGAGTGGCCTACTCACGTTGTTGAGGGAGGCTGCTTCATTTCGGATATTTGGCGGGTAGTTTTCCGCACCCGTAGGGGTCTAGGGTGGGGTTTGGCTATTCATCGCGACCATGTAATCTGTCTTTCATTGCAGGCTCGAACGAAACGCGGATTCCTAGCATATCCAATGTGTTCATCTGTGATCTGGAATGACTATAATTGCGTCTGACGAATGTGTATGTATATATATATATATGATATCTAGTAGGCGTTGCTTATGTTTTGCATCCGCGTTAGTCCAGCCCCCGCTCTGTCGTTAGTTAAGTAACCTAACGGGTGATGATGGGCCCCATGGCGAATGCGGATGGTATAAGCGTACGTCATATTTTCGTTGTTTTCTGCAATGATAGGATTAATTGATGGGACGCATTATATTAATGCAAAGAAAACAAACCAAAGTTGAATCGTTGGAACAACTTCAAAACCACTCGGTTTTTAAAACAGCAAAACTTTTAAATGTGGAGCTTAAACCACTCCTTTTAAAAAGCTATCACGTTCCCTCGATTATATCAAGTTCACTACGTTCACGGTTTCGCCAAAACCATTTGTAGCCCTCCGTCATTTCATATGGATAGTCAATAGTATTCAAGCTATGTTTGTTGGCCAAAGTCAAGGCATAGTGATTGGTAGCTGTTGGATATTCATATGAAGCATAGATAGATGTGTTGGTTTGGGATAATCGTACTACTTTGTTGAACAACCACAATGTTATGCCCTAAAATAGGGCCAAAGTCAAGGGTAGGTACAGGTGCGTTCAAATTAACCTGGAAAAAGACTGGTGGAACTTGACATGTGACTTATGATTTGTTGGCCAAAGTCAAGGTCATAAGAGCATGGGGAAAAAATCCACATCGGGAGTTTGTAAAGAAACTAAAACTTGCTAGTGTTGCATACCATTTGGAGTGTGATAATTTTGGTAGGATTCCTTCAACTTTATCACACAATGATATTTGGATCCCGATCCTACTGTGAGTATATGCTACTCCTCGGGAAATTTTCTCACTTAACGATCAATATTATAAACCAAGTAGGTGTCTAGAATGGTGTTAGCGGGTCTACGCCCACAGGAAAAAGAGGTTATTTAATTAAGGAATTTCGCGAAAGCGTTGTAAAACCTCCCTCGAAGTACCGACACCGGCCTGGCTGAACGGTTCAGCAAGTATTGTACGGTGAGATCAATCCCGACTAATTCTTCTTTTATGGTTTGAGGAAGGATTCGAGAAACAGTGGGAGCCATCCTGTTTAGACAAACTAAAAACCACTCTAAACTTGCAAGAGCATCATGCTAAAGTGTTTTTTCTCTCTCTCCTAATTGCAGCAACCAAACATCATGACGGGCCTTAAGTTACTACTAGATAAAAATATATTGAAAGGGCCAAACTACAAATATTTGTTCAGGAATGTCAAAATGGCAATCACTTATGACAAGTTGGGGTATCTCCTTACCACTAAGGCCCCCGCCATCCCAGGTTCAGAATCCAGTGTCGCGGATAGGGAAATCCGTAAGACCTGGGAGATTGACTGCGCGAAGGCCAAGTTCCTCGTGCTTGCTTCTATGGACAATGAACATCAGAGGAGGCACGAGAATATGGATCTTGAATCCATATTTCTCCATACTAAGGAACTATATGGAGAGCAATCCCGTATCGCAAGATACGAGACCTCGAAGAAGCTGTTTCAAGCGAGGTTGGCAGTCAGATCATCTGTAGGGGAACACGTCCTGAAAATGATTGGCTACATTGAGGAGGTCGTGGACCTCAGGACCACGTTAGAGAATGAGTTGTACGCTGACTTGATTCTCTAGTCCCTTCCTTCCACCTACACCCAGTTTATCCTGAATTTTAACATGCAAAGAAAAGAAGTTGAACTTCCAGAACTCCTCAACATGTTGAGAAGTGCAGAGGGCACCCTGCAGAAAGTCAGGGAAACACCTGCTTTGTTTGTTGGAGGAACTTCCTCTTCAAGGTCCAAGGCGAAAGCCAAAGGAAAGAAGAAGAAGGCCCACACCAAACCAAGGGGCGGTGTTAGAAAGGTGGAAGCTAAGGGAAAAGCAAAGGTAGCGGGACAGACTGTGGGAAAGGAAGAATGCTTTTATTGTCACAAGAAAGGACACTGGAAGAAAGATTGCAGGGCTTGGAAGGCCAAGAACCAGGACCCGAAGCAAGTTGTGTCTTCGGCTTCAGGTGTGTATGTTATTGAAAACTGTCTGTCAATCAACTCTACTTCCTGAGTATTGGATATCGGATCGGGATCTCATATCTGTAATTTTTTGCAGGCACTGAGAAGGCATAGAGTTTTGAAGGCAGGTGATATGACCTTCAGAGTTGCAAACGGAGCAAGCATGGATGCTGAGTCCGTGAGGGACTATCTCTTAGGATTGACTGATGGACACGTTTTGGTTTTGCGCAACTGTTATTTTGTACCCAGTTCGACTTGTAATATCATATCTGTATCTTTAATGTCTAAAGCAGGTTATGATTTTGCATTTGTAAGCAATGTTGTAAACATTCACCTTAATCATGTTTTGATTGGGTCGGGTACATTAAGCAACGGAATATACGTATTAAACTAACCGCGGATTTTCAATATCCAGAATACACACAAAAGAAAGTCTCCAGAATTAAATCATGCTTTCTTATGGCATTGTAGACTGGGTCACATCAATGAAGCACGATTGACTAGGGATATTTGGATCCGTTCGAATATCACTCTTATGCAACTTGTCAATCTTGTCTCATGGGAAAGATGACAAAGACTCCGTTCACTGGACACGGAGTAAAAGCGAGCGAGCTCTTGGAACTCATACACAGTGATGTATGTGGTCCAATGTCTACACATGCGCGAAGTGGTTATTCATACTTCATTACTTTTACGGATGATTTTTCAAGGTATGGACATGTCTTCTTAAAGAAGCATAAATCTGAAGCCTTTGAAAAATTCCAGGAATACAAGAATGAAGTAGAAAAACAAACAGGCAAGGGTATCAAGACAATGAGATCTGATCGAGGTGGTGAATACTTGAGTGCTGAGTTCCTGGATTACCTAAAAGAGAATGGAATTCTCTTTCAACTTACTCCTCCATACACACCACAACACAATGGTGTATCAGAGAGACGGAACCGAACCTTATTGATATGATACGTTCCATGATCAGTAACGCTGAGTTACCGCGATCTTTCTGGAGTTATGCACTAGAATCAGCTGCATATCTTTTGAACCGGGTTCCTACCAAATCAGTGCCTACTACACCATATCAGATGTGGAGTGGGAAGAAACCCTATCTTAAACACATTAAGACATGGGGATGTCTAGCTTTTGTCAAAATGCAGCATACAGACAAACTCGAGGCATGCTCAGTTCAGTGCAAGTTTGTGGGATATCCAAAGAACTCTAAGGGATATTTCTTCTATTACGCAGATGAACAAAAGGTATTTGTTTCTCGTCATGCCTGCTTCTTGAAAACTGAATTTTTAGAAAATCAGATAAGTGGGAGCGCAATAGAACTGGAAGAAATTCCAGAATCACAAGCTATTACTGAAAGCTTAATAGAACCAGAAGGTTCAAAAGAACAGGACATTCCCGCACCGCTCCGCAGGAGTAGTAGGCTTTCTCATCCACCTGAGAGATACTACGGTTTTCTCATAGACGGGGATAGAGAGGATTGCTTCATTGATAATGATGAGCCGACTAGCTTCCAGCAGGCCATTCAGAGCACTGATTCGGTAAAATGGCTGGATGCAATGCGGACCGAGATGGAGTCTATGTACACCAACAAAATATAGACTTTGGACGTTGCTCCAGAAGGGGTAAAACCCGTAGGCTGCAAATGGATCTTCAAAAGGAAGATTGGTGTAGATGGACAGGTTGAGACCTATAAGGCTAGACTTGTTGCAAAGGGTTTTCGTCAAACACCTGGTTTGGACTATGACGAAACCTTTTCTCCAGTGGTTATGCTCAAATCCATTCGGATCCTTCTTGCCATTGCTGCCTTCCACGATTATGAGATTTGGCAGATGGACGTAAAAAATGCTTTTCTAAATGGTAATTTAGAGGAGTGTGTCTATATGGACCAGCCAGAGGGTTTCATTCAGAGTGGGAGCAGCGGGAAAGTGTGCAAGTTGCTTAAGTCCATTTATGGATTGAAGCAAGCATCGTGGAGTTGGAACATCTGTTTTGATGAGACGGTCAAAGAATTTGACTTTATCAAAAATCCAGATGAACCATGCATTTATAGTAAGATTATAGCACGAACTGTTGTATTCCTCGTCTTATACGTGGAAGACATTCTCTTGATAGGAAATGACATTCCTATGCTACAATCTGTCAATAGGTTCTTATCACACAGGTTCTCCATGAAAGACCTGGGTGATGCCTCTTACACTCTGGGAATCCGGATCTATCGTGATAGATCAAAAAGGATATTGGGACTCTCGCAGTCCAGGTACATCAACACCGTACTGAAAAGATTCAGTATGGAAGATTCTAAGCGCGGTAATTTACCGGCTTGTTACGGGATCACCCTTTCCAAAGAAATGTCTCCCAAGACTGATTTGGAAAGGGATCACATGTCTATTATACCCTACGCTTCTGCGGTAGGCTCTATAATGTATGCGATGTTGTGTACTAGACCAGATGTAGCTTATGCACTAAGTGTGGTAAGCCGGTATCAGTCAAACCTTGGGGAGAAGCACTGGATAACGGTAAAGAATATTCTGAAGTACCTGAGAAGGACTAAGGATATGTTTTTGGTTTACGACGGAAAAGACCTCCAGATCGACGCCTTTGCTGACTCCAGCTTCTAGAGTGACAAGGATTACTCCAAATCCATGTCGGGTTATGTCTTTACCTTCAATGGAGGGGCGGTCTGTTGGAAGAGTTCCAAACAGGAAACCGTTGCTGACTTGACGATGGAAGCGGAGTATATCACAGCTTTAGATGCCGCAAAAGAAGCAGTCTGGATGAGGAAGTTCTTAATAGAACTTCAGGTGGTTCCGTCCATTGTTGATCCAATACCTCTGTATTGTGACAACAACGGGGCTATAGCTTTAGCGAAGGAACCCAGGTCCCATCAGAAGTCCAGACACATCTTGAGGCAGTATCACCTGATCAGGGAGATCGTAGATCACCGGGAGATCGAGATTCGGAGGGTTGCTAGAGAAGATAACACTGCAGATCCATTCACAAAGGCCATTCCTCAGACGCTGTTCGAGAGGCTATTTGAGATGATAGGTCTGCGATATGCCAGCACATGGCCTTAGTGTAAGTGGGAGATTGTTAGTGTGGTGTGCCCTAGAGGCCATTATTGTATAGTACTATTTTGTATATTACATTTTGGAAGCTTGGGATACACACACACACATATTTATAACAGTCTTGCTCGATATGGTAGTATGCTACTTGGTTTGTATCTATCTTAATATGTATATATGTTTCTTTTGACGTATCGCTAATACATATTAATAGAGCCTTTAGGATCTTTGCTTGACTACCAGCGTTGTGATGGAAGTCACACTTGTGGGGGTTGGGTAGTCTACAAGCACATCCTTATGCAGGTCCCTAGTCGTAGGATTATCGAGACAGGGCATCGATACTCCAGAGTAGACTAGTGTGTAAGCTTCTCATCCCAGCTGGGGAGATGGTCTGTCCCACAGCCATCGGTACGTCGTACTGGAGATAGTATGCAGGTGCTCATTAGGTTATGAGTACACTGGACAGGACTCATCGGGAACTGTTGGTTGGTATTATACCTATCGTCAGTTAATAGTTCCCAGGTGACATGAGTACAGCTTAGTCCGTTGACTTGACACTGTCACTCCGCCTCGAGTGTGTTCCCACTGTTCTTAGATTACTACTCTACCATGGCTCTATTGAGTCATGCAAACAGGTAGTAGTTGGGTGCAGTCCCGAAGCACTTGGAGGCAGTGACGGTTAGACATGATTCGTCTCTGCCGGTATTGGGGGTTGATGTTGCGCTATGTCTAGGAGAGCCATTACACAAAGTCCCCTGCCAGGGCAAGCGAGATTTACTGGTAGTGTTTCCAGTAGTTTCTCAGGGTATTTTGGGCTACACTCCAACACGACTTGTACCGCTATTAGGAGTCTGACGTTTTCCGCCCCCCTAGGACCGACATGCGATACTCTTAGACGAACAGACCAGACTGTACGGAGATTGTCATATTCGGGCTCAGTAGGAGTTCGGATGGGTTCACCTCATCGGTCTTCTTATCGGCATCTATCTGGGGACCGTTACGTACAGCTAGTACCGCTTGCGGCCTGTGGTTAAACCCACTGCCAGTTTAGTGTCGAGTCTTTAGAGTCCCACACAGAGGGTTGTTAACCTTTAGGCAAAACGGAGTAGAGGTCGTATGGTTTTTACGACGGGGGTTCGTTCACATATGTGTACCTATGCGCATTTGGTGTTCGGGCAGTTGATACTAGTGGGCCATGGTTTAAGCCGGATCCTAGTATTTGATTTTGGCTTGGTTCAGTCTCATTACATTCGTGTTCTTCGGAACGCGGAAGCAGGTATGTATATACAGTTGGCAGAGACAAATGAAGGAGACACCTCATTAGGGTTTTTGACCACTGACTTGATTAAGACCTTAATGAGATGAAGGAAATTGATTAATAGTTTTAATTAGTGATGATTATGTTATGGTTATTTGGATTGACCATTTGACTTGTCGACCAAAGTTGACTTTGATATTTTTTTGTTAATGTAACACCCGAGCTCAATGCTACTAATTTCAGTTACCGTTTGAACGTAGTGTGACACTTATTTCATTTATCTTGCTTGATTGTTACTTACTGTAAAATTTTACCCGGCAAATTCATTTCTGCATATAACAATTTTGGCATCTAAAATAAAATTAAAAATATTCCTCTTGGCCTACTTGACACCCCTAACCCTGTTGTAGCGTCCGTGCATCGTGTTCTCGTCCCGTTCAGTGAAACGGGCGAGTTTGGACGGCTACGCGCACGTACGTGTGTCCGTTTTGGGGGTATGCTTTTTGATCATAAAACACTTCATTTTAAAATTTGGATCCCGCTTAAAATTCTATTATTGCAATTTCAAATTTTTGGACCCGACCAGGGTGCGATTTGGAAATGTTTTACTTTGTGCCAAAATCCCAAATTTTAATATTCAAACCATCGAATATTTTTCTTAAACTTATAAGATTTTCACTGTTCCCTTATCTTATAAATCTTTAATTTAAAATTTTCCTAACAAACAAATTTCCTTCTCAACCAATCCGTTACCTTCATTCTTCAGTGGGCCCCACTCTCACATCTCTCTCTCTCTCTCACCGTCTCTCTCTATCTCTCTCTCTCGCCTCTCTCTCTCTCCTCTCTCCCCCGTATCTCTCTCTCTCTCTCTCTTCTATATATTTAAAATCTCATTTCCCTCCTCCATTTCTTTCCTCGCGCAAACCCAACCCCAGCGAACCCTAACCACCGTGCCCTCGCCGCCGCAGCCCCAACGTCGGCACCACCGTCACCTGCATCCTCGCCTCCTCAACCTCGTCTCATCCTTCCTCCTTTCCCCACGTTCCAGTGCACCCTACACCATCGCCGCGGCCACCTGCATACCCCCTACTCGAGTTGCACCACCGGATCTGTCGCCGCCGACGGCCTCGCCTCCGTTCCCCGGCCTTCGTACGACCCCTGTAAGCCTCACCTACCCGTCTTCTTCCTCCTTCCTCCTTCCTTCTTTTCTATAATATTTTTGGTGATCTGCAGTTTTCGCGGTCGCTGTTTGCCGACCGTCGGAGTTCGTCGACGAACGTCGACCGTCACCACCCGTCCCACCGACTATTGTAAGCCTTCCCTCTCCATCCTCCTTCCCTTTCTTCTTTATTTTTCCGTTTTTTTATTTGTGCAAGTTTTGACATTCACTGTTCATTCCTTGGCCGGAATCCGACGATGCCGACGACGTGACCCGACGTTCCAGCGAGGTACCCTGACCCGTGTGGTTCCATTGTTCGTCGTTTGGGTTCATTCCGTGAACCGTGCGCCCGTCGCGAGTTTCCCCGCCGACGTTTTACGTTTCGTTTTTCCCGGTTCGCGACCCGTCGAGGCAAGTAACCCTTGCTACATGCTAAACAATATTTACTTATAATTAATGACACCCTAAAACCCGCAATTTAACTTTGGTATTATAATTTCCCACTTTTTCATGTACAATATTGTTATATATCATTTTATCTTTAAACTTGGAACCTACAGTTTGCAATTGAACCTAATAACCACATTTACCTGTTTAATCACATTTTTAATATTAACATAGCTTATGGCATTTATCTCTATATTTTTGTTCCATTCGGACACTCGTATGCATTTTAACCTGTAATATCTGTATTGAACCTTTATATAAATCATTGCACCTCTAAAGTGATTAAACTTGTTAACATGATTAAAAGGCCATAATTGTCATACTGCATTCGCATAACATTGAAATCATCTCCGTGACACAACTGACAACTGTACTGCTAATTCAGTGAATCTGCCTATTGCTTACTTCATTGCTTATCTCATGTTGTTGATACCCATGCTTGATTATATAGCCGATTGTGAGTACACCTATGATATCACTTGCTTCTTGATCTGCCTTGCTACCTACACATTGATTGACCCAATATGGTACCGTATACTGCCTGACTTGACATGATGTACCATGACCTGACCCGTTACCTGATCTTGTGTCTAATGCCAACAAACCTGACATGTAGTCCTCATGGACCGTTCCTGTTGTCTATCTAGACAAACCTGTTTATCCGATCCTGTGTTGGCATTAGTTTCTTGATTTCGAAATACCTGACTTGACATGCACATATAACTTGGGGGTATGGGGAAATCAAATGTGAAACCTGACTTGTAACTCGACAGTTCACTACCTGTCCTGAGTGTACACATTCCTGTTTTGTGCCTAGCGGCATGTCTCGGTTTCAGCCGAGAATATTGTGGCCGTGGTCCCGGGTATGTACGGGATACTATCGAGTGTACACATTCCTGTTTTGTGCCTAGCGGCATGTCTCGGCTGCAGCCGAGAATAGTGTGGCCGTGGTCCCGGGTATGTACGGGATACTATTGAGTTACATCGATGATTCATCAATTTGGTTTCAAAGACTTTAGAACAGAGAACCTGATAGAACAGTTTAGTTTACCCACTGCACACTACCCTGCACTGCCCTGATTCATATTATTGTTACCCTTGATTTATTCATGTTTATATTCGCATTGCCTGTTTATTATGTTATTACTTGATGATTTGACGCGCTGACGTCTGGGTTTTGCATGGCCCAGATTCTGTACCGCTGTCGCTGTCCGAGCAGGAGTACTTCAGCCGACAGGCTGAGCTGTGAGTGTTAGCAGTAGTTAGCTTTCTTTACTGCATTTTATTCCTGATGTGAGCCCGCATTATGGGACATACATTCCAGTTATTTTTTATTGGATCTTTCGCTTCCGCATTTTATTATTCTTGACTCATGATTTATCTTGGTTTATGGACATGTTTAGATAGTTTTATTTTGTTCTTGATATCTCTACAGCCGTAATGTGACTGTGGATGGATACTTCCTACCCACAGGTAGCATGGTTGGCTATGTCACGTGCCCATTTTAGCGTACTCTGGGAAGCGGGGCGTGACATGGTTCTTTTGGTATCAGAGCCATAGGTTAGTCGGGTTGATTCTTTTGTAGTTGGGTATTGTACCCAATACATGAATCAGAATACCCGTGTCTAGGAAGCATGTCCTGCCACCTTGCCGTTTTACCATTCTTGAATCACATTCTTCCTGATTATATCTTTTGCGATGTGCAAACTTCCTTTGCATATCGACTCGAAAGCCTGATTCCTTGTTATCTCTAGGACTTAGGCGACTTGGGTGGAGTTATGTAATTATGGCTATGATACCGCGACATAGTTACAATGCGGCACTCTATTTAAGTATCTTGGAGTTCTAGCCTTGATCTATATTTTGAATCTATCATCATGCTAATGTTGGGTGTTTTGATTTTCAGGAATATGGCCGGTAAGAATTTGAAGACGTACCAAAGGCGTGTGGACGAAGCCGCCATGCTTGGAGTGATAAGAGGAATGCTGGAGAATCAAAAGAAACAGACCGAGCTGATCCAGCAGCAAGCGGACTCGTTTCAGGAAGGTTTGCAGATCGTTCAGCAGTCTGTGAACAATGCTGGAGCTAAACCAGTCGACCGAGTAGGGACCGTAGCAGATTTCAGACGTTTGGGTCCGTCTACATTCACTGGTTTGGAGGAGCCGTTGCCAGCGGAGCAGTGGCTAGTTGACACAGAGAATTTGCTTGTTGCAGCACAGATTCCAGATGAGAAAAGAGTTGATGTGGTACGCATTCAGTTAGTAGACTACGCCCGAGAATGGTGGCTTATGGAGGAGAACCGTTTGCCAAAGCCGATCAAGTGGGCGGATTTTTCAAAGAGTATCCTGGAGAAGTTGTTCCCGCGGACTGCACGGGAGGAAATGGAAGAGAAATTGATCGGGCTAAAGTAGAATGGAGCACCCGTGGATGTGCATGCAGCAGAATGGACAAGACTCAGTAGATTCGCATGAACCTTCGGACTCAGCAGAATGGACAAGGCTACGAAGTCGTCTTTGGAATGGATTTTCTTGGTACTTTCCACGCTCACATTGATTGTAGGGCAAGGAAGGTAATTTTCCATATTCCCGGACATCCCGAGTTTAGCTTCACTAGAGGAAGCAGTTTTGTCGGGCCAGTCGAGTTTAGGGGCTAGGCCGACAAACAGTATTCTTGCAGCAATGGAAGTTGATAAAAGTGAAGAGCCGGCTGTTGTTCGTGATTTTATGGACGTGTTTGAAGATATATCGGGTTTACCGCTGAAGCGAGACGTGGAGTTCGCAATTGATCTTATTCCTGACGCAGCGCCAGTATCCAAAGCGTATTATCCAATGGCACCAATAGAGTTGGAAGAAGTCAAGAAACGGGTGGCTGAATTGCTCGAGAAGGGTTGGATTCGAAGCAGTAACTCGCCTTGGGGAGCTCCAGTTCTTCTAGTAAACAAGAAGGATGTGCATCGACTATCGAGAATTAAATCGGGTGACTATTAAGAACAAGTACCCGATCCCTCGCATTGGCGAACTTTTCGAGCAGCTTAGTGGCGCGAGGGTATTCTCGAAGCTGGATTTGCAATCCGGATATCATCAGGTCCGAGTGAAAGCAGAAGATATTTGCAAGACGGCGTTCCGAACTCGGTATGGACATTACGTGTACTTAGTGATGCCCTTCGGAGTAACAAATGCGCCGGCAGCATGGACTTGATGAACCGAATCTTTTCACCGTTCTTGGAACAGTTTATTGTGGTATTCATTGACGATATTCTGGTTTACTCGAAGAGTTTTGAAGAGCATACTGAGCATTTGAAGATCGCATTGCAAACATTGAGACAAGAGAAGTTATATGCGAAGATGAGTAAGTGCAAGTTTTGGCTGGAAGAAGTAAAGTTTTTGGGGCATGTTGTGTCTAGCGATGGAATTGCCGTCGATCCAGAAAAGATTGCAGCAGTTCGAGATTGGCCGATTCCAAAGAATGTTGCGGACATAAGAAGTTTTCTTGGACTCGCCGGATATTACAGGAAATTTGTAGAGAACTTAGCTCGTCTGGCAGAGCCGTTGACCAAGCTTACGCGCAAGGAGGTACCTTTTGTATGGACGGACAAATGTGCGTTAGCTTTTGAGACGTTGAAGCAGAAGTTGATAACCGCCCCTATTCTGACCGTGCCAGACGATTCCGGAGGATTGGTGATTCACAGCGACGCATCTGGGAAAGGGTTGGGATGTGTTTTGATGCAGCATGGGAAGGTTGTAGCGTATGCATCGAGACAGTTGAAGACCCATGAGAAGAATTATCCAACTCATGACTTGGAACTTGCGGCTGTGATTTTCGCTTTGAAGATTTGGAGACACTACCTTTTGGGTGAAAGGGTAGAAGTTTTTACTGATCATAAGAGCTTGAAGTATGTGTTCACGCAGAAGGAGCTTAATATGAGGCATCGTAGATGGTTGGAGCTGATGGCTGACTACGACCTTGATCTTAAGTACCATCCGGGGAAGGTTAACGTCATGCCGGATGCGCTTAGTCGGTTACCAGCAATTCAGATGTTAACTACGCAGAAGGAGATCGTTGCAGATTTTCGAAGATTTGACTTGGAGGTTGTGCTACCGCATTCTACGGGACAGTTGATGCAGCTGCAAGTACGGTCCTCGTTGATCGAGAATATTAAAGCAGCACAATCGCAGGACCCTAGACTGCAAAAGTTTCGAGGACAGGTTGAAGCCGGACTACGAACAGATTTATTGATCCACGAAGATGGTTCGTTGAGGTATGGTAGTCGTTTGTGTGTGCCAAAGGGAGATATTCATGAAGAGCTTATGAAGGAGGCACACGGTTCAGCTTATTCTGTACATCCTGGAGGCACAAAGATGTACCGAGATATTCGACAGCATTTCTGGTGGGAAGGCATGAAACGGGAGATTGCTCGCTTTGTGGCTAAGTGCTTGGTGTGTCAGCAAGTTAAGGCTGAACATCAAAGGGTTGCTGGTTTATTGCAACCACTTCTGATTTCTCAGTGGAAGTAGGAATATATAACCATGGACTTCGTGACGGCTTTACCGCGGAGTCCAAAGGGCAACAATGCTGTATGGGTGATTACTGACCGGTTGACCAAGGCAGCTCACTTCATTCCTTTCCGGGTTGGTCAATCAACAGAGACTTTGGCAGAGCGGTACATGCAAGAGATTGTAAGATTGCATGGAGTACCGGTGAGCATCGTGTCCGATCGGGACGCTCGGTTTTTATCACACTTTTGGCAGAGTCTACAGGAAAGTTTGGGGACTCGATTGAAGTTTAGCACAGCTTATCATCCTCAAACTGATGGTCAGTCGGAGAGAACAATCCAAACTCTTGAGGATATGTTGAGAGCTTGCATGTTGGACTTCAAGGGTTCATGGGAAGATCATCTACATTTGGTGGAGTTTTCTTACAACAACAGTTTTCAGGCAACTATCCAGATGGCTCCATTTGAAGCATTGTATGGTCGTAAATGCCGTTCACCTGTTTGTTGGGACGATGTCGGTGAACGGAGATTATTGGGACCAGATTTGGTTGTGCAGACAGTTGAGAAGGTTAACACCATCAGAAATCATATGAAGGCAGCACAAGACCGACAGAAGAGTTGGGCAGACACGTCAAGAAGACCTCTAGAGTTCGCCGTGGGTGATTCGGTATTCTTGAAGATATCACCGACTAGAGGGGTGATTCGTTTTGGAAGTCGAGGAAAGCTTAGTCCTCGATTCGTTGGACCCTTTGAGATCTTGGAGCGTGTTGGTAAGGTAGCGTATCGTTTGGCGTTACCGCAGTCCTTGGCGAATGTACACGATGTGTTTCACGTATCTCAACTCCGTTGGTTTGTTCGAGATGAAATGCACGTATTGGATCATTCGGAGCTAACAGTACGAGAAGACTTGACTTTTGAGGAGCGACCGATGGAAATCGTTGATCGAAGGGAAAGGGTTCTTAAGAACAAGGTGAGCCCTCTTGTGCTTGTTTCTTGGGGTAATCGCTCGCATGGAGAGTCCACTTGGGAATGAGAAGATGAAATCCGGCAGAAGTTTCCTCACCTTTTCTTGTAGTTATCTATCTTTGTGTTCTTGGAATTTCGAGGACGAAATTCTTTTGTAGTTGGGTATAATGTAACACCCGAGCCCAATGCTACTAATTTCAGTTACCGTTTGAACGTAGTGTGGCACTTATTTCATTTATCTTGCTAGATTGTTACTTACTGTAAAATTTTACCCGGCAAATTCATTTCTGCATATAACAATTTTGGCATCTAAAATAAAATTAAAAATATTCATCTTGGCCTACTTGACACCCCTAACCCTGTTGTAGCGTCCGTGCATCGTGTTCTCGTCCTGTTCAGTGAAACGGGCGAGTTTGGACGGCTACACGCACGTACGTGTGTCCGTTTTGGGGGTATGCTTTTTGATCATAAAACACTTCATTTTAAAATTTGGATCCCGCTTAAAATTCTATTATTTCAATTTCAAATTTTTGGACCCGACCCGGACGCGATTTGGAAATGTTTTACTTTGCGCCAAAATCCCAAATTTTAATATTCAAACCATTGAATATTTTTCTTAAACTTATAAGATTCTCACTGTTCCCTTATCTTATAAATCTTTAATTTAAAATTTTCCTAACAAACAAATTTCCTTCTCAACCAATCCGTTACCTTCATTCTTCCGTGGGCCCCACTCTCACATCTCTCTCTCTCTCACCGTCTCTCTCTATCTCTCTCTCTCTCGCCTCTCTCTCTCTCCTCTCTCCCCCGTATCTCTCTCTCTCTCTCTCTTCTATATATTTAAAATCTCCTTTCCCTCCTCCATTTCTTTCCTCGCGCAAACCCAACCCCAGCGAACCCTAACCACCGTGCCCTCGCCGCCGTTGCCCCAACGCCGGCACCACCGTCACCTGCATCCTCGCCTCCTCAACCTCGTCTCATCCTTCCTCCTTTCCCCACGTTCCCGTACACCCTACACCATCGCCGCGGCCACCTGCACACCCCCTGCGCGCGTTGCACCGCCGGATCTGTCGCCGCCGACGGCCTCGCCTCCGTGCCCCGGCTTTCGTACGACCCCAGTAAGCCTCACCTACCCGTCTTCTTCCTCCTTCCTCCTTCCTTCTTTTCTATAATCTTTTTGGTGATCTGCAGTTTTCGCGGTTGTTGTTTACCGACCGCCGGAGTTCGTCGACGAACGTCGACCGCCACCACCCGTCCCACCGACCATTGTAAGCCTTCCTTCTCCATCCTCTTTCCCTTTCTTCTTTATTTTTCCGTTCTTTTCTTTGTGCAACTTTTGACATTCACTGTTCATTCCTTGGTCGGAATCCGATGATGCCGACGACGTGACCCGACGTTCCAGCGAGGTACCCCGACCCGTGTGGTTCCATTGTTCGTCGTTTGGGTTCATTCCGTGAACCGTGTGCCCGTCGCGAGTTTCCCCGCCGATGTTTTACGTTCCGTTTTTCCCGGTTCACGACCCGTCGAGGCAAGTAACCC
Organism: Agapanthus africanus; assembly: GCA_030015575.1. Taxonomy (NCBI): domain Eukaryota; kingdom Viridiplantae; phylum Streptophyta; class Magnoliopsida; order Asparagales; family Amaryllidaceae; genus Agapanthus; species Agapanthus africanus. The sequence goes on along the minus strand of CM057339.1, from coordinate 689,580,049 downwards.
TTGCTACATGCTAAACAATATTTACTTATAATTAATGACACCCTAAAACCCGCAATTTAACTTTGGTATTATAATTTCCCACTTTTTCATGTACAATATTGTTATATATCATTTTATCTTTAAACTTGGAACCTACAGTTTCCAATTGAACCTAATAACCACATTTACCTGTTTAATCACATTTTTAATATTAACATAGCTTATGGCATTTATCTTTATAGTTTTGTTCCATTCGGACACTCGTATGCATTTTAACCTGTAATATCTGTATTGAACCTTTATATAAATCATTGCACCTCTAAAGTGATTAAACTTGTTAACATGATTAAAAGGCCATAATTGTCATACTGCATTCGCATAACATTGAAATCATCTCCGTGACACAACTGACAACTGTACTGCTAATTCAGTGAATCTGCCTATTGATTACTTCATTGCTTATCTCATGTTGTTGATACCCATGCTTGATTATATAGCCGATTGTGAGTACACCTATGATATCGCTTGCTTCTTGATCTGTCTTTCTACCTACACATTGATTGACCCGATATGGTACCGTATACTGCCTGACTTGACATGATGTACCATGACCTGATCCGTTACCTGATCTTGTGTCTAATGCCAACTAACCTGACATGTAGTCCTCATGGACCGTTCCTGTTGTCTATCCAGACAAACCTGTTTACCTGATCCTGTGTTGGCATTAGTTTCTTGATTTCGGAATACCTGACTTGACATGCACATATAACTTGGGGGTATGGGGAAATCAAAGGTGAAACCTGACTTGTAACTCGACAGTTCACTACCTGTCCTGAGTGTACACATTCCTGTTTTGTGCCTAGCGGCATGTCTCGGTTTCAGCCGAGAATATTGTGGCCGTGGTCCCGGGTATGTATGGGATACTATCGAGTGTACACATTCCTGTTTTGTACCTAGCGGCATGTCTCGGCTGCAGCCGAGAATATTGTGGCCGTGGTCCCGGGTATGTACGGGATAATATTGAGTTGCATCGATGATTCATCAATTTGGTTTCAAAGACTTTAGAACAGAGAACCTGATAGAACAGTTTAGTTTACCCACTGCACACTACCCTGCACTGCCTTGATTCATATTATTGTTACCCTTGATTTATTCATGTTTATATTCGCATTGCCTGTTTATTATGTTATTACTTGATGATTTGACGCGCCGACGTCTGGGTTTTGCATGGCCCAGATTCTTTATCGCTGTCGCAGTCCGAGCAGGTGTACTTCAGCCGACAGGCTGTGTTGTGAGTGTTAGCAGTAGTTAGCTTTCTTTACTGCATTTTATTCCTGATGTGAGCCCGCATTATGGGACATACATTCCAGTTATTTTGTATTGGATCTTTCGCTTCCGCATTTTATTATTCTTGACTCATGATTTATCTTACTTTATGGACATGTTTAGATAGTTTTATTTTGTTCTTGATATCTCTACAGCCGTAATGTGACTGTGGATGGATACTTCCTACCCACAGGTAGCATGGTTGGCTTTGTCACGTGCCCATTTTAGTGTACTCTGGGAGCGGGTCGTGACAGTTAAGCATGAGATATTTTGTGCTTAGCATTAATGGTGACATGATAATGGTCAAATCAAACAAACTATCACAATTTTTGCTAATTAAAATTATTATTCTTTTTATGCTAATATGAGAGCTATCTCTTTATTCTATCATGATACATTCTCTCTCCTAGCTTTTTCTCCTTCATCCTCTCTCTCAAACCATAACCTTTCATGTGTTGAGAACCAAGGGAAATTGAGACCAAACCACTAAAATCACTCTCTACTCTCTCTAGAGTTCTTAGTCTAGCACACCAAGCACCTTAGTTACTTCAAGATAGAGGTTGGAGCTCAAGGTAGAGGCCTTCGGGTGGATCTTTCTTTGGCAAAGAGAAGACGATGAGGAGGAGCCATCTACACCACTCCAAGGAGCTCACAACAAGGGGAAGCAACACAAGAAGAGAAGGAGTTCAAGCTTTTGGTATAATCTCTTAACCTAGTAGTTAAAGCTCCATGTTTGTTTGTTAGTTTTTGTTTAGCAAAGATCTTTCATGGTTAGTCTATGTTTCCTTCAAAGAAAAATTCGATTTTTACCTATTCTGCCTCCCCGAAAGTACAGGGGTGGGTAACATAGACTTACACTTAACGATCCTTAGAAAACCCAAATAACCCGTGAACTGATGGATCTTATTTATATGAGATTTGCATCCTAAGTTCTTTCCCGTTGGCAAACCAAGGTACCAACATGGACCCCGTCAAGCAAATCCTTGACCCAAACCCCAAATCTAAAATGTACAAATTTGGACTGATCCGTGCCATACGGGCGACGACAAAAACAAGTCTCCGTATACAATCTACGGGCAACCAAAACAAACAAAATAGCACACGACATGAAGTGAACTACTGGAGAAGGAGAAAGTGGTTATCGCAACGCGATAACGTAATTAACTGCAGGGGATTGTGCCTGCAGAGAAGAGCGTCCCCATAATCAAAACCCCCTCAAAAATGAGGGGGAATCTAACAAAGTCTGCTACAACGGTCGCATCTATCCAAACCTCCGATATACGGTGGCATAAATCAACTTGGTATCTTCGGAGAGATGGATGGATAAGTCAAACTAGCATCTGCCCCCGAATTTAGGCTAGACGTCCCATCGTCTCGGTCCGGTCTTTCGGCGGTAAACAGATTCTGGCACGCCCAGTGCGGTGGGATGATCTCCCATGGTCTTTAGGCTTTGTTTGTATTGCCGTTAATTTTTACCGCCGGAATAGCTTGTTCCCGCCAAAACCGGACCTAACATGCTATTTGGACCATGAACACTTAGGAATCCTTACGATTTCAATGGAGAATATGCACCTATGAGATCCTCAAGACTCGTAGGGAGAAAAACCTTCTTGAGACCCTTACGGCTCATGAAGATGAAAAATTTTTAGGCTACAAGGATCCTAAACTTGTCTTCTAAGCCATCAATTCTATGGCCATGAATAACTCTGCACCACTTCACCCACGTACATACTTACGTGGGCAAAGTAGGGGGGGGCATTTGCTCCCTCCAAAATTTTTGGCTAAAAGCTATTTGTTCCCTTATAAAAAAAAGGGAGTGAAGGAAAATGAAAAGACTTCCCACAGTTTGGCATCACGTGTTAAACACGTGAGCACTTATATGCTCTGCATATAAGTTCTGAATGAAAATAACAAAAAAGGCCAAACATGACTCACGTGTTAAACATGTGAGCACTCATATGTAAAGCATATACGTACTGAAAATAAATAACCAAAGGTCAAACAAGCCTCATGTGTTAAACACGTGAGCGCTAATATGCAAAGCAAATGAGCGCTGAAAATAAACATGCTAAAATCTACATTAGGGGTCACGTGTTAAACACGTGAGTTCTCTTGCCGTATTCTTTGACAGTGCTCACATGCAAAGCATATGAGCGCCCCAATTTAAAATACTCCCATATGATAGAATTAAATTCTATGTGACAGAATTAAATTCTATTTTGGAAATATTTTCCCTGATCTTTCTAATATGGAAAGATCTTTCTCTAACAGAGAATCTTGGATTTAAAATCCAATGGTGATAAAATATCACCAATTAAACTATCTGATAGAATTAAATTATATGTGATAGAATTAGCTTCTATTTGGGAAATATTTTCCCCGATCTTTCTAATATGAAAAGATATTTCTCTAATAGAGAATCTTAGATTTAAAATCCAATTGTGATAAAATATCACCAATTAAACCATCGGATAGAATTAAATTCTATTTGGAAAATATTTCCCTGATCGTTCTTAAACTAGAAAGATATTCTCTGTTAAACAGAGGACCTTTTGATAAAAAATCTAACGGTGATTATAAAATTACTCATCGATCATCTGATAGAATAAAATTCTATCTTAGGAAAATATTTTCCTAATATTGATAAACAAACAAGAATGATCTTCTCTATTAGATAGAATAAAATTCTATATTAGGAAAATATCTTCCTAATCTTGTGATAGAATAAAATTCTATATTAGGAAAATATTTTCCTAATCTTGTTAAACTAACAAGATATTCATATAACAGAACTAAATTCTATGTTAGGAAAATATCTTCCTAATCTTGTTAAATTAACAAGATATTCATATAACAGAACTAAATTCTATGTTAGGAAAATATCTTCCTAATCTTGTTAAATTAACAAGATATTCATATGATAAAATAAAATTTTATTTTAGGAAAATATTTTCCTAATTTTATTAAAAAAACATGAAATCTTCTTTGTTCAACATAGAGCTTTTGGATTAAAAATCCAACGGCGAATAAAATTCACCAGTTGATCTAAAAGATTAATTGGATTGATTATGAAATCAATCATGATCTCAATGAGAGATTTACGCAACAAATTGATTTTTTTCCTTCTCCTATAAATAGGAGCAAAGAGATAAAAGGAGAAAAAAGGGGAACTCGATATGAAGAGAGAGAGAAAACCATCCCAAGAACTTCTGTAAAAAAAATATACAGAAGGTGTAGGGTTCTTAGGCACTCCCAAGAGGTCTCATAAGGGATCAACCATGCCAATTTCAAAAATACGGTGCCGAGAAACCCTAGACTACGGATCATTTGCTAGAATTCTAGGCGACAAAGCAAACTAGTTAACACTTAACTACAAGAATACGGAAATACAACCTTTGTAGATTCGTTTCTCCACCTCCATAGCTCCGCAATGAAGTCTCCTTGCTGTCCATATCAAGTCCCGGGCTCTAGCGTCGGCTTCATCGGAGAAAGAGCGGGCTAGGTCATCGACGACGTGCCGAAGATGATCTACGTCGAGGCATCGCTAGATCAAGCTCCCACTTCACCAAGTCATGAAACTTGTGAAGAGAACACACTCTACTACTTGGCAAGAGGTAGAGGATGAAGAAATAGGAAGTGGGTAGACTTTAGAATTGGATTTCTCACTCATTTTCATCAATCACCATTGATGAAGAAAGGTTTTCTTCAAGTGAAGAAGAAGAAGAAGATGAAGATAGAATTATGATAAGTTAATTAAATTGAAAAGAAAAATGAATCCTTATCATAATTCCAACCATAGTTAGGTGTAGAGAATAGACTAGGGTTAGTGAATGGATAGGTTAAGGAGATGAAGACAAAATGGTCAAAGTTGCATGAAGCTTCAAGAAACTTCATGAATCAAAGCAACCATTTTGTTTTCTTCTCTCTTTATTAATCCAAAATAAATAGATAAATGAATGGATAAATAAATAAAAACCTAACCATATACTTAACCAAGGTTTAATTCTTTACACTTAACCAAATAAGCATGTATCATCAAACATGATACAATCATGTGCACAAAAGTATATCACATATACAACTTGCACAAATCAAGTAAGAAAATCCATTTAAAGTGAACCAATACTAGTTAATGCAAAGTAATATATCAAATATATAATTATGCATTAAATCATTAAATCAACACTTGATTTAACGATCCGGTCATATCGCATACAACCGACTAATATCCAATGTATCGGCTTATCGAATCAACGCTTGAATCGATAACTAGGTTATATCAAATACAACCATTCGATACATTCATCGCGAGAATGAAATACGGTATCACATACACGCATTATTCTCGGTCCCGCACATATCTCATATGCGCTCCTATTTCGTTTCTCTTGAGCCAGGAAACCTCTGTGTAGGACTCTAAAGACTCGTCAATACGCCGGCAGCAGATGATGATCATATCAAACACCCACAAGCCGCAAGCGGTCTGCTAAACGTAACGGCCACCCGGGTATTGAGCGATGAGAAGATCGACGAGCAAGCCCGCTCACCCTCCTGTGAATCCAACCAGTAACACTACCGTACAGTCCGGTCTCGTCGTCTGATATGTCGCATATCTCGCCTAGGGGTGGTAAACGTCAGACCCCAATAGCTCGATAAGTCGTTTCGATATGAGGTCTATAACAATTCGAGAAACTACTGGTAACACTTACTAGTAAATCTCAGCAACCCTGGCTAGGGATTTCCTGTTATAGCCAATCGAACACAGCGCAACATCAACCCCCTATACCGGGAGAGACGAATCCCCTCCTATCGCTCATTGCCTCCATGTGACTCGGGACTGTACCCAAAAACCAACGTTTTGCACGCCCTCTTGGACGTGGTAAGATGGAAATCAAAGCACAGTGGGAACCACACAAGACTCTATAACGATCTCGGGTCAACAGACTACTCTGTACCAGTGTCACCAGAGAACTGCCATCTGACGTAAGGTATAATACCATCTGGGAGTTCTCGGCGAGTCCGTCCAGTGTACCCAGTCTCTACTGAGCACCCATATATCATCTCTGATGTCAAACACCAATGGATATGGGATCATCCATCGCCCATCTGTATGGGTCGAGAAGGTACACGCTAGTTTACTCTGGTATATCGATGCCCCATCTCGATACACCCACGACTACGGACTTTGAAGGATGTACTTATGGACTACCATGTCCCCACTAGTATGATCCGCATCATAGTCAAGGTAGTCAAGTACACATCCTAAGGGCTTTACCAACATGTAATAGAGAGACAATCTTTGTACACGTTAAGGTAAAGATCAACCAGATAGCATACTATCATGTCGAGCAAGAAAGTCCTCCCTATATATGTCCCAGCATCCACTACAATATACATCCTATGTACAGTAATGGCCTCTAGGGCATACATATAACTAACAATCTCCCACTTGCACTAGGGCCATCTGTAGCAGTGGTTGTAGTATCTCATACTCAACTATCCCATAAAAGTCTCTCTCTGGGAATAGGCCTTCGTGAGTGGATCCGCCGTGTTGTCCTCTGAGTCTTCTCTCCTAACCTCGATCCCTTAGAGATCAACCATCTCCATGATCAGGTGATACTGCCTTAGAATATGTCTGGATCACTGATGGGACGGACGTTCCTTGGCATAAGCCACAATTCCATTGTCACACAATGGGAGGAACATAGTTCATCTCATGAACCAATATACACCCAAACAGCCTCTTTGGTAGCATCTTAAGTAGCGATGTATCCTGCCTTTATCGTCTAGTATGTCACGGTATCTAGCTTGGAACTCTTCCAACATACCATCCCTTTACTGAGGGTAAAGACAATGCCTGTGACTGACACTCAGTCATCTTTATCACCCTGGAACACTTCCAGTGATTTTCCCCAGGATCAATTGATACCATCTCACTACGACTAGTGAGTATCCTAACATCCAATTAGATCTATCTCATAGATCCAAAATCCAGGATTTAGGAGGTATCACTTTGATCCTATATGGAGAATCATTGTGATAAGCGGAGATTGATCGAGCGTAGCATAGGAAGCTCCTTCCCTATCAAGAGTATGTCATCCACGTACTCTACGTGAATCGCCACCATACTCCCTACTACCTTTTTGTTTATACAAGGTTCATCTACCATTTTGATGATGTCAAACTCTTTGACTAATCCATCAAAACAGATGTTCCAACTCCGCGATGCCTGCTTTATCAAATAAAACATCTTGCACATGTTTCCGCTGCTCCCACTGTCTACGAGGCCCTCTGACTGTGTACTTATAGACGCACTCTTCTAAAACATCATTTAGAAAAGCAGTCATGACACCCAACCGCCAGTTATCGTAGTTATGGTATGTAGCCGTGGCAAGTAGTATCTGGATGGACTTAAGCATAGGTACTGGAAAAGGTTTCATCATTATCCATGCCTGGTCGATGACGAAAACCTTTAACAAGTCTAGCTTTGAAAGTCTCAACTTTTCCATCTACACCAAGTAATCTTCTCAAGATATACTTGCTCCTGATGGGGATTTAACCCTTCAGATATAGCAACCAAAGTCCATACTTTGTTGGCGTACATGGATTCCATCTCAGATCACTAAGCATCCGGCCATTCTTACAGAGTCTTACTCCTGATGGCCAGCTCGAAGCTAGTTGGGTCATCATCTCATGATGCAATCCTCGCTCCCATTGTCATCGAGAAACCGAAGTATCTCTCAGGCAGGTGAGGAACCCTACTAGATCGGCGGAGAGGCTAAGGTTCGTTGGAATCTACTGAATCCTTTGGTTCTATCAAATCATCTGCTGTATTTTGTATAGCTGGAACCTTTCCAGTTCTACATTACAGTATTTGCCTCGAGCTTGTCCGGATTATGCTTTTAGACATAGGCCAGACATCCCCAAATCTTAACTAACTTAAGATATGGGCTCTTCCCTTTCCATATCACATATGAAGTGGTAGGCAACTGATTTGATCGGAACCCTATTCAATAGGTATGCTACTTCATAAGTGCATAACTCCCAAAGGAAAAAGGTAACTCAATAGTACTCATCATAGAGCACACTATATCAAATAGGGTGTATCTGCTCCGCCCCGACATACCATCGTGCTATGGTGTATTCGGAGGAGTAATGCCGAGAGAGAATCTCATTCTCCTTTAGAATAGTCCAGGAATTCCGTGCTCAAGTATTCTCCTCCTCGATCACATCAAAGGACATAATACTTATACCCGTATTTTGGTTCTCTACTTCTAACTTATATTCTGTGAATATCTCAAAAGGTTCGGACTCATGTTTCAACAGGAACATATGACTGAATCTTGAGAGATTATCAGAGAATATAATGAAGTATAAAGAATCAGTCCTGGCATGTGTAGACAGGAGACCTTACATACATCATCATGTATCAGTCCCAAGAGTTTACTTAACTCTTTCTCTGTTTTCAGTAAACGGAGCTATGGTCATCTTATCTTTGTGACATGACTGGCGAGTTTCACAAGATGTAAATTCAAACTGCTTTAAATATGCATCTAAATGTAACTTCAGCTAGTCGGGTCGTATTGATATGACCTAGTCTACAATGCCTCAAGAAGGATTCGTTCAGATCTGAACTCTTCCTCTTGTGTGTGTTCTATATACTAAGAACTGTGGTTTGATTTAGAACATCAATGCTTTTAGATAACGTGCTTGAAGCGATCAACTTTTGATATAAGAAATGTTCAAAACATTATCCAACAATACAAAATTTTATCGTTTCTTTACTAATAAAGAGACAGATATGATTTTGTATATCAGGTTCGGTATCTAATAACATTCGTTCAGAATCAATGTATTACAATACAGGGTGACAGTGACTAACAGACTTGGCTGCAACACTTGCCCCGTTTTCTGCCTCATGAAACTTATCACCTGTTCTCAGTTTTTCTACCTTTTTGCAGCCCTATGTAACAGATTACATATCTGGGATCCTGATCCGGTATCATATACCAAGGATGCGGAGGATACTGAGAAACAGTTCTGTATAATGAACACACCCGAAGATGATGCATCAACATGCACTCTCTTCGTTTGGGCGGCACGGGAAATCTGGTATTCCCCAATTTCCTGCTCGATCTTATAACAATTATAAGTTGGAGCGGGACCAACGTTCCCCAGCTCAGTATAACAAGCGGGTTCGGTCAATAATCCGTATTATTATCTTGATTAAGGCGTGATATGGTCGCTACCAGGAGAGAGAGAGAAGAAAACACTCAGCGTGCGCTCTTGCAAGAATAGATTGGTTATTATTTTATCTAATCAGGATGGCTCCCACTGCTTTTTATCAAATCTTCCTTCAAACCCTAAAAGGAAAGACTAGCCGGGATTAATTACACACTACAAGTTCGCCAATCTTTCAGCCAGGCCAGTGTCGGTACTTTGAGGGAGGTCCCCCGTGCTTTCGCACGAACCTAATTAATGTAAACCTCGTTTTCCCAGAGGCGTAACCTCGTTAACACCTTTCTAGACACCTACTTGATCGGCTAATTGTAATGTATAAAACTCTCCCAGGAGTAACAATTACTCGCAGCGGGTATCGGGATCCAACTATCTCATAGAAGGTAAGCAATCTCATTGCAAATTTCAACACTTGAAATTCCCGATAATATTTTGCCCCTAACCTCCTATGACCTTGACAAAGGCCAACAAACCATAGGATGCTAGTCAAGTTCAACCCGTCATTTCCTGATTGAATTAAACCCACCCGCACGGCCCATGACAAAGGCCAACAAGGTCGCACGACTACCCTAACCCAATCTGCATCATATGCATAAGCAGATAAGCACCAATTAGCTACCGCACACTGCGCCTTGACAAAGGCCAACAAACGCAGCACGAATACTAACTACTACTTATCTGAAATGACGGAGGGCTACGACAGGTTTTTCTGAAAACCTATTGCGTAATGAACTTGATATCGTTGTAGGATCGAATGAATTTTGAAATGGAGTGTTTTTGAGGCTTTTCTAGTTTTGCTAAAGGAGTCACTCCCGGTAAAGGGATCGTCGGTCCTTTCCTCGTCGAATGAGGTGCGGGATATATCATATATATCACTGTGCAAAGCAAAAACACTTAAAAGCAATCAAAAGACAAACCGAGTGTGTAGCATCTGCCAGTTATTGCTAAAGGAGTCACTCCCGGTGAAGGGATCTCGGTCCTTTCCTCATCGAATAAGGTGCAGGATATATCGCATATACCGCTGTGCAAAGCAAGAACTGTAGCTACCTGTTTTATTTTGAAATTCGATTCTACAACATCTTTAGGTTTCTTTTATTTCATTAATCTCATTAATGAAGTCCCATCATTTAAATACCTAAACATCACAGATAAATACGACGTACACTTATGCCATCCGCATTCGCCTCGATGTCCCCTCGTGCACCGTTAGGTTAGGTGACTAACGGCAGAGCGGGGCAGGGCTAGCGCGGGTGTAAAACATAAGTAACGTCTATATAATATATCATATATACTATATAAAGTATCTATCATAGAACATCACATGATCACATCACAGATATCGCAGCAGAAGAAACATATGAAACATTGGATATACTAGGACGTCCGTGTTTTCAATACGAGCCAGTATAAAACACGGATTCCACGGTCGTGATGAATAGCCAAACCCACACCCCTAGACCCCTACGAGAGCGGCAAGTAACCCTGCCAATTCTAGAGTTAGGAGACCCGGACTCGACTCCTCGAGTTGGTCTCCCACTGGACTCCAGAACCCGGTTACTTGTGCCCTCCTCCTTGGGTCTATCCTAGTGCAGAAAAGTAAATAATATACAAAGGGTGACACCTTCCGCTACCTGGAAGTGCCCCAATAAAAGAATATTACATACAAGTTTTTACATGAATGAAAATGAAAAACACTCATCTCACATAAAAAACCCCGGCTATTCAAACACGACGATCCAATATAACATATCCAGTAACACATAACATCACATGTCATCAACGTAAGTAAACATGCGTATCCCAATTGTCGTTGACATATAGCAACGAAACCGGCGATATCACATATTACACTTACGGTCACAGAAAAGAAAGTGTAAAACTACAACAGTTGGAATCCGCAATCTGCATAGACATCGCATGCCTAATCAAATGAATTACTTAGACATCACATGCCTAACAGTTATAAACCCCGCATTTTAGTCTCATTATCGAAAACACTTTTCAATATCAAGTCGGGCAATTCAACAAGATTCCCGAATTCCTGATCGAATGCTCGTCGCAAACTTTAGTAGACGGCTGCACCCCCGATACCGTCGACGAAGTGCACCAAGGCGGAACACCGCTGCCGGGAGCACCCGAACGGATGCTTTTGGCGACGGGGTTCTCCTACAGTCACTTGGTCGGGGCTATGGGGTGAGGCTGTCTATTAAGTTTACCCGGCGAGTATCCGCGTACGCTACGTGATTGCGACGGACTTTTGATCACATCAAAATTCCGTGGCAACCGATCAAGTGAGACTAAACTGCTATGTTTATAACATTCATTCAGTTATCTCATAACTTATTGTGAATTCCAATTATTGTATCCCATTCCGGATAAATAGAAAATGTCAAACTTTCCGATCGAACAATCGAACTCCCAAGTTTTCCCAATACAGATCAACACATGAAACAAGTCTAAAAACATTCAGTTCGTGCCTCAGTACCAACGGTCCAGCCGTAGAAGGGTCAAGCCAACGCCTCACATGTGGCACGCCGTACTTCCCCAAACCCGAAGGTTCAAAGGGCAGTTCAAGACGGTCACATAATCGAGTTAAGGTTTGTTGTCTTCTAGAGGGTCCATTGCGTTACTTGCACTACTTAGAACGTCTTTAAACCACGGAAAAATCCAACACTTGGAAATTTCCCGACGGGGAAAAATTGGGTATTTATATCCGGTCGAACTTTTTAACATATTCTAAAAATTATCCGGAAAGCCACACAGACAAAATTTGATAATCCGATCGAACTTCGAATCCCCAAAACAACCCAGAAAATTCAACTCTTGAATAAATATTAAAAATTCCCAGAAAATCCAACACCAGAAAAGAGGAATTACTGTGCAAACAGGAATTGATGATGTCACCATATGGCCGCGGAACCGCCGCAGAAGCCAGGCTTCTGCCGCGGTTCCGCCGCACTTTGGTGGATTCATGGGTACGGGCTTCACAGTAATTCTTACAATTCTCTGCTGAATTTTCTGCATATTTTTAATGTGGAAAAATCCCAGATTTTAGAAAAAGTCCAGAGAGCATGTTTGGTTTAGGGTTTCGGGTTCGTTCGGGCTTCAAATTGCGTCTACACATCGCCTAAGGCTCTAGCTAGGCTCTGATACCACTGTAGGGTTCCTAGGCACTCCCAAGAGGTCTCACAAGGCATCAACCATGCCAATTTCAAAAATACGGTGCCGAGAAACCCTAGACTACGGATCGTTTGCTAGAATTCTAGGCGACAAAGCAAACTAGTTAACACTTAACTACAAGAATACGGAAATACAACCTTTGTAGATTCGTTTCTCCACCTCCATAGCTCCGCAATGAAGTCTCCTCGCTGTCCATATCATGTCCCGGGCTCTAGCGTCGGCTTCATCGGAGAAAGAGCGGGCTAGGTCATCGACGACGTGCCGAAGATGATCTACATCGAGGCATCGCTAGATCAAGCTCCCACTTCACCAAGTCATGAAACTTGTGAAGAGAACACACTCTACTACTTGGCAAGAGGTAGATGATGAAGAAATAGGAAGTGGGTAGACTTTAGAATTGGATTTCTCACTCATTTTCATCAATCACCATTGATGAAGAACGGTTTTCTTCAAGTGAAGAAGAAGAAGAAGATGAAGATAGAATTATGATAAGTTAATTAAATTGAAAAGAAAAATGAATCCTTATCATAATTCCAACCATAGTTAGGTGTAGAGAATAGACTAGGGTTAGTGAATGGTTAGGTTAAGGAGATGAAGACAAAATGGTCAAAGTTGCATGAAGCTTCAAGAAACTTCATGAATCAAAGCAACCATTTTGTTTTCTTCTCTCTTTATTAATCCAAAATAAATAGATAAATGAATGGATAAATAAATAAAAACCTAACCATATACTTAACCAAGGTTTAATTCTTTACACTTAACCAAATAAGCATGTATCATCAAACATGATACAATCATGTGCACAAAAGTATATCACATATACAACTTGCACAAATCAAGTGAGAAAATCCATTTAAAGTGAACCAATACTAGTTAATGCAAAGTAATATATCAAATATATAATTATACATTAAATCATTAAATCAACACTTGATTTAACGATCCGGTCATATCGCATACAACCGACTAATATCCAATGTATCGGCTTATCGAATCAACGCTTGAATCGATAACTAGGTTATATCAAATACAACCATTCGATACATTCATCGCGAGAATGAAATACGGTATCACATACACGCATTATTCTCGGTCCCGCACATATCTCATATGCGCTCCTATTTCGTTTCGCTTGAGCCAGGAAACCTCTGTGTAGAACTCTAAAGACTCGTCAATACGCCGGCAGCAGATGATGATCATATCAAACACCCACAAGCCGCAAGCGGTCTGCTAAACGTAACGGCCACCCGGGTATTGAGCGATGAGAAGATCGACGAGCAAGCCCGCTCACCCTCCTGTGAATCCAACCAGTAACACTACCGTACAGTCCGGTCTCGTCGTCTGATATGTCGCATATCTCGCCTAGGGGTGGTAAACGTCAGACCCCAATAGCTCGATAAGTCGTGTCGATATGAGGTCTATAACAATTCGAGAAACTACTGGTAACACTTACCAGTAAATCTCAGCAACCCAGGCCAGGGATTTCCTGTTATAGCCAATCGAACACAGCGCAACATCAACCCCCTATACCGGGAGAGACGAATCCCCTCCTATCGCTCATTGCCTCCATGTGACTCGGGACTGTACCCAAAAACCACCGTTTTGCACGCCCTCTTGGACGTAGTAAGATGGAAATCAAAGCACAGTGGGAACCACACAAGACTCTATGATGATCTCGGGTCAACAGACTACTCTGTACCAGTGTCACCAGAGAACTGCCATCTGACGTAAGGTATAATACCATCTGGGAGTTCTCGGCGAGTCCGTCCAGTGTACCCAGTCTCTACTGAGCACCCGTATATCATCTCTGATGTCAAACACCAATGGATATGGGATCATCCATCGCCCATCTGTATGGGTCGAGAAGGTACACGCTAGTCTACTCTGGTATATCGATGCCCCATCTCGATACACACACGACTAGGGACTTTGAAGGATGTACTTATGGACTACCATGTCCCCACTAGTATGATCCGCATCATAGTCCAGGTAGTCAAGTACACATCCTAAGGGCTTTACCAACATGTAATAGAGAGACAATCTGTGTACATGTTAAGGTAAAGATCAACCAGATAGCATACTATCATGTCGAGCAAGAAAGTCCTCCCTATATATGTCCCAGCATCCACTACAATATACATCCTATGTACAGTAATGGCCTTTAGGGCATACATATAACTAACAGAAGGTTCTCACAAGATTCCACAAAACAACAGAGAATTTAATTCTCTCAAAGAAGAAGATTCCCCTCCTCAAAACCCTTGGTAAAGAAAATATTGAGATTAAAACATCTCCTTTACCTAACATATCTAAGGGTTTAACCCTTCTCAAGAACTTAGTTCTTTCTCTGGATCCGAGATCCGCAAGATAAGTCTCCCACAAGTTGAGAATTCAATTCTCCTCGGAAATATCTTGTTCTTGAGAATCAAAGATTTAGGAAAGAATAAGGTTGAAAAGAAAGAAGATGAAGTCCATAATACTCTAGGAACTTAGTTCCTTCAAATCAACAAACTTAGTTCTTAAAGAATCTGATCCCAGATCCTCAAAATAGTGATCTTGGTGATCGTTAATGGTCGAAATACCATTAACAGAGGTTTAACCTATATGAAAACATGAACAAAAAACAAATCTTTAAGAATCCAGCGCCTCACGCGAAACACACGTGGGTGCTCAAAATCAAGAACTTAGTTTTTTCAAATCAAGAACTTAGTTCTTAAAGAATCTGATCTAAGATCCTCAAAATAGTGATCTTGGTGACCATTAATGGTCAAAATATCATTAACAGAGATTTATGTTCTCTAAAAACATTAACAGAGTTTAAACCTCTAAAGAACTTAGCGCCTAACGTGAAACTCACGTGAGCTCTAAAAAGAAACCAAAGCTGAGCGCCTCACGTGAAATACACGTGAGCGCCAGACGCCCAGCGCCTCATGCGAAACATACGTGAGCACCAGAAAACAGAAAATTTTAGTACTTAGCACTAGTGCAGTGCCTCACGTGAAATACACGTGAGCTCTCAAAAGAAGCCAAAAGCTCAGCGCCTTACGGGAAATATACGTGAGTGCCACAAAAAACTAGTGCTTAGTACTATTTCAACGCCTCACATGAAATACACATGAGCGTTGTATATCTTAGTGCTTAGCACTACTGGGTAGTATAAAAACCCAATCTTAGCCCCAAATTAGCTAAGTTTCCTGAAATTAAACCTCGTTGATTTTAAATCAAGCGAGCTCATATGCTCATGATTTCAAAACTGATCTTAGTCTCAAACATGACTAATGATCTCTCATTTATGATATCCAAAACGATATTCATCCCATATCTCTAAGATAATTTCAGTCTCGAATATGACTAACGATTCTTACGTCCACCCCGATTCTTTCACTCAAATACAGGATTTGGTTCAAGAGTACATCTCTTTACATCTCTGATATATGTCGTAATTCCTCAACGCCTTCAGAGAGGTGGCGGGTCCCAACAACTAACAACTCCTCTTCCTTCGTCCCAAACATGGGAATGATGGACCGAAATGTCCTTAAACTAATATTCGCCCCTAACATGGTGATAAGGGACCGAAATGTTCTTAAACTAACATTCATTCCAAACAGAGAATGTTGGACCGAAATGTCCCTAAACTAATATTCGCCTCAAACACAGCGATAATGGACCAAATGTTCTTAAGCTAATAGTCACCCCAAACACAGCGATAATGGACCGTGATGTCCTTAAACTAAAATAATTGAACCCATATGCTCATTTATTTCTAAGTTGATCTTAGTTTCAATTATGACTAACAATCCTTAGAAAACCCAAATATCCCGTGAACTGGTGGACCTCATTTATATGAGATCTGCATCCTAAGTTCACTCCCGTTGGCAAACCAAGCTACCAACATGGACCCCGTCAAGAAAATCCTTGACCCAAACCCTAAATCTAAAATATACGGATTTGGACTAATCCGCGCTCTACGGGCGACGACGAAAACTAGTCTTCGTATACAATCCACGGGCAACCAAAATAAACAAAATAACACATGACACAAAGTGAAATACTGGAGAAGGAGAAAGTGGTTATAGCAACGCGATAACGTAATTAACTGCAGGGGTTTGCGCCTGTAGGGATGTGCGTCCCCACAATCAAACCCCCCTCATAAATGAGGGGGAATATGACAAAGTCTGCTATAATGGTCACATCTATCCAGACCTCCGATATACGGTGTCATAAATCAACTTGGTATCTTCGGAGAAGTGGATGGATAAATCCAAATAGCATCTGTCCCCAAATTCAGGCTAAACATCCCATCGTCTCGGTCCGGTCTTTCGGCGGCAAACAGTCCGTATCGTACGTTAACGTATCGTCAAAAATAGGATAAAACGGTCTCAGATATTTGTATATGCAAAATTAGAAAAAGTTGTATATACCAGAGATCTAATTGAATTCCTAGAGAGCCCCCGACAAAAATCTACACCTTAACTCCTTAAACGAGCCGCATTTTGCGGCCAAAATGAATTTTTTGGCAGCCAAAACTTGGAGGGGAGGGCTCAGATTTCGAGGATGCACTCAAAGTCTAGAAACTAACTTTCAGTAATTGCAACTTATCTCTGAAGTTACTGGTTTGATAGCAGATTTGATTAGAAACCCTAACTTTAAACTAAAAACTAGTTTTGACACTAATTAAAACATTATGGTGGTTTAGTGAAATCTTGATTGGCTAAATAAGGATGTTTAGCACAAAAACACTCTTATCTACCCCAGTTTAGGTCATGGTTACCCTAAACATTATCACAACCTCAAACTCACATCAAAACCTCACTTTAGTTCTTTAAAACATCACAAAACAGACCTTTAATCTAAGTTTAGAGTAGTAAGGCAAGAGTTTAGTAAAGCATGCTTAAAAGTTTGGTCATTACCTTAAGATTGATTGGAAGGAGGCCTTAAACTTGAAAGGCTTCAAAGTTAAGGATTGACTTCAAAGACTCTTGAAGAAATATATTTATTTTGTGATGGAGTTTGAAGTGTGTGTGTGTGTGTGTGATTATGTTAGGAGGTAGAGAGGAACCATGAAGAGAGAAGGATAAAAGAAGAAAGAAAGATGAAGGAGAGAAGAGTAGAGGGAGGGAGGAGGAAATAATATAGAAAAGAAGGTGGCTAATTTAGCCATGGCATCAAATTATTCACCCTCATTTAATGCACCATACCTTCATATCTCCTCATCATGATATTGTTGGCTATAGTGCCCTCAAGTCAATTATTGGATCGCAGGCACGTGATTGCAATGATTGAGGGATGACCTATACTGGTAGAACAGTCTTACTCGAGATAATTGTATGCTATCTGGTTTGTCTTTATTATCGTGTACATACTTTAGGTGACATTACAGATCACTATTACATGTTGATAGAGCCCATAGGATTCTTGCTTGACTACCAGCAGCATGATGGCGATCATATACGTGAGATTTGAGTGGTCTATAAGCACATCCTTAAAGTATCCCTAGTCGTGGGAGTTTCAAGACTGAGCATCGATACTCCAAAAGTAGACTAGTGTATACGGATTGAGACCCCGACGAGGGGCGGTGGCCGGTCTCACAAGCCATTGGTGTTAGTTGGTTCACCTAAGATGTATACAGGTGCTCATTGGGTTATGAGTACACCGGACGGACTCGCCGGGAACATGCTAGTTGGTATTATACCTATTGTCAGATAGCAGTTCCCTGATAACATGTGTACATGTTAGTCTATCGACCTGAGATCGTCATTTGGCTCGTGTGAGTTCCCACCGTGCTTTAATTACTACCCTACCACGGCTTAAAGGAGTCGTGCAAACATGTTTTAGTTGGGTATAGTCCCAAGCCACATGGAGGCAGTGAGCGGACCGTTAGGGGATTCATCTCTCCCGGTATTGGGGGTTGATGCCACGGTGTGCACGGGTGGCCATCACCAGAAATCCCTGGCCAGGGTAGACGAGAATTACCGATCTAGGATTGGTAGTTTCTCAGTTGGTGATAGGATTCATGATGACACTAAATGTAAAGTTATTAGGGGTCTGACTTTATCCACGCCTTAGACTCGATATGCGATACTCATAGACGAACGGACCGGACTGTACGGATATTTTCACTGTCAGGCTCAGTAGGGTTTCAGGATGAGTTTGCTCATCGGCCTCCCTTTCGCTCAATACCTGGGTAGCCGTTACGTACAGCTAGTGCCACTGACGTGCTTGTGGTTCAACCCACTGCCAGCGTATTGACGAGTCTTTAGAGTCCCACACAGAGGATTTCACTGTTTCGGGCGACACGTTGTAGAGTCCATATGGTTTTATGGCAGGGTTCGATCATATACGTGCACTTGTGCACGCATCATGATCAGACGGATAATACTAGTGGGCTTTGGTTTAAGCCGGATTCTAGTATTATATTGTTGGATTATTTTCGTCTCGTTGTATTCGTATTAAGTCGGAATACGGATGCAGGTATGTATATACGGATGAGGGGTATTCTTGTAATTCGTTACGAGTTTACTTTTGAGGTTGCCATTTCTTTTTCTTGGATTTAAACATTTAGGTTACTGTTTATTGTGTGGAAAGTGTGAGTGCAAGTCTTGGCATTTGGCATTGAATGGTGGTGCATGTGCACTTGGTGACATGGGGTAAGTTTTGTTTTTGCTAAGATATTTGTGTGTGAGATATTTGTTGGGAGTTGGCAGATCTTTTCTTGGTTTTTTTTAAGTGATCACAAATATATCTCACACAAAAGACTAAGAAAAAACAACTCAAGAAAATGGCAGAACTTTTTCTTCACTTGCCATTTTTCTTT
This sequence comes from Agapanthus africanus, assembly GCA_030015575.1. Taxonomy (NCBI): domain Eukaryota; kingdom Viridiplantae; phylum Streptophyta; class Magnoliopsida; order Asparagales; family Amaryllidaceae; genus Agapanthus; species Agapanthus africanus. The sequence continues at coordinate 689,560,512 of CM057339.1, read as the reverse complement.
TGCCAAGCTTTGCCTCACACTTTCTCACCTACGGCTTCTTCTTCAACCTCCACTCATACCCTCTCATGAGTTGAGAATCCTTGGGTATATTTAGAAAAAGTATTCACACACTATCTTTACTTCATCTTGGCTATCTAGGTTAGCAAACTAGATATCCGAGTTGTTTCGGTTTTGGGGCGGGAGCCCGTATTACTAATCCTCGACGTGGATCGTCTTCGACGGAGGAGACCGGAGATCGAACTTGATCGAGGAAGCCGCGAGGAGCTTGGGACAGAGGTTGAATACCGAAGGACATGGATCGATTGGTATAACCTCTCTAAACTCTTTTTATATAACTAGTATAGGGTTAATTGTACGATCCGTCGATTAGGGTTTCGTTAGCGCCGGTTTTTTAAAGTTTTTGTTCCGCGTTTAGCCACTGATTGATGGCCGGGGCACTGCCGTAACCCTACATGGTATCAGAGACAACCCATTAACCACACACTAGTTGGTTTATACGATATTAAAGTATCAAAACCGAAACAACTTCGAAACAATACCCAATATATTCTAGTTTCTGTCAATTTTTTCTGTGTCTTGTAAAATTATTTTAGCAATTGCAGAAGACTACTCTGGTGACAACTAGAACACTCCCCAAATACGAACCCATTCCACCCGTATTGGATCGGCCACATTGAGGAAAAATCCGGCATGGCCGGTTTTGTGAGGGTGTTTGGACTTGTGATTTTGGGTATGGTCTAGTCTCTGGAATATTGGTTTAGTGGCATTGCTAGTTTAGTCCAGTTTGGATATGTTTTTATCTAGTTGTTTGGGGCTATTCGGGGTTATTTCAAACTCGATATTTCTAACATTGTTTAAAGTTTACAGTACTTATATTACTATCTGCGACTGGTACAACCTGTCTAATTGCTATAGTTCTTTTAAACGGGTTTGCGAACGTGACGTTCACGTTGATGTTCTGTGTTGTGTTGTGGTTGTCGCGGATTTGTCGTGGTGGATAGCTTGGGTGCAATGATAGTACAGTTTAGTTTCATTTGTATATTTAATATCGTGGGGCGAGCGTCTGACATGTGGACTGCCGTCATTGCCCGTTTGTATATTATTTATTTGGGGCACGACCGGGTTGAGGTCGATGTCACCGTTGTACATATTTTTCTTTTTTGTACTAGGATTACCCCATGATGGAGTGCACGGATAGCCGGGTTCTGGAGGGAAATGGGTCCGCATCTCATGGCGTTGAGAAAGAGGGGCCTCACTCTAGAATTGGCGGGCTATTTGCCGCATTCGTAGGGGGTACAGGTTGACCCAAGGAGGGGTGCTCAAGTTACCAGATTCCGTAAAGTGCTGAGTGGCCCATTCACTTTGATGAAGGGGGCTGCCTCGCTTCTGGTTTTGGCGGTTAACTTGTCGCGCTCATAGAGGTCTAGGTTTTCATTGCATAGGCTATCCACACGACCAGGGGAACGTCGGGTTTCACTTGCGGCTCAAAGAAAATCCGGGGCTCCCATATTATCTGTATTGTTATGTGATGCTTATTGCTTATCTGTGATGTTGCATTTATCATGCCTGGAATGATTATTATATATTGCTATATATATACTAGTAGATGTTGTATATGTTTTACACCCGCGCTAGTCCAGCCTCCGTTCTGTCGTTAGTTAAGTAACCTAACGGATGATGACGTGGCCCAATGCCGAATGCGGATTACATATACGTACATCATGTTTTCGTTCTTTTATGGTGTGATTAATTGATGGGACTGCGTTGATTCAGATCAATGCAAAGAAAACAGACTTATTCGATATTGTTGGAACAACTTTTAAAAAAAAGCTGTTATTACAAAGACGTTTTCTTTTGTTTTGCACAGCGGTATTCGGTTATGAATATTCAGCACCTTATTCGATGAGGCAAGAGCCGAGATCCCCTCATCGGGAGTGACCTCTTGGGAAGAAGTTTGCATCAGGATAATAACTTCACTATAGTCGATTACTTTTTTCTTTGCGTCATGGTATTCAGTGGGAATATCCTGCACCTCATTCGATGAGGAAAGAGCCGAGATCCTTTCACCGGGAGTGACCTCTTTAGCAAAGGTTTTCGCCACTATATATTTGTAAAAAGCTATCTGGTTCCTTCAACAATATCAAGTTTATTACGTTAAAGGTTTTTCGCCAAAAACCATTCGTAGCCCTTCGTCATTTCAGACGGGTAGCACTTAGTATTCATGCTATGTTTGTTGGCCTTCGTCATGGCATAGTGTATGGTAGCTTTTTGTTCCTTTTTTGTTGCAAAGATAGATGATTTGGTTTGGGACAGTCGTACTACTATTTTGGCCTTCGTCAAGGGTATGTACGGGTGGGTTCAAATTAACCTGGACAATGACGGGTAGAACTTGACATGTGACTTATGATATGTTGGCCTTCATCAAGGTCATAAGAGCATGGGGTAGAAATAACATCGAGTATTTCAAACATACAGAATACTTGCCAGGCATGCGCATACCTTCTGGAGTGTGATAACTTGAGTGGATTCCATCAGGTTATCATGCGATGATAGTTTGATCCCGATTCCCACTAATGAGTTGGTTTACTCCTCGGATGATTTTAAATGATCCCGACTAATTCTGCTTTCAAGTTTGGAGGAGAATTTGAGGAAACAGTGGGAGACATCCTGATTAGATAAAGTGATTGACCATTCTGATCTAGGTTAGAGTGCACGTTGAGTGTTTCTTTTCTCTCTCTCTTTGGCAGCGACCATGTCCCGACCCTAGACTATAACTCAGTAACCAAGTTAACCGAACCTTCTTAAAACACGCTGGCTTTTGAATTGTCAGAGTTGCATACTTCATTGCCACTCCTACTTTTACCCTTTGCATTTCTCCGGAACATTCTGTATCACTACGAAGATCCACATTTATTGGATATGACCATCGTATAGTTACATACGAACTCGAAGAAACTTGTTTCAGATTCGAGAATGGTTTCCGGTTCTGGAGAAATTTAATAGGACTATTCAGTTGTCTTTTCCTTTTACCTTCTCTCAGGATGTGAGGGCTCCTAAGATTAGGAGAGGGTACACCTATTGCGCTTATTGGATAGTCTTCTTGCAAACCATAGGCAGGTGCCGAAAAGTGGGGAAGGAAGAAAACCAATTAGCCTAAATGCGGTGTACAGAAGGTAATAAGTAAAGACAAATAAAGGGACTAGAAAGAAAGCAAAGTAAATTGCGACCGCTATCATTCACGACCAAACCGCGTATTTTACCGCCACTCCTACTTCACCTTTGAATTTCTCCAGAACAACCCGTATCACTATGAAGATCTGCATTTATTGGATAATCCATCGTATAGTTATATATGAACTCGAAGGAACTTGTTCCAGTTCGAGAATGGATTCTGGTTCAGGAGAAATAGAATAAGGTTTATTCAGTTGTCTTTTATCTTTACCTTCTCTCAAGTTACGAGTGCTCCTAGGATTAGGAGAGTACACCTATTACGCTTTTTGGATAGTCTTCTTCCAAACCATAGGCTGGTGCCGAACGATAGGGAAGGAAGAAAACCATTTAGCCTAAGGATGGTGTACATAAGGTAATGAGTAAAGATAAATAAAGGGATTTGGAGAGATGACAAAGAAATATATGGTTACAGTCAAGAATATGGAAAATGGAAGAGGCATTACTAGGAATACCCAGCTACCTCTTCGAAACATTTTCATGTTTCAGTTTCACTATGAGTTGTTAATTGAAAACTGATTTCCCAATTAGATTCTTGATTTCCCAATTAGATTCTTACTCCAGGATATGTATTTACCAGGTTTGATTCTCACATCTGTATGGTATTACAGATGATGAGTGGGAGTAAGATATTGCGAATTAGGTGATTATATCCTCATTATATCGGAATTCGTTGTAATTAGTGATATTTGAGGAAATCACCTGGGTTTTTGCCGGACGGAAAATATTTGGTTTTGAATATCCGTAGTTATGCACCAGTTTCAAACTGATATAACTGTACGTTTATTTTATAAAGTGAGATATAACCTTTTGAAATTATGTCTATGACATTTACCTATATCAGTTGATGGTTAGGTAAGGAGCATTCAACAACGGTGTAATTTTTCTTAACCATAGTACAGTTTTCAACCTACGACGCACAGGGTTTGAGTTATTCAACTCATGGGACTTATACAAAGTATTGTAAGTTGTCCAGTGTCCATTATGACAGAGGGGTTGGTCCTCGTACTATATTCTGTTTACTTGTGACTTCTCCAGTTTTAGACAAGTATTTCGTACAAATACAAGGTCCAAGTTTTGAGAAGTTATAGGTACAAGAATAAAGTAGAGAACTATGTGTTGCAAGTATCAGGATTCTTCAAGGTAATCGAAGATGTAGATACTTGTCTTTGGTATTCAGTTGATAGTAATGGTTTTGAGAACTTGCTTCTCTTTCAGGTTACTCATATCTGGATGCACTCCTAAGTTGAGTAATGCTGATCGGCCTCTCTCCATTTAATTGACATGCAATGGAGACAGCTGCATGATTTGAATCTGGTTCCAATTAAATCAGTGCCTCTGTTTCTATATTGTATATAGAATGGTTCATATCTTAATGATGTTAAGCTATATGGAGTTGTCCAGATTATGCTTAAAACCTGACTCTGGATAACTTAAGGCATGTTTATATAATGGCAGTTTGTGAGTTAACCCGGGCTTTGACGAGGGTTAACTTTCTACCATCTGAAAGATCAATAGTGATATTGTTCTTGACTCGCCACAGTTTTAGCAATATGGATTTTTTTCAGAAAACAGTAGTGGGAGTATGGTAGAACTGGAAGTGATTCCAGAACCACAAACGATCATTGAAAATTTAATAGAATCTAAAGATTCAATCGGGTTTGACATTCCATTAGCCACTCCGCAGATATGGTGGGTAACCTCAGACGCCCGAGAGTTACTTCGGTATCCTCAAAGACAGTGACAGGGAGGTTCTTGTTTACCCAGACTTTCCATTACTGCTGTTCTAGACTATGAGACCCGGCTTGAGGATGAGTATAGCGTCGTTCTAAACTGGCTTTAGAAGTGCACGTGTATATGACTCTGCCAGAGGGTTGTTGTAGTTAGTGGGAGCAGCGGAAGCATAGTGGACAAGTTGCTTGTGTCTATTTATAAACTAAAGCAGGTATAGCGGAGATAGACCATCTATTTTTGATGTGACAATCATAAGCTTTGACTTCATCAGAATAGGAGATGGATCTGTTAAGAAGGTAGTAGGGTGTGATGTCCTGATATTTGGATGGCATACACTTTGTAGGAAGAGAAATTCCTACACTACGATCAGTTATACTGTGGTTGTCACACAATGGTTTCTCCACATAGGATATGGATATTATATAAGGCATTCTGGTTACTAGATTTTTGGTTTTAGATCTAGATTTGGGCAATTTCCCAATCTGGGTACTTAGACAGTATTCTAAAGGTGTTTTAGAATAGACGACTCCTGGCATGGTGGTGTACCTGCAGGTGATGGAGTCACCCTCTCTGATGGTGTCTTACAGACTAAAGAGGAGAGGGATGTGCATGATTGGCATATCACTTGCTTAGGCAATTGAGTCAATCATGAGATATCAAGTACCACACCAGATGTTGTTTTTGCACTAGATGCAATAAGTTGATATATTAATCCAATTCTAGAGAAACGTTCGGAAGCAGTTTATGAATATAAGTAGATGTTCAAGGGATTTGGTAATGGAAGCCTCCTTCGGGAGACGGTTATCATTCCAGGTTTCCAAGGTGATCTGGATGACAGAGTGACTGTCAGAGTTATAGTTTTCCCTCTTAACGAGGGGCAGTTGTTTGGACAGGTGGTCCAAGCGGATACTGAGGGAGGCATGGAGCAGGATACTGATTAAATTCAGTTGACGATATAATCTAATAAGTTTACTGGATTTGGAGTTCATTTGTGAACTGGGCCCCCTCAGATATCCAGGCATATTCTAAGACAGGTATTGCTCATTTCGGCATATGGTTTTCTCCGCGAATTTGAGATAAAGAGAGACATAGAAAGAAACATTGGAGCGGATCCACTCACTGAAGATATTTCTCGAATGCAATAGTTTTACAAACGAGCTTGCTCTCCATATAGGTTTCAACCTGTCTATCTACACCAATCTTCTTTCTGAAGATCCATTTGCAGCCTACGGGTTTTCCCCTTTCTAGAGCAATATCCAAAGTCCATACTTTGTTGGTGTATATGGACTCCATCTCGGTCCGCATTGCATCCAGCCATTTTACCGAGTCTGTGCTCTGAATGGTTTACTGTAAGTTAGTTGGCTCATCATTATCAATGATGCAATCCTCTCTATCCCCATCTACGATAAAACCGTAGTATCTATCGTGCGGATGAGACAGCCTACTGCTCCTGCGGAGTGGCGCGGGAATGTCCTGTTCTTTTGAAACTTCTGGTTCCACCAAGCTTTCAGTAATAGCTTGTGGTTCTGGAATTTCTTCCAGTTCTATTGCGCTGCCACTAGTTTCTCTTTCTAAAAATTGATGTTCCAAAAAGTGGGCAAGAAACAAAAACCTTTTGTTCTTCCGCGTAATAGAAAAGATACCCCCTGGAGTTCTTTGAGTATCCTACAAACTTACACAGTACTGAGTGTGCCTTGAGTTTGTCCGCATGCTGCTTTTTGACAAAAACTGGACATCCCCATATCTTCAGATACTGAAGATAGGGTTTCTTCCTACTCCATATCTGATATGGTGTGGTAGGCACAGTCTTGGTAGGAACCTTGTTCGAAAGATATGCAGCTGATTCTAGTGCATAGCCCCAGAATGATTGCGGTAACTCAGCGTTACTCATCATGGAACGTACCATATCCAATAAGGTTCGGTTCCGTCTCTCCGATACACCGTTGTGTTGTGGTGTGTATGGAGGAGTAAGCTGAGAGAGAATTCCATTCTTTTTTAGGTAATCCAGGAACTCGACACTCAAGTATTCACCACCTTGATCAGATCTTAGTATCTTGATACTTTTGTCGGTTTGTTTTTCCACTTCATTCTTATTTTCTCGGAATTTCTCAAAGGCCTCGAATTTATGTTTCATCAAGAAAACATGTCCATACCTAGAGAAATCATCCGTAAAAGTAATGAAATAGGAATAAACACTTCTTGCATGTGTAGACATTAAACCACACACGTCACTGTGTATGAGTCCCAAGAGCTCACTCGCTCTTACTCCGTGTCCAGTGAACGGAGTTTTTGTCATCTTTCCTTTGAGACATGATTGACAAGTTGCATAAGATTGATATTCGAACGGATCCAAATATCCATCTTTATGTAACTTGGTCAACCTTGTTTCGTTGATGTGACCTAGCCTATAATACCATAAGAAAGCTTGATTTAATTCTGGAGTCTTTCTTTTATGTGTGTTCTGGACATTGAAAACTTGTAATTGGTTTAATACGTATATACCGTTGTTTAGTGTACCCAACCCAATCAGACCATGATTAAGGTAGATGTTTACAACACTGCTTACAAATGTAAAATCATAATCTTCTTTAAATAACAAAGATATAGAAATGATATTACAAGTCAAACTAGGTACATAAAAACAGTTGCGCAAAACCAAAATATGTCCACTCGTCAATCCTAGGTGATATTCCCCTATGGACACAGCATCCACGCTCGCTCCGTTAGCAACCCTGAGGGTCATATCACCGGTCTTCAGAACTCTACGGCTTCTCAGTGCCTGCAAAGAATTACAGATATGAGATCCTGATCCGGTATCCAATACCCAGGAAATAGAGTTGATTGACAGACAATTTTCAATTACAAATACACCTGAAGCCGAAGCTACAACTTGCTTCGGGTCCTGGTTCTTGGCTCTCCAAGCCCTGCAATTTTTCTTCCAATGGCCCCTTTTATGACAGTAGAAGCATTCTTCCTTCCCTACTGTCGGCCCCGCCACTTTTGCCTTTCCCTTTCCTTCCACCATACTAACACCGCCTCTCGTCTTGGTGGGGGCCTTCTTCTTCTTTCCTTTGGCTTTTGCCTTGGATCTAGAAGAGGAAGCTCCACCAATAAGCACAGCGGGTGTTTCCCTGGATTTCTTCAGGATGCCCTCAGCACTCCTTAACATGTTGAGGAGTTCCGGAATTCAACTTCTTTACCTTGAATATTAAAATTCAAGATAAACTGGGCGTAGGTGGAAGGAAGGGACTGGAGAATCAAGTCTGTATATAGCTCGTTCTCTAACATGGTCCCAAGGTCCGCGAGCTCCTCAATATAGCCGATCATCTTAAGGACGTGTTCCCCTACAGATGACCCGACAGCCAACCTTGTCTGAAATAACTTCTTTGAGGTCTCATATCTTGCGATACGAGATTGCTCTCCATATAATTCCTTGGTATGGAGGAATATGGATTCAAGATCCATATTCTCGTGCTGCCTCTGGTGTTCATTGTCCATAGAGGCCAGCATGAGGCACTTGGTTTTCACGCAATCAATTTCCTAGGTCTTACGGATTTCCTTATCTGCGATGCTGGAATCTGGACCTGGGACGGCGGGGGCTTTAGTAGTAAGAACATAGCCCAATTTGTCATAAGTGATTGCCATCTTGACATTCCTGAACCAATCTTTATAGTTTGGCCCAGTCAATATATTTTTATCTAATAGTAACTTAAGGCACGTCATATTTGGTCGCTACAATCAGAAGAGAGTGAAGAAACACTTTAGCATGATGCTCTTGCAAATTTAAATTGGTTTTTAATTTATCTAAACAGGATGGCTCCCACTGTTTCTCGAATCCTTCCTCAAACCATAAAAGAAGAATTAGTCAGGATTAATCTCACCGTACAATATTTTCTTAACCATTCAGCTAGGCCAGTGTCGGTACTTCGAGGGAGGTTTTACGATGCATTCGCGAAGTTCCTTAATTAAATAACCTCTTTTCCCTGGGTCGTAGCCCACTAACACCTTTCTAGACACCTACTTGGTTTATAGCATTGCTCATTAAGTGAAAAAATCTCCCGGGGAGTAGCATATACTCACAGTAGGATCGAGATCCAAATATCATCGTGTGATAAAGTCGAAAGAATCTTTCCAAAATTATCACACTCCAAATGGTATGTAACACTAGCAAATTTCAGTTTCTTCAGAAACTCCCGATGTGGATTTTTGCCCCATGCTCTTATGATCTTGACGAAGGCTAACATATCATAAGTCACATGTCAAGTTCTACCCGTCATTGTCCAGGTTAATTTGAACCCACCCGTACATACCCTTGACGAGGGCCAAAATAGCAGTACGACTATCCCAAACCAACGCATTTATCTATACTACAGATGAATATTCAGCAGCTACCAATCACTATTGTAACAACTCCAATTTTAGTGTACATAAAATTCATTTAAAATTAATGTACACTTGGAGTATTTACATTTCCCGTGAGTACTATAAGTATTTGTTTTGCTTTTTAATAGCAAGAAGTAACTTGTAGCTCATTGGTTAATACTCTCCACTGCTGTTCTTTAGCCTGCGTGTTCAAATCCCATCAGCCACATTATTTTTTTATATTGATTTCTTTTAATCTTTTTAGAAGCCCAAGAGTCTACATGTGCTTAACCCGTAAACCCAAAGGTCACACTAAAAACAAACGAGTCCAGGAGGTAGACCAAACGACGAGGGACACGTGGCGTCAAAACCCGGCCTGACTCGGCCGGATCGGGCCGGCGGCGCGGCTAACTCGGCCAGCGCCGCCGGGTCAACTCGGCCAAATCCGATTCCCTCCTTCTTGACTCCTGTGTCTTTTGGTCTCCTTATAACCCCTATTCTATTTAAATACCTGCAATATTCCCGAGGATTAAAAACCGAATTAAAATCTTTTTAATGCATAATTTTTAATGCATTTTCTATCAAATCCTAACCCTAATCTTTTTGTATAAATACCACTCCATTTCTTACCTTTCTCTCACAAACTATGTCCAAACTCTCAAGAAAAATCCCAAGAACTTTTGTGTACAAGTGGAGTTAGCGAAGTGCGAACTCCGACGACGACCCTAGGAGTTCCCGGCGACGAAACGACGCACCGGCACCTCCTACCACTCTCTCTTCCTCTTCTATAATCTAAAATCCAGTAATCCCTTCTCCCCCTTCTCTTTACTATTTTAAAAACTTGTATTTCTAAAACCCGACGGAAGCGGAGTTAATCCGACTTCCGATTCGGTTTTCTTTAAAAAGTTCCAATTTTCTTAAATACAACAATACTAAACTTGCACATCATGACCATTAAACATTAACAAAACATATTGAACAAGTTTCATAGCAAAAGAATTCATATTGTAATTTTTATCGCACTTTTTCAAAAAAATACCATATAGTTTAGTTTTGACATAAATCATTATAATTCCTTGCTATACCTTTAGATAGTTTACGAGATAACGACCTACATCCTCACAACACACATCTCTATCATAGCACGATGTCTTTTGAGAATATAGAATACGGGAATACGAATTTACAATTAAATATCTTTAACTTATAAAAACCATTTTCTTCAAGATATGTATTTTTAACAAATCATTGCAATGTGCCGCTACAACCCATTTAGGGGAACCCGTTCGGGATGGTGCGGATTATTGCACATTCTCGGGCTTAGTAGTGCGAGATGCAGACCTCCGCAAGGAGAATTCGGTCTCGAAAGATTTAAAATACAATTTTCTTTAGAAAGTGTGATTTCTATTATAAATAAGACTTATATTTTTATAAATATATATATATATATGTAATTAATATCAAAATATCTATTTTTAGTATTTATAATATTTCACATTTCCAAAAATTCAAGAAAAACATCTCGTTTACAAGAAAATACCATACAAATTCAAATATTACAAATAAATACCATATATTATGAAAAATATGTTTTATTCATTAGAAATGTCATAATGATAAAATAAACATCAATGAAAACTTTAAAGACGATAAGAAAATACTTGATGTGTATTTTGAAAATTATACAAAATTATTTTTACATAAAACCCCTTCAAGTTATACTAAATTACAATAAGGACTCTAGTAAACATAAGTTTAAGCGGGACCAGTCTCTTGAGCCTCAAGGAGCCGGAGATATCGGTGCTTGCCTATTTAAGGTAGACAACTTAACAAACGGTGTTATCAACACGGTAATCGTCTATGAAAAAGACATAAATCCTGCCGCCCATGTGCAGCGGTTACCGATAACATCAAAACTTAATTCATGATTTCAATTTCTTTTCTAATTATCTGACTCAGACGGAGTCTCAATATATTCAATCTAACTTGAATGAGATTTAAGTATATATAACAATTCAACATGAATCCATATATTCAATCTGTTCAATCTATTCAATCTATATTGACTGAACCGAACCATGGATATACATCCATCTACATGATTCTCCAGTTATATCCATTTAGTGATATCATGGTTTCGGTAATTCATCCATCTATAATACAAGACAATACAATTTACAATACAATACAAACAATACAATCAAGACATCGCGGGGTTTAAAGGGTAGATTGGTACGGAAGGTGTTAGAAGTGGCACGAGACTGCAAGCATTAATACACCTAACCTGAATTCAATTGCTGTTGTACCGTGGCATAAATGGTTCCTTGTATTCCATTCACCGTAGTCTCTGGTCTAACGAGACTCCTCTCATATACACTGGCCTCTTCTGTATCAAGCTACAAACAACAGCGTTAACACTAAATATAACAATATAACAATATACTCTCTATTCTGTCTATTTTTTTCTTGTCTATTTACGGGACTTACCGAGCGATTATTCGTTGTCGACATTCCCTATCTTTCTTCTTTGGAATGTTATCAGGTGGATCGGACCTTCAGGAGATCGAGCCCACCAGCGAGGACTTGTATCGGCTAGCTTTCGGCCCGGAGCTCTAGATACTTGTACATTTCATTTCAGTACTTTCCATTTCTGTTATGCCACTGTTTAGGCATTGCCTTCCATTCCATGTATTTACTTTTCAGATGTAATGTAAAAAGAATGTGAATAAATAAAGTTACCGTTCATTACATTTGTCTCTTATGTATATTTTTTTATATTGCTTAGTTACGCTTAGCGTGTTTACTTCAGAGTAAATACGTAGCGGCCAGTCGTGTCCCCTTCGCCGTACACTGGGAAGCGGGACGTGACCGGTTTTGTTGGTGGCCCAGGCAGGTCGAGCTGTATGGAGCCTTACCATGCAGTTCAGTTTTGCATGGACAACCTAAGCAATATAACACAAGAACCATCAACTAAAATATTCTTTACAACTCATATTCCTTGAATCTTATCATTTCATATACTTTGAATCTGTCTTAACCCAAATTTTCTTTCAAGGTTATGGATTCCCCAAACAACACCATCACGAATGTCAACAACATACCTCCACCACTACCACTCACACTTGCAGTCCCTGCTCCGATCAATGAGCAGACGGTTCTGCTTGAGGCGATCCGCAGCCTCCGGGAAGGACAGCAGCAGCAGACTGCTATTCTAATGAATCGTCCCGAGGCAGAAGCACCTAGGGTGAAGCAATACAGGGCCTTGCACCCCAAACAATTCTCAGGAAAAGAGAGCCGTCTAGAAGCTGAGGAATGGGCTCAAAGTATCGAAGATGATCTGGCAGAGGCACAAGTGCCAGAGATAGCTTGGGTCCGAGTTGCAAAGATGTAGCTCATGGACAATGCACGGGTTTGGTGGAAGGTGGAAGAAAGACGTCTTGATCAACCCATCGAATGGAAGACTTTCCGCAACATGTTCGACGCAAAGTACTTCCCTAAGACTGCCAGGTTCGACATGGAACAACAGTTCATCCATCTGCAACAAGGTTCAATGTGGACCAAGTCGGTAAATGAATACGACGCTGAGTTCACCATTCTCAGTTGGTAAGATATGTCTCAATAATTCGATTTTTCAATATATCACATACTACACAGCTAACACAATACTTTACAGATTTGCGGCACACCTGATACCAACGGATGAGATCAGAGCCCGTCGATTTCAACAAGGGTTAGATCCGGAGATACAGGCTGCGTTAGCCACAGGAGATTTTCCGACCCACGAATCGGATCTGAAAGCTGCCTGACGTTATGAGATAGTGGTAAAGATAAGGGGAAGACCTCAATCTGCAGGAGTTAAGCACTCTGCCAACCAGATGGCAGGAGGAGCCTCATCAAGGCCACCATTTGTGCCAAGGAGATCGGGAGTACCGAACAACCGGCCCAGCCCAGCCTTTTGTAACTACTACAAGAGAGATGGGCATCTGATGAAAGAATGCCGGCGAGCCAACCGTCTTTGCTTAGTCTGTGGCTCAGCTACTCATGATATTGGGTCTTATACCAGAAGACACAACCCAATTGCTGCACCCAGTCCAACAATCAATTATCAGCAGAGACCAGCCCTTCAGGCACCTGCTCCAAGACTCGCTCTCCTTGTTCCACCACCTAGAGGACCACCAACTGCACCTCCTCCTCACTAGTTCCATCAAGCTCAACGGAACGTTCTGAGGAATGCTCCTCTGGCAGGAGGAATGTACCATGGCGACAGGCTTTCACGATGACCGTAGAAGAAGCTGAGGCTACTGGCAAAGTTATCACCGGTAACCCTTTCTTCTCAAACTTTTCTTTCAGTCTTAATACCTACCTACATATTTTTCCTATACCTAAAACATATCCCACATACCTTAGGTAAAATCTTAGTAGCCTCACATCCTGCACTAGCACTCTTTGATACTCGAGCATCTCATTGCTTTATGTCGCAACGGTTCGTCCAAACTTATGCGATTCCAGTCACACCGCTTATATCCAGTTGGAATGTCAGTTCAGGAAATGGCGTTCCAAAGGCAACAATGGGATATAGCTTGTGTCCAGTAGTCGTCTGCAGTAGAGAATTCTATACTGACTTCAAAGTGCTGGACATATCGAACTTCGATGTGGTTCTAGGAATGGATTGGCTAGGAACCTTTTACGCTACCATCAACTGTCATCAAAGGAGGGTAGTGTTCGAGATTCTAGACTATCCGGTCTTTTATTTCAAAAGTGGAGACCGTTCTCTGGAGCCAAGTAGTTACAAGGAGAAACTAAAGAAGGCAGTGATTGTATCAATTCAAGCGGAGGAAGGATTAAAGCTAGAAGTAGTTCGAGAGTTCGACGATGTGTTTCCTGACAATATATCAGGTTTTCCTCCCGATCGAGCTCTTGAATTCAACATTGATTTAGTACCAGGAGCACAACCGGTGATCAAAGCACCTTATCGATTAATTCCGGAAGGTTTGAAGGAAGTCCAAACTCAGTTGGATGAATTATTGGCAGAAGGATGGATTCGTCCCAGCACTTCAAGTTGGGGATCACCAGTATTACTTGTGAAGAAGAAGGAATGTTCATACAGAATGTGCATCGATTATAGAGCCTTGAACGAAGTAACGATAAAGAACAAGTATCCGCTACCGCATATCGACGATTTATTCGATCAGCTAAGTGGATCTTATGTTTTCTCCAAATTAGATCTTCGTTCAGGTTATCATCAGGTGAAGGTCAAGAAAGCTGATATTCATAAAACGGCTTTCAGAAATCGCTATGGACATTACGAATTTCTTGTGATGCCATTTGGAGTGACCAATGCACCAGCAATATTCATGAACCTGATGAATCAAGTTTTCCGGGAGTACTTAGACAGGTTTGTTGTCATCTTCATCGACGACATCCTGGTGTATTCAAAGAGTCGATTCAAAGAGTCGGAAAGAGCATGCCGAACACCTACAAATTGTCCTGGAAACTCTACGACAACAAAAACTCTACGCCAAGTACAACAAGTGCGAGTTTTGGCTAGATCAAGTTGGTTTTCTTAGGAATATTGTATCAGGTGATGGAATCTCTATGGATCCAGTGAAAGTAGCAGCAGTAAGCGAATGGCCGACACCAAAGTCAGTGAAGGTCATTCGAAGTTTCTTGGGTCTAGCTGGATATTACCGAAGGTTCATTGAAGGCTTTTCTAAGATAGCAACACCCCTGACTAAGCTCACACGTAAAGATGAAGACTTTGTGTGGTCAGAAGCATGCGGACAAGCTTTCGTAGAACTCAAGTCAAGGTTGACATCAGCACCTATTCTCGTTATACCGGACCAATCTGGAGGTTTCGAAGTGCATTGCGATGCATCCGGTAAGGGATTAGGATGTGTTCTACATCAACACGGTAAAGTTGTGTCTTATGCTTCAAGACAGCTGAAGATTCATGAGCGCAATTACTCGACGCATGATTTGGAGTTGGCAGTCGTTATCTTTGCTCTAAAGATTTGGAGCCGTTATCTTCTTGGTGAACGACTGAACATATACACAGATCACAAGAGTCTGAAATATGTGTTTACTCAGAAGGAGCTTAATATGCGGCAGAGACGATGGTTAGAACTCATGGCGGACTTTGACATCAACCTGCAATATCACCCAAGGAAGGTGAATGTAGTACCTGATGCCCTTAGTCGCCAACCATTAGCAATGAATCTCACCGCTCAGTGAAAACTTCAACAAGACTTGCATCAGATGGTTATTGAAGTAGTCATGCCAGGTAACGCTTCATGTTTGATGAATTTACAAGTTCAATCTACCATTTTCAATCAGATCAAAGCAGCTCAAGCAAGTGATGCTAAGTTGCAAAAGATCAGAGAACAAGTGGAGAATGGACTCAGAACAGACTTCATCATCCTTGAAGACGGATCTTTGAGATACGACATCGGATTATATATACAAAAGGTTCTGTCCGGGAAGAGTTAATGAAAGAAGCTCACAGCTCTCCCTACTCAGTACATCCTGGAGGTACAAAGATGTACAAAGATCTACGTCAAAATGTAACGCTTTGAAAATTCGTTTAGGTTAATTTCGTGTTAATTAGCGATAATGCATGTTTTTCATAAAAACCTTGTTAATAATTATTTACCACGTCGACCGGAATAAATCTATTTTAATTGTGAAATTATGTAATTACATATTTATTGTGCTTTATTAATTAACATTTAAATTATTGATCACTTAATTATCTATTTGCTTATTTATTATTTACTAAACTAGATTTTTAATTATCTTGCACTAATCCAATTTTACCCTAGTTTAAAATGTGTTTAGCAACCATGACAAATCAACATTTATTTTGTTGCATGCCTTTCATTTTAATTCTTTATGGTTCTATAATCCTTTTAAAACAACAAAAGAAAAGATAAATAAGAAAAAGAAATGAAAAGGGTGAGGCATGGGGCATTTATGAGGCATGGGGGGCTTGACCTTTGACACTCACACCCCCCCCTCTCTCTCTCCTCCCTCATGCTCTCGGCTCCAAGCCTAGAAGCCTCCTCCCCCTCACTTTCTTCTTCTTCTTCTTCTTCTTCTCTTAATCCAAGCTCCATTTCCAAAAGAAAATCCAAGAATTTTAGCAAAAATCATCACAACTTCCCCTTTTCCAAATCAAGCATGGCTCTTGGCAAGTCTCCATGGTACTAGCATGCTTGGATCACCTTCTTAGACCATCTTGAGATATAAAGCCAACTTAATTACCTTTTTGCTAAACTTTTAGTTTGATGTAACTTAATTTAGTGTTTAGTGGTAATTAGTGCTAATTATGTGAATTAAGAGGAAATTAAGATATGTTAGGGTTTTTATGGCTTGAGTAGGTTAATTAAGAGTTGTTAGTGTTAATTAATCCAAGTCTTTTCACAAGTTTACGCTAAAATACCCTAATGTCACTAATTAGTGTTTAAAAACATTTTTGAATCAAGTTTTAGGATACGGAGTATCTGCTATATCTTTGATTATTTTCTGGGTTAACAAACATATACAGAATACTATACATGGTAATTAGAGTGTTGTGCTGTGATACGAGCCTGTTTCACCCTCCTCGACCCGGCTAAAATACCCTGTTTTCCAAGCTCGCCGGCCCCCTGGTGGAGTTGGGTGTTGGTGCTTTGCAGGAAGGTGTCTGCATGTATTGGTATTTGGTATTGCGTGTTTTCTTGGTTTTTGCTCCAGGTAAAATCTGGGAACAATTACTTATAATTATAGTAGTGTGACTAGCGCGACACGTACGCTTCGAGTCTGGGTTTGGTGTTTGATGTGTATCACAGCCAATCTGGGTGGTTTCTGACTTTAGCACACACGTTTTTGGTACTTCGAGTGCACACGCGTTTAGCTTGCGACGCTAGTTTTCTCGTATGGTCTTGTTATCGCGTTTGCAGGATATTAGCCTTATGTGTGTTGCATTATGTGATTCTAGGATCAGTCACGGAGACATCGGATGCGGCACGAAAAGGAAAAGCGGTGATTGGACCAGACTAGCTGAGGCTTTCCGGTGTGTAGATGTACACATCTACGGGGGGATCGTTTGGATAGCGCAAGACGCCCGATAGTTAGAATTTCGATTGTACTTGCACTAATATGCGTAGTTCCTAGTTATTCATCCCGTTGCATCGCATCAACTGTTAAATATATATATGTGATATCATCTCATAGGACACTCGCACCATTACCATTGGTTTATGCTGCATGGACACTATTCATGGAGATACACACGCCTTGGTAATTGCTATGCCACGAACACTTTATAACTTGTTTAAATCCGAATCTTATCACTTGCGCTAATTATGATCAATAAACCTGCATTTGATATATTTAATTCATCAGGATGGATACGTAGGATTGCTAGTCATATGCACATATCTTATTGCATCATCGTTCATGCATAGTTTTCTAGTTCCGCATCGCATTGCATATTGTTGATATCATAGACATTCATCAATTCCTACATGTTCATGTATTATGATTCTTCTCGAGGATTTTATGTATTTATGAGATTTATGGATTTGGAGAAACTGTTGGATATATGTATGCCCTAGAGGCCATTATATGATAGTGGATGTATTTATACATGTATATATATATCAGTGTACATTCTTGGTCGACATGATAGTATGCTATCTGGTTCTTCCTTATCTGACATGTTGATTTGATCCTACTTTTATTCATTCACACATGTTGATAAAGCCCTGAGGATATAGGCTTGACTACTGTGATTATGATAGAGATCATACTAGTGGGACATCTGTAGTTTATAAGCATATCCTGGAATGTCCCTAGTCATAGGTGTATCGAGATGGGGCATCGATATACCAGTGTAGACTAGCGTATATGATACTAGACCCATACGATGGGCAATGGATGTTCCCACATTCATCGATGTTTGACATCGAGATCGTATACGGGTGCTCAGTGGTGACTGGGTACACTGGATGGACTCACTGAGAACTCCTATATGGAATTATATCTATCGTCGGATAGCAGTTCTCAGGTGACACTGGTGCAGGTTAGTCTGTAGACCCGAGATCGTCACAGAGTATTGTGTGTTCTCCCACTGTACTTTGATTACCACCCTACCACGGCTCTACAGAGTCGTGCAAACAGGTGGCCGTTGGGTACAGTCCCGAGACACACGAAGGCGATGAGCGATAGGAGGGGTTTCGTCTCTCCCGGTATTGGGAGTGGATGCTGTGCTGTGCTCGATTGGCTATATCAGTAAGTCCCTGGCCAGGGCTGTTGAGATTTAATGATAAGTGTTATCAGTAGTTTCTCGATCTGTTATAGACCATTCATTGGCACGACTTATTGAGTTATTGGGGTCAACGTTACCATCCCTAGACTCGATATGCAGCATATCTGACGAAGAGATCGGACTGTACGGTAGTGTTGCCAGTTGGCTCGACGGGAGTTGTGACAGGTTCGCTTGTTTTCTTCTGATCGCTCAATACCCGGGTGGCCGTTACGTTTAGCTGACCGCTTGCGGCTTGGGGGTGCTTGATATGATCATCACCCACTGCCGGCGTATTGACGAGCCTTAGAGTCCCACAATGGAGTTGCTTAGTCGAGGCGAAACGATGTGGTGCGCATATAAGATATGCGCGTGGACCCGGTTAAAATGCGCGTATGTGATACCGTATATAAATCGGGCGGTTTGCTTTTGGTCGGGTCGTATGCGATATGACCGGGTTGCTAAATCAAGTGTTGATTTATCATTGACTATTAGTTTCTCACTTGAAATCATTTCTTGTCTTTTTGTTGTATGCATGCATGTATGCATTCATTCTTATTCATGCACATATGGATGTGCATGCACACATACATGCATACATCATTCTATCATGCTTGTTGATATAGTGGATGGTGGAAATATAAGACTCACACCCTTTATAAAATATATGGATATTATTTTTAGAAAAGGAAAATGGAAATGGAAATTGTTTCATGGTTTAATATTTTATTCTTGCACTAACCCCTTGGATTAACCATGATTCATTTTCCATGGTCATTTTTGTTCCAAACTAAAATATTTAGATATTTTATAACTATGGTTAAGAATGAGAGAGTGAAAATATACATATTTTCATTTCTCATTTTTATTCACAACCTTATCATTATCTTAAGCTCTTAAAAAAGCCATCATCTTCTTCCTCATTTCTCTCTTGCTCTCTAGTTTTCTCAAGTGACCAAAAGAGTCACCAAGTTAGGATTTTGAAGTGAGAAAACAAGCCACATCATCATTCTACACTAGTCTTGCCCATTAGTGTAGAGTGTTAGCTTCCATTTCTTCTCTTGATCTAGTGAAGCTTCAAGCTTGGACAAAGAGGACTCCGGGTGGATCGTCGTGGATCTAGAGGATCTCAAGCGGACCTTTTTCCAACCCTCAAGTAGCCAAGGAGTCTAGCGTAGGGAGTTACAAAGGTTGTACTCTCAAAACCCTAGCTTTTACTACTTTTGTTTGTGTTAAAGTTAAGTTGCCCTAATTTTTCCAGCATGATCCTTAAGATTGTTTCTTTAGCACCATGTAAATTTTAAATATGGCATGCGTGTTGCCTCCAAACCCTTGTAGTGGTGCTGTAGGAAACCCTTCATGGTATCAGAGCCAAGCTAGAACCTTAGGCGATGTTTAGGCGAATTTAAAACTCCGATCGAACCAAAAAATACGGATTTTGACCCTTCTCTAGACTTTTTTTAAAACTGTGTTATTTTCTGAATTAAAAATACTTAAAAATTCAGTAGGGAAATCTAAGCAAAACTGTAAAATACGAAGCCATAATCCGTACATACCGCTGCGGAACCGCGGCCAAACCTTGCTTGGGCCGCGGAACCGCGGCTGTACAGGAATATTATAGCCTCGTTTTTGTACAGTAATGTTCTTGTCTGCTTGAACATATTTTTGGGTATGTTTAATCTGACTCAAGTGTTGAGTGTTCTGGGGATTATTTTGGATTCGTTGATTCGATCGGAATATTTAATTTCGTGTTGTTTTCGGGTAATTTAGAAAGTATTAAAAAGTTCGAACGGATATCATTAACTCACTTTTTCCCGGCACGAAAAACTTTCAAGTGTTGAATTTTTTCTCGAGTTTAAATCTTTCGGAAATACGTGAGTAACGTGGTGGACCCTCTAGAAGAACAAAAACCTTAACTCGATTATGTGACCGTCTGAACTGCCTCTAAACCTTAGGGTTTGGGGCAGTACGGCGTGCCACATGTGAGGCGTTGGCTTGACCCTTCTACGGCTGGACCGCTGCTACTGTGACATGTTCCGGGATTTTTGAACTCCGCTCAAGTGTTGAGCTATTTAGGAAATCTTGGGTATTTGGTTCTTCGATCGGAAAGTTTAATACTGTCTATTTATCTGGAATGTGATACAATATGTGGAATTCATATAGTTAGGCATGAAATGCGAAGTATGTGATATTTCGGATTTGCGATGTCTAAAGTGATTGTGGATTCCAAATGTTGTAGTTTTACACTTTCTTTTCTGTGACCGTAAGTGTAGTATGTCGCATATCGCCGGTTTCGTTGCTATACATCAACGACAATCGGGGTACGCATACTTACTTACGTTGATGATATATGATATTATGTGTTGCTGAGATATGATGTGCATGATTGTCGCGATTGAATAGCCGGGTTTTTTTTATGTGAGATGAGAGTTTTCTTTTCATTCATGTAAAATTCAAATGTAATGTAATATTCTTTTATTTGGGGCACTTTCGGGTTGAGGTTGTTGTCACCAGTGTTGTATATTATTTACTTTTCCGCATTAGGATAGACCCAACGAGGGGAGCATAAGTGACCGGGTTCTGGGGTTCAGTGGGAGGCCATCTTGAGAAGTCGAGACCGGGTCTCCTAAACTCCAGAATTAGTAGGGTCTCATGCCGCTCTCGTAGGGGTCTAGGGGTGTGGGCTTGGCTATTCATCGCGACTGTAGAATCCGTATTTTCTATTGTTGGCTAAATACTAAATACGGACGTCCTAGTATATCCACATTATATTTGTGTTTCTGCTGCATGTATACTGTGATATGATATCTGAGACGAATGATATATTATATATGAGATATATAGTAGATGTTGCTTATGTTTTACACCCGCGCTAGTCCCGTCCCGGTATGCCGTTAGTTAAGTAACCTAACGGTGCATAACGGAACATTGCGGCGAATGCGGATGGCATAAGCGTACGTTGTATTTTCGTTTCTTTTCTGTGATTGGCTTAAGGACTTAAATGATGGGGATACATTAATATGATTAATGTAAAGAAAATAAACCTAAAAAGATGTTGTAGAATCGGATTTGAAAACCACTCGGCTCTTTATGAAAAAGCTATATTTCAAAACTGCGGAGCTCAAGCCACTCCTTTTGAAAAGCATTTGATTCTACGGCGATATCAAGTTCAAAGCGTTTAAGATTTTCTTAAAAATCATCTGCAACCCTCCATCATTTTAGGAAGTAGAGTACTTAGTATTCGTGCTACGTTTGTTGACTATAGTTAAGGCGTAGTGTACGGTTGCTAAGTGATGTCTTCCTACACTGCATATGATGCAGATTAATTAGGACATTCATGCGACTTTGTTGACCATAGTTAAGGGTCATGTGAATGGGTCTATTTAATCAAGAAATGACGGGTAGAACTTGACTAGTACTTATGATTTGTTGACCATAGTTAAGGTCATAGGTACTAGGGGTAAAAACCACATCGGGAATTTCAATAGTTGAAATTTTCAATGAGATTGCATACCTTCCATATGATGGTTGGATCCCGATCTCACTGTGGGCAATAGTTGCTCCCAGGAGAGTTTTGCAGTTTACAATTAGCTACCCCATTAGGTGTCTAGAAAGGTGTTAATGGGGCTACGCCTCTGGGAAGATGAGATTTACTTTAATTAGGTCCGTGCGAAAGCACGGGGAACTTCCCTCAAGTACCGACACTGGCCTGGCTGAACGGTTAGCGAAGTTGTAGACTGTAATTAATCCTGGCTAGTTTTCTTTTTAAGGTTTGAAAGAAAAACTTGATTAAAGCAGTGGGAGACATCGATTAGATAAGATAATAACCAATCTGATCTTTGCAAGAGCTTTCGCTGAGTGTATTTTTCTCTCTCTCTTAATGGCAGATACCCATGACTGGACTCAAGCTTCTACTAGATAAAAATAAACTGAATGAGACCAATTATAAAGACTGGCTGAGGAATCTGAACATTGCCTTGACTTATGATAAGGTATCATATGTCCTCACGGCTCCAGCCCCGCCTGTCCCAGGTCCAAAATCCTCAGTTGTGGATAAAGAAGTTCGCAAGAAATGGGACGCTGACTGTGCCACGGCCAAATGCCTCGCGCTTGCATCGATGGATAACACACATCAAAAGTAGCACGAGAATATGGACATTCACGCCATATTCCTCCATACAAAGGAGTTGTATGGAGAGCAATCCTGTGTATTACGATACGAAGTATCAAAGAAATTGTTTCAGATGCGAATGGCCCCTGGCACAACAGTAGGAGACCATGTTCTGAAGATGATAGCTCTCATAGAAGAGCTTGAGGACCTTGGATGGACGATGGACAATGAACAATATACGGATATTATTCTGCAGTCCCTCCCCTCCACCTTTGCTCAATTTATAGTTAACTTCAACATACACAACATGGAGAAGGAACTACCTGAACTCCTTAATATGTTAAGGAGTGTAGAGAGCACACTGAAATCAGTGAAAACTCCCGTTTTGAGTGTTGGGCAATCTTCCTCTTCTCGCCCAAAGGCTAAGGCTAAGGGAAAGATGAAGAAGAAGCCCACCAAGCCTAGGGGTGGAGTTAAAAAGGCTAAGGGGAAGGACAAACCCAAAGCTGGAGAATCGGGGAAAGGAGAATGTTATCACTGCCACAAAACAGGACATTGGAAGCGCAACTGCACGGAGTACTTAAATCTCAAGAAGAAGCATGGGGATGCTTCCGCTTCAGGTATGTTTGTGACAGAAAACTGTTTTTCAATAAACTCTGCTTCCTGGGTATTAGATACCGGTTCAGGTTCTCACATTTGCAATTCTTTGCAGGGGCTGAGAAATAGCAAGGTTTTGAAGATAGGTGACCATACTCTCCGCGTTGGAAATGGTTCCAATGTACATACAGTCTCAGTGGGAGAGTATCATTTGGGGTTGCCGTCTGGGTGTATATTGGTTTTGAACCCATGTTATTTTGTACCTAGTATGCTTTGTAATATAATATCCGTTTCTTTGTTAGACAATGAAGGATATAATTTTTTATTGCAGAACAATGTTATGAACATTCACCGGAATCAAATGTTGGTTGGGTATGGTACGCTTAATAACGGGATATACGTCCTAAATCAACACACAGTTTTCAGCATACAACACATTAATAAAATAAAACTTTCAGAAATAAATGAATCTTTTCTTTGGCACTGTAGACTTGGTCATATTAACGAAACAAGACTAAACAAGTTACACAAAGATGGATATTTAAACCCTTTTGAATATAAATCTTATGCGACTTGCCAGTCTTGTATCAAGGGTAAAATGACCAAAACTCCGTTTACCGGACATGGAGAAAGAGCTACTGAGCTCCTAGGCCTCATACATAATGATGTATGTAGGCCAATGTCTACACAGGCTAGAGGCGGTTTTTCATACTTCATTACTTTCACTGGCGATTTCTCAAGATTCAGTCATGTATTTTTATTAAAGCACAAATCCGAAGCTTTCGAGAAATTCACTGAATATAAACTCGAAGTAGAAAAACAAACCGGCTTGAGTATCAAAATGCTTCGATCAGATCGAGGTGGGGAGTACCTCAGTACAGAATTTGCAAACTTCCTAAAAGAGAATGGGATTCTCTCTCAGCTCACTCCCCCTTACACACCACAACACAACGGTGTGTCAGAACGACGGAATAGGACCCTATTAGATATGGTCCGATCCATGATGAGTGATGCTGAGTTACCCGTCTCATTTTGGGGGCATGCATTGGAGACTGCAGCGTTTCTACTGAACAGGGTCCCAACCAAAACCATGTCTACCACGCCATATGAGATATGGCATGGGAAGAGACCATCTCTTAAGAGATTTAAGATTTGGGGTTGCCCGGCCTATGTTAAAAAGCAGAATCCGGACAAACTCGAGACACGGTCGGTCATGTGTAATTTTGTGGGGTATCCAAAGAATTCTTATGGATATCTATTCTACCACAAGGAGGAACAAAAAGTGTTTGTTTCTCAGTATGCCACATTCTTGGAAAAAGAGTTTTTCACAGATAAAGCTGATGGCAATGTGGTAGATCTAGAAGAGGTTCTAGAAACACAAACTACAAATGACGACTTGGTTGAACCGGCTGTTGCAATAGAAACTGAGGAATCTCGACCACTCCGTAGGTCTGGTAGGACTTCTCGCCCACCGGAGAGGTACTACGGTTTCCTCGTTGATGGTGACAGAGAAGACTGCATCATGGAGGATGATGACCCTACCAGCTTTCAGCAAGCTATCACGAGTGGAGACTCTGTGAAGTGGCTGGATGCCATGAGATCCGAAATGGAGTCTATGTACACCAACAAAGTATGGACTTTGGACATTATACCCCCTGGGGTAAAACCTGTGGGGTGCAAATGGATGTTTAAAAGAAAGATTGGTGTAGATGGGCAGGTAGAGACCTAAAAGGCAAGACTTGTTAAAACCCAGAAAACTCAACACTTGAGTAGAAATAAAAATACCCAGAAGAATCAGGAAGTACATACGGTCATTACTGTACAGAAACTAACCATCAATCAACAGTAACGGCCACGGAACCGCCGCCAATGCCTTAGTTTGGCCGCGGTTCCGCGGTGAAATAGTTGAGTTAGGGTGTCGTTTTTCACAGTAATTCCTAAAATACCCTGCTGAATTTTTTGAGCATTTTTAATATGAAAAAAATCACAGTTTTGAAAAATTTCCAGAGAAGGGGTTTTATCGGGTTTTCCGGGTTCGATCGGACTTTAAACTTCGTCTAGACTTCGCCTAAAGCTCTAGCTTGGCTTTGATACCACTGTAGGGTTGCTGGGCATGAGCACAAGGGTCTACGAGGCATCAACCATGCCCGATTAAAAATTTAGCCGTGCCGAACAACCCGAATACGGATCTTTAAACTAGAGATTAGGCGAAAACAAACATGCTAAACACATTAACACTAAGTGAGAGGAATTACAACCTTTGTAGATCCGGTCCTTCACTTCATATGCTCCATGTTGTGGTCCCTTCGTTGCGATCATCGGGTTCCGGACTCTCGAGAGGTTCCACGAAGAGAAAGATGCAACCTTTGCTTCCGATCTTCGATACAAAGATGATCTACCTTGAAGTTTCGTTAACACAAGCTAACACTCATGAAATGATGTGAACACCCTCATCTAAATGGCAAGGGAAGATGAGGATGATGAAGTAGGATTTTTGCTCTCTTTATTTATCTTTTTCTCATATTTATTCATCACAAATATCAAAGCAAGAAAGCTTTGTAAGCAAAGAAGAAGAAGGAAGAAGATGAACAATATGATAGAATTCCTTTTGTGATGAATAATGCAAAGGAGATAATGATGAATAATGCAACCATGGTTGACTAAACCTTTGTAGAGAATTAACCAAGGCTAGGGTTTGGGTTAGGTTAAAAATGAGTCACATGAAAATATCTTTCACAAAACAAAACCAAAACCTTCTAGAATCATCTAGAAAGCTTAACCCTAATCCAAACCCTAATCATGTTTAAACTCCACTAAACATGTTGTATTAGTTATCATATCATATTACAATATTATATATCACATATATAATATTTATTGTAACCAAATAAAATAATACATTTAACATATATCGCATATATATCAATGTATTACCCGAGTGAGAAAAAGAATCTTTTAGTGAGAAAATATTAGTTAATGTAATTTAATATATCATATATATTATTATACATTAAATTATCGAATCAACACTTGATCCGACAATCCGGTTATATCGCATATAACCGACTAATATTTATCCGTACCGATTCATCAAATCAACACTTGATCCGATGACCCGGCTGATATCAAATATCGCGAGAATGGAATACGGTATCTCATATCGTATTATCCTTTCTCCCGCACATATCACATATGTGCTCCTACTCCGTTTTGCCTGAGCCAAGAAACCTCTGTGTAGGACTCTAAAGAATCGTCAATACGCCGGCAGTAGGTGATGATCATATCAAACACCCACAAGCTGCAAGCGGTCAGCTAAACGTAACAGCTACCCAGGTATTGAGCGCTCAAAAGATCAACAAGCAATCCTGTACATTCTCCTATGAATCCAAACAGTAACACTCCCGTACAGTCCGGTCTCGTCGTCTGATATGTTGCATATCTCGCCTAAGGGTGGTAAACGTCAGACCCCAGTAGCTCGATAAGTCGTGTCGATATAAAGTCTATAACAGTTCGAGAAACTACTGATAACACTAACCAGTAAATCTCAGCAACCCTGGCCAGGGATTTCCGGTTATAGCCAATCGAACACAGCACAACATCAACTCCCTATACCGGGAGAGACGAATCCCCTCCTATCGCTCATTGCCTCCATGTGATTCGGGACTGTACCCAAAAGCCACCTTTTTGCACGCCCTCTTGGACGTGGTATGATGGAAATCAAAGCACAGTGGGAATCACACAAGACTCTATGACGATCTCGGGTCAACAGACTACTCTGTACCAGTGTCACCGGAGAACTGCCATCTGACATGAGGTATAATACCATCTGGGAGTTCTCGGCGAGTCCGTCCAGTGTACCCAGTCTCTACTGAGCACCCGTACACCATCCTTGATGTCAAACACCGATGGATATGGGATCATCCATCGCCCATCATATGGGTCAAGATGCGTATACGCTAGTCTACTCTGGTGTATCGATGCCCTGTCTCGATACACCCTCGACTAGGAACAGTTATAGGATGTACTCGTCAACTACCGTGGCCCCACTAGTATGATCTCATCATAGTCCTAGTAGTCGAGTACATATCCTAAGGGCTTTATCAACATGTAACATAGAGACAATCAGAGTACATGTTAAGATAAAGTACAACCAGATAGCGTACTATCATGTCGAGCAAGAAAGTCCTCCCTATATATGTCCAAGCATCCATTACAATTTACATCGTATGTACAGTAATGGCCTCTAGGGCATACATATAACTAACATAGCCATGAGTATTTCTTGAAGAATGGCTAAGTGTTGTGTACTCAAGAATGAAGTGTAGGGTTGCTAGGCACGCTCAGAAGGTTCCACGAGGCATCAACCATGCCCGATTAAAAATTTAGCCGTGCCGAACAACCCAAAACCGGATCTTTAAACTAGAGATTAGGCGAAAACGAACATGTTAAACTCTTTAACACTAAGTGAGAGGGATTACAACCTTTGTAGATACGGTCCTTCACTTCTTAAGTTTCGTGTTGAAGTCCCTTCGCTGCGATCATCGTGTTCCGAACTCTCTAGAGGCTTCACGAAGAGAAAGATGCAGTCTTGCTTCCGATCTTTGATACAAAGATGATCTACCTTGAAGTTTCGTTAACACAAGCTAACACTCATAATATAAAGTGAACACTCTCATCTAAAGGGTAAGGATAGATGAGAATGATGAAGTAGGATTTTTGCTCTCATTTGTTTTCTTATTCTCACTTATTTTTCATCACCAAATCAAAGCAAGAAAGCTTTGCAAAAGAGGAAGAAGAAGAAGAATAGTGATCCATTTCCATTTGTGATGAATAATGAAAGAATTAATATGATGAATAATGCAACCATGGTTGACTAAACCATTGTAGAGAATTAACCAAGGGCTAGGGTTTGGGTTGGGTTAAGTATGAGTCACAGATAAATATCAACACAAATATCTTTATCACGACAAAAAGAAACCTTCTAGAATCTACTAGAAGTCTTAACCCTAATCCAAACCCTAATCATGTTTAAACTCCACTAAACATGTTGCATTAGTTATCATATCCTGTTACAATATTATATATCACATACATAATATTTATCGTAACAAAATAAAATAATACAATTAACATATATCGCTTATATATCAATGTATTAGCCGAGTGAGAAAAAGAATCTTTTAGTGAGCTAATATTAGTTAATGTAATTTAATATATCATATATATTATTATACATTAAATTATCGAATCAACACTTGATTCGACAATCCGGCTATATCACATATAACCGACTAATACCTTATTTACCGATTCATCGAATCAACACTTGATTCGATGACCCGGCTGATATCAAATATCGCGAGAATAGAATACGGTATCACATATCGTATTATCCTCGGTCCCGCACATATCACATATGTGGTCCTACTCTGTTTTTCCTGAGCCAAGAAACCTCTGTGTAGGACTCTAAAGAATCGTCAATACGCCGGCAGTAGGTGATGATCATATCAAACACCCACAAGCTGCAAGCGGTCAGCTAAACGAAACAGCCACCCAGGTATTAAGCGCTCAGAAGATCAACAAGCAAGCCTGCACATTCTCCTGTGAATCCAAACAGTAACACTCCCGTACAGTCCGGTCTCGTCGTCTGATATGTCGCATATCTCGCCTAGGGGTGGTAAACGTCAGACCCCAGTAGCTCGATAAGTCGTGTCGATATGAGGTCTATAACAGTTCGAGAAACTACTGATAATACTTTCCAGTAAATCTCAGCAACCCTGGTCAGGGATTTCCGGTTATAGCCAATCGAACACAGCGCAACATCAACTCCCTATACCGGGAGAGTCGAATCCCCTCCTATCGCTCATTGCCTCCATGTGATTCGGGACTGTACCTAAAAGCCACCTTTTTGCATGTCCTCTTGGACGTGGTATGATGGAAATCAAAGCACAGTGGGAATCACACAAGACTCTATGACGATCTCGGGTCAACAGACTACTCTGTACCAGTGTCACCGGAGAACTACCATCCGACGTGAGGTATAATACCATCTGAGAGTTCTCGGTGAGTCCGTCCAGTGTACCCAGTCTCTACTGAGCACCCGTACACCATCCTTGATGTCAAACACCGATGGATATGGGATCATCCATCGCCCATCATATGGGTCAAGATGCGTATACGCTAGTCTACTCTGGTGTATCGATGCCCTGTCTCGATACACCCTCGACTAGGAACAGTTATAGGATGTACTCGTCGACTACCGTGGCCCCACTAGTATGATCTCATCATAGTCCCAGTAGTCGAGTACATATCCTAAGGGCTTTATCAACATCTATCATAGAGACAATCAGAGTACATGTTAAGATAAAGTACAACCAGAAAGCATACTATCATGTCGAGCAAGAAAGTCCTCCCTATATATGTCCAAGCATCCATTACAATATACATCGTATGTACAGTAATGGCCTATAGGGCATACATATAACTAACAATCTCCCAATTGCACTAGGGCCATCTGTTATGGTATCATATACCCAACAATTAGCTGTGGTCGAAGTATCTCATACTCAACCATCCCATAAAAGTCTCTACTGGGAAAAAAGGCCTTTGTGAGTGGATCCGCGCTGTCGTCCTCTGTGTCTACTCTCCTAACCTCGATCTCCCTGGAGATCAACCATCTCCATGATCAGGTGATACTGCCTAAGAATTATATCTGGATTTCTGATGGGACGGGGGTTCCTTGGCATAAGCCACAACTCCATTGTCACACAATGGTAGGAACGAAGTTCATCTCATGAACTTATATATATCCAGACTGCCTCTTTGGTAGTATCCTTGGTAACGATGTATCTTTCCTTTAATCGTCTAGTATGTTACGGTATCTAGCTTGGAACTCTTCCAACATACCGTCCCTCCACTGAGGGTAAAGGCAATGCCTGCGACTGACATTCAGTCGTTCTTATCACCCTGGAACCTTTCCAGTGATTCTCCCCAGGATCGATTGATACCATCTCACTACAACTAGTAAGAATCTTAACATCCAATTAGATCTATCTCATAGATCTAAAAATCCAGGATTTAGGAGGTATCACTTTGATCCTATATGGAGAATCATTGTGATAAGCGGAGATTGACTGAGCGTAGCATAGTAAACTCCTTCCCTATCAAGAGTATGTCATCCACATACTCTACGAGGATCACCACCATACTCTCTACTACCTTTTTGTATATACAAGGTTCATCTACCATTTTGATGAAGTCAAACTCTTTGACTACCACATCAAAACAGATGTTCCAACTCTGCGATGCCTGCTTTATCATATAAAGCATCTTGCACACGTTTCCGCTGCTCCCACTGTCTACGAAGCCATCTGGCTGTGTACTTTAGACGCTCTCTTCTAAAATATCATTTAGAAAAGCAGTCATGACACCCAACCACCAGATATCGTAGTCATGGTATGCAGCCATGGCAAGTAGGATCTGGATGGACTGGATCTGGATGGACTTAAGCATAGCTTTGAAAGTCTCAACATTTCCATGTACACCAAGTAAGATATACTTGCTCCTGATGGGGATTTAACCCTTCAGATAAAGCAACCAAAGTCCATACTTTGTTGGTGTATAAGGATTCCATCTCAGATCGCTAAGCATCCAGCCATTCTTACAGAGTCCCACTCCTGATGGGCTGCTCGAAACTAGTTGGATCATCATCTCATGATGCAATCCTCGCTCCCACTGTCATAGAGAAACCAAAGTATCTCTCAGGTGGGTGAGGAACCCTACTAGATCGGCGGAGAGGCTAAGGTTCGTTGGAAACTATTGAATCCTTTGGTTCTACCAAATCATCTGCTGTAGTTTATATAGCTGGAACTCTTTCCAGTTCTACCTCATGACCCCTAATTTTTCCACAAGAAATTCCCTTTCACAAAGGTGGCATGTTGAGAAATAAAACACTTTTGTTTCTCGGTTTGGTAGAAGATTTTCCCTTGCGAATGCTTGGGATATCCAACAAACTTCCACAGATCTGACTTTACGTCGAGCTTGTCCGGATTTTGCTTTTCAGACATAGGCCGGACAACCCCAAATCTTAACAAACTTAAGATATGGGCTCTTCCCATTCCATATCATATATGAAGTGGTAGGCAACTGATTTGATTTGAACCCTATTCAATAGGTTTGCAGCTTCTCAAGCGCATAACTTCCAAAAGGAAATAGGAAACTCAGTAGTACTCATCATAGAGCACACCATATCAAATAGGGTGCTATTGCTCCGCCCCGATATACCATCGTGCTATGGTGTATACGGAGGAGTAATGCCGAGAGAGAATCTCATTCTCCTTTAGAATAGTCCAGGAATTCCGTGCTCAAGTATTCTCCTCCTTGATCTCATCAAAGGACATAATACTTATACCCATTTTTGGTTCTCTACTTCTAACTTATATTCTGTGAATATCTCAAAAGCTTCGGACTTGTGTTTCAACAGGAACATATGTCTGAATCTTGAGAGATCATCAGAGAATGTAATGAAGTACAAAGAACCGGTCTTGGCATGTGTAGACAGGGGACCTTCATACATCAGCATGTATCAATCCCAAGAGTTCACCAACTCTTTCTCTGTTTCCAATAAACGGAGCTGTGGTCATCTTATCTCTGTGACATGACCGGCAAGTTTCACAAGATGTAAATTCAAACTAATTTAAATATGCATCTTTATGTAACTTCAGCTAGTCGGGTCGCATTGATATGACCTAGTCTACAATGCCTCAAGAAGGATTCGTTCATGTCTGAACTCTTCCACTTGTGTGTGTTATGTATACTAAGAACTGTAGTTTGATTTAGAACGTGTATGCTTTTAGATAACGTGTCTGAACCGATCAACTCTTGATATAGGAAATGTTCAAAACATTATCCAACAATACAAAATTATATCCTTTCTTTACTAATAAAGAGACTGATATGATGTTGTATATCAGGTTCGGTATCTAATAACATTCGTTTAGAATCAATGTATTCTGGTAATACAGGGTGATAGTGACCAACAAACTTGGTTGCAACACTTGCACCGTTTCTATCTCATGAAACTTATCACCCGTTCTCAGTTCTCTACCTATCTGTAGCCCATGTAACAAATTACATATGTGGGATCCTGATCCAGTATCACATACCCAGGACGTAAAGGTTTCTGAGAAACAGTTCTCTGTAATGAACACACCCGAAGATGATGCATCAGCATGCACTTTCTTCGTTTGGGCGGCACGGGAAATCTGGTATTCCCCAATTCCGTGCTCTGTCTTATAACAATTATAATTTGAAGCGGGACCAACGTTCCCCAGCTCAGTATAACAAGCGGGTTCGGTCAATTCATCCGTATTATTATCTTGATTAAGGCGTGATATGGTCGCTACCTGGAGAGAGAGAGAAGAAAACACTCAGCATATGCTCTTGCAAGATTAGATTGGTTATCTAATATATCTAATCAGGATGTCTCCCACTGTTTTTGTAAAATCTTCCTTCAAACCCTAAAAGGAAAGACTGGCCGGGATTAATTACACGCTACAAGTTCGCCAATCTTTCAGCCAGGCCAGTGCCGGTACTTTGAGGGAGGTTCCCCGTGCTTTCGCACGAACCTAATTAAAGTAAACCTCATTTTCCCAGAGGCGTAACCCCGTTAACACCTTTCTAGACACCTACTTGATCAGCTAATTGTAATGTGTAAAACTCTCCCAGGAGTAACTCTTACTCGCAGCGGGTATCGGGATCCAACTATCTCATAGAAGGTATGCAATCTCATTGCAAATTTCAACACTTGAAATTCCCAATAATATTTTGCCCCTAGCATCCTATGACCTTAACGAATGCCAACAAACCATAGGCTACTAGTCAAGTTCAACCCGTCATTTCCCGATTGAATTAAACCCACCCGCACGGCCCTTGACGAATGCCAACAAAGTCACACGACTACCCTAACTCAATCTGCATCATATGCATAAGCAGATAAGCATAAATAGCTACCGCACACTACGCCTTGACGAAAGCCAACAAACGCAGCACGAATACTATGAAGTACTTATCTGAAATGACGGAGGGCTACGATAGGTTTTTTAAGAAAACTTTTTTCGTAATGAACTTGATATCGTTGTAGAATCGAGTGATTTTAAATGGAGTGTTTTTGAGGTTTTTCTAGTTTTGCTAAAGGGGTCACTCCCGGTGAAGGGATCGTCGACCCTTTCCTCATCGAATAAGGTGCAGGATATATCATATATACCACTATATAAAGCAAGAACTATAGAAGCAATCAAAAGACAAACAGAATTTGTAGCATCTGCTAGTTTCACTAAAGAGGTCACTTCCGGTGAAGGGATCTCGGCTCTTTCCTTATCGAATAAGGTGCTGGATGTTCTACAAGGAACACCGCTATGCAAAGCAAGAACTAGAGCTACCAGTTTTTAAACAAGTTTCTACAACATCTTGAGGTTTCTTTTATTTCATTAATCTCATTAATGAAGTCCCATTTTATTGTGCTTCACAAGCATCATCTTTTGAAACGAAATCTGCAATATAACATATATCTCATATATATAATATAAACATTCGTCTCAGGCAGTAATATGATCTCATTACAGAACATTGCAGCAGAAGAACATATATGAAATATTGGATATACTAGGACGTCCGTGTTTTTAATACGAGCCTGTATAAAACACGGATTCCACGGTCGCGATGAATAGCCAATCCCACATCCCTAAACCCCTACGAGAGAGGCAAGAAACACTGCCAATTCTAGGGTTAGGAGACCCGGTCTCGACTCCTCGAGATGGTCTCCCACTGGACCCTAGAACCCGGTTACTTGTGCTTCCCGCCTTGGGTCTACCTAATGCGGAAAAGTAAATAATATACAACAGTGACATCATCCTCAACCCGGAAGTGCCCCAATAAAAGAATATTACATACAAATGAATTTTACATGAATGAAAAAGAAAAAACTCCCATCTCACATAAAACCCCCGGCTATTCAGAATGCGACGATCCAATATAACATATCACAGCAACACATAATATCTCATCTCATCAACGTAAGCAAGTATGCATATCCCGATTGTCGTTGATGTATAGCAACGAAGCCGGCGATACACTACATACTATGCTTACGGTCACAGAAAAGAAAGTGTAAAACTACAACAATTGGAATCCGCAACCTTCTTAGACATCGCATGCCTAACCAAATGAATTCTTTAGATATCGCATGCCTAACAATTATAAACCCCGCATTTTAGTCTCATTATCGAAACTCTTTTCAATATCAAGTCGGGCAATTCAACAAGATTCCCAACATCCTGATCGAATGCTCGTCGCAAACTTTAGTAGACGGCCGCACCCCCGGATGCCGTCGACGAAGTGCACTAAGGCGGAACACCGCTGCCGCGAGCACCCGAACGGATGCTTTTGGCGACGGGGTTCTCCTACAGTCACTTGGTCGGGGCTTTGGGGCGTGGCTGTCTATTATGTTTACCCGGCGAGTATCCGCGTACGCTACGTGATTGCGACGGACTTTTGATCACATTAAAATCCTGTGGCAACCGATCATCTGAGACTGAACTGCTAGATTTATAACATTCAAATTAGTTATCTCATAACTACTTGTGGATTCTAAATATTGTATCACATTCCAGATAAATAGACAATGTTAAACTTTCCGATCGAATAATCAAACACCCAAGATTTCCCCAATATATCTCAATACTTGAAATCAGTTTAAAAACATCCATCACATACTACAGTACCAATGGTCCAGCCGTAGTAGGGTCAAGCCAACGCCTCACATGTGGCACGCCGTACTGCCACAAACCCTAAGGTTTAGAGGTAGTTCAAGACGGTCACATAATCGAGTTAAGGTTTGTTGTCTTCTAGAGGGTCCACTGCGTTACTTGCACGACTTAGAATGTTCTTAAACTCGAGAAAAAAATCCAACTTTTGAAAAAATTTCCGACAAGGGAAAAAGTGAGTTATTGATATCCGTTCGAACTTTTTAATAGTTTCTAAAAATTACCCGGACAAAACTAAACGAAGTTAAATTATCCGATCGAATTATCGAGTCCCCAATACAACCCTAGAAAACTCAACACTTGAGTGGAATTAAAAAATTCCCAGAAAAAATTGCCAAGAAAGGACCTAAGAATAAATTCATGATATTCCAGGGACTAAGTCATAATTTTGGCCGCGGAACCGCCGCCAAAACCTTGATTGGGCCGCGGTTCCACGGTCAAATAGTTGACTCAGTGAACCATACTTCACAGTAATTCTTAGTTTTTCCTTCCTGTTTTTCTGAGTATTTTTAATTCATAAAAAAGCACAGTTTTGAAAAATGTACAGAGAGGGGTTAATATCGGGTATTCGGAGTTCGATCGGACTTTAAACTTCGCCTAAAGCTCTAGCTTGGCTCTGATACCACTGTAGGGTTCCTAGGCACGCTCACAAGGTTCCACGAGGCATCAACCATGCCCGATTGAAAATTTACCCGTGCCGAACAACCGAAAGCCGGATCTTTAAACTAGAGATTAGGCGAAAACGAACATGTTAAACTCTTTAACACTAAGTGAGAGGGATTACAACCTTTATAGATCCGGTCCTTCACTTCTTAAGATCCGTGTTGAAGTCCCTTCGCTGCGATCATCGTGTTCCGAACTCTCGAGAGGCTTCACGAAGAGAAAGATGCAGTCTTGCTTCCGATCTTCGATACAAAGATGATCTACCTTGAAGTTTCGTTAACACAAGCTAACACTCATAATATGAAGTGAACACTCTCATCTAAAGGGCAAGGATAGATGAGAATGATGAAGTAGGATTTTTGCTCTCATTTGTTTTCTTATTCTCACTTATTTTTCATCACCAAATCAAAGCAAGAAAGCTTTGCAAAAGAGGAAGAAGAAGAAGAATAGTGATCCATTTCCATTTGTGATGAATAATGAAAGGATTAATATGATGAATAATGCAACCATGGTTGACTAAACCATTGTAGAGAATTAACCAAGGGCTAGGGTTTGGGTTGGGTTAAGTATGAGTCATAGATAACTATCAACAAAAATATCTTTATCATGACAAAAAGAAACCTTCTAGAATCTACTAGAAGTCTTAACCCTAATCCAAACCCTAATCATATTTAAACTCCACTAAACATGTTGCATTAGTTATCATATCATGTTACAATATTATATATCACATATATAATATTTATCGTAACAAAATAAAATAATACAATTAACATATATCGCATATATATCAATGTATTACCCGAGTGAGAAAAAGAATCTTTTAGTGAGCTAATATTAGTTAATGTAATTTAATATATCATATATATTATTATACATTAAATTATCGAATCAACACTTGATTCGACAATCCGGCTATATCACATATAACCGACTAATACCTTATTTACCGATTCATCGAATCAACACTTGATCCGATGACCCGGCTGATATCAAATATCGCAAGAATAGAATACGGTATCACATATCGTTTTATCCTCGGTCCCGCACATATCACATATGTGCTCCTACTCCGTTTTGCCTGAGCCAAGAAACCTCTGTGTAGGACTCTAAAGAATCGTCAATACGCCGGCAGTAGGTGATGATCATATCGAACACCCACAAGCTGCAAGCGGTCAGCTAAACGTAACAGCCACCCAGGTATTGAGCGCTCAGAAGATCAACAAGAAAGCCTGCACATTCTCCTGTGAATCCAAACAGTAACACTCCCGTACAGTCCGGTCTCGTCGTCTGATATGTCGCATATCTCGCCTAGGGGTGGTAAACGTCAGACCCCAGTAGCTCGATAAGTCGTGTCGATATGAGGTCTATAATAGTTCGAGAAACTACTGATAACACTTACCAGTAAATCTCAGCAAGCCTGGCCAGGGATTTCCGGTTATAGCCAATCGAACACAGCGCAACATCAACTCCCTATACCGGGAGAGACGAATCCCCTCCTATCGCTCATTGCCTCCATGTGATTCGGGACTGTACCCAAAAGCCACCTTTTTGCATGCCCTCTTGGACGTGGTATGATGGAAATCAAAGCACAGTGGGAATCATACAAGACTCTATGACGATCTCGGGTCAACAGACTACTCTGTACCAGTGTCACCGGAGAACTGCCATCTGACGTGAGGTATAATACCATCTGGGAGTTCTCGGCGAGTCCGTCCAGTGTACCCAGTCTCTACTGAGCACCCGTACACCATCCTTGATGTCAAACACCGATGGATATGGGATCATCCATCGCCCATCATATAGGTCAAGATGCGTATACGCTAGTCTACTCTGTTGTATCGATGCCTTGTCTCGATACACCCTCGACTAGGAACAGTTATATGATATACTCGTCGACTACCGTGGCCCCACTAGTATGATCTCATCATAGTCCCAGTAGTCGAGTACATATCCTAAGGGCTTTATCAACATGTATCATAGAGACAATCAGAGTACATGTTAAGATAAAGTACAACCAGATAGTATACTATCATGTTGAGCAAGAAAGTCCTCCTTATATATGTCCAAGCATCCATTACAATATACATCGTATGTACAGTAATGGCCTCTAGGGCATACATATAACTAACATGAAGCCTCACAAAATATCTCACAACACATAAATAAATCAAGCATGCTATAATAGTAACCCATGAGTCACACCATGAGTC
This sequence comes from Agapanthus africanus, assembly GCA_030015575.1. Classification (NCBI taxonomy): domain Eukaryota; kingdom Viridiplantae; phylum Streptophyta; class Magnoliopsida; order Asparagales; family Amaryllidaceae; genus Agapanthus; species Agapanthus africanus. The sequence goes on along the minus strand of CM057339.1, from coordinate 689,522,499 downwards.
ACTCCATGAGTCACTACATAGCCATGCTTCATTTAAAGCAAAGACACAACTCATCCCTCCACCTCATTAAACCATTTAAACTAAAACGGTTAAAAACAAAAAAATGAGGTGGTATCTTCTAGAAGCATTCTTTTAATAAATTACAAAAATACCCCTCACCGTATATACATTCCCGTATCCGTATTTCGAAAAATACGAATACAAAGAGACAAAAATAATTTAATAATATAATACTAGGATCCGACTTAAACCAAAGCCCACAAGTATTATCCGTCCGAATCATGATACGTGCATAAGTGTACGTATATGATTGAACTCTGCCGTAATACCATACGACATCTACATTGTTTCGCCCGAAGCAGGGAAACCCTCTGTGTGGGACTCTAAAGACTCGTCAATACGCCGGCAGTGAGTTTAACTACAAGCATGTTGTAGGGTTACTAGGCACTCTCACAAGGGTCTATAAGGCATCAACCATGCCCGATTTAAAATTTAGAAGTGCCGAACAACCTAAAGCGAGGATCTTTGCTAGATTATTAGGGTTAACAAAGCATGTAAACAACTTTGCATCTAAGAGAGAGGGATTACAACCTTTGTAGTCCGCTACTTCACTTCATTAGGTCTGAGTAGTAGTCCCTTCGCCGCGATCCATGATCTCCCGGACTCAAGAGAGGCTCCACAAGCCGAACGATCCATGCTTGCTCGAAGTCTTCCTTTTCGAAGATGATCTACCTTGAAGAATCTTTAACTCAAGCTCTCACTTCTCTAATCAAGTATTAGAGAAGTGAACACCCTAATCTAAGTGGCTAGAATAGATGAGAATGATGAAGTAGGAATTTAGCTCTCTTTTATTATCAATTTCTCACACTAATTCATCACAAAACCAAAAGCTAGAAAGCTTTTCAAGGAGGAAGAAGATGAAGTCTTTTGTGATGAATAATGAATTCTCCTTATCATTATATGTCTTTACTTATTAGTTTTTGTACACCACACTTAGGTTAATTGGTTTTCTTTCTTCCCTACCTTTTGGCACCGGCCTAAGGTTTGGGAGAAGACTATCCAATAAGCGCAATAGGTGTACTCTCCTAATACTAGGAGCTCTCGCAACCTGAGAGAAGCTAAAGGGAAATGATAACTGAATAATCCTTATTCTATTTCTCCAGAACTAGAAACCATCCTCGAACTGGAACAAGTTCCTTCGAGTTCGTATGTAACTATACGATGGCATATCCAAGAAATATGGATCTTCATAGTGATATGGAGTATTCCGGAGAAAATGTAAAGGGGATGCAGGAGTGGCAGAGATATACGCGGATTCGTCGTGAATGATAGTAGTCGCAATTTCCTTTGCCCTCACTCTAATCCCTTTATATGTCTTTACTTATTACCTTATGTACACCACACTTAGGCTAATTGGTTTTCTTCCTTCCCTACCTTTCGGCACCTGCCTATGATTTGGAAGAAGATTATCCAATAAGCGCAATAGGTGTACTCTCTTAATACCAGGAGCCCTCGCAACGGAAAAGCATTACATAGCTACCGAACACTACGCCTCGACTAAAGATCGAAATGCATAGTATGAATACTATGCAGTACCAATCCGAAATGACGGAGGGCTACGGCTGGTTTTTGGCGAAAAACTATTAACGTAATGAACTTGATATCATTGAAGGAACCGAGTGGCTTTACAAATATATAGTGGCGCAAACTTTTGCTAAAGAGTTCACTCCATGTGAAGGGATCTCGGCTCTTTTCTCATCGAACGAGGTACAGGATATTCCTAACCGAATACCACATTGCAAAGAAAAAGAATCGACTATAGTGAAGTTATTACACCGACGTAAACTTTTGCCCAAGAGATCACTCCCTATGAAGGGATCTCGGCTCTTGCCTCGTTGAATGCGGTGCTGGATATTCATAACCGAATACAAATGTGCAAAGCAAAATGAAATGTTTGTAATGTCAGTTTTTTAAAAACTTGGTTCCAACATCATATAGGTTTGTTTTCCTTGCATTAATCAGAATTAATGCAGTCCCATCAATTAATCCATATCACACCAGAAAAGAACGAAAATACAATGTACGTATTTGCCATCCGCATTCGTTACGGGGTCCCGTCATGCACCGTTAGGTTACTTAACTAACGGCTGAGTGGGGGCTGGACTAGCGCGGGTGCAAAACATATACAATATCTATTAGTATGTATGTATGTATATATATATATAACATTCGTCCCAGGCATGATATAAGAAACATCACATAATCTCAGCAAGCAGCACAGAATGGTGGATAATCTTGGAGCCTCAGGTTTCATTTGAGCCGTAAATAAGACCCGATGTTCCCTGTCGTGTGGATAGCCTGTGCAATGAAAACCCGGACCCCTACGAGCGCAGCAAGTTACCCGCCAATCCTAGAAGTGAGGCAACATCAATCAACAAAGTGAATGGGCCAACCAGCACTTCACGGAATCCGGTAACTTGAGCACCCCACCGTGGGTCAACCTGTACCCCCTACAAATGCATTGAATAGCCCGCCAATTCTAGAGTAAGGCCTCCTCCATCTCAACGCCATAAGATGCGGGCCCATTTCCTTCTAGAATCCGGCTATTTGAGCACTCCACCGTGGGGTAATCCTAATACAGAAAATGAAAATATATGTACAAGGGTGACATCAACCTCAACCCGGTCTTTCCATAAACAAATAATATACATCTGGCAGAGACGGCAGTCCACATGTCAGACGCTCGCCCCGCAATATCAAATGTACAATTGAATCTAAACTATACTATTACCATAGCACTGCAAGTTATCCACCACAACAATCCAACCACAACCTCAGCACAACACAAAACATCAATATGAATGTCATTCTCGCAAACCCGTCTAAAAGAACATATAGCAGTTAGACGGGTTATACCGCTCTAATGACATTCACGGTCGCAGATGCTAAAACATGTACTGATAAACACACATTTAAAATTTCGATCGACTAAACTTTTCCAAATTGGCTCCAAATTTAAACCAACACTCAAACAAATATGGGCCAAAAAAATACATCCTAAAAATCACAATTCCATGTAGTAGAGTGCCAGAAAAAAATTGGTGCACATTTGCCACTAAACGACCGCGGAACCGCCGCTAATAGGCATTTAATGCGGCGGTTTATGAAGATCATGTGCCCAAATTTCTTCAGAGCTTCTAAATATGCCTGCACGTATTTTTAAAATACTCGAAATTATTTTTGGAACTCTTTTAAAAAACGACAGCGAGCATGTCAAAATGGATTTGCGATTCGGAAAAATTGGTCGATCGATATTCTAACCATGTGTAAACTAGCTAGTATTGGTTTATGGCATGGCTCTGATACCATGTTTGGGTTATGTCAGCGCCCTGACCATATACCATGACTATTTGCGGAACAAAAATTTTATAAACTGGCGCTAGAACAACCCGATAACCCGGATCTACCATAAACCTATAAGCTAGCAAACTAAAGAGGAGTTAGAATGGTTATACCGAATGATCCGTGTCTTTCGGTCTTCTACCATCTTCATAAGCTCCCTGAGGCGTCATGGATCGAGTTTGGCCTCCGGTCTCCCTCCATCGAAGATGATCCACCTGAGAATTTGTAGTTTGAGCCCCAACCTCAATACCGAGGTAACTAGGGTACTTAGTTCGCTAAACTAGATAGCCTAAAGATGTAGAGAGTGATGATGGATCGATTTGTCTCAAAATACCCTAAGTTTCTCAACACATGAGACATTAAGGGTTGAGGAAGAAGAAGGAAGCTTGAGGAGATGAGAATGTAGCCATGAGCATTTCTTGAAGAATGGCTAAGTGTTGTCTACTCAAGAATGAAGCCTCACAAAATATCTCACAACACAAATAAATCAAGCATTTCTCTTGAGTCACACCATGAGTCACACCATGAGTCACTACATAGCCATGCTTCATTTAAAGCAAAGACACAACTCGTCCCTCCACCAAATTAAACCATTTAAACTAAAACGGTTAAAAACAAAAAATGAGGTGGCATCTTCTAAAAACAATCTTGTAATAAATTACAAGAATACCCCTTACCGTATTTACATACCCGTATCCGTATTTCGAAAAATACAAATACAAAAAGACGAAAATAATCCAATAATATAATACTAGGATCCAGATTAAACCAAATCCCACTAGTATTATCCATCCAAATCATGATACGTGCACAAGTGCACGTAGATGATTGAACTTTGCCATAATACCATACGGCCTCAACATCGTTTCGCCCGAAGCAGGAAAACCCTCTATGTGGGACTCTAAAGACTCATCAATACGCTGGCAGTGGGTTTAACCACAAGCATGTCAGTGGAACTAGCTGTACGTAACGGCTACCAAGGTATTGAGCAAAAGGGAGGCCAACTAGAAAACACATCCGAACTCTTACTGAGCCTATCCATGAAAATCTCTGTACAGTCCGATCTGTTCGTATAAGAGTATCGCATATCGAGTCTAGGGGTGGATAAAGTCAGAACCCTAATAACGCGATATTTTTTGTCGGTATGAAGCCCATCACCAACTGAGAAACTACCGATCCAAATTAGTAATTCTCGTCTACCTTGGCCAAGGATTTCTGGTGATGGCCACCCGTGCACTACGCGACATCAACCCCCAATACCGGGAGAGACGAATCCTCGACGATCCGCTCACTACCTCTATGTGGCTCGGGAATGTACCCAACTAAAACCTGTTTGCACGACTCTTTTGAGTCGTGGTAGGGTAGTAATCAAAGCACAGTGGGAACTCACACGAGACAAATGACAATCTCAAGTCGACAAACTAACCTGTACACATGTCACCTGGAAAATGCTATCTGACAATAGGTATAATACCATCTAGCATGTTCCCGGCGAGTCCGTCCAGTGTACTCATAACCCAATGAGCACCTGCATACTATCTTAGGTGGGTAACCGACGCCAATGGATTGTGAGACCGGCCACCGCCCCTCGTCGGGGTCTCGATAAGTATACACTATTCTACTCTTGAGTATTGATGCCTGTAGGGTGTTTTTCGTCACTCCATTGAGATGGAAATACGCGTCGCTTGTCAGGCGCATTATAGATTCCCCCTGCCTAGGATAGGCTGGGGTTTATTGATAATGGGGATCCGAATCTCCGTCAGCTGCGGACTAAGCTGCCATTAATTATCCCTCGCCTTTGAAGCGAGAGAACCTCCGATTGATGGGTCAAACTGGTCATGCGAACTCAATGTGCAGTGTATTTGTGTTGTGTTTTGAAGGGTCTTGGATATATTGGGGGTCTCGCAGAGTTTACGGGGGTACCTCTACTCGGATAGCGGGCTGGGGGTCAAGAGGGCTAGCATCCCCCTTGCGGGGTGAGGGGCAGCGCCCCATTAGAAATTTTTTCCAATGGGGGACGTGTTTTGGGTGTGGAATGCATGGGAAATGAGGGGTCAGGAGCGTCTTAAAGACGCGTCATGGCACGTGGGCGCTAGACGCCCACGAGTCACGTTCCTGGCGCGTGAGCGCTTGGCGCTCGCGGGTCACGTGCCAGGAGTGTGGGCGCTTGGCACCAGCGGGTCATGTGCCTAGCACACGACCGCTGGGCACTATGTACCGATGGGTCACGTGCCCTGCATGCGCCCGCTGAGCGCCCGCAAATCCTGTGAGACACACGTGGGCGCTAAACGCCCGTGGGTCACATGCCCTGCATATGACAGCTGGGCGCTCGCGGGTCACATGCACAGCACGCGACTGCTGGCCGCCCGTGGGTCACATGCATGGCACGCGACCGCTGGAAACACCAGCAAAAAAAGGGGTTAGCCCATGGGCTGGGAGTTGAAACTCCCAAGGGGCTTTGGGGTTGAACTCCTAACAGGGATTATGTATAGATTTGGAGTTAAAATCCTAAAAAGGGTTTTGTTTATGGAGTTAAACTCCAACATATCTTGAGTGGAGTTAAACTCCTAGAAATATTTGAAGATGGTCAGAGGGGACCCCTTTCTTCTCCCCTTTAGCCTTGAATCTTCTTTTGAGCCTTGGATCTGTTGGGGTCAAAATTTACACCCCGGTTGACCAAGTCAAAATCAAAGTCAACCCCAAACCAATTGGGCCCAAGCCCAGGCCAAGTAGGCCCATGCCCAAGTCAAGCCCGAACATGAAGCGGCCGGCCTCCCCAATGCCAAAAAGAAAATTATGTAATAAATAAATTTGATGTAATTTTTATGCATGAATGTAAGAAAAATGGGCATAAAGCCAAATTTTTGTAAAGCCCATGGCTCATGTGCAAAAAAAATGAGCACATGAGGCATGGGATGGGCAAAATGCCATTTTGTAAAGCCCAAAGGGCTATGTGTAAATTTGTAAGCCTATATAAGGCAACATGATAATGAAATAAAAGGAGAACTCATTCCCCTCAAAATTTAGGGTTTTTGTGCCTCCTTCCCCTTTCTCAAGGTTCTAAAACCTTCTCCCATTTTTGAATTAAATTAAGAGTTTAACTCTTCCTTTTCCAAAAAATAAACAGTTTTTCACCATCAAACTCTTCAAGGGGAACTCAGATCTTCCATCAGATCTCAAAAAGGGGAGATTTTTAAATCTCACCCCCTTTTTCTCCAAAATCCGGCCGACCAATAGGAAGAAGAAGGAGACCCATCTCCAAAAATCCCACCTTTGGAAGATCCAAGGCTTAAAAGAAGATCCAGGACCAAAGAGGAGAAGAAATGGGTCCCCTTTGATCATTTCCAAAGATTTCTAGGAGTTTAACTCCATTCAAGATCTGTTGGAGTTTAACTCCATAAACTAAACCTTTTTTATATAGGAGTTTAACTCTATTCAACATCTTTCGGAGTTTTAACTCCATAAATAAAAAATCCTCTTTCGGAGTTTAAATCCTTTTTCCGAGGCTAAAAGCCCCTTCTTTCCGCCGGCGTCCAAATGCCCTGCGCCCACATGCCGGGAACGTGAGGCCCAAGTTCCCAAGCGCCCAGCGCCCACGTGCCGGGCACGTGAGGCACCAGCGCTCAAGTGCCCAGCGGTCGCATGCTAGAAATGTGAGGCGCTGGCGCTCACGCGTACTTTGGACGTTATTTTCCCTCTTTTTTTATACATATACACACTCCACAACACTTTCCCCGTTAGAAAAAAATTTCTAACGGGGAGTTGCCCCGCACCCCGTAAGGGGGCTGCTAGCCCCATTAACCCCCAGCCTATTATCCAGATAGCGGGACCCCCGTAAACTCTGTGAGGCCCCCGATATATCCAAAATCCCTCAAGACACACATACGTACACTGCACATTGAGTTCGCATGACCAGTTTGACCCGTCAATCGGAGGTTCTCTCGCCCCAAAGGCGAAGGGTAATTAACGACCGTTTAGTCCACGGCTGCCGGAGATTCGGATCCCCACAATCAATAAACCCCTGCCTACCCTAGGCAGGGGGAATCTGTAATACGCCTGACAAGAGACACGTATTCCCATCTCAATGGGGTGACGAAAAACACCTTACAGGATATTCCCGAAATAGGATTTTTGGAAAAGGGTCTCCTTATACCTCCTTTCCGTTGGATAAATCTTGAAGAAAAGAGGGGTGAAACTCAAAAATCTCCCCTTTTTGGGGATTTGATGAAAGATCCGAGTTCCCCTTTAAGAATTTTATGGTGAAAAACAGTTTCTTTTTGGAAAAAGAGGGATTGAACTCTTGATTTAATTCAAAAAAAGAAAGAAGGTTTAGAACCTTGAGGAAGGAGAAAGAGACACAAACCCTAGAATTTGAGAGAATGAAAAGTCTTGTTGATTTTTTCATCGTATTTGCCTTTATAGACTACACACTTTATATATAGCACCTTGAGCTTACAAATGGCACTTGTGCCACCCCATACTTTATGTGCTTATCTCTTTTTGCACATAAGCTATGAGGTGTTACAAAATTTTGGTTTTTTTCCTATTTTACATACATTTGTTTCTATATATATATAAAAGAATTACATTAAACCAATTTATGGCTTCATTACTTTTGTCATGGGGCCGGTCCCTCTGACCTGGGCTTGGGTCCACTTGGCCTGGGGTTGACTTTGATTTTGACTTGGTCAACCGGGGTGTAATTTTTGACCCCAACAATGCCCAGTCTCGATACTCTCTCGACTAGGGACATTTAAGGATGTGCTTATAGACCACCCAGCTCCCATGTATATGATTGCCATCATAGTGCTGGTAGTCAAGTAAGAATTCTATGGGCTCTATCAACATGTAATAGTGATCTGTAATACCACATAATGCATGTACATGATGATAAAGACAAACCAGATAGCATACTGATTGATCTTGAAAAAGTGTTTATAGAATAACCGCAATCAATAACGGTGTTGCGTGTAGCTAGACCGAGATGAGTACGGGTCGTCAGGGATATGTGGAATCTTTTAATTTTACTTTAGACGTGTTGCAAAAGAGGAAGAATAGAGGAATAAAGAATAGTGGAGAATAGTTTCTAGATCTCTGTCAAAATACGGATGTAGAATACAGATCTAGTTTGAATACGGATATAGATTTTATAAGAAGAGGGCTTGTAGGGTTCGTTAGGATTTAGCAGTAATGGATGATTAATAAAAATGACTCATTTTATCTATTGATAGATTTAAAAATAGATTGATAGTGATGAATGAGGATTAGGGTTCTTGGAAGAAACTAGTGTTTCCACACTATTGACCCTTATCCTTTCATTGATCTCTATTCATGTCTAGCCCTTAACAAAACAATTGTTAATCTAATATCAAATCGTGGTCAAGACTATCAATAAATTGGTAGTGCGCCCGATAAGGATGTTAACATTTATTTTGCTAAAGTTTATAAACTTCATAAGACTTAAAACAAGTTAAAACATTTTCTCATCCATTGTTCTACCCTAATCTTACAAACCCTATCAAGCGGAGAATTGCTCGTGCATGATGGAGATAGAAGTACGGATAGAGATGAAATTCATAATGTAACTAAATAATTAAACTAATTAAACTAAAGATCTATCTTTATTAATCAGATTCACAAGTACAAAGTTCAAGTTTAGATTACAAGAGGAAGAAGAAGTTGCTCTCGATCTCTGCCTTGTCGGATGTAGATGTTCCGTCGAATCTCACGTCGCTTTATCATGTCGAATCTTGGACCTGTCTTGGATCACTTGTTCTTTGACGATGATTAGCTTGTGTAAAAGATTGATGATTTCTAAGTTTAGCCTTCGGTCTTTTATATAGTCCCAAAACCAGAAACTAAAGATCCCCAGAATTAGGGTTTGTTGTTGTAAATCACAACTAAAAATCCCAAATCCTGACTTAGTGAATCGGCCACGGATCCGCCGCATATTGCATGGTTTGGCCGCGGATCCGCGGTTTGTTGGTGAGATCTTGGCTTCAGAATTCTGGAGCTCTTTGTTGTGACACATGGAGATTTATTTAATGTCTGGAATCTTCATATCTTTTCTGAGTCTTTGCCAGTATTGATTCTTCGATTTTATTTAATTTTATCGGCAGATTTTTGATTCCCGACATCTCAACATCTCGATCTCCTGACCTGAATTAAACCTTGCACAATATCTCAATGAATAATGTTAGTAATATTTGGTATTTTTGAGATATTTTCCTAACCAATTTGATATGATATTATATTTTAAGAATATTGATTAAGGATATTTTATATGATATGCATATTTAAATTATCAAAATATTATATAAATATTATATGCATACATTTTCCTTCATAATGTTAATTATAATATATAAACATATGATAAATAGTATTTTATAGATAAACCTAAATATGTGTCATATTTATAATTAACACATTTAGATATTTAAGAAAAGTAAGGAAAATTTTATATCAATAGTGCGATATTTTCGACTGAATAAATAATTCCAAACTTAACTTTGATCGTCCCGAGCAAACTATTTATTCCAGAGAGGGAGAAAAAGAAAAAGAAAAACCTAAGTAGCATACTTTCGTAGGCAACACGATTGCACCGAGCACGTGCAACAAGTCGTTAAACCTCTAGGTGTCCCTAGTAGGAGGAGTGTTGTCTTCTGAGGGTTTTCAGCGGATTACACCTACAAAATCCTATAATAAAAGAAAGATAGTGAAAATTACATACAAAGATAAGAACTATAAAAGGGAGAACTTGAAAATAAGAGTTTCCAACCACACCAGTTTTTCGGTTGTCATGAGCCCTATCTTAATGGTCGTGAAAAGATATTAGAAATTGTAGGGTTACTAGGCACTCTCACAAGGGTCTACAAGGCATCAACCATGCCCGATTTAAAATTTAGACGTGCCGAACAACCCTAACCAAGATCTTTAAACTACAGATTAGGCGAAACAAAGCATGTTAAACACTTTAACATCTGAGAATTTGAGATTACAACCTTTGTAGTCCGGTCCTTCACTTCTAAACCTCCGTGTTGAGGTCCCTTCGCTGCGACCATCGAGTACCTGGACTCTAGAGAGGCTCCACGAAGAGAAAGATGCAAGCTTGCTTCCGATCTTCGATAACAAAGATGATCTACCTTGAAGTTTCTTGAATACAAGCTCTCACTCACTAATGAAGTGAACACCCTAATCTAAATGGTTAGGATAGATTAGGATGATAAAGTAGGATTTTAGCTCTCATTTGTTTTCTTAATCTCACTCATTTTCATCACTAATGAAAAAGCTAGAAAGCTTTTCATCAAGGAAGAAGAAGAATATCCAAAACCTTTTGTGATGAATAATGAAAAGTCTAGTGAGGTTAGAAATGCAACCATGGGTTAAGTAAGTAAACTTAACCCTTGTAGAAATTGAACCATGGTCAAGGGTTGGGTTGGGTTAACAAATATCATAACAAATATCTTTAGAAAATATCTTTAGCAAGAAACAAAAAAAAACCTTCTAGAAGCTTCTAGAAAAAATTAACCCAAATCAAACCTTAATCATGTTTAATCTCCACTAATCACGTTGCATTAATAACCCTAACATGTTACAATATTATATATCACATATACAATATTTATTGTAACAAAATAAAATAATACAATTAACATATATCGCATATATATCAATGTATTACCCGAGTGAGAAAAAGAATCTTTTAGTGAGCCTATATCAGTTAATGTAATTTAATATATCAAATATATAATTTTACATTAAATTATCGAATCAACACTTGATCCGATAATCCGGCTATTTCACAAATAACCGACTAATATAATCTGTATCAGTTCATCGAATCAACACTTGATCCGATGACCCGGCTATATCTCATATACCCGGCCGATATCTCATATCGCGAGAATCTAATACGGTATCACATACACGTATTGTTCTCGGTCCCGCACATATCATATATGTGCTCCTACTCCGTTTTGCCTGAGTCAAGAAACCTCTGTGTAGGACTCTAAAGAATCGTCAATACGCCGGCAGTAGGTGTTGATCATATCAAACACCCACAAGCTGCAAGCGGTCAGCTAAACGTAACAGCTACCCAGGTATTGAGCGATCAGAAGATCAACAAGAAAGAATGTACATTCTCCTGCGAATCCAATCAGTAACACTCCCGTACAGTCCGGTTTCTCCGTCTGATATGTCGCATATCTCGCCTAGGGGTGGTAAACGTCAGACCCCAGTAGCTTGATAAGTCGTGTCGATATGAGGTCTATAACAGTTCGAGAAACTACTGATAACACTTACCAGTAAATCTCAGCAACCCTGGCCAGGGATTTCCAGTTATAGCCAATCGAACACAGCGCAACATCAACTCCCTATACCGGGAGAGACGAATCCCCTCCTATCGCTCATTGCCTCCATGTGATTCGGGATTGTACCCAAAAGCCACCTTTTTGCACGCCCTCTTGGACGTGGTATGATGGAAATCAAAGCACCGTGGGAATCACACAAGACTCTATGACGATCTCAGGTCTACAGACTAACCTGTACCTGTGTCACCGAGAACTGCCATCTGACGTGAGGTATAATACCATCTGGGAGTTCTCGGCGAGTCCGTCCAGTGTACCCAGTCTCCACTTAGCACTCTGGAACCTTTCCAGTGATTCTCCCCAGGATCGATTGATACCATCTCATTACAACTAGTGAGAATCCTAACATCGAATTAGATCTATCTCATAGATCCATAACTCATGATTTAGGAGGTATCGCTTTGATCCTATATGGAGAATCCTTGTGATAAGCGGAGATTGACCGAGCGTAGCATAGGAAACTACTTCCCAATCAAGAGTATGTCATCCACATACTCTACGTGTATCACCACCATACCCCCTACTACCTTTTTGTATATACAAGGTTCATCAACCATTTTGATGAAGTCAAACTCTTTGACTACCACTTCAAAACAGACGTTCCAACTCCGCGATGCCTGCTTTATCACATAAAACATCTTGCACACGTTTCCGCTGCTCCCACTATCTACGAAGCCCTCTGGCTGTGTACTTATAGACGCTCTCTTCTAAAACATCATTTAGAAAAGCAGTCATGACACCCAACCACCAGATATCGTAGTCATGGTATGTATTGTTAGTTATATGTATGCCCTAGAGGCCATTACTGTACATACGATGTATATTGTAATGGATGCTTGGACATATATAGGGAGGACTTTCTTGCTCGACATGATAGTATGCTATCTGGTTGTACTTTATCTTAACATGTACTTTGATTGTCTCTATGTTACATGTTGATAAAGCCCTTAGGATATGTACTCGACTACTGGGACTATGATGAGATCATACTAGTGGGGCCACGGTAGTCGACGAGTACATCCTATAAATGTTCTTAGTCGAGGGTGTATCGAGACAGAGCATCGATACACCAGAGTAGACTAGCGTATACGCATATTGGCCTATATGATGGGCGATGGATGATCCAATATCCATCGGTGTTTGACATTAAGGATGGTGTACAGGTGCTCAGTAGAGACTGGGTACACTGGACGGACTCGCCGAGAACTCCCAGATGGTATTATACCTCACGTCAGATGGTAGTTCTCCGGTGACACTGGTACAGAGTAGTCTGTTGACCCAAGATCGTCATAGAGTCTTGTGTGATTCCCACTGTGCTTTGATTTCCATCATACCACGTCAAAGAGGGCGTGCAAAAAGTTGGCTTTTGGGTACAGTCCCGAATCACATGGAGGCAATGAGCGATAGGAGGGGATTCGTCTCTCCCGGTATAGGGAGTTGATGTTGTGCTGTGTTCGATTGGCTATAACCGGAAATCCCTGGCCAGGGTTGCTGAGATTTACTGGTAAGTGTTATCAGTAGTTTCTTGAACTGTTATAGACCTCATATCGACACGACTTATTGAGCTACTGGGGTTTGACGTATACCACCCCTAGGCGAGATATGCGACATATCAGACGACGAGACCGGACTGTACGGGAGTGTTACTGATTGGATTCACGGGAGAGAGTACAGGCTTGCTTGTTGATCTTCTGAGCGCTCAATACCTGGGTAGCTGTTACGTTTAGCTGACCGCTTGCAGCTTGTGGGTGTTTGATAAGATCATCACCTACTGCCGGCGTATTGACAATTCTTTAGAGTCCTACACAGAGGTTTCTTGGCTCTGGCAAAACGAAGTAGGAGCACATATGTGATATGTGCGGGACCGAGGATAATGCGGTATGTGATACCGTATTGGATTCTCGCGATATGAGATATCGGCCGGGTATATGTGATATAGCCGGGTCATCGTATTGGTCGGTTATATGCGATATAGCCGGATTGTCGGATCAAGTGTTGATTCGATAATTTAATGTATAATAATATATATCATATATTAAATTACATTAACTAATATTAGCTCACTAAAAGATTCTTTTTCTCACTCGGGTAATACATTGATATATTTGCAATATATGTTAAATGTATTATTTTATTTTGTTACGAAAATATTATATATGTGATATATAATATTGTAACATGATATGATTACTAATGCAACATGTTTAGTGGAGTTTAAACATGATTAGGGTTTGGATTAGGGTTAAGACTTCTAGTAGATTCTAGAAGCTTTTCTTTTGTCTTGAAAAAGATATTATGCTTGATATTTTCAAGTGACTCATTTTTAACCTAACCCAAACCCTAGCCTTGGTTAATTCTCTATAAAGGTTTATTCAACCATGGTTGCATTATTCATCATACCTTCTTTTCATTATTCATCACAAAAGGATTCTATTATTGATTCTTCTTCTTCTTCCTTCTTCTTTTCATGGAAAAAGCTTACTAGCTTTTTTCCAAGTGATGATTATGTGTGAGAAAAAGATTATAAATGAGAGCTAAAATCCTATTTCATCATTCTCATCTACCCATGCCCTTTAGATGAGAGTGTTCACTTCTTTTAGATAGTGAGAGCTTGTGTTAACGAAACTTCAAGGTAGATCATCTTTGTTATCGAAGATCGGAAGCAAGCTTGCACCTTTCTCTTCGCGGAGCCTCTCGAGAGTTCGGAACACGATGATCGCAGCGAAGGGACTTCAACACGGAGCTTAAGAAGTGAAGGACCGGATCTACAAAGGTTGTAATCCCTCTCACTTAGTGTTAAAGTGTTTAGCATGTTAGTTTTCGCATAAACTCTAGTTTAAATATCTTGTTAAGGGTTGTTCGGCACGGCTAAATTTTTAATCGGGCATGGTTGATGCCTCTAGACCCTTGTGCCAGTGCCCAGCTACCCTACATGTAGCAGTGGCGAGTAGGATTTGGATGGACTTAAGCATAGCTTTGAAAGTCTCAACTTTTCCATGTACACCAAGTAATCTTCTCAAGATATACTTGCTTCTGATGGGGATTTAAACCTTCAGATAAAGCAACCAAAGTCCATACTTTGTTGGTGTATAAGGATTCCATCTCATATCGCTAAGCATCCAGCCATTCTTACAGAGTCCCACTCCTGATGGTTAGCTCGAAACTAGTTGGGTCATCATCTCATGATGCAATCCTTGTTCCCACTGTCATAGAGAAATCGAAGTATCTCTCAGGTGGGTGAGGAACCCTACTAGATCGGCGGAGAGGCTGAGGTTCGTTAGAAACTATTGAATCCTTCGGTTCTACCAAATCATCAGTTGTGGTTTGTATAGCTGGAATTGTTTCCAGTTCTACCTTATGACCACTAATTTCTTCACAAGAAATTCCCTTTCACAAAGGTGGCATACTGAGAAACAAAAACTCCTTTTGTTCCCCAGTTTGGTAAAAGATATTCCCTCGCGAATGCTTGGGATATCCAACAAACTTCCACAGATCTGACTTTGCCTCGAGCTTGTCCGGATTTTTCTTTTAGACATAGGCCGGACAACCTCAAATCTTAACTTACTTAAGATATGGGCTCTTCCCATTCCATATCACATATGAAGTGGTAGGCAATTAATTTGATTGGAACCCTATTCAATAGGTATGCAGCTTCTCAAGTGCATAACTCCCAAAAGGAAATAGGCTACTCAGTAGTACTCATCATAGAGCACACCATATCATATAGGGTGTAATTGCTCTGCCCCGATACACCGACGTGCTGTGGTGTATACGGAGGAGTAATGCGGAGAGAGAATCTCATTCTCCTTTAGAATAGTCCAGGAATCCCGTGCTCAAGTATTCTCCTCCTTGATCTCATCAAAGGACATAATACTTATACTCGTTTTTGGTTCTCTACTTCTAACCCATATTCATTGAATTTCTCAAAAGGTTCAGACTTGTGTTTCAACAGGAACATATGTGCGAATCTTGAGAAACGATCAGTGAATATAATAAAGTAAAAAGAACCGGTCCTGGCATATGTAGACAGAGGACCTTACATACATCATCATGTATAAATCCCAAGAGTTCACTAACTCTTTCTCTGTTTCCAATAAACAGAGGTTTGGTCATCTTATCTTTGTGACATGACCGACAAGTTTCACAAGATGTAAATTCAAACTAATTTAAATATGCATCTAAATGTAACTTCAGCTAGTCGGGTCACATTGATATGACCTAGTCTACAATACCTCAAGAAGGATTTGTTCATTTCTGAACTCTTCCTCTTGTACGTGTTCTGTATACTAAGAACTGTAGTTTGATTTAGAACGTCTATACTTTTAGATAACGTACCTGAACCGATCAACTCTTGATATAGGAAATGTTCAAAACATTATCCAACAATACAAAATTATATCCTTCTTTACTAATAAAGAGACTGATATGATGTTGTATATCAGGTTCGGTATCTAATAATATTTGTTCAGAATCAATGTATTTGTTAATACAGGGTGATAACTACCAACAGACTTGGCTGCAACACTTGCACCGTTTCTATCTTATGAAATTTATCACCCGTTCTCAGTTCTCTACCTATCTGTAGCCCATGTAACAAATTACATATTGTGGGATCCTGATCCGGTATCTCATACCCAGGACGTAAAGAATACTGAGAAACAGTTCTTTGTAATGAACACACCCAAAGAAGATGCATCAGCATACACTTTCTTCGTTTGGACGGCACGGGAATTCTGGTAATTCCCTATTTCCTTCTCGGTTTTATAATAATTATAAGTTGGAGCGGGACCAACGTTCCCTAGCGCAGTATAACAAGCGGGTTCGGTCAATTCATCCGTATTATTATCTTGATTAAGGCGTGACATAGTCGTAACCAGGAGAGAGAGAGAGAAGAAAACACTCAGCGTGTGCTCTTGCAAGATTAGATTGGTTATTAATATATCTAATCAGGATGTCTCCCATTGTTGTAGTCAAATCTTCCTTCAAACCCTAAAAGGAAAGACTAGCCGGGATTAGTTACACCCTACAAGTTCGCCAATCTTTTAGCCAGGCCAGTGCCGGTACTTTGAGGGAGGTTCCTCGTGCTTTCGCACGGACCTAATTAAAATAAACCTCATTTTCCCAGGGGCGTAACCCCGTTGACACCTTTCTAGACACCTACTTGATCGGCTAATTGTAATATGTAAAACTCTCTCAGGAGTAACTCTTACTCGCAGCGGGTATCGGGATCCAACTATCTCATAGAAGGTATGCAATCTCATTGCAAATTTCAACTCTTGAAATTCCTAATAATATTTTACCCCTACCATCCTATGACCTTGACGAAAGCCAACAAACCATAGGCTACTAGTCAAGTTCAACCCGTCATTTCCTGATTGAATTAAACCCACCCGCACAACCCTTGACGAAAGCCAACAAAGCCGCACGACTACCCTAACTCAATCACATCATATGCTTATACAGATAAGCATAAATAGCTACCGCACACTACGCCTTGACGAAAGCCAACAAACGTAGTACGAATACTAAATACTACTTATCTGAAATGACGGAGGGCTACGACAGGTTTTTAAGAAAACCCTTTGCGTAATGAACTTGATATCATTGTAGAATCGAGTGAATTTTGAATGGAGTGTTTTTGAGGCTTTTACTAGTTTTGCTAAAGAGGTCACTCCCGGTGAAGGGATCTCGGATCTTTCCTTATCGAATAAGGTGCAGGATATTTCACAAATACCACGGTGCAAAGCAAGAACTATAAAAACAATCAAAAGACAAACCGAGTTTGCAGCATCTGCTAGTTTCGCTAAAGAGGTCACTCTCGGTGAAGGGATCTCGGCTCTTTCCTTATCGAATAAGGTGCTGGATGTTCTACAAGGAACACCGCTATGAAAAGCAAGAACTAGAGCTACCATTTTTTTAAACAAGTTTCTACAACATCTTTAGGTTTCTTTTAGTTTCATTAATCTCATTAATGAAGTCCCATTTTATTATGCTTCACAAGCATTATATTTGAAACGAAATCCGTAATATAACATATATCTCATATATATAATATAAACATTCGTCTCAGGCAGTAATATGATCTCATCACAGAACATTGCAGCAGAAGATAACATATGAAATATTGGATATATTAGGATTTCCGTGTTTTATGCGAGCCTGTATAAAACGCGGATTCCACGGTCGCGATGAATAGCCAAACCCACATCCCTAGACCCCTACGAGAGCGGCAAGCAACACCGCCAATTCTGGGGTTAGGAGACCCGGTCTCGACTCCTCGAGATGGTCTCCCACTGGACCCTAGAACCCGGTTACTTGTGCTCCCCGCCTTGGGTCTACCTAATACGGAAAAGTAAATAATATACAATGGTGACATCATCCTCAGCCCGGAAGTGCCCCAATAAAAGAATATTACATACAAATGAATTTTACATGAATGTAAAAGAAAAACTCTCATCTCACATAAAACCCCCGGCTATTCAAAACACGACGATCCAATATAATATATCACAGCAACACATAATATCACATATCATCAACGTAAGTAAATATGCGTATCCCAATTGTCGTTGATGTATAGCAACGAAACCGGCGATACACCACATATTACACTTACGGTCGCAGAAAAGAAAGTGTAAAACTACAACAATTGGAATCCGCAACCAACTTAGACATCGCATGCCTAACCAAATGAATTCCTTAGATATCTCATGCCTAACAATTATAAACCCTGTATTTTAGTCTCATTATCGAAAACTCTTTTCAATATCAAGTCGGGCAATTCAACAAGATTCCCGACATCCTGATCGAATGCTCGTCGCAAATTTTAGTATACGGCCGCACCCCCGGATGCCGTCGACGAAGTGCACTAAGGCGGAACACCGCTGCCGCGAGCACCCTAACGGATGCTTTTGGCGACGGGGTTCTCCTACAGTCACTTGGTAGGGCGACGGGGTTCTCCTACAGTCACTTGGTCGGGGCTATGGGGCGTGGCAATCTATTAAGTTTACCCGGCGAGTATCCGCGTACGCTACGTGATTGTGATGGACTTTTGATCACATCAAAATCCCGTGGCAACCGATCAAATGAGACTAAACTGCTAGATTTATAACATTCAAATTAGTTATCTCATAACTACTTGTGGATTCCAAATATTGTATCACATTCCAGATAAACAGATAATGTTAAACTTTCAGATCGAATAAAAAAACACCCAAGATTTCCCAAATAATTCTCAACACTTGAAATTAGTTTAAAAACATCCATCACATGCCATAGTACCAATGGTCCAGCCGTAGAAGGGTCAAACCAACGCTTCACATGTGGCAACGCCGTACTGCCCCAAACCCTAAGGTTTAAAGGCGGTTCAGACGGTCATATAATCGAGTTAAGGTTTGTGTTCTTCTAGAGGGTCCACCGCGTAACTTGCACGACTTAGAACGGTTTTTAACTAAGGAAAAATCCAACACTTGGAAATTTTCCGGCAGGGGAAAAAGTGAGTTATTGATATCCGTTCGAACTTTTTAACACGTTCTAAAATTACACGGAAAAACATAAACGAAGCTAAACTTTCCCATCGAATCAACGAGTTTCCAATACAACCCAGAAAACTCAACACTTGAGTATAATTAAAAATTTTTAGAAGCATCAGGAAGTGCCTACGGATGTTACTGTGCCAAACGAAAACCATAATTTTACTGTTTGGACCGCGGAACCGCCGCGCAAGCCATGGTACGGCCGCGGTTCCGCGGCGCTTTAATGGTATTGGTGGCTCATTTTACACAGTAATTCTTGTATTTCCCTGATGATTTTTTTGAGTATTTTTAATATGAAAAATGTCAACTTTTGAAAATTTTCCCCGAAACTAGGGTTTTACGGGTATTCAAAGTTCGATCGGACTTTAAACTTCGCCTAGACTTCGCCTAAAGCTCTAGCTTGGCTCTGATACCACTGTAGGGTTACTAGACACTCTCACAAGGGTCTACAAGGCATCAACCATGCCCGATTTAAAATTTAGACGTGCCGAACAACCCTAACCAAGATCTTTAAACTAGAGATTAGGCGAAACAAAGCATGTTAAACACTTTAACATCTAAGAGTTTGGGATTACAACCTTTGTAGTCAGGTCCTTCACTTCTAAAGCTCCGTGTTGAGGTTCCTTCGCTGCGATCATCGAGTACCCGGACTCTAGAGAGGCTCCACGAAGAGAAAGATGCAAGCTTGCTTCCGATCTTCGATAACAAAGATGATCTACCTTGAAGTTTCTTTAACACAAGCTCTCACTCACTAATGAAGTGAATACCCTAATCTAAATGGCTAGGATAGATTAGGATGATGAAGTAGGATTTTAGCTCTCATTTGTTTTCTTAATTTCACTCATTTTCATCACTAATGAAAAAGCTAGAAACCTTTTCATCAAGGAAGAAGAAGAAGAATATCCAAAACCTTTTGTGATGAATAATGAAAAGTCTAGTGAGGTTAGAAATTTAACCATGGGTTAAGTAAGTAAACTTAACCCTTGTAGAGATTGAACCATGGTCAAGGGTTGGGTTGGGTTAACAAATATCATAACAAATATCTTTAGAAAATATCTTTAGCAAGAAACAAAAGAAAACCTTCTAGAAGCTTCTAGAAAAAATTAACCCAAATCAAACCTTAATCATGTTTAATCTCCACTAATCATGTTGCATTAATAACCCTAACATGTTACAATATTATATATCACATATACAATATTTATTGTAACAAAATAAAATAATACAATTAACATATATCACATATATATCAATGTATTACCCGAGTGAGAAAAAGAATCTTTTAGTGAGCTTATATCAGTTAATGTAATTTAATATATCAAATATATAATTATACATTAAATTATCGAATCAACACTTGATCCGATAATCCGGCTATTTCATAAATAACCGACTAATATAATCTGTAACAGTTCATCGAATCAACACTTGATCCGATGACCCGGCTATATCTCATATACCGGGCCGATATCTCATATCGCGAGAATCTAATACGGTATCACATACACGTATTGTTCTCGGTCCCGCACATATCATATATGTGCTCCTAGTCCGTTTTGCCTGAGTCAAGAAACCTCTGTGTAGGACTCTAAAGAATCGTCAATACACCGGCAGTAGGTGTTGATCATATCAAACACCCACAAGCTGCAAGCGGTCAGCTAAACGTAATGCCACCCAGGTATTGAGTGATCAGAAGATCAACAAGCAAGCCTGTACATTCTCTTGTAAATCCAATCAGTAAAACTCCCGTACAGTCCGGTCTCTCCGTCTGATATGTCGCATATCTCGCCTAGGGGTGGTAAATGTCAGACCCCAGTAGCTTGATAAGTCGTGTCGATATGAGGTCTATAACAGTTTGAGAAACTACTGATAATACTTACCGGTAAATCTCAGCAACCCTGGTTAGGGATTTCCAGTTATAGCCAATCGAACACAGCGCAACATCAACTCCTTATACCGGGAGAGACGAATCCCCTCCTATCGCTCATTGCCTCCATGTGATTCGGGACTGTACCCAAAAGCCACCTTTTTGCACGCCCTCTTGGACGTGGTATGATGGAAATCAAAGCACAGTGGGAATCACACAAGACTCTATGACGATCTTGGGTCTACAGACTAACCTGTACCTGTGTCACCAGAGAACTGCCATCTGACGTGAGGTATAATACCATCTGGGAGTTCTCGGCGAGTCTGTCCAGTGTACCCAGTCTCCGCTGAGCACCCATACACCATCCTTGATGTCAAACACCAATGGATATGGGATCATCCATCACCCATCATATGGGTCAAGAAATGCATACGCTAGTCTACTCTGGTATATCGATGCCCTGTCTCGATACACCTACGACTAAGAACAATTGAAGGATGTACTTGGAGACTACTTTGTCCCTACTTGTATGATCTGCATCATAGTCCTGGTAGTCAAGTACTCATCTTAAGGGCTTTATCAACATGTAACATAGAGACAATCAGAGTACATGTTAAGATAAAGAGCAACCAGATAGCATACTATCATGTCGAGCAAGAAAGTCCTCCCTATATATGTCCAAGCATCCACTACAATATACATCGTATGTACAGTAATGGCCTCTAGGGCATACATATAACTAACAGAAATCACATCATCCCTCAATAAAACATCGTCTTTAGTTTTCCTCACTATCTTTCTTCCAAACATTGATCATACCCTTACGTGTGTGTAAAAGACATCCCTACACTTAGAGAATTCAATTCAAGCTATCATACTCTTGTCCATCTTCCTCAGTACTTTTTAGTGGGTGAATATTTTAAATGGAATTGCTCACACATTTTTCATACGACCGTTAATACTTTTTGAGATACTAACCAACTGATTACAAAATGTGCTCGTGTATTAAGGCGTAATTTCTCGTCTTGCAACACCTAAGGCTTAGCAGTGACTCCCAAATCAGTTGGTCTAAGGCACTAGGTGATAAAGCACCCTCGCTATATTCTTTTTATGCTGCCTTAAGTAATTACAAAACCAATGTTCATTTTTTTCTTTACCACTTATATTTTATTTTATTTTCCTTCATACTAAGGCTTTTAGACAAGAGCATTTCAAGGTATTCTCTACTATCCTAAGTTTCAAGATATATGTAAGTGCGTATAGTAGGATATCAACGTTCAAATGTTTGGCCTCAAGAATAGGGACTATTTTTCAGACTTATTTTTATCCTTAGATTAGCAATTTCCTTCATCTTACTAACCCTTGGGACAACGGCTCATAACTACTTATTACTAGTTTCATTTAAGAAAACATCTAACACTTTCTTGATTTTCTCAAACTATTACTATCTTTCATATGTAAATTTTCACTTTCAAACTTTCATTATCAATTTTTTTGTGCTTATATATAATATAATGCAAAGTAATGCGTGAATAAGCACAAATCTCCCCCAAACCTATTTACAGCAGTGTCCTCACTGATATCATCTATTAAGCTTAAAAAAACTGTAGACTTAGGAGGAAAAGTTAGTAACGGGGACATGAAATAGTGAAAGTAAAATTCTCTCCCCAAACTTATTTTTTGGCTCACAATTTTATAAAAAATTTCTTTCAAGAGCCAAAATATCCCCTCCAAACTTAAGTAAAATAGTATTAAGCATTTAAAATTATTGGGGGGGGGGGGGTGGTGGTGGTTAAAGTTATTGGTCAAAGTAAAGCCTTACAAAGACCAAAAGTCAACACCAACCATTCAAAATTTTTATCGATATAACGCACTGGTTGGTGGAAAATCAGAGATTTGAAAAAGTGGGGAGATAGAAGGCGGTATGGTTTACGTCTCTGTTGATAGAGACGAAACAATAATGGTGAACGGAAACGAGAATGTGGATGATTAGGAATGGGAAGAATGGTCACATTCTCGTATGGGATAAGAAGAAATGGTGGTGGACCGACTTCTTCAGGTAGAGGTTGATTAATCACAAAATCCGTGTCATTTAGGAATGCGAGTTCGTCGGCGAAAATATCTTCGAAACTTTCATCGATGGTCCGATTAAACGTTTCAATGTCAATAAGTGTTGTGCCAGAATTCAACACACTTGATTTGTCAAAAATTATGGAGGTAGGAGACTCGTAAAGCTCATCTACCTCATTCTCAAAAGAGTTTAAATCAAGTTGTCTTTCTAGAATTATCGAACTCGAAATATCGGAATGTGATTTATCAACACTCGCTATCATTAAAGGAAGATTAGAAGAACAACCAGAGAAAGTGGGAGAAGAAATGGATAAAAAAATTGGTGTGTCGAGTATTGCTAAACCAGATGTAGGATATGAAGGCTGAATTTCATTCTGCTTTTCGGTTATACATTTACCATCAACTACAAGACGCATATGGGGTTTGGGAAGAATAGTTAAAGGTTTGAGATGATGACCACACGGGAGCGAAAGGACCTGATGAATTGGTGGGACAAATTCATCCAAAATTTCGGGTTCATCATCCAATATATCCCCAACGTCAATATCCTCAATCAAGTGAAGGTTACAAGTCTCAGACACCTCATCAAAAGTAGGGTTTTCAATCAATTGTGGTTCTAGAGTGGAGGTGTAGAGATCATAAGGGTTGGGTGTGGCTTCACTTGAAATGGACCCTTCACAATCGGGTAAATCAAACACTACAAAGTCATACAACTCATCATACATTCTATCTTCAATTGGTGAATCATTTGGTGTACTCGATAGATCTGTGAAACTGGAGGTGTGGATTTCAATTTGAAATGAGGAGGTTTGATTTGGAAGGGTGTACTGCTCTCTCTCACTTCCCAAATTCTCAATTTGTCCTATGGCCGTATCATACGTTGGAAAATTTTGAGCTGGTTTGAAACTAGTTGCTCGTTCGTTTTGTTTATTGAGAATGGCCATGCACTCATTCAATTCCTCTCTGGCGCGGTGCGAAGCTACCACATATTCTTCCACAATCCGTTCAAGACTATACATGGGTCGGTAAGGGGTTTCAGCATAAGATTGAAATTCTTGTGGATAAGTAAAACTCCCAAATGACAGATTAGAAGGAATGTCTCGAGAAGGTGTAAAAGGCGGGTAGGATTGATAGGAATTGAAAGGTTGTGAAAATTGGGCAGGAGTAGATCAACATTGTGTTAAGAAGAATATTGATATTGGTTGTGTGGTTGGCGACTGTCAATAGATGTTATATACGCCACAAACCAAGTAGTAAAATCTTCTTTAGAAGGTGGTAGCGTTTGTTGTCCTAACGGTTTGACCAGATTGAAACTTTGGCCTTTAGTCCTTGCTATATACTTAGCGATGGACATGCATTTAGGAGTTCCCTCACACGCTTTAGAAGGAGTATCAACAAAAGAAGATGTAGAATTTTGATGCGGTTGATAGGACCTGGAGTAAGGTGGCCAACTGTTTCTTTCCACTTGCTCTATCCGATCTCTTAAAAACATGGTAGAGTCGTATGGTATACCGAAGCGATTACGATAACAAGAAATATTTGGATCTGGATAGCAAAGCTCGGCAAGAGTTCTTTTATTTGGGTTACCCATTATGAGAAGGTGAAAAGAGGGAGGAGGGTGAAAAGATTAAAGCTCTATTTGGATTGTTTTGTTTTGAAAGTGGGACTTGAGTGTTGACTCAACAAATTACAAAATGCACAAGCAAACCCTAAAACTAAGGTTACCTAGGTCAAGCAATAGACCGCTCCTAGACTTTCAAAGGACAAGTCGTATTATCAATCCTCTACCACCTCTTTATAACTCTTGTGGCCAGGTAAGTGCCAGGTAAGTGATAGGTATCCGCTATATGAATTACCGAAAATAGCGGGCCTAACTAAGTAACCACTTGCCTTAGACATACTTTCCTAGACACCACAAAAAAAATGCGGATAAGCGATAGATTACTTACGACCTTCCTCTGTCCTATTTGAGCGCGACGGTCCTTAGGGTCTTGATCTAGATATTTTTGATTAATATAGGGTTATGCGGATGCTCGTTTTATGATTTGTGGGGCCTAGGAAGGGTGATGAAATCCCCACCTAATCTGAATTGTGGTCTTGCCCCTTAAAGTCCGTATTAAAATATGCAAAAACAACCCGCAAAACAAAACACGCAAAAAGATTTTTGAGCGGAGATATTTTGCAAAGAATCATGCAGAAAATATATTATTGGATTCTTCAGAAGAGAGAGAAAGAGATAGAAAAGATTGAGGGCACAACTCCCCAAGACCGCCGCGGTTCCGCCACCGTTTGCACACAATAGCCGCGGTTTCGCCGCGCTTTAGGGGTTTCTTTGTTTAATTTTTTTCACTGTGGCTTCCTTTGCTCCTCTGGGTCTTGATGAATGTCTCTGAATCTTTATTGCTATAGTGACTCCAGATTCCCTTGCAAAAATCGCACAATAATCGTTAAATATGCAAGATGCAGTTTTGTTTTATTTTTATGATATAGATCGAATAAGAATTCAACACAAATAGTAAGAATAAAAAAATTACGCACGTATCCCCGGCAACAGCGCCATTTGATTGATCTTGAAAAAGTGTTTGTAGAATAACCGCAATCAATAACGGTGTCGCGTGTAGCTAGACCGAGATGAGCACGGATCGTCCTCAGGGATATGTGGAATCTTTTAATCTTATTTTAGACGTGTTGAAAAAGTGGAAGAATAGAGGAATAAAGAATACTGGAGAATAGTTTCTAGATCTACGTCAAAATACGGATGTAGAATACAGATCTAGTTTGAATACGGATATAGATTTTATAAGAAGAGGGCTTGTAGGGTTCGTTAGGATTTAGTGGTAATGGATGATTAATAAAAATGACTCCTTTTATCTATTGATAGATTTAAAACTTGATTGATAGTGATGAATGAGAATTAGGGTTCTTGGAAGAAACTAGTGTTTCCACACTATTGACTCTTGTCCTTTCAATGATCTCTATTCTTGTCTAGCCCTTAACAAAACAATTGTTAATCTAATCTCAAATCGCAGTCAAGACTATCAATAAATTGGTAGCGCGCCCGATAAGGATGTTAACATTTGTTTTGTTAAAGTTTATAAATTTCATAAGACTTAAAACAAGTTAAAACATTTTCTCATCCATTGTTCTACCCTAATCCTACGAACCCTATTCATTGTAAGGGTTTTGCGTGCGTGCAATTTAAAATCAAAGTTAAGAATACCGCAATCAATAACGGTGTCGCTTGGTAGCTAGACGGTTGAGTACGGGTCGGTCCACAAGGAGATGGATTCATTTTCTTTATGTTCTAACGAGTTAAGTAAAAAAAATTGGTGGTTTTGTTGTAAATCTAAAAAAGGCTTGCTAGGGTTAGGATTAGGCTAATTTGAAAATGGGATTCTTCTCGCTTCTATCAATGCCCTAATTAAGAATATAGGTGTTAGGGTAATAGTCAACAACGGGGATTAGCACGACCAGGAAGAAACTAAGTTTCTTCCCTTTGGTCCTTGTCCGTCCGTTCTTGGCTCTTAGCCCTAACCTCTGGTTAATTCAACCACAACCAGTCTGACTAGAGAATCACCACTATCTTGTAGGATAGGGTGCCATAGTGAGCGGTGTGTGGTTGATTTAAAGAGAGTCCTTTAAATAAAATTATTTGGGAGAGAGATTTCCTTCTCTCAAACCTTCCCTATCCTAACCCTAACAAGTGAGGAATTACTCACTCATTAGGGATGTTACAATGAAATTCATTTTTATAATTTTCTTTTAATAACCTAATTAACTTGCAGATAAATAAAGACAGATAAAAAATTGCAGAAAAATAAAATTCGGATAAAAAGAATGCGAGATAAAAAATACCTTTATTGATGACCTCTTGACGATTACAAGGAAATTAAAATTTAATCTAGAAAATAAAAAGAGGCATCTCAAAAGAGGCACCCAAAAGAGGCACACCTTAAAAGAGATTGTAGGCTTTCCTATTTATAGATAGGAGAAACCCTAGGGTTCACATCTGATCCACATCTGAATTTACAATACTACCCTAAGAAAGCCGGGTCAAAGCACCGACACCACCGACAATTTGCACCGACACGTGCACTACACGGCCGCGGAACCGCGGCAGGAAGCCCTGTTTGGCCGCGGTTCCGCGGCCATCTTGAGGGATCTCTGGCTCATTTTCTCAGGTTTGCTTCATGTTGCTTTTTACTTCTGTTTTCTTCACTTGGTTCCTCAGAGTCTCTTCTATTTTCTTCCAGATTTCCAACAGTGCAGAATTATATGGATTTTTACCGTAAGCTTCGCGTTGAAGTCTTGAATCTTGTGCCGCCCTCATACTTTGTGCATTGAACTGTTCATTGATCGTTGTTTTTTCCTTAAACTGGTAGGCGACATCATACGGATTCATCTACTTGTTGGTCGTAGTCTCACATTTGTAGCGCCTTTTCCTGAATTTCACTGTATTGTTCTGAGAACCTGTAACCTGCAACTATTTAGCAGACATGTATCAAAAGAACCTATTTATTTGCAATATGATTAAGAATGGGGAATTTAATAATGCAAAATTCTGATATGAACAAATACCCCCAAACTTATCTTTTGCTCGTCCCGAGCAAAGCCAATTTATTCTCGAAAAAATCCTAACCTCACTTTCACAGGGAATCGTGATTGCACTGAGCTCGTGCAACAATCCGTTAAACCTCTAGGTGTCCTAGTTGGAGGAGTGTTTTCTTCTGAGGGTTTTCAGCGGATACTACCTACAAAATCCGATCAATTTGGCCTGTTGACTTTCATTGTTCAATTCTGTATTCTAGTAAGAAATTCTATTATCTTCAACTTAGAAATCATCAACCCGTATTTTCACACTTACTTTTCATTTAACTTAAGATTGTATATGTTCTGTAAATTTATTTAGTTTTTAGTATCTTTTGAATTTTCCTTCTATGGTTCCATCTCAACTTAGGAATTTTTACCATCTCTACTGAAGGTATCAGCCCTATCTTTCATTCATTTCTCTCATCCAAACTCCAATCATATACCCCTACATGTGTGTATGTATCACCCCTACACTTGGAAATTCAATTCAAGCTATCATACTCTTGTCCATCATCCAAAGTACTTTTAATTGGTGAATTTTAGATGAAATTGCTCACACATCCTTCATGTGACCGTTAATACTTCTTGAGGTACTGAACGATCGATTACAAAATGGGTTAGCGCATTTAGGTGTAATTCCTCGTCTTGCAATACCTGAGGCTTAGCAGTGACTCCCAAACCAGTTGGTCTAAGGCACTAGGTGATAAAGCACCCTTGCTATATATTTTTTCATTTTACACAGCCTTAAGTAATTACAAAACCAGTGATCATTTTTTTATATCTCTTTATTCACTCTTGTACTTTTATTTTATTTTTTTTCCTCATACTAAGGATTTTAGACAAGAGCATTTCAAGGTATCCTCTACTATTCCAAGTTTCAAGGTGCGTGTTTGTGCAAGTTGTAGGGTATATATTTTCAGAATTTAGACTTAAGATTCAGAATTATTTTTTCAAACTTACGCTTCAAATAAAAATTCAATATTCTTCTCTTATTTTGACTTAGCCTAAGAACTGAACTCAAAATTTTGCCAATTTCTAAATAAACTACAAGGACATATATTTTCTATAATTAAACTTTAAGAAAGATTATTTTTAGGGTTTTTAATTTACTAAGTTTAGGATCTAGTTTTTCCCTACTATTCAACCGTCATGTTGAACTTAAGTCAAATATGGCCAAAGTTGAACTTTTCAATTTTTATAATTTTTTTCAATTTTTATGGGTTTTAAAATAAGTATGCAAATGCAAAATTATACATATGAAAACGAAGGAAGAAAGCTTACCGAGCTCACCCCCAAACTTAAACTTGACAGTGTTCTCACTGTCAGGCTACACCAAGATGGTCAAAATTGTCGGCACTCTCATGTTTGTTTATTTTTTTATTTTTTTTTATTTTTTTAATTATTAACAGAAAAAGAAAAAGAAATATATACACACAAAAGGTCCCCCCAAACTTAAGTGAAACAGTGTTTCCATTGTTGAAGCATTAAAGTTCAGAGTTAGGGAGGAGAAAAAACACAGTATCAAGCTATACAAGGCCTTACACAGGCCAAAGGTTAGCACCAACCATTCAAAAAAATTATCGTTATAATGGTGTGGTTGGTAAAAGAATGGAGTGTAGAGAAAAGAAAGGAGAAACACACGAGACCATGTGGAGATAGAAGCAGTATACAGTCTCGGTGGAGGAGAAGAATGGCGGAAGGGAAAAAGAAATGGTGGTGGTTCGACTTCTTCAGGTGGGGGTTGATTAATCACAAAATCCGTGTCGTTTAGGAATGCAAGTTCGTCAGCAAAAAGTTCTTCAAAACTCTCATCGATGTAATTGAACATTTTGCTGTCAGTAAGTTTTGTGCCAGAATTTATCATACTTGATTTGTCAAAAATTATGGAGGTAGGAGACTCGAAAAACTCATCTACCTCATTTTCAAAAGTATCCAAATCAAGTTGGCTTTCTGGAATGATCAAACTTGAATTATCGGATTGTGATTCATCAACACTCACTGAAATTATAGGAAGAATAGAAGAGGGACCTGAGAAAGTGGGAGAAAGAAGTTGAATACGAACTTGAGGGTGGGGATGGAGTGTATAAATTAGCACAATTTGTAATGACCGATGTGTAAAAAACGATTGTGCTAATCTATCAACCCACGGAGAAATGAGATCAAATCCCTCAAGATTCGTGAGAAAACATGGGTACGTCGAACTTGGTAAACTAGACATTGAAAATGAAAGGGATACGGTTTCTTGCGTGGTCGGAACGATGGAAAGGATGAAGGGGAGTGATTTAGGAAGGGTAACAGTTAAAGGTTCAGGAGGGTTTACTCAGTCAGTGGAAGGGACATGATGAATTGGAAAATCCGACTCATCAAGCAAAACTGGTTCATCCTCAATACTATCCTCAAAATTCCCCTCAAAAGTTATCTCACCCATGCATTTATCATCAAAATCCAAATGCATATGAAGTTCGGGAAAAACATTTAATGACTCGGGATGATGAATTGGAGAGAAAAGTTCAATCAAATCTGCGGGTTCATCATCCAAAATATTCCCAGCGTCGATATCCTCGATCAAGTGAAAATCAATTTTTTCAGACACCTCATCAAAAGCATGGTTATTTATCAATTTAGGTTCTAGAGTGGAGGTGTAGAGGTCAAAAGGATTGGGTGTGGGTTCACTCGAAAGGGACCCTTCACAATCAGGTAAATCAAACACTACAAATTCGCACAACTCATTAGATGTTTTATCTTCAACTGGTGAATCATTTGGAACACTTGATAAACATTCAAAACCGGAGTTATGGGATTCATTTGGGGATGGGTAGGTTTGATTTGGAAGTGTGTACAGCTCACTCTCACCACTCAAATTCTCAACCTGTCCAACCGCCTCATCATACATTGGAAAATTTGGAGCTAGTTGGAAACTAGCTACCGGGTCACTAGGTTGTCTAAGGGCGGCCATGAACGCATTCAAATCCATCATCTATTGTCTTGATGCTACCATAAAATCTTCCAACGACCGTTCTAGACTAGACTTGGGTTGTGAAGGGGTTTCAGTAAAAGATTCAAAATTGTTTGGATTCTGGAAACTCCCAAATGGCTGTGTAGAAGCAATGTCTAGGGAAGGTGCAACAGTTGGGTAAGATGGATAGGAATTGAATGGTTGGATAGTATTATGATCAACATTTGGATAAAAAGATGAATGGAATTGTTGATCCCAAGAACTGGAAGTGTTGAAAGGAGTGAAAGATCGGCTACGAGATTGTTTATTATGTTCAGCAATAGACATGGGTTTCGGAGTTACCACCAGACTCTCAAAAGGGGTATCAATGTAAGAAGGTGGTAAAGGTCTAAACGGTTGATACAAAGTGGATTGCGGAGTCCAACTATTTCTCCTAGACGTGTCTATTCGATCTTTCAAAGAAATTTTGGGCATGGAGGGATCGTCCGAAATTCGACCAAAACAATGCGCGTCGGAAGTAATGTCTGGTTGAGGGTACCAAAGTTCGGCAAGAGTTTTGTGAGGTGGGGTACCCATGATGTGAGAAAGGAGAAGAAAAAGAATGTGATGATTTTTTTTGATTTTTTTATTTAAATTTTTTTTTATTAAAAAAAATTGTTTGTTTTTGGAGTTTTGAAATTTTTGAAAGTGTTTTTTTTAGAAAGAGTTTTGCAAAAATTTGTATGGAACTACGACACAATTTCAAACAATCACAATTTATACATGCACAACCAAGCCTAGAGCCAGGGTCTCCTAAGTCAACTAGACTGCTCCTAACTGTTCCAAAGGGCAAGTTGTGAGATATCTCTCAAATCGCCTCTTCATCGCCAATTGTGGCCAGGTAAGCACAAGTAAAGAAAGGAGGGATCCGCTCACGAATCACCATGAGACGGGCCTTTTAAAATTACCTTTCCTACTTGTCTAGCCTAGGCAGCACAAAGTCAGGTTTCGATAAATAACCGATTGCCCACAACCTTCCTTTGTCCTAATGAGCGCGCCAGTCCTTATTGGCTGAGTCTAAATATTTTTTAATTAATTCGAGGGTTGATGTATATGCTTTTTTTTTTATTTTTGGGGTCCTAGGAAGGGTAATGAAATCCCCACCCAATCTGGATTGGTGTTATAGCCGCTTAAAAGACCGTTTTAAAAATGCAAAGCAGTAAACACTTAAAATACACTTGCAAATTTTTTTTTATTTAGCAGCGCAAAGAATCCTGCACAAAAACAATTTATTGGAGAGGGAGAAAGATTTTGCGCAAAGAACCCTGCAGGAAAAATTTTCAGTGGAGCTCAGGATAGGAGAGAGGACAAAAATACCTACAGAGAATTTTGGGATGCTGACGTCACTGGTTAATCGCGGTTCCGCGGTCAACTGCATATATCCGCCACGGTTCCGCGGTGGTTAAGTTGGTTTGGATCTCCAAAATTTTTCTGTTGTCTGTTGTGATTCTCCTCTGTCTGTACAGATCTTCTGTTTGTTGATTTGTTCACTGGCTTTTTCCAGATCTGAATCAGTCCATCTTCTTTTCCTGCGCAATTCACACAATACCTCTCAAAAAGGACAAGATGAATTTTATTTTATTTTTTATTTTTTTTGTTTTAAAATTTTTCAATTTTTATAATTTTTAATTTTTAATTTTTTTTTAAACCCGAAATTACACAAAGAAAGAGACTACCGTCTCCCCAGCAACGGCGCCATTTGATTGTAGAGGTTTTGCATACGTGCAATTTAAAATCAAAGTGAAGAATACCGCAATCAATAATGGTGTCGCTTGGTAGCTATCCGGTTGAGTACGGGTCGGTCCACAGGGAGATGGATTCCTTTTCTTTATGTTCTAACGAGTTAAGTACAAAAAATTGGTGGTTTTGTTGTAGATCTAAAAAAGGCTTGCTAGGGTT
Source organism: Agapanthus africanus (assembly GCA_030015575.1). Classification (NCBI taxonomy): domain Eukaryota; kingdom Viridiplantae; phylum Streptophyta; class Magnoliopsida; order Asparagales; family Amaryllidaceae; genus Agapanthus; species Agapanthus africanus. The sequence continues at coordinate 689,489,772 of CM057339.1, read as the reverse complement.
AGGATTAGGCTAATTCGAAAAAGGGATTCTTCTCGCTTCTATCAATACCCTAATTAAGAATATAGGTGTTAGGGTAATAGTCAACAACGGGGATTAGCACGACAAGGAAGAAATTTCTTCCCTTTGGTCCTTGTCCGTCCGTTCTTGGCTCTTAGTCCTAACCTCTGGTTAATTCAACCACAACCGGTCTAACTAGGGAATCACCACTATCTTGTAGGATAGGGTGCCGTAGTGAGAGGTGTGTGGTTGATTTAAAGAGAGTCCTTTAAATAAAATTATTTGGGCAAAGAAAGGAGGGAGAGAGATTCTCTTCTCTCAAACCTTCCCTATCCTAACCCTAACAAGTGAGGAATTACTCACTCATTAAGGATGTTACGATGAAATTCATTTTTATAATTTTTTTAATAACCTAATTTACTTGTAGATAAATAAAGACAGATAAAAAATTGCAGAAAATTAAAATTCAGATAAAAAGAATGCGAGATAAAAAAAAATACCTTTATTGATGACCTCTTAACGATTACAAGGAAATTAAAATTTAATCTAGAAAATAAAAAGAGGCATCTCAAAAGAGGCACCCAAAAGTGGCACACCTCAAAAGAGGCTGTTGACTTTCCTATTTATAGATAGGAGAAATCCTAGGGTTTACATCTGATCCACATCTGAATTTACAATACTACCCTAAGAAAGACGGGTCAAAGCACCGACACCACCGACAATTTGAACCGACACGTGCACTGCACGGCCGCGGAACCGCGGCATGAAGCCTTGTTTGGCCGCGGTTCCGCGGCCATCTTGAAGGATCTCTGGCTACTTTTCTCAGGTTTGCTTAATGTTGCTTTTTACTTCTGTTTTCTTCACTTGGTTCCTCAGAGTCTCTTCTATTTTCTTCCAGATTTCCAACAGTACAGAATTATGTGGACTTTTACCGTAAGCTTCGCGTTGAAGTCTTGAATCTTGTGCTGCCCTCTTACTTTGTGCATTGAACTGTTCATTGATCATTGTTTGTTCCTTAAACTGGTAGGCGGCATCATACAGATTCATCTATTTGTTGGTCGTTGTCTCACATTTGTAGCGTCTTTTCCTGAATTTTACTGTATTGTTCTGAGAACCTGTAACCTGCAACTATTTAGTAGACATGGATCAAAAGCACCTATTTATTTGTAATATGATTAAGAATAGGGAATATAATAATGCAAAATTCTGATATGAACACCTATCAAGTGGAGAATTACTCGCGCATGATGGAGATAAAAGTACGGATAGAGATGAAATTTATGATATAACTAAATAATTAAACTAATTAAACTAAAGATCTACCTTATTAATCAGATTCACAAGTACAAATTTCAAGTTTAGATTACAAGAGGAAGAAGAGTTTGCTCTCGATATCTGCCTTGTCGGATGTGGATGTTCCGTCGAATCTCATGTCGCTTTATCACGTCGAATCTTGGACCTGTCTTGGATCACTTGTTATTTGACGGTGATTAGCCTGTGTAAAAGATTGATGATTTCTATGTTTAGACCTAGGTCCTTTATATAGCCCAAAAACCAGAAACCAAAGATCCCCAGAATTAGGGTTTGTTGTTGCAAATCACAACTAAAAATCCTAAATCCTGACTCAGTGAATCGGTCGCGGATCCGCCGCATATTGCATGGTTTGGCCGCGGATCCGCCGCATATTGCATGGTTTGGCCGCGGATCCGCTGTTTGTTGGTGAGATCTTGGCTTCAGAATTCTAGAGCTGCTTTGTTGTGACACATGGAAATTTATTTGATGTCTGAAATCTTCATATCTTTTCTAAGTCTCTGCCAGTATTGATTCTTCGATTTTATTTAATTTTATCGGCAGATTTTTGATTCCCTACATCTCAACATCTCGATCTCTTGACCTGAACTAAACCTTGCACAATATCTCAATGAATAATGTTAGTAATATTTGGTATTTTTGAGATATTATCCTAACCAATTTGATATGATATTATGTTTTAAGAATATTGATTAAGGATATTTGATATGATATGCATATTTAAATTATCAAAATATTATATAAATACATTTTGCTTCATAATGTTAATTATAATATATAAACATTTGATAAATAGTATTTTACACATAAACCCAAATATGTGTCATATTTATAATAAACACCTTTAGATATTTAAGAAAAGGAAGAAAAATTTTATATCACAAGTGCGATATTTTCGACTGAACATATACTATCATTTTGAGTAAGACTGTTCTATCCGTATAGGTCCTCCCTCAATCATTATAATCACCTGCCTGTGATTACAATAATTGTACTGAGGGCACTATAGCCAACAGAGAAAACCGTCTTTTTAAATAATTCCAAGTTTTGAAAATATGTTTTGCGGTTTTCTTAAATCACATGAAAACAGAAATCTTATTAAATATCATATGAGAATATGGCGATAATGGCAAATGTACATGATATTGGCATGATGCATGCTAGTATGAGATAAACGAAGATCCAACTACCAATAAAGATGTAAAAAAATGTAAGATATCGTGGCAAGTTCTATAGTGTACGTGGCATGGCAATTACCAATGGTGTGTGTGTACATATGAGTTAGTGCGCGTGCGACATGAACCATCGGTAATGGTGCAAGTGTCTTAACAAGGATGTATCAATGCGTATTATAATGCTTATGTAATATATGAATGTATATGTGCGCGTGCGCGTGCGCACACACACACACACACACACACACACACAAGATTTTATAACTAGAATCTAGATATCGGACGCTTAACGCCATCCAAACGATTCCCCTGTAAATGTTAAATCTACTCATCGGGACGACCTCGAGCTACTCGAATCCGATCACCTCTTTCCCTTTCCTTACCACATTCGAGATCTCCATAACCGATCCTAATATTGAACAAAATCCTTAACACGTGAGGCTAGAATTCTGAAACGACACAAATATACACAAGCACAAACTAACTAACTCTTATGAGTTAACACGTGTGAACGTAGTGTGCTAAATGTTAGTGTATATGCCCTAGAGGCCATTACTGTATCATACTAGTATGTATATTACTTGATAGAAGCTTGGGATATTCACAATTGTATATACAATCTTGCTCGAAATGGTAGTATGCTACTTGGTTTGTCTCTACTTCAATATGTGCATGTGTTTCTTTTAGCATATCGCTTATATACATATTAGTAGAGCCCTTAGGATCTTTGCTTGATTACCAGCGTTGTGATGGCGCTCACACTCATGGGGGCTGGGTAATCCATAAGCACATCCTTATACAGGTCCCTAGTCGTTGGACTATCGAGATAGGGCATCGATACTCCGGAGTAGACTAGCGTATGTGTTTCTCATCCCAGCGTGGGAGACGGTCTGTCCCACAGCCGTCAGTACGTCATACTTGAGATAGTATGCGGGTGCTCGTTAGGTTACGAGTACACTGGACAGGACTCGTCGGGAACTGTTGGTTGGTATTATACCTATCGTCAGTTATCAGTTCCCAGGTGACATGAGTACAGCTTAGTCCGCTGACTTGACACTGTCACTTCGCCTCGAGTGTGTTCCCACTGCACTTTGATTACTACCCTACCACGGCTCAAAGGAGTCATGCAAACAGGTAGTTTTTGGGTGCAGTCCCGAAGCACTTGGAGGCAGTGACGGTTAGACAGGATTCGTCTCTCCCGGTATTGGGGGTTGACATCGCGCTGTGTCCAGGAGAGCCATTACACAAGTAGTCCCTGGCCAGGGCAAGCGAGATATACTGGTAGGTTTCCAGTGTTATCTCAGGGTGTTCTGGGCTACACTCCGACATGGCTTGTACCGCTATTAGGGGACTGACGTTCACCGCCCCCTAGGCCCGCCATGCGATGTATCAGACGAACAGACCGGACTGTACGGAGACTGTCACATACAGGCTCAGTAGGAGTTCAGATGGGGTTCACCTCATCAGTCTTCTTATCGGCATCTACCTGGGGACCGTTACGTACAGCTAGTGCCGCTTGCAGTCTGTGGTTAAACCCACTGCCAGCGTAGTGTCGAGTCTTTAGAGTCCCACACAGAGAGCTATTCGCCTTTAGGCAAAATGAGTAGAGGTCGCATGGTTTTGCGACAGGGTCCGTTCACATCCGCGCACTTGTGCATGTTTGCTGTCCGGACAGTTTATATTAGCGGGCTTTGGTTTAAGCCAGATCCTAGTATATGATTTGGGATTGGTTTTATCTCATTGTATTCATGTTCCTCGGATCATGAATACGGGTGCATATGCACAGTTGATTGAGATAGAGGGAGATGACTTTGATTAGGGTTAATGACTATTGTCTTTTTATTAACCCTAATGCTTATGTGTGTATTATGATTAATTGATATTAGTTAAATATAATTGTGCATGGTTAGGGTTGTTGACCAATTGACTTGTTGACCTAGGTTGACACTTTGACCATCATCATTCCATATAAAAGATGCTTTTTGATCCTTGCAATTAGCATTAAATATGAAATGATAATGGTCATGTCTTGATTAAGCCATGACAATTATCTTGCTAATTATCAATTCACTTAATTCACACATATATGTGAGAATGGTTCTATTATTCTCTCATTCTATCATATGCTTTCTCTCTCTTGCTCTTCCTCTTCCTCAAGCTCTCCCCTCTCATGTGTTGAGAAACACTTGAGCTTGAGTTAAACCTCTCCAAAGTAATCTCTACTCTCATCTAAGGTTCTAGGATTAGCACTTCTAGAACTTTAGTTACTTGAAGTTGAAGCCAAGGTTGCGGCTCTCGGGTGGATCCTTCTTCGACTAGAGAAGGCGACAAGGTGATCTCTTTCTTCCACTCCAAGGAGCAAGGAGAGAAGGACATAAAGCCCAAGGTATAACCTTTCTTCCATGTAGCTAATTCTAGTTAGCTTTTAGTTAGTTTTTGTTTAGCAAAGATCCTCCTTAAGCTAGTCCATGTTGCCTAGTTCGATAAAAATCCGATTTTTATTCCGTTTTCCGCCTCCCCGCAAGCACCGGGTTGGGCAACGTGGACTTACAGTGGTATCAAAGCCTAACTAAACATAAACTAGCTAGGTAGTAAAGTGTATGGAAGTTTGATCGGAAAAATCGCAAAACCTAAACATCAAAACCCTAACTTTCTGTTGAATTTTTTTATGCTCTAAAAATAAAAAATCATACTTCAAAAATCGGCTCAGGGTTTTTTAAAGAAGCACACCAAAAACGATCCAGTGAATCGCTCAAAGCGCTGCGGTTCCGTGGCAAAAGCATGCCTCTTGCCGCGGAACCGCGGCCGTTTTGACTCGGTTCTGGATCGAGTTTGGTGCAGTATTCTTCTGATGAGGTTTTGGGATTTTTAAGATGGTTTATTTGTGCCCAGATTTTTCAGAAAAGAAATTTGTATTTGGGGGCCTATAAATCCGTATTTTTGATCGAACTTCACTATATTTTGACTAATGGGTTATATCTGTGATGTTTATATGTATTGAACGTCTGCTAATCGCTATACGTCGATTAGTGGGGGTTATACATATCTGTGATCTGTGTTTGTTGATGGTATGTGTAAATGAATGCGTTGGATTGTCGCGGGTGAATAGCCGGGGTGGATGTGAGACGAGAATTTTCTTTTCTTTCAATTCATTGTAATATATAAATTGATGTATTATTATTTGTTTGGCCGCACAACCGGGTCGGGGTTGTAGCCGTCATTGTATAATTCTTTTTACTGTTTTTGCTCCTAGGATAGACCCATGGAGGGGGTGCACAAACTACCGGGTATCTCGAAGTGCCGAGTGGCCTACTTACGGAGTTGAGGGAGGTTGCTTCGCTTCGGGTACTTGGCGCGTAGTTTGCCGCACCCGTAGGGGTCTTAGGTGGGGTATTGGCTATTCACCGCGACCGTGTAATCCGCTTTTCTTTGCAGGCTCGAACGGATTGCGGATTCCTAGTATATCCAATGTATTCATCTGTGACCTGTAATGTCTATCATTTCTATATATCTATATACTATAACTATTTAGGTGTTGCTTATGTTTTACAGCCGCGCTAGCCCAGCCCCCGCTCTGTCGTTAGTTAAGTAACCTAACAGGTGATGACGGGGGCCCGCGGCGAATGCGAATGGCATAAGCGTACGTCATATTTTGGTTGTTTTCTGCAATGGTAGGATTAAATGATGGGACGCATTAAAAGAACTAATGCAAGAAAATAAACCAAGTAAAAGTCGATTGGAACACTTTGAAAACCACTCGGTTCTTTTCAAAACTAAACTTTTAAACGCGGAGCTTGAACCACTCCTTTTAAAAGCTATCTCGTTCCATCGATTATATCAAGTTCACTACGTTCACGGTTTCGCCAAAACCATTCGTAGCCCTCCGTCATTCCACATGAATTGTCAAAAAGTATTCAAGCTATGTATTTTGGCCAAAGTCAAGGCATAGTGATTGGTAGCTATTGGGTATTCATGTGCAGCATAGATAGATGCGTTGGTTTGGGACAGTCGTGCTGCCATTTTGGCCAAAGTCAAGGGTAGGTACGGGTGGGTCCAAATTAACCAGGAGAATGACGGGTAGAACTTGACATGTGACTTATGATATTTTGGCCAAAGTCAAGGTCATAAGAGCATGGGGCAAAAATCCACATCGGGAGTTTCATAAGTACTGAAACTTGCTAGGGCTGGATACCATTTGGAGTGTGATGATTCTGGTAGGATTCTTTCGGTTTTATCACGCGATGATATTTGGATCCCGATCCTACTGTGAGTATATGCTACTCCTCGGGAAAGTTCTCACTTAACGCTCAATGCTATAAACCTAGTAGGTGTCTAGAAAGGTGTTAGCGGGGCTACGCCCACAGGGAAAAGAGGTTACTTAATTAAGGAACTTCGCGAAAGCGTTGGAAAACCTCCCTCGAAGTACCGACACTGGCCTGCCTGAACGGTTAAGCAAGTATTGTACGGTGAGATTGATCCCGACTAATTCTTTCTTTACGGTTTGAGAAGGGATTCGAGAGACAGTGGGAGCCATCCTGTTTAGACAAACTAAAAACCACTCTAAACTTGCAAGAGCATCATGCTAAAGTGTTTCTTTTCTCTCTCCTAATTGCAGCGACCATTCAACATGACCGGACTTAAGTTATTACTAGATAAAAACATACTGACAGGGCCAAACTACAAAGATTGGCTCAGGAATGTCAAGATGGCAATCACTTACGACAAGTTGGGGTATATCCTTACCACCAAAGCTCCCCCTGTCCCAGGTCCCACCTCCAGCGTCGCGGATGTAGAAATCTGTAAGACATGGGAGATAGATTGCGCGAAGGCCAAATTCCTCGTACTTGCCTCGATGGACAACGAACATCAGAGGAGGCACGAGAATATGGACCTAGAGTCCATATTTCTCCATACAAAAGAACTATATGGAGAGCAGTCTCGTATCGCAAGATACGAAGTATCGAAGAAGCTTTTTTCGGCAAGGTTGGCCATCGGATCATCGGTAGCGGAACACGTGCTTAAGATGATTGGCTACATAGAGGAGGTCGCGGACCTTGGGACCACGTTGGAGAATGAACTCTCACTGATTTGATTCTCCAGTCCCTTCCTTCCACTTACGCCCAGTTTATCCTAAACTTCAACATGCAAGGAAAGGAGGTTGAACTTTCCGAACTTCTGAACATGTTGAGGAGTGCTGAGGGCACCCTACAGAAAGGTAGGGAGACATCCACTTTGTTTGTAGGAGGATCTTCCTCTTCTAGGTCCAGGGCGAAAGCTAAGGGTAAGAAGAAGAAAGCCCCCGCCAAACCAAGAGGCGGTGTCAGTAAAGTGGATACGAAGGGAAAAGGAAAGGCAACAAAGGTAGCGGGAAAGCTGGTGGGGAAGGAAGAATGCTTGTACTGTCACAGAAGTGGACACTGGAAACAGTATTGCAAGGCTTGGAAGGCCAGAACCCAGGATCTGAAGCGAGTTGCGGCTTCAGCTTCAGGCGTTGAGAAAGCGTAGAGTTTTGAAGGCAGGTGATATGACCCTCAGAGTTGCAAACGAAGCTAGCATGGATGCTGAGGCCGTGGGGGACTATCACCTGGGATTGTCGGATGGACACTTTTTGGTTTTACGTAGTTGTTATTTTGTACCAAATGCAACCTGTAATATCATTTCTGTATCTTTATTATCTAAAGAAGGTTATGAATTTGCATTTGTAAGTAATGTAGTGAACATTCACCTTAATCAAGTTTTGATTGGGTCAGGTACATTAAACAACGGTATATACGTATTAAACCAACCACAGATTTTCAATGTCCAGAATACACACAAAAGAAAGTCTCCAGAAATCAATAAAACTTTCTTATGGCATTGTAGACTGGGTCACATCAATGAGAGAAGGTTGACTAAGTTACATACAGAAGGATATTTGGATCCGTTCGAATATCAATCGTATGCAACTTGTCAATCCTGTCTCAAAGGAAAGATGACAAAGACTCCGTTCACTGGACACGGAGTAAGAGCGAGCGAGCTCCTGGGACTCGTACATAGCGACGTGTGCGGTCCAATGTCTACGCATGCACGAAGCGGTTATTCTTACTTCATTACTTTTACGGATGATTTTTCAAGGTACGGATATGTCTTCTTAATGAAACATAAATCCGAGGCTTTTGAAAAATTCCAGGAATATAAGAATGAAGTAGAAAAACAAACAGGCAAAAGTATCAAGGTACTGAGATCTGATCGAGGTGGTGAATACTTGAGTGCCGAGTTCCTGGGTTACTTAAAAGAGAATGGAATTCTCTCTCAGCTTACTCCTCCATACACTCCGCAACATAACGGTGTATCAGAGAGACGGAACCGAACCCTATTGGATATGGTACGGTCTATGATGAGTAACGCTGAGTTGCCGCGATCGTTCTGGGGATATGCGCTAGAATCAGCTGCATACTTTTTGAACCGAGTTCCAACTAAGACTGTGCCTACTACACCATATCAGATGTGGTGTGGGAAGAGACCCTATCTTAATCACATTAAGACATGGGGATGTCCAGCTTTTGTAAAAAAGCAGCATGCGGACAAGCTCGAGGCACGCTCAGTACAGTGTAAGTTTGTGGGATATCCAAAGAACTCCAAGGGATATTTCTTCTATTGCGAAGAGGAACAAAGGGTTTTTGTTTCTCGCCATGCCCACTTTCTAGAACACCAGTTCATAGAAAAAGAAATAAGTGGGAGCGCAATAGAACTGGAAGAAATTCCAGAGCCACGAGCTATTACTGAAAGCTTAGTAGAACCAGAGGGTTCGAAAGATCAGGACATTCCCACGCCACTCCGCAGGAGTAGTAGGCAGTCTCATCCGCCCGAGAGATACTACGTTTTTCTTATAGACGGGGATAGAGAGGATTGCATCATAGATTGTGATGAGCCTACTAGCTTCCAGCAAGCCATTCAGAGCGTCGACTCGGTAAAATGGCTGGATGCAATGCGGACCGAAATGGAGTCCATGTACACCAACAAAGTATGGACGTTGGACATTGCTCCAGATGGGGTAAAACCCGTAGGATGCAAGTGGATCTTCAAAAGGAGATTGGTGTAGATGGACAGGTTGAGACCTAAAAAGCTAGACTGGTTGCAAAGGGTTTTCGTCAGCGACCTGGTTTAGAATATGACGAAACCTTTTCTCCAGTAGCTATGCTGAAATCCATTCGGATCCTTCTTGCCATTGCTGCCTTCCACGATTATGAAATTTGGCAGATGGACGTAAAGACCGCTTTTCTAAATGGACATTTAGAGGAGTGTGTCTATATGGACCAGCCGGAGGGTTTCATTCAGAGTGGGAGCAGCGGAAAGGTGTGCAAGTTGCTTAAGTCCATTTATGGACTAAAGCAGGTATCGCGGAGTTGGAACATCTGTTTTGATGAGACGGTCAAGGAATTTGGCTTTATCAAAAATCCAGATGAACCATGCATCTATTGTAGATTTGTAGCGAGAACTATAGTATTCCTCGTTTTATACGTGGATGACATTCTCTTATTAGGAAATGACATTCCTATGCTACAATCTGTCAAGGGGTTCTTGTCACACAGGTTCTCCATGAAAGACCTGGGTGATGCCTCATACATTCTGGGGATCCGGATCTACCATGACAGATCCAAGAGGATTTTAGGACTCTCACAGTCCAGGTACATCGACACCATACTGAAAAGATTCAGTATGGAAGATTTCAAGCGCGGTAATCTACCGGCTTGTCACGGGATCACCCTCTCCAAAGAGATGTCTCCCAAGACTGATTTGGAGAGGGATCGCATGTCTGTTATACCCTACGCTTCTGCGGTAGGCTCTATAATGTATGCGATGTTGTGTACCAGACCAGATGTGGCTTATGCACTGAGTGTGGTAAGCAGGTATCAGTCAAACCCTGGGGAGAAACATTGGATAGCGGTAAAGAACATTCTCAAGTACCTGAGAAGGACTAAGGAGATGTTCTTGGTGTATGGCGGAAAAGACCTCCAGATTGAGGCCTTTGCTGACTCCAGCTTCTAGAGTGACAAGGATGATTCCAAGTCCATGTCGGGTTTTGTCTTTACCCTCAATGGAGGGGCGGTGTGTTGGAAGAGCTCCAAACAGGAAACCGTTGCTGACTCGACTATGGAAGCGTAATACATCGCTGCATCTGATGCCGCAAAAGAAGCTGTCTGGATGAGGAAGTTCTTGAAAGAACTTCAGGTGGTTCCGTCCATTGTTGACCCAATACCTCTGTATTGCGACAACAACGGGGCTATAGCTTTAGCGAAGGAACCCAGGTCCCATCAGAAATCCAGACACATCTTAAGGCGGTATCACCTGATCAGGGAGATCGTGGATCGCCCGGAGATCGAGGTTCGGAGGGTTGCTTCAGAAGATAACACTGCAGATCCATTCACGAAAGCCTTACCCCAGACTCAGTTCGAGCGGCTGATCGAGATGATAGGTCTTCGATACGCCAGTACATGGCCTTAGTGCAAGTGGGAGATTGTTAGTGTATATGCCCTAGAGGCCATTACTGTATCATACTAGTATGTATATTACTTGATGGAAGCTTGGGATATTCACAGTTGTATATACAATCTTGCTCGAAATGGTAGTATGCTACTTGGTTTATCTCTACTTCAATATGTATATGTGTTTCTTTTAGCATATCGCTTATATACATATTAGTAGAGCCCTTAGGATCTTTGCTTGATTACCAGCGTTGTGATGGCGCTCACACTCGTAGGGGCTGGGTAATCCATAAGCACATCCTTATACAGGTCCCTAGTCGTTGGACTATCGAGACAGGGCATCGATACTCCGGAGTAGACTAGCGTATGTGCTTCTCATCCCAGCGTGGGAGACGGTCTGTGCCACAGCCGTCAGTACGTCGTACTTGAGATAGTATGCGGGTGCTCGTTAGGTTACGAGTACACTGGACAGGACTAGTCGGGAACTGTTGGTTGGTATTATACCTATCGTCAGTTATCAGTTCCCAGGTGACATGAGTACAGCTTAGTCCGCTGACTTGACACTGTCACTTCGCCTCGAGTGTGTTCCCACTGCACTTTGATTACTACCCTACCACGGCTCAAAGGAGTCGTGTAAACAGGTAGTTTTTGGGTGCAGTCCCGAAGCACTTGGAGGCAGTCACAGTTAGACAGGATTCGTCTCTCCCGGTATTGGGGGTTGACATCGCGCTGTGTCCAGGAGAGCCATTACACAAGTAGTCCCTGGCCAGGGCAAGCGAGATATACTGGTAGGTTTCCAGTGTTATCTCAGGGTGTTCTGGGTTACACTCCGACACGACTTGTACCGCTATTGGGGGACTGACGTTCACTGCCCCCTAGGCCTGCCATGCGATGTATCAGACGAACAGACCGGACTGTACGGAGACTGTCACATACAGGCTCAGTAGGAGTTCAGATGGGGTTCACCTCGTCAGTCTTCTTATCAGCATCTACCTGGGGACCGTACGTACAGCTAGTGCCGCTTGCGGTCTGTGGTTAAACCCACTGCCAGCGTAGTGTCGAGTCTTTAGAGTCCCACACAGAGAGCTATTCGCCTTTAGGCAAAATGAGTAGAGGTCGCATGGTTTTGCGACCGGGTCCGTTCACATCCGCGCACTTGTGCACGTTTGCTGTCCGGACAGCTTATACTAGCGGGCTTTGGTTTAAGCCAGATCCTAGTATATGATTTGGGATTGGTTTTATCTCATTGTATTCGTGTTCCTCGGATCACGAATACGGGTGCGTATGCACAGTTGATTGAGACAGAGGGAGAGGACTTTGATTAGGGTTAATGACTATTGTCTTTTTATTAACCCTAATGCTTATGTGTGTATTATGATTAATTGATATTATTTAAATATAATTGTGCATGGTTAAGGTTGTTGACCATTTGACTATCTTGACTTGTTGACCTAGGTTGACACTTTGACCATCATCATTCCATATAAAAGATGCTCTTTGATCCTTGCAATTAGCATTAAATATGAAATGATAATGGTCATGTCTTGATTAAGCCATGACAATTATCTTGCTAATTATCAATTCACTTAATTCACACATATATATGAGAATGGTTCTATTATTCTCTCATTCTATCATATGCTTTCTCTCTCTTGCTCTTCCTCTTCCTCAAGCTCTCCCCTCTCATGTGTTGAGAAACGCTTGAGCTTGAGTTAAACCTCTCCAAAGTAATCTCTACTCTCATCTAAGGTTCTAGGATTAGCACTTCTAGCACTTTAGTTACTTCTAGCTTGAAGTTGAAGCCAAGGTTGCGGCTCTCGGGTGGATCCTTCTTCGACTATAGAAGGCGACAAGGTGATCTCTTTCTTCCACTCCAAGGAGCAAGGAGAGAAGGACATAAAGCCCAAGGTATAACCTTTCTTCCATGTAGCTAATTCTAGTTAGCTTTTAGTTAGTTTTTGTTTAGCAAAGATCCTCCTTAAGCTAGTCCATGTTGCCTAGTTCGATAAAAATCCGATTTTTATTCCGTTTTCTGTCTTCCCGCAAGCACCGGGGTGGGCAACGTGGACTTACACTAAATGCGCACAACAAACACCTAAGACTACCCTTAAGGGCAATTAACCAACTAAACGGTAAAACTAGAGTCGGAAAGTCCGTGTTCCCGCCAAATATTTTGGCTAAGAGCTATTTGTTCCCTTATAAAAAAAGGGAGAGAAGAAAGAGGAAAAAAATTCTCACAGTTTGGCATCACGTGTTAAACACGTGAGCGCTTATATACAAAGCATATAAGCATGCTGAAAGCAAATAACAAAAAAGGCCAAACATTAACACGTGAGCGCTTATATGCAAAGCATATGAGCGTTGAAAATAAACAGGTTAAAACCAACACTAGGGGTCACATGTTAAATACGTGAGTTCTCTTACTACATTCTTTGACAGCGCTCACATGCAAAGTATGTGAGCGCCCCAATTTAAAATGCTCCCATCTGATAGAATTAAATTCTATGTGACAGAATTAAATTCTATTTGGGAAATATTTTCCCTGATCTTTCTAATATGGAAAGATTTTTCTCTAATAGAGAATTTTGGATTTAAAATCCAATGGTAATAAAATATCACCAATTAAACTATCTGATAGAATTAAATTCTATGTGATAGAAATAAATTCTATTTTAGAAATTTTTTCCCTGATCTTTCTAATATGGAAACATCTTTCTCTAATAGAGAATCTTGGATTTAAAATCCAATTATGATAAAATATCACTGTAGGGTGTTTTTTCACCCCATTGAGATGGGACTACGTGACGCTTGTTAGGCGCATTACAGATTCCCCTTGCCTAGGGTAGGTCGGGGTTTATTGATAGTGGGGATCTGAATCTCCGGCAGCCGCGGACTAAGCTGCCGTTAATTATCCCTCATCTTTGGAGCGAAGGAACCTTTGGTTGATGGGTTAAACTGGTCATGCAAACTCAATGTGTAGTGTGCGTGTGTTGTGTTTTGAGGGGTCTTGGGTATATCAGGGGTCTCCCAGAGTTTACGGGGAAGGTATTTTAGTGTGGAATGCATGGGAAAAGAGGGGTGAATAGCGTCCAATGGACGCGTGGGTGTCAGCGCCTCACATGCTTGGCACACGGGCGCTGGGCGCTGAATGCTGGCGGTGGACGCTAGCGCCTCATGTGTTCGACACGTTGCGTTAGATGCTGGTGAGCTAGCACTTCATGCGCCCGGCATGTGGGCACTGGGTGCCCGCGGAAAGAAGGGGCTTTTAGCTCCGGAATTAAGAGTTAAACTCCGAAAGAGGATTTTTTTTATTTATGGAGTTAAACTCCGAAGGATATTAAATGGAGTTAAACTCTTAAAAAAATGGTTTGATTTATAGAGTTAAACTCCAACAGATCTTGAATGGAGTTAAACTCCTAGAAATCTTTGTAGATGATCGAAGGGGCCCCCCTTCTTCTCCCATTTAGCCTTGGATCTTCTTTTGAGTCTCGGATCCTCCCGGAATGGGATTTTTGGAGATGGGTCTCCTTCTTCTTCCTCTCTGTTGGCTGGATCTTGGAAAAAAAAGGGGTGAGACTTAAAAATCTCCCATTTTGGGATTTGATGGCAGATCCGAGCTCCCCTTCAAGGGTTTTATAGTAAAAAAACTATTTATTTTTGGAAAAGGAAGAGTTAAACTCTTGATTTAATTCAAAAAAAGATAAGAAAGTTTAGAACCTTGAGGAAGGAGGAGGAGGCACATAAACCCTAATTTTTGAGGGGGAATGAATTATTCTTTTTATTTCATTATTATGTTGCCTTATATAGGCTTACAAATTTACACATAACCCCTTGGGCTCTACAAAATGGCATTTTGCACATCCTATGTCTCATGTGCTTACTTCTTTTTGCACATGAGCCATGGATTTCACAAAAATTTGGCTTTTTGCCTATTTATTTTACATTCATGCATGAAAATTACATCAAAATTATTTATTACATAATTTTAATTTTGGCATGGGAGAGGCTAGCCGCGGGGATTGACTTGGGCATGGGCTCACTTGACCTGGGCTTGGGCCCGTTTATTTGGGGTTGCCTTTGACTTTGACTTGGTCAACCGGGGTGTAATATTTTACCCCAAAAAAGTGCCCCAATCAATAAATGCACACCGCGTATATGAGTTGTGTGCATGAAATTGATGGATCTTGGAGTTGGACTTTGAGGTGGAACATCATTCCGGGGGCGGAGCATCATTCCGGAGTCGGAGCATCATTCCAGGAGCATAATTCCGGGGATCAGAGCATAATTCCGAGGATCAGAGCATAATTTCGACGAGCGGAGCATAATTATGGGGACAGAGCATAATTCGGAAGTGCCGAGCATTATTCCAAGGGGATGATATATTCTGAGACGAAGCATAGTTTCGACGTAGGGTTCCGGGGTGAAGCATAATTTCGACACGGGACAAGTGTATCCTGAGACGAAACTTAGTTTCAGCATAGGGCAGACATTCCGAACGAAGTATAGCTCCGATGTTGAGGTTGATTTCGAGTCGAAGCATAATTCTGACAGGGAAGGCCGATCCTCTGAGGCGAAGCATGATTTCAACAGGGGGTACACTCTGAGACGAAGCATGATTTTGACGCAGAGGTCAATTCCCAGGCGAAGCATAATTCCGACGGGGAAAGCAGGTACTCCGAGGCGAAGCATAATTTTGACACGGGGCACACTTTGAGATGAAGCATGATTCTGCCGCAGAGGTCAATTCCCAGGCGAAGCATAATTCCGATGGGGAAAGCAAGTACTCCGAGGCGAAGCATAATTTCGACACGGGGCACACTCTAAGACGAAGCATGATTCCGCCACAGAGGTTGTTGGTTGACTTGATTCCGAGTCGGTGCATAATTTCGACGGGGAGGTCATTAGTTGACTTGATTCCGAGACGGAGCTTGATTCCGAGACGGAGCGTAATTCCGAAGGGGAGGTCATTGCTGCCCTTTTTGCAACTTGGACGGTCGGTGCTGCCCTTTTTGCGACTTGGACGTTCGGTACTGCCTTTTTAGTGACGTGGACGGTCGGTGATGCCCTTTTTGCGACTTGGACGGTCGGTGCTGCCATTTTAGCGACGTGGATGGTCGATGCTGCCATTTTAGCGATCTAGACGGTCGATGCTGCCTTTTTAGCGACGTGGACGGTCGGTGCTGCCATTTTAGCGACGTGGACGGTCGGTGCTGCCATTTTAGCGACGTGGACGGTCGGTGTTTGATTTGACTTGCTCCGCTTCTTGCGGTGTCAGGGATGAACTTGACTTGCTTCGCTTCTTGCGGTGTCGAGATTGGATTTGACTTGCTCGGCTTTCTGTGGTATTGGGGTTGAAGTTGACTTGCTCCGCTTTCTGCCGTGTCGAGATTGGATTTGACTTGCTCCGCTTTCTGCGGTGTCAGGGTTGAAGTTGACTTGCTCCACTTTCTACGGTGTCTGGATTCGACTTGTTTCCGATGTGGAGCTTGATTCCGCCAGGGAAGTTGTTGGTTGTCTTGCTGATTGTGATTTGGGTTGATATCAGCATTGCTACACTAGAATATGGTACCATGAGCGAATCGTCATTTGCCATGAGAGAATTTAGGGATTTTGGTTTTGGTTTGGCATCAGCACCGCTACACTGGAATATGGTACCTGGAGCGAATCATCATCTGCCGTGAGGGGATTTTCCTCGTTTCCAGTTTAACGACTTAGGGGTCATCTGTTCCTAGTTTAACGACTTAGATGTCATATGTTCCTAGTTTAACGACTTAGAGGTTATTTGTTCCCAGTTTAAATACTTAGTGGTCTATTGGATCGGGAGTTTGGAATTTTGGGGTAGGGGTCGGCATCAGCGTTGCTAACACTGAAGCACAGGTGCCAGGAGAAATTCATCATTTGCCTTTGCCTATTGGGGAGCGATGGCTTAGGAGATAGGTTTAGGTCCCTATCACCTAATACTTATTAATTTTATTAGCCGTAAAGGTCCCATAAAAGAATTTTCTCCCTACGAATCGAAAGGATCTCGTAGGTGTACTTTCTCCTTAGGAGGCATGGGGACTCCCAAGTGTAAGTCTACGGTAGCGCCCCGGCCATCAATCTGAGACCAAATGTGGAACAAAAACTTTTTACGAAACCGGCGCTATCGTAGTCTTTCACCCGGATCAAACCATTAACACAGACTAGCTAAATATAAGGATGATAGAAAGGCTATACCGATCGATCCGTGTCCTTCGGTCTTTAGCCACCATCTCTAGCTCCTCGCAGCATCTCCGATCTCGCTTGATCTCTGGTCTCCTCGTCGAAAAGGGCACCACATCAAGAAGTCTTTTTACGGGCTCCCGCTTCAAACCGAAGCAACTCAGACATGAAGTTTGCTAGCCGACATGTCCAAGGTGATGTAGAGAATGTGTGTGATAATTTTGTCTCAAGCATCTATTGATTCTCAACACATGAGAGTGTATAGATGGAGGTTGAAGATGATGCCATTGGTGAAACTTGTGAGCTAGAGAGGGAAGAAGAAGAAGAGCCTTTTGTTATTGTGTTGAATAAAAAATGAGAGAGTGCTAGAATGATAATGTCAAGAGCTAACCCCAACACATAGTAGCTGTCCTCTCTCTCTCCTCATATCAATTCAACACAATAATCAATCAAGAAAAGATGAAATGCAAAAAAAATAAGACCATGAGTCACCACCCATGCACATGTATCATTTAATGCACTTCATTATGATCTCCACTCACAATTTCCACCACTAAACATTTAAACCAAAATGTTTAATCCAAAAAGAGAATGGCAACATCTAAAGTAAACTCGTGACGGATCACAAGGGTACCCCTCACCTGTATATATATACCTGCATCCGCATTCCGACTTAATGCGAATGCAATGAGACTAAAGTAATCTAACAAATATAATACTAGGATCCGGCATAAACCAAAGCCCACCAGTATGATCCGTCCGATCATGATCCGTGCACGACTGCACGTATATGATCGAACTCTGTCATAATACCATACGGCCTCTACAACGTTTCGCCCGAAACTTGGGAAACTATCTGTGGGGGACTCTAAAGACTCGTCAATACACTGGCTGTGGATTTAACCACTAGCACGTCAGTGGTACTAGCTGTACGTAACGAGCACCCAGGTATTGACCAAAAGGGAAGCCGATGAGCGAACTCATCCTGAAACCCTACTGAGCCTGTCAGTGACAATATCCGTACAGTCCGGCCCGTTCGTCTATGAGTATCGCATGTCGGGCCTAGGGGGCTGGTAAACGTCAGACCCCCAAAAGCGGTACAAGTCGTGTCGGAGTGTAGCCCAGAACACCCTGAGATACTACTGGAATACCTACCAGTAAATCTCACTTTCCTTGGCCAAGGACTTCGTGTAATGGCTCTCCTTGACAAAGTGCGATCTCACCCCCAATACCGGGAGAGACGAAACCCCTGCCGATCCGCTCACCGCCTCCATGTGGCTCGGGACTGTACCCAACTAAAACCTGTTTGCATGACTCCTTTGAGCCGTGGTAGGGTAGTAATCAAAGCACAGTGGGAACTCACACGAGACAAATGACGATCTCAGGTCGATGAACTAACCTGTACACATGTCACCAGGGAACTGCTATCTGACGCTAGGTATAATACCAACTAGCAGGTTCCCGGTTAGTACTGTCCGGTGTACTCATAACCCAATGAGCACTTGTATACATCTTAGGCGAACCAACTGACACCAATGGCTTGTGATACTGGCCACCGCCCCTCGTCGGGGTCTTGACTGTATACACTAGTCTACTAATGGAGTATCGATGCCCAGTCTCGAAACTCCCACGACTAGGGACCACTTTAAGGATGTGCTTATAGACTACCCAACTCTCACGTATATGATCGCCATCATACTGCTGGTAGTCAATCAAGAATCCTAAGGGCTCTATCAATGTGTAATAATGGTCTGTAATATCACCTAAAGCATGTACATGATGGGAAAGATAAACCAGATAGCATACTATCATCTTGAATAAGACTTTCCTACCGGTATAGGTCCTCCCTCAATCATTGCAATCATGTGCCTGCGATCCAATAATTGACTTTGAGGGCACTATATCCAAAAATCTCCCACTTGCACTCAAGGCTAATTATTGCGATGCCGCATACTCACAGCCCGTGTGATACCGAACACCCAACTCCTCTACTGATCAGTCTCACAAAACCCGTTTGTGAAACTATTGCGTTCGAGGAATAGCCTCAGTGAGTGGATCCGCCCTGATGTTTCTTTTTATTTCTCTCTTAATTTCAAGTTCGCGGAGAAAGCCATCTCCCAAAATGAGCAATACCTATCTTAGAATATGTTTTGATATCTGATGGGACCTAGTTCATAAATGAACTCCAAATCCAAACTTCTTAGACTGTATCGACAACTGAACCTAGTATCCTGCGCCACACCTTCCTCAGTATCCGCTTGGACCACCTGTCCAAACTACTGCCCATCGTCAGAGGGAAAACTATAACTCTGACAGTCACTCTGTCATCAGGACACCTTGGAAGCCTGGAATGATAATTGTCTCCTGAAGGAGGCTGTTGTTATCATATCCCTAGAACATCCACTTATGTTCTAAAACTGCTTCCGAACGTTTCTCCAGGATTGGATTAATATCTGATCTTATTGCAGCTAGTGCATAAACAACATCTGGTGTGGTACCTGACATTTCATGATTGACTCAATTGCCTAAGCAAGTGATATGCCAATCATGCACATCCCTCTCCCCTTTAGTCTATAAGACACCTTTAGAGAAGGTGACTCCATCACCTGCAGGTACACCACCATTCCAGGAGTCGTCCATTCTAAAACACCTTTTAGAATACTGTCTAAGTACCCAGATTGGGAAACTTCCCAAATCTAGATCTAAAACCATAGATTTAGAAATCAGAATGCTTGATATTATATCCATATCCTATGTGGAGAAATCACTGTGTGACAACCAAAGTATAACCGATCGTAGTATAGAATATCACTTCTTACTCTGTGTATGTCATCCAAATACCAGGACATCACACCCTACTACCTTCTTAACAGAACCATCCCCTATTCTGATGAAGTCAAACCTATGACTGTCACATCAGAAATAGATGATCTATCTTCGCTATATTTTCTTCAGTTTATAAATAGACATAAGCTACCTGACCACTATGCTTCCGCTGCTCCCACTGTCTACGACAACCCTCTGGCAGAGTCATATACACGTGCACTTCTAAAGCTAGTTTAGAACGATGCTATATTCATCCTCCTGCCGGGTCTCATAGTCTGGAACAACAGTAGTGTCAAGTCTGGGTAAACAAGAACCTTCCTGTCACCGTCCTTGAGGATACCGGAGTACCTCTCGGGTGCTTGAGGTTACCCTCCATATCTGCGGAGTGGCTAATGGAATGTCAAACCTGATTGAATCTTTAGGTTCTTATCAAATTTCCAGTAATCGTTTGTGGTTCTGGAATCACTTCCAGTTCTACCATACTCCCACTACTGTTTTCTGAAAAAAATCCATTTTTATTAAAACTGTGGCGAGTCAAGAACAATATCACTATTGATCTTCCAGATGATAGAAAGTCAACCCTCGTCATAGCCCGGGTCAACCCACAAACAACCATTACAGAAACGTGCCTTGAGTTATCCAGAATCTGGTTTTAAGCATAAGCCGGAAAACTCCATATACCTTAACATCGTTAAGATATGAGCCATTCTATATCTAATATAGAAATAGAGGCACTGATTTAATTGGAACCAGATTCAAATCATGCAGCTGTCTCCAGTGCATGTCAACTTAATGGAAAGAGGCCGATCAGCATTACTCAACTTAGGAGTGGATCCAAACATGAGTAACCTGAAAGAGAAACAAGTTTCTCAAAACCATTACTATCAACTGAATACCATACACAAGTATCTACATCTTCCGTTATCTTGAAGAATCCTGATACTTGCAACACGTGGTTCTCTACTTTACTCTTATACCTATAACTTCTCAAAACTTAGACCTTGTATTTCTACGAAACACTTGTCTAAAACTAGAGAAGTCACAAGTAAACAGAATATAGTACGAGGACCAACCCCTCTGTCCCAATGGATACTGGACAACATACAATACTTTGTATAAGTCCCCTGAGTTGAATAACTCAAACCCTGTGCATCGTAGGTTGAAAACTGTACTATGGTTATGAAGAATTACACCGCTGTTGAATGCTCCTTACCTAACCATCAACTGATATAGGTAAATGTCATAGACATAATTTCAAAAAGTTATATCTCACTTTATAAAAATAAACGTACAGATATATCAGTTTGAAATTGGTGCATAACAACGGATATTCAAAACCAAATATTTGCCGTCCGACAAAAACCCAGGAGATTTCCTCAAATATCACCAATTACAACGAATCCCGATATAATGAGACTGATAACCTAGTTCCCAATAACTTACTCTCACTCATCATCTGTATAACCATACAGATGTGAGAATCATACCTGGTAAATACATATCCTGTAGCAAGGTCTAATTGGGAAATCAGTTTTCTATTAATAACGCATAGTGAAACTGAAACATGAAAATGTTTCGAAGGGGTATCTGGGTATTCCTAGTAATGCCTCTTCCATTATCAGAATCATGACTGTAACCGTATATCTCTTTGCCATCTCTCCAAATCCCTTTATTTGTCTTTACTCATTACCTTCTCTATACCACCTTTAGGCTAAATGGTTTTCTTCCTTCCCTACCGTTCGGCACCAGCCCAAGGTTTGGAAGAAAACTATCCAATATGCGTAATAGGTGTACTGTCCTAATCCTGGGAGCACTCGCAATGCGAGAGAAGGTAAAGATAAAAGACAACTGAATAAACCTTATTCTATTTCTCCTGAACCAGAATCCATCCCCGAACTGGAACTAACCATACGATGGAGTATCCAAATAACTGTGGATCTTCATAGTGATACGGGGTGTTCCGGAGAAATACAAAGGTGAAGTAGGAGTGGAGATGAAATACTTAGTTTGGTCGTGAATGATAGCAGTCGCATTTTACTTTGCCCTCTTTCTAATCCCTTTATTTGTCTTTACTTATTACCTTCTGCACACCACATTTAGGCTAATTGGTTTTCTTCATTCCTTACCGTTCGACACTTGCCTATGGTTTGGAAGAAGACTATCCAATAAGCGTAATAGGTGTACCCTCTCCTATTCCTTGGAGCCCTCACAACCTGAGAGAAGGTAAAAGAAAAAGACAACTGAATAATCCTATTCAATCTCTCCAGAACCAGAATCCATCCTCGAATCTGGAACAAGTTCCTTCAAGTTCGTATATAACCATACGATGGATTTATCCAATAGAAGTGGATGTTCATAGTATTACGGGGTATTCTGGAGAAATGCAAAGGGTAAAAGAAGGAGTGGCAATGCTGTATGCAACTCAGACAATCCAAAAGCCAGTATTTTAATAAGGTTTGGTTAACTTGGTCACTGAGTCATAGTCTAGGGTTGGGCCATGGTCGCTGCCAAAGAGAGAGAGAGAAAAGAAACACTATACGTGCACTCTAAGCTAGATCAGAATGGTTAATCACTTTATCTAATCAGGAAACCTCCCACTGTATCCTCAAATTCTCCTCCAAACCTGAAAGAAGAATTAGTCGGGATCACCCGAGGAGTAAACCAACTCATCAGTGGGAATCGGGATCCAACTATCATCGCATGATAACGTGGGGGAATCCACTCACGTTATCACACTCCAGAAGGTATGCGCATGCCTGGCAAGTTTCAGTTTCTTTAGAAATTCCTGATGTGATTTTTACCCTATGCTCTTATGACCTTGACGAAGGTCAACAAGTCATAAGTCACGTGTCAAGTTCTACCCGTCATTGTCCAGTTTAATTTGAACCCACTCGTACAAGCCCTTGACGAAGGTCAACAAGGATATACGACTGTCCCAAACTAACGCATCTATCTATGCAGCAGAAAGGTAACAAGCAGCTACCATACACTATGCCTTGACGAAGGTCAACAAACATAGCATGAATACTAAGTGCTACCCGTCTGAAATGACGGAGGGCTACGAATGGTTTTTGGCGAAAAACCTTTAACGTAATGAACTTGATATCGTTGAAGGAACCGGATAGCTTTTTACAAATATATAGTAACGAAAACCTATGCTAAAGCGGTCACTACCGGTGAAGAGATCTCGGCTCTTTCCCCGTAGAATGAGGTGCAGGATATTCCAACTGAATACCTCGATGCAAAGCAAAAAGTAATCGACTATAGAGAAGATATTACCCTGACGCAAAATTCTGTCCAAGGGGTCACTCCCGATGAAGGGATCTCGGCCCTTGCCTCGTCAAATGAGGTGCTGGATATTCATAACCGAATACTACTGTGCAAAACAAAAGAGAACGTCCTTGTAATAACAGCTTTTTGAAAATTGTTCTGACAACGTCAAACAGGTTTGTTTTCCTTGCATTGATCTGAATCAACGCAGTCCCATCAATTAATCACACCAATAAAGAACGAAAATATGATGTACATGTATACCATCCGCATTCGCCACTGGGTCCCGTCATCACCCGTTAGGTTACTTAACTAACGACAGAGCGGGGATTGGACTAACGCGGATGTAAAACATATACAACATCTACTAGTATATATATCAATATATAATAATCGCTCCAGGCGTGATAAATGCAACATCACAGAAAAGTAATAAGTATCACAGAACAATACAGATAATCTGGGATCCCCGGGTTCCCTTTGAGCCGCAAGTGAAACCCGACGTTCCCCTGGTCGTGTGGATAGCCTGTGCAATGAAAACCTAGACCCCTACGGGCGCGGAAAGTTACCCGTGAAAACCAGAAGCGAGGCAGCCCCCTTCAGCAAAGTGAATGGATCACCCAGCACTTCACGAAATCCGGTAACTTGAGCACCCTACCTTGGGTCAACCTATACCACCTATGAGTGCGGCGAATAGCCCGCCAATTCTAGAGTGAAGCCCCCTCCGTCTCAAAGCCATGAAATGCGGGCACGTTTCCTTCTAGAATCCGGCTATCCGTACAATCCACCGTGGGGTAATCCTAGTACAGAAAAGAAAATATGTACAACGGGTACATCGACCTCAACCCGGTCGTGCCCCAAAAGAGTAATATACAAACAGGCAGTGACGGCAGTCCCCATGTCGGATGCTCGCCCCGCGATATCAAATGTACAAATAATACCAAACTGTACTAACATTGCACCAAGCTATCCACCACGACAAATCCGCAATATCACAGCACAACACAGAACATCAACGCGAATGTCACGTTCGCAAACCCGTCTAAAAAGACTATAGCAATTAGACAAGATTTACCGCTCGAATGATATTCACGGTCGCAGATATAAAATAAGCACTGTGAACTAAAGCATTTAAATTTTCGATCGACAAAATTTCTCGAAGTGGGCCCCAAGCACAAATCCAGTACTCAAACAAAATCTGGGCCCAAACTAAATTTTCCAGAAACCACAATTCCAAGAGAAAGACCACCAGAAGAAAATTGAAGCTCCGAGCACACATTCCCGCCGCGGATCCGTGACAAACAAGCCAGTTATGCCGCGATTCCGCGGTGTAATGATTGGATCGTGCGTTCAAATTTCTACAGGGGTCTTAGAAAAGCCTGCATGATTTTCTGAAACACCTAAAATAATTTTTCGACGACTTTTAAAATTCGGCAGAAACTCAGAAAATGGAAATGTGGTTTCGGAAATTTTGATCGATCGATGTTTTAAACATGTTAGAACAAGCTAGTAAGATTAATGGCATAGCTCTGATACCATGTAAGTCTACGGTAGCGTCCCGACCGTCAATCTGAGGCCAAATGCAGAACAAAAAATTTTTACGAAACCGGCGCTATCGTAGTCTTTCACCCAGATCGAACCATTAACACAAATTAGCTAACTATAAGGATGATAGAAAGGTTATACTGATCGATCCGTGTCCTTCGGTCTTTAGCTACCATCTCTAGCTCCTCGCGGCATCTCCGATCTCGCTCGATCTCCGGTCTCCTCGTCGAAAAGGGCACCACATCAAGAAGTCTTTTTACGGGCTCCTGCTTCAAACCGAAGCAACTCGGACATGAAGTTTGCTAGCCGACATGTCCAAGGTGATGTAGAGAATGTGTGTGATAACTTTGTCTCAAGCATCCATTGATTCTCAACACATGAGAGTATATGGATAGAGGTTGAAGATGATGCCATTGGTGAAACTTGTGAGCTAGAGAGGGAAGAAGAAGAAGAGCCTTTTGTTATTGTGTTGAATAAAAAATGAGAGAGTGCTAGAATGATAGTGTCAAAAGATAACCCCAACACATAGTGGCTGTCCTCTCTCTCCTCATATCAATTCAACACAATAATCAATCAAGAAAAGATGACATGCACAAAAAATAAGACCATGAGTCACCGCCCATGCACATGTCTCATTTAATGCACTTCATCATGATCTCCACTCACAATTTCCACCACTAAACATTTAAACCAAAATGTTTAATCCAAAAAGAGAATGGCCACATCTAAAGTAAACTCGTGACGGATCACAAGGGTACCCCTCACCTGTATATACATACCTACATCCGCATTCCGACTGAATGCGAATGCAATGAGACTAAAGTAATCTAACAAATCTAATACGAGGATCCGGCTAAAACCAAAGCCCACTAGTATGATCCGTCCGATCATGATCCGTGCACGACTGCACGTATATGATCGAACCCTGCCATAATACCATACGGCCTCTACAACGTTTCGCCCGAAACTTGGGAAACTATCTGTGGGGGACTCTAAAGACTCGTCAGTACACTGCTGTGGATTTAACCACTAGCACGTCAGTGGTACTAGCTGTACGTAACGAGCGCCCAGGTATTGACCAAAAGGGAAGCCGATGAGCGAACTCATCATGAAACCCTACTGAGCCTGTCAGTGACAATATCCGTACAGTCCGGTCCGTTCGTCTATGAGTATTGCATGTCGGGCCTAGGGGGCTGGTAAACGTCAGACCCCCAAAAGCGGTACAAGTCGTGTCGGAGTGTAGCCCAAAATATCCTGAGATACTACTGGAATACCTACCAGTAAATCTTACTTGCCTTTGCCAAGGACTTCGTGTAATGGCTCTCCTAGACACAGCGCGATCTCACCCCCAATACCGGGAGAGACGAAACCCCTGCCGATCCGCTCACTGCCTCCATGTGGCTCGGGTCTGTACCCAACTAAAACCTGTTTGCACGACTCTTTTGAGCCATGGTAGGGTAGTAATCAAAGTACAGTGGGAACTCACATGAGACAAATGACGATCTCAGGTTGATGAACTAACCTGTACACATGTCACCAGGGAACTGCTATCTGACGCTAGGTATAATACCAACTAGCAGGTTCCCGGCGAGTCCTTTCCGGTGTACTCATAACCCAATGAGCACCTGTATACTTCTTAGGCGAACCAACTGGAACCAATGACTTGTGAGACCAGCCACCGCCCCTCGTCGGGGGTCTCGGCTGTATACACTTGTCTACTAATGGAGTATCGAGGCCCAGTCTCGAAACTCCCACGACTAGGGACCACTTTAAGGATGTGCTTATAGACTACCCAACTCTCACGTATATGATCGCCATCATACTGCTGGTAGTCAAGCAAGAATCCTAAGGGATTTATCAATGTGTAATAGTGGTCTGTAATATCACCTAAAGCATGTACACGATGAGAAAGATAAACCAGATAGCATACTATCATCTTGAGTTAGACTGTCCTACCGGTATAGGTCCTCCCTCAATCATTGCAATCATGTGCCTGCGATCCAATAATTGACTTTGAGGGTACTATATCCAACACCAAGTGTGTTATAAGGATCCCACGAAGGTGTTTTCTTACGAGTCGAGAGGATCTCATAAGTTTGTTCTCCTCATGTATCATGAGGACACATGAGTGGGTCTTCCCAAATGGAGCATAATTCCAAGGGTGGAGACCGGCCGCGTGAGTGGTGATTGCGGTGGGGCATGGATGTGATAAGAATTATTTGAGCCCATGGATTGTATATGGTAGTCAATTTGGGGACCACCCGTAGGGCTGGGAGAATTTTGGTTGGCGTCTGCGTCGGTACACTAGAATATGGTACCATGAGCGACTCATCATTCGCCGTCTGGGGATTTGGATTTTGGTTGGTGTCTGCATCGCTGCACTGGAATATGGTATCAGGAGTGACTCATCAGTCGCTGTTGGGATATGGATTTTGGTTGGCATCTGCATCGCTACACTGGAATATGGTATTAGGAACGACTCATCATTCGCCGTCTGGGGATATGGATTTTGGTGGGCGTCTGCATCGCTGCACTGGAATATGGTATCAGGAGCGACTCATCATTCGCCGTTGGGATTGTAGGGTTACTTAGCACAACAGCAATGTTTCGGGGGCATCTTCTATGCCATTTTCAAATATTTTCTATGCTAGTTAACTCTAACCCTAGAATTTTAACTAAAGATTTAGACAAAAGCATATGTAAACATCTTTACAACTAAGTGATTGCGGAATACAACCTTTGTAGACCGATCCTTCACTTCAAATGCTCCGAGTAGTGGTCTCTTCGCTGTGATCAAAGAACTCCCAGACTCTTGAGAGGCTCCACAAGATGAATGATGCATGCTTCCTTGAAGTCTTCAAAATCCAAGATGATCTACATCGAGAAAATACGGACTCAAGCTTTCACTTCACTAATATGGAACTAGTGAAGCCAACACCTTAAACTATATGGCTAGTATAGAAGAGGATGATGAAATAGAAATTTTGCTCACTTTAGAATTTAATTTCTCACAATTTTTCCTCTCTTCTCAAAAACCTAGAGAGCTCTCACTTGAGCTTGAGGAAGAAGATGAAGTGATGAATGAATGAGAGAGTGAGGTTAGAAATGCAACCATGGTGAGTATATGTCATGCACAAACCCTTGTAGAGAATAAACCATAGTTAAAGATGATGGTTAGGTTTCTAAATATCTAGGGCAAAACAAAAATGGTGGACTAAGTCAATGGTTATCCACAACTTGCAACCTTGACAAAATCCATTCATTTTTGAATTACTCAAATAAATAAAAACCTTAACATTATCTTTTATATGGTGTAAGTCTCATACACCCATGTTGCATATATAACCTAGCATGTCACAATAATATATATCACATATATGTTAAATATATCAAAAGTGAGAAAAAGAAATACTTAAGTGAGAATATATATTAGTTAATATAATTTAATATATCAAATATATAATTATACATTAAATCATTAAATCAACACTTGATTTAATAATCCGGCTATATCACATATAACCGACTAATATAAAATGTATCATTTCATCGAATGAACACTTGATCCGATGACCCGGCTATATCACATATAATTGGCCGATATCACATATCGCTAGAATAGAATACGGTATCACATACATGTATTAATCTCGGTCCCGCACATATCACATATGTGCTCCTACTTCATTTTGCCTGAGCCAGGAAACCTCTGTGTAGGACTCTAAAGACTCGTCAATACGCCGGCAGTAGGTGATGATCACACCAAACACCCACAAGCCGCAAGCGGTCAGCTAAACGTAACGGCCACTCGGGTATTGAGCGATCAGAAGATCAACAAGCAAGCCTGCTCACACATCTGTGAATCCAATCAGTAACACTACCGTACAGTCCGGTCTCTTCGTCTGATATGTCGCATATCCAGTCTTGGGGTGATAAACGTCAGACCCCAGTAACCGATAAGTCGTGTCGATGTGAGACATATAACGGGTCGAGAAACTACTGATAACACTTACCAGTAGATCACCATATCAGCCCTGGCCAGGGACTTCCAGTTATAGCCAATCGATCACAGCGCAACATCAACCCCCAATACCGGGAGAGACGAAACCCCTCCTATCGCTCATTGCCTCCATGTGATTTGGGATTGTACCCAAAAGCCACCGTTTTGCACGTTATCATGAACGTGGTAAGGTGGAAATCAAAGCACAGTGGGAATCACATAAGTCTTTATGACGATCTCGGGTCTACAGACTAACCTGTACTAGTGTCACCAGAGAACTGCTATCTGACGATAGGTATAATACCAACTAGGAGTTCTCGGTGAGTCCGTTCAGTGTACCCAATCACTGAGCACCCGTATACCATCTTTGATGTCAAACACTAATGGATGTGGTGGGATCATCCATCGCCCATTATATGGGTCAAGATGCATATACGCTAGTCTACTGTGGAGTATCGATGCCCTGTCTCGATACACCCTCGACTAGGAACAATTATAGGATGTACTTGTGGACTACCCTGGCCCCACTAGTATGATCTCCATCAGAGTCTTAGTAGTCAAGTACACATCCTAAGGGGTTTATCAACATGTGAGAGCAAGATAGTATCACAATACAAATCTACCTGTTAAGACAAAGAGTAACCAGATAGCATACTATCATGTCGAGCAAAAAAGTCCTCTCTATATATATCCAAGCATCCACTGTAATATACATCATATGTACAATAATGGCCTCTAGGGCATATACATAACTAACAGGGATATGGATTTTGGTTGGCGTCTGCATCGCCGCACTGGAATATGGTACCAGGAGCGACTCATCATTCGCCTTTGAGACATTCAGAGATTTGAAATTTTGGTTGGCGTCTGCATCGCTGCACTGGAATATGGTACCAGGAGCGACTCATCATTCGCCATTTGGAGGGTTTTTTTTACCGCGATTACACTATCATTTCAGCTTTTCTTATAGCGAAGGTCGCGATTGCCCTATCATTTCAGCTATTTATTTGCGGTTGCCCCATCATTTCGGCTGTTTATTTTCATTTTTATTTTACTCGCTGATTTTTATTGCAAGCCGCCCCATCATTTCGGCTTATTTATTTATTTATTTACACTTTTTTTACATCCACAGTTTAACGACTTAGAGGTCGATTGTTCCCAGTTTAACGACGTGGTGGTTGACTGTTCCCAGTTTAGCGACGTGGTGGTCAACGGTTGGAGCCTGGTCTTGATTCTGCAGGAACCACGGGCTCCTTTGGATTGATTTCATAAGCGGGCTCTTCATCGTCTAGACTGAGCCGGTGTTGGATGGCAACAACCACGTCATCTTCATGGCTATAAAGCGTAGGAGGAATTGTTCCTCTGGGCTCCATCATGTAGACCGTATGGGTTGTGTACCCGTCTATTGCTTCTTCATTGGAAATGTTGCTCGTTCGGCTCTTATCTTGTTGCCTTGGTTCGCTCTTTTCAGAGAAAGGCAGATGTCTGAGAGAATCAGGTTCCGAAGGGCTTCATTCTCCGTTTGTATGAAATTGGCGGTCGCAGCTTGACTGTTTGTTAACACGCATTTAGGCGGTTCTATCTCTCCTGTCTTGTACTGTTTCGACCCAATTTTTGAAGACTAAGCAGTCCTCAATAGCATGACTTTTCACTCTGTGATAGGGGTAATATTTGGGGTCGTCGGTCATATTCTCTTTTTGCGGTCTTTTTGATTCTGTCAATTGAAGACCATTTCTTATGGCGTCTTTGAATATTTTATGGACTTTGTCCCTTCTGAAGGAATAGACCTTATTCAGCTTCTCTTTCAGTTGAGATTCTCCTCCCTCTCCGAACACTGTCTTCCGAGGCTGGTTGGCATTAGGCCCGCTCATCCCTCGCTTATTTCGGTTAGCCAAAGTGTTAAGAGATTCTGTATCGTCGGAATTTCCGCCTTTGCGATTATCGTCCTTCCGGTTTCTCCAGGACCTATTGTTATTTTGGGAATCAGAAGAGGACTCCTGCTTTGAGCGCTCTAACATCTAGACTTTCCTGGTCAGCTCTTGAAATGTTTTGAGACCTGTGGTGCATAGAAATAGGGCCATCCATTTGTTGAGATTTCCGATGAGGAGGCTGACAGATTGGTCCTGCTCTATTGGTGGTTCACATTTGACGGAGAGATTGCGCCATCGGGTTATAAAATCCGTGCTGCTTTCGTTGTTCTTTGGCTTAGTCCTTACGAGGTTGGCAATGGTGATCTTATCATTAACACTCAAAAACTTTAGTCGAAACAAAGATTCCATTTGGACAAAAGTAGTAACTGAGCCATCCGGTATTCTAGCGTACCAGTCGAAAGCGACATCAGTTAAGCTATTAACGAACTGGCGGAGGATAAGCGCATCGTCGCCCCCGGTATTCCCGAATGAGGCTTTAAAGTGGGTGATGTGTTGATTTGCATTTCCCGTCCCATCAAATCTTCCGAATTTGGGGATGATATAGCCGCCATGAAACTCTACCTGATCATACCGAGCAGGATATGGTCTCCCACTACTGCTGATATCTTTTTGCGCTTCGGCTTCAGCTACCAATGTTTGACTTTGTTGGTGACCAAATCCATGATTTGATCTTGCGTTAGTGGGTTGTTGTCATCGTTAGTCAAGACATTTCCCGAGATAGGATGCGGCCGACTTTCATGCAGCTCAACCACCTTTATATTTAAGGGAATAGGCGTCGGCTGTCTCGGGACACCGTTTCCCGGTTCATGAGCAGATCTCTGTGCTTGATTAGGCGGCTGAGAGGAAAGTCGGGTCGTGAGCCGTAAGACGACATTCGTCAAGTCGTCAATTTTTTAGTAGAGCTTGGCTATCTCTTTGTCTTTGTCTTTGTCTTTGTTTCTGAGCTGCTTCTGGAGCTCTTGGAGAAGTTGCTGCTCTGCGGTCTTAGGACGGAAGATTGGCTCCTCTTCGCTTTCCGAGCCCGACTCCTCATGAACCGAGGGATCTCTCTGCTTATCAGCCTCACTTGAAGGGTTCTTATTACCTTCCAGAGGATGCTGGTCTTGGGAAATGGCAGCCACATTCATACCAGATTAGATTTGAGATGTAGTGGCCCCGTCCTTGCTCTTGCTGCGTGTGCCCACCATGTAGACAGTGTGGACCACATATCCAGCCATCTCTTTGTCTTCAGCAGGGTAACCCTGTTCTTGGAACCTCATGAAGTTCAGCCTAGCATGAGCCCTAGCCCTTTTGTTGGCCCTGTATCTGAGCCTTTTCTGTCTTAGCTTCTTGATTTTGAGAGATTGGCGGGCATCCATTTTCTTGGAAGCCACCGTGAGTCGATTGATGCGAAGCTTAGAGAAGATACCCGATCGAGCAGTTGTCAAGGGCACCATTGGAGCTTGCTCGAGATTCCTTATTATTCTATTGGTGTTGATGGCCTTGCCCCCAGCTGGGTCCAAGGAAAGTCGTTCAAGCACCGACTTGCTTTTGGGTAGTGGTGCCTTCGAGAGCACCACATTTGGCCTCCTGCCTTTCGAGGACGGTCTGTTTGTTACTGGAGCTTGAGAAGCTGGAATAGCGTTAGCTGGCATGAACAGAATAGAGCCAAATGGTAGCAGCGGCTCCTTCCACTGTCGTCCGAAACTGGCCGGGAGGACTGTCCTGGCGTCCACCTTCATCGTGTAGGAGACAGGAGCTGTGTTGAGAGCTGAGCTTACCCTTAAAGACATTTTGTTGTGTTCGAAGGTTGCGATTGGAAAGTGTTAATCTGCACAAAGAAGCATGATTTCAGTACAGGCAATCGATATATATGTTGATTGAGTTCACATGAATGTTTAACCCGAAATATGGGAGGTGATAAAAGGTCTTACCGGGCGTGCCAGAATCTGTAGGGTGTTTTTCGTCACCCCATTGAGATGGGAATACGCGGCGCTTGTCAAGCGCATTATAGATTCCCCCTGCCTAGGGTAGGACGAGGTTTATTGATAGTGGAGATCCGAATCTCCGGCAGCCGCGGACTAAGCTGCCGTTAATTACCCCTCGCCTTTGGAGCGAAGAAATCTCCGATTGACGGGTCAAACTGGTCATGCGAACTCAATGTGCAGTGTGCGTGTGTTGTGTTTTGAAGGATCTTGGGTATATCGGGGGCCTCGTAGAGTTTACGGGGGTTCCGCGCCTTACGTGCTTGGCACACAGGGAAAAGAGGGGTGAATAGAGTCTAAAGGACGCGTGGGCACCAGCGCCTCACGTGCTTGGCACGCAGACGTTGGGCGCTGAATGCTGGCGCTGGGCACAAGCGCCTCACGTGCTCGGCACGTGGGCACTGGGCGCCAGCGCCTCACGTGCCCGGTACATGGGCGCTGGCGCGCCACCACCAGCATTCAGCGCCTCACGCGCCCGGCACGTGGGCGCCGGGCGCCCGCGGAAAGAAAGGGCTTTTAGCCCCGGAATTAGGAGTTAAACTCTGAAAGAGGATTTTTTATTTATGGAGTTAAACTCTGAAGGATATTGAATGGAGTTAAACTCCTAAAAATGGTTTGATTTATGGAGTTAAACTCCAACAGAACTTGAATGGAGTTAAACTCCTAGAAATCTTTGGAGATGATGGAAAGGGACCCCCTTCTTCTCTCCTTTAGGCTTGGATCTTCTTTTGAGCCTTGGATCCTCCCGGAATGGGATTTTTGGAGATGGGTTTCCTTCTTCTTCCTCTCTGTTGGCTGGATCTTGGAAAAAAAGGGGATGAGACTTAAAAATCTCCCTTTTTGGGATTTGATGGCAGATCCGAGCTCCCCTTCAAGGGTTTTATAGTAAAAAAACTAATTATTTTTGGAAAAGGAAGAGTTAAACTCTTGATTTAATTCATAAAAAGATAAGAAGGTTTAGAACCTTGAGGAAGGAGAAGGAGGCACAAAAACCCTAATTTTTTAGAGGGAATGAATTATTCTTTTTATTTCATTATTATGTTGCCTTATATAGGCTTGCAAATTTACACATAGCACCTTGGGCTCTACAAAATGCATTTTGCCCATCCTATGTCTCATGTGCTTACTTCTTTTTGCACATGAGCCATGAGTTTCACAAAAAATTGGCTTTTTGCCTATTTATTTTACATTCATGCATGAAAATTACATCGAAAATATTTATTACATAATTTTCATTTTGGCATGGGAGAGGCTGGCCACGGAGCTCAACTTTGTTATGTGCCCACTTGACCTGGGCTTGGACCCATTTACTTGGGGTTGACTTTGACTTGGTCAACCGGGATGTAATTTTTTACCCCAACAATCACCAATTAAACCATCTGATACAATTCAATTTTATATGGGAAATATTTCCCTGATTTTTCTCAAACTTAAAAGATTTTCTTTGTTAAACAGAGGACCCTTGGATCAAAAATCCAACGGTGATTATAAAATCACTTATCGATCATCTGATAGAATAAAATTCCATCTTTGGAAAATATTTTCCTAATCTTGATAAACAAACAAGAATGATTTCCTCTATTAGATAGAATAAAATTCTATATTAGGAAAATATCTTCCTAATCTTATGATAGAATAAAATTTTATATTAAGAAAATATTTTTCTAATCTTGTTAAATTAACAAGATATTCATATAATAGAATAAAATTCTATATTAGGAAAATATTTTCCTTATATTGTTAAACTAACAAGATATTCATATAACAGAACTAAATTCTATGTTAGAAAAATATCTTCCTAATTTTGTTAAATTAACAAAATATTCATATGATAAAATAAAATTCTATTTTAGGAAAATATTTTCCTAATTTTATTAAAACAAACAAGAAATCTTCTCTGTTAAACAGAGAGCCTTTAGATTAAAAATCCAACAGTGAATAAAATTCATCGGTTGATTTAAAAGATCAATTGGATTGATTATGAAATCAATTATGATCTCAATGAGAGATTTTCGCAACAAATTGATTCTTTTCCTTCTGCTATAAATATGAGCAAAGAGATGAATGGAGAAAAGGGGGAACTCGATAAAAAAGAGAGAAAAAGGAGATTCTCATATCATAATATTGCATTTTATATTCCCCATTCTTATGCGTTTTATAAATAAACAGGTGCTTTTGACGCATGTCTGCCACATATTACAGGTTACAGGTTATTGGAGCGAAAACAGTGAAAAAGACAAAAGATGATACAAAAGAGAGACTTTTGACCAACAAGTAGAAGGATCCTAGTCAAGCCTAGATAAAGAACAGTTCATAATTGTACAAGGCAACGCAAGATCAAAAATGTCAAAGTGAACAGTTAAAAGACCACTACAAGTTTCACTGAAGATCTGGAGAAGACACAGAAGCCAAATGGAGAAAAGAACTATAGAAATAAAAATCCCAAAGCATCAAGAATGAGCCAAGAAAAATTCACCAGATGAACTCATCAAAGGGCCGCGGAACCGCGGCCCTACCCCCACTAATGCCGCGGTTCCGCGGCCATCTGACGCACGTGTCGGTGCAAATTTCTCCTGGCGGTGCGTCAGTGCTTTTGTTGGGATTTTTCGGGGGTATATCTGTAATAGCACATATGAGAGCAATTGTAACCCTAGTTTTCCTATTTCCTTATAAATATGTAATCAAAATATTGTAATGGGGATGCCTCTTTTAAAAAAATAAAATTCAGATTCTTTGGAAGATTAAGAGTATCATTTCTTGTAAGTACTTTTTAATTTTCTGCCTTAGTTTATTAATTTCTTGCCCTAGATTAATTCATTCCTTGCCCTAGCTTTCTAATTTAATTCTTGCTTTAGATAAATCATTCCTTTGCCCTAGTAATCTAGTGTAAAATCTTTTTTACTGCAGTAGGTAAGTAATCTTAAAATGGTGTTTTTAATAGGTCCCCTAATGAGCGAGTAATTTCCTCGCTTGTTAGGGATAGGAATAAGGGAGGGATTGAGAGACGAATATCTCTCATCTCTTTCAAGCCCAATAATTTGTAATAACTAGAACTTCATGCACGCATGCATGTTCCGCTCCCTACGGCACCCTACCCACGAGGTAACGGTGAAACCGTAGTATAAAAGACCGGACATGCATGACTTCCATGAAGGTTAGAGCAATTAGTAGGAAAGGACGGACAAGGATCTAGAGGAAGAAACTTCGTTTCTTCCCAATCATCCTAATCCCCTTTACTAATAATTGTTATAACTTCTAAAAAGATTTAATTGAGGGCATTGAAAGAGGTGTGAATATTAATCTTATCAAACTCACCTTAGACCTAATCCTAGCAAGTTTCTTGATCATCGTACAACTTAGTTTTTAGATTCAATTAAAAGACCAAACAACCATTGGAATTAGCTCGTAAGAACACTTAGGAAAATTACACATCCCTGTGGACCGACCCGTATTCACCGGCTAGCTGCAAAGCGACGCTGTTTCTGATTGCGGTAAAATGTTTTTTTTGATCGTTAAATCCTACAATAATCAAATGGCGCCGTTGCCGGGGATGGCGTAAAACTTCCTTTTTGTAATTTCGGGTTGATATAAATCTTATAAATCATAAAAATCCGAAAATATAAAAAGTACAAAAATTTTAATCATTTTTTTTATTGTTTGAAGGGTTATTGTTTGACTCTTGCAGGAACAGCGAAGAATCTCGGATCTGGAAATTTACAGATGGCGAAACAAAAATCGGTACATCAGAACAGAGGAGGATTGGAACATAGGAGAGGCAGATTTTTTCTCGGGAAGTGATCCTTCCACCAGACCGCGCTTCCGTGGCATTTCTGAGCCACAAACCGCGGTTCCGCCGTACTCCAGACACGTCAGCTCCTAAAATTTTGTCGGTTTGTTCCTCATTCTCCCCTCTGCCAACCTCCATATATCTTTTGTGAAATTTTCTGCAGGATTTCTTTGCGCTAAAAAAATCTTCTTCCCCCTTCTTAATAACAGATTTTCTGCAGGTTTCTTTGCGCCGCGCTAAAATAATTGATTGCAAGTGAATTTACTGTTTTGCATAATTTAATCGAACTTTAAGGGGCTATTGACCAAACTCAGATTGGGTGGGGATTTCATCACCCTTCCCAGGACCCCAGAAAGCACTTAAAGCATTTGCATTGACCACTATTAATTAAAAAATACTAGACTCAGCCCTAAGGACTTCGAGCTCAATAGGAAAAAGGACTAGTATAGGCATCGACCGTTTATCCTAACCTGACTTTGTGGTGTCTAGGCAAGTGTGTCAAAGGCTAGTGGTTATTAATTAGGCCCACTACTGTGGTTCTTTCCTACTTACCTGGCCGCAATTGGCGGTGAAGAGGCGGTTTGAGGTCCTATTTCTAGCCCTAGTTAGGAGCTGTCTAGCTGACCTAGGTGACCCTAGATCTAGGCCTGATTGTGCATGTGTGGTTGATCGCATTTGCGTCACAAGTCTCTTTTCAAAAATCTCTTTGTAAAACTCTCACATACATAAATAAAAAGAAAAAAGAAAAATCTTTTTAAAACTTGCAACTTGTCGCTAAAGAAATCTTGCACCTCACTTACACCACTTCCTCTCATTGACGTTTTCTTACCTCCACATTTTGTCTTTCATTTTTTTTCTGACTACACTACCCCTTTAGTTTATGTTACTTTGGACTAGGGACACTAACGCCCGATTAGTCCGTGTTTCGTTGGTACCGACCGACGAACCTTTCGACACCGAAGTTGAAATTCCGTCCACTTTCTTACCTCCACCTTCAAATTCTTTTTTCGAAGGCATGTCAGGATACAATCCCAACGATACCTTACTGACGGGAATGATTCCACCTCCGTTAGGTGCGAATAACCCGAATCAACCGCCTGTTAAAGCGCCCACACGAGTCGCGCTCCAGGACCTCTTCTATCCCGTCCGCACCTCTTTACCTACCTGTCTTTCACCCCCACCGGCAAATGGGGACAATTTTGAAATAAAACCACATTTCATCAATATGCTGCCAAAGTTTCACGGTTTGGAATCCGAAGATGCGTATATTTTTATTAATAAATTCCAAAATGTTTGCTCTATGATGAAAACGACCCAATTAAGTGATGACGCTATAAGGCTAAGGGGCATTCCTTTCACCTTATGTGACCTAGCCGAGAAGTGGCTATATAGCACCGCATCACATTCAATTAGAAATTGGGACGAGTTTGTGAAAGCTTTTCTTAAAAAGTTCTATCCTCATCACAAAACTGCTAAAATCCGCAATGAGATTATACAATTTTCACAGCTTCCTCACGAACCATTTTGGAAGTGTTTTGAAAGATTTAAAGACCTACTCGTTCAATGCCCTAATCATAGGATCGAAAGTTGGCAACTTTGCCAAACATTATACGAGGGATTGAACTCGGCAACGAAGCAGTTGCTAGAAACCATCTGTCAAGGTCACTTTCTCTCCAAATCTAGTGAGGAAGCGTGGCAGTTTCTTGAGGATCTTAGTGAACAAACAATTCAGTGGGAGAGCTCCAAGACCACATCATCTTCTTCTAGTGGTCAATCTAGGGCAGGAATACATCAAGTAGAGATGTCGATTGCTATGAAGGCCGAGATGGCCGCTCTTACGAAAAAGCTAGAAGCGATTGAGACCAAAATCTCGTCGCCTTCTCCTGCCCCTGTTATGCCTCCACGAACTGTGTGTGCTTGTTGTTCGGCTCCATCACACTTAACCGAAGAGTGTCCTTACAATGCATCTACTCAAGGACATGATCAAGTCAATGCTGTCTTTCAGCAACGACAAAGAAACGATCTATACTCTTCTACATATAATCCGGGTTGGAGGAGTCACCCAAATTTCGCTTGGAACCAAAATCAACAATTCCAAGGAAATAACAATTTTCAAGGGCCTCCTCCACAACAACAAGCACCTCCACAAACTCAATTTCAACAGCAACCTTTTCAACAGCAACCTTACCCTAATCAGGTGAACAATTTTGTGCCTAACACTTCTTACCCGCCAAACAATTTTGTTCATCCTAATAATGACAGGGTTAGCTCGCTCGAAAGAAGTCTAGATGCGTTCCTAAAGCAATCTACACAGTCTACAGCAAGACTAGAGACTTATATTCAATCTTTGGGGCAAAACAGTGCCTCACACGATCAAAGCATCAAATCTATTGAGGCACAAATTGCACAACTCAATACAGCATTGAGCGAGCGAGAAAAAGGAAAGCTCCCATCTCAACCACTGCCCAATCCCGGTCACGCACATGCTGCAAATCAACAGCAGAATCATAACGTAAATGCTGTGACCACGTTGAGATCGGGAAAAGTGTTGCAAAACAATGTGGGTATTCACAATGACACCCCTGCCGGTGGCCTTTCTTCATCTTCTTCACCTTCTTCTTCTTCGTTAGAGCCTATTCTCCATCCTTCACACGGCTCTACTTCTTCTAGCTCGAACGGACCCACTTCTCACAACACGAACACATTTACACGGGGTTCCGTTCCAACTCAACAATCTGATCCGCAAAAATTGGACTCAACAACCTTTCAAAATGTTCTTTTTCCAAATCGGTTGAGATCCAATAAACCAACTCCACAGATAGAGAAGATTGTAGAGTTGTTCAATCAGGTTAGCATAAACATCCCTCTTTTAGATGCGATCCAATAAGTTCCTTCATATGCAAAAATCTTAAAGGACTTATGCACCAAAAAGAGAAAGTCACAAGTACTAAAGAAAGTTTTTGTGGCTAGTGCTGTTAGCGATGCTCTTGTCCAATCTTTACCCCAAAAGCACAAGGACCCCGGTTGTCCTACTATTTCGATAACAATTGGGGACAAGAATATCAATAGAGCACTTTTAGATCTTGGGTCTAGTGTTAACCTGCTTCCCTACTCCGTGTACGAGCAATTAGGGGTTGGAGAGTTGAAACCAACTCGTTGTACTCTCCAAATGGCAGATCGATCAATCACCCATCCTAGGGGTGAGCTAGAGGATGTGTTGATCAAAGTTGGGGATTTCATATTCCCCGTTGATTTTATTGTTATGGACACACAACCTGTTGCTAACCCACGGAACCAAATTCCGGTGATTCTCGGTCGACCATTTTTAGCCACTTCCAATGCCGTAATAAACTGTCGCAATGGCTCCATGACTCTATCCTTCGGGAAGACGTCTAGTGAGTTCAATATTTACAAGTTAGGAAGTCTGCCCCCCGTGCCTAAAACTAGTACACGAGAAGTTTGCTCTATTCACGAAATCACGCAGGAGGACTGCGAGTTTGAAAGATTTTTGTTTGATGAGAACAGCTTTGACGTCACTAGTGCGTCCCTCCTTGAGCCTACCACAGTTGACACAACCGATATTGATTATGAAAGTTTCACTTTTTCGGATGATGACGACTCACAGCCCGAATATGAGTCTTTTGAATTTTTGGATGAGTTAGTTGAACCATCTGAATCAGTTGTTTCCAGTGATTTCGAACCTGTGTTGGAGTCCTTTGAGTTCGAGGTAGATTCCGCAATGATTCTTTCGCCTCCGAAACTCGAACTTATGTCCTTGCCGTCTCACCTTAAATATGCTTACATAGGTGAGAATGAGACCCTTCCCATTATAATATCAGCCTTTCTAGCCTTCGAGCAAGAGAACGCTATTTTAAATGTCTTACAAGATAGGCGGCAAGTTTTCGGTTGGACTATGGCGGACATCGAGGAGA
Organism: Agapanthus africanus; assembly: GCA_030015575.1. Lineage (NCBI taxonomy): Eukaryota > Viridiplantae > Streptophyta > Magnoliopsida > Asparagales > Amaryllidaceae > Agapanthus > Agapanthus africanus. The sequence goes on along the minus strand of CM057339.1, from coordinate 689,449,368 downwards.
TTAGTTCCCTCATAATTGAATATCATATGCAAATGATGGATGATACCAAGTCAATAAAGGATCCACAGAAATATTTTGGGGATATTGTGGTGAGTCAACCTCCTCCTTTAGAAGTTGAACCACCCCCATTTCTTTTAATAAGCTATGAGAATGCCAATATTCCACTGATTGCTGATCATTCTCATTCTCGTTTTGATTCATCACCACATCATATCTATTCACTTCCATACTTTCACTGCCATCACTCCTATCTTCCCCAATTCTTTTTGGATCGGTACAACATGTTCTTCCACCAACCGATACTCTTTACAGATAAATGTTTCGACTGGTTGGTGTTGACGTTCGGTTTATGCAAAGTTTGGCAGTAATGTCTAACATTGTTTAAATGAAGTTTGGGGGGGACTTTCTGTATATATTTTTGTTTTTCTTTTAACAATAAAATAAAAATTATAAATAAATAAACAGGGGAGTGCCGACATTATCGACTCTCTTGGTGCAGCATGACAGTGAGGACACTGTCCAGTTTAAGTTTGGGGGTATGCTCGGTACGTCTTCTTCCTTCGCATTCATATGTATATTTTTACATTTGCTTATTTATTTTAAAACCTATAAAAATTTGAAAATTATCAAAAATTATAAAAATTATTGTATTCAATTTTGGCCATATTTAACTTGAGTTTGACAAATAGGTTAACTGGCTACGAACAACTAGATCTTAGACTGAGTAAGTTGAAAACCCTAAAAATAACCTTCTTTAAAGATTAATGGCAGAAAGTATATGTCTTCGTGTTTTATTTAGAAATAGGCAAATTTTGAGTTCACTTTTTGGGCTAAGTTGAAATAAAGGAAAAATATTGATATTCTTATTAAAGTATAAGTTTGAAAAACAATTCCTAGCTTAAGTCTAGATTCTGAAAATGTATACCCCACAAATTGCACAATCACGCACCTTGAAACTTGGAATAGTAGAGAGACCTTGAAATGCTCTTGTCTAAAATCCTTAGTATGAAGGAAAATAAAATAAAAATACAAGTGGGAATAAAGAAGAAAAAAAATGAACACTGGTCTTTGTGATTACTTAAGGCTGCAAAAATAAAAAAATATTTAGCGAGGGTGCTTCATCACCTAGTGCCTTAGACCAACTGGTTTGGGAGTCACTGCTAAAAGCCTTGGGTGTTGCAAGACTAGGAATTACGCTTTAAAGTGCAAACATATCTTGTAATCGGTTGTTGGTACCTCAAGAAGTATTAACAGTCACATGAAGGATGTGTAAGCAAAGATTCATTTAAATATTCACTAATTAATAAGTGCTTTGGACAATGGACAAGGGTATGATTGCTTGATTTGAATTTCCAAGTGTAGGGGTGATTTATACACACACGTGGGGATATATGATTAGAGTTGAGATAAGAGAAAGGAATGAAGAATAGAACTTGTATCTTTAGTAGAGTTGATAGAAAAATTCCTAAATGGAGATGGAACCTTAGAAAGAAAACTTAAGAAATGCCGAAGGCTGAATGAGTCTATCGAACATATATAATCTTAAGTTAAATGATGAGGAAGTGTGAAAAATATGGGTGGATAGTTTACAAGTCGACGATAATAGAATTCCTTGTTAGAAAACCTAATTGGAGAATTAAAGTTAATGAGCCAAATTGATAGGATTTTGTGGGTAGTATCCGCTGAAAACCCTCAGGAGACAACACTCCTCCTACTAGGGACACCTAGAGATTTAACGGCTTGTTGCACGAGCTCAGTGCAATCGCCTTTCCCTGCGAAAGTGCGGTTAGGTTTTTATCGAGAATAAAATAATAAGTTTGCTCGAGGACGAGCAAAAGATAAGTTTGGGGGTATTTGTTCATATCATAATATTGCATTTTATATTCCCCATTCTTATGCGTTTTATAAATAAACATGTGCTTTTGACGCATGTCTGCCACATATTACAGGTTACAGGTTATTGGAGCGAAAACAGTGAAAAAGACAAAAGATGATACAAAAGAGGGACTTTTGACCAACAAGTAGAAGGATCCTAGTCAAGCCTAGATAAAGAACAGTTCACAATTGTACAAGGCAACGCAAGATAAAAAATTTCAAAGTGAACAGTTAAAAGACCACTACAAGTTTCACTGAAGATCTGGAGAAGACCCAGAAGCCAAATGGAGAAAAGAACTATAGAAATAAAAAGCCCAAAGCATCAAGAATGAGCCAAGAAAAATAATGAACTCATCAAAGGGCCGCGGAACCGCGGCCCTAACCCCACTAATGCCGCGGTTCCGCGGCCATCTGACGCACGTGTCGGTGCAAATTTCTCCTGGCGGTGCGTCGGTGCTTTTGTTGGGATTTTTCGGGGGTATATATGTAATAGCACATATGAGAGCAATTGTAACCCTAGTTTTCCTATTTCCTTATAAATATGTAATCAAAATATTGTAATTGGGATGCCTCTTTTAAAAAAATAAAATTCAGATTCTTTGGAAGATTAAGAGCATCATTTCTTGTAAGTACTTTTTAATTTTCTGCCTTAGTTTATTAATTTCTTGCCCTAGATTAATTCATTCCTTGCCCTAGCTTTCTAATTTAATTCTTGCTTTAGATAAATCATTCCTTTGCCCTAGTAATCTAGTGTAAAATCTTTTTAACTGCAGCAGGTAAGTAATCTTAAAATGATGTTTTTAATAGATCCCCTAATGAGCGAGTAATTTCCTCGCTTGTTAGGGTTAGGAATAAGGGAGGGATTGAGAGACGAATATCTTTCATCTCTTTCAAGCCCAATAATTTGTAATAACTAGAACTTCATGCAGCATGCATGTTCCGCTCCCTACGGCATCCTACCCACGAGGTAACGGTGAAACCGTAGTATAAAAGACCGGACATGCATGACTTCCATGAAGGTTAGAGCAATTAGTAGGAAAGGACGGACAAGGATCTAGAGGAAGAAACATCGTTTCTTCCCAATCATCCTAATCCCCTTTACTAATAATTGTTATAACTTCTAAAAAGATTTAATTGAGGGTATTGAAAGAGGTGTGAATATTAATCTTATCAAACTCACCTTAGACCTAATCCTAGCAAGTTTCTTGATCATCGTACAACTTAGTTTTTAGATTCAATTAAAAGACCAAACAACCATTGGAATTAGCTCGTAAGAACACTTAGGAAAATTACACATCCCTGTGGACCGACCCGTATTCACCGGCTAGCTGCAAAGCGACGCCGTTTCTGATTGCGGTAAAATATTTTTTTTGATCGTTAGATCCTACAATAATCAGGAGACCACCCCAAGAACTTCTGTAAAAAAGTATATACAGAAGGTTCTCACAAGGTTCCACAAAACAACAGAGAATTTAATTCTCTTAAAGAAAAATATCTCCCTTCTCAAAACCCTAGGTAAAGAAAATATCGAGATCAAAACATCTCATTTACCTAACATATCTAAGGATTTAACCCTTCTCAAGAAATTTGAGATCCGCAAGACAAGTCTTCCACAAGTTGAGAATTTAATTCTCATCGGGAAGATCTTATTCCTGAGAATCAAACAATCAGGGAAGAACAAGGTTGAAAAGAAAGAAGATGGAGTCCATAATACTCCAGGAACTTAGTTCTTTCAGATCAAGAAACTTAGTTCTTAAAGAACCTAATCCCAGATCCTCAAAATAGTGATTTTGGTGATCGTTAATGGTCAAAATACCATTGACAGAGATTTAACGTTTATGAAAACATGAACAAAAATCTAATCTATAGGAACCAAGTGGCTCACGTGAGCGCTCAAAATCAAGAACTTAGTTTCTTCAAATCAAAAACTCAGTTCTTAAAGAATCTGATCTAAGATCCTTAAAATAGTGATCTTTGATGATCATTAATGGTCAAAATACCATCAACAGAGATTTAAGTTCTCTAAAAACATTAACAGAATTTAAATCTCCAAAGAACTTAGCGCCTCACGTGAAACACACTTGAGCGCTCAAAAGAAGCCAAAACTGAGCGCCTCACGTGAAACACAAGTGAGCGCCAGACGCCCAACGCCTCACGTGAAACTCACGTGAGCGCCAGAAAATAGAAAAGTTTAGTGCTAAGCACTAGTGTAGCGCCTCACATGAAATACACGTGAGTGCTCAAAAGAAGCCAAAAGCTCAGCGCCTCACGTGAAACACACGTGAGTGTCACAAAAGACTAGTGCTTAGCACAATTTTAGCGCCTAACATGAAATACATGTGAGCGTTGTATATCTTAGTGCTTAGTACTGCTGGGTAGTACAAAAACCCAATTTTAGCCCCAAATTAGCTATGTTTCCTGGAATTAAATCTCTTTGATTTTAAATCAAGCGAGCCCATATGCCCGTGATTTTCAAACTGATCTTAGTCTAAAATATGACTAATGATCTCTCATTGATGATGTCCAAAATGATATTTGTTGGATATATGTATGCCCTAGAGGCCATTATATGTATTGTGGATGCTTAGACATATATATATATATGTATATTTTGATATATGACTTTCTTACTCGACATGATAGTATGCTATCTGGTTTTACTTTATCTGACATGTTTACTTGATACTGTTCATTTGATACATGTTGATAAAGCCCTAAGGATAATTGCTTGACTTCCATGGATATGATGGAGATCATACTAGTGGGGCATGAGTAGTCTATAAGCATATCCTTAAATGTTCCTAGTCGTAAGTATATCGAGATAGGGCATCGATATTCCAGAGTAGACTAGCGTATACGTTTCTTGACCCATATGATGGACAATGGATGATCCCATATCCATTGAAGTTGTGACATCGAAGATTGTATACGGGTGCTCAGTGGAGACTGGGTACACTGAACGGACTCACTAAGAATTCCTATATGGTATTATATCTATCGTCGGATAGCAGTTCTGTGGTGACACTGGTACTGGTTAGTCTGTAGACCCGAGATCGTCATAGAGTCTTGTGTGTTCTCCAACTGTACTTTGATTTCCACCCTACCACGGCTCTACTGAGTCGTGCAAACAGGTGGCTTTTGGGTATAGTCCCGAGACACATGGAGACAGTGAGCAATAGGAGGGGTTTCGTCTCTCCCGGTATTAGGAGTTGATGTTGTGCAATGTGCGATTGGCTCTGACTTGAAGTCCCTGGCCAGAACTGATGAGATTTACTGATAAGTGTTATCAGTAGTTTCTCGACCGGTCAAAGACCATATCGACATGACTTATTGAGTTATTAGGGCTGGACGATTCCATCCCTAGACTTGATATGCAACATATCAGATGAAGAGACCGGACTATACGATAAGTGTTGCCAATGGCTCGACGGGAGTTTTGACGGGTTCGCTTGTTTTTCTTCTGATCGCTCAATACCCAGGTGGCCGTTACGTTTAGCGGACCGCTTGCGGCTTGCAGGTGCTTTGATATGATCATCACCTACTGCCGGCGTATTGACGAGTCTTAGAGTCCCACACAGGATTTTTCTAGCTCAGGCGAAATGTTGTGGTGTGCATATGTGATATACGTAGGAGCTCGATTAAATATGAATATGTGATACCGTATTTTAATCGGACGTTCAATATTGGTCGGGTCGCATTTGATGTGACCGATTTATTAAATCAAGTGTTGATTTAATATTAACTTTTAGCTCATTTTTAATTAAACCTTTTCTTTTGGATGTATGCATATATGTTTATACATACACATGATGATGTGCATGCATACATACATACATACATATGTGTCATGGTGGATGATACATAGAAGATGGCAATACAAGACTCACATGGTTGATAAATATCTAGATTTTTGTTAATGAATTAAAGAAAAAGGAAATTAGCATAATTACTCATTTTCTACACACTTCTTCTTTGACCATTGACTTTAACCATGGTTAGATTTCCTTTGTTCTTTAACCCATATACAAAATATCTAGATATTTAGTTAACTATGGTTATATTTGAGAGTGTCTCATATATATTCTTTTCTTTTTCTTTTTAGAAATAAGTTTTCATTATATTTACAAATGCTTTGCCATCTTCATCTTCCTCCTTCTTCAAGCTCTCTTGAGTTTTGTTTAGAATGAGGAAGTTAAAAAGAAAGGATTTTAAAGTGAGTTTACAAACCACACAACCATTATACACTGCCCTAGCCCTTTAGTGTAGAGTGTTTGCTTCATTTTGTGTAGCTTAGAGCTTGATCTAGAAATCTCCGGGTGGATCATTGTAGACGACGAAGGATCTTGAGAGGAGTCGTTCCAAGCTTCGAGCAAAGCCGTAAGAGTCCTAAAGACCGAAGGAGTTGGCTACAAAGGTTGAATTTCTTTTCCTTTAGTTTAGACTTCACATAATGATGTTTCTACCCTAATCTCTAGTTAAGATTCGTAGTTCGTTTGTTATAGCCCTCTAAAATTTAAAAGTTCACTACTTTATGATGATGCAACCTTACTAGAGGCGCTACTACACACCAACATGGTATCAGAGCCTAGCTAGAGCTTTAGGGTAAACCTGACGACGTTTAAAAACTCAATCGAACATAAAAAAAATGAGATTTTTACATCCTCACTGGAAATTTTTTCAAAAGTTAGAATTTTTGTAATTAAAAATATTTAGAAAATAGAGCAGGGTTTTCTATGGATCCCCAAGAAAAACGAGCGCCTAACTCGACATAACGACCGCGGAACTGCGGCCAAATAGGTGTATTTGCGGCGGTTCCGCGGCGCCGTTGGTGAGGCTTGGACCGTGCGCTCTTGCGTTGATCCGTAGGTACTATATATGCTCTCTGAGAATTTTTTTATGCAGGTTCAAGTGTTGAGATCTATTACAACAGTGGGTATGTTGATGTGTTGATTGATATATTTTAACGTCGTCTATACTTTTCAATTCTTGATATGATATGATGTATAGGATCGTCGTGATCGAATGGCCGGGGGTTTTATGTGAGATGAGAGTTTATCTTTTCATTCATGTAAAATTCATTGTATATATTATTCTTTTATTGGGGCACATCCGGGTTGAGGATGATATCTCCATTGATGTATATTTTACTTTTCCGCATTAGGATAGACCCAAGGAGGGGAGCACGAGTGACCGGGTTCTGGAGTTCAGTGGGAGGCCATCTCGAGGAGTCGAGATCGGGTCTCCTAAACTCCAAAATTGGAAGGCTTACTTGCCGCTCTCGTAGGGGTCTAAGTGTAACGTTTCAGAAATCGTTTTGCGAATTTTTCCGTTTTAGGGCAAAATAGTCGGTATTTTCCGTTTTAACCCGATTTCGATCAAACGTCCGTATAAACTTGCCGGCACCTACTTTAGCTAAAATAAAGCTAGTGGGCGAACTTTGGGGGTATATGGGAGGTTTTGGTTCAGATAGAATTTTTCCCAAATAAAATATTATTTTAACCGGTAAAATATGCACGTAAATCGGGAAATTTCTTCTAAATGAAAGTCCTTGGAAATCATCACTACAATTATTTTAGAACCTTCTTTTTAAATATCTAGATTTTCTTTTGGTCAAAGGATTTAATTTTTTTAAAGAAAAAGAAAAGAAAGGCGGCATTTTGCTTTAATTAGCATTTAATGTTGTTTTTAGCTAGAACCTTCTTCTTTTTTTCTTCACAAAACCCCTCCCCTTGCTTTGGCCGAGCCCTCCCATTCCTTGCTGCCCTCTCTCTCTTCTTGCTCCATTTTCAGCATTTTTCTACAAATAAATCATCACAAATCCAAATAAAATCACAAAAATTCAAATATAATCATTTTCCTTCATTTCCTTAACTCTAAACCATGCTTTGTTCTTCATGAAGTCTTGATTTTGGAGGCTAATCTTGGTTTTCTTGTTGCAAGTTTTTGAATCATTTGGAGGTATAAAACCCTAACCCTCATGCTTAATTCTTGTTTTAAATACTTTAATTAGCTATTATTTGTTAAATTAAAGCTACTTAATTTCATGTTTAAAATTCTAGAAATGGTTTTTCTTGATAATTAATTAGGGTTTTGATTAGTAAATAGGTAAATTGTTAGTTTTAATCAAAAGAAAACTTAAACTACTTGCTAGTTTTGTTAAATGATATTTCCCTAATTATCTAATTAGCTTAATTACTAACTAGATTTTTAGTAAATCCTAATTAGGCAAGATTAAAATTCTAGTAAATGTATGAATGGTTTAATTTTGCTAATTAGTGATGTTTGTAAATTCTAGTTTTGGTAAACTTGTAGTTTTGCTAAAATGATAATTATTGTTAATTACTACTTTGTTTAAATAAGTATTTTTTTGCTTACTAGGTTTTTGTTAAAACTTAATTAAGCAAGATTAAAATTTTGGAAATAGTTTGGATAGCTTAGTTAAGCTATTATAAGGTGTTTGTAACCGCTAGATATGCGTTAGTTTCAAACTAGTGCAAAATATTGCGATAAGTTGTTTACTAGGTTTTGGGGTTTTTCCACGTGGTTTCAATTGGTCGTTGCGAGGTGATTTCTATTATATTTCTTGCATTTAATTGTGTTGTGTTGCGCAATCGGGACGATCGGAGTCTAGACTTGGTGTTTCGTAGTTTAGCGACCTAGTTAGTGTTTTTGACCGATGTCGTGCGCGATAGATGCGCTAAGTGCGCAGTGTAATTTTCAGGGCGTTATCCTTGCGTTTCTTGGTCTTTTCGTCGATGTAGGATATTTAGCTTATGTGATGTGTTTGTGAAATTTTAGGTTCGCAAGCGGGGACTTCGGACGCTATGACAAGGGAAAACAGGTGGTAGACTTCACTTAGCCAGGAGCGTTGGTGAGTAGATTTAACATCTACAGGGGAATCGCCCGCATGGCGTTATGCGTCTGGGCTAGAAATGACTTGACTTGTCGCATATTCTATTTCATATTTAGAATTGCGCATTCACCCTACTGCTTAGTTAATTGTTGTGCTTGGACTAGTATCCTTAGGACACTGCACAATTATTGACGGCTCATTTTGCACGAGCACTGATTGTATGCTACACACACCGTCAATAACTGCCATGTCACGCACAACTCACTTATAGATGTGATATTGTTTGGTTAGGAACATTGGGACATTGATTCATATTTCTTATCACATATGACATATAGCATACCTGTATACCTACATGCTTACACATATACCTTGACATGCTTACATACTAGTTACCTGTATACCTATAGGGTATTGTACCATTAGTGATAGGTACATACACACATAATGACATAGCTACATGTATACCTTGCATACATATTTCACTTATACCCGGAGGGTATATTACATCATTACTGATAGGTAGATACATATACCTTGCTATACCTTCATGTTTAAACACATATCTGGTTATAGCTACATGTTTATCTTTACTTGATATTATTTAGAATTGGAGAAATTAGGAACCACATATATTTATATTTAACTTGTTGCAGTTAAATAGCGGCTTTTCCTTTATATGCTCACATTACAGTTTTCTGTTGCATATATTATATTCATGGATTTTCGCATTAAGATATGGATTTTTCATGATGTTTTCTTGATTTGGGGACCGTGGTAGTTCATGAAATTATGCATTATTTGAAAAATCCGGTTTCCCTTGATGATATGATATTTCAGCAGGCACAATGAGATTTCTCGGTTCTGAGCATATATATACCCCATGCGAGGAGGAGTCGTGGGCCGTGTGAGGGTACATGGTGGGGCCCGGAGGTACCCCAAGGCAAGATGATTGATGGACCTTGACGATTGAGCCTGGCAGGGGAACCATACCATCCGGTGACATTACCAATGACTCGGCGGTTATCATGGGGATACTGACGGGAGTCATGTGCGTATGGATACGTCGAGAGGCGAGGGTCAGAGCTAGGCACTCGAGCTTTTGGGATAGCGTATGATACGTACCTATCAGGATGCCAGTCATGGTGACAGCACCTGATAGATCGGTATTTATGTGTCGATGCTTGACACTTTGTATCATGATATTTTTACTCCTAAGTATATATATATTAGTGGAGTGAGACGCTAATATATATATGTATACATATCCATTTATATACATCATCATATTTATTCATGCAAATATACCTAGGATATAAGAGATTCACTTGATATTGGATTTAGGACATTTGAGATTTACTTGGTACTGGATACAGGATATATATGAGATTTGCTGATTTTGTACATTCAGGATATATGAGATTTACTTGATATTGTACATTCAGGATTTGTGAGACTTATATGATATGAGAGCCAATTTGGGGGCTGATTTGAGGAAATTGGGATTTGGATTGTCTTGATGGACTTTGATCCAACCACGATGTCAGGATTCCGTGGAAATGACATGTTTCATTTTATACTCCACATTTATTGTTTATGCACTGTTTCATGTATTAGTAGTACCTGATAGAGTATCTTCCATGACTGTTGCATTTACATACTTTTACTTTATATGCATTGCTTCATGTACTAGTAGTACCTGATAGAGTACCTTTCATGACTGTTGCATATATATATTGTCATATCATCGCTTCATGTATTAGTTGTACCTGATAGAGTACCTTACATGATTGTTGCACAAAAATTGTCATATTTTTGCTATTAGCTTGCATATGTTAGATTCGCGCTGTACGTGCATACTTGCGATTACCTGCATATATTATTTACTATTCACGAGTTGGCAACTCACCCCCGTTGTGCCACAGTGTTGCAGGTTGTTCCCCAGAGTAGTCGAGGCAGGCTATTCATCTATCTTATCATCTTTTGTTGCGGATACCGCATCAGCTCACACTGTGCAGTTTGCTTAGGTGGGTTTTGTGGTTATTCGTTGTTGTATTGTATATTCGTTGTATCCTTGTACTCTCCATCTACTATTTTCATGTTGACTTAGAGACTTGGTGAGGACGATATTGTATATTATTTTGTGACTGTGTTGTCTTTTATACAGTTTCCATTTTATCGTCTTTTATTTCTTCGCTACGGCGTCGTATATTTGTTGTGGTGGTTGTTTTCCGCCTTTTGGCGTGGATTTGCTCCCGTTGGGGATGTTTTACTTTATATTTATGTTGTACCCATTTTTGGGGTTGGTGTTTACAAAAGAGGTGCTGCCGAAATTTTCAAGAAAGTAAATTGGACTTAAAGAATTTATACTTGAGATTTTCAAAAGTTTAAACAATGTTTCTTATCTTTTCTTGTCTTTTAATGGTTTAGATTTCTGGGTTTTGGCTTTCTTTTACTGCGTTACGCCTGTAGACGTTGCGTAGTATTAGGGCCGTCACGTGCCAATTTCGGGTCATGACACTAAGGGTGTGGGCTTGGCTATTCATCACGACCGTGGAATCCGTATTTTTTATCTTAGGCTAAGTAGAAAATACGGAGTTCCTAGTATATCCTATATTTTCATATATGTGTTTCTGCTGCTGATTATTCTGTGATGTGATTGCTTAATATCTGAGACGAATGTGATATTGTTATATATGTGATATGTAATACTGTTTTTCGTTTCTTTCTGTAATGGCTTAGGAACTTAAATGATGGGAATACATTAATGAGATTAATGTAAAAGAAAAGAATCCTAAAGATGTTGTAGAATCGGATTTGAAACCCACTCGGCTTCTTTTTATGAAAAAGCAAGTTTCAAAAGATGCGGAGCTTAAGCCACTCCTTTTCTAAAAACAATTTAGATTCTACAAAGAAATCAAGTTCAAAGCGTTAAAGGTTTTCATAAAAACCATCCGCAACCCTCCGTCATTTTAGGAAGCAGAGTACTTAGTATTCATGCTACGTATGTTGATTATAGTCAAGGCGTAGTGTACGGTAGCTAAGTGATGTCTTCCTATAAAGAATATGATGCGATAAGTTAGGACATTCATGTGATTATGTTGATTATAGTCAAGGGTCATATGGGTGGGTTTAGTTAATCTCGAAATGACGGGTAGAACTTGACTAGTGCTTATGATATGTTGACCATAGCCAATGTCATAAGCATCTAGGGGTAAAAACCATATCGGGAGTTTCAAGAGTTGAGATTTGCAATGAGATTGCATACCATCTATATGATATTTGGATCCCGATCCCACTGTGAGTAAGAGTTACTCCCGGGAGAATTTTGCACTTCACAATTAGCTAATCCAGAAGGTGTCTAGAAAGGTGTTAACGGGGTTTGACCTCTGGGAAAAACGAGGTTTATTTTAATTAGGTCCATGTGCAAGCATGGGGAACCTCTCTCAAAGTACCGACACTGGCCTGGCTAACCGGTTAACGAAACTGTAGAATGCAATTAATCCTGGCTAGTTTTCTTTTCAGGTTTGAAAGAAAATTTGATAAAAACAGTGGGAGACGTGGATTAGATAAGATAATAACCGATTTGATCTTTGCAAGAGCATTTCGCTGAGTGTATTCTTTTCTCTCTCCTAATGGCTGATACCGATGATGGGACTTAAGCTTCTTTTAGAGAAAAACAAACTGACTGGACCAAATTATAAAGAATGGTTGAGGAACTTGAACATTGCACTCACATATGATAAAGTATCATATTTCTTCACTACCAAAACCCCACCCGTCCCAGGACCTGAATCATCTGTTTCGGATAAGGAGATCCGAAAAACAAGGGATATTGATTGCAACACGGCCACGTGCCTCGCGCTTGCTTCTATGGACAGTATCCATCAGAAACAGCACGAGAAGATGGATATACAATCCATCTTTCTTCATACAAAGGAGTTGTATGAAAAGCAATATCGTACTTTACGATACGAGGTATCTCAAAAGATGTTTCAGATGCGGTTGGCCCTCGGTGCATCAGTAGGAGACCATGTTCTGAAGATGATTGGTCTTATAGAAGAACTTGAGGAACTGGGATGGACTATGGATAATGAGCAATATACAGATATTTTTCTGCAGTCTCTCTCCCCCGCCTTTGCTCCGTTCATAGTGAATTTCAATATGAACGATTTGGAGAAATCATTGCCTGAACTTCTCAATATGTTGAGAAATGCAGAGAGCATGCTTAAGACAGCGAAAACTCCCGCTCTGCTTTATGGGCCATCTTCCTCTTCAGTCCCGAAAGCCAAGGCCAAGGGAAAGAAGAAGAAGAATCCCACCAAGCCGAGAGGTGGAGTTGAAAAGGCGAAGGGGAAAGACAAATCTGGGACCGCGGGAAGTGGAAAAGGAGAATGTTTTTACTGCCACAAGTCAGGACACTGGAAACGCAATTGTGCTTTGTACCTTACAGATCTCAAGAAGAAGAATCATGTTGATGCTTCCGCTTCAGGTGTGTTTGTAACTGAAAACTGTTTTTCATTAAACTCTACATCTTGGGTATTAGATACCGGTTCTGGTTCTCACATCTGTAATTGTATGCAGGGATTGAGAAACAGTAGAGTTTTGAAGACTGGGGACCACACTCTACGGGTAGGAAATGGTTCCAATGTACATGCTGTATCCGTAGGAGAGTATCATCTGGGGTTGCTTTCAGGATGTATTTTGGTTTTGAACCCTTGTTATTTTGTACCTGGTATGCTATGTAATATAATATCCGTATCTTTGTTGTACAATGAAGAATATCCTTTTGTACTGCAAAATAATGTTATGAATATTAACTTGAATCAACATTTGATTGGTTATGGTACACTAAGTAACGGAATTTACGTCCTAAACCAACACACAGTTTTCAATATACAACAAACAAATAAAAGAAAGATTTCAGATATAAATGAATTTTTTCTTTAGCATTGTAGACTTGGTCATATTAATGAAATAAGACTAAACAAGCTACATAAAGATGGATATTTAAAACCTTTTGAATATAAATCTTATGCAACTTGCCAGTCTTGTATCAAAGGTAAAATGACCAAAACTTCATTTATAGGACACGGAGAGAGAGCTACAGAACTCTTAAGCCTCATACATAGTGATGTATGCGGACCAATATCTACACATGCTAGAGGCGGTTTTTCATACTTCATCACTTTTACTGATGATTTCTCAAGATTCAGACACGTGTTTTTATTGAAGCATAAATCCGAAGCTTTCGAGAAATTCAAGGAGTACAAACTTGAAGTAGAAAAACAAACTGGCTCGAGTATCAAGAAACTTCGATCAGATCGAGGTGGAGAGTATTTAAGCACTGGGTTTTCAGACTTCTTAAAAGAGAATGGGATTCTCTCTCAGCTCACTCCTCTGTACACACCACAACACAACGGTATGTCAGAACGGAGGAATCGTACCCTATTAGATATGGTACGATCCATGATGAGTGATGCTGAGTTACCACTTTCCTTTTGGGGACATGCATTAGAGACAACAATTTATCTATTGAATAGGGTTCCATCAAAGACCGTGTCTACCACTCCATATGAGATATGGTGTGGAAGGAGACCATCTCTTAAAAGAGTTAGGATTTGAGGTTGTCCGGCTTATGTCAGAAAATAGAATCCGGATAAACTCGAGACACGATCGGTCATGTGTAAATTTATGGGATATCCAAAACACTCGTATGGATATCTCTTCTACCACAAGGAGGAACAAAAGGTGTTTGTTTCTCAACATGCCACATTTTTGAAAAATGAAATCTTTACAGACAGTACTGAAGGCAAAGTGGTAGAACTAGAAGAGGTTCTAGAGACACAAATTACTCAGGATGAATTGGTTGAAACTGATGTTGCAGTAGAACTTCAAGAACCTCAGCCGCTCCGGAGATCTAGTAAAACTTCTCGCCCGCCGGAGAGATACTATGGGTTTCTCATTGATGGTGATAGAGAAGATTGCATCATGGATGATGATGACCCTACTAGTTTTCCACAAGCTATCACGAGTGGTGACTCAGTGAAGTGGCTGGATGCCATGAGATCTGAAATGGAGTCCATGTACACCAACAAAGTATGGACTTTGGACGTTGCATCTCCTGGGATAAAACCCGTTGGGAGCAAATGGATCTTTAAGAGAAAAATTGGTGTAGAAGGACAGGTAGAGACCTATAAAGCAAGGCTTGTAGCGAAAGGTTTTCGTCAAAGACCAGGACTGGACTATGATGAAACTTTGTCTCCAGTAGCAATGCTTAAATCCATTCGGATCCTACTTGCTATTTCTGCTCACTACGACTATGAAATCTGGCAGATGGACGTTAAAACTGCATTTCTAAATGGTGATTTAGAAGAGTGCGTTTTTATGGATCAGCCAGAGGGCTTCATTGACAGTGGGAGCAGCGAAAAAGCGTGTAGGTTGCTTAAATCCATTTATAGATTAAAGCAGGCATCTCGGAGCTGGAACATCTGTTTTGATGATACAATCAAAGAGTTTGATTTTATCAAAAATATAGATGAACCATGCATTTATAAGAAGATTGTAGGGAGTACTGTCACTTTTCTCGTATTATACGTAGATGACATTCTCTTGATAGGAAATGATATCCTTATGCTACAATCGGTCAAATTATTCTTATCACAAAGGTTCTCCATGAAGGACCTGGGTGATGCCTCGTGCATTTTGGGCATAAGGATGTATAGAGATAGATCCAAAAGATTATTGGGATTGTCCCAATCAAAGTACATTGATACCATCCTAAAAAGGTTTAGTATGGAAGATTCCAAGCGTGGTGCCTTGCCCGCTTGCCATGGAATCACTCTCTCTAAGGACTTCTGTCCGAAGACTAATGAAGAAAGAGCTCGCAAGAGCATTATACCCTACGCTTCAGCCGTAGGATCTATAATGTATGCGATGATATGTGTAAGTCCACGTTGCGACCCCCGGTTCTTACGGGGAGGCGGAAACGGTATAAAAATCAAATTTTTAGTGCAATACGCAACATGGACTATGCAAGGTCGGGATCGTTGTCTAAACTAAAACTAGCAACCTAGCTAAAGAAGTTTAGCTACTCGGATGAAGATGGTTATACCTAGACTTGAACTCCTTCGTCTTCAAACTTTGTAGAGGTTGATGGTTCTCCTTTGTCGCCTTCTTCCGTCGAAGATGGATCCACCTCGAAGGCTCGACCTTTGGGCTCTTTCTCGTACTTGGAGTGAACTAGAATTGCCGGCTTGCTAGACCCTTGATCCTAGAGTGAGTAGAGAGTGTTTAGGGTTTGCTTTTCTTTTTCAAGAGAAGGATTCTCAACTCATGAGAAGGTTTCTCTTGACTAGAGGAAGAAGAAGATGAAATGAAGAGAGAGAGTGAGTATGATAGAATGAGCCTTCCTTTTTCCTTTTGCAACCATATCAAAATGAAAAAGGTTTAATCAAATAATAATAATAATCAAAATGAAAAAGGTTTGATGGATAGTTTAGAATGACTAATATCATTACAAGCATTAAATGAATAAAGCAAGAATGAAAAGGCATCTTGCATTTGTAATGATGGTAGTCAAATGTTCAACCATGGTCAACAAGTCAACCATGGTCAACAAGTCAACAAAAACTAACCATGACACAATTTCATTTTATTATATATTATTAAATGATATAATACAAATCCATTAGGGTTTGGAAAAAGACGACTGTCAACTGTGCATACGCACCCGTTCCGAAACCCTAATGGAAATCATCTTCCTCCTCCTCAAATAACTGTGCATACACACCTGCATTCTTGTTCCGAGGAACATGAACACTGAGAGATAAAAGCAACCCCAAATACTATACCAGTATCCGGCTCAAACCAGAGCCCGCTGGTAATATCTGTCCGGACTCCAAACGTGCACAAGTGCGCGGATGAGAACGAACCCTGTCGCAAAACCATGCGACCTCTACTCTGTTTTGCCCATAGGCGAATACCCTCTGTGTGGGACTCTAAAGACTCGACACTACGCTGGCAGTGGGTTTAACCACAGACCGCAAGCGGCACTAGCTGTGCGTAACGGTCCCCAGGTAGATGTCGACAAGAAGGCTGACGAGGTGAAACCCCATCGGTACTCCTACTGAGTCTGAATGTGACAGTCTCCGTACAGTCCGGTCTGTTCGTCTGATACATCGCATGGCGGGCCTAGGGGGCGGTAAACGTCAGTCCCCCAATAGCGGTACAAGTCGTGCCGGAGCGAAGCCCAAAACACCCTGAGATAACACTGGAAACCTACCAGTATATCTCGTTTGCCCTGGCCAGGGACTACTCGTGTAATGGCTCTCCTAGACACAGCGCGATGTCAACCCCCAATACCGGGAGAGACGAATCCTGTCTAACCGTCACTGCCTCCAAGTGCTTCGGGACTGCACCCAACCACCACCTGTTTGCACGACTCCTTTGAGCCGTGGTAGGGTAGTGATCAAAGTGCAGTGGGAACACACTCGAGGCGAAGTGCCAGTGTCAAGTCAGCGGACTAAGCTGTACTCATGTCACCTGGGAACTGATGACTGACGATAGGTATAATACCAACCTGTCAGTTCCCGACGAGTCCTGTCCGGTGTACTCGTAACCCAACGAGCACCCGTATACTATCTCCAGTACGACGTACTGATGGCTGTGGGACAGACCATCTCCCACACTGGGATGAGAAGCGCATACGCTAGTCTACTCCGGAGTATCGATGCCCTGTCTCGATAGTCCTGCGACTAGGGACCTGTATAAGGATGTGCTTATAGATTACCCAGCCCCCACTAGTGTGACTGCCATCACAACGCTGGTAATCAAGCAAAGATCCTAAGGGCTCCACTAATGCGTATAAGTGATATAGTAAAATGAACACAAGTACACATTGAAGTAGAGACAAACCAAGTAGCATACTACTATTTTGAGCAAGATTGTATATACAAGGTGAATATCCCAAGCATCCATTAAGTAATATACAAACTAGTATGATACAGTAATGGCCTCTAGGGCATATACACTAACAATCTCCCACTTGCACTAAGGCCATGTACTGGCGTATCGAAGACCTATCATCTCGATCAGCCGCTCGAACTGAGTCTGGGGCAGGGCCTTGGTGAATGGATCTGCAGTGTTGTCTTCTGAAGCAACTCTCCGAACCTCGATCTCCTTGCGATCCATGATCTCCCTGATCAGGTGATACCGCCTCAAGATGTGCCTGGATCTCTGATGGGACCTGGGTTCCTTCGCTAAAGCTATAGCCCCATTGTTGTCGCAATACATAGGTATTGGATCAACAATGGACGGAACCACCTGAAGTTCTTTCAAGAACTTCCTCATCCAGACAGCTTCTTTTGCGGCATCAGATGCAGCGATGTATTCCGCTTCCATCGTCGAGTCTGCAACGGTTTCCTGTTTGGAACTCTTCCAACACACCGCCCCTCCATTGAGGGTAAAGACAAAGCCCGACATGGACTTGGAATCATCCTTGTCACTCTGGAAGCTGGAGTCAGCAAAGGCCTCGATCTGGAGGTCTTTTCCGCCATACACCAAGAACATCTCCTTAGTCCTTCTCAGGTACTTGAGAATGTTCTTTACCGCTATCCAGTGTTTCTCCCCAGGGTTTGACTGATACCGGCTTACCACACTCAGTGCATAAGCTACATCCGGTCTGGTACACAACATCGCATACATTATAGAGCCTACCGCAGAAGCGTAGGGTATAATAGACATGCGATCCCTCTCCAAATCAGTCTTGGGAGACATCTCTTTAGAGAGGGTGATCCCGTGACAAGCCGGTAGGTTACCGCGCTTGGAATCTTCCATACTGAATCTCTTCACTATGGTGTCGATGTACCTGGACTGAGAAAGTCCCAATATCCTCTTGGATCTATCACGATGGATCCGGATCCCCAGGATGTATGAGGCATCACCCAGGTCTTTCATGGAGAACCTGTGTGACAAGAACCCCTTGACAGATTGTAGCATAGGAATGTCATTTCCTATTAAGAGAATGTCATCCACGTATAAAACGAGGAATACTACAGTTCTCGCTACAAATCTACTATAGATGCATGGTTCATCTGGATTTTTGATAAAGCCAAATTCTTTGACCGTCTCATCAAAGCAGATGTTCCAACTCCGCGATGCCTGCTTTAGTCCATAGATGGACTTAAGCAACTTGCACACCTTTCCGCTGCTCCCACTCTGAATGAAGCCCTCTGGCTGGTCCATATAGACACACTCCTCTAAATTTCCATTTAGAAAAGCTGTCTTTACGTCCATTTGCCAGATCTCATAATCGTGGAAAGCAGCAATGGCAAGAAGGATCCGAATGGATTTCAGCATGGCTACTGGAGAAAAGGTTTCGTCATAGTCCAAGCCAGGTCTTTGACGGAAACCCTTTGCTACCAGCCTAGCTTTATAGGTCTCAACCTGTCCATCTACACCAATCTTCCTTTTGAAGATCCACTTGTATCCTACGGGTTTTACCCCGTCTGGAGCAATGTCCAACGTCCATACCTTGTTGGTGTACATGGACTCCATTTCGGTCCGCATTGCATCCAGCCATTTCACTGAGTCAACGCTCTGAACGGCCTGCTGGAAGCTAGTAGGTTCATCATAATCTATGATGCAATCCTCTCTATCCCCGTCTATGAGAAAACCGCAGTATCTCTCGGGCGGATGAGACTGCCTACTACTCCTGCGGAGCGGCGTAGGAATGTCCTGTTCTTTCGAACCCTCTGGTTCCTCTAAGCTTTCAGTAATGTTTTGTGGTTCTGGAATTTCTTCCAGTTCTACTGCGCTCCCACTTATCTGGTTTTCCAAAAACTCAGTTTCCAAGAAGTAGGCATGACGAGAAACAAGGACTTTTTGTTCCTCTTCGCAGTAGAAAAGATACCCCTTAGAGTTCTTTGGGTATCCCACAAACTTGCACTGTACTGAGCGTGCCTCGAGCTTGTCCGCATGCTGCTTTTTTACAAAAGCCGGACATCCCCATGTCTTAAAGGACTTAAGACAGGGTTTCTTCCCACTCCACATCTGATATGGTGTGGTAGGCACTGTCTTAGTAGGAACTTGGTTCAAGAGATGTGCAGCTGTTTCCAGTGCATAACCCCAGAAAGATCGCGGTAACTCAGCCTTACTCATCATGGAACGAACCATATCCAATAGGGTTCGATTCCTCCTTTCCGATACACCGTTATGTTGCGGAGTGTATGGAGGAGTACGCTGAGAGAGAATTCCATTCTCTTTTAAATAGTCCAGGAACTCGGCACTCAAGTATTCTCCACCTCGATCCGATCTTAGAATCTTAATACTTTTGCCTGTTTGTTTTTCAACTTCATTCTTGTAATCCTGAAATTTCTCAAAGGCCTCGGATTTGTGCTTCATTAAGAAGACATGTCCATACCTAGAGAAATCGTCTGTGAAAGTAATGAAGTATGAATAACCGCTTCGCGCATGTGTAGACATTGGACCACACACGTCACTGTGTATGAGTCCCAAGAGCTCGCTCGCTCTTTCTCCGTGTCCAGTGAACGGAGTCTTTGTCATCTTTCCCATGAGACAAGATTCACAAGTGGCATAAGACTGATACTCGAACGGATCCAAGTATCCTTCTTTATGTAACTTAGTCAACCGTGTCTCATTGATGTGACCCAGTCTACAATGCCATAAGAAAGCCCGATTAATATCTGGAGACTTTCTTTTGTGTGTATTCTGGACATTAAAAATCTGTGGTTGGTTTAACACGTATATACCATTACTCAAAGTACCTGACCCAATCAAAACTTGATTAAGGTGAATGTTTACAACATTACTTACAAACGCAAATTCATAACCTTCTTTAGAAACTAAAGATATAGAAATGATATTACAAGTTGCGTTGGGTACAAAAAAGCAATTACGCAAAACCAAAACATGTCCATCTGACATTCCCAGGTGATAGTCCCCCACGGCTTTAGCATCCATGCTAGCTCCGTTCGCAACTCTGAGGGTCATGTCACCTGCTTTCAAAACCCTACGGTTTCTCAACGCCTGCAAAGAATTACAGATATGAGATCCTGATCCGGTATCCAATACCCAGGAAGTAGAGTTTATTGAAAGACAGTTTTCAATAACATACACACCTGAAGCTGAAGCTGCAACCTGCTTCAATTCCTGTGTTCTGGCCTTCCAGGCCCTGCAATCATTCTTCCAGTGTCATTTCTTATGACAAAAGAAGCATTCTTCCTTATCCACAAGCTTCCCCGCTATCTTTGTTGCTTTACCTTTTCCCTTCGTATCCACTTTACTAACACCGCCCCTTGGTTTGGCGGGGGCTTTCTTCTTCTTTCCCTTGGCTTTCGCCTTGGACCTAGAAGAAGATGATCCTCCTACAAACAAAGTGGATGTTTCCCTACCTTTCTGTAGGGTGCCCTCTGCGCTCCTCAGCAGGTTGAGGAGCTCTGAAAGTTCAACCTCCTTTTCTTGTAGGTTGAAGTTCATTATAAACTGGGCGTAAGTGGAAGGAAGGGACTGGAGAACTATATCCGTATATAGCTCACTCTCCAATGTGATCCCTAGGTCAGCGAGCTCCTCAATGTAGCCGATCATCTTTAGCACGTGCTCGGCTACTGATGATCCGACGGCCATTCTTGTCGAAAACAACTTTTTCGACGCTTCGTATCTTGCGATACGTGATTGCTCTCCATACAGTTCTTTTGTATGAAGCAATATGGACTCCATGTCCATATTCTCATGCCTCCTCTGATGTTCGTTGTCCATCGAGGCAAGCAGGAGGCACTTGGCCTTCGCGCTATCAATCTCCCAAGTCTTTCGGATTTCCTTATCCGCGACGCTGGAAGTTGGACCAGGGACAGGGGGAGCTTTGGTGGTAAGAAGATACCCCAGCTTGTCATAAGTGATTGCTATCTTGACATTCCTGAGCCAATCTTTGTAGTTAGGCCCTGTCAACTTGTTTTTATCTAGGAGTAACTTAAGTCCAGTCATGTTGATTGGTCGCTGCAATTAGGAGAGAGAAGAAGAAACACTCAGCATGATGCTCTTGCAAGTTTAGAGTGGTTTTTAGTTTGTCTAAACAGGATGGCTCCCACTGTTTCTCGAATCCCTCCTCAAACCATAAAGGAAGAATTAGTCAGGATCAATCCCACCGTACAATACTTGCTTAACCGTTCAGCCAGGCCGGTGTCGGTACTTCGAGGGAGGTTTTCCAACGCTTTCGCGAAGTTCCTTAATTAAAGAACCTCTTTTCCCTGGGGGCGTAGCCCCGCTAACAACTTTCTAGGCACCTACTAGGTTTATAGCATTGATCGTTAAGTGAGAAATTTCCCGAGGAGTAGCATATGCTCACAGTAGGATCGGGATCCAAATATCATCGCGTGACGAAACTGAAGGAATCCTACCAGAATCACCACACTCTAAATGGTATGCAAATCTAGCAAGTTTCAGTTCTTATGAAACTCCCGATGTGGATTTTTGCCCCATGCTCTTATGACCTTGGCTAAGGCTAACAAATCATAAGTCACATGTCAAGTTCTACCCGTCGTTATCCAGGTTAATTTGAATCCACCCGTATCTACCCTTGACTATGGCCAACAAGGCAATACAACTGTCCCAAACCAACGCATTCTATCTATGCAACATATGAATACCCACCAGCTACCAAACACTGTGCCTTGACTAGGGCCAACAAACACAGCTTGAATACCGTTGAATATTCATATGAAACGACGGAGGGCTACGAATGGTTTTGGCAAAACCGTGAACGTAGTGAACTTGATTTGGTCGATGGAACGAGATAGCTTTTAAAAGGAGTGGCTCAAGCTCCGCATTTAAAAGTTGGTTTTTGAAAAGAACCGAGTGGTTTTTCGAAAGTGTTCCAACGACTTTAACTTGGTTTATTATCTTGCACTAGTTCTTTTAATGCGTGATATTCTTGCATTAGTACTTTTAATGCGTCCCATCATTTAAATCCTACCATTGCAGAAAACAACCAAAATATGACGTACGCTTATGCCATTCGCATTCGCCACTGGGCCCCGTCATTACCCGTTATGTTACTTAACTAACGACAGAGCGGGGGCTGGGCTAGCGCGTCTGTAAAACATAAGCAACGCCTAAATAGTTATAGATATAGCAATAGTAGACATTACAGATCACAGATGAATGCATTGGATATACTAGCAATCCGCAATCCTTTCGAGCCTGAAACGAAAAGCGGATAACACGGTCGCGGTGAATAGCCAAATACCCCACCCAAGACCCCTACGGGTGCGGCAAACTACCCGCCAAGTACCCGAAGCGTAGCAACCTCCCTCATCTCCATGAGTAGGCCACTCGACACTTCGGCATACCCGGTAGTTCGTGCACCCCTCCATGGGTCTATCCTAGGAGCAAAAACAGTAAAAAGAATTATACAATGACGGCTACAACCCCGACCCGGTTGTGCGGCCAAACAAATAATATTATTACATCAATTTACATTTATAATGAATGAAAGAAAAACAAAAGCTCATCTCACATCCACCCCGGCTATTCACCCGCGACAGTCCAACACATTCATATACACATTCCAGCACATTACAGATCATGTATAACCCCGACCAATCGTCTTATAGCGATTAGCCGACGTTCAATACATGCAAACATCACAGATATAACCATCATAGTCAAAGTGCAGTGAAGTTCGGAAAAAATACGGAATTATAGGACCCCAAAAGGAAATTTCTTTTCTGGAAAATCTGGGTACATATAATATATTTTAAAAATCCCAAAACCAGCACCTACACACACTGCACGAAAAACGATGCAGAGAAGACGACAAAGCGCGGCGGTTGCGCGGCACGAGCCTACCTCGCGCGGCGGAAGGGCGGCGCTTTGAGCTCAACAGTGGATCGTTTTTCATGTGTGTTCTTAGAAAACCCTGAGACGATTTTACAAGTATAAAGTTTTTCATTTTGAGCCAAAAAAATTTCAACAGAAACTCAGGTTTTGAAATTTCTCCGGTTTTGTGATTTTTCGTTTCCGAACTTCGTTACACTTCACTATCAAGCTAGTTTAAGTTTAGTTAGTCTCTGATACCACTGTAAGTCCACGTTGCGACCCCCGGTTCTTACGGGGAGGCGGAAACGGTATAAAAATCAAATTTTTAGTGCAATACGCAACATGGACTATGCAAGGTCGGGATCGTTGTCTAAACTAAAACTAGCAACCTAGCTAAAGAAGTTTAGCTACTCGGATGAAGATGGTTATACCTAGACTTGAACTCCTTCGTCTTCAAACTTTGTAGAGGTTGATGGTTCTCCTTTGTCGCCTTCTTCCGTCGAAGATGGATCCACCTCGAAGGCTCGACCTTTGGGCTCTTTCTCGTACTTGGAGTGAACTAGAATTGCCGGCTTGCTAGACCCTTGATCCTAGAGTGAGTAGAGAGTGTTTAGGGTTTGCTTTTCTTTTTCAAGAGAAGGATTCTCAACTCATGAGAAGGTTTCTCTTGACTAGAGGAAGAAGAAGATGAAATGAAGAGAGAGAGTGAGTATGATAGAATGAGCCTTCCTTTTTCCTTTTGCAACCATATCAAAATGAAAAAGGTTTAATCAAATAATAATAATAATCAAAATGAAAAAGGTTTGATGGATAGTTTAGAATGACTAATATCATTACAAGCATTAAATGAATAAAGCAAGAATGAAAAGGCATCTTGCATTTGTAATGATGGTAGTCAAATGTTCAACCATGGTCAACAAGTCAACCATGGTCAACAAGTCAACAAAAACTAACCATGACACAATTTCATTTTATTATATATTATTAAATGATATAATACAAATCCATTAGGGTTTGGAAAAAGACGACTGTCAACTGTGCATACGCACCCGTTCCGAAACCCTAATGGAAATCATCTTCCTCCTCCTCAAATAACTGTGCATACACACCTGCATTCTTGTTCCGAGGAACATGAACACTGAGAGATAAAAGCAACCCCAAATACTATACCAGTATCCGGCTCAAACCAGAGCCCGCTGGTAATATCTGTCCGGACTCCAAACGTGCACAAGTGCGCGGATGAGAACGAACCCTGTCGCAAAACCATGCGACCTCTACAATGTTTTGCCCATAGGCGAATACCCTCTGTGTGGGACTCTAAAGACTCGACACTACGCTGGCAGTGGGTTTAACCACAGACCGCAAGCGGCACTAGCTGTGCGTAACGGTCCCCAGGTAGATGTCGACAAGAAGGCTGACGAGGTGAAACCCCATCGGTACTCCTACTGAGTCTGAATGTGACAGTCTCCGTACAGTCCGGTCTGTTCGTCTGATACATCGCATGGCGGGCCTAGGGGGCGGTAAACGTCAGTCCCCCAATAGCGGTACAAGTCGTGCCGGAGCGAAGCCCAAAACACCCTGAGATAACACTGGAAACCTACCAGTATATCTCGTTTGCCCTGGCCAGGGACTACTCGTGTAATGGCTCTCCTAGACACAGCGCGATGTCAACCCCCAATACCGGGAGAGACGAATCCTGTCTAACCGTCACTGCCTCCAAGTGCTTCGGGACTGCACCCAACCACCACCTGTTTGCACGACTCCTTTGAGCCGTGGTAGGGTAGTGATCAAAGTGCAGTGGGAACACACTCGAGGCGAAGTGCCAGTGTCAAGTCAGCGGACTAAGCTGTACTCATGTCACCTGGGAACTGATGACTGACGATAGGTATAATACCAACCTGTCAGTTCCCGACGAGTCCTGTCCGGTGTACTCGTAACCCAACGAGCACCCGTATACTATCTCCAGTACGACGTACTGATGGCTGTGGGACAGACCATCTCCCACACTGGGATGAGAAGCGCATACGCTAGTCTACTCCGGAGTATCGATGCCCTGTCTCGATAGTCCTGCGACTAGGGACCTGTATAAGGATGTGCTTATAGATTACCCAGCCCCCACTAGTGTGACTGCCATCACAACGCTGGTAATCAAGCAAAGATCCTAAGGGCTCCACTAATGCGTATAAGTGATATAGTAAAATGAACACAAGTACACATTGAAGTAGAGACAAACCAAGTAGCATACTACTATTTTGAGCAAGATTGTATATACAAGGTGAATATCCCAAGCATCCATTAAGTAATATACAAACTAGTATGATACAGTAATGGCCTCTAGGGCATATACACTAACAATATGTACTCGCCCTGATGTAGCTTATGCACTAGCTGTAGTAAGCAGGTATCAATCCAACCCAGGGGAGCAACACTGGATAGCCGTGAAGAACATTCTTAAGTACTTACGAAGGAGTAAAGAATTGTTCTTGGTGTATGGTAATGGGGATCTCCAAATGGAGGCCTTTACCGATTCTAGCTTCCAAAGTGATAAGGATGACAGTAAATCTATCTCAGGGTTTGTATTTACCCTCAATGTAGGGGCGGTATGTTGGAAGAGTTCCAAACATGATACCGTTGCAGACTCCACGATGGAAGCTGAGTATATTGCTGCAAATGATACTGCCAAGGAAGCCGTCCGGATGAGGAAGTTCGTTGCGGAGCTAGGAGTAGTTCCAACCATTATTAATCCAATACCATTATATTGTGATAATAATGGAGCTATGGCGTTGGCCAAAGAACCCAGATCCCATCAAAAGTCCGGACACATCCTCAGGCGATATCATTTGATCCGGGAGATAGTTGATCGCCAAGAGATCGAGATTCGGAGAGTAGATACAAAGGATAACACCGCGGATCCACTCACCAAGGCCCTTCCACAGCCGCAACATGAGCGACTTTTTGAGATGCTGGGTATGAGATATGCCAATAATTGGCCTTAGTGCAAGTGGGAGATTGTTGGATATATGTATGCCCTAGAGGCCATTATATGTATAGTGGATGCTTGGACATATATATATATATGTATGTATGTATATTTTGATATATGACTTTCTTACTCGACATGATAGTATGCTATCTGGTTTTACTTTATCTGACATGTTTACTTGATACTGTTCATTTGATACATGTTGATAAAGCCCTAAGGATATTTGCTTGACTTCCATGGATATGATGGAGATCATACTAGTGGGGCATGACTAGTCTATAAGCATATCCTTAAATGTTCCTAGTCGTAGGTATATCGAGATAGGGCATCGATATTCCAGAGTAGACTAGCGTATACGTTTCTTGACCCATATGATGGGCGATGGATGATCCTATATCCATTGGTGTTGTGACATCGAAGATTGTA
The DNA here is from genome assembly GCA_030015575.1 of Agapanthus africanus. Lineage (NCBI taxonomy): Eukaryota > Viridiplantae > Streptophyta > Magnoliopsida > Asparagales > Amaryllidaceae > Agapanthus > Agapanthus africanus. The sequence goes on along the minus strand of CM057339.1, from coordinate 689,422,396 downwards.
TACGGGTGCTCAGTGGAGACTGGGTACAATGAACGGACTCACCGAGAATTCCTATATGGTATTATATCTATCGTCGGATAGCAGTTCTCTGGTGACACTGGTATAGGTTAGTCTGTAGACCCGAGATCGTCATAGAGTCTTGTGTGTTCTCCGACTGTACTTTGATTTCCACCCTACCACGGCTCTACTGAGTCGTGCAAACATATGGCTTTTGGGAATAGTCCTGAGACACATGGAGACAGTGAGCGATAGGAGGGGTTTTATCTCTCCCGGTATTGGGATTTGATGTTGTGCAATGTGTGATTGGTTCTGACTTGAAGTCCCTGGCCAGTGCTGATGAGATTTACTGATAAGTGTTATCAGTAGTTTCTTGACCGGTCATAGACCATATCGACATGACTTATTGAGTTATTAGGGCTCGACGATTCCATCCCTAGACTTGATATGCAACATATCAGACGAGGAGACCGGACTGTACGGTAAGTGTTGCCAATGGCTCGACGGGAGTTTTGACGGGTTCGCTTGTTTTTCTTCTGATCGCTCAATACCCAGGTGGCCGTTACGTTTAGCGGACCGCTTGCGTCTTGCAGGTGCTTTGATATGATCATCACCTACTGCCAGCGTATTGACGAGTCTTAGAGTCCCACACAGGATTTTTCTAGCTCAGGCGAAATGTTGTGGTATGCATATGTGATATATGCAGGAGCTCGATTAAATACGAATATGTGATACCGTATTTTAATCGGACGTTCAATATTGGTCGGGTCGCATTTGATGTGACCGATTTATTAAATCAAGTTTTGATTTAATATTAACTTTTAGCTCATTTTTAATTAAACCTTTTCTTTTGGATGTATGCATATATGTTTATACATACACATGATGATGTGCATGCACACATACATACATACATATGTGTCATGGTGGATGATACATAGAAGATGGAAATACAAGACTCACATGGTTGATAAATATCTAGATTTTTGTTAATGAATTAAAGAAAAAGGAAATTAGCATAATTACTCATTTTCTACACATTTCTTCGTTGACCATTGACTTTAACCATGGTTAGATTTCCTTTGTTCTTTAACCGATATACAAAATATCTAGATATTTAGTTAACTATGGTTATATTTGAGAGTGTCTCATATATATTCTTTTCTTTTTCTTTTTGGAAATAAGTTTTCATTATATTTACAAAAGCTTTGCCATCTTCATCTTCCTCCTTCTTCAAGCTCTCTTGAGTTTTGTTTAGAGTGAGGAAGTTAAAAAGAAAGGGTTTTAAAGTGAGTTTACAAACCACACAACCATTATACACTACCCTAGCCCTTTAGTGTAGAGTGTTTGCTTCATTTTGTGTAGCTTAGAGCTTGATCTAGAAATCTCCGGGTGGATCATCGTAGACGACGAAGGATCTTGAGCGGAGTCGTTCCAAGCTTTCGAGCAAGCGTAAGAGTCCTAAAGACCGAAGGAGTTGGCTACAAAGGTTGAATTTCTTTTCTTTTAGTTTAGACTTCACATAATGATGTTTCTACCCTAATCTCTAGTTACGATTCGTAGTTCGTTTGTTATAGCCTTTAAAATTTAAAAGTCACTACTTTATGATGATGCAACCTTACTAGAGGCGCTACTACACACCAACGATATTCATTCTATATCTCCTAATGTAATCTTAGTCTTAAATATGACTAACGATTCTTACATCCACCACGATTCTTTCCCTCAAATACGGGATTTGGTTCAAGGGTACATCTCTTCACACCTCTGATATATGTCGTTGTAATTCCTCAATGTATTCAGAGAGATGACGGGTCCCAACAACCAACAACTCCTCTTCCTTCGTCCCAAACATGGGAATGGTGGACCGAAATGTATTTAAACTAATATTGTCCCCAAACACGGCGATAAGGGACCGAAATGTTCTTAAACTAACATTCGTCCCAAATAGGGAATGTTGGACTGAAATGTCCCTAAACTAATGTTCGCCTCAAACACAGCGATAATAGACCGAAATGTTCTTAAACTAAAATTCGCCCTAAACACGGCGATAATGGACCGTGATATCCTTAAACTAAAATAATCGAGCTCATATGCTCATTTGTTTCTAAGTTGATCTTAGTCTTAATATGACTTAATGTTACTGTGATATTCCCTGGAGGCCATTATTGTATAGTTCTAGTTTGTATATTACATTTTGGAAGCTTGGGATACACACACACACACAGATTTATAACAGTCTTGCTCGATATGGTAGTATGCTACTTGGTTTGTATCTATCTTAATATGTATATATGTTTCTTTTGACGTATCGCTAATACATATTAATAGAGCCTTTAGGATCTTGCTTGACTACCAGCGTTGTGATAGCAGTCACACTTGTGGGGGTTGGGTAGTCTACAAGCACATCCTTATGCAGGTCCCTAGTCGTAGGATTATCGAGACAGGGCATCGATACTCCAGAGTAGACTAGTGTGTACGGTTCTCATCCCAGCTGGGGAGATGGTCTGTCCCACAGCCATCGGTACGTCATACTGGAGATAGTATGCAGGTGCTCATTAGGTTATGAGTACACTGGACAGGACTCGTCGGAACTGTTGGTTGGTACTATACCTATCGTCAGTTAACAGTTCCCAGGTGACATGAGTACAACTTATTCCGTTGACTTGACACTGTCACTTCGCCTCGAGTGTGTTCCCACTGTTCTTAGATTACTACTCTATCACGGCTCTATTGAGTCGTGCAAACAGGTAGTAGTTGGGTGCAGTTCCGAAGTACTTGGAGGCAGTGACGGTTAGACAAGATTCGTTTCTCCGGTATTGGGGGTTGATGTCGTGCTGTGTCTAGAAGAGCCATTACACAAAGTCCCTGGCCAGGGCAAGCGAGATTTACTGGTCGTGTTTCCAGTAGTTTCTCAGGGTGTTCTGGCTACACTCCTTACACGACTTGTACCGCTATTAGGGGTCTGACGTTTACTGCCCTCTAGGCCCGACATACGATACTCTTAGATGAACTGACCGGACTGTACGGAGATTGTCACATTCAGACTCAGTAGGAGTTCGGATGGGTTCACCTCATCGGTCTTCTTATCAGCATCTACCTGGGGACCATTACGTACAGCTAGTACCGCTTGCGGCCTGTGGTTAAACCCACTGCCAGTGTAGTGTCGAGTCTTTAGAGTCCCACACAGAGGGTTGTTCAGCTTTGGGCAAAACGGAGTAAAGGTCGTATGGTTTTTACGACGGGGGTTCGTTCACATATGCGTACTTGTGAGCATTTGGTGTTCGGGCAGTTGATACTAGTGGACTTTGGTTTAAGCCGGATCCTAGTTTTTGATTTTGGCTTGGTTCATGTCTCATTGCATTCGTGTTCTTCGGAACGGAACGCGAAAGCAGGTATGTATATAAAGTTGACAGAGACAAATAAAGGAGACACCTCATTAGGGTTTTTGACCATTGACTTGATTAAGACCTTAATAAGATGAAGGAAATCGATTAATTGTTTTAATTAGTGATAATTATGTTATGGTTATTTGGATTGACCATTTGACTTGTTGACCAAAGTTGACTTAGTTATTTTTTTGTTAAGCATGAGATATTTTGTGCTTAGCATTAATGGTGACATGATAATGGTCAAATCAAACAAACCATCACAATTTTTGCTAATTAAAATTATTATTCTTTTTATGCTAATATGAGAGCTATCTCTTTATTCTATCATGATACATTCTCTCTCCTAGCTTTCTTTCCTTCATCTTCTCTCTCAAACTCTAACCTGTCATGTGTTGAGAACCAAGGAAAATTGAGACCAAACCACTAAAATCACTCTTTACTCTCTCTAGGGTTCTTAGTCTAGCACACCAAGCACCTTAGTTACTTCAAGATAGAGGTTGGAGCTCAAGGTAGAGGCATTCGGGTGGATATTTCTTTAGCAAAGAGAAGTCGGTGAGGAGGAGCCATCTACACCACTCCAAGGAGCTCACAACAAGGGGAAGCAACACAAGAAGAGAAGGAGTTCAAGCTTTTGGTATAATCTCTTAACCTAGTAGTTAAACCTCCATGTTTGTTTGTTAGTTTTTGTTTAGTAAAGATCCTTCATGGTTAGTCTATATTTCTTTCAAAGAAAAATTCGATTTTTACCTATTCCGCCTCCCCGAAAGTACCGGGGTGGATAACATAGACTTACAGTGGTATCAGAGACTAGCTAAACAACAACTAACATGTTAGCAAAGTCGTTAGAACTTCGATCACGAAAAAAATCCCGAAAACACACAAAAACTTGTATTTTCTGTCGTTTTTTAAAACATGCCTAAAATAATTTCAGTGACATGAAAAATACAAGCAGGATTTTTAGAGAAAACTGTAGAATTTTGGGCGCCTGAATCACTCATAAGACCGCGGATCTGCGGCCGATCCATGCGATCCGCCGCGGATCCGCGGCTGAGTCAACTCGGCCGCGCACCAAAATTCTTCTGGGGTTCTCAGTGTTGGTTTTGTGTATTCTGAGAAGTTTTGTTTCTGCCCAGATTTATCAGAGTGCTGGATTATACTTGGGGTAGATTCAAATACAGTTTTTGGTCGAAATTCTATAAACTTTACCTAATTGGATTATATCTGTAATGTGATATATGTACTGAACGTCTACTAATCGCTATACGTCGATTAGTGGGGGTTGTACATATTTGTGATCTGTGATATTTGTTTGTGTATATGAACTTGTTGGATTGTCGTGGATGAATAGCCGGGGATGTGAGATGAGTGTTTTTCATTTTTCATTCAATGTAAATTGTAAATTGATGTAATATTAATTTTTTGGTCGCACATCCGGGTTGAGGATGTAGCCGCCATTGTATATTATTTCTTTTACTGTTTTCTGCTTTTAGGATAGACCCAAGGTGGGGTGCACGAACTACCGGGTACTTTGAAGTGCTGAGTGGCCTACTCACGTTGTTGAGGGAGGCTGCTTCATTTCGGATATTTGGCGGGTAGTTTTCCGCACCCGTAGGGGTCTAGGGTGGGGTTTGGCTATTCATCGCGACCATGTAATCTGTCTTTCGTTGCAGGCTCGAACGAAACGCGGATTCCTAGCATATCCAATGTGTTCATCTGTGATCTGGAATGACTATCATTGCGTCTGACGAATGTGTATATATATATATATATATATATATATATATATATATGATATCTAGTAGGCGTTGCTTATGTTTTGCATCCGCGTTAGTCCAGCCCCCGCTCTGTCGTTAGTTAAGTAACCTAACGGGTGATGACGGGCCCCATGGCGAATGCGGATGGCATAAGCGTACGTCATATTTTCGTTGTTTTCTGCAATGATAGGATTAATTGATGGGACACATTATATTAATGCAAAGAAAACAAACCAAAGTTGAATCGTTGGAACAACTTCAAAACCACTCGGTTTTTAAAACAGCAAAACTTTTAAATGTGGAGCTTAAACCACTCCTTTTAAAAAGCTATCACGTTCCCTCGATTATATCAAGTTCTCTACGTTCACGGTTTCGCCAAAACCATTTGTAGCCCTCCGTCATTTCATATGGATTGTCAATAGTATTCAAGCTATGTTTGTTGGTCAAAGTCAAGGCATAGTGATTGGTAGCTGTTGGATATTCATATGAAGCATAGATAGATGCGTTGGTTTGGGATAGTCGTACTACTTTGTTGAACAACCACAACGTTATGCCCTAAAATAGGGCCAAAGTCAAGGGTAGGTACAGGTGCGTTCAAATTAACCTGGAAAAAGACTGGTGGAACTTGACATGTGACTTATGATTTGTTGGCCAAAGTCAAGGTCATAAGAGCATGGGGCAAAAATCCACATCGGGAGTTTGTAAAGAAACTAAAACTTGCTAGTGTTGCATACCATTTGGAGTGTGATAATTTTGGTAGGATTCCTTCAACTTTATCATACAATGATATTTGGATCCCGATCCTACTGTGAGTATATGCTACTCCTCGGGAAATTTTCTCACTTAACGATCAATATTATAAACCAAGTAGGTGTCTAGAATGGTGTTAGCGGGGCTACGCCCACAGGAAAAAGAGGTTATTTAATTAAGGAACTTCGCGAAAGCGTTGTAAAACCTCCCTCGAAGTACCGACACCGGCCTGCTGAACGGTTCAGCAAGTATTGTACGGTGAGATCAATCCCGACTAATTCTTCTTTTATGGTTTGAGGAAGGATTCGAGAAACAGTGGGAGCCATCCTGTTTAGACAAACTAAAAACCACTCTAAACTTGCAAGAGCATCATGCTAAATTGTTTTTTCTCGCTCTCCTAATTGCAGCAACCAAACATCATGACGGGCCTTAAGTTACTATTAGATAAAAATATATTGAAAGGGCCAAACTACAAAGATTTGTTCAGGAATGTCAAAATGGCAATCACTTATGACAAGTTGGGGTATCTCCTTACCACTAAGGCCCCCGCCATCCCAGGTTCAGAATCTAGTGTCACGGATAGGGAAATCCGTAAGACCTGGGAGATTGACTGCGCGAAGGCCAAGTTCCTCGTGCTTGCTTCTATGGACAATGAACATCAGAGGAGGCACGAGAATATGGATCTTGAATCCATATTTCTCCATACTAAGGAACCATATGGAGAGCAATCCCGTATCGCAAGATACGAGACCTCGAAGAAGCTGTTTCAAGCGAGGTTGGCCGTCAGATCATCTGTAGGGGAACACGTCCTGAAATGATTGGCTACATTGAGGAGGTCGTGGACCTCAGGACCACGTTAGAGAATGAGCTGTACGCTGACTTGATTCTCTAGTCCCTTCTTTCCACCTACGCCCAGTTTAACCTGAATTTTAACATGCAAAGAAAAGAAGTTGAATTTCTAGAACTCCTCAACATGTTGAGGAGTGCAGAGGGCACCCCTGCAGAAAGTCAGGGAAACACCTGCTTTGTTTGTTGGAGGAACTTCCTCTTCTAGGTCTAAGGCGAAAGCCAAAGGAAAGAAGAAGAAGGCCCACACCAAACCAAGGGGCGGTGTTAGAAAGATGGAAGCTAAGGGAAAAGCAAAGGTAGCGGGACAGTGTAACGTTTTGAAAATCGTTTCGGTGAAATTTCGAAAAATCGGTAAAATAAGGGGGTTTTCTGTAAAAAGTCAAAATACAAATATCTTATTATAAAAATTAAATATACATATTCTAGCTATGTAATTGCTATTATTTGGTGTTTATTGAGCCGCTGGTGAAATTTCAAATTTTCTGAAAAAATATTATTTTATTATTATTTTAAGCCGTCACTAATACATTTAATTAGGGAAAATTACAAATTTGAATGAGTTGAAAAAAAATTTTTGCATCATAAAACATTAAATAAAAATTTATCATGTGGTTTTTGGAACGAAATCATTTGCCAAAATGGTTAGAAATTATTGAAGAAAAAAGGCCTTTTTTTAGCGTAAATGGATTTTTGGGGTATTGTATTTATCATTTTTCATCACCCCACACCCGTGCCCACACCCACACACCCCCACTTACTCCTCCCCATGTCTGAATTCAGCACCCACCCTATTTTTTCCCCACTTGATTTTCAAATGAAAGGAAATGAAAGAAAAGAATAGAAAATGGATAAAGTAGTTAGACTTTTGACTTGCTTTGACCTTGACTTTGTCCCCCCCCATTTTCTCTACCTCCCTCTCTCTCCTCACTCCCATTTCTGGCCGAATCCTTCTCCCCACAGCAGCAGCCCTTCCCCCCCCCCAAAATCCACACTATTTTGCTTCAAAAATCCACAAAAAAGCTTCAAAATCCAAACAATTTCAAAGCTTTTTCCAAATCGAACCCTTACCCATTATTTCTTGCCCAAGCAAGCATGGATCTAGGAGCTTGGAGGCCATTTTGGGAGGCTATATTTCAAGCTTGGTCTCTTGATTTTGTGAGGTATAAATCCCAAGCCAAATTTAAATTGTTGGATAGTTTCTTTCATCAAGGTCTATTAAGTTTAAATGCGATTCTAATTGGGATTTAGTTGTAATGGAAAGAGTTTGAGATCAAGTTAGGTTGTGATCATGTGTTCATGGTTGTGTGATGTTCTTTTTTTGCATCTTAAGCTATGCAACTTAAATTTGTTACTTATTGCCAATTGTAACATGTAAAACGTCCAAATTAAGCTTTTGTGTAAACTAGGGTTTTATAAAATGCATTATATGTGAGGTTAAAAATGTGTTTAGGTTTTTCATGACTTCATTAACTTTATTAAGTGTGGTTTAATGCTTTAGATCATGCAAATCTAAGCTAGATTGTAGTTTGTGCATTTTTGCTTTGAAATTGTTAAAAAGGGTATTTTTGTAAACTAGAATATTAGGGTTTTTGGAATTTAATGAGATTAAATTCCGGAAATTGTTTATATGACTTATTTAAGATATTTAATAAATATATTGGCCGCTACATTCATTTAAATATCATGTTTTGTACAAAAACGGCGAAATGTGCTTGCTAGATTTTCGGAAAAATGACCTTTAAAGTGAAATTGGGGTTTTTGTGAGTTTTAACCTAGTTTATATTAAAATTAGTGTTCGTGAATGTGCAAATGAGTGTGATTGAACTTTTCTCTATGGTTTGACGTTTGTACATCGACATCGAGGGTTGGTTTTACTATTCTTGCATGCGTAGGCGATAGGTTTGGACCTATGCGTGATACGCGTGCCGATTTGATTTTCGTATGCCGTTTCGATTTCGAATTTAGTTTTAATGCGATATGGTGCGTTATGATATGTAGGTACCCCCATGTGGACTTCGAGGCAACAAGCAAGCGCGTGGTGACGTCGGCACCGGCTAGCGAGGACCAGGTGAGTAGATTTATATCTACGGGGAGAAGTCGGGTGGATGGCGTATAGCACCCCCGCAGTCCGTGGTGGTGTATACAGATGCGTATACACACCAACAATTATTATATGTTATTTAGGATTAATAACGATGCTTAGGATGGATATTGGTGTGTTGGATTACTTTAGTGTTGCGAACCCTAGGGTAGTGTTACACACACATACATACTTGCATACATTCCTATTGATATGTGCTCATGGGAATATATTTATATGTTCACATGGGTATGGGACTATGTGTTCATATACGGATTTGAGAAGGATACTTGGGATTGAGCTGAGTCGATGAGATTTGTTTGTGGTTGTGATCTCGGTGATATGGCAGGATTCGTACTTAAGGTACGTCCTGGTGTTATAGCGGATTTTGCGGCGGCGATACGGGTGAATAGTGTTATAAATAAATGGTCGACATGTGATCGTGATATGAGGCATAATATGCTAGGATATTGATATTTGGCCGTATCGGGCGATGTATACCCCTTGATGATGATACGTGCTGACGATATCGGTTTGTACGAGATTGTCGATCAGTAGTCAGATCATGAGTATATTGAGGATATTGTATTGTACTAGACATAGGTCAGTACCCTAGACTATGATCTTGGATAAAGAGGATACCAGAGAAATAGTGTGAGGAATATGATATTGATCCGTACCCAGATTTGGGGATGCCGTACGACGGATTTACGTACGAGCTATATCTTGATGATTGATCCGCACTCTTGACTTGGGATGTCTGATTATAGATATGGTATCGGATATGATATTATTGAGGCGGGATCACCGACTAATATATATACAGGTATGTATATGTATCGACTCAGATGTTAGGCGGTTTCCTTACCTGTAGTCTAGCTTATAGCGTAGCCCTTTAGTTTAGTTAGTTGTTAGATTAGATTCGGTTCCTACCTATTTCAAAGCTTACGAATCGTGCGTATTTTTAAAGACAGCCTAAGGGATCCTACGGATATTTCAAAAAACATATCTTTTCTTAAAAACACCGTAGCCCCTATTTTCAAAACCCCACGATTCGTGTTATTTCAAAAGGCACCATTGTAGGACTTATACTAGGTTAAAGCAGATTAATTATCGTTGCGTCTAGTATTCAGCTCCCGCTCATTATTGTTGTTTGCTCCGCATCACATGCTTATATTATGCTTCATATTCTACTGTTGATATCTTGTGGTTAGGACAACAGCACCATTACCGATGATGCGTATGTACCACGTACACTTACTTGCCGGCTCACACACATCTTCATCGGTAATTGCCATGTCACGTACACCTTAGAAAATATTATTGCTTGACATAGCCTGTTAGCTAATAGTTTAGACATGATATTAGTGTACTTGCCTTATATATTAGTTTAGACATTATAGTTATTACCCGCTACCTCATGCATACTGTTATTCATTGTTATGCCGCATTCATGGATTCTCATGCATATATTCACTTTTTACGTGCTATTGAGGTTTTGGATTTGGATTTCCATGAGATTTTCTGGATTTGGGGAAAACCGCAAAACATATACAAACTTCTTCTTTCTTTTTTTAAATAAAAAGCGCGGTTTTTTTCCCATGATGTATGAGTCGTCCACCATGAGTTTGCTGATAGATTTGGAGACCCGATTCGAGGAGTTGGATGAACCGTTTCGGGTACATGGTGGACCCGGTAAGGTACCCCGGGGCAAGAAGCTCGTGGTGATGACGATGAGCCTGGCAGGGGGAGACTACCTACCGGTGATTTTACCCGACGCGTCGGATATCCGGAGGATACCGTCGTGGTCTTGAGATGGATGGTAGGGGCCGGTCTGGACTGACGGCGCCCTAGATATTGAGATTGAGACATTGAGATTTCGAGATATTGAGGTACTGAGATTTGATGATACAGGCCAGTCCGGATGGCCGGAGCCTGAGGTTTTGAGACATTGAGATTTATGTTTTGTGTCGATACTAGACACTGTTGATGCTGATTTCATTTATGATACCTCATTTTAAAAATACAAAGGAAATCTCACTAATTTATGAAAACAGTTTCTTCATTTACATGTATTCTGTTTTCATGCATTCATACCTCATTTATATGATATATTGCTACCTGAGGCACTGACACGGGCACATGAGATCACCCTCGGGTTAGATATTACCCTAGCCATTGTTATAGGCTGCATGTTATTCATATATTTGAGGATATATTATGATCATTGACCTAGGTTGCGTTATTCATGCGATTTTCTGTTCGTAGATCTTTTTCTACTCACGAGTTGGCAACTCACCCCCGTTGTGCCCCAGTTTCTTGCAGGTGTTGCCGTACGGATTTCATTACGGCTTTGCGGGCACGGTTTCTTTTCGGGTGACTTGCTAGTAGGTGGGTTTATTGTATCTTACCCATCATTATACCTTGTATATTATATTTCAGTTGTATCTAGAAGTTCCATCAACCAAACTTGTATTTTTTTGAGATAGAGACCAGTAATGTTATTCTTTCGACCATAGAGTAGCATGTTATATTTCTTGAGTTTCTTGCTGGTTGAGTTCCATTTCTGTTGTGATCCTCGCCTTTAGGCGTTGTATATTATGTTGCATACAGGTTGATTTGATATGGTTCTTCCTATTCTCTACTACTTCTCTTGGTTTGGATTTCTGGGTTTCGGCTTACTTAGCATACATACGCCTTGAGACGTTCGTAGTCTAAGTGCCGGTCATGTTCCGTACTTTCGGGTCGTGACAAAGTTGGTATCAGAGCGTTAGGTTTTACCTTCGGAGCGTAGGATGACCCTTGGTTGATGGAATAGGTGACTAAAGTAGAGTGACGTACCGTTGGTATGTTCCGCGACATATTTACGACACGCCACTCCAGTTAAGAAGCCTTAGGATGTACATTTCCTTGTTCAGTATATTATTCCTTCCTGATCTAGCCTCATCGGTACCAGTTTGGTTTTGCTGCCACGATTACGGGCAGGGAGAGCTACGGCTAGAGTTGCGGTCAGCACGAGCTCAGCACGAACGAGGACTGACCAGGACATAATTCCGGCGACACCCGATTATAGAGAGGTGTCTTTTGACCGTGTTTCCGCGCCACGAGCGTTTGGCGGATCGCCTTTATGAGGTTACTCGGATGTGCTGATCGACATTAGAGGATTGAGCTAATGATAGAGGCCAGCCAGATCTTGATGACCGTTGGTGTGTTGCTTATTCATGATGATCGAGGCACTGTTCGGCGTGCAGACGAGCGAGCCAGTTATTGCTGCGAACGACGAGGTATTGCCCCAGATGCTGGAGTTAGTGCAGAACGAGTTGTACTAAGAGATGATAGAAGGTCGCTAGTCATCGTGGATGAATGACTAGGACATGTGGATCGTTCGCCTAACCCGATGTGAGGTCATCAGATAGATGGATTCCAGCTAGAGACGACTTCACGTGGAGACGTTGGGAGTCGACAGAGACGATCGAATGTCAGAAACCTATTATTCCAAGTTTAAAGTAGTCGGAAAGACATGCAGGCAATTCTATGGTCCCTCTAGAAGAATGAAACCCTAACTCGACTTAATGACCGTGTGAAAGCCTTTGAACCTTCGGGTTTGCGGCAGTTCTACGGCGCCATTAGTGAGGCTTGGGTTTGCCCTTCTACGGCTGGACCACCGAGGCTGTGGTATGTACTCGATACTATTAAACTGTGCCCAAGAGGTTGAGCTCTTGGGGGATTGTGAGGTTTTGACGACTCGATCGGATGGCTCGACTTAATTCGGATGCTAGGTGGTGAGATGCATTCTTGGGAGACTCCAGATACGAGGATAGCTGTTGGAGCTCAGTCCATGCAGCCGCGACGAGACGAGTCCAAAGCAGACGACATTAGAGAAAAGTGGAATAAGAGGTTCGCACCAGATCTAGATGAGATGACGTTCCACTCCGCCGACATCAGAGAGGCGATGCGCATGCCGAGGCATGGTACTTGGACTTACCTTCCAGAAGGAGTCGCGATGAGTATGCAGTCGTTCCAGAGCAAGATGCAGATATAGGAAAGGACAATGACTTCCGGACAGTTGGCAGAGACGAGACATGGAAGAGACCGTGAGCAGGATTCCTTTCAGGATACTGCTGCGATGATACTTGCACCCAGGATCAGATGTGTCACGTGCATTCAGAGAGCCAGAGGCCGACGCCAGTGATATGCTGCCTTGACAGGGCCGATGAGCCGATGGATTGTGAGATTGGTAATTCACAGTGAAGACCTTGACCCAGGAGTGGTCATGGTTACGCACACCAGCAGGACAGATTTCATGATCATCGACGAGACGTCCCACTAGTGACCGCGACAGTTGGCCGAGATTCTTAGAGAATGCACTTGAGCGGTACTGTTCCGCCATTATTGATTACGATGTTTTGGGTGATTTATTCGTATGATTTGATTTTGATGATTGAGGATTTACGATCTTTGCACAGTATTGCACTTGATATCGTTTTCGTGCTTTAGTTTCACATGTTTGTGATTTTACGGTTTTAAACAGTTGAGTTGGTTTTGTGCGTATGCATGCACACGATTTGGTTCCTGCACTCTGTATAGTTATTATATGCTTGCAGTGCAGTGATACGCCTTTTGTGCACTTAGATGCACTGGACTTCGATTTCGATTGTGATACTCGATATTTGTTTTGTGCACTTTATGCACCTGATTGGATTTTGCGCATGTTCGACGCTTGATATTGGATTTCATGATTTCGTGCACGATGGATGCACCTGATTTGGATTTTCGCGCATGTTGGGCGCATGTTTTGAAGGGTGATTTTGGTGCGTACCAGATGCACTAAATCGAGATTTTTTTTCGTGCATGTCAGATGCACCTGATTTTGCTGTCAAGCACACATGTTGCCTACGACAGATGTTTCGTGCACACCCGATGCACTTAGATGTTGTTTCTGTGCGCATGTATGGCACATTCATGGATTTTGATTTCCGTGCGCACCAGACGCACGTAGTATTCATGTGCATATTTTGGGATTGATTTCTTATAGAGCAGTACGTTTTTATGATATTGCTATGTGTTTTCGTACTGAGCAGGACTAGTCAGAGGACAGTACCTGAATATATTTTGCATGCATTGATAGTTATTGAGGGGATTTCCAAAAAGCGAGCTATAGCCTCAGTATTTACCTACGTGTCTGATATGACACGAAATGTTTAAAACAAGGAGACCCTTCTAAATTGTTTCGAAAACGGCGGAACGTACATTTCAAACAAAGGTATATATGTATATAGTTATTTCCTTATGATAGACGTCCGCCACTGTGCAGTGTTATACGCGTGCACAGCGACTTAAAGAGATTTGGCATGCATTTCCTTCAGATACTTACATATATAGATTCGATATTTACATGTATAGTTTCGAGTTATGGCATATTGGTTTTGATTTGGATTTGGCATTGATGTCTTCTCCATGACTCTGATGATTGCGGGATGCTTGACGGAGTTTCGATTTGAGTTATATGCTCATTTTTCAAGCGCATGCGCTGCGCTACGATTTGTTTTATGTAGTTACAATTTCGGAGCCCCGACGACTTGATGGTTTTTCTTAGATGTTTTAGTATTTGGGGGAGTTTGAATTTAAATTCGGGGACCGAATTTCTTTAAGGGGGGAAGATTGTAACGTTTTGAAAATCGTTTCGGTGAAATTTTGAAAAATCGGTAAAATAAGGGGGTTTTCTGTAAAAAGTCAAAATTCAAATATCTTATTATAAAAATTAAATATACATATTCTAGCTATGTAATTGCTATTATTTGGTGTTTATTGAGCCGCTGGTGAAATTTCAAATTTTCTGAAAAAATATTATTTTATTATTATTTTAAGCCGTCACTAATACATTTAATTAGGGAAAATTACAAATTTGAATGAGTTGAAAAAAAAATTTTGCATCATAAAACAATAAATAAAAATTTATCATGTGGTTTTTGAAACGAAATCATTTGCCAAAATGGTTTAGAAATTATTGAAGAAAAAAGGCTTTTTTTTAGCGTAAATGGATTTTTGGGGTATTGTATTTATCATTTTTCATCACCCCACACCCGTGCCCACACCCACACACCCCCACTTACTCCTCCCCATGGCTGAATTCAGCACCCACCCTATTTTTTCCCCACTTGATTTTCAAATGAAAGGAAATGAATGAAAAGAATAGAAAATGGATAAAGTAGTTAGACTTTTGACTTGCTTTGACCTTGACTTTGTCCCTCCCCATTTTCTCTACCTCCCTCTCTCTCCTCACTCCCATTTCTGGCCGAATCCTTCTCCCCACAGCAGCAGCCCTTCCCCCCCCCCCAAAATCCACACTATTTTGCTTCAAAAATCCACAAAAAAGCTTCAAAATCCAAACAATTTCAAAGCTTTTTCCAAATCGAACCCTTACCCATTATTTCTTGCCCAAGCAAGCATGGATCTAGGAGCTTGGAGGCCATTTTGGGAGGCTATATTTCAAGCTTGGTCTCTTGATTTTGTGAGGTATAAATCCCAAGCCAAATTTAAATTGTTGGATAGTTTCTTTCATCAAAGTCTACTAAGTTTAAATGCGATTCTAATTGGGATTTAGTTGTAATGGAAAGAGTTTGAGATCAAGTTAGGTTGTGATCATGTGTTCATGGTTGTGTGATGTTCTTTTTTTGCATCTTAAGCTATGCAACTTAAATTTGTTACTTATTGCCAATTGTAACATGTAAAACGTCCAAATTAAGCTTTTGTGTAAACTAGGGTTTTATAAAATGCATTATATGTGAGGTTAAAAATGTGTTTAGGTTTTTCATGACTTCATTAACTTTATTAAGTGTGGTTTAATGCTTTAGATCATGCAAATCTAAGCTAGATTGTAGTTTGTGCATTTTTGCTTTGAAATTGTTAAAAAGAGTATTTTTGTAAACTAGAATATTAGGGTTTTTGGAATTTAATGAGATTAAATTCCGGAAATTGTTTATATGACTTATTTAAGATATTTAATAAATATATTGGCCGCTACATTCATTTAAATATCATGTTTTGTACAAAAACGGCGAAATGTGCTTGCTAGATTTTCGGAAAAATGACCTTTTAAGAGAAATTGGGGTTTTTGTGAGTTTTAACCTAGTTTATATTAAAATTAGTGTTCGTGAATGTGCAAATGAGTGTGATTGAATTTTTCTCTATGGTTTGACGTTTGTACATCGACATCGAGGGTTGGTTTTACTTTTCTTGCATGCGTAGGCGATTGGTTTGGACCTATGCGTGATACGCGTGCCGATTTGATTTTCGTATGCCGTTTCGATTTCGAATTTAGTTTTAATGCGATATGGTGCGTTATGATATGTAGGTACCCCCATGTGGACTTCGAGGCGACAAGCAAGCGCGTGGCGACGTCGGCACCGGCTAGCGAGGACCAGGTGAGTAGATTTATATCTACGGGGAGAAGTCGGGTGGATGGCGTATAGCACCCCCGCAGTCCGTGGTGGTGTATACAGATGCGTATACATACCAACAATTATTATATGTTATTTGGGATTAATAACGATGCTTAATGTGGATATTGGTGTGTTGGATTACTTTAGTGTTGCGAACCCTAGGGTAGTGTTACACACACATACATACTTGCATACATTCCTATTGATATGTGCTCATGGGAATATATTTATATGTTCACATGGGTATGGGACTATGTGTTCACATACGGATTTGAGAAGGATACTTGGGATTGAGCTGAGTCGATGAGATTTGTTTGTGGTTGTGATCTCGGTGATATGACAGGATTCGTACTTAAGGTACGTCCTGGTGTTATAGCGGATTTTGCGGCGGCGATACGGGTGAATAGTGTTATAAATAAATGGTCGACATGTGATCGTGATATGAGGCATAATATGCTAGGATATTGATATTTGGCCGTATCGGGCGATGTATACCCCTTGATGATGATATGTGCTGACGATATCGGTTTGTACGAGATTGTCGATCAGTAGTCAGATCATGAGTATATTGAGGATATTGTATTGTACTAGACATAGGTCAGTACTCTAGACTATGATCTTGGATAAAGAGGATACCAGAGAAATAGTGTGAGGAATATGATATTGACCCGTACCCAGATTTGGGGATGCCGTACGACGGATTTACGTACGAGCTATATCTTGATGACTGATCCGCACTCTTGACTTGGGATGTCTGATTATAGATATGGTATCGGATACGATATTATTGAGGCAGGATCACCGACTAATATATATACAGGTATGTATATGTATCGACTCAGATGTTAGGCGGTTTCCTTACCTGTAGTCTAGCTTATAGCGTAGCCCTTTAGTTTAGTTAGTTGTTAGATTAGATTCGGTTCCTACCTATTTCAAAGCTTACGAATCGTGCGTATTTTTAAAGACAGCCTAAGGGATCCTACGGATATTTCAAAAAACGTATCTTTTCTTAAAAACACCGTAGCCCCTATTTTCAAAACCCCACGATTCGTGTTATTTCAAAAGGCACCATTGTAGGACTTATACTAGGTTAAAGCAGATTAATTATCGTTGCGTCTAGTATTCAGCTCCCGCTCATTATTGTTGTTTGCTCCGCATCACATGCTTATATTATGCTTCATATTCTACTGTTGATATCTTGTGGTTAGGACACCAGCACCATTACCGATGATGCGTATGTACCACGTACACTTACTTGCCGGCTCACACACATCTTCATCGGTAATTGCCATGTCACGTACACCTTAGAAAATATTATTGCTTGACATATCCTATTAGCTAATAGTTTAGACATGATATTAGTGTACTTGCCTTATATGTTAGTTTAGACATTATAGTTATTACCCGCTACCTCATGCATACTGTTATTCATTGTTATGCCGCATTCATGGATTCTCATGCATATATTCACTTTTTACGTGCTATTGAGGTTTTGGATTTGGATTTCCATGAGATTTTCTGGATTTGGGGAAAACCGCAAAACATATACAAACTTCTTCTTTCTTTTTTTAAATAAAAAGCGCGGTTTTTTTCCCATGATGTTTGAGTCGTCCACCATGAGTTTGCTGATAGATTTGGAGACCCGATTCGAGGAGTTGGATGAACCGTTTCGGGTACATGGTGGACCCGGTAAGATACCCCGGGGCAAGAAGCTCGTGGTGATGACGATGAGCCTGGCAGGGGGAGACTACCTACCGGTGATTTTACCTGACGCGTCGGATATCCGGAGGATACCGTCGTGGTCTTGAGATTGATGGTAGGGGCCGGTCTGGACTGACGGCGCCCTAGATATTGAGATTGAGACATTGAGATTTCGAGATATTGAGGTACTGAGATTTGATGATACAGGCCAGTCCGGATGGCCGGAGCCTGAGGTTTTGAGACATTGAGATTTATGTTTTGTGTCGATGCTAGACACTGTTGATGCTGATTTCATTTATGATACCTCATTTTAAAAATATAAAGGAAATCTCACTAATTTATGAAAACAGTTTCTTCATTTACATGTATTCTGTTTTCATGCATTCATACCTC
Source organism: Agapanthus africanus (assembly GCA_030015575.1). Lineage (NCBI taxonomy): Eukaryota > Viridiplantae > Streptophyta > Magnoliopsida > Asparagales > Amaryllidaceae > Agapanthus > Agapanthus africanus. Next base: position 689,404,038 of record CM057339.1, on the reverse strand, counting down.
ATTCATATGATATATTGCTACCTGAGGCACTGACACGGGCACATGAGATCACCCTCGGGTTAGATATTACCCTAGCCATTGTTATAGGCTGCATGTTATTCATATATTTGAGGATATATTATGATCATTGACCTAGGTTGCGTTATTCATGCGATTTTCTGTTCGTAGATCTTTTTCTACTCACGAGTTGGCAACTCACCCCCGTTGTGCCCCAGTTTCTTGCAGGTGTTGCCGTACGGATTTCATTACGGCTTTGCGGGCACGGTTTCTTTTCGGGTGACTTGCTAGTAGGTGGGTTTATTGTATCTTACCCATCGTTATACCTTGTATATTATATTTCAGTTGTATCTAGAAGTTCCATCAACCAAACTTGTATTTTTTTGAGATAGAGACCAGTAATGTTATTCTTTCGACCATAGAGTAGCATGTTATATTTCTTGAGTTTCTTGCTGGTTGAGTTCCATTTCTGTTGTGATCCTCGCCTTTAGGCGTTGTATATTATGTTGCATACAGGTTGATTTGATATGGTTCTTCCTATTCTCTACTACTTCTCTTGGTTTGGATTTCTGGGTTTCGGCTTACTTAGCATACATACGCCTTGAGACGTTCGTAGTCTAAGTGCCGGTCATGTTCCGTACTTTCGGGTCGTGACAGACAGACTGTGGGAAAGGAAGAATGCTTTTATTGTCACAAGAAAGGACACTGGAAGAAAGATTGCAGGGCTTGGAAGGCCAAGAACCAGGACCCGAAGCAAGTTGTGTCTTCGGCTTCAAGTGTGTATGTTATTGAAAACTGTCTGTCAATCAACACTACTTCCTGAGTATTGGATATCGGATCAGGATCTCATATCTGTAATTCTTTGCAGGCACTGAGAAGGCGTAGAGTTTTGAAGGCAGGTGATATGACCCTCAGAGTTGCAAACGGAGCAAGCATGGATGCTGAGTCCGTGAGGGACTATCTCTTAGGATTGACAGATGGACACGTTTTGGTTTTGCGCAACTGTTATTTTGTAACCAGTTCGACTTGTAATATCATATCTGTATCTTTAATGTCTAAAGAAGGTTATGATTTTGCATTTGTAAGCAATGTTGTAAACATTCACCTTAATCATGTTTTGATTGGGTCGGGTACATTAAGCAACGGAATATACGTATTAAACTAACCGCAGATTTTCAATATCCAGAATACACACAAAAGAAAGTCTCCAGAATTAAATCATGATTTCTTATGGCATTGTAGACTAGGTCACATCAATGAAGCACGATTGACTAGGGATATTTGGATCCGTTCGAATATCACTCTTATGCAACTTGTCAATCTTGTCTCATGGGAAAGATGACAAAGACTCCGTTCACTGGACACGGAGTAAAAGCGAGCGAGCTCTTGGAACTCATACACAGTGATGTATGTGGTCCAATGTCTACACATGCGCGAAGTGGTTATTCATACTTCATTATTTTTACGGATGATTTTTCAAGGTATGGACATGTCTTCTTAATGAAGCATAAATCTGAAGCCTTTGAAAAATTCCAGGAATACAAGAATGAAGTAGAAAAACAAACAGGCAAGGGTATCAAGACACTGAGATCTGATCGAGGTGGTGAATACTTGAGTGCCGAGTTCCTGGATTACCTAAAAGAGAAGGGAATTCTCTTTCAACTTACTCCTCCATACACACCACAACACAATGGTGTATCGGAGAGACGGAACCGAACCTTATTGGATATGATGCGTTCTATGATCAGTAACGCTGAGTTACCGCGATCTTTCTGGAGTTATGCACTAGAATCAGCTGCATATCTTTTGAACCGGGTTCCTACCAAATCAGTGCCTACCACACCATATCAGATGTGGAGTGGGAAGAAACCCTATCTTAAACACATTAAGACATGGGGATGTCTAGCTTTTATCAAAAAGCAGCATACGGACAAACTCGAGGCATGCTCAGTTCAGTGCAAGTTTGTGGGATATCCAAAGAACTCTAAGGGATATTTCTTCTATTACGCAGATGAACAAAAGGTATTTGTTTCTCGTCATGCCTGCTTCTTGAAAACTGAATTTTTAGAAAATCAGATAAGTGGGAGCGCAATAGAACTGGAAGAAATTCCAGAATCACAAGCTATTACTGAAAGCTTAATAGAACCAGAAGGTTCAAAAGAACAGGACATTCCCGCACCGCTCCGCAGGAATATTAGGCTTTCTCATCCACCTGAGAGATACTACGGTTTTCTCATAGACGGGGATAGAGAGGATTGCATCATTGATAATGATGAGCCGACTAGCTTCCAGCAGGCCATTCAGAGCACTGATTCGGTAAAATAGCTGGATGCAATGCGGACCGAGATGGAGTCTATGTACACCAACAAAATATAGATTTTGGACGTTGCTCCAGAAGGGGTAAAACCCGTAGGCTGCAAATGGATCTTCAAAAGGAAGATTGGTGTAGATGGACAGGTTGAGACCTATAAGGCTAGACTTGTTGCAAAGGGTTTTCGTCAAACACCTGGTTTGGACTATGACGAAACCTTTTCTCCAGTGGTTATGCTCAAATCCATTCGGATCCTTCTTGCCATTGCTGCCTTCCACGATTATGAGATTTGGCAGATGGACGTAAAAAACGCTTTTCTAAATGGTAATTTAGAGGAGTGTGTCTATATGGACCAGCCAGAGGGTTTCATTCAGAGTGGGAGCAGCGGGAAAGTGTGCAAGTTGCTTAAGTCCATTTATGGATTGAAGCAAGCATCGTGGAGTTGGGACATCTGTTTTGATGAGACGGTCAAAGAATTTGACTTTATCAAAAATCCAGATGAACCATGCATTTATAGTAAGATTATAGCACGAACTGTTGTATTCCTCGTCATATACGTGGAAAACATTCTCTTGATAGGAAATGACATTCCTATGCTACAATCTGTCAATAGGTTCTTATCACACAAGTTCTCCATGAAAGACCTGGGTGATGCCTCTTACATTCTGGGAATCCGGATCTATCGTGATAGATCAAAAAGGATATTGGGACTCTCGCAGTCCAGGTACATCAACACCGTACTGAAAAGATTCAGTATGGAAGATTCTAAGCGCGGTAATTTACCGGCTTGTTACGGGATCACCCTTTCCAAAGAAATGTCTCCCAAGACTGATTTGGAAAGGGATCACATGTCTATTATACCCTACGCTTCTGCGGTAGGCTCTATAATGTATGCGATGTTGTGTACTAGACCAGATGTAGCTTATGCACTAAGTGTGGTAAGCCGGTATCAGTCAAACCTTGGGGAGAAGCACCGGATAACGGTAAAGAATATTCTGAAGTACCTGAAAAGGACTAAGGATATGTTTTTGGTTTACGACGGAAAAGACCTCCAGATCGACGCCTTTGCTGACTCCAGCTTCTAGAGTGACAAGGATGACTCCAAATCCATGTCGGGTTATGTCTTTACCTTCAATGGAGGGGCGGTCTGTTGGAAGAGTTCCAAACAGGAAACCGTTGCTGACTTGACGATGGAAGTGGAGTATATCACAGCTTTAGATGCCGCAAAAGAAGCAGTCTGGAAGAGGAAGTTCTTAATAGAACTTCAGGTGGTTCCGTCCATTGTTGATCCAATACCTCTGTATTGTGACAACAACGGGGCTATAGCTTTAGCGAAGGAACCCAGGTCCCATCAGAAGTCCAGACATATCTTGAGGCGGTATCACCTGATCAGGGAGATCATAGATCACCGGGAGATCGAGGTTCGGAGGGTTGCTAGAGAAGATAACACTGCAGATCCATTCACAAAGGCCATTCCTCAGACGCTGTTCGAGAGGCTATTTGAGATGATAGGTCTGCGATATGCCAGCACATGGCCTTAGTGTAAGTGGGAGATTGTTAGTGTGGTGTGCCCTAGAGGCCATTATTGTATAGTACTATTTTGTATATTACATTTTGGAAGCTTGGGATACACACACATACACAGATTTATAACAGTCCTGCTCGATATGGTGGTATGCTACTTGGTTTGTATCTATCTTAATATGTATATATGTTTCTTTTGACGTATCGCTAATACATATTAATAGAGCCTTTAGGATCTTTGCTTGACTACCAGCGTTGTGATGGAAGTCACACTTGTGGGGGTTGGGTAGTCTACAAGCACATCCTTATGCAGGTCCCTAGTCGTAGGATTATCGAGACAGGGCATCGATACTCCAGAGTAGACTAGTGTGTACGCTTCTCATCCCAGCTGGGGAGATAGTCTGTCCCACAGCCATCGGTACGTCGTACTGGAGATAGTATGCAGGTGCTCATTAGGTTATGAGTACACTGGACAGGACTCATCGGGAACTGCTGGTTGGTATTATACCTATCGTCGGTTAATATTTCCCAGGTGACATGAGTACAGCTTAGTCCGTTGACTTGACACTGTCACTTCGCCTCGAGTGTGTTCCCACTGTTCTTAGATTACTACTCTACCATGGCTCTATTGAGTCATGCAAACAGGTAGTAGTTGGGTGCAGTCCCGAAGCACTTGGAGGCAGTGACGGTTAGACAGGATTCGCCTCTCCCGGTATTGGGGGTTGATGTTGCGCTGTGTCTAGGAGAGCCATTACACAAAGTCCCCGGCCAGGGCAAGCGAGATTTACTGGTAGTGTTTCCAGTAGTTTCTCAGGGTATTTTGGGCTACACTCCAACACGACTTGTACCGCTATTAGGAGTCTGACGTTTACCGCCCCCCTAGGCCCGACATGCGATACTCTTAGACGAACAGACCGGACTGTACGGAGATTGTCACATTCGGGCTCAGTAGGAGTTCGGATGGGTTCACCTCATCGGTCTTCTTATCGGCATCTATCTGGGGACCGTTACGTACAGCTAGTACCGCTTGCGGCCTGTGGTTAAACCCACTGCCAGTTTAGTGTCGATTCTTTAGAGTCCCACACAGAGGGTTGTTAACCTTTGGGAAAAACGGAGTAGAGGTCGTATGGTTTTTACGACGGGGGTTCGTTCACATATGTGTACCTATGCGCGTTTGGTGTTCGGGCAGTTGATACTAGTGGGCCATGGTTTAAGCCGGATCCTAGTATTTGATTTTGGCTTGGTTCAGTCTCATTACATTCGTGTTCTTCGGAACGCGGAAGTAAGTATGTATATACAGTTGGCAGAGACAAATGAAGGAGACACCTCATTAGAGTTTTTGACCATTGACTTGATTAAGACCTTAATGAGATGAAGGAAATTGATTAATAGTTTTAATTAGTGATGATTATGTTATGGTTATTTGGATTGACCATTTGACTTGTTGACCAAAGTTGACTTAGATATTTTTTTGTTAATGTAACACCCGAGCCCAATGCTACTAATTTCAGTTACCGTTTGAACGTAGTGTGGCATTTATTTCATTTATCTTGCTTGATTGTTACTTACTGTAAAATTTTACCCGGCAAATTCATTTCTGCATATAACAATTTTGGCATCTAAAATAAAATTAAAAATATTCATCTTGGCCTACTTGACACCCGTAACCCTGTTGTAGCGTCCGTGCATCGTGTTCTCGTCCTGTTCAGTGAAACGGGCGAGTTTGGACGGCTACGCGCACGTACGTGTGTCCGTTTTGGGGGTATGCTTTTTGATCATAAAACACTTCATTTTAAAATTTGGATCCCGCTTAAAATTCTATTATTTCAATTTCAAATTTTTGGACCCGACCCGGGTGCGATTTGAAAATGTTTTACTTTGTGCCAAAATCCCAAATTTTAATATTCAAACCATCGAATATTTTTCTTAAACTTATAAGATTTTCACTGTTCCCTTATCTTATAAATCTTTAATTTAAAATTTTCCTAACAAACAAATTTCCTTCTCAACCAATCCGTTACCTTCATTCTTCCGTGGGCCCCACTCTCACATCGCTCTCTCTCTCTCACCGCCTCTCTCTATCTCTCTCTCTCGCCTCTCTCTCTCTCCTCTCTCCCCTGTATATCTCTCTCTCTCTCTTCTATATATTTAAAATCTCCTTTCCCTCCTCCATTTCTTTCCTCGCGCAAACCCAACCCCAGCGAACCCTAACCACCGTGCCCTCGCCACCGCAGCCCCAACGCCGGCACCACTGTCACCTGCATCCTCGCCTCCTCAACCTCGTCTCATCCTTCCTCCTTTCCCCACGTTCCCGTGCACCCTACACCATCGCCGCGGCCACCTGCATACCCCCTATGCGCGTTGCACCGCCGGATCTGTCGCCGCCGACGGCCTCGCCTCCGTGCCCCGGCCTTCGTACGACCCCTGTAAGCCTCACCTACCCGTCTTCTTCCTCCTTCCTCCTTCCTTCTTTTCTATAATCTTTTTGGTGATCTGCAGTTTTCGCGGTCGCTGTTTGCCGACCGCCGGAGTTCGTCGACGAACGTCGACCGTCACCACCCATCCCACCGACCATTGTAAGCCTTCCCTCTCCATCCTCCTTCCCTTTCTTCTTTATTTTTCCGTTCTTTTATTTGTGCAAGTTTTGACATTCACTGTTCATTCCTTGGCAGGAATCCGAAGATGCCGACGACGTGACCCGACGTTCCAGCGAGGTACCCCGACCCGTGTGGTTCCATTGTTCGTCGTTTGGGTTTATTCCATGAACCGTGCGCCCGTCGCGAGTTTCCCCGCCGACGTTTTACGTTCCGTTTTTCCCGGTTCGCGACCCGTCGAGGCAAGTAACCCTTGCTACATGCTAAACAATATTTACTTATAATTAATGACACCCTAAAACCCGCAATTTAACTTTGGTATTATAATTTCCCACTTTTTCAGGTACAATATTGTTATATATCATTTTATCTTTAAACTTGGAACATACAGTTTGCAATTGAACCTAATAACCACATTTACCTGTTTAATCACATTTTTAATATTAACATAGCTTATGGCATTTATCTCTATAGTTTTGTTCCATTCGGACACTCGTATGCATTTTAACCTGTAATATCTGTATTGAACCTTTATATAAATCATTGCACCTCTAAAGTGCTTAAACTTATTAACATGATTAAAATGCCATAATTGTCATACTGCATTCGCATAACATTGAAATCATCTCCGTGACACAACTGACAACTGTACTGCTAATTCATTGAATCTGCCTATTGCTTACTTCATTGCTTATCTCATGTTGTTGATACCCATGCTTGATTATATAGCCGATTGTGAGTACACCTATGATATCGCTTGCTTCTTGATCTGCCTTGCTACCTACACATTGATTGACCCGATATGGTACCGTATACTGCCTGACTTGACATGATGTACCATGACCTGACCCGTTACCTGATCTTGTGTCTAATGCCAACAAACCTGACATGTAGTCCTCATGGACCGTTCCTGTTGTCTATCCAGACAAACCTGTTTACCCGATCCTGTGTTGGCATTAGTTTCTTGATTTCGAAATACCTGACTTAACATGCACATATAACTTGGGGGTATGGGGAAATCAAATATGAAACCTGACTTGTAACTCGACAGTTCACTACCTGTCCTGAGTGTACACATTCCTATTTTGTGCCTAGCGGCATGTCTCGGTTTCAGCCGAGAATATTGTGGCCGTGGTCCCGGGTATGTACGGGATACTATCGAGTGTACACATTCCTGTTTTGTGCCTAGCGGCATGTCTCGGCTGCTGCCGAGAATATTGTGGCCGTGGTCCCGGGTATGTACGGGATACTATTGAGTTACATCGATGATTCATCAATTTGGTTTTAAAGACTTTAGAACAGAGAACCTGATAGAACAGTTTAGTTTACCCACTGCACACTACCCTGCACTGCCCTGATTCATATTATTGTTACCCTTGATTTATTCATGTTTATATTCGCATTGCCTGTTTATTATGTTATTACTTGATGATTTGACGCGCTGACGTCTGGGTTTTGCATGGCCCAGATTCTGTACCGCTGTCGCTGTCCGAGCAGGAGTACTTCAGCTGACAGGCTGAGCTGTGAGTGTTAGCAGTATTTAGCTTTCTTTACTGCATTTTATTCCTGATGTGAGCCCGCATTATGGGACATACATTCCAGTTATTTTGTATTGGATCTTTCGCTTCCGTATTTTATTATTCTTGACTCATGATTTATCTTGGTTTATGGACATGTTTAGATAGTTTTATTTTGTTCTTGATATCTCTACAGCCGTAATGTGACTGTGGATGGATACTTCCTACCCACAGGTAGCCTGGTTGGCTATGTCACGTGCCCATTTTAGCGTACTCTGGGAAGATGGGCGTGACATGGTTCTTTTGGTATCAGAGCCATAGGTTAGTCGGGTTGATTCTTTTGTAGTTGGGTATTGTACCCAATACATGAATCAGAATACCCGTGTCTAGGAAGCATGTCCTGCCACCTTGCCGTTTTACCCTTCTTGAATCACATTCTTCCTGATTATATCTTTTGCGATGTGCAAACTTCCTTTGCATATCGACTCGAAAGCCTGATTCCTTGTTATCTCTAGTACTTAGGCGACTTGGGTGGAGTTATGTAATTATGGCTATGATACCGCGGCATAGTTACAATGCGGCACTCTATTTAAGTATCTTGGAGTTCTAGCCTTGATCTATATTTTGAATATATCATCATGCTAATGTTGGGTGTTTTGATTTTCAGGAATATGGCCGGTAAGAATTTGAAGACGTACCAAAGGCGTGTGGAAGAAGCCGCCATGCTTGGAGTGATAAGAGGAATGCTGGAGAATCAAAAGAAACAGACCGAGCTGATCCAGAAGCAAGCGGACTCATTTCAGGAAGGTTTGCAGATCGTTCAGCAGTCTGTGAACAATGCTGGAGCTAAACCAGTCGACCGAGTAGGGACCGTAGCAGATTTCAGACGTTTGGGTCCGTCTACATTCACTGGTTTGGAGGAGCCGTTGCCAGCGGAGCAGTGGCTAGTTGACACAGAGAATTTGCTTGTTGCATCATAGATTCCAGATGAGAAAAGAGTTGATGTGGTACGCATTCAGTTAGTAGACTACACCCGAGAATGGTGGCTTGTGGAGGAGAACCGTTTGCCCAAGCCGATCAAGTGGGCGGATTTTTCAAAGAGTATCCTGGAGAAGTTCTTCCCATGGACTGCACGGGAGGAAATGGAAGAGAAATTGATCGGGCTAAAGCAGAATGGAGCACCCGTGGATGTGCATGCAGCAGAATGGACAAGACTCAGTAGATTCGCATGAACCTTCGGACTCAGCAGAATGGACAAGGCTACGAAGTCGTCTTAGGAATGGATTTTCTTGGTACTTTCCACGCTCACATTGATTGTAGGGCAAGGAAGGTAATTTTCCAGATTCCCGGACATCCCGAGTTTAGCTTCACTAGAGGAAGCAGTTTTGTCGGGCCAGTCGAGTTTAGGGCTAGGCTGACAAACAGTATTCTGCAGCAATGGAAGTTGATAAAAGTGAAGAGCCGGCTGTTGTTCGTGATTTTATGGACGTGTTTGAAGATATATCGGGTTTACCGCCGAAGCGAGACGTGGAGTTCGCAATTGATCTTATTCCTGGCGCAGCGCCAGTATCCAAAGCGTATTATCCAATGACACCAATAGAGTTGGAAGAAGTCAAGAAACGGGTGGCTGAATTGCTCGAGAAGGGTTGGATTCGAAGCAGTAACTCGCCTTGGGGAGCTCCAGTTCTTCTAGTAAACAAGAAGAATGTGCATCGACTATCGAGAATTAAATCGGGTGACTATTAAGAACAAGTACCCGATCCCTCGCATTGGCGAACTTTTCGAGCAGCTTAGTGGCGCGAGGGTATTCTCGAAGCTGGATTTGCAATCCGGATATCATCAGGTCCGAGTGAAAGCAGAAGATATTTGCAAGACGGTGTTCCGAACTCGGTATGGACATTACGAGTACTTAGTGATGCCCTTCGGAGTAACAAATGCGCCGGCAGTATTCATGGACTTGATGAACCGAATCTTTTCACCGTTCTTGGACCAGTTTATTGTGGTATTCATTGACGATATTCTGGTTTACTCGAAGAGTTTTGAAGAGCATACTGAGCATTTGAAGATCTCACTGCAAATATTGAGACAAGAGAAGTTATATGCGAAGATGAGTAAGTGCGAGTTTTGGCTGGAAGAAGTAAAGTTTTTGGGGCATGTTGTGTCTAGCGATGGAATTGCCGTCGATCCAGAAAAGATTGCAGCAGTTCGAGATTGGCCGATTCCAAAGAATGTTGCGGACATAAGAAGTTTTCTTGGACTCGCCGGATATTACAGGAGATTTGTAGAGAACTTAGCTCGTCTGGCAGAGCCGTTGACCAAGCTTACGCGCAAGGAGGTACCTTTTGTATGGACGGACAAATGTGCGTTAGCTTTTGAGACGTTGAAGCAGAAGTTGATAACCGCCCCTATTCTGACCGTGCCAGACGATTCCGGAGGATTGGTGATTCACAGCGACGCATCTGGGAAAGGGTTGGGATGTGTTTTGATGCAGCATGGGAAGGTTGTAGCGTATGCATCGAGACAGTTGAAGACCCATGAGAAGAATTATCCAACTCATGACTTGGAACTTGCGGCTGTGATTTTCGCTTTGAAGATTTGGAGACACTACCTTTTGGGCGAAAGGGTAGAAGTTTTTACTGATCATAAAAGCTTGAAGTATGTGTTCACGCAGAAGGAGCTTAATATGAGGCAGCGTAGATGGTTGGAGCTGATGGCTGACTACGACCTTGATCTTAAGTACCATCCGGGGAAGGTTAACGTCGTGCCGGATGCGCTTAGTCGGTTACCAGCAATTCAGATGTTAACTATGCAGAAGGAGATCGTTGCAGATTTTCGAAGATTTGACTTGGAGGTTGTGCTACCGCATTCTACGGGACAGTTGATGCAGCTGCAAGTACAGTCCTCGTTGATCAAGAATATTAAAGCAGCACAATCGTAGGACCCTAGACTGCTAAAGTTTCGAGGACAGGTTGAAGCCGGACTACGAACAGATTTATTGATCCACGAAGATGGTTCGTTGAGGTATGGTAGTCGTTTGTGTGTGCCAAAGGGAGATATTCGTGAAGAGCTTATGAAGGAGGCACACGGTTCAGCTTATTCTGTACATCCTGGAGGCACAAAGATGTACCGAGATATTCGACATCATTTCTTGTGGGAAGGCATGAAACGGGAGATTGCTTGCTTTATGGCTAAGTGCTTGGTGTGTCAGCAAGTTAAGGCTGAACATCAAAGGGTTGCTGGTTTATTGCAACCACTTCCGATTCCTCAGTGGAAGTGGGAACATATAACCATGGATTTCGTGACGGCTTTACCGCGGAGTCCAAAGGGCAACAATGCTATATGGGTGATTGCTGACCGGTTGACCAAGGCAGCTCACTTCATTCCTTTCCGGGTTGGTCAATCAACAGAGACTTTGGCAGAGCGGTACATGCAAGAGATTGTAAGATTGCATGGAGTACCGGTGAGCATCGTGTCCGATCGGGACGCTCGGTTCTTATCACACTTTTGGCAGAGTCTACAGGAAAGTTTGGGGACTCGATTGAAGTTTAACACAACTTATCATCCTCAAACTGATGGTCAGTCGGAGAGAACAATCCAAACTCTTGAGGATATGTTGAGAGCTTGCATGTTGGACTTCAAGGGTTCATGGGAAGATCATCTACATTTGGTGGAGTTTTCTTACAACAACAGTTTTCAGGCAACTATCCAGATGGCTCCATTTGAAGCATTGAATGGTCGTAAATGCCGTTCACCTGTTTGTTGGGACGATGTCGGTGAACGGAGATTATTGGGACCAGATTTGGTTCTGCAGACAGTTGAGAAGGTTAACACCATCAGAAATCATATGAAGGCAGCACAAGACCGACAGAAGAGTTGGGCAGACACGTCAAGAAGACCTCTAGAGTTCGCCGTGGGTGATTCGGTATTCTTGAAGATATCACCGACTAGAGGGGTGATTCGTTTTGGAAGTCGAGGAAAGCTTAGTCCTCGATTCGTTGGACCCTTTGAGATCTTGGAGCGTGTTGGTAAGGTAGCGTATCGTTTGGCGTTACCGCAGTCCTTGGCGAATGTGCACGATGTGTTTCACGTATCTCAACTCCGTAGGTATGTTCGAGATGAAACGCACGTATTGGATCATTCGGAGCTAACAGTACGAGAAGACTTGACTTTTGAGGAGCGACCGATGGAAATCGTGGATCGAAGGGAAAGGGTTCTTAAGAACAAGGTGATCCCTCTTGTGCTTGTTTCTTGGGATAACCGCTCGCATGGAGAGTCCACTTGGGAATGAGAAGATGAAATCCGGCAGAAGTTTCCTCACCTTTTCTTGTAGTTATCTATCTTTGTGTTCTTGGAATTTCAAGGACGAAATTCTTTTGTAGTTGGGTATAATGTAACACCCGAGCCCAATGCTACTAATTTCAGTTACCGTTTGAACGTAGTGTGGCACTTATTTCATTTATCTTGCTTGATTGTTACTTACTGTAAAATTTTACCTGGCAAATTCATTTCTGCATATAACAATTTTGGCATCTAAAATAAAATTAAAAATATTCATCTTGGCCTACTTGACACCCCTAACCCTGTTGTAGCGTCCGTGCATCGTGTTCTCGTCCCGTTCAGTGAAACGGGCGAGTTTGGACGGCTACGCGCACGTACGTGTGTCCGTTTTGGGGGTATGCTTTTTGATCATAAAACAATTCATTTTAAAATTTGGATCCCGCTTAAAATTCTATTATTTCAATTTCAAATTTTTGGACCCGACCCGGGCGCGATTTGGAAATGTTTTACTTTGCGCCAAAATCCCAAATTTTAATATTCAAACCATTGAATATTTTTCTTAAACTTTTAAGATTTTCACTGTTCCCTTATCTTATAAATCTTTAATTTAAAATTTTCCTAACAAACAAATTTCCTTCTCAACCAATCCGTTACCTTCATTCTTCCGTGGGCCCCACTCTGACATCTCTCTCCCCCCCCGTATCCTCTCTCTCTCTCTCACCGTCTCTCTCTATCTCTCTCTCTCCCCCCGTATCTCTCTCTCTCTCTCACCGTCTCTCTCTATCTTTCTCTCTCTCGCCTCTCTCTCCCCCGTATCTCTCTCTCTCTCTTCTATATATTTAAAATCTCCTTTCCTCCTCCATTTCTTTCCTCGCGCAAACCCAACCCCAGCGAACCCTAACCACCGTGCCTTCGCCACCGTTGCCCCAACGCCGGCACCACCGTCACCTGCATCCTCGCCTCCTCAACCTCGTCTCATCCTTCCTCCTTTCCCCACGTTCCCGTGCATCCTACACCATCGCCGCGGCCACCTGCACACCCCCTGCGCGCGTTGCACCACCGGATCTGTCGCCGCCGACGGCCTCGCCTCCGTACCCCGGCTTTCGTACGACCCCTGTAAGCCTCACCTACCCGTCTTCTTCCTCCTTCCTCCTTCCTTCTTTTCTATAATCTTTTTGGTGATCTGCAGTTTTCGCGGTTGCTGTTTGCCGACCGCCGGAGTTCGTCGACGAACGTCGACCGTCACCACCCGTCCCACCGACCATTGTAAGCCTTCCCTCTCCATCCTCCTTCCCTTTCTTCTTTATTTTTCCGTTCTTTTCTTTGTGCAACTTTTGACATTCACTGTTCATTCCTTGGCCGGAATCCGATGATGCCGACGACGTGACCCGACGTTCCAGCGAGGTACCCCGACCCGTGTGGTTCCATTGTTCGTCGTTTGGGTTCATTCCGTGAACCGTGCGCCCGTCGCGAGTTTCCCCGCCGATGTTTTACGTTCCGTTTTTCCCGGTTCACGACCCGTCGAGGCAAGTAACCCTTGCTAAATGCTAAACAATATTTACTTATAATTAATGACACCCTAAAACCCGCAATTTAACTTTGGTATTATAATTTCCCACTTTTTCATGTACAATATTGTTATATATCATTTTATCTTTAAACTTGGAACCTACAGTTTGCAATTGAACCTAATAACCACATTTACCTGTTTAATCACATTTTTAATATTAACATAGCTTATGGCATTTATCTTTATAGTTTTGTTCCATTCGGACACTCGTATGCATTTTAACCTGTAATATCTGTATTGAACCTTTATATAAATCATTGCACCTCTAAAGTGATTAAAGTTGTTAACATGATTAAAAGGCCATAATTGTCATACTGCATTCGCATAACATTGAAATCATCTCCGTGACACAACTGACAACTGTACTGCTAATTCAGTGAATCTGCCTATTGCTTACTTCATTGCTTATCTCATGTTGTTGATACCCATGCTTGATTATATAGCCGATTGTGAGTACACCTATGATATCGCTTGCTTCTTGATATGTCTTGCTACCTACACATTGATTGACCCGATATGGTACCGTATACTGCCTGACTTGACATGATGTACCATGACCTGACCCGTTACCTGATCTTGTGTCTAATGCCAACAAACCTGACATGTAGTCCTCATGGACCGTTCCTGTTGTCTATCCAGACAAACCTGTTTACCTGATCCTGTGTTGGCATTAGTTTCTTGATTTCGGAATACCTGACTTGACATGCACATATAACTTGGGGGTATGGGGAAATCAAAGGTGAAACCTGACTTGTAACTCGACAGTTCACTACCTGTCCTGAGTGTACACATTCCTGTTTTGTGCCTAGCGGCATGTCTCGGTTTCAGCCGAGAATATTGTGGCCGTGGTCCCGGGTATGTACGGGATACTATCGAGTGTACACATTCCTGTTTTGTGCCTAGCGGCATGTCTCGGCTGCAGCCGAGAATATTGTGGCCGTGGTCCCGGGTATGTACGGGATAATATTGAGTTGCATCGATGATTCATCAATTTGGTTTCAAAGACTTTAGAACAGAGAACCTGATAGAACAGTTTAGTTTACCCACTGCACACTACCCTGCACTTCCTTGATTCATATTATTGTTACCCTTGATTTATTCATGTTTATATTCCCATTGCCTGTTTATTATGTTATTACTTGATGATTTGACGCGCTGAAGTCTGGGTTTTGCATGGCCCAGATTCTGTATCGCTGTCGCAGTCCGAGAAGGAGTACTTCAGCCGACAGGCTGAGCTGTGAGTGTCAGTAGTTAGCTTTCTTTACTGCATTTTATTCCTGATGTGAGCCCGCATTATGGGACATACATTCCAGTTATGTTGTATTGGATCTTTCGGTTCCGCATTTTATTATTCTTGACTCATGATTTATCTTGGTTTATGGACATGTGTAGATAGTTTTATTTTGTTCTTGATATCTCTACAGCCGTAATGTGACTGTGGATGGATACTTCCTACCCACAGGTAGCATGGTTGTCTATGTCACGTGCCCATTTTAGCGTACTCTGGGAGCGGGTCGTGACAGTTAAGCATGAGAAATTTTGTGCTTAGCATTAATGGTGACATGATAATGGTCAAATCAAACAAACCATCACAATTTTTGCTAATTAAAATTATTATTATTTTTATGCTAATATGAGAGCTATCTCTTTATTCTATCATGATACATTCTCTCTCCTAGCTTTCTCTCCTTCATCCTCTCTCTCAAACCATAACCTTTCATGTGTTGAGAACCAAGGAAAATTGAGACCAAACCACTAAAATCACTCTCTACTCTCTCTAGAGTTCTTAGTCTAGCACACCAAGCACCTTAGTTACTTCAAGATAGAGGTTGGAGCTCAAGGTACAGGCCTTCGGGTGGATCTTTCTTTGGCAAAGAGAAGACGGTGAGGAGGAGCCATCTACACCACTCCAAGGAGCTCACAACAAGGGGAAGCAACACAAGAAGAGAAGGAGTTCAAGCTTTTGGTATAATCTCTTAACCTAGTAGTTAAAGCTCCATGTTTATTTGTTAGTTTTTGTCTAGCAAAGATCCTTCATGGTTAGTCTATGTTTCCTTCGAAGAAAAATTCGATTTTTACCTATTCTGCCTCCCCGAAAGTACAAGGGTGGGTAACATAGACTTACACTTAGCGATCCTTAGAAAACCTAAATAACACGTGAACTGATGGATCTTATTTATATGAGATTTGCATCCTAAGTTCTTTCCCGTTGGCAAACCAAGCTACCAACATGGACCCGTCAAGCAAATCCTTGATCCAAACCCCAAATCTAAAATGTACAAATTTGGACTGATCCGTGCCATACGGGCGACGAAAAAAACTAGTCTCCGTATACAATCTACGGGCAACCAAAACAAACAAAATAGCACACGACATGAAGTGAACTACTGGAGAAGGAGAAAGTGGTTATCGCAACGCGATAACGTAATTAACTGCAGGGGATTGTGCCTGCAGAGAAGAGCGTCCCCACAATCAAAACCCCCTAAAAAATGAGGGGGAATCTAACAAAGTCTGCTACAACGGTCGCATCTATCCAAACCTCCGATATACGGTGGCATAAATCAACTTGGTATCTTCGGAGAGGTGGATGGATAAGTCAAAATAGCATCTGCCCCCGAATTCAGGCTAGACGTCCCATCGTCTCGGTCCGGTCTTTCGGCGGTAAACAGATTCTGGCACGCCCGGTGCGGTGGGATGATCTCCCATGGTCTTTAGGCTTTGTTTGTATTGCCGTTAATTTTTACCGCCGGAATAGCTTGTTCCCGCCAAAACCGGACCTAACATGCTATTTGGACCATGAACACTTAGGAATCCTTACGATTTCAATGGAGAATATGCACCTATGAGATCCTCAAGACTCGTAGGGAGAAAAACCTTCTTGAGACCCTTACGGCTCATGAAGATGAAAAATTCTTAGGCTACAAGGATCCTAAACTTGTCTTCTAAGCCATCAATTCTATGGCCATGAATAACTCTGCACCACTTCACCCACGTACATACTTACGTGGGCAAAGTAGTGGGGGGCATTTGCTCCCTCCAAAATTTTTGGCTAAAAGCTATTTGTTCCCTTATAAAAAAAGGGAGTGAAGGAAAATGAAAAGACTTCCTACAGTTTGGCATCACGTGTTAAACACGTGAGCACTTATATGCTTTGCATATAAGTTCTGAATGAAAATAACAAAAAAGGCCAAACATGACTCACGTGTTAAACATGTGAGCGCTCATATGTAAAGCATATACGTACTGAAAATAAATAACCAAAGGTCAAACAAGCCTCACGTGTTAAACACGTGAGCGCTAATATGCAAAGCAAATGAGCGCTGAAAATAAACATGCTAAAATCTACATTAGGGTTCACGTGTTAAACACGTGAGTTCTCTTGCCGTATTCTTTGACAGTGCTCACATGCAAAGCATATGAGCGTCCCAATTTAAAATACTCCCATATGATAGAATTAAATTCTATGTGACAGAATTAAATTCTATTTTGGAAATATTTTCCCTGATCTTTCTAATATGGAAAGATCTTTCTCTAACAGAGAATCTTGGATTTAAAATCCAATGGTGATAAAATATCACCAATTAAACTATCTGATAGAATTAAATTATATGTGATAGAATTAACTTCTATTTGAGAAATATTTTCCCCGATCTTTCTAATATGGAAAGATATTTCTCTAATAGAGAATCTTAGATTTAAAATCCAATTGTGATAAAATATCACCAATTAAACCATCGGATAGAATTAAATTCTATTTGGAAAATATTTCCCTGATCGTTCTTAAACTAGAAAGATCTTCTCTGTTAAACAGAGGACCTTTTGATCAAAAATCTAACGGTGATTATAAAATTACTCATCGATCATCTGATAGAATAAAATTCTATCTTAGGAAAATATTTTCCTAATATTGATAAACAAACAAGAATGATCTTCTCTATTAAATAGAATAAAATTCTATATTAGGAAAATATCTTCCTAATCTTGTGATAGAATAAAATTCTATATTAGGAAAATATTTTCCTAATCTTGTTAAACTAACAAGATATTCATATAACAGAACTAAATTCTCTGTTAGGAAAATATCTTCCTAATCTTGTTAAATTAACAAGATATTCATATAACAGAACTAAATTCTATGTTAGGAAAATATCTTTCTAATCTTGTTAAATTAACAAGATATTCATATGATAAAATAAAATTTTATTTTAGGAAAATATTTTCCTAATTTTATTAAAAAAAACATGAAATCTTCTTTGTTCAACATAGAGCTTTTGGATTAAAAATCCAACGGCGAATAAAATTCACCAGTTGATCTAAAAGATTAATTCGATTGATTATGAAATCAATCATGATCTCAATGAGAGATTTACGCAACAAATTGATTTTTTTCCTTCTCCTATAAATAGGAGCAAAGAGATGAAAGGAGAAAAAGGGGAACTCGATATAAAAAGAGAGAGAAAACCACCCCAAGAACTTCTATAAAAAAAATATACAGAAGGTTCTCACAAGATTCCACAAAACAACAGAGAATTTAATTCTCTCAAAGAAGAAGATTCCCCTCCTCAAAACCCTTGGTAAAGAAAATATTGAGATTAAAACATCTCATTTACCTAACATATCTAAGGGTTTAACCCTTCTCAAGAACTTAGTTCTTTCTCTGGATCCGAGATCCGCAAGATAAGTCTCCCACAAGTTGAGAATTCAATTCTCCTCGGAAATATCTTGTTCTTGAGAATCAAAGATTTAGGAAAGAATAAGGTTGAAAAGAAAGAAGATGAAGTCCATAATACTCTAGGAACTTAGTTCCTTCAAATCAAGAAACTTAGTTCTTAAAGAATCTGATCTCAGATCCTCAAAATAGTGATCTTGGTGATCGTTAATGGTCAAAATACCATTAACAGAGGTTTAACCTATATGAAAACATGAACAAAAAACAAATCTTTAAGAATCCAGCGCCTCACGTGAAACACACGTGGGTGCTCAAAATCAAGAACTTAGTTTTTTCAAATCAAGAACTTAGTTCTTAAAGAATCTGATCTAAGATCCTCAAAATAGTGATCTTGGTGACCATTAATGGTCAAAATATCATTAACAGAGATTTATGTTCTCTAAAAACATTAACAGAGTTTAAACCTCTAAAGAACTTAGCGCCTAACGTGAAACTCACGTGAGCGCTAAAAAGAAACCAAAGCTGAGCGCCTCACGTGAAATACACGTGAGCGCCAGACGCCTAGCGCCTCATGCGAAACATACGTGAGCACCAGAAAACAGAAAATTTTAGTTATTAGCACTAGTGCAGTGCCTCATGTGAAATACACGTGAGCTCTCAAAAGAAGCCAAAAGCTCAGCGCCTTACGGGAAATATACGTGAGTGCCACAAAAAACTAGTGCTTAGTACTATTTCAACGCCTCACATGAAATACACATGAGCGCTGTATATCTTAGTGCTTAGCACTACTGGGTAGTATAAAAACCCAATCTTAGCCCCAAATTAGCTAAGTTTCCTGAAATTAAACCTCGTTGATTTTAAATCAAGACGCCCATATGCTCATGATTTCAAAACTGATCTTAGTCTCAAACATGACTAATAATCTCTCATTTATGATATCCAAAACGATATTCATCCCATATCTCTAAGATAATTTCAGTCTCGAATATGACTAACGATTCTTACGTCCACCCCGATTCTTTCACTCAAATACGGGATTTGGTTCAAGAGTATATCTCTTTACATCTCTGATATATGTCGTAATTCCTCAACGCCTTCAGAGAGGTGGCGGGTCCCAATAACTAACAACTCCTCTTCCTTCGTCCCAAACATGGGAATGATGGACCGAAATGTCCTTAAACTAATATTCGCCCCTAACATGGTGATAAGGGACCGAAATGTTCTTAAACTAACATTCATTCCAAACAGAGAATGTTGGACCGAAATGTCCCTAAACTAATATTCGCCTCAAACACAGCGATAATGGACCAAATGTTCTTAAGCTAATAGTCACCCCAAACACGGCGATAATGGACCGTGATGTCCTTAAACTAAAATAATTGAACCCATATGCTCATTTGTTTATAAGTTGATCTTAGTTTCAATTATGACTAACAATCCTTAGAAAACCCAAATATCCCGTGAACTGATGGACCTTATTTATATGAGATCTGCATCCTAAGTTCACTCCCGTTGGCAAACCAAGCTACCAACATAGACCCCGTCAAGAAAATCCTTGACCCAAACCCTAAATCTAAAATGTATGGATTTGGACTGATCCGCGCTCTACGGGCGACGACGAAAACTAGTCTTCGTATACAATCCACGGGCAACCAAAATAAACAAAATAACACATGACACAAAGTGAAATACTGGAGAAGGAGAAAGTGGTTATAGCAACGCGATAACGTAATTAACTGCAGGGGTTTGCGCCTGTAGGGATGTGCGTCCCCACAATCAAAAACCCCTCATAAATGAGGGGGAATATGACAAAGTCTGCTATAATGGTCACATCTATCCAGACCTCCGATATACGGTGTCATAAATCAACTTGGTATCTTCGGAGAAGTGGATGGATAAATCCAAATAGCATCTGTCCCTAAATTCAGGCTAAACATCCCATCGTCTCGGTCCGGTCTTTCGGCGGCAAACAGTCCGTATCGTACGTTAACGTATCGTCAAAAATAGGATAAAACGGTCTAGATATTTGTATATGCAAAATTAGAAAAAGTTGTATATACCAGAGATCTAATTGAAGTCCTAGAGAGCCCCCGACAAAAATCTACACCTCAACTCCTTAAACGAGCCGCATTTTGCGGCCAAAATGAATTTTTTGGCAGCCAAAACTTGGAGGGGAGGGCTCAGATTTCGAGGATGCACTCAAAGTCTAGAAACTAACTTTCAGTAATTGCAACTTATCTCTGAAGTTACTGGTTTGATAGCAGATTTGATTAGAAACCCTAACTTTAAACTAAAAACTAGTTTTGACACTAATTAAAACATTATGGTGGTTTAGTGAAATCTTGATTGGCTAAATAAGGATGTTTAGCACAAAAACACTCTTATCTACCCCAGTTTAGGTCATGGTTACCCTAAACATTATCACAACCTCAAACTCACATCAAAACCTCACTTTAGTTCTTTAAAACATCACAAAACAAACCTTTAATCTAAGTTTAGAGTAGTAAGGCAAGAGTTTAGTAAAGCATGCTTAAAAGATTGGTCATTACCTTAAGATTGATTGGAAGGAGGCCTTAAACTTGAAAGGCTTCAAGGTTAAGGATTGACTTGAAAGACTCTTGAAGAAATATATTTATTTTGTGATGGAGTTTGAAGTGTGTGTGTGTGTGTGTGTGTGTGATATTATGTTAGGAGGTAGAGAGGAACCATGAAGAGAGATGGATAAAAGAAGAAAGAAAGATGAAGGAGAGAAGAGTAGAGAGAGGGAGGAGGAAATAATATAGAAAAGAAGGTGGCTAAATTTAGCCATGGCATCAAATTATTCACCCTCATTTAATGCACCATACCTTCATATCTCCTCATCATGATATTTTTGGCTATAGTGCCCTCAAGTCAATTATTGGATCGCAGGCACGTGATTGCAATGATTGAGGGATGACCTATACTGGTAGAATAGTCTTACTCGAGATAATTGTATGCTATCTGGTTTGTCTTTATCATCGTGTACATACTTTAGGTGACATTACAGATCACTATTACATGTTGATAGAGCCCATAGGATTCTTGCTTGACTACCAGCAGCATGATGGCGATCATATACGTAAGATTTGAGTGGTCTATAAGCACATCCTTAAAGTATCCCTAGTCGTGGGAGTTTCAAGACTGAGCATCGATACTCCAAAAGTAGACTAGTGTATACGGATTGAGACCCCGACGAGGGGCGGTGGCCGGTCTCACAAGCCATTGGTGTTAGTTGGTTCACGTAAGATGTATACAGGTGCTCATTGGGTTATGAGTACACCGGACGGACTCGCCGGGAACATGCTAGTTGGTATTATACCTATTGTCAGATAGCAGTTCCCTGGTGACATGTGTACATGTTAGTCTATCGACCTGAGATCGTCATTTGGCTCGTGTGACTTCCCACCGTGCTTTAATTACTACCCTACCACGGCTCAAAGGAGTCGTGCAAACATGTTTTAGTTGGGTACAGTCCCGAGCCACATGGAGGCAGTGAGCGGACCGTTAGGGGATTCATCTCTCCCGGTATTGGGGGTTGATGCCACGGTGTGCACGGGTGGCCATCACCAGAAATCCCTGGCCAGGGTAGACGAGAATTACCGATCTAGGATTGGTAGTTTCTCAGTTGGTGATAGGATTCATGACGACACTAAATGTCAAGTTATTAGGGGTCTGACTTTATCCACGCCCTAGACTCGATATGCGATACTCATAGACGAACGGACCGGACTGTACGGATATTTTCACTGTCAGGCTCAGTAAGGTTTCAGGATGAGTTTGCTCATCGGCCTCCCTTTCGCTCAATACCTGGGTAGCCGTTACGTACAGCTAGTGCCACTGACGTGCTTGTGGTTAAACCAACTGCCAGCGTATTGACGAGTCTTTAGAGTCCCACACAGAGGATTTCACTGTTTCGGGCGACACGTTGTAGAGTCCATATGGTTTTATGGCAGGGTTCGATCATATACGTGCACTTGTGCACGCATCATGATCAGACGGATAATACTAGTGGGCTTTGGTTTAAGCCGGATTCTAGTATTATATTGTTGGATTATTTTCGTCTCGTTGTATTCGTATTAAGTCGGAATACGGATGCAGGTATGTATATACGGATGAGGGGTATTCTTGTAATTCGTTACGAGTTTACTTTTGAGGTTGCCATTTCTTTTTCTTGGATTTAAACATTTAGGTTACTGTTTATTGTGTGGAAAGTGTGAGTGCAAGTCTTGGCATTTGGCATTGAATGGTGGTGCATGTGCACTTGGTGACATGGGGTAAGTTTTGTTTTTGCTAAGATATTTGTGTGTGAGATATTTGTTGGGAGTTGGCAGATCTTTTCTTGGGGTTTTTTTAAGTGATCACAAATATATCTCACACAAAAGACTAAGAAAAAACAACTCAAGAAAATGGCAGAACTTTTTCTTCACTTGCCATTTTTCTTTTGCCAAGCTTTGCCTCACACTTTCTCACCTACGGCTTCTTCTTCAACCTCCACTCATACCCTCTCATCAGTTGAGAATCCTTGGGTGTATTTAGACAAAGTATTCACACACTATCTTTACTTCATCTTGGCTATCTAGGTTAGCAAACTAGATATCCGAGTTGTTTCGGTTTTGGGGCGGGAGCCCGTATTACTAATCCTCGACGTGGATCGTCTTCGACGGAGGAGACCGGAGATCGAACTTGATCGAGGAAGCCGCGAGGAGCTTGGGACAGAGGTTGAAGACTGAAGGACATGGATCGATTGGTATAACCTCTCTAAACTCTTTTTATATAACTAGTATAGGGTTAATTGTACGATCCGTCGATTAGAGTTTCGTTAGCGCCGGTTTTTTAAAGTTTTTGTTCCGCGTTTAGCCACGGATTGATGGCCGGGGCACTGCCGTAACCCTACATGGTATCAGAGACAACCCATTAACCACACACTAGTTGGTTTATACGATATTAAAGTATCAAAACCGAAACAACTTCGAAACAATACCTAATATATTCTAGTTTTTGTCAATTTTTTCTGTGTCTTGTAAAATTATTTTAGCAATTGCAGAAGACTACTTTGGTGACAACTAGAACACTCCCCAAATACGAACCCATTCCACCCGTATTGGATCGGCCACATTGAGGAAAAATCCGGCATGGCCGGTTTTGTGAGGGTGTTTGGACTTGTGATTTTGGGTATGGTCTAGTCTCTGGAATATTGGTTTAGTGGCATTGCTAGTTTAGTCCAGTTTGGATATGTTTTTATCTAGTTGTTTGGGGCTATTCGGGGTTATTTCAAACTCGATATTTCTAACATTGTTTAAAGTTTACAGTACTTATATTACTATCTGCGACTGGTACAACCTGTCTAATTGCTATAGTTCTTTTAAACGGGTTTGCGAACGTGACGTTCACGTTGATGTTCTGTGTTGTGTTGTGGTTGTCGCGGATTTGTCGTGGTGGATAGCTTGGGTGCAATGATAGTACAGTTTAGTTTCATTTGTATATTTAATATCGCAGGGAGAGCGTCTGACATGTGGACTGCCGTCATTGCCCGTTTGTATATTATTTATTTGGGGCACGACCGGGTTGAGGTCGATGTCACTGTTGTACATATTTTTCTTTTTTGTACTAGGATTACCCCGTGATGGAGTGCACGGATAGCCGGGTTCTGGAAGGAAATGGGTCCGCATCTCATGGCGTTGAGAAAGAGGGGCCTCACTCTAGAATTGGCGGGCTATTCGCCGCACTCGTAGGGGGTACAGGTTGACCCAAGGAGGGGTGCTCAAGTTACCAGATTCCGTAAAGTGCTGAGTGGCCCATTCACTTTGATGAAGGGGGCTGCCTCGCTTCTGGTTTTGGCGGTTAACTTGTTGCGCTCGTAGAGGTCTAGGATTTCATTGCATAGGCTATCCACACGACCAGGGGAACGTCGGGTTTCACTTGCGGCTCAAAGAAAATCCGGGGCTCCCATATTATCTGTATTGTTATGTGATGCTTATTGCTTATCTGTGATGTTGCATTTATCATGCCTGGAATGATTATTATATATTGCTATATATATACTAGTAGATGTTGTATATGTTTTACACCCGCGCTAGTCCAGCCCCCGTTCTGTCGTTAGTTAAGTAACCTAACGGATGATGAAGGGACCCAATGCCGAATGCGGATTACATATACGTACATCATATTTTCGTTCTTTTGTGGTGTGATTAATTGATGGGACTGCGTTGATATAGATCAATGCAAGGAAAACAGACCTATTCGATATTGTTGGAACAACTTTTAAAAAAAAGCTGTTATTACAAAGACGTTTTCTTTTGTTTTGCACAGCGGTATTCGATTTATGAATATTCAACACCTTATTCGATGAGGCAAGAGCCGAGATCCCCTCATCGGGAGTGACCTCTTGGGAAGAAGTTTGCATCAGGATAATAACTTCACTATAGTCGATTACTTTTTTCTTTGCGTCATGGTATTCAGTGGGAATATCCTGCACCTCATTCGATGAGGAAAGAGCCGAGATCCTTTCACCGGGAGTGACCTCTTTAGCAAAGGTTTTCGCCACTATATATTTGTAAAAAGCTATCTGGTTCCTTCAACAATATCAAGTTTATTACGTTAAAGGTTTTTCGCCAAAAACCATTCGTAGCCCTCCGTCATTTCAGACGGGTAGCACTTAGTATTCATGCTATGTTTATTGGCCTTCGTCATGGCATAGTGTATGGTAGCTTTTTGTTACTTTTCTGTTGCAAAGATAGATGATTTGGTTTGGGACAGTCGTACTACTATTTTGGCCTTCGTCAAGGGTATGTACGGGTGGGTTCAAATTAACCTGGACAATGACGGGTAGAACTTGACATGTGACTTATGATATGTTGGCCTTCATCAAGGTCATAAGAGCATGGGGTAGAAATAACATCGAGTATTTCAAACATACAGGATACTTGCCAGGCATGCGCATACCTTCTGGAGTGTGATAACTTGAGTGGATTCCATCAGGTTATCATGCGATGATAGTTTGATCCCGATTCCCACTAATGAGTTGGTTTACTCCTCGGATGATTTTAGATGATCCCGACTAATTCTGCTTTCAAGTTTGGAGGAGAATTTGAGGAAACAGTGGGAGACATCCTGATTAGATAAAGTGATTGACCATTCTGATCTAGGTTAGAGTGCACGTTGAGTGTTTCTTCTCTCTCTCTTTGGCAGCGACCATGTCCCGACCCTAGACTATAACTCAGTAACCAAGTTAACCGAACCTTCTTAAAACACGCTGGCTTTTGAATTGTCAGAGTTGCATACTTCATTGCCACTCCTACTTTTACCCTTTGCATTTCTCCGGAACATTCTGTATCACTACGAAGATCCACATTTATTGGATATGACCATCGTATAGTTACATACGAACTCGAAGAAACTTGTTTCAGATTCGAGAATGGTTTCCGGTTCTGGAGAAATTTAATAGGACTATTCAGTTGTCTTTTCCTTTTACCTTCTCTCAGGATGTGAGGGCTCCTAGGATTAGGAGAGGGTACACCTATTGCGCTTATTGGATAGTCTTCTTGCAAACCATAGGCAGGTGCCGAAAAGTGGGGAAGGAAGAAAACCAATTAGCCTAAATGCGGTGTACAGAAGGTAATAAGTAAAGACAAATAAAGGGACAAGAAAGAGAGCAAAGTAAATTGCGACCGCTATCATTCACGACCAAACCGCGTATTTCACCGCCACTCCTACTTCACCTTTGAATTTCTCCAGAACAACCCGTATCACTACGAAGATCTGCATTTATTGGATAATCCATCGTATAGTTATATATGAACTCGAAGGAACTTGTTCCAGTTCGAGAATGGATTCTGGTTCAGGAGAAATAGAATAAGGTTTATTCAGTTGTCTTTTATCTTTACCTTCTCTCAAGTTATGAGTGCTCCTAGGATTAGGAGAGTACACCTAATACGCTTTTTGGATAGTCTTCTTCCAAACCATAGGCTGGTGCCGAATGATAGGGAAGGAAGAAAACCATTTAGCCTAAGGATGGTGTACATAAGGTAATGAGTAAAGATAAATAAAGGGATTTGGAGAGACGACAAAGAAATATACGGTTACAGTCAGGAATATGGAAAATGGAAGAGGCATTACTAGGAATACCCAGCTACCTCTTCGAAACATTTTCATGTTTCAGTTTCACTATGAGTTGTTAATTGAAAAATGATTTCCCAATTAGATTCTTGATTTCCCAATTAGATTCTTACTCCACGGTATGTATTTACCAGGTTTGATTCTCACATCTTTATGGTATTACAGATGATGAGTGGGAGTAAGATATTGCGAATTAGGTGATTATATCCTCATTATATCGGAATTCGTTGTAATTAGTGATATTTGAGAAAATCACCTGGGTTTTTGCCGGACGGAAAATATTTGGTTTTGAATATCCGTAGTTATGCACCAGTTTCAAACTGATATAACTGTACGTTTATTTTATAAAGTGAGATATAACCTTTTGAAATTATGTTTATGACATTTACCTATATCAGTTGATGGTTAGGTAAGGAGCATTCAACAACGGTGTAATTTTTCTTAACCATAGTACAGTTTTCAACCTACGACGCACAGGGTTTGAGTTATTCAACTCATGGGACTTATACAAAGTATTGTAAGTTGTCCAGTGTCCATTATGACAGAGGGGTTGGTCCTCGTACTATATTTTGTTTACTTGTGACTTCTCCAGTTTTAGACAAGTATTTCGTACAAATACAAGGTCCAAGTTTTGAGAAGTTATAGGTACAAGAATAAAGTAGAGAACTATGTGTTGCAAGTATCAGGATTCTTCAAGGTAATCGAAGATGTAGATACTTGTCTTTGGTATTCAGTTGATAGTAATGGTTTTGAGAACTTGCTTCTCTTTCAGGTTACTCATATCTGGATGCACTCCTAAGTTGAGTAATGCTGATCGGCCTCTCTCCATTTAATTGACATGCAATGGAGACAGCTGCATGATTTGAATCTGGTTCCAATTAAATCAGTGCCTCTGTTTCTATATTGTATATAGAATGGTTCATATCTTAACGATGTTAAGCTATATGGAGTTGTCCAGATTATGCTTAAAACCTGACTCTGGATAACTTAAGGCATGTTTATGTAATGGCAGTTTGTGAGTTAACCCGGGCTTTGACGAGGGTTAACTTTCTACCATCTGGAAGATCAATAGTGATATTGTTCTTGACTCGCCACAGTTTTAGCAATATGGATTTTTTTCAGAAAACAGTAGTGGGAGTATGGTAGAACTGGAAGTGATTCCAGAACCACAAACGATCATTGAAAATTTAATAGAATCTAAAGATTCAATCGGTTTTGACATTCCATTAGCCACTCCGCAGATATGGTGGGTAACCTCAGACGCCCGAGAGTTACTTCGGTATCCTCAAAGACAGTGACAGGGAGGTTCTTGTTTACCCAGACTTTTCATTAATGCTGTTCTAGACTATGAGACCCGGCTTGAGGATGAGTATAGCGTCGTTCTAAACTGGCTTTAGAAGTGCACGTGTATATGACTCTGCCATAGGGTTGTTGTAGTTAGTGGGAGCAGCGGAAGCATAGTGGACAAGTTGCTTGTGTCTATTTATAAACTAAAGCAGGTATAGCGGAGATAGACCATCTATTTTTGATGTGACAATCATAAGCTTTGACTTCATCAGAATAGGAGATGGATCTGTTAAGAAGGTAGTAGGGTGTGATGTCCTGATATTTGGATGGCATACACTTTGTAGGAAGAGAAATTCCTACACTACGATCGGTTATACTGTGGTTGTCACACAATGGTTTCTCCACATAGGATATGGATATTATATAAGGCATTATGGTTACTAGATCTATGGGTTAGATCTAGATTTGGGCAATTTCCCAATCTGGGTACTTAGACAGTATTCTAAAGGTGTTTTAGAATAGACGACTCCTGGCATGGTGGTGTACCTGCAGGTGATGGAGTCACCCTCTCTGATGGTGTCTTACAAACTAAAGAGGAGAGGGATGTGCATGATTGGCATATCACATGCTTAGGCAATTGAGTCAATCATGAGATATCAAGTACCACACCAGATATTGTTTTTGCACTAGATGCAATAAGTTGATATATTAATCCAATTCTAGAGAAACGTTCGGAAGCAGTTTATGAATATAAGTAGATGTTCAAGGGATTTGGTAATGGAAGCCTCCTTCGGGAGACGGTTATCATTCCAGGTTTCCAAGGTGATCTGGATGACAGAGTGACTGTCAGAGTTATAGTTTTCCCTCTTAACGAGGGGCAGTTGTTTGGACAGGTGGTCCAAGCGGATACTGAGGGAGGCATGGAGCAGGATACTGATTAAATTCAGTTGACGATATAATCTAATAAGTTTACTTGATTTGGAGTTCATTTGTGAACTGGGCCCCCTCAGATATCCAGGCATATTCTAAGACAGGTATTGCTCATTTCGGGAGATGGTTTTCTCCGCGAATTTGAGATAAAGAGAGACATAGAAAGAAACATTGGAGAGGATCCACTCACTGAAGCTATTTCTCGAATGCAATAGTTTTACAAACGAGCTTGCTCTCCATATAGGTTTCAACCTGTTTATCTACACCAATCTTCTTTCTGAAGATCCATTTGCAGCCTACGGGTTTTCCCCTTTCTGGAGCAATATCCAAAGTCCATACTTTGTTGGTGTATATGGACTCCATCTCGGTCCGCATTGCATCCAGCCATTTTACCGAGTCTGTGCTCTGAATGGTTTACTGTAAGTTAGTTGGCTCATCATTATCAATGATGCAATCCTCTCTATCCCCGTCTACGATAAAACCGTAGTATCTATTGTGCGGATGAGACAGCCTACTGCTCCTGCGGAGTGGCGCGGGAATGTCTTGTTCTTTTGAAACTTCTGGTTCCACCAAGCTTTCAGTAATAGCTTGTGGTTCTGGAATTTCTTCCAGTTCTATTGCGCTCCCACTAGTTTCTCTTTCTAAAAATTGATGTTCCAAAATGTGGGCAAGAAACAAAAACCTTTTGTTCTTCCGCGTAATAGAAAAGATACCCCCTGGAGTTCTTTGGGTATCCTACAAACTTACACAGTACTGAGTGTGCCTTGAGTTTGTCCGCATGCTGCTTTTTGACAAAAACTGGACATCCCCATATCTTCAGATACTGAAGATAGGGTTTCTTCCTACTCCATATCTGATATGGTGTGGTAGGCACAGTCTTGGTAGGAACCTTGTTCGAAAGATATGCAGCTGATTCTAGTGCATAGCCCCAGAATGATTGCGGTAACTCAGCGTTACTCATCATGGAACGTACCATATCCAATAAGGTTCGGTTCCGTCTCTCCGATACACCGTTGTGTTGTGGTGTGTATGGAGGAGTAAGCTGAGAGAGAATTCCATTCTTTTTTAGGTAATCCGGGAACTCGACACTCAAGTATTCACCACCTTGATCAGATCTTAGTATCTTGATACTTTTGTCCGTTTGTTTTTCCACTTCATTCTTATATTCTCGGAATTTCTCAAAGGCCTCGGATTTATGTTTCATCAAGAAAACATGTCCATACCTAGATAAATCATCCGTAAAAGTAATGAAATAGGAATAAACACTTCTTGCATGTGTAGACATTGGACCACACACGTCACTGTGTATGAGTCCCAAGAGCTCACTCGCTCTTACTCCGTGTCCAGTGAACGGAGTTTTTGTCATCTTTCCTTTGAGACATGATTGACAAGTTGCATAAGATTGATATTCGAACGGATCCAAATATCCATCTTTATGTAACTTGGTCAACCTTGTTTCGTTGATGTGACCCAGCCTATAATACCATAAGAAAGCTTGATTTAATTCTGGAGTCTTTCTTTTATGTGTGTTCTGGACATTGAAAACTTGTAATTGGTTTAATACGTATATACCGTTGTTTAGTGTACCCAACCCAATCAGACCATGATTAAGGTAGATGTTTACAACACTGCTTACAAATGTAAAATCATAATCTTCTTTAGATAACAAAGATATAGAAATGATATTACAAGTCAAACTAGGTACATAAAAACAGTTGCGCAAAACCAAAATATGTCCACTCGTCAATCCTAGGTGATATTCCCCTATGGACACAGCATCCACGCTCGCTCCGTTAGCAACCCTGAGGGTCATATCACCGGTCTTCAGAACTCTACGGCTTCTCAGTGCCTGCAAAGAATTACAGATATGAGATCCTGATCCGGTATCCAATACCCAGGAAATAGAGTTGATTGACAGACAATTTTCAATTACAAACACACCTGAAGCCGAAGCTACAACTTGCTTCGGGTCCTGGTTCTTGGCTCTCCAAGCCCTCCAATTTTTCTTCCAATGGCCCCTTTTATGACAGTAGAAGCATTCTTCCTTCACTACTGTCGGCCCCGCCACTTTTGCCTTGCCCTTTCCTTCCACCATACTAACACCGCCTCTCGTCTTGGTGGGGGCCTTCTTCTTCTTTCCTTTGGCTTTTGCCTTGGATCTAGAAGAGGAAGCTCCACCAATAAGCACAGCGGGTGTTTCCTTGGATTTCTTCAGGGTGCCCTCAGCACTCCTTAACATGTTAAGGAGTTCCGGAAGTTCAACTTCTTTACCTTGAATATTAAAATTCAAGATAAACTGGGCGTAGGTGGAAGGAAGGGACTGAAGAATCAAGTCTGTATATAGCTCGTTCTCTAACGTGGTCCCAAGGTCCGCGAGCTCCTCAATATAGCCGATCATCTTAAGGACGTGTTCCCCTACAGATGACCCGACAGCCAACCTTGTCTGAAATAACTTCTTTGAGGTCTCATATCTTGCGATACGAGATTGCTCTCCATATAATTCCTTGGTATGGAGGAATATGGATTCAAGATCCATATTCTCGTGCTGCCTCTGGTGTTCATTGTCCATAGAGGCCAGCATGAGGCACTTGGTTTTCACGCAATCAATTTCCTAGGTCTTACGGATTTCCTTATCTGCGACGCTGGAATCTGGACCTGGGACGGCGGGGGCTTTAGTAGTAAGAACATAGCCCAATTTGTTATAAGTGATTGCCATCTTGACATTCCTGAACCAATCTTTATAGTTTGGCCCAGTCAATATATTTTTATCTAATAGTAACTTAAGGCACGTCATGTTTGGTTGCTACAATCAGAAGAGAGTGAAGAAACACTTTAGCATGATGCTCTTGCAAATTTAGATTGGTTTTTAATTTATCTAAATAGGATGGCTCCCACTGTTTCTCGAATCCTTCCTCAAACCATAAAAGACGAATTAGTCAGGATTAATCTCACCGTACAATATTTTCTTAACCATTCAGCTAGGCCAGTGTCGGTACTTCGAGGGAGGTTTTACGATGCATTCGCGAAGTTCCTTAATTAAATAACCTCTTTTCCCTGGGTCGTAGCCCACTAACACCTTTCTAGACACCTACTTGGTTTATAGCATTGCTCATTAAGTGAAAAAATCTCCCGGGGAGTAGCATATACTCACAGTAGGATCGAGATCCAAATATCATCGTGTGATAAAATCGAAAGAATCTTTCCAAAATTATCACACTCCAAATGGTATGTAACACTAGCAAATTTCAGTTTCTTCAGAAACTCCCGATGTGGATTTTTGCCCCATGATCTTATGATCTTGACGAAGGCTAACATATCATAAGTCACATGTCAAGTTCTACCCGTCATTGTCCAGGTTAATTTGAACCCACCCGTACATACCCTTGACGAGGGCCAAAATAGCAGTACGACTATCCCAAACCAACGCATTTATCTATACTACAGATGAATATTCAGCAGCTACCAATCACTATTGTAACAACTCCAATTTTAGTGTACATAAAATTCATTTAAAATTAATGTACACTTGGAGTATTTACATTTCCCGTGAGTACTATAAGTATTTGTTTTGCTTTTTAATAGCAAGAAGTAACTTGTAGCTCATTGGTTAATACTCTCCACTGCTGTTCTTTAGCCTGCGTGTTCAAATCCCATCAGCCACATTATTTTTTTATATTGATTTCTTTTAATCTTTTTAGAAGCCCAAGAGTCTACATGTGCTTAACCCGTAAACCCAAAGGTCACACTAAAAACAAACGAGTCCAGGAGGTAGACCAAACGACGAGGGACACGTGGCGTCAAAACCCGGCCTGACTCGGCCGGATCGGGCCGGCGGCGCGGCTAACTCGGCCAGCGCCGCCGGGTCAACTCGGCCAAATCCGATTCCCTCCTTCTTGACTCCTGTGTCATTTGGTCTCCTTATAACCCCTATTCTATTTAAATACCTGCAATATTCCCGAGGATTAAAAACCGAATTAAAATCTTTTTAATGCATTTTCTATCAAATCCTAACCCTAATCTTTTTGTATAAATACCACTCCATTTCTCACCTTTCACTCACAAACTCTGTCCAAACTCTCAAGAAAAATCCCAAGAACTTTTGTGTACAAGTGGAGTTAGCGAAGAGCGAACTCCGACGACGACCCTAGGAGTTCCCGACGACGAAACAATGCACCGGCACCTCCTACCACTCTCTCTTCCTCTTCTATAATCTAAAATCCAGTAATCCCTTCTCCCCCTTCTCTTTACTATTTTAAAAACTTTTATTTCTAAAACCCGACGGAAGCGGAGTTAATCCGACTTCCGAT
Source organism: Agapanthus africanus (assembly GCA_030015575.1). Lineage (NCBI taxonomy): Eukaryota > Viridiplantae > Streptophyta > Magnoliopsida > Asparagales > Amaryllidaceae > Agapanthus > Agapanthus africanus. The sequence goes on along the minus strand of CM057339.1, from coordinate 689,370,918 downwards.
TCGGTTTTCTTTAAAAAGTTTCAATTTTCTTAAATACAACAATACTAAACTTGCACATCATGACCATTAAACATTAACAAAACATATTGAACAAGTTTCATAGCAAAAGAATTCATATTGTAATTTTTATCGCACTTTTTCAAAAAAATACCATATAGTTTAGTTTTGACATAAATCATTATAATTCCTTGCTATACCTTTAGATAGTTTACGAGATAACGACCTACCTCCTCACAACACACATCTCTATCATAGCACGATGTTTTTTGAGAATATAGAATACGGGAATACGAATTTACAATTAAATATCTTTAACTTATAAAAACCATTTTCTTCAAGATATGTATTTTTAACAAATCATTGCAATGTGCCGCTAGAACCCATTTAGGAGAACCCATTCGGGATGGTGCGGATTATTGCACATTCTCGGGCTTAGTAGTGCGAGATGCAGACCTCCGCAAAGAGAATTCGGTCTCGAAAGATTTAAAATACAATTTTCTTTAGAAAGTGTGATTTCTATTATAAATAAAACTTATATTTTTAATAAATATATATATATGTAATTAATATCAAAATATCTATTTTTAGTATTTATAATATTTCACATTTCCAAAAATTCAAGAAAAACATCTCGTTTACAAGAAAATACCATACAAATTCTAATATTACAAATAAATACCATATATTATGAAAAATAGGTTTTATTCATTAGAAATGTCATAATGATAAAATAAACATCAATGAAAACTTTAAAGACGATAATAAAATACTTTATGTGTATTTTGAAAATTATACAAAATTATTTTTACATAAAACCCCTTCAAGTTATACTAAATTACAATAAGGACTCCAGTAAACATAAGTTTAAGCGGGACCAGTCTCTTGAGCCTCAAGGAGCTGGAGATATCGGTGCTTGCCTATTTAAGGTACACAACTTAACAAACGGTGTTATCAACACGGTAATCGTCTATGAAAAAGACATAAATCCTGCCGCCCATGTGCAGCGGTTACCGATAACATCAAAACTTAATTCATGATTTCAATTTCTTTTCTAATTATCTGACTCAGACGGAGTCTCAATATATTCAATCTAACTTGAATGAGATTTAAGTATATATAACAATTCAACATGAATCCATATATTCATTCTGTTCAATCTATTCAATCTATATTGACTGAACCGAACCATGTATATACATCCATCTACATGATTCTCCAGTTACATCCATTTAGTGATATCATGGTTTCGGTAATTCATCCATCTATAATACAAGAAAATACAATTTACAATACAATACAAACAATACAATCAAGACATCGCGGGGTTTAAGGGGTAGATTGGTACGGAAGGTGTTAGAAGTGGCACGAGACTGCAAGCATTAATACACCTAACCTGAATTCAATTGCTGTTGTACCGTGGCATAAATGGTTCCTTGTATTCCATTCACCGTAGTCTCTGGTCTAACGAGACTCCTCTCATATACACTGGCCTCTTCTGTATCAAGCTACAAACAACAGCGTTAACACTAAATATAACAATATAACAATATACTCTCTATTCTGTCTTTTTTTTCTTGTCTATTTACGGGACTTACCGAGCGATTATTCGTTGTTGACATTCCCTATCTTTCTTCTTTGGAATGTTATCAGGTGGATCAGACCTTCAGGAGATCGAGCCCACCAGCGAGGACTTGTATCAGCTAGCTTTCGGCCCGGAGCTCTAGATACTTGTACATTTCATTTCAGTACTTTCCATTTCTGTTATGCCACTGTTTAGGCATTGCCTTCCATTCCATGTATTTACTTTTCAGATGTAATGTAAAAAGAATGTGAATAAATAAAGTTGCCGTTCATTACATTTGTCTCTTATGTATATTTTTTTATATTGCTTAGTTACGCTTAGCGTGTTTACTTCAGAGTAAATACGTAGCGGCCAGTCGTGTCCCCTTCGCCGTACACTGGGAAGCGGGACGTGACAGGTTTTGTTGGTGGCCCAGGCAGGTCGAGCTGTATGGAACCCTACCATGCAGTTCAGTTTTGCATGGACAACCTAAGCAATATAACACAAGAACCATCAACTAAAATATTCTTTACAATTCATATTCCTTGAATCTTATCATTTCATATACTTTGAATCTGTCTTAACCCAAATTTTCTTTCAAGGTTATGGATTCCCCAAACAACACCATCACGAATGTCAACAACATACCTCCACCACTACCACTCACACTTGCTGTCCGTGCTCCGATCAATGAGCAGACGGTTCTGCTTGAGGCGATCCGCAGCCTCCTGGAAGGACAGCAGCAGCATACTGCTATTCTAATGAACCGTCCCGAGGCAGAAGCACCTAGGGTGAAGCAATACAGGGCCTTGCACCCCAAACAATTCTCAGGAAAAGAGAGCCGTCTAGAAGCTGAGGAATGGGCTCAAAGCATCGAAGATGATCTGGCAGAGGCACAAGTGCCAGAGATAGCTTGGGTCCGAGTTGCAAAGATGTAGCTCATGGACAATGCACGGGTTTGGTGGAAGGTGGAAGAAAGACGTCTTGATCAATCCATCGAATGGAAGACTTTCCGCGACATGTTCGACGCAAAGTACTTCCCTAAGACTGCCAGGTTCGACATGGAACAACAGTTCATCCATCTGCAACAAGGTTCAATGTGGACCAAGTCGGTAAATGAATACGACGCTGAGTTCACCATTCTCAGTTGGTAAGATATGTCTCAATAATTCGATTTTTCAATATATCACATACTACACAGCTAACACAATACTTTAACAGATTTGCGGCACACCTGATACCAACAGATGAGATCAGAGCCCGTCGATTTCAACAAGGGTTAGATCCGGAGATACAGGCTGCGTTAGCCACATGAGATTTTCCGACCCACGAATCGGATCTGAAAGCTGCCTGACGTTATGAGATAGTGGTAAAGATAAGAGGCAGACCTCAATCTGCAGGAGTTAAGCACTCTGCCAACCAGATGGCAGGAGGAGCCTCGTCAAGGCCACCATTTATGCCAAGGAGATCGGGAGTACCGAACAACCGGCCCAGCCCAGCCTTTTGTAACTACTACAAGAGAGATGGGCATCTGATGAAAGAATGTCGGTGAGCCAACCGTCTTTGCTTAGTCTGTGGCTCAGCTACTCATGATATTGGGTCTTATACCAGAAGACACAACCCAATTGCTGCACCCAGTCCAACAATCAATTATCAGCAGAGACCAGCCCTTCAGGCACCTGCTCCAAGACTCGCTCTCCTTGTTCCACCACCTAGAGGACCACCAACTGCACCTCCTCCTCACTAGTTCCATCAAGCTCAACGGAACGTTCCGAGGAATGCTCCTCTGGCAGGAGGAATGTACCATGGCGACAGGCTTTCACGATGACCGTAGAAGAAGCTGAGGCTACTGGCAAAGTTATCACCGGTAACCCTTTCTTCTCAAACTTTTCTTTCAGTCTTAATACCTACCTACATATTTTTCCTATACCTAAAACATATCCCACATACCTTAGGTAAAATCTTAGTAGCCTCACATCCTGCACTAGCACTCTTCGATACTCGAGCATCTCATTGCTTTATGTCGCAACGGTTCGTCCAAATTTATGCGATTCCAGTCACACCGCTTGTATCCAGTTGGAATGTCAGTTCAGGAAATGGCGTTCCAAAGGCAACAATGGGATATAGCTTGTGTCCAGTAGTCGTCTGCAGCAGAGAATTCTATGCTGACTTCAAAGTGCTGGACATATCGAACTTCGATGTGGTTCTAGGAATGGATTGGCTAGGAACCTTTTACGCTACCATCGACTGTCATCAAAGGAGGGTAGTGTTCGAGATTCTAGACTATCCGGTCTTTTATTTCAAAAGTGGAGACCGTTCCCTGGAGCCAAGTAGTTACAAGGAGAAACTAAAGAAGGCAGTGATTGTATCAATTCAAGCGGAGGAAGGATTAAAGCTAGAAGTAGTTCGAGAGTTCGACGATGTGTTTCCTGACGATATATCAGGTTTGCCTTCCGATCGAGCTCTTGAATTCAGCATTGATTTAGTACCAGGAGCACAACCGGTGATCAAAGCACCTTATCGATTAATTCCGGAAGGTTTGAAGGAAGTCCGAACTCAGTTGGATGAATTATTGGCAAAAGGATGGATTCGTCCCAGCACTTCAAGTTGGGGATCACCAGTATTACTTGTGAAGAAGAAGGAATGTTCATACAAAATGTGCATCGATTATAGAGCCTTGAACGAAGTAACGATAAAGAACAAGTATCCGCTACCGCATATCGATGATTTATTCGATCAGCTAAGTGGATCTTATGTTTTCTCCAAATTAGATCTTCGTTCAGATTATCATCAGGTGAAGGTCAAGAAAGCTGATATTCATAAAACGGCTTTCAGAAATCGCTATGGACATTACGAATTTCTTGTGATGCCATTTGGAGTGACCAATGCACCAGCAATATTCATGAACCTGATGAATCAAGTTTTCCGGGAGTACTTAGACAGGTTTGTTGTCATCTTCATCGACGACATCCTGGTGTATTCAAAGAGTCGATTCACAGAGTCGGAAAGAGCACGCCGAACACCTACAAATTGTCCTGGAAACTCTACGACAACAAAAACTCTACGCCAAGTACAACAAGTGCGAGTTTTGGCTAGATCAAGTTGGCTTTCTTAGGAATATTGTATCAGGTGATGGAATCTCTATGGATCCAGTGAAAGTAGCAGCAGTAAGCGAATGTCCGACACCAAAGTCAGTGAAGGTCATTCGAAGTTTCTTGGGTCTAGCTGGATATTACCGAAGGTTCATTGAAGGCTTTTCTAAGATAGCAACACCCCTGACCAAGCTCACACGTAAAGATGAAGACTTTGTGTGGTCAGAAGCATGCGGACAAGCTTTCGTAGAACTCAAGTCAAGGTTGACATCAGCACCTATTCTCGTTATACCGGACCAATCTGGAGGTTTCGAAGTGCATTGCGATGCATCCGGTAAGGGATTAGGATGTGTTCTACATCAACACGGTAAAGTTGTGTCTTATGCTTCAAGACAGCTGAAGATTCATGAGCGCAATTACTCGACGCATGATTTGGAGTTGGCAGTCGTTATCTTTGCTCTAAAGATTTGGAGCCGTTATCTTCTTGGTGAACGACTGAACATATACACAGATCATAAGAGTTTGAAATATGTATTTACTCAGAAGGAGCTTAATATGCGGCAGAGACGATGGTTAGAACTCATGGCGGACTTTGACATCAACCTGCAATATCACCCAGGGAAGGTGAATGTAGTACCTGATGCCCTTAGTCGCCAACCATTAGCAATGAATCTCACCGCTCAGTGAAAACTTCAACAAGACTTGCATCAGATGGATATTGAAGTAGTCATGCCAGGTAACGCTTCAAGTTTGATGAATTTACAAGTTCAATCTACCATTTTCAATCAGATCAAAGCAGCTCAAGCAAGTGATGCTAAGTTGCAAAAGATCAGAGAACAAGTGGAGAATGGACTCAGAACAGACTTCATCATCCTTGAAGACGGATCTTTGAGATACGACATCAGATTATGTGTACAAAAGGTTCTGTCCGGGAAGAGTTAATGAAAGAAGCTCACAGCTCTCCCTACTCAGTACATCCTGGAGGTACAAAGATGTACAAAGATCTACGTCAAAATGTAACGCTTTGAAAATTCGTTTAGGTTAATTTCGTGTTAATTAGCGATAATGCATGTTTTTCATAAAAACCTTGTTAATAATTATTTACCACGTCGACCGGAATAAATCTATTTTAATTGTGAAATTATGTAATTACATATTTATTGTGCTTTATTAATTAACATTTAAATTATTGATCACTTAATTATCTATTTGCTTATTTATTATTTACTAAACTAGATTTTTAATTATCTTGCACTAATCCAATTTTACCCTAGTTTAAAATGTGTTTAGCAACCATGACAAATCAACATTTATTTTGTTGCATGCCTTTCATTTTAATTCTTTATGGTTCTATAATCCTTTTAAAACAACAAAAGAAAAGATAAATAAGAAAAAGAAATGAAAAGGGTGAGGCATGGGGCATTTATGAGGCATGGGGGGCTTGACCTTTGACACTCACATACCCCCCTCTCTCTCTCCTCCCTCATGCTCTCGGCTCCAAGCCTAGCAGCCTCCTCCCCCTCACTTTCTTCTTCTTCTTCTTCTTCTCTTAATCCAAGCTCCATTTCCAAAAGAAAATCCAAGAATTTTAGCAAAAATCATCACAACTTTCCCTTTTCCAAATCAAGCATGGCTCTTGGCAAGTCTCCATGGTACTAGCATGCTTGGATCACCTTCTTAGACCATCTTGAGATATAAAGCCAACTTAATTACTTTTTTGCTAAACTTTTAGTTTAATGTAACTTAATTTAGTGTTTAGTGGTAATTAGTGCTAATTATGTGAATTAAGTGGAAATTAAGATATGTTAGGGTTTTTATGGCTTGAGTAGGTTAATTAAGAGTTGTTAGTGTTAATTAATCCAAGTCTTTTCACAAGTTTACGCTAAAATACCCTAATGTCACTAATTAGTGTTTTAAAACATTTTTGAATCAAGTTTTAGGATACGGAGTATCTGCTATATCTTTGATTATTTTCTGGGTTAACAAACATATACAGAATACTATACATGGTAATTAGAGTGTTGTGCTGTGATACGAGCCCGTTTCACCCTCCTCGACCCGGCGAAAATACCCTGTTTTCCAAGCTCGCCGGCCCCCTGGTGGAGTTGGGTGTTGGTGCTTTGCAGGAAGGTGTCTGCATGTATTGGTATTTGGTATTGCGTGTTTTCTTGGTTTTTGCTCCAGGTAAAATCTGGGAACAATTACTTATAATTATAGTAGTGTGACTAGCGCGACACGTACGCTTCGAGTCTGGGTTTGGTGTTTGATGTGTATCACAGCCAATCGGGGTGGTTTCTGACTTTAGCACACACGTTTTTGGTACTTCGAGTGCACACGCGTTTAGCTTGCGATGCTAGTTTTCTCGTATGGTCTTGTTATCGCGTTTGCAGGATATTAGCCTTATATGTGTTGCATTATGTGATTCTAGGATCAGTCACGGAGACATCGGATGCGGCACGAAAAGGAAAAGCGGTGATTAGACCAGACTAGCTGAGGCTTTCCGGTGTGTAGATGTACACATCTACGGGGGGATCGTTTGGATAGCGCAAGACGCCCGATAGTTAGAATTTCGATTGTACTTGCACTAATATGCGTAGTTCCTAGTTATTCATCCCGTTGCATCGCATCAACTGTTAAATATATATATGTGATATCATCTCATAGGACACTCGCATCATTACCATTGGTTTATGCTGCATGGACACTATTCATGGGGATACACACGCCTTGGTAATTGCTATGCCACGAACACTTTATAACTTGTTTAAATCCGAATCTTATCACTTGCGCTAATTATGATCAATAAACCTGCATTTGATATATTTAATTCATCAGGATGGATACGTAGGATTGCTAGTCATATGCACATATCTTATTGCATCATCGTTCATGCATAGTTTTCTAGTTCCGCATCGCATTGCATATTGTTGATATCATAGACATTCATCAATTCCTACATGTTCATGTATTATGATTCTTCTCGAGGATTTATGTATTTATGAGATTTATGGATTTGGAGAAACTGTTGGATATATGTATGCCCTAGAGGCAATTATATGATAGTGGATGTATTTATACATGTATATATATATATCAGTGTACATTCTTGGTCGACATGATAGTATGCTATCTGGTTCTTCCTTATCTGACATGTTGATTTGATCATACTTTTATTCATTCACACATGTTGATAAAGCCCTGAGGATATAGGCTTGACTACTGTGATTATGATAGAGATCATACTAGTAGGACATCTGTAGTTTATAAGCATATCCTGGAATGTCCCTAGTCATAGGTGTATCGAGACGGGGCATCGATATACCAGTGTAGACTAGCGTATATGATACTAGACCCATAGGATGGGCAATGGATGTTCCCACATTCATCGATGTTTGACATCGAGATCGTATACGAGTGCTCAGTGGTGACTGGGTACACTGGATGGACTCACTGAGAACTCCTATATGGAATTATATCTATCGTTGGATAGCAGTTCTCAGGTGACACTGGTGCAGGTTAGTCTGTAGACCCGAGATCGTCATAAAGTATTTTGTGTTCTCCCACTGTACTTTGATTACCACCCTACCACGGCTCTACTGAGTCGTGCAAACAGGTGGCCGTTGGGTACAGTCCCGAGACACATGAAGGCGATGAGCGATAGGAGGGGTTTCGTCTCTCCCGGTATTGGGAGTGGATGCTGTGCTGTGCTCGATTGGCTATATCAGTAAGTCCCTGGCGAGGGCTGTTGAGATTTAGTGATAAGTGTTATCAGTAGTTTCTCGATCTGTTATAGACCATTCATTGGCACGACTTATTGAGTTATTGGGGTCGATGTTACCATCCCTAGACTCGATATGCAGCATATCTGACGAAGAGACCGGACTGTACGGTAGTGTTGCCAGTTGGCTCGACGGGAGTTGTGACAGGTTCGCTTGTTTTCTTCTGATCGCTCAATACCCGGGTGGCCGTTACGTTTAGCTGACCGCTTGCGGCTTGGGGGTGCTTGATATGATCATCACCCACTGCCGGCGTATTGACGAGTCTTAGAGTCCCACAATGGAGTTGCTTAGTCCAGGCGAAACGATGTGGTGCGCATATAAGATATGCGCGTGGACCCGGTTAAAATGCGCGTATGTGATACCGTATATAAATCAGGCGGTTTGCTTTTGGTCGGGTCGTATGCGATATGACCGGGTTGCTAAATCAAGTGTTGATTTATCATTGACTATTAGTTTCTCACTTGAAATCCTTTCTTGTCTTTTTGTTGTATGCATGCATGTATGCATTCATTCTTATTCATGCACATATGGATGTGCATGCACACATACATGCATACATCATTCTATCATGCTTGTTGATATAGTGGATGGTGGCAATATAAGACTCACACCCTTTATAAAATATATGGATATTATTTTTAGAAAAGGAAAATGGAAATGGAAATTGTTTCATGGTTTAATATTTTATTCTTGCACTAACCCCTTGGATTAACCATGATTCATTTTCCATGGTCATTTTTGTTCCAAACTAAAATATTTAGATATTTTATAACTATGGTTAAGAATGAGAGAGTGAAAAAATATATATATTTTCATTTCTCAATTTTATTTACAACCTTATCATTATCTTAAGCTCTTAAAAAAGCCATCATCTTCTTCCTCATTTCTCTCTTGCTCTCTAGTTTTCTCAAGTGAGCAAAAGAGTCACCAAGTTAGGATTTTGAAGTGAGAAAACAAGCCACATCATCATTCTACACTAGTCTTGCCCATTAGTGTAGAGTGTTAGCTTCCATTTCTTCTCTTGATCTAGTGAAGCTTCAAGCTTGGACAAAGAGGACTCCGGGTGGATCGTCGTGGATCAAGAGGATCTCAAGCGGACCTTTTTCCAACCCTCAAGTAGCCAAGGAGTCTAGCGTAGGGAGTTACAAAGGTTGTACTCTCAAAACCCTAGCTTTTACTACTTGTGTTTGTGTTAAAGTTAAGTTGCCCTAATTTTTCTAGCATGATCCTTAAGATTGTTTCTTTAGCACCATGTAAATTTTAAATATGGCATGTGTGTTGCCTCCAAACCCTTGTAGTGGTACTGTAGGAAACCCTTCATGGTATCAGAGCCAAGCTAGAACCTTATGCGACGTTTAGGCGAAGTTAAAACTCCGATCGAACAAAAAAATACGGATTTTGACCCTTCTCTGGACTTTTTTTAAAACTGTGTTATTTTCTGAATTAAAAATACTTAAAAATTCAGTAGGGAAATCTAAGCAAAACTGTAAAATACGAAGCCATAATCCGTACATACCGCTGCGGAACCGCGTCCAAACCTTGCTTGGGCCGCGGAACCGCGGCTGTACAGGAATATTATAGCCTCGTTTTTGTACAGTAATGTTCTTGTCTGCTTGAACATATTTTTGGGTATGTTTAATCTGACTCAAGTGTTGAGTGTTCTGGGGATTATTTTGGATTCGTTGATTCGATCGGAATATTTAATTTCGTGTTGTTTTCGGGTAATTTAGAAAGTATTAAAAAGTTCGAACGGATATCATTAACTCACTTTTTCCCGGCACGAAAAACTTTCAAGTATTGAATTTTTTCTCGAGTTTAAATCTTTCGGAAATACGTGAGTAACGTGGTGGACCCTCTAGAAGAACAAAAACCTTAACTCGATTATGTGACCGTCTGAACTGCCTCTAAACTTTAGGGTTTGGGGCAGTACGGCGTGCCACATGTGAGGCGTTGGCTTGACCCTTCTACGGCTGGACCGCTGCTACTGTGACATGTTCCGGGATTTTTGAACTCCGCTCAAGTGTTGAGCTATTTAGGAAATCTTGGGTATTTGGTTCTTCGATCGAAAAGTTTAATACTGTCTATTTATCTAGAATGTGATACAATATGTGGAATTCATATAGTTAGGCATGAAATGCGAAGTATGTGATAATTCGGATTTGCGATGTCTAAAGTGATTGTCGATTCCAAATGTTGTAGTTTTACACTTTCTTTTCTGTGACCGTAAGTGTAGTATGTCGCATATCGCCGGTTTCGTTGCTATACATCAACCACAATCGGGGTACGCATACTTACTTACGTTGATGATATATGATATTATGTGTTGCTGAGATATGATGTGCATGATTGTCGCGATTGAATAGCCGGGGTTTTTTATGTGAGATGAGAGTTTTCTTTTCATTCATGTAAAATTCAAATGTACTGTAATATTCTTTTATTTGGGGCACTTTCGGGTTGAGGTTGTTGTCACCAGTGTTGTATATTATTTACTTTTCCGCATTAGGATAGACCCAACGAGGGGAGCACAAGTGACCGGGTTCTGGGGTTCAGTGGGAGGCCATCTTGAGGAGTCGAGACCGGGTCTCCTAAACTCCAGAATTGGTAGGGTCGCTTGCCGCTCTCGTAGGGGTCTAGGGGTGTGGGCTTGGCTATTCATCGCGACTGTAGAATCCGTATTTTCTATTGTTGGCTAAATACTAAATACGGACATCCTAGTATATCCCATATTATATTTGTGTTTCTGCTGCATGTATACTATGATATGATATCTGAGACGAATGATATATTATATATGAGATATATAGTAGACGTTGCTTATGTTTTACACCCGCGCTAGTCCCGTCCCGGTATGCCGTTAGTTAAGTAACCTAACGGTGCATAACGGAACATTGCGGCGAATGCGGATGGCATAAGCGTACGTTGTATTTTCGTTTCTTTTCTGTGATTGGCTTAAGGACTTAAATGATGGGGCTACATTAATATGATTAATGTAAAGAAAATAAACCTAAAAAGATGTTGTAGAATCGGATTTGAAAACCACTCGGCTCTTTATGAAAAAGCTATATTTCAAAACTGCGGAGCTCAAGCCACTCCTTTTGAAAAGCATTTGATTCTACGGCGATATCAAGTTCAAAGCGTTTAAGATTTTCTTAAAAATCATCCGCAACCCTCCGTCATTTTAGGAAGTAGAGTACTTAGTATTCGTGCTACGTTTGTTGTCTATAGTTAAGGCATAGTATACGGTTGCTAAGTGATGTCTTCCTGCACTGCATATGATGCAGATTAATTAGGACATTCATGCGACTTTGTTGACCATAGTTAAGGGTCATGTGAGTGGGTCTATTTAATCAAGAAATGACGGGTAGAACTTGACTAGTACGTATGATTTGTTGACCATATTTAAGGTCATAGGTACTAGGGGTAAAAACCACATCGGGAATTTCAATAGTTGAAATTTGCAATGAGATTGCATACCTTCCATATGATGGTTGGATCCCGATCCCACTGTGGGCAATAGTTGCTCCCAGGAGAGTTTTGCAGTTTACAATTAGCTAACCCATTAGGTGTCTAGAAAGGTGTTAACGGGGCTACGCCTCTGGGAAGATGAGGTTTACTTTAATTAGGTCCGTGCGAAAGCACGGGGAACTTCCCTCAAGTACCGACACTGGCCTGGCTGAACGGTTAGCGAAGTTGTAGACTGTAATTAATCCTGGCTAGTTTTCTTTTTAAGGTTTGAAAGAAAAACTTGATTAAAGCAGTGGGAGACATCGATTAGATAAGATAATAACCAATCTGATCTTTGCAAGAGCTTTCGCTGAGTGTATTATTTTCTCTCTCTTAATGGAAGATACCCATGACTGGACTCAAGCTTTTACTAGATAAAAATAAACTGAATGGGACCAATTATAAAGACTGGCTGAGGAATCTGAACATTGCCTTGACTTATGATAAGGTATCATATGTCCTCACGGCTCCAGCCCCGCCCGTCCCAGGTCCAAAATCCTCAGTTGCGGATAAAGAAGTTCGCAAGACATGGGACGCTGACTGTGCCACGGCCAAATGCCTCACGCTTGCATCGATGGATAACACACATCAAAAGTAGCACGAGAATATGGACATTCACGCCATATTCCTCCATACAAAGGAGTTGTATGGAGAGCAATCCTGTGTATTACGATACGAAGTATCAAAGAAATTGTTTCAGATGCGAATGGCCCCTGGCACACCAGTAGGAGACCATGTTCTGAAGATGATAGCTCTCATAGAAGAGCTTGAGGACCTTGGATGGACGATGGACAATGAAAAATATACGGATATTATTCTGCAGTCCCTCCCCTCCACCTTTGCTTAATTTATAGTTAACTTCAACATGCACAACATGGAGAAGGAACTACCTGAACTCCTTAATATGTTAAGGAGTGCAGAGAGCACACTGAAATCTGTGAAAACTCCCGTTTTGAGTGTTGGGCAATCTTCCTCTTCTCGCCCAAAGGCTAAGGCTAAGGGAAAGATGAAGAAGAAGCCCACCAAGCCTAGGGGTGGAGTTAAAAAGGTTAAGGGGAAGGACAAGTCCAAAGATGGAGAATCGGGGAAAGGGGAATGTTATCACTGCCACAAAACAGGACATTGGAAGCGCAACTGCACGAAGTACTTAAATCTCAAGAAGAAGCATGGGGATTCCGCTTCAAGTATGTTTGTGACAGAAAACCGTTTTTCAATAAACTCTGCTTCCTGGGTATTAGATACCGGTTCAGGTTCTCACATTTGCAATTCTTTGCAGGGGCTGAGAAATAGCAAGGTTTTGAAGACAGGTGACCATACTCTCCGCGTTGGAAATGGTTCCAATGTACATACAGTCTCAGTGGGAGAGTATCATTTGGGGTTGTCGTCTGGGTGTATATTGGTTTTGAACCCATGTTATTTTGTACCTAGTATGCTTTGTAATATAATATCCGTTTCTTTGTTAGACAATGAAGGATATAATTTTGTATTGCAGAACAATGTTATGAACATTCACCTGAATCAAATGTTGGTTGGGTATGGTACGCTTAATAACGGGATATACGTCCTAAATCAACACACAGTTTTCAGCATACAACACACTAATAAAATAAAACTTTCAGAAATAAATGAAGCTTTTCTTTGGCACTGTAGACTTGGTCATATTAACGAAACAAGACTAAACAAGTTACACAAAGATGGATATTTAAACCCTTTTGAATATAAATCTTATGCGACTTGCCAGTCTTGTATCAACGGTAAAATGACCAAAACTCCGTTTACCAGACATGGAGAAAGAGCTACTGAGCTCCTAGGCCTCATACTCAGTGATGTATGTAGGCCAATGTCTACACAGGCTAGAGGCGGTTTTTCATACTTCATTACTTTCACTGGCGATTTCTCAAGATTCAGTCATGTATTTTTATTAAAGCACAGATCCGAAGCTTTCGAGAAATTCACTGAATATAAACTCGAAGTAGAAAAACAAACCGGCTTGAGTATCAAAATGCTTCGATCAGATCGAGGTGGGGAGTACCTCAGTACAGAATTTGCAAACTTCCTAAAAGAGAATGGGATTCTCTCTCAGCTCACTCCCCCTTATACACCACAGCACAATGGTGTGTCGGAACGACGGAATAGGACCCTATTAGATATGGTCCGATCCATGATGAGTGATGCTGGGTTACCCGTCTCATTTTGGGGGCATGCATTGGAGACTGCAGCGTTTCTACTGAACAGGGTCCCAACCAAAACCATGTCTACCACGCCATATGAGATATGGCATGGGAAGAGACCATCTCTTAAGAGATTTAAGATTTGGGGTTGCCTGGCCTATGTTAAAAAGCAGAATCCGGACAAACTCGAGACACGGTCGGTCATGTGTAATTTTATGGGGTATCCAAAGAATTCTTATGGATATCTATTCTACCACAAGGAGGAACAAAAAGTGTTTGTTTCTCAGTATGCCACATTCTTGGAAAAAGAGTTTTTCACAGATAAAGCTGATGGCAATGTGGTAGATCTAGAAGAGGTTCTAGAAACACAAACTACAAATGACGACTTGGTTGAACCGGCTGTTGTAATAGAAACTGAGGAATCTCGACCACTCCGTAGGTCTGGTAGGACTTCTCGCCCACCGGAGAGGTACTACGGTTTCCTCATTGATGGTGACAGAGAAGACTGCATCATGGAGGATGATGACCCTACCAGCTTTCAGCAAGCTATCACGAGTGGAGACTCTGTGAAGTGGCTGGATGCCATGAGATCCGAAATGGAGTCTATGTACACCAACAAAGTATGGGCTTTGGACATTATACCCCCTGGGGTAAAACCTGTGGGGTGCAAATGGATGTTTAAAAGAAAGATTGGTGTAGATGGGCAGGTAGAGACCTATAAGGCAAGACTTGTGGCAAAGGGTTTTCGTTAAAGACCAGGTTTGGACTATGACGAGAATTTTTCTCCCGTAGCCATGCTTAAATCCATTCGGATCCTACTTGCTATTGCTGCTCACTACGACTATGAAATCTGGCAGATGGACGTTAAAACGGCATTTCTAAATGGAGATTTAGAAGAATGTGTTTATATGGATCAGCCGGAGGGCTTCATTGACAGTGGGAGCAGCGGGAAAGCATGTAGATTGCTTAAATCCATATATGGGTTAAAGCAGGCATCACGGAGTTGGAACATCTGTTTCGATGATGTTATCAAAAAGTTTGATTTCATCAAAAATCCAGATGAACCTTGTGTTTATAAGAAGGCTGTAGGGAGAGCTGTCACATTCCTCGTATTGTACGTGGATGACATTCTTCTGATAGGAAATGATATTCCTATGCTACAGTCGGTCAAATCTTTCTTATCACTAAGGTTCTCCATGAAGGACCTGGGTGATGCCACATACATTCTGGGCATTAGGATCTATAGGGATAGATCCAAGAGGTTATTGGGATTGTCCCAAATCAGGTACATCAACACCATCCTAAAAAGGTTTAGTATGGAAGACTCCAAGCGGGGTGCCTTACCCGCTTGCCATGGGGTCACTCTCTCCAAGGACTCTTGCCCAAAGACCGATGAAGAGAGAGCTCGCATGAGCATTATACCCCATGCTTCGTCAGTAGGATCTATAATGTATGCGATGTTATGTACACGCCCAGATGTAGCTTATGCACTTAGTGTTGTAAGCAGGTATCAATCCAACCCAGGGGAGAATCACTGGATAGCTGTGAAGAACATTCTTAAGTACTTGCGAAGGACTAAAGAATTGTTCTTGGTGTATGGTAATGGAGATCTCCAAATGGAGGCCTTTACCGATTCGAGCTTCCAGAGCGATAAGGACGACATCAAATATATTTTTGGGTTTGTATTTACCCTCAATGGAGGGGCGGTAAGTTGGAAGAGTTCCAAATAGGATACCGTTGCAGACTCTACGATGGAGGCTGAGTACATTGCTGCGAATGATGTCGCCAAGGAAGCCGTCTGGATGAAGAAGTTCGTCTCGGAGCTAGGAGTAGTTCCAACCATTATTGATCTAGTACCATTGTATTGTCATAATAATAGGGCTATGGCGTTAGCCAAGGAGCCCAGGTCCCATCAGCGGTCCAGACACATCCTGAGGCGCTTTCATTTGATCCGGGAGATTGTAGATCGCCGCAAGATCGAGATTAGGAGAGTAGACACAAAGAATAACACCGCGGATCCACTCACAAAGGCGCTCCCTCAGCCGCAGTATGAGCGACTTTTTGAGATGTTGGGTATGAGATACGCCAATAACTGGCCTTAGTGCAAGTGGGAGATTGTTGGATATATGTATGCCCTAGAGGCCATTATATGATAGTGGAAATATTTATACATGTATATATATATATATATATATATATATATATATATATATATATATATATATATATATTCAGTGTACATTCTTGCTCGACATGATAGCATGCTATCTGGTTCTTCTTTATCTGACATGTTGATTTGATCATTCTTTTATTCATTCACACATGTTGATAAAGCCCTGAGGATATAGGCTTGACTACTGTGATTATGATAGAGATCATACTAGTGGGAAAACTGTAGTTTATAAGCATATCCTGGAATGTCCCTAGTCGTAGGTGTATCGAGACGGGGCATCGATATACCAGTGTAGACTAGCGTATATGATATTAGACCCATACGATGGGCGATGGATGTTCCCACATTCATCGATGTTTGACATCGAGATCGTATACGGGTGCTCAGTGGTGACTGGGTACACTGGACGGACTCACGGAGAACTCCTATATGGAATTATATCTATCGTCGGATAGCAGTTCTCAGGTGACACTGATGTAGGTTAGTCTGTAGACCCGAGATCGTCATAGAGTCTTGTGTGTTCTCCCACTGTACTTTGATTACCACCCTACCACAGCTCTACTGAGTCATGCAAACATGTGGCTGTTGGGTACAGTCCCGAGACACACGAAGGCGATGAGCGATAGGAGGGGTTTCGTCTCTCCCGGTATTGGGAGTGGATGCTGTACTGTGCTCGATTGGCTATATCAGTAAGTCCCTGGCCAGGGCTATTGGGATTTACTGATAAGTGTTATCAGTAGTTTCTCGATCTGTTATAGACCATTCATTGGAACGACTTATTGAGTTATTGGGGTCGACGTTACCATCCCTAGACTCGATATGCAGCATATCTGACGAAGAGACCGGACTTTACGGTAGTGTTTCCGGTTGGCTCGACGGGAGTTGTGACAGGTTCACTTGTTTTCTGCTGATCGCTCAATACCCGGGTGGCCGTTACGTTTAGCTGACCGCTTGCGGCTTGGGGGTGCTTGATATGATCATCACCTACTGCCGGCGTATTGACGAGTCTTAGAGTCCCACAATGGAGTTGCCTAGTCCAGGCGAAACGATGTGGTGCGCATATGAGATATGCGCATGGACCAGGTTAAAATCCGCGTATGTGATACCGTATATTAATCGGACGGTTTGCTTTTGGTCGGGTCGTATGCGATATGACCGGGTTGCTAAATCAAGTGTTGATTTATCATTGACCATTAGTTTCTCACTTGAAATCCTTTCTTGTCTTTTTGTTGTATGCATGCATGTATGCATTCATTCTTATTCATGCATATATGGATGTGCATGCACACATACATGCATACATCATTCTATCATGCTTGTTGATATAGTGGATGGTGGCAATATAAGACTCACACCCTTTATAAAATATATGGATATTATTTTTGGAAAAGGAAAATGGAAATGGAAATTGTTTCATGGTTTAATATTTTATTCTTGCACTAACCCCTTGGATTAACCATGATTCATTTTCCATGGTCATTTTTGTTCCAAACTAAAAAATATCTAGATATTTTATAACTATGGTTAAGAATGAGAGAGTGAAAATATATATATATTTTCATTTCTCATTTTTATTCACAACCTTATCATTATCTTGAGCTCTTAAAAAAGCCATCATCTTCTTCCTCATTTCTCTCTTGCTCTCTAGTTTTCTCAAGTGAGCAAAAGAGTCACCAAGTTAGGATTTTGAAGTGAGAAAACAAGCCACATCATCATTCTACACTAGTCTTGCCCATTAGTGTAGAGTGTTAGGTTCTATTTCTTCTCTTGATCTAGTGAAGCTTCAAGCTTGGACAAAGAGGACTCCGGGTGGATCGTCGTGGACCTAGAGGATCTCAAGCGGACCTTTTTCCAACCCTCAAGTAGCCAAGGAGTCTAGCGTAGGGAGCTACAAAGGTTGTACTCTTAAAACCCTAACTTTTACTACTTGTGTTTGTGTTAAAGTTAAGTTGCCCTAATTTTTCTAGCATGATCCTTAAGATTGTTTCTTTAGCACCATGTAAATTTTAAATATGGCATATGTGTTGCCTCCAAACCCTTGTAGTGGTGCTGTAGGAAACCCTTCAGAAACTGTAAGGATTTAAAAAACGTATTACCATTTTAAAAATGTAAGTTGCGGTTTTCTCGTGATATGATATATGGATAGTCCACCATGAGATTTCTCGGTTCTTGAGCGGTATTATACACCCGATTTGAGGAGGAGGAGGAACCGTCTGTTGGTGCATGGTGGACCCAGTGCGGTACCCCGGGGCAAGATGGTCGTAGATGATGGCATTGAGCCATGTAGGGGAGCACTACCGACCGGTTATTTATGACGCGGCGGATATCCGGAGGATACCGACGTAGTCTTGAGATCAGGTATATGGGCCAGTCCGGATTGCCGGAGTTCGAGATCAGATATATGAGCCAGTCCGGATTGCCGGAGCCCGGGATAATTGAGATATTCATATTTGGTGTCGATGCTTGACACGGATTTATATTGATTTTATTGATGAAACTACAGCTAAATTACAGAAGTTTTACTAAGATAAGAATACAGAATTCCCATGCTAATCATATTCAGATCTCGTGTTGTTTATTGCATTCATATTGCATACATATTAGCGCATCGTATCATATTAGTATATGTAGGCTGTGACGAAATTGTGTACATGCTTACGATAGCCTTATTAGATGTTACTTATTACTCACGAGTTGGCAACTCATCCCCGTCGTGCCACAGTATTTTGCAGGTCCGACCCGTCAGCACAATAGCGGCGGGCGCACCTCCTCTTTTGCTCCTTTTTGCTTGGACTCGCAGCATTGATCGTAGGTGGGTTGCGGGGTTATTTTGTTTCCACCTTGTATCAGTATTGTATCTAGTGTACTCCATCTACCGTACCTACCACTTATACTGTTGTATTTGTGACCTAGAGACGAGACAGTGAGATTTGTGTACATTTATGTTGTTTCTCTGGGTCGAGCTCACTTGAGCCGACATGATGCTTTATTACTTTGTGCCTTTATATGCTTATATTGAACGGTGATGATATATATTGCGTGTGATTTTGAGTCCTCCTTTGGCGAAGAGCTAGCTCCCGCTTGGGGATGCCTTATTTCATGATGTACATATATTCTTGTTTTGTACCCGTTTGGGGCCAGTATTTACAAAGGAGACTTTGCCGAAATTTTTGGAAAATGTGATGTTTCTTTTAAAGATTTGATGTGACTTATTTGGTTAAAAATCGCTTTCTATAATTGGTTTTCCTTCACTCCACTGCTTTAATTTGTTTTGATTTCTAAGTTTTGGCTTACTTAGATTACGTACGCCTCGAGACGTTTCGTAATTTAAGTGACAGTCACGCTCCGTACTTTTCGGGTCGTGACACAAAATTACTGGTGGCATGGAATAAAGCGTGAAGTATCCAAAAGCGTCGCTAAATGCTTGGTTTGTCAGCAAGTAAAGGCTGAACATCACAGGACTGCTGGATTACTTCAACTGTTACCTATCCCAGAATGGAAGTGGCAACACATCACAATGGATTTTGTGACTGCACTTCCTCGCAGCGCAAAGGGTAACTATGTGGTATGGGTTATTGTGGATCGACTCACAAAGTCGGCTCACTTCATCCCATTTCGAGTTGGCCAATCAACTGAGACATTAGCAAAGAAGTACGTGGAGGTAAGAATATACTTAAGATTTAAACTCTTCATAATGTACTATATCTGATACCTATAAACTCATACAGGAAATTGTGAGACTTCATGGAGTACCGGTCTGCATTCTCCGATCGTGACACCAGGTTCCGATCACAATTTTGGCAAAGTCTGCAAGCGAGTTTAGGAATAAGTCTGAACTTCAGCACGACTTATTATCTACAAACTGATGGTCAGTCTGAGCGAACTATTCAGATCTTGGACGATATGCTCAGAGCGTGTATGTTAGACTTCGGAGGATCGTGGGAAGATCATCTACATCTTGTGGAGTTTTCATACAACAACAGCTACTAAGCAAGCATCGGAATGGCACCTTTTGTAGCGCTCTATGGAAGGAAGTGTCAATCGCCATTAAGTTGGGACGACGTCGGAGATAGAGAACTCCTGGACCTGAGATGATAGTACCGACTGTTGATGTGGTTCGTATTATCAGAGAAAGAATGCGCATAGCCCAAGATCGACAGAAGCACTGGGTTGATGCAAAGCGCTGTCATTTGGAGTTCCAGCCGGGAGATCATGTATTTCTGAAAATATCTCCAAACCGCGGAGTGATTCGATTTGGAAGACGGGGTAAGCTAAGTCTAAGGTACATTGGACCGTTCGACATACTCGAACGAGTCGGTGAAGTGGCATACCGCTTGGCACTTACACCTTCATTGGAAGGAGTGCACAATGTGTTCCACATATCCCAACTCAGAAGGTATGTGAGTGACCCCAGCCACATTCTCGATCATTCCGAGCTCACTGTACAGCCCGACTTATCTTGTGAGCAACAACCTGTTGAGATCCTGGACAGGAAAGTGAAGTCACTTCGGAACAAGAAAGTCAACTTGGTTCGAGTGATGTGGAGAAAAGACACTCCAGGAGAATCGACATGGGAAAGGGAAGACGAGATGCGTGCAAGATATCCTCACTTATTTGTAAACTAGTCCTTAAAATAAAATTGTAAATTTCGAGGACGAAATTTTTGTTAGAAGGGTAGACTGTAACAACTCCAATTTTAGTGTACATAAAATTCATTTAAAATTAATGTACACTTAGAGTATTTACATTTCCTGTGAGTACTATAAGTATTTGTTTTGCTTTTTAATAGAAAGAAGTAACTTGTAGCTCACTGGTTAATACTCTCCACTGCTGTTCTTTAGCCTGCGTGTTCAAATCCCATCAGCCACATTATTTTTTTATATTAATTTCTTTTAATCTTTTTAGAAGCCCAAGAGTCTACACGTGCTTAACCCGTAAACCCAAAGGTCACACTAAAAACAAACGAGTCCAGGAGGTAGACCAAACGACGAGGGACACGTGGCGTCAAGACCCAGCCTGACTCGGCCGGATCGGGCCGTCGGCACGGCTGATTCGACCGGCGCCGCCGGGTAAACTCGACCAAATCCGATTCCCTCCTTCTTGACTCCTGTGTATTTTGGTCTCCTTATAACCCTTGTTCTATTTAAATACCCTGCATTATTCCAAAGGATTAAAAACCTAATTAAAATCTTTTTAATGCATAATTTTTAATGCATTTTCTATCAAATCCTAACCCTAATCTTTTCCTATAAATACCACTCCATTTCACACCCCCTCACTCAGAAACTCTGTCCAAACTCTCAAGAAAAATCCCAAGAACTTTTGTGTACAAGTGGAGTTAGCGAAGGGCGAAACTCCGACGAATTTCCGACGACGACCCTAGGAGCTCCCGGCAACGAAACGACGCACCGGCACCTCATACCACTCCCTCTTCCTCTTCTATAATCTAAAATCCAGAAAGTCCCTTCTCCCCCTTCTCTTTACTATTCTAAAAACTTGTATTTCTAAAACCGGACGGAAGCGGAGTTGATCCGACTTCCGATTCTGTTTTCTTTAAAAAGTTCAAATTTTCTTAAATAAAACAATACTAAACTTGCACATCATGACCATTAAAGATCAACAAAACATATTGAACAAATTTCATAGCAAAAGAATTCATATTGTAATTTTTATCGCACATTTTCAGAAAAATACCATATAGTTTAGTTTTAGCATTAATCATTATAATTCCTTACTATACCTTTAGATAGTTCACGAGGTAATGACCTACCTCCTCACAACACACATCTCTATCATAGCACGATGTCTTTTGGGAATATAGAATACGGGAATACGAATTTACAATTAAATATCTTTAACTTATAAAAACCATTTTCTTCAAGATATGTATTTTTAACAAATTTTTGCAATGTGCCGCTACAACCCATTTCGGGGAACCCGTTCGGGATGGTGCGGATTATCGCACATCCTCGGTCTTAGTAGTGCGAGATGCAAACCTCCACAAGGAGCATTCGGTTTCGAAAGATTTAAAATACAATTTTCTTTAGAAAATATGATTTCTATTATAAATAAAACTTATATTTTTAATAAATAAAAATATATGTAATTAATATCAAAATATCTATTTTTAGTATTTATAATATTTCACATTTCCAAAAATTCAAGAAAAATATCCCGTTTACAAGAAAATACCATACAAATTCCAATATTACAAATAAATACCATATATTATGAAAAATAGGTTCTATTCACTAGAAATGTCACAATGATAAAATATACATCAATGAAAACTTTAAAGACAATAATAAAATACTTGAGGTGTATTTTGAAAATTATACAAAATTATTTTTACATAAACCCCCCCTCAAGTTATACTAAATTACAATAAGGACCGTAGTAAACATAGGTTTAAGGGGGACTAGTCTTTTGAGTCTTAGGGAGCCGGAGATATAGGTGCTTGCCTATTTAAGATAGAAAACTTAACAAACGGTGTTATCAACACGGTAATCGTCTTTGAAAAAGACACAAATCCTGCCGTCCATGTGCAGCGGTTACCGATAACATCAAAACTCAATTCAGTATTTTAATTTCTTTTCTAATTGTCTGACTCAGACCGAGTCTCAATATATTCAATCTGACTTGAATGAGATTCAAGTATATATAACAATTCAACATGAATCCATATGTTCAATCTGTTCAATCTATTCAATCTATATTGACTGAACCGAACCATGGATAAACATCCATCTACATGATCTCCAGTTACTTCCATTTACTGATATCATGGTTTCGGCAAGTCATCCATCTATAATATAAGACAATACAATTTACAATACAATACAAATAATACAATCAAGACATCGCGGGGTTTAAGGGGTAGATTGGTACGGAAGGTGTTAGAAGTGGCACGAGACTGCAACCATTAAGATCTAACCTGAATTCAATTATTGTTGTACGATTGCATAAAAGGTTCCTTGTATTCCGCTCACCGTAGTCTCTGGTCTAACGAGACTCCTCTCATATACACTGGCCTCTTCTGTACCATGCTACAAACAACAGCGTTAACACTAAATATAACAATATAACAATATACTCTCTATTCTGTCTATTTCTTTCTTGTCTATTTACGGGACATACCGAGCGATTATTCATTGTCGACACTCCCTATCTTTCTTCTTTGGAATTTTATCAGGTGGATCGGACCTTCAGGAGATCGAGCCTACCAGCGAGGACTTGGATCAGCTAGCCTTCAGCCGGAGCTCTAGATACTTGTACATTTCATTTCAGTACTTTCCATTTCTGTTATGCCACTATTTAGGAATTGCCTTCCATTCCATGTATTTACTTTTCAGATGTAATGTAAAAAGAATGTGAATAAATAAAGTTGTCGTTCATTACATTTGTCTCTTATGTATATTTTTTTTTATATTGCTTAGTTACGTTTAGCGTGTTTACTTCAGAGTAAATACGTAGCGGCCAGTCGCGTCCCCTTCGCCGTACACTAGGAAGCGGGGCGTGACAACTATGCCTTGGCGAAGGTCAAAATACATAACTTGAATACTATTGAATATCCAACTGAAATGACGGAGGGCTACGAATGGTTTTGGTGAAACCGTGAACGTAGTGAACTTGATATAATCGAAAGAATCCGATAGCTTTTAAAAAGAGTGGTTTAAGCTCCGCATTTTAAAAGTTTTGCTGTTTTGAAAAAACCGAGTGGTTTTAAAATTGTTCCAACGATTTACCTTTGGTTTGTTTGCTTTGCATTAATGTAATTCAGTCCCATCAATTAACCTACCATTGCAGAAAAAGAACGAAAATACAGCGTACGCTTATTCCATCCGCATTCGCCACGGGGCCCCGTCATCACTCGTTAGGTTACTTAACTAATGACAGAGCGGGGGCTGGATTAGCGCGGATGCAAAACATAAGCAACGTCTACTAGATATCATATATTGATATATACATTCGTCTCACGCAAAAATAGGCATTCCAGATCACAGAGGAACATATTGGATATACTAGGAATTCCGCGTTTCGTTTGAGCCTGTAACGAAAGATGGATTCCACGGTCGTGATGAATAGCCAAACCCCCACCTTTGACCCCTATGAGTGCGGCAAACTACCCGCCAAATTTCTGAAGTGAAGCAACCTCTCTCAACAAAGTGAGTAGGCCACTCGGCACTTAAAGAACCCGGTAGTTTGTGCCCCCCACCTTGGGTCTATCCTAGGAACAGAAAACAGTAAAAGAATTAATACAACAATGGCTACAACCTCAACCCGGATGTGCCCCGCAAAATAATATTACATTAATTTACAATTTACATCGAATGAAAGATAAAACACTCATCTCACATCCCCGTCTATTCATCCACGACGATCCAACAAGTTCATATACACAAACCAACATAACAACATCACAGATATGTGCAACCCCGACTAATCGACGTATAGCAATTAGTCAATGTTTCCAAACACATATATACATCACAAAGCTTGTAAAGTAACTACAACATTAAAATTCCGCACGTAATTAGCAAACTTAACCAATTTTCCAAAACTTGAAAATCCAGTGAGCTAATGTTCCAAAAAACAATCGTTTTAAGCCAATCCGGGAGTCGAAACGAACTCAAAACCCGCCCGAATATTCGCGAAGGCGAAGACAAAATATAAATGTTGAATGGGAGGCCTCGGGGGGTACCCACCCTGGGAGCCACCATAAGGTGGTCCCCAAGGGAGGCAGACCCGAGAGCACCAATCTTTGGTGCTCTCGGGTCACCAGCCCCTATGGCCACCTTGTGGTGGTCTTGGGGTGTGGTCCTGGCCGTTGGTCCCTCTTGGGGTATCCCCAAGGTGCGCACGCTTCACCCCGTGGCTTCTCGGTTCAAACCGTGAGCCCGAGGGGTGTGCAAATAACTCAAAACATCATTTTTGGAAACTGTTTTTTCAGCAGTTTTTGCGCGACAAAAACGGCCGAATTCTAACATCGCTACAAGCTATCTAGGGTTTATGAGAGGCTCCGATACCACTGTAAGTCGATGTCACGCACCCCACATGTTCGCGGGGAGGCGGAATTAGCAAAAAATGATTTTTACGGGCTTCGCAACACCGACTTGAAGCAAGGATCGAACATAAAACCCTAGCTAGCAAACTATATGAGGTTTAACTACTCGGATGAATGTTATACCTTGTAGTATCGTGTCCTTCTTGTCTTCTCACTGTCCACTTTCACTTCATGAGCTCCTTGGAGAGGAAGTGGATAGCGCCTCCTCGTCGGCTTCTCGAAGTCGAAGATGATCCACCCGAGAGTTCCAACCTTGAGCTTTAACCTCCAAGATGAGATTATTAGGTCACTTGGTGTGCTAAACTAAGTAGCCTAGAGTGAGTAGAGGGTGATTTTGGATAGCTTAGTCTCACTAGCTCTTGGATTCTCAACACATGAAACAATAAGAGCTATGAGTTGAGAGGAAGAAGAAGAGAGTGAACTTGAGGAAAGAGAAATGGTAATGATAATTGAAAAATGAGATGGCTCACTTGATATGACTACAAGCATGGCAATAAAATATCTCACCCAAAAATATCTAGTGCCATAAAAATATCTCACAAGAAATATCTAAGTCAAGTGGTCAAACCAAGTCAAGTGGTCAAACTTGTTAGTTGTATGTATGCCCTAGAGGCCATTATTGTACATAAGATGTATATTATAATGGATGCTG